>JAZBNJ010000011.1:0-1355000 GCA_037349165.1 Choristoneura rosaceana
CTAACCTAACCTAACCTAACCTAACCTAACCTAACCTAACCTAACCTAACCTAACCTAACCTAACCTAACCTAACCTAACCTAACCTAACCTAACCTAACCTAACCTAACCTAACCTAACCTAACCTAACCTAACCTAACCTAACCTAACCTAACCTAACCTAACCTAACCTAACCTAACCTAACCTAACCTAACCTAACCTAACCTAACCTAACCTAACCTAACCTAACCTAACCTAACCTAACCTAACCTAACCTAACCTAACCTAACCTAACCTAACCTAACCTAACCTAACCTAACCTAACCTAACCTAACCTAACCTAACCTAACCTAACCTAACCTAACCTAACCTAACCTAACCTAACCTAACCTAACCTAACCTAACCTAACCTAACCTAACCTAACCTAACCTAACCTAACCTAACCTAACCTAACCTAACCTAACCTAACCTAACCTAACCTAACCTAACCTAACCTAACCTAACCTAACCTAACCTAACCTAACCTAACCTAACCTAACCTAACCTAACCTAACCTAACCTAACCTAACCTAACCTAACCTAACCTAACCTAACCTAACCTAACCTAACCTAACCTAACCTAACCTAACCTAACCTAACCTAACCTAACCTAACCTAACCTAACCTAACCTAACCTAACCTAACCTAACCTAACCTAACCTAACCTAACCTAACCTAACCTAACCTAACCTAACCTAACCTAACCTAACCTAACCTAACCTAACCTAACCTAACCTAACCTAACCTAACCTAACCTAACCTAACCTAACCTAACCTAACCTAACCTAACCTAACCTAACCTAACCTAACCTAACCTAACCTAACCTAACCTAACCTAACCTAACCTAACCTAACCTAACCTAACCTAACCTAACCTAACCTAACCTAACCTAACCTAACCTAACCTAACCTAACCTAACCTAACCTAACCTAACCTAACCTACCTAACCTAACCTAACCTAACCTAACCTAACCTAACCTAACCTAACCTAACCTAACCTAACCTAACCTAACCTAACCTAACCTAACCTAACCTAACCTAACCTAACCTAACCTAACCTAACCTAACCTAACCTAACCTAACCTAACCTAACCTAACCTAACCTAACCTAACCTAACCTAACCTAACCTAACCTAACCTAACCTAACCTAACCTAACCTAACCTAACCTAACCTAACCTAACCTAACCTAACCTAACCTAACCTAACCTAACCTAACCTAACCTAACCTAACCTAACCTAACCTAACCTAACCTAACCTAACCTAACCTAACCTAACCTAACCTAACCTAACCTAACCTAACCTAACCTAACCTAACCTAACCTAACCTAACCTAACCTAACCTAACCTAACCTAACCTAACCTAACCTAACCTAACCTAACCTAACCTAACCTAACCTAACCTAACCTAACCTAACCTAACCTAACCTAACCTAACCTAACCTAACCTAACCTAACCTAACCTAACCTAACCTAACCTAACCTAACCTAACCTAACCTAACCTAACCTAACCTAACCTAACCTAACCTAACCTAACCTAACCTAACCTAACCTAACCTAACCTAACCTAACCTAACCTAACCTAACCTAACCTAACCTAACCTAACCTAACCTAACCTAACCTAACCTAACCTAACCTAACCTAACCTAACCTAACCTAACCTAACCTAACCTAACCTAACCTAACCTAACCTAACCTAACCTACCTAACCTAACCTAACCTAACCTAACCTAACCTAACCTAACCTAACCTAACCTAACCTAACCTAACCTAACCTAACCTAACCTAACCTAACCTAACCTAACCTAACCTAACCTAACCTAACCTAACCTAACCTAACCTAACCTAACCTAACCTAACCTAACCTAACCTAACCTAACCTAACCTAACCTAACCTAACCTAACCTAACCTAACCTAACCTAACCTAACCTAACCTAACCTAACCTAACCTAACCTAACCTAACCTAACCTAACCTAACCTAACCTAACCTAACCTAACCTAACCTAACCTAACCTAACCTAACCTAACCTAACCTAACCTAACCTAACCTAACCTAACCTAACCTAACCTAACCTAACCTAACCTAACCTAACCTAACCTAACCTAACCTAACCTAACCTAACCTAACCTAACCTAACCTAACCTAACCTAACCTAACCTAACCTAACCTAACCTAACCTAACCTAACCTAACCTAACCTAACCTAACCTAACCTTTTTTTTTTTTTTTTTTTTTTTTTTTTTTTTTTTTAACGTGTGGAAAATGCGCCTTATGCATGTCCCCCGCTCGAGGCAGCGGGTGGGGTCTTTCGGGCTCTCCCCCAGAGTGGAGGCATACCGAATAAAAACCACACGACCTTACCCTCTCGGCCCTTGTGCGGACGCCACGGGATCGCGAACATTTCACCGCGACGCCGCAGGCCAGCCCGGGATGGGCTCCCTCTCTGCGCCCCAAGATGGTATTGGGGCGCTGCGCCCCTAGGGTTTTAGGGGCGCTCGGCCAGGACGGCACGTGCAATGCGGGTCCGGGATTCCTCGCCCTCGCCCGCTGTGCCGCCACGTCACGTCTGTCGTGTCAAGTCGGTCGATGTCCTCTCATGTCAGTCAGTCAGTTAGGTCCTCTCATGTCGCGTCGTCGTGTCCGGGCGACCACAAACCCGACAGGGCTTGGGCCGCCCCAGGGCTCCCCCTTACCTTTCCCTGTCTAATGAGAACAGGTACTGAGTTCGGGTTCGCCCCCGTCATACGGCGGCCACAGCCCTCAAAAGGACTGCGCCGCCCCGGCATCATTAGGCTTGCGCCCTCCGCCCGATAAGGCTCACCCTCACCTTTCCCTGTCTAATGAGGACAGGTACTCAGCTTGGGCTCGCCCCCCTCACAAAGGCGTCGGCCCGAAGGCCAGACGCCGCCCTCTCAGGGCCCGAAGGCCCGTTGCCTGGCAAGGTTCGCCCAGTGGCTTCCCTCACCAGATCAACACCCCCCCACCCCAGTCACGTCGAAGTCAGTCACGTCCGGCGACCACAGCCCTTAAAAGGGCTGCGCCGCCCCGGCATCATTGGGCTTGCGCCCTCCGCCCGATGAGGCTCACCCTTACTTAGTACCCATCATTTAAGACAGGCAAAAGCAAGGGCTCGCCTCCGTCCAAAGGCGTCGGCCCGAAGGCCGCACGCCGCCCTCTTGGGTTTGGCGAAGATCACCCGCGGCCCTCTGCCTTAGGCTCCCCTCGCCAAACAAATGTCATGTCTGTCAGTCTGTCAAGTCCGGCGACCACAGCCCTTAAAAGGGCTGCGCCGCCCCGGCATCATTGAGCTTACGCCCTCCGCCCGATGGGCTCGCCCTCGCTTTTCCCTGACCCTAAGGACAGGTACTCCGCTCAGGCTCGCTCCCGTCAAAAGGCGTCGGCCCGAAGGCCGGACGCCGCCCTCTTGTGGGCCCGAAGGCCCGTCGGTCGGCAAGGTTTGCCCGGTGGCCCTCTGCCTTTGGGCTCCTCTCGCCAAACCAACACCCCCCCACCCCAGTCGCGTCAAATACGTCAGTCGTCGCGTCCGGCGACCACAGCCCTTAAAAAGGCTGCGCCGCCCCGGCATCATTGGGCTTACGCCCTCCGCCCGATGGGCTCGCCCTCGCTTTTCCCTGACCCTAAGGACAGGTACTCCGCTCAGGCTCGCTCCCGTCAAAAGGCGTCGGCACGAAGGCCGGACGCCGCCCTCTTGTGGGCCCGAAGGCCCGTCGGTCGGCAAGGTTTGCCCGGTGGCCCTCTGCCTTTGGGCTCCCCTCACCAAACCAACACCCCCCCACCCCAGTCGCGTCAAATACGTCAGTCGTCGCGTCCGGCGACCACAGCCCTTAAAAGGGGCTGCGCCGCCCCGGCATCATTGGGCTTACGCCCTCCGCCCGATGGGCTCGCCCTCGCTTTTCCCTGTCCCTAAGGTCAGGTACTCTGCTCAGGCTCGCCTCCGTCAAAAGGCGTCGGCCCGAAGGCCGGACGCCGCCCTCTCGGGCCCGCAGGCCCGTTGGCTGGCAGGGTTCACCCGGTGGCCCTCTGCCTTTGGGCTCCCCCCACCAAGCCAACACCCCTCCCCCCCGGTCGGATATTAGCCGCCGGCTAGCAAATTCACCTAATGAATTTACTAGCCGTCGTTGCCCAGGATGCACCAGGCCCAGACGCTACACTTTCCCACCCCATGAAGCCAAAGCTTCGGATAGAGGGAAGTTGTAACGCCCGAGCACGCGAGGAGGAATCCGACATTGCACCCCAACCTAACCTAACCTAACCTAACCTAACCTAACCTAACCTAACCTAACCTAACCTAACCTAACCTAACCTAACCTAACCTAACCTAACCTAACCTAACCTAACCTAACCTAACCTAACCTAACCTAACCTAACCTAACCTAACCTAACCTAACCTAACCTAACCTAACCTAACCTAACCTAACCTAACCTAACCTAACCTAACCTAACCTAACCTAACCTAACCTAACCTAACCTAACCTAACCTAACCTAACCTAACCTAACCTAACCTAACCTAACCTAACCTAACCTAACCTAACCTAACCTAACCTAACCTAACCTAACCTAACCTAACCTAACCTAACCTAACCTAACCTAACCTAACCTAACCTAACCTAACCTAACCTAACCTAACCTAACCTAACCTAACCTAACCTAACCTAACCTAACCTAACCTAACCTAACCTAACCTAACCTAACCTAACCTAACCTAACCTAACCTAACCTAACCTAACCTAACCTAACCTAACCTAACCTAACCTAACCTAACCTAACCTAACCTAACCTAACCTAACCTAACCTAACCTAACCTAACCTAACCTAACCTAACCTAACCTAACCTAACCTAACCTAACCTAACCTAACCTAACCTAACCTAACCTAACCTAACCTAACCTAACCTAACCTAACCTAACCTAACCTAACCTAACCTAACCTAACCTAACCTAACCTAACCTAACCTAACCTAACCTAACCTAACCTAACCTAACCTAACCTAACCTAACCTAACCTAACCTAACCTAACCTAACCTAACCTAACCTAACCTAACCTAACCTAACCTAACCTAACCTAACCTAACCTAACCTAACCTAACCTAACCTAACCTAACCTAACCTAACCTAACCTAACCTAACCTAACCTAACCTAACCTAACCTAACCTAACCTAACCTAACCTAACCTAACCTAACCTAACCTAACCTAACCTAACCTAACCTAACCTAACCTAACCTAACCTAACCTAACCTAACCTAACCTAACCTAACCTAACCTAACCTAACCTAACCTAACCTAACCTAACCTAACCTAACCTAACCTAACCTAACCTAACCTAACCTAACCTAACCTAACCTAACCTAACCTAACCTAACCTAACCTAACCTAACCTAACCTAACCTAACCTAACCTAACCTAACCTAACCTAACCTAACCTAACCTAACCTAACCTAACCTAACCTAACCTAACCTAACCTAACCTAACCTAACCTAACCTAACCTAACCTAACCTAACCTAACCTAACCTAACCTAACCTAACCTAACCTAACCTAACCTAACCTAACCTAACCTAACCTAACCTAACCTAACCTAACCTAACCTAACCTAACCTAACCTAACCTAACCTAACCTAACCTAACCTAACCTAACCTAACCTAACCTAACCTAACCTAACCTAACCTAACCTAACCTAACCTAACCTAACCTAACCTAACCTAACCTAACCTAACCTAACCTAACCTAACCTAACCTAACCTAACCTAACCTAACCTAACCTAACCTAACCTAACCTAACCTAACCTAACCTAACCTAACCTAACCTAACCTAACCTAACCTAACCTAACCTAACCTAACCTAACCTAACCTAACCTAACCTAACCTAACCTAACCTAACCTAACCTAACCTAACCTAACCTAACCTAACCTAACCTAACCTAACCTAACCTAACCTAACCTAACCTAACCTAACCTAACCTAACCTAACCTAACCTAACCTAACCTAACCTAACCTAACCTAACCTAACCTAACCTAACCTAACCTAACCTAACCTAACCTAACCTAACCTAACCTAACCTAACCTAACCTAACCTAACCTAACCTAACCTAACCTAACCTAACCTAACCTAACCTAACCTAACCTAACCTAACCTAACCTAACCTAACCTAACCTAACCTAACCTAACCTAACCTAACCTAACCTAACCTAACCTAACCTAACCTAACCTAACCTAACCTAACCTAACCTAACCTAACCTAACCTAACCTAACCTAACCTAACCTAACCTAACCTAACCTAACCTAACCTAACCTAACCTAACCTAACCTAACCTAACCTAACCTAACCTAACCTAACCTAACCTAACCTAACCTAACCTAACCTAACCTAACCTAACCTTTTTTTTTTTTTTTTTTTTTTTTTACGTGTGGAAAATGCGCCTTATGCATGTCCCCCGCTCGAGGCAGCGGGTGGGGTCTTTCGGGCTCTCCCCCAGAGTGGAGGCATACCGAATAAAAACCACACGACCTTACCCTCTCGGCCCTTGTGCGGACGCCACGGGATCGCGAACATTTCACCGCGACGCCGCAGGCCAGCCCGGGATGGGCTCCCTCTCTGCGCCCCAAGATGGTATTGGGGCGCTGCGCCCCTAGGGTTTTAGGGGCGCTCGGCCAGGACGGCACGTGCAATGCGGGTCCGGGATTCCTCGCCCTCGCCCGCTGTGCCGCCACGTCACGTCTGTCGTGTCAAGTCGGTCGATGTCCTCTCATGTCAGTCAGTCAGTTAGGTCCTCTCATGTCGCGTTGTCGTGTCCGGGCGACCACAAACCCGACAGGGCTTGGGCCGCCCCAGGGCTCCCCCTTACCTTTCCCTGTCTAATGAGAACAGGTACTGAGCTCGGGTTCGCCCCCGTCATACGGCGGCCACAGCCCTCAAAAGGACTGCGCCGCCCCGGCATCATTAGGCTTGCGCCCTCCGCCCGATAAGGCTCACCCTCACCTTTCCCTGTCTAATGAGGACAGGTACTCAGCTTGGGCTCGCCCCCCTCAAAAAGGCGTCGGCCCGAAGGCCAGACGCCGCCCTCTCAGGGCCCGAAGGCCCGTTGCCTGGCAAGGTTCACCTATTGGCTCCCCTCACCAGACCAACACCCCCCCACCCCAGTCACGTCGAAGTCAGTCACGTCCGGCGACCACAGCCCTTAAAAGGGCTGCGCCGCCCCGGCATCATCGGGCTTGCGCCCTCCGCCCGATGAGGCTCACCCTTACTTAGTACCCATCATTTAAGACAGGCAAAAGCAAGGGCTCGCCTCCGTCCAAAGGCGTCGGCCCGAAGGCCGCACGCCACCCTCTTGGGTTTGGCGAAGATCACCCGCGGCCCTCTGCCTTAGGCTCCCCTCGCCAAACAAATATCATGTCTGTCAGTCTGTCGCGTCCGGCGACCACAGCCCTGAAAAGGGCTGCGCCGCCCCGGCATCATTGGGCTTACGCCCTCCGCCCGATGGGCTCGCCCTCGCTTTTCCCTGACCCTGAGGACAGGTACTCCGCTCAGGCTCGCTCCCGTCAAAAGGCGTCGGCCCGAAGGCCGGACGCCGCCCTCTTGTGGGCCCGAAGGCCCGTCGGTCGGCAAGGTTTGCCCGGTGGCCCTCTGCCTTTGGGCTCCCCTCGCCAAACCAACACCCCCCCACCCCAGTCGCGTCAAATACGTCAGTCGTCGCGTCCGGCGACCACAGCCCTTAAAAGGGCTGCGCCGCCCCGGCATCATTGGGCTTACGCCCTCCGCCCGATGGGCTCACCCTCGCTTTTCCCTGACCCTAAGGACAGGTACTCAACTCAGGCTTGCCTCCGTCTAAAGGCGTCGGCCCGAAGGCCGGACGCCGCCCTCTTGGGCCCGCAGGCCCGTTGGCTGGCAGGGTTCACCCGGTGGCCCTCTGCCTTTGGGCTCCCCCCACCAAGCCAACACCCCTCCCCCCCGGTCGGATATTAGCCGCCGGCTAGCAAATCCACCTAATGAATTTACTAGCCGTCGTTGCCCAGGATGCACCAGGTCCAGACGCTACACTTTCCCTAACCTAACCTAACCTAACCTAACCTAACCTAACCTAACCTAACCTAACCTAACCTAACCTAACCTAACCTAACCTAACCTAACCTAACCTAACCTAACCTAACCTAACCTAACCTAACCTAACCTAACCTAACCTAACCTAACCTAACCTAACCTAACCTAACCTAACCTAACCTAACCTAACCTAACCTAACCTAACCTAACCTAACCTAACCTAACCTAACCTAACCTAACCTAACCTAACCTAACCTAACCTAACCTAACCTAACCTAACCTAACCTAACCTAACCTAACCTAACCTAACCTAACCTAACCTAACCTAACCTAACCTAACCTAACCTAACCTAACCTAACCTTTTTTTTTTTTTTTTTTTTTTTTTTTTTTTTTTTTTTTTTTTTTTTTTTACGTGTGGAAAATGCGCCTTATGCATGTCCCCCGCTCGAGGCAGCGGGTGGGGTCTTTCGGGCTCTCCCCCAGAGTGGAGGCATACCGAATAAAAACCACACGACCTTACCCTCTCGGCCCTTGTGCGGACGCCACGGGATCGCGAACATTCACCGCGACGCCGCAGGCCAGCCCGGGATGGGCTCCCTCTCTGCGCCCCAAGATGGTATTGGGGCGCTGCGCCCCTAGGGTTTTAGGGGCGCTCGGCCAGGACGGCACGTGCAATGCGGGTCCGGGATTCCTCGCCCTCGCCCGCTGTGCCGCCACGTCACGTCTGTCGTGTCAAGTCAGTTGATGTCCTCTCATGTCAGTCAGTCAGTTAGGTCCTCTCATGTCGCGTCGTCGTGTCCGGGCGACCACAAACCCGACAGGGCTTGGGCCGCCCCAGGGCTCCCCCTTACCTTTCCCTGTCTAATGAGAACAGGTACTGAGCTCGGGTTCGCCCCCGTCATACGGCGGCCACAGCCCTCAAAAGGACTGCGCCGCCCCGGCATCATTAGGCTTGCGCCCTCCGCCCGATAAGGCTCACCCTCACCTTTCCCTGTCTAATGAGGACAGGTACTCAGCTTGGGCTCGCCCCCCTCAAAAAGGCGTCGGCCCGAAGGCCAGACGCCGCCCTCTCAGGGCCCGAAGGCCAATTGCCTGGCAAGGTTCACCTATTGGCTCCCCTCACCAGACCAACACCCCCCCACCCCAGTCACGTCGAAGTCAGTCACGTCCGGCGACCACAGCCCTTAAAAGGGCTGCGCCGCCCCGGCATCATCGGGCTTGCGCCCTCCGCCCGATGAGGCTCACCCTTACTTAGTACCCATCATTTAAGACAGGCAAAAGCAAGGGCTCGCCTCCGTCCAAAGGCGTCGGCCCGAAGGCCGCACGCCGCCCTCTTGGGTTTGGCGAAGATCACCCGCGGCCCTCTGCCTTAGGCTCCCCTCGCCAAACAAATATCATGTCTGTCAGTCTGTCGCGTCCGGCGACCACAGCCCTGAAAAGGGCTGCGCCGCCCCGGCATCATTGGGCTTACGCCCTCCGCCCGATGGGCTCGCCCTCGCTTTTCCCTGACCCTGAGGACAGGTACTCCGCTCAGGCTCGCTCCCGTCAAAAGGCGTCGGCCCGAAGGCCGGACGCCGCCCTCTTGTGGGCCCGAAGGCCCGTTGGTTGGCAAGGTTTGCCCGGTGGCCCTCTGCCTTTGGGCTCCCCTCGCCAAACCAACACCCCCCCACCCCAGTCGTGTCACAGAAGTCTGTCGTCGCGTCCAGCGACCACAGCCCTTAAAAGGGCTGCGCCGCTCCGGCATCATTGGGCTTACGCCCTCCGCCCGATGGGCTCACCCTCGCTTTTCCCTGACCCGAAGGACAGGTACTCCGCTCAGGCTCGCTCCCGTCAAAAGGCGTCGGCCCGAAGGCCGGACGCCGCCCTCTTGTGGGCGCGAAGGCCCGTCGGTCGGCAAGGTTTGCCCGGTGGCCCTCTGCCTTTGGGCTCCCCTCGCCAAACCAACACCCCCCCACCCCAGTCGCGTCAAATACGTCAGTCGTCGCGTCCGGCGACCACAGCCCTTAAAAGGGCTGCGCCGCCCCGGCATCATTGGGCTTACGCCCTCCGCCCGATGGGCTCACCCTCGCTTTTCCCTGACCCTAAGGACAGGTACTCTGCTCAGGCTCGCCTCCGTCAAAAGGCGTCGGCCCGAAGGCCGGACGCCGCCCTCTCAGGCCCGCAGGCCCGTTGGCTGGCAGGGTTCACCCGGTGGCCCTCTGCCTTTGGGCTCCCCCCACCAAGCCAACTCCCCTCCCCCCCCGGTCGGATATTAGCCGCCGGCTAGCAAATCCACCTAATGAATTTACTAGCCGTCGTTGCCCAGGATGCACCAGGCCCAGATGCTACACTTTCCCACCCCATGAAGCCAAAGCTTCGGATAGAGGGAAGTTGTAACGCCCGAGCACGCGAGGAGGAATCCGACATTGCACCCCAACCTAACCTAACCTAACCTAACCTAACCTAACCTAACCTAACCTAACCTAACCTAACCTAACCTAACCTAACCTAACCTAACCTAACCTAACCTAACCTAACCTAACCTAACCTAACCTAACCTAACCTAACCTAACCTAACCTAACCTAACCTAACCTAACCTAACCTAACCTAACCTAACCTAACCTAACCTAACCTAACCTAACCTAACCTAACCTAACCTAACCTAACCTAACCTAACCTAACCTAACCTAACCTAACCTAACCTAACCTAACCTAACCTAACCTAACCTAACCTAACCTAACCTAACCTAACCTAACCTAACCTAACCTAACCTAACCTAACCTAACCTAACCTAACCTAACCTAACCTAACCTAACCTAACCTAACCTAACCTAACCTAACCTAACCTAACCTAACCTAACCTAACCTAACCTAACCTAACCTAACCTAACCTAACCTAACCTAACCTAACCTAACCTAACCTAACCTAACCTAACCTAACCTAACCTAACCTAACCTAACCTAACCTAACCTAACCTAACCTAACCTAACCTAACCTAACCTAACCTAACCTAACCTAACCTAACCTAACCTAACCTAACCTAACCTAACCTAACCTAACCTAACCTAACCTAACCTAACCTAACCTAACCTAACCTAACCTAACCTAACCTAACCTAACCTAACCTAACCTAACCTAACCTAACCTAACCTAACCTAACCTAACCTAACCTAACCTAACCTAACCTAACCTAACCTAACCTAACCTAACCTAACCTAACCTAACCTAACCTAACCTAACCTAACCTAACCTAACCTAACCTAACCTAACCTAACCTAACCTAACCTAACCTAACCTAACCTAACCTAACCTAACCTAACCTAACCTAACCTAACCTAACCTAACCTAACCTAACCTAACCTAACCTAACCTAACCTAACCTAACCTAACCTAACCTAACCTAACCTAACCTAACCTAACCTAACCTAACCTAACCTAACCTAACCTAACCTAACCTAACCTAACCTAACCTAACCTAACCTAACCTAACCTAACCTAACCTAACCTAACCTAACCTAACCTAACCTAACCTAACCTAACCTAACCTAACCTAACCTAACCTAACCTAACCTAACCTAACCTAACCTAACCTAACCTAACCTAACCTAACCTAACCTAACCTAACCTAACCTAACCTAACCTAACCTAACCTAACCTAACCTAACCTAACCTAACCTAACCTAACCTAACCTAACCTAACCTAACCTAACCTAACCTAACCTAACCTAACCTAACCTAACCTAACCTAACCTAACCTAACCTAACCTAACCTAACCTAACCTAACCTAACCTAACCTAACCTAACCTAACCTAACCTAACCTAACCTAACCTAACCTAACCTAACCTAACCTAACCTAACCTAACCTAACCTAACCTAACCTAACCTAACCTAACCTAACCTAACCTAACCTAACCTAACCTAACCTAACCTAACCTAACCTAACCTAACCTAACCTAACCTAACCTAACCTAACCTAACCTAACCTAACCTAACCTAACCTAACCTAACCTAACCTAACCTAACCTAACCTAACCTAACCTAACCTAACCTAACCTAACCTAACCTAACCTAACCTAACCTAACCTAACCTAACCTAACCTAACCTAACCTAACCTAACCTAACCTAACCTAACCTAACCTAACCTAACCTAACCTAACCTAACCTAACCTAACCTAACCTAACCTAACCTAACCTAACCTAACCTAACCTAACCTAACCTAACCTAACCTAACCTAACCTAACCTAACCTAACCTAACCTAACCTAACCTAACCTAACCTAACCTAACCTAACCTAACCTAACCTAACCTAACCTAACCTAACCTAACCTAACCTAACCTAACCTAACCTAACCTAACCTAACCTAACCTAACCTAACCTAACCTAACCTAACCTAACCTAACCTAACCTAACCTAACCTAACCTAACCTAACCTAACCTAACCTAACCTAACCTAACCTAACCTAACCTAACCTAACCTAACCTAACCTAACCTAACCTAACCTAACCTAACCTAACCTAACCTAACCTAACCTAACCTAACCTAACCTAACCTAACCTAACCTAACCTAACCTAACCTAACCTAACCTAACCTAACCTAACCTAACCTAACCTAACCTAACCTAACCTAACCTAACCTAACCTAACCTAACCTAACCTAACCTAACCTAACCTAACCTAACCTAACCTAACCTAACCTAACCTAACCTAACCTAACCTAACCTAACCTAACCTAACCTAACCTAACCTAACCTAACCTAACCTAACCTAACCTAACCTAACCTAACCTAACCTAACCTAACCTAACCTAACCTAACCTAACCTAACCTAACCTAACCTAACCTAACCTAACCTAACCTAACCTAACCTAACCTAACCTAACCTAACCTAACCTAACCTAACCTAACCTAACCTAACCTAACCTAACCTAACCTAACCTAACCTAACCTAACCTAACCTAACCTAACCTAACCTAACCTAACCTAACCTAACCTAACCTAACCTAACCTAACCTAACCTAACCTAACCTAACCTAACCTAACCTAACCTAACCTAACCTAACCTAACCTAACCTAACCTAACCTAACCTAACCTAACCTAACCTAACCTAACCTAACCTAACCTAACCTAACCTAACCTAACCTAACCTAACCTAACCTAACCTAACCTAACCTAACCTAACCTAACCTAACCTAACCTAACCTAACCTAACCTAACCTAACCTAACCTAACCTAACCTAACCTAACCTAACCTAACCTAACCTAACCTAACCTAACCTAACCTAACCTAACCTAACCTAACCTAACCTAACCTAACCTAACCTAACCTAACCTAACCTAACCTAACCTAACCTAACCTAACCTAACCTAACCTAACCTAACCTAACCTAACCTAACCTAACCTAACCTAACCTAACCTAACCTAACCTAACCTAACCTAACCTAACCTAACCTAACCTAACCTAACCTAACCTAACCTAACCTAACCTAACCTAACCTAACCTAACCTAACCTAACCTAACCTAACCTAACCTAACCTAACCTAACCTAACCTAACCTAACCTAACCTAACCTAACCTAACCTAACCTAACCTAACCTAACCTAACCTAACCTAACCTAACCTAACCTAACCTAACCTAACCTAACCTAACCTAACCTAACCTAACCTAACCTAACCTAACCTAACCTAACCTAACCTAACCTAACCTAACCTAACCTAACCTAACCTAACCTAACCTAACCTAACCTAACCTAACCTAACCTAACCTAACCTAACCTAACCTAACCTAACCTAACCTAACCTAACCTAACCTAACCTAACCTAACCTAACCTAACCTAACCTAACCTAACCTAACCTAACCTAACCTTTTTTTTTTTTTTTTTTTTTTTTTTTTTTTTTTTTTTTTTTTTTTTTTTTTTTTTTTTTTTTTTTTTACGTGTGGAAAATGCGCCTTATGCATGTCCCCCGCTCGAGGCAGCGGGTGGGGTCTTTCGGGCTCTCCCCCAGAGTGGAGGCATACCGAATAAAAACCACACGACCTTACCCTCTCGGCCCTTGTGCGGACGCCGCGGGATCGCGAACATTTCACCGCGACGCCGCAGGCCAGCCCGGGATGGGCTCCCTCTCTGCGCCCCAAGATGGTATTGGGGCGCTGCACCCCTAGGGTTTTAGGGGCGCTCGGCCAGGACGGCACGTGCAATGCGGGTCCGGGATTCCTCGCCCTCGCCCGCTGTGCCGCCACGTCACGTCTGTCGTGTCAAGTCAGTTAATGTCCTCTCATGTCAGTCAGTCAGTTAGGTCCTCTCATGTCGCGTCGTCGTGTCCGGGCGACCACAAACCCGACAGGGCTTGGGCCGCCCCAGGGCTCCCCCTTACCTTTCCCTGTCTAATGAGAACAGGTACTGAGTTCGAGTTCGCCCCCGTCATACGGCGGCCACAGCCCTCAGCCCCAGGGCTCCCCCTTACCTTTCCCTGTCTAATGAGAACAGGTACTGAGTTCGAGTTCGCCCCCGTCATACGGCGGCCACAGCCCTCAAAAAGACTGCGCCGCCCCGGCATCATTAGGCTTGCGCCCTCCGCCCGATAAGGCTCACCCTCACCTTTCCCTGTCTAATGAGGACAGGTACTCAGCTTGGGCTCGCCCCCCTCAAAAGGCGTCGGCCCGAAGGCCGGACGCCGCCCTCTCAGGGCCCGAAGGCCCGTTGGCTGGCAAGGTTCGCCCAGTGGCTCCCCTCACCAGATCAACACCCCCCCACCCCAGTCACGTCGAAGTCAGTCACGTCCGGCGACCACAGCCCTTAAAAGGGCTGCGCCGCCCCGGCATCATTGGGCTTGCGCCCTCCGCCCTATGAGGCTCACCCTTACTTAGTACCCATCATTTAAGACAGGCAAAAGCAAGGGCTCGCCTCCGTCCAAAGGCGTCGGCCCGAAGGCCGCACGCCGCCCTCTTGGGTTTGGCGAAGATCACCCGCGGCCCTCTGCCTTAGGCTCCCCTCGCCAAACAAATGTCACGTCTGTCAGTCTGTCAAGTCCAGCGACCACAGCCCTTAAAAGGGCTGCGCCGCCCCGGCATCATTGGGCTTACGCCCTCCGCCCGATGGGCTCGCCCTCGCTTTTCCCTGACCCTAAGGACAGGTACTCCACTCAGGCTCGCTCCCGTCAAAAGGCGTCGGCCCGAAGGCCGGACGCCGCCCTCTTGTGGGCCCGAAGGCCCGTCGGTCGGCAAGGTTTGCCCGGTGGCCCTCTGCCTTTGGGCTCCCCTCGCCAAACCAACACCCCCCTACCCCAGTCGCGTCAAATACGTCAGTCGTCGCGTCCGGCGACCACAGCCCTTAAAAGGGCTGCGCCGCCCCGGCATCATTGGGCTTACGCCCTCCGCCCGATGGGCTCACCCTCGCTTTTCCCTGACCCTAAGGACAGGTACTCTGCTCAGGCTCGCCTCCGTCTAAAGGCGTCGGCCTGAAGGCCGGACGCCGCCCTCTTGTTGGCCCGAAGGCCCGTTGGTTGGCAAGGTTTGCCCGGTGGCCCTCTGCCTTTGGGCTCCCCTCGCCAAACCAACACCCCCCCACCCCAGTCGTGTCACAGAAGTCTGTCGTCGCGTCCAGCGACCACAGCCCTTAAAAGGGCTGCGCCGCCCCGGCATCATTGGGCTTACACCCTCCGCCCGATGGGCTCGCCCTCGCTTTTCCCTGTCCCTAAGGTCAGGTACTCTGCTCAGGCTCGCCTCCGTCAAAAGGCGTCGGCCCGAAGGCCGGACGCCGCCCTCTCAGGCCCGCAGGCCCGTTGGCTGGCAGGGTTCACCCTGTGGCCCTCTGCCTTTGGGCTCCCCCCACCACTCCAACACCCCTCCCCCCCGGTCGGATATTAGCCGCCGGCTAGCAAATCCACCTAATGAATTTACTAGCCGTCGTTGCCCAGGATGCACCAGGCCCAGACGCTACACTTTCCCACCCCATGAAGCCAAAGCTTCGGATAGAGGGAAGTTGTAACGCCCGAGCACGCGAGGAGGAATCCGACATTGCACCCCAACCTAACCTAACCTAACCTAACCTAACCTAACCTAACCTAACCTAACCTAACCTAACCTAACCTAACCTAACCTAACCTAACCTAACCTAACCTAACCTAACCTAACCTAACCTAACCTAACCTAACCTAACCTAACCTAACCTAACCTAACCTAACCTAACCTAACCTAACCTAACCTAACCTAACCTAACCTAACCTAACCTAACCTAACCTAACCTAACCTAACCTAACCTAACCTAACCTAACCTAACCTAACCTAACCTAACCTAACCTAACCTAACCTAACCTAACCACCACCTAACCTAACCTAACCAAACCTAACCTAACCTAACCTAACCAAACCAACCCAACCTAACCTACCTAACCAACCTAACCTACCTAACCTAACCTAACCAACCTAACCTACCCTAACCTAACCAACCTAACCTAACCTAACCTAACCACCCAACCTAACCTAACCTAACCTAACCAACCTAACCTAACCTAACCTACCACACACCTAACCTAACCTAACCACCTAACCTAACCTAACCAACCTAACCTAACCTAACCTAACCTAACCTACCTAACCAACCAACCTAACCTAACCACACCAACTAACCAACCTAACCTAACCTACCCACCCACCTAACCTAACCTAACCTAACCTAACCTAACCTAACCTAACCTAACCTACCTAACCAACCTAACCTAACCTAACCCTAACCTACCTAACCTAACCTACCCAACCTAACCCAACCTAACCAACCAACCTAACCTAACCAACCCTAACCAACCTAACCAACCTAACCTACACCTAACCTAACCAACCTAACCTAACCTAACAAACCTAACCACCAACCTAACCTAACCTAACCCCACCTAACCTAACCTAACCTAACCAACCACACCTAACCTAACCAACCTAACCTAACCAACCTAACCAACCTACCAACCAACCTACACCTAACCACCAACCTACCACACCTAACCTAACCTACCACCAACCTACCACCACACCTAACCTACCTACCTAACCAACACCACCTAACCTACACCTACCCTAACCTAACCTAACCTAACCTAACCTAACCTAACCTAACCTAACCTAACCTAACCTAACCTAACCTAACCTAACCTAACCTAACCTAACCTAACCTAACCTAACCTAACCTAACCTAACCTAACCTAACCTAACCTAACCTAACCTAACCTAACCTAACCTAACCTAACCTAACCTAACCTAACCTAACCTAACCTAACCTAACCTAACCTAACCTAACCTAACCTAACCTAACCTAACCTAACCTAACCTAACCTAACCTAACCTAACCTAACCTAACCTAACCTAACCTAACCTAACCTAACCTAACCTAACCTAACCTAACCTAACCTAACCTAACCTAACCTAACCTAACCTAACCTAACCTAACCTAACCTAACCTAACCTAACCTAACCTAACCTAACCTAACCTAACCTAACCTAACCTAACCTAACCTAACCTAACCTAACCTAACCTAACCTAACCTAACCTAACCTAACCTAACCTAACCTAACCTAACCTAACCTAACCTAACCTAACCTAACCTAACCTAACCTAACCTAACCTAACCTAACCTAACCTAACCTAACCTAACCTAACCTAACCTAACCTAACCTAACCTAACCTAACCTAACCTAACCTAACCTAACCTAACCTAACCTAACCTAACCTAACCTAACCTAACCTAACCTAACCTAACCTAACCTAACCTAACCTAACCTAACCTAACCTAACCTAACCTAACCTAACCTAACCTAACCTAACCTAACCTAACCTAACCTAACCTAACCTAACCTAACCTAACCTAACCTAACCTAACCTAACCTAACCTAACCTAACCTAACCTAACCTAACCTAACCTAACCTAACCTAACCTAACCTAACCTAACCTAACCTAACCTAACCTAACCTAACCTAACCTAACCTAACCTAACCTAACCTAACCTAACCTAACCTAACCTAACCTAACCTAACCTAACCTAACCTAACCTAACCTAACCTAACCTAACCTAACCTAACCTAACCTAACCTAACCTAACCTAACCTAACCTAACCTAACCTAACCTAACCTAACCTAACCTAACCTAACCTAACCTAACCTAACCTAACCTAACCTAACCTAACCTAACCTAACCTAACCTAACCTAACCTAACCTAACCTAACCTAACCTAACCTAACCTAACCTAACCTAACCTAACCTAACCTAACCTAACCTAACCTAACCTAACCTAACCTAACCTAACCTAACCTAACCTAACCTAACCTAACCTAACCTAACCTAACCTAACCTAACCTAACCTAACCTAACCTAACCTAACCTAACCTAACCTAACCTAACCTAACCTAACCTAACCTAACCTAACCTAACCTAACCTAACCTAACCTAACCTAACCTAACCTAACCTAACCTAACCTAACCTAACCTAACCTAACCTAACCTAACCTAACCTAACCTAACCTAACCTAACCTAACCTAACCTAACCTAACCTAACCTAACCTAACCTAACCTAACCTAACCTAACCTAACCTAACCTAACCTAACCTAACCTAACCTAACCTAACCTAACCTAACCTAACCTAACCTAACCTAACCTAACCTAACCTAACCTAACCTAACCTAACCTAACCTAACCTAACCTAACCTAACCTAACCTAACCTAACCTAACCTAACCTAACCTAACCTAACCTAACCTAACCTAACCTAACCTAACCTAACCTAACCTAACCTAACCTAACCTAACCTAACCTAACCTAACCTAACCTAACCTAACCTAACCTAACCTAACCTAACCTAACCTAACCTAACCTAACCTAACCTAACCTAACCTAACCTAACCTAACCTAACCTAACCTAACCTAACCTAACCTAACCTAACCTAACCTAACCTAACCTAACCTAACCTAACCTAACCTAACCTAACCTAACCTAACCTAACCTAACCTAACCTAACCTAACCTAACCTAACCTAACCTAACCTAACCTAACCTAACCTAACCTAACCTAACCTAACCTAACCTAACCTAACCTAACCTAACCTAACCTAACCTAACCTAACCTAACCTAACCTAACCTAACCTAACCTAACCTAACCTAACCTAACCTAACCTAACCTAACCTAACCTAACCTTTTTTTTTTTTTTTTTTTTTTTTTTTTTTTTTTTTTTTACGTGTGGAAAATGCGCCTTATGCATGTCCCCCGCTCGAGGCAGCGGGTGGGGTCTTTCGGGCTCTCCCCCAGAGTGGAGGCATACCGAATAAAAACCACACGACCTTACCCTCTCGGCCCTTGTGCGGACGCCACGGGATCGCGAACATTTCACCGCGACGCCGCAGGCCAGCCCGGGATGGGCTCCCTCTCTGCGCCCCAAGATGGTATTGGGGCGCTGCGCTCCTAGGGTTTTAGGGGCGCTCGGCCAGGACGGCACGTGCAATGCGGGTCCGGGATTCCTCGCCCTCGCCCGCTGTGCCGCCACGTCACGTCTGTCGTGTCAAGTCGGTCGATGTCCTCTCATGTCAGTCAGTCAGTTAGGTCCTCTCATGTCGCGTCGTCGTGTCCGGGCGACCACAAACCCGACAGGGCTTGGGCCGCCCCAGGGCTCCCCCTTACCTTTCCCTGTCTAATGAGAACAGGTACTGAGTTCGGGTTCGCCCCCGTCATACGGCGGCCACAGCCCTCAAAAGGACTGCGCCGCCCCGGCATCATTAGGCTTGCGCCCTCTGCCCGATAAGGCTCACCCTCACCTTTCCCTGTCTAATGAGGACAGGTACTCAGCTTGGGCTCGCCCCCCTCAAAAAGGCGTCGGCCCGAAGGCCAGACGCCGCCCTCTCAGGGCCCGAAGGCCCGTCGGCTGGCAAGGTTCGCCCAGTGGCTCCCCTCACCAGATCAACACCCCCCCACCCCAGTCACGTCGAAGTCAGTCACGTCCGGCGACCACAGCCCTTAAAAGGGCTGCGCCGCCCCGGCATCATTGGGCTTGCGCCCTCCGCCCGATGAGGCTCACCCTTACTTAGTACCCATCATTTAAGACAGGCAAAAGCAAGGGCTCGCCTCCGTCCAAAGGCGTCGGCCCGAAGGCCGCACGCCGCCCTCTTGGGTTTGGCGAAGATCACCCGCGGCCCTCTGCCTTAGGCTCCCCTCGCCAAACAAATGTCATGTCTGTCAGTCTGTCAAGTCCGGCGACCACAGCCCTTAAAAGGGCTGCGCCGCCCCGGCATCATTGGGCTTACGCCCTCCGCCCGATGGGCTCGCCCTCGCTTTTCCCTGACCCTAAGGACAGGTACTCCGCTCAGGCTCGCTCCCGTCAAAAGGCGTCGGCCCGAAGGCCAGACGCCGCCCTCTTGTGGGCCCGAAGGCCCGTCGGTCGGCAAGGTTTGCCCGGTGGCCCTCTGCCTTTGGGCTCCCCTCGCCAAACCAACACCCCCCCACCCCAGTCGCGTCAAATACGTCAGTCGTCGCGTCCGGCGACCACAGCCCTTAAAAGGGCTGCGCCGCCCCGGCATCATTGGGCTTACGCCCTCCGCCCGATGGGCTCGCCCTCGCTTTTCCCTGACCCTAAGGACAGGTACTCCGCTCAGGCTCGCTCCCGTCAAAAGGCGTCGGCCCGAAGGCCAGACGCCGCCCTCTTGTGGGCCCGAAGGCCCGTCGGTCGGCAAGGTTTGCCCGGTGGCCCTCTGCCTTTGGGCTCCCCTCGCCAAACCAACACCCCCCCACCCCAGTCGCGTCAAATACGTCAGTCGTCGCGTCCGGCGACCACAGCCCTTAAAAGGGCTGCGCCGCCCCGGCATCATTGGGCTTACGCCCTCCGCCCGATGGGCTCACCCTCACTTTTCCCTGACCCTAAGGACAGGTACTCTGCTCAGGCTCGCCTCCGTCAAAAGGCGTCGGCCCGAAGGCCGGACGCCGCCCTCTCAGGCCCGCAGGCCCGTTGGCTGGCAGGGTTCACCCGGTGGCCCTCTGCCTTTGGGCTCCCCCCACCAAGCCAACACCCCTCCCCCCCGGTCGGATATTAGCCGCCGGCTAGCAAATCCACCTAATGAATTTACTAGCCGTCGTTGCCCAGGATGCACCAGGCCCAGACGCTACACTTTCCCACCCCATGAAGCCAAAGCTTCGGATAGAGGGAAGTTGTAACGAACCTAACCTAACCTAACCTAACCTAACCTAACCTAACCTAACCTAACCTAACCTAACCTAACCTAACCTAACCTAACCTAACCTAACCTAACCTAACCTAACCTAACCTAACCTAACCTAACCTAACCTAACCTAACCTAACCTAACCTAACCTAACCTAACCTAACCTAACCTAACCTAACCTAACCTAACCTAACCTTTTTTTTTTTTTTTTTTTTTTTTTTTTTTTTTTTTTTTTTTTTTTTTTACGTGTGGAAAATGCGCCTTATGCATGTCCCCCGCTCGAGGCAGCGGGTGGGGTCTTTCGGGCTCTCCCCCAGAGTGGAGGCATACCGAATAAAAACCACACGACCTTACCCTCTCGGCCCTTGTGCGGACGCCACGGGATCGCGAACATTTCACCGCGACGCCGCAGGCCAGCCCGGGATGGGCTCCCTCTCTGCGCCCCAAGATGGTATTGGGGCGCTGCGCCCCTAGGGTTTTAGGGGCGCTCGGCCAGGACGGCACGTGCAATGCGGGTCCGGGATTCCTCGCCCTCGCCCGCAGTGCCGCCACGTCACGTCTGTCGTGTCAAGTCAGTTGATTTCCTCTCATGTCAGTCAGTCAGTTAGGTCCTCTCATGTCGCGTCGTCGTGTCCGGGCGACCACAAACCCGACAGGGCTTGGGCCGCCCCAGGGCTCCCCCTTACCTTTCCCTGTCTAATGAGAACAGGTACTGAGTTCGGGTTCGCCCCCGTCATACGGCGGCCACAGCCCTCAAAAGGACTGCGCCACCCCGGCATCATTAGGCTTGCGCCCTCCGCCCGATAAGGCTCACCCTCACCTTTCCCTGTCTAATGAGAACAGGTACTCAGCTTGGGCTCGCCCCCCTCAAAAAGGCGTCGGCCCGAAGGCCAGACGCCGCCCTCACAGGGCCCGAAGGCCCGTTGGCTGGCAAGGTTCGCCCAGTGGCTCCCCTCACCAGATCAACACCCCCCCACCCCAGTCACGTCGAGGTCAGTCACGTCCGGCGACCACAGCCCTTAAAAGGGCTGCGCCGCCCCGGCATCATTGGGCTTGTGCCCTCCGCCCGATGAGGCTCACCCTTACTTAGTACCCATCATTTAAGACAGGCAAAAGCAAGGGCTTGCCTCCGTCCAAAGGCGTCGGCCCGAAGGCCGCACGCCGCCCTCTTGTGGGCCCGAAGGCCCGTTGGTTGGCAAGGTTTGCCCGGTGGCCCTCTGCCTTTGGGCTCCCCTCGCCAAACCAACACCCCCCCACCCCAGTCGTGTCACAGAAGTCTGTCGTCGCGTCCAGCGACCACAGCCCTTAAAAGGACTGCGCCGCCCCGGCATCATTGGGCTTACACCCTCCGCCCGATGGGCTCGCCCTCGCTTTTCCCTGTCCCTAAGGTCAGGTACTCTGCTCAGGCTCACCTCCGTCCAAAGGCGTCGGCCCGAAGGCCGGACGCCGCCCTCTTGTGGGCCCGAAGGCCCGTTGGTTGGCAAGGTTTGCCCGGTGGCCCTCTGCCTTTGGGCTCCCCTCGCCAAACCAACACCCCCCCCACCCCAGTCGTGTCACAGAAGTCTGTCGTCGCGTCCAGCGACCACAGCCCTTAAAAGGGCTGCGCCGCTCCGGCATCATTGGGCTTACGCCCTCCGCCCGATGGGCTCACCCTCGCTTTTCCCTGACCCGAAGGTCAGGTACTCCGTTCAGGCTCACCTCCGTCCAAAGGCGTCGGCCCGAAGGCCGGACGCCGCCCTCTTGTGGGCCCGAAGGCCCGTTGGTTGGCAAGGTTTACCCGGTGGCCCTCTGCCTTTGGGCTCCCCTCGCCAAACCAACACCCCCCCACCCCAGTCGTGTCACAGAAGTCTGTCGTCGCGTCCAGCGACCACAGCCCTTAAAAGGGCTGCGCCGCCCCGGCATCATTGGGCTTACGCCCTCCGCCCGATGGGCTCGCCCTCGCTTTTCCCTGTCCCTAAGGTCAGGTACTCTGCTCAGGCTCGCCTCCGTCAAAAGGCGTCGGCCCGAAGGCCAGACGCCGCCCTCTCAGGCCCGCAGGCCCGTTGGCTGGCAGGGTTCACCCGGTGGCCCTCTGCCTTTGGGCTCCCCCCACCAAACCAACACCCCTCCCCCCCGGTCGGATATTAGCCGCCGGCTAGCAAATCCACCTAATGAATTTACTAGCCGTCGTTGCCCAGGATGCACCAGGCCCAGACGCTACACTTTCCCACCCCATGAAGCCAAAGCTTCGGATAGAGGGAAGTTGTAACGCCCGAGCACGCGAGGAGGAATCCGACATTGCACCCCAACCTAACCTAACCTAACCTAACCTAACCTAACCTAACCTAACCTAACCTAACCTAACCTAACCTAACCTAACCTAACCTAACCTAACCTAACCTAACCTAACCTAACCTAACCTAACCTAACCTAACCTAACCTAACCTAACCTAACCTAACCTAACCTAACCTAACCTAACCTAACCTTTTTTTTTTTTTTTTTTTTTTTTTTTTTATCCTGGGGAAAATCCTTTACGGACTTCACCGGCCCGGGGAGGCCGGTGGGCATGTGGGAATCCCGCCCCAGAAGGGGGCGGTATACCCACTAAAAACCCCAGCATGTTCCTCTTTGCTGCCTTTGCAGCCGGGCTGTGGGAACTTTCGACATCCATGGCCCGGCAACGCGACAGCTGTCCATTCTAGGACCCAGCTCAGGAGCCTTTCTCCTTACACCACCGCTGTAGGCGCGCCGGAACACTTAGCGCGCCTACCAGCTCGGGGACCTTACCAGCGGAGGACGGGCATCCCCGTGCCCGTCACCCGCAGTCCCTGTTAGGGCGGGATTGCGCGGTCGTGGTTCAACCGCCGTCGCCCGACTCGCCTGCGGCGCAGGGGCTGGGAGGATGGGTCGTCCTCTCGCTCCCGCTCCGCTCCCTCCTTTATCGCCATCACCTCCTCGCAGAAGGAGGCCATGGCGATCCACGACCTCTCGCTGTCGGTCATGGATTTTACGACGGCCGGCAGCGAGAGATCATTCCCTACCACTGCCTTGAGGCTAGCCCTTTGCCCGTCAAAGGCGGGACACACTTGCAGCGTGTGCTGCGCGGTGTCCTCCGCCCCGCCGCAGTGGTGACACATTGGTGTTGTCTCCCTCCTTGCGATCTTGCACAGGTACTTGCCGAAGCAGCCGTGCCCCGACAGTACCTGCGCTAGATGGAAGGAGACAACACCCCATGTCCTTTCGACCCATCTTTCCAAGACGGGCCGAACTCCCGATATGGTCCAGTGGCCGGCGCTCGGCCGCTCCAGAGCCTCCAGCCATTTCCGGAAGAGAGTTTGGCGGGAGATGTCTCTCCATCGCCTTATCTCTTCCGGACAGGGCCGTTCCCCTCTGTCGCGCGCCTCGGCTACCTGCTGGTAGACGTCAGCTAGGACTTCGGCATCTAGCTCCCACGGTGGGGTTCCCGCCAGTACGCAGGCCGCCTCGAACGAGGTGGTGCGGTACGCCCTCGATACCCTCACCGCCATGACCCTTTGCGGTTGCCGCAGGTGGGTCTTGTTCCGGGCGGAGAGGGCATTTACCCATATGGGTGCCCCGTACAGGGCCATCGACCGCACAACACCTGTGTACAGTCGGCGGCAGCCCGCCTTTGGCCCGCCCACGTTCGGGAGCAGTCGGCTCAGTGCCGATGCCGTGCCCACCAGCTTCGGAGCCAAGCGCCGGAAGTGTTCTTCGAAGTTCCACCGGCTGTCGAGGACGAGTCCCAGGTACTTCATCGTCTTCCCGACGCCGATGGAAACTCCGCTAACCACGATGTTGGCATTAACTGAAGGTGCCCTCCGAGGTCCGTGAAAGCAAATAGCTTCGGACTTGTGGAGGGCGACCTCGAGGCCTAGCCTCCGGATCCTATCCACCGTTAGTGCCACGCCGGCAGTAGCCAGGAGGGACGCCTCGCGGATGGTGGCGCCGCGGGCTGTGACGAGGGTGTCATCCGCATAACACGTTATTTCTACCCCCGTCAAGTTAGCGCCGCGCAGCACCCAGTCGTAGCCGATGTTCCACAGGAGTGGTCCTAGGACCGATCCCTGTGGGACACCGCACGACATCTGCCGCTCCACCCATTCACGCTGCGTAGGGTAGCGGATCGCCCGCTCAGAGAGGTATGACCCCACTACCCTGCGCAAGTACTCAGGCACGTTGTGGTACCGGAGCGCCTCCTTAATCGTTTCCCAGGGAAGGGTGTTAAAAGCGTTGGCAATGTCCAAGGACACCGCTAACACCACTTCCCCTCGGGACACCGCTTCATCTGCCAGGGCCCTCACCCGCGCTATCGCGTCGATGGTGGACCTGCCCTGGCGGAATCCGTACTGGCACGCGCTAAGGCCCGGCCCTTGGCCCTCCAAGTGCCTTACGAGTCGGGCAGCCACTACTCGCTCAAATAGTTTGGCCTTCTCGTCAAGAAGGACGATCGGTCTGTACCCCGAAGGGGAATCGGCCGGTCGCCCTTCCTTCCTCAGAAGGACCAACTTCCCGCATTTCCATGCCCTTGGTATGCGACCCTGCATCAGGCACGCAGAGAAAAGAGCCCTCACCCTTTGTTCTAAAGGGCCCAGTGCTAAGACCCATGCGCGGCCTGGAGTACCATCGGGACCGGGGGCAGTGTTTTTGGCCTTTAGCCTTAGCACTGCCATCCCCAATTCCTCCTCTGTCACCTCCGGTATATCTTCGTCCACTGACGGGGTTACTGGAGCCATTCGCGGGGGCAGGTGTTCGCCCCGCTGTGGGAATAGGGCTCCCACAATTTGGCTCACCAGGTCCGGCTGGAGACTTTGCGTGAGTGGGGGGGCCCAAGGCCGGAGTTTGCCCCTCACCGACTTGTACGGCCTCCCCCACGGGTCGCTGTTCAGAGTCTCCAGCATTTCCTGCTCTGCCAGGTCTTTGGCTTGGCCAATGGCCACGCTGAGGGCCCTGCTAGCCGCTCTGTAGCTCGCATACAGTTGTTCTTCGGCCGCCAGGTTTCGCCTCCTCCGCCTTCGGCTCCTCGTGTACTGGCGTCTCGCAGCCACGCAAGACTTGCGCAGCTGCGTTAGTTCTGCGGACCACCAGTACACGTTCCGCCTCGGCCCACTGGGCTTGACCCGCGGCATTGCAGCGTCGCAGATCTGCGTCATGGCCTCGCTGAGCCAGGCTGCTTCCACCTCCACATCTATTGGGGCTTCGGGCGCTTCCGGCCAGGCTTGGACCAGGGCCGCCGCATGCAGCAGGTCGCGGTCAAGCCGTTTAACTGCCCATCTTGGGCTATCTCCCTGCAGGGAACGGCTTAGGCCGTCCGGGATATTGTGATGAGAGGAGACGCTAAACCGAATGTATCGGTGGTCGGATAGCGTCTCCACTCCCTCCATGACTTCCCAGCCTTGGACACGGCGTGCCAGGGCGGCATTGGCGAACGTGATGTCCACGATAGAGCCACCCTGTTGCCGCACGCACGTGTCTGTCGTCCCGTGATTCAGGACAGTCAGGCCTGTAGCCACTGCCCACTCCACCAGCGCTTGACCACGCACATCAGTCGCGGGGGAACCCCACACCACGGACTTGGCGTTGAAGTCCCCCGCGACTAGCAGTAGGTCCGGGTCACTTCTGCCGATCAGAGCCCGCACTTCGTCGAGGAACACCTCGAATTCAGCGAGAGCTCTGTTCGGCGAGAAGTACGCCCCTACCACCGTGATGTTGCCGATGTTGGCAGCCACGTAGCCATGGCCCCGCACTACTCTCTCGAGAGGCGCAGAGCCAGCCGATGGTTGAGTGGCCAGGGCTACGAGGCTGTCCAGGTCTCCCACCCAGTTATCCCTGGACGGCACCGAGTATGGCTCGGCTACTACAGCGACATGTATCAACCACTCCGCCATGCTCTGGAACAAAAGATCCTGGGCTCTGGCGCAGTGGTTGATGTTCGCCTGTAGGTAGCGAGTTGGAGTTGGAGCCATTGTATCACTCGGTTACCATCCCTTCCTCCTCGGCCTGGGGCTCAGATGTTCTGCCCTGACTGGTGTTTAGTTGCGAAGAGGTTTGCGGTCTCTTGGCAACTTTGCTCTGCTTGGGTTTTTGTGGGTTGCAGGCGTTGCTACCCACCTTGTGGTTGGCCGGTAGCCCGGCCTCGGCGCACAGCACGCAGTGTGGTGCCGCTGCACATGCGTTTGCCACGTGGCCCGGACATCCGCAGCGGTAGCACAGCAGGCTGCGATCCACCGCCGCCTTGCACTTAGCCTTCACATGGCCCACCTCGAGGCAGCGGAAGCAGCGCAGGGGACGGGCATCGAGCAGCTTGACCTGCGCCGACACCCAGCCCACAAGCAGTCTTCCTGCCTCAATTATCTTTTTGGCCGCCGGAATTGGGCAGCGCAGCCATACTGTTCCCAGGCCCGAGCGACCGAAAACAATCTCTCCGGGCCTGACATCAGCCTCTGCACAGCCCCCTGCGCGTGCGACCGAGGTCACTACATCCGTGCGTAGGACGGACTCGTCTAGGCCCGAAATACGCAATTCTGCGCATTTCATGGGCCTAGACACACGCACTAGTGCTGGGTCCGTGACCTCGGCTAGTTTTTTGGCCAGTGCGTCGGCCTTGTCTCCGCTTGTCGCACCGGGCACCTCCATGATGTAAGCCCCGGTTTGAGCTTTTCTAAGGCGGAGGCCCGAGATACCCAGATCCTCCAGATTCATCTTAGTTTTGGCGTCCGCCAGAACCGTGCCAAAGTCTGCCCCTCTTTCCGTCGCCTTTGGCTCCAACAGCGTCATCATGACCGCTGCTGAGCGAGGCGGACGGAGCTTTTTGGCTCCCTTCTTGCGTTTTCCTTTTTGAGTGTCGACTTCCTTGTTTTCCCCTTTTTTCGCTTTCCTCCGCCTTCTTCTCCTTTCCACCTTCGTCCACCCGTCAGGCTGTTCAGGTGGTGGGGGTGGTGGAGGCGGCGGAAGCGGTGGGGGCAACGGGGGCGGACGCTTGATACCATCTGCCTTTTGACCTTTCTTTGCTTTCTTCCGTCTTGGACCAGCCGAGGCCTGGCCAGAAGCCGCTTCCTCCGCAGCTTGACGGACAGGCTTCTCCGGAAGGAGCCGGTCTTGTATGCCAGCCAGGTGGGCGTCCAGGTATGGACAGACTTGAGCCATGACGGCTCGGCAGAGTTTGTCCATGTCCATAGCTGATGGACTGGCCGCACCATGACCTTCCTCTCTTCTTGTTGGGGGGGGCTGCGCAGGGGGCAGCACCTCCCCGTCGTGTCCGGTAAGAGGGGGTTGCGGACTGCCCTGCTTCCGCATCCCCTCAAGGTCTCTTTTAAGGTCGGCCAGCTCCTTTCGGAGACTGGCCATCTCGGCTTGCAGCCGATTGTTGTCGGCCTGCAGCCGAGCCGTCTCCTCAGTGGCTGTGCGTTTGCTCAGTACCGTGAAAGCATCAGCAATCGCAGCAGCCGCATCTTTCAGGCACTTTATATAGCCACCTGACAGGTTTTTGGAGGTAACCGCAACCTTATTGATAATGGCCACGCTGTCGGCTACCTGCTGACCAAGGTCTTTATTGGCCGCGGTGTCCTCCTGGTCGTTCCTTCCCGGAGAGGTACCTCTCTGGTACCCCTGCCTGGTCGCGATTCTCATCTGCTGGACCTCCATTTCCGCCTTTAGCCGAATCTCTTCTCGTAGGGCACGGTTGTAGGCCTCCTTCGCTTTGGCAAGTCCAGCGTACTTGCCTGTTGTAGGCGGGCGACCTCTGCCTCTTGTCTGTGGTCTTTTACCCTCAGCTGAGAGCCCTGTCGACCCTTCATCGCTTGAGCTGAGCACGGATGAAGCAGGGCGGAATCTCTTCCGCTTCTGCTTCACCCGCTCAGCTCCCTCCGGAATATTTTCGAGTTTGCTCTTCCCAGAGGACTCACGACCTCCTGTCCCCTGGGAAGCAAAACTGACGTCCGAGCTTGTGTTTACCCTCAGTTCGGGCTCTTGGTTGGAGTTGTTTGGCGACTTCTGCCTTATGAGGCGCACGTGGCAGTCCCGCAATGGGACGCTTCTTCGTTCGGCGATTTGTATCGCCGGAGAACTTATATCTAAGCGTGGGCTTTGAGGGCCCACGAAGTGACTTTTGCCCCCCCCAGAGTACGATGGGGCTGACCGCGGGATGGTAGCGGTGAGGGATTCTCCCCGAAGGGTACCCTCCTGGGGTAATACTCTTTTATCGTCACTCATGCCCTTACTATTAGGGGTAAGGCCCCTGCCCCTTTTAAAGAGGGAGCCGCTCTCCTCTTGTTTTAAGGGGTAAGTTCCCCTGTGTCGCAGTTACGCCAACCCGTTCACCATCGACGTGGTACTTCCGGCAAGCCGCTAATCCAGGCCGGACCCGTTCGATCCACAGGACCTACTTGTCTCCGGCCTGGTACTGGATACGCTGCAACCCGTATCCAGAACCGCAGTAAGGAGCGGTTATCCCCGGTTTTTATAGAGGTTTTCCTTCCTCGTGGTCCTCCCTTTGCAGGCGACGACCCTCACTCCCGGCGCCTACGGGCCGGGTTGCGAGTTCCCACAGCAGCTCACAGAAAGGGCCCTGCAGTAGGCCATCCTTACAGACGGCGCTCCTCCAGATCACGTCCGCATCCCAGTCTACTCTGCTAATCAGAGAGGTACCGGGAGCGGACCCACCGCCTCTGCTTCCCCGTTGTCCCCTGCTACAGGAGAGACAGGGAGCAGGAAAGTGGCGCACCCTTTCACTAGGGCGCGCCTGCCCCGCCTGGCCCAAAATGGGCTCCGCCGAGGCTGTGCCGCTCTTGGTCACCCTCGTCCTTCGAGCTATACAGCCCGAAGATCGAGAGCTCAAGCCCCCCCACCACGACAAGGTAGCGACACTCGGGGGGGATTGCACCCCAACCTAACCTAACCTAACCTAACCTAACCTAACCTAACCTAACCTAACCTAACCTAACCTAACCTTTTTTTTTTTTTTTTTTTTTTTTTTTTTTTTTTTTTTTTTTTTTTTTTTTTTTTTACGTGTGGAAAATGCGCCTTATGCATGTCCCCCGCTCGAGGCAGCGGGTGGGGTCTTTCGCGCTCTCCCCCAGAGTGGAGGCATACCGAATAAAAACCACACGACCTTACCCTCTCAGCCCTTGTGCGAACGCCACGGGATCGCGAACATTTCACCGCGACGCCGCAGGCCAGCCCGGGATGGGCTCCCTCTCTGCGCCCCAAGATGGTATTGGGGCGCTGCGCCCCTAGGGTTTTAGGGGCGCTCGGCCAGGACGGCACGTGCAATGCGGGTCCGGGATTCCTCGCCCTCGCCCGCTGTGCCGCCACATCACGTCTGTCGTGTCAAGTCAGTTGATGTCCTCTCATGTCAGTCAGTCAGTTAGGTCCTCTCATGTCGCGTCGTCGTGTCCGGGAGACAACAAACCCGACAGGGCTTGGGCCGCCCCAGGGCTCCCCCTTACCTTTCCCTGTCTAATGAGAACAGGTACTGAGTTCGGGTTCGCCCCCGTCATACGGCGGCCACAGCCCTCAAAAGGACTGCGCCGCCCCGGCATCATTAGGCTTGCGCCCTCCGCCCGATAAGGCTCACCCTCACCTTTCCCTGTCTAATGAGGACAGGTACTCAGCTTGGGCTCGCCCCCCTCAAAAAGGCGTCGGCCCGAAGGCCAGACGCCGCCCTCTCAGGGCCCGAAGGCCCGTTGGCTGGCAAGGTTCGCCCAGTGGCTCCCCTCACCAGATCAACACCCCCCCACCCCAGTCACGTCGAAGTCAGTCACGTCCGGCGACCACAGCCCTTAAAAGGGCTGCGCCGCCCCGGCATCATTGGGCTTGCGCCCTCCGCCCGATGAGGCTCACCCTTACTTAGTACCCATCATTTAAGACAGGCAAAAGCAAGGGCTCGCCTCCATCCAAAGGCGTCGGCCCGAAGGCCGCACGCCGCCCTCTTGGGTTTGGCGAAGATCACCCGCGGCCCTCTGCCTTAGGCTCCCCTCGCCAAACAAATGTCATGTCTGTCAGTCTGTCAAGTCCGGCGACCACAGCCCTTAAAAGGGCTGCGCCGCCCCGGCATCATTTGGCTTACGCCCTCCGCCCGATGGGCTCGCCCTCGCTTTTCCCTGATCCTAAGGACAGGTACTCCGCTCAGGCTCGCTCCCGTCAAAAGGCGTCGGCCCGAAGGCCGGACGCCGCCCTCTTGTGGGCCCGAAGGCCCGTCGGTCGGCAAGGTTTGCCCGGTGGCCCTCTGCCTTTGGGCTCCCCTCGCCAAACCAACACCCCCCCACCCCAGTCGCGTCAAATACGTCAGTCGTCGCGTCCGGCGACCACAGCCCTTAAAAGGGCTGCGCCGCCCCGGCATCATTGGGCTTACGCCCTCCGCCCGATGGGCTCACCCTCGCTTTTCCCTGACCCTAAGGACAGGTACTCCGCTCAGGCTCGCTCCCGTCAAAAGGCGTCGGCCCGAAGGCCGGACGCCGCCCTCTTGTGGGCCCGAAGGCCCGTCGGTCGGCAAGGTTTGCCCGGTGGCCCTCTGCCTTTGGGCTCCCCTCGCCAAACCAACACCCCCCCACCCCAGTCGCGTCAAATACGTCAGTCGTCGCGTCCGGCGACCACAGCCCTTAAAAGGGCTGCGCCGCCCCGGCATCATTGGGCTTACGCCCTCCGCCCGATGGGCTCACCCTCGCTTTTCCCTGACCCTAAGGACAGGTACTCTGCTCAGGCTCGCCTCCGTCAAAAGGCGTCGGCCCGAAGGCCGGACGCCGCCCTCTCAGGCCCGCAGGCCCGTTGGCTGGCAGGGTTCACCCGGTGGCCCTCTGCCTTTGGGCTCCCCCCACCAAGCCAACACCCCTCCCCCCCGGTCGGATATTAGCCGCCGGCTAGCAAATCCACTTAATGAATTTACTAGCCGTCGTTGCCCAGGATGCACCAGGCCCAGACGCTACACTTTCCCACCCCATGAAGCCAAAGCTTCGGATAGAGGGAAGTTGTAACGCCCGAGCACGCGAGGAGGAATCCGACATTGCACCCCAACCTAACCTAACCTAACCTAACCTTTTTTTTTTTTTTTTTTTTTTTTTTGCGGTGGGAAAATGCGTTACGCATACGACCGCGCCTTGGGGACGACGCGGAAGTTATGTGGGACTCCCTCCCCGTAACCTCCTGCCCTACGGGAAGGAGGGGGGAGGTATACCCACTAAAAACCCACCGGTATTCCCTCTTGCCGTTTTGCGAGTGCCCTGGGAGAACGAGTAGGCACCAGGACACCCGCCGGCCGCTGCAGCCTTAGCCGGAGCTCCCGCACTGAGAGGAGGGGTCGGGAATACTCAACCCCTCCCCAAGACGTGTGGGCCAGTAGGCGCTAGCAAGGGATCCCCATCCCTCGCCAGCCTGGCACCACTAGGGAAGGTTGGCGGCAAATTGTCGCCGCCTCCTTCCCACCCGTCTGCGCAGGAGCGGGTGCGCGAGTGGATCATTCTCGCGTTCCCGCTCCTTCTCCTCCTTCTGCGAGATGACTTCTTCGCAGAATCGCTCCTCAGCATGGCTTGTACGACGCTGGGGAGCGAGAGGTCGCCGCCGATCGCCGCCACCAGAGTGCGGCGCTGCTGGGCCCACGCGCTGCACACTTCGAGGGTGTGCTGCGCCGTGTCCTCATCGGCGCCGCACTCGTGGCACGACGCCGTCGCCTCCCTTCCGGCAACCTTGTGGAGATACCGCCCGAAGCAACCATGCCCGGACAGCACCTGCACAAGGCGGAAGGTAAGGGACCCGTGTTCCCGTCGACACCAATCCAGGAGCACCGGGCGGATGGCTTCGATCGTGCGGAGGCCGTATTCAGCCTCCGCTAGCTCATCCGCCCAGCGCTCCAGCACCTCCTCTTTCTGGACCTCTCGGGCCCGGGCCAGTTCCTGGGGAGCGAGGGATTCCCCTCGCTCCCTGCGCTCCACTTTCGCCTTATAGGCGTCGGCGAGTATGGCTGCTTCCAACTCCCAGGGAGGAGATGCAGCCAAGGCTCCAGCCGCCGCCCAGCCCACCGTCCGGTAGGCCCGAGCCATCCTCACCGCCATCACTCTCTGGGGCTTTCGGAGCAGCGCTCTGGTGGTGGCGGTGAGCGCGTCCGCCCAAATTGGGGCCCCGTATAGGGCCATACTCCGTATGACCCCTGCAAACAATTGTCTGCAGGGGGCATTCGGTCCACCCACATTGGGTAGGAGCCGCCCTAATGCTCCCGCCGTGCCTACGAGTCGGGGAGCCATCTTGCGGAAGTGCTCCCCGAACTGCCATTTTCCGTCGAGGGTAAGGCCCAGATATTTAATGTGAGCCTTAACCTCGACGTCCTCCTCATTGATCCGCAGGGTTGGACCCCGCGGCAGCCTCCACCTTGGCCCTCTGAAACAGAGGGCCTCCGTTTTAGGGAGGGACACCCTCAGACCCAGCGCCTCTATGCGCTGGATAACGAGGGTGGCTCCCACTTCCGCCCTCCTCTTCACCCTCTCGTATGTGTTGCCTCGGACGGCGATAAGCGTGTCGTCTGCATAACAGACGACCACCATCCGAGGCAGCACCCTCCCGCGGATGACCCAGTCGTAGCCGACGTTCCAGAGTAGGGGCCCTAGCACGGACCCCTGTGGAACGCCGCAGGCTACCGTCCTGGCCATCCGCTCCCCCCCTCTACCCATGTAGAGCACTACCCGGTCCATCAGGTAGTGCTCTACAATCCTCCGGAGGTAGGAGGGCACCCCGTGATAACGGAGTGCCTCCCCTATCACTCCGAAGGGGAGAGACCCGAAGGCGTTGGCGATGTCTAAAGACACCGCCATGGCCCCCTGGCCCCTCCTGGCCGCATCTTCAGTGAACCCCTTCAGGGCGGATAGGGCGTCCAGCGTGGACCGCCCTACCCGGAACCCGAACTGGTTCTCTGCAAGATCCGGCCCTTCACTCGTCAGGTGGCAGGCGATCCGGGAAGCAATTACCCTCTCTAGGAGCTTCCCTGTTTCGTCCAACATGACGAGCGGTCGCCACCCAGAAGGAGAGTCCGCAGGTCTGCTCTCCTTCCGCAGGAGGACCAAGCGGCCCTCCTTCCATGCTTGAGGGAATCGCCCCGTGGCCAGACATTTGTCCATTAGCTCCACGAGGCGGTCCCCCAGGTGCTTGGTGGCCACAAGCACCACTTTCCCCGGCACTCCGTCTGGGCCTGGCGCCTTACGGCACCCCTTCAGACGGCCCGCCGCCCTGATTATTTCTTCTCCCGTTATCCGGGGGATGTCAGGGGGCGCCTCGGGTTCCACCGTAGGCGGTGCCATCCGCGGTGGCTCGAAGGGCTGGCTGGGGGGAAAGAGGCCTTCCACTACCGCAGCCAGAAGTCCTGGCTCAAAGTCCTCCGTGGGGGGAGACACCTTGAGTTTGGCCCGTACCGTTCGGTGCGGACGCCCCCACGGGTCGTTGTCGAGCGAGGCCAAAAATTCGGTGTAAGCCGAATCCTTGGCCCGCGCGATAGCCGTCTGGAAGGCGGCTTTCGCTGCCCGAAGCTCGATGAGGAGCCTCTCCTCTTCGCCTGGCTCCTGGGTGCGCCGTCTTCGGCACCGGGTAAAGGCACGGCGGGCGGTGTCACTGGCGGCTCTAAGGACTGCGAGGTCCTGTGACCACCAGTAGACCCCCGTTTTGGGTGCCGATTGGTGCGCCCTTGGCATGGCCGCGTCGCATATTGCTGTCAGGTCTTCGCGGAACCTGACAGCCCTTTCATCGACCCCCATGGTATCCGGGGGATCGACGCTCCACGCCCGGACTGTGGCAGCCTCTTTCGCCATGTCCAGGTCGAGACGGGAGACAACCCATTTTGGGAAATTTCCGCCTCGCCCACCCGCCACCCTAGCCTGAGGCCCGAGGGGCGCCTTGGAGACCCTGAATCGTATGTAGGCATGATCGGACAGGGTCTCCACCTCCTCCATGACGCGCCAATCACCTATTCGAGCTCCGATGACAGGGGTAGCGAACGTTACGTCCACTATCGACCCCCCCTGCCACCGGACGCAGGTGTTGGCCGTCCCTTGGTTCTGCAGAACCAGGCCGACCATTGCCGCCCAGTCCCGCAAAAGCGCCCCTCTCTGGTCCGTGATGGGACACCCCCACGCCTCGCACTTGGCGTTGAGGTCCCCCATCAAGACCACCTGAGCTGGTAGTGCTCTCTGCACCACCGGCTCCAGGCCCGCCAGGAATCGTTCAAACTCCCTGAAGGGCCTGTTTGGGGAGAAGTATACTCCTATCACTACTACTTCCCCCCATTTGGCCGCCACGTAGCCGGCACCCCTCTCCTTGATGGAGATGCGCTGGGTGCCGGCCGCCGGCACCACGACGGCCACCGAGCCCTCGGAGTCCCCGACCCAGTTTGGCTGGGTAGGGACGCAGTAGGGCTCAGCGACTACTGCCGCATCAATGCGCCACTCCGCCAGGACTTGCATGAGCAGGTCCTGTGCGCGCGCGGAGTGGTTGGCATTAGTCTGCAGTAGCTCGTAATGCGGGTGTACTGGCATTAGGACACCTGCATCACGAGCTCCTCTCTAGCCTGTTGGCTCCGGTTCGGTAAGGCCCTGGTCGCTGGGGCCCTTCCTCTAACCGTCGGGGGGATGCAGTTAGATCCCCCCATCCTGTGCCCATGCGGGCGGCCGGCTTGCGCGCACACCGCGCATTTGGCCACCGCCTCGCAAGTGACCGCCAGGTGACCCTCCATGCCGCATCGGAAGCATTTTGAGCCGTGCTCCGCTTCCGACGGGCAGAGAGCCCTGGTGTGGCCCAGCGCCATGCACTTGAAGCAGCGCATGGGCAGGGCCTCCACCGGCTTTATGGCGGCCACCACCCACCCAACTGGGACTTTTCCCGCAGTGGCGATCGCCTTCGCAGCCACCGCCGGGCACCTTACTAGGGCCGAACCTTGTGCCCAGGCACTCGACCTGATGCCTCCAACCTTAATTTGGTCGGAGGCACAGCCGCCGACTTTCGCCAAGGCGATGGCCAACTCCTCGCGGCCAACCATCTCGTCAAGGCCCGTGATCTTAAGATCCACGAGCTTGGTTGGTCGCGTGACCTCCGCCTGGTCCCCGATGACCTCTTTTAGCTTTGCAGCTAGGAGGTTGGCAGTGGCCTCGGGGCTTTCGCCACCTACTTCCAACATTCTGGAGCCAGTCATCGTCGCCCTAATTTTGACTGACTCCAGGCCAAAGTCAGCAAGACTTATTGAGGCCCTAGCTTTCGCCAGGACCTCCAGCATATCGGTGGACCCCTCCTTGAGTGCTAGCACTATCGCTGCTGTGCGGGGGGCCACGATCTTGGCCGACTTGGCCTTCGGCGCGGATGCCTTTGGCGGCACGGCTTTGGGCGGCGCTTGGGTTGGGGCCCTTCCCTTCCGTCCCTTGCGCCCAAGGACTTGGGACCACGGTGTGGCATCCTCCGCTTCCGCGGCCGGAGCCTCCCGGCGGCTGGGACCAGCTTGACTCTGGGTTTGCGGTCCCGGATTTGGTGCATTTTTAGCACCCGCGTGCCCCTTCCCCTGCTGGGGCTGGGAGTTGGGGGCAGTTAGCACCCTCTTGGGTTGTTGCCCAGTCTTGGCCCCAACCATGGCCCCTTTCGGTTGGGGTTGCGGCTCGCGCATAGCGCCTGCAGCCAGGTTGGGCTGAGTTCTCGGGCGGGCAGGCGGCTCCTGGCGCCTGTCGGCCACGAGTGGAGGCCTCAGGACTGGCTCCGGCGGGAGGCGCGCCTCCAGCTCTCCCAGGCGGGCGTTTATCATCCCGCCCAGGGACATCTGTAGGTCGCGCCTCAACTCATCCATAAGCTCCCTGAGTTCGGCAGCTTCTGGCACTCCAGCTGTTGCGGCGGGAGTCACCCGCGATTCCTCGAAGGCCTGTTTAAAGGCCCTCAACTCCGCTCTGACAATTTCCAGCTCTCTGGCGAGTCGGTTGTTGTCCGCACGGAGACGACGGTGCTCCTCCCCAGGGGTGATTGTCCTCAGTTCCTCAACTGCGTCAATCACCTCTTTGGCTGCCTGATTAATAGTCCCCCAAATAGTGCCCTTGATATGGCCACTCCGCTTGATTTGATCTTGAATGGTGGCCACATTCAAGAGCGCCGCCGCCACCAGGGTTTCCCTGGTTTGTGCTTGGGGTGCCACAGGCAACTCGTCCCTACTGTCCGTATGAGCCCCTTCAAGATCACGGTAGCTCGGGCAGTAACCAGGCCCTTCGTCCGAGTCCAGGTTTTCAATCGTAGCCAAAGACTGGCTATGCGTTGATGGACGCTTATCGCCCTTGCGCGTAGTACCAACTTTGGGCGCGATAGGACCCTCAGGAACCGTGCTTGTCGGCCGTTTCCTCGAAAGACTCCCATTTGGGGAGTCCCCAAGAAACACCTCTGGAACCTAACCTCTTTTTTTTTTTTTTTTTTTTTTTTTTTTTACGTGTGGAAAATGCGCCTTATGCATGTCCCCCGCTCGAGGCAGCGGGTGGGGTCTTTCGGGCTCTCCCCCAGAGTGGAGGCATACCGAATAAAAACCACACGACCTTACCCTCTCGGCCCTTGTGCGGACGCCACGGGATCGCGAACATTTCACCGCGACGCCGCAGGCCAGCCCGGGATGGGCTCCCTCTCTGCGCCCCAAGATGGTATTGGGGCGCTGCGCCCCTAGGGTTTTAGGGGCGCTCGGCCAGGACGGCACGTGCAATGCGGGTCCGGGATTCCTCGCCCTCGCCCGCTGTGCCGCCACGTCACGTCTGTCGTGTCAAGTCAGTTGATGTCCTCTCATGTCAGTCAGTCAGTTAGGTCCTCTCATGTCGCGTCGTCGTGTCCGGGCGACCACAAACCCGACAGGGCTTGGGCCGCCCCAGGGCTCCCCCTTACCTTTCCCTGTCTAATGAGAACAGGTACTGAGCTCGGGTTCGCCCCCGTCATACGGCGGCCACAGCCCTCAAAAGGACTGCGCCGCCCCGGCATCATTAGGCTTGCGCCCTCCGCCCGATAAGGCTCACCCTCACCTTTCCCTGTCTAATGAGGACAGGTACTAAGCTTGGGCTCGCCCCCCTCAAAAAGGCGTCGGCCCGAAGGCCAGACGCCGCCCTCTCAGGGCCCGAAGGCCCGTTGCCTGGCAAGGTTCACCTATTGGCTCCCCTCACCAGACCAACACCCCCCCCACCCCAGTCACGTCAAAGTCAGTCACGTCCGGCGACCACAGCCCTTAAAAGGGCTGCGCCGCCCCGGCATCATCGGGCTTGCGCCCTCCGCCCGATGAGGCTCACCCTTACTTAGTACCCATCATTTAAGACAGGCAAAAGCAAGGGCTCGCCTCCGTCCAAAGGCGTCGGCCCGAAGGCCGCACGCCGCCCTCTTGGGTTTGGCGAAGATCACCCGCGGCCCTCTGCCTTAGGCTCCCCTCGCCAAACAAATATCATGTCTGTCAGTCTGTCGCGTCCGGCGACCACAGCCCTGAAAAGGGCTGCGCCGCCCCGGCATCATTGGGCTTACGCCCTCCGCCCGATGGGCTCGCCCTCGCTTTTCCCTGACCCTGAGGACAGGTACTCCGCTCAGGCTCGCTCCCGTCAAAAGGCGTCAGCCCGAAGGCCGGACGCCGCCCTCTTGTGGGCCCGAAGGCCCGTCGGTCGGCAAGGTTTGCCCGGTGGCCCTCTGCCTTTGGGCTCCCCTCGCCAAACCAACACCCCCCCACCCCAGTCGCGTCAAATACGTCAGTCGTCGCGTCCGGCGACCACAGCCCTTAAAAGGGCTGCGCCGCCCCGGCATCATTGGGCTTACGCCCTCCGCCCGATGGGCTCGCCCTCGCTTTTCCCTGACCCTAAGGACAGGTACTCAACTCAGGCTTGCCTCCGTCTAAAGGCGTCGGCCCGAAGGCCGGACGCCGCCCTCTCAGGCCCGCAGGCCCGTTGGCTGGCAGGGTTCACCCGGTGGCCCTCTGCCTTTGGGCTCCCCCCACCAAGCCAACACCCCTCCCCCCCGGTCGGATATTAGCCGCCGGCTAGCAAATCCACCTAATGAATTTACTAGCCGTCGTTGCCCAGGATGCACCAGGTCCAGACGCTACACTTTCCCACCCCATGAAGCCAAAGCTTCGGATAGAGGGAAGTTGTAACGCCCGAGCACGCGAGGAGGAATCCGACATTGCACCCCTCTGGAACCTAACCTAACCTAACCTGTTTTTTTTTTTTTTTTTTTTTTTTTTTTAAACGGTAGGAAAATGCTTTACGCATACGACCGCGCTGTGGGGACAGCGCGGAAGTTATGTGGGACTCACCTCCCCCGTAACCTCCTTCCACTAGCGGAAGAAGGGGGGGGAGGCATACCCACTAAAAACCTACCGGTATTCCTTCTCCTGCCATTTGCGGATGCCATGGGAGCATTGAGTGACACCACGACATCCGCTGGCCGCCCCAGCCTATGCCGGGGCTTCCGCGCCAAGAGGGGGGGGGACCAGGAATACTTAGTCCTCCCCCTAGACTCGTGGTCCATAACGGCCAGCAGGGGATCCCCATCCCCAGCCGACTGGCACCACTAGGGGCGGAGAGCAGCAAACTGCTGTCTTCTCCTCCCCATCCGTCTGCGCCGGAGCGGGTGCGCAAGGGGATCGTTCTCGCGCTCCCGCTCCCTCTCCTCCTTCTGCGACATCACGTCCTCGCAGAAGGTGGCTACGGCTTCCCAAGAACTCTCGCTTCTCAGCATGGCATTGACGACGCTGGGAAGCGAGAGATCGCCCCCAATCGTCGCCACCAGGGTGCGGCGCTGCGTAGTCCAGGCGGCGCACACCTCTAGGGTGTGCTGTGCCGTGTCTTCGTCAGCGCCGCACTCGTGGCACGACGCCGTCTCCTCTTTTCCGGCAACCCTGTGCAGATACCGCCCGAAGCAACCGTGCCCGGACAGTATCTGCACAAGGCGGAAAGTTAAGGAGCCATGCTCCCTTCCGACCCATTCCTCCAACACTGGTCGGATGGCTTGTGTTGTGCGGAGGCCATACTGCGCCTCCGCTAACACGCTTGACCACCGCACAATTACCTCGGCCTTTTGCAGCCCTCGCGCATGGGCCAGTTCTTGTGGGGCGAGGGTATCACCCCGGGCCCTCCTCTCCACTCGATCCCGATACGCTTCGGCCAGCACCACTGCCTCGATCTCCCAGGGAGGGGTGCCAGCCAAAGCGCCGGCCGCTGCCCAGCCCACCGTGCGGTAGGCGCGGCACATCCTCACCGCCATTACCCTCTGGGGCTTCCTAAGAAGGGCTTTGTTAGTGGCGGTGAGGGAATCCGCCCATATTGGGGCCCCGTAGAGGGCCATGCTCTTTATGACCCCTGTAAACAATCGTCTACAGGGGACGTCAGGTCCGCCTATGTTTGGCAGGAGCCGGCCCAAGGCTCCCGCCGCACCCACTAGTCGGGGAGCCATCTGGCGAAAATGCTCCCCGAAGTCCCACTTCCCGTCGAGGTGAAGGCCCAAATATTTAATATGGGCCTTCACGGCCATGGCCTCATTGCCCACACGGAGGTGCGCCCCTCGCGGGAGCCTCCATCTGGGCCCTCGAAAGCACAGGGCTTCGGTTTTGGGCAACGATACTTTGAGGCCCAGAGCTTCGATGCGCCGCACGATCAGCTCAGCCCCCACCTCAGCCCTGCGCTTGACATCCTCATAAGTGGTGCCCCGGACAGCCACCAGTGTGTCATCCGCGTAACAGATGACCGCCATCCGGGGCAGCACTTCTCCGCGGATGGCCCAGTCGTATCCTATATTCCAGAGCAAGGGCCCTAAAACGGACCCCTGCGGGACACCACTGGTCATCCGCCTCTCCAATCTTACTCCCCCCCTCCCGGTGTAGAGCACTACCCGTTCTACCAGGTAGTGCCCTACTATCCTCTGCAGGTAGAGGGGCACGCCGTGGAATCGGAGCGCCTCCTCCAACACTCCGAAAGGAAGGGAGTCGAAAGCGTTGGCGATGTCGAGCGACACCGCCATGGCCCCCTGCCCCCTCCTTGCCGCGTCCTCGGAGAACCCCTTCAGGGTGGATAGGGCGTCCAGTGTAGATCGCCCCACCCGAAACCCGAATTGATTCTCCGAGAGGCCCGGGCCCACCTCCGAAAGATGCTGGGCGATACGGCCAGCAATTATGCGCTCGAGGAGCTTGCCCGTCTCATCCAGCATCACCAGCGGCCGATGTCCGGAAGGGGAGTCCACCGGGCGGCCCTCTTTCCGCAACAGGACGAGGCGCCCCTCCTTCCAGCACCTCGGGAAGCGCCCTGCAGCCAGACAGTCGTCGAATAGCGTGCAGAGTCGGTCCCCCAGGTGCTTAAGGGCAATGGGCAGGATCCTACCCGGCACCCCGTCCGGTCCCGGTGCTTTGCGGTACTGCTTTAGCCGGCTGACCGCCCTGAACATTTCCTCCCCCGTTACTGGGGGAGCTTCTTCAGGTCCCTCTTCCTCCGCTATTGGGGCTGCCATTTGCGGTGGCTCGAATGGAGGGCTTTCCGGGAACAAGCCCTCCACCACCGAACTTAAGACCGCTGGCTCAAATTCTTCCGTAGAGGGGGCCACCTTTAGTTTCGCCCGCACCATGCGGTAGGGGCGCCCCCACGGATTGGCGTCCAACGCGGCCAGGAAATGCGTGTATGCAGCGTCCTTGGCCTGGGCGATGGCCGTCGAAAAAGCCTTTTTGGCAACTCGGAGGGCCTCCAGCAGGCGATCCTCCTCACCAGGCACGCGAGTCCGCCGCCTCCGACACCTGGTAAAGTCACGCCGAGCAGCGTCACTGGCGGCTCGCAGGGCCGCAAGATCCTGCGACCACCAATACACTCCCTCTCTTGGGACGAAAGGTTTCGCCCGAGGCATGCCTGCGTCACAGACAGCCGTCAGATCCTGGCGGAACCTGACGGCTCTTTCTTCGACCCCCAATGTATGAGGAGGGTCAGCGCACCACGACTGGACGACCGCAACCTCTTCCGCCCGGTCTCGATCGAGGCGAGACAAAACCCATCTTGGGAATTCCCCGCGCCTGCCGGCAGCTGCCCGCGCCGGGGGCATAAGGGGCGCTTTGGAGACCCTGCACCTGATGTAGAGGTGGTCTGACAGGGTCTCCACTTCCTCCATAACGCGCCACTGACTGACACGTGCGCCGACAGCAGGGGTTGTGAACGTTAGGTCCACAATCGACCCTCCCTGCTGCCGGACGCAGGTGTGAGCGCGTCCTTTATTCTGCAGGACTAGGCCGACCATAGCGGCCCAGTCCCGCAATAGTGCCCCTCTCGGGTCTGTGACAGGGGAGCCCCAAGCCGCACATTTGGCATTGAAGTCCCCCATCAGAACCACCTGAGCCGGTGACGCTCTCCTCACTACCGGCTCCAGGCCCCCCAGGAAACGCTCAAATTCCCTAAAGGGCCTGTTAGGGGAGAAGTAGACACCAACGATGACTACCTCTCCCCAGTTGGCTGCCGCATATCCGGCGCCTCTCTCTCTCAAGGAGAGGCGGTGCGGGCCTGCAGTCGGCACCACCACACCCACCAAGCCCTCCGTATCCCCAACCCAGTTTGGCTGGGAGGGAACGAGGTAGGGCTCAGCAATGACCGCCACGTCGATGCGCCACTCGGCTAGGACCTGCATGAGCAGGTCTTGAGCACGAGCCGAGTGGTTAGCATTCGTCTGCAAGAGTTCGTAATGCAGGTGTGCTGGCATTAAGACACCTGCATTACGTTCTCCTCTCCGGCCAGCTGGCTGCCACGGTTGGGTAGGGCCCGGGTCGAGGGGGTCCTACTTTTAATCGAGGGGGGGGAGCACTTTGGTCCCCCCATCACGTGTGCGTGCGGGCGGCCCGCTTGCGCACAGACTGCGCATTTCGGCGTGGCTTCGCAAGCCGCCGCCAGATGACCCTCCTTGCCGCAGCGGAAGCATTTGGCCCCGTGATCCGCTTCCGAGGGGCACAGGGCCCTGGTGTGGCCCAGCGCCATGCACTTGTAACAGCGCATGGGCAGGGCCTCCACCGGCGTTATGGTGGCTGTAGACCACCCCACGACCACTTTGCCCTCTTTGGCAATGGCCTTAGCGGCCACAGCAGGGCACCGAATAAGGGCAGAGGCTTGCCCCCAGGGGCCTGCCCTTATCGTCCCCACCTTCACCACTTCGGGGGTACAACGGCCGATTGCCGCCAAGACTCCCGCAATCTCCTCCCGACTCACCGTCTCGTCCATGCCGGAGATTTTCAATTCGGCAAGTTTGGTGGGCCGGGTGACATCCACAGAGTCGCCCACGGCCCCCCGAAGCTTTTCTGCAAGGCGGTCGGCGCTCGTTTCGGGGTTTTCTCCCCCCACCTCCAGCATTTTCGAGCCGGTCATGGTCGTCCTGACCTTGACCGACTCCAGCCCCACATCTGCCAGTTTGATAGAGGTTCTGGCCTTCACCAGAACCTCAGAATAGCCCATTGTGGCTCCCTCCTTAATCGTGAGCACCACCGCAGCAGTGCGGGGTGTCACAATTTTTAGCACCTTCGTTGGTGGCGTTTTAAGTGGGGCAGGGGCAGGGGTCGGGGCTTTCCCTTTCCCCGCCTTTGCCTTTCGGCCTACAACCTTGGTCCAAGGTGCTTCCGCCCCCAAGGTGGCACTGAAGATCGGCTCTTCCTGGTTGCTCGGACCGCCCGCCGACTGGCTTTGGGTTTGTGGGCCCCGGTTAGGCCCATTTGTAACCCCCACCGATTTGGCCCCCGTGACTTCCTTCCCTGGCTGGGGCTGGGAATTGGGGGCAGTGGTATCCTTTTTGGCCTGTTGCCCTGCCTTGGCCCTTGCCGTGGCCTTTTTAGGCTGAGTTGAGGGTTGCGGCTCCCGCATGGCACCAAGAGCCAGGTTGGGCTGTGCTCTTGGACGAGCAGGCGGTTCCTGACGCCTGTCGGCCGCGAGCGAAGGCCTCAGGACCGGCTCCGGCGGGAGGCGCGCCTCCAGCTCTCCCAAGCGGGCGTTAATCATCCCACCTAGGGAGATCCGAAGATCGCGCCTCAGCTCGTCAATGACCTCTCTGAGGTCAGCGCCCGCTGACTCCTTGTCCGCCTTGGCAGGACCTGCCCGCGACTCTTCAAAGGCCACTTTGAAGGCTCTCAATTCCGCGCGGACAATGTCCAGCTCTCTTGCGAGCCGGTCATTATCCGCACGGAGACGGCGATGCTCTTCGGCCGGAGTGATCGTGCGCAGCGCCTCGACTGCGTCAATCACCTCGGCGGCGGCAGCGTTAATGGCGCCCCAAGTGGTGCCCTTTATGTGCCGACTCTTTTTAACTTGGGCCTGGATAGTGGCCATATGCAAGAGTGCCTTCGCTGCCAGGGTCTCCTTGGTCTGTGCCTGGGGTGTGGACGGCACCTCGTCTCTATTATTGCTCTCATGAGCCCCTCCTAAGTCACGATAACTAGGGCAGTAGGCCTGCCCTTCGTCCGAGTCCTCATTAGGGGCGTCAGCGTTTCGCTCCGCGAGCGAGGTTTCAGCCGCGGACAGGAAGTGACTGTGCGTCACAGGGCGCTTGTCACCCCTGCGCGAGGTGCCAACTTTGGGTGCGACAGGCTCCTCAGACACCGGGCTCGTTGGCCGTTTCCTCGAGAGACTCCCATTTGGGGAGTCCCCAAGGAACACCTCTGGCCGGTCCGCCTTAGCCAACGCTCGGGACAATACATCCTCCTCATCAGAGTCGGATGCGTCCGACATGTGCACAGGCATGTTAGGGCTCTGCTTGCTATTGCAGCTGCCCTCCCCCTCCAGCCCCTTTGCAGCCCTCACGTTTCCCTTCGAGTGGGAACGGAGCACTGGAAAGTCGAGCCGGTAAGTGCCGGCGTCGACCGAAAAATTCCCCTTGCGGGAACCACCACTGGGGGCAGCGCGCTCACGACGCGCAGGGTTACCCAGCGAGCTGGTCTTCCCTCCCCCCTTATTCACCCCCCCCAAAGACAGGTCCTTCTGGGGGTTGGAGCCAACCCCCTTCCCAGAACTGTCTTTCCCCATAACTATCCCCCCTTTAGTGGGATTCCAAAAAAAAAAAAATGGAGCACCCGCGGAGCCCTCCTCGGCCCTTTTATCCCCCCCGCCTATAAAAACCCCCCCTTACCAAGTTGGTTTTGCCAGAAGGGCAAAACCTAACTCAAAACGGTCAAGTGCGAACCGGCTAAAATTACCAACTTATCAAAAAGTTGGTAGTTTTTGCCAAGTTCCCACGAGACTAAGATAGCTAGGAATTGGTGCAAGGTGCCGTTAGGCGGCGCAAACTACCTCCTATCCAACTCACTAACTATAAAATCCCGGACCGTTGTGGTTTAGGCACAATAATTTTTCAAAGTTCCCGACAAACTTATGAAAAATGATTATTGCGCCTATGGGAAAATAATAGCAATCCACGTTTTACCGAATAACTTCCGAATGGTAAGTTCGAAAATTATTCGGCAAACGAGAGTGGATAGTGCTACTATTCTCGAGTATTCCCCAACAAAAAGAATTTACAAAAACTAAGCCAAAAATTAATTACGAAATTTAGAAAAAGAAACGGAAACTTTTGTTTTCGAAATTGCAACCGCAAAACGTGAAGCGTTTTGGGCCCCAATTTCAAAAATTAATTTTGGGTGTTCTAGAGAAGCTAGAGACACAGAAAAAGAACCAAAATGTCGAGCAACTCAAGCAGAAGGCGATGAGTACAAAAGAAACAGCGAAAACGCACCGGCAAGGACAAAATTCGAGCAAAACCAAGAAGCGAGCCAAAAAGTCAGGTCGAATTTTCCCTCCCCCTCAACCTAACCTAACCTAACCTAACCCAGTCGACAGCCGACTGTCGCCGAGACCGGTTGGGTTCGCCATTCCTCCGTTGAAATTGTCCGCCGCGCGCCGTTTTCCGCCGTTTGTCGCCGTTTTTCGCTGTTTTACGCCGTTTTTCGCCGCGATACGCCGCAGTGATCCAAGTTGCGCCGTTGTGCGCCATATTTCGCCATATCTCGCCAGGTCTCGCCGCATTGCGCCATATCTCGCCGGTGCCCGCCACGTAACGCCAGATTTCGCCGAGGCTCGCCACATTGCGCCACATCTCGCCGGGACTTGCTCCGTTGGGCCGCTCTGCGCCACATTACGCCGCTTCACGCCGCATCGCGCCACTGGCTGTGGTGGCTGCCTGGCGATTGCCGATTGTGGTTTGCTGAGGCACTTTTCACACTATCGCTTGCTGCTTGAGGAGAGTTCCTGAGTAAAGACATTCACTGCATGATACTTCGTTCGATCGTGACAATACCTTCGCCGTGAGTGCTTAAAGCTGTGTTCTACTACGATAGAGACATTACAAAGAACTAAGAAGAAGTGACTAGAGCTGGGAGGCCAATTCAAGAGCGAGGCATTGGACTGGGGGACATCGTGTTTCGCTCGCTACTACTGCCGCTGTTGCCTGCGGCCTGCTGCGTGCGGAGGGGCCGTTGGTGGGAGCTGGTTGAGGGGAGCGGAGGGCTGCGGACTGAAGAGCTCGAGATTGCTGGGACTTCGCTGGAGACCTGATAAAAGTTGGTGCATCCACTTAAAACCTAAGCTAGAAACGTAAATTGTTAAGTACTGATTTTTATACACATAGACTTAAACATAACACGAGGATAGTTGTAGGTTAGCTATTACTAGATTGTCCTATCTAATATTGCCTACTATACTGATACCAAAGTAGGTGAGTGCATTATTTATTAAAATCTATATTCTTGTGAGCACTCATCAGACACAAACTTCTTAAATATATTTAAGGGGGGGATGTCGTCACTCCCGGGAGCGGGTGGGACTGAGCGGAAAGTGGAGGCACTTAGTCAGGGATCTGGGGGGGTCCGGGGGAAGGGACTGAGAAAGGCTAGGTCGGCTGGATCGCAGCCGCGGAAGGGAGTTTGCCTTAAGATATTAGCGGGGGGTTGGGGGTTGGGGAAGGGCCCGGAGCGGGAGGTAGCCATACGGGCAGGGGGAGAACGAGTGGTTGGGCGGGGAGCGGGGTCGGGGGATGTTTTGTCTGGGGGAATGGCTGAGCGGGATGTTCGGATGGTGGCGACTTGTCCAGGGCTGGAGGGGGGCTCGGAGGAGGAAAAGGGAGGCAAACTGAAAGATTTCGGGGACCCTGACATTGGGGACCCAGTCGCGGAGCCATCTACTTCATTGCACTTGATAGATCTAAATGCAATTGACCGAGGTGCTCTGGAGGACTCCGTCATTAGGGAAGGGATTGAGGAACCTAGGGCAGCTTCCACACCCTCGGGTGGTAGGCCCGGATGCAAGCGGGGAGAGGATACGTGCTCGCGATCGGAATCGGCTCTGCTCAGAATTAGGGCCACCGTCCGCCAGGCAAGGGCGGCTGAACTGATGGGCAGAGCAAAAGCGGCCAGTGAGCCCCCGGACCCCGAGGACGAGGCCTCTTTCTTGGAGGCGTTCGAGGACCGGTCGGTTTGCTCGGCTACAGGAGTTGCGGGAGGTATCCTAATTGGGGAACTGCCTCGCAGAGCAAATGCAATACTTCAGGATGCCAAGGCAGCAATAGAGACCTCTGGTAACTTAAAAAGAGTTATCAGAGACACGGTGGTCGAGGCCTTGCACGCGTTGCATGAGATGATTCTGAGGCTCGCCGACTCTAGGAGTAGACACCTTACGGAGGTCCAGAGAGTCAAAATGACTAACGAGCGTAGGGTGGCGGCATTGGAGGCGATCCATAGTCGCAGGCTTCAAGAGGCGCTGGAGGCTGAGCGTGAGGAAAGGAGGAACGCTGGCAGGGTGATTGAGACTCTCACGGAGGAACTCCGAAACCAAAGGGAGCGCCAGAGAATTGAATTTGAGGAAACCCTGGAAGCCCTGAAGAGTTCGAAGGGGGCCCCAGAGGTGGAGGATAAGGTAACTAAACGGGGACCCGTCCGGGTAATTGAGGATACAATTCTCCTGAGAAAGGTGGAGGAAATAAGAGCAGCCATTACCCAGCCACAAAGGGATGGGGGGGAAGTGGCCAGAGAAGAGCTAAGACTAGAAATGTGCAGGCTGAAGGCGCAGCTGAGTGAGGCAGTGTCTCAGTCTAAAGCATTGGCTATGACCGTTGCGGAGGCGGGCGTAGCCTCCAATAGGGCGTCAGCTCAAGGTGAGGGCATCAGAGAGGGAATTAGAACGGTCGAAAGGGCGCTGGAAGTGTTGGGGGAAGAGGTCCGGAGTCTTGGGGCAGAAAAGGATACCAGACAAATATTGGCGCGGATTGAGGAAGAGGGGAGATGCCGAAAGGAAGAGGCGGCCAGAATTAAATTAGCGGTTATGGAAGGTTTTTCAGATGTGCGAGACGAAGTGACGGCAACGGCCGCCCTTCGCCACGCAGTGCCGAGTCTGCGGGAAGAACTGGATCAAACAGAGCAACCATTCAAAGACAACTCTGGGAGGGAGGACCCCCCGCGGGGTGATGCCGGAGGAGGGGAGTGGACCAGGGTTGAGTCTAGGGCTCAGGCAAGGAGACGTAGTAGTGCTGCTCGAGCTGACCCTGATCGTGGGGCCCCATCGGCGTCATTTCCGCTGCTCGTGGAGTCGGTAGACCCCAGACACACCAGCACAGAGGTCATAGGCATAATCAAAGAAAAGGTTAATGTAGTTGAGCTGGGAATTGGAGTGGAAACCGTCCGGAAGCTAAGAAATCAGAGGGCCTCCTTTGGTCTGACTTCCGAGGCGGAGAGAGGCAAGTTGCTGGGGGCAATAAGAGAAAAGTGCTGTAATGTGGGGTGTTGGGAGACAAGTAAATGCTACGAGTTCCGAGTAAATACTGTCTTTATTGAATAAGCTTAGGGCTAATATATACATGCATAATGGGAGAGTGTGAGTGTGGCGCAGCTCACACTACACCTCCCCCGTTGAAAAAAAAAAGAAAAATGTAAATATACATTTTTTTTTAAATGTAAGAAAAATATTTGATAAAGTTATATTGACACTAAAAATACGATTACCTGCTTAATTCTAAGTTTTGCACGCTTTGTTGACGAGACTAACCTTTCATTACACTTAAAAAATATTTATCTTACTAAATTCACAAAAATGTCACTGACTCTATATTATTATACTGTTCGAATTTTAGGCACTGTTGAAATGCTGGGTACTGTGTGACTGTGCTCTCTTAAAACTATTTTTGTTTCATTTTAATAACCACTCTATTTAAGTACATATTTTAAGCATTATACCTGTAACCACTCTTTATATTTCAAGTTCACGCTTTTCTTCGTGCATCATTTCTCTGACTTTCTCTATCATCTTTCTCTATATATATTTTTAAACCCTTATTTTTCTTAATTTCATACTTCAGTGTGCTACTTTGGCATCACTGTATCTTTGCAATTTATGTATTGCAAGTGCAAGGTACACAGCACATTTTCATTTGTGGTCGGCCGACCTTAACTTATTATCATTATTTATTTTGTTCAGGATACAAGGATTATTTATTCATTTATCGTGCGCGCACATACATAATAACCTTTTATATATCATCATACATTCAGGTAGTTCTTTTAACACTTCCTTACTTCAATAATCATACCTTGTGCCCAAGTCTCTTCACGATTGATGCTCGATCGAATCATGATCCGAGGACAAGGGTTTCCTACCTGCCCTGTATCCTGGTGTACCTTGCTATTAACTTACCCTATCTCAAAAAAATCCATTCAAAATCTCTTACAAATACTCATACAATTTGAAAACTTCAGCTAGTAAGAATTCCCAATAACTTTTAGGTGGCCATCCTAATCGTTGGTTGAAAATCTTATTTGCTTCCGCTTTCCCAAACACATTTGCTTAAAGCATACTTTCAAACTATATCATTGCCTATCAACAAAAAAAAAAAAAAAAAAAAACACTTTCCCTTTCCTTACTTCCTTCTATTTCTTCCCTAATTCCATTCTTTTAACATATTTGCATAATTCCCAAAACTCTCCATTAATCTATAATTTGCTAATAAAATAAGTATTATTTAACTCTTAAAACCCAAACTCTTAAAACCCAAATAAAATTTAAATAAAAAAAAAATTGTTCCAATAATTTGGGATGGCAGCTGGATGATCAGTTCAGCGGTCATAGCAAATTATTTTGAATCATGCTTCTTATCCAGCTGCAGCAAAATAAAAAGGACGATTAAGTATAAAATCAAAACAATACATTTTTACCATTATAATTTCAATCATTAAATCAGTCTATTAAAAAAGGAAACACAAAGTTATTTTTTTTTCCTACTTTCAATCATCTATGTATTTTCAAAACTTTATAACTTGTTAATTATAATGTTGTCAAAAGAGCGCACAGTACCTATCTTACCTGGTGAAATTTGAGCTGTAATAACAGACGCGGAATGCTTTACCTTATTGGGTGACCTAAGTGAGATCATCCCAACTCGGTGCTGTTACTACGGGTCTATTTTTAGAGCGCAAATGCACTGGTTATTAATTTACCTAATTGTTAATGGTGTGTTTAAAAGAAAGAATATTAGAAAATAATTATCTCGTCAACAAGCGGCACCTACACTGTAAACACATGGAGAAAAAAAAATATTTTTTATTAGTAAAATATGGATTTAAAACACTAACATAACATTTAACATAAAATAAAATAGAACATTGAATAAAATAATACAAATTCAACAAATAGCAAATAATTGACAAAGAATCAGTAAAATTTTCCAAAATCGCAAAATGAAGGTTTTTTTTTTTATTTAATTTTAAACTGTAAGAAAGGAATTCAACAGGCACATACCAAAATGTTTGTACTTTATATTCGAAAAAAAAAACTTGCTGTTTTGCTCAGTCCTCTCATCAGCTCGACGGAACTGATCGACGTCCTGCATCTCGCTCGACTCCATGATCATGTCCGTGACACCATCTACTACCCTGCTGCTTCCAACTCATCCTTGGAACTCCAACTTATCCCGGCAGCATCAAACTTCAAAACAGCAATCTTCCAAAATTTTCACCATATTCGTTACATTTGGTTTTTCTTCATTTTGAGCTTCTCTTGTTCTTCTTTGTCTACGTTGTAGCTTACGTTTTTAATTAAATTTGTTCATTTTTAGTTTTTTTTTTCTTCTTTTTGCTTAAATATCTTATATTGTGTATTACCTATCGAATAAACACTTATTTATTTATTATATTTATCACTATTTTAAGTTCAGTGTCCTTTTTGTTCTAAGTATATCTACCACTTCACAGATATTTAGTTCATAATTTTTAGTGTCACACTATTATATATATAGTCTTTTTATTTAAATATTACACACTGGTCGGCGCAGCGCGCCGCCAGCGCCGCACGAGGCAGCGGCACTGGCAGGGTCGCCATGTAATGTGGGGTGTTGGGAGACAAGTAAATGCTACGAGTTCCGAGTAAATACTGTCTTTATTGAATAAGCTTAGGGCTAATATATACATACATAATGGGAGAGTGTGAGTGTGGCGCAGCTCACACTACACCTCCCCCTTTGAAAAAAAAAGAAAAAGGCAGCCTGGCAGGGTCGCCATGTAATGTGGGGCGTTGGGAGACAAGTAAATGATACGAGTTCCGAGTAAATACTGATCGTTTATTCCTTGATTTTTTTTTCTTCGCCCGTGGGTTTTTTCCTTAAATTCTTAAATTGCTATAGTGTCTTCCAATAAGTATGTTCTTAATTTTAGGTTCTTGCATCTTCTTCCTTAAATATATTTTCTTAATTAATTTTATATTATTTTAATTTATATTAATAAAGTTCATGTCTTTTTTTTATGTCCGTAAAATAAAACTTCACATCTTTTCACTTCATTATTTAGTCTTTTTTTTCACTACACTAATATTATTAGTCCGTTTACAATTTCTGGTGGCGCAGCGCGCCGCCAGCGCCGCACGAGGCAGCGGCACTGGCAGGGTCGCCATGTAATGTGGGGTGTTGGGAGACAAGTAAATGCTACGAGTTCCGAGTAAATACTGTCTTTATTGAATAAGCTTAGGGCTAATATATACATGCATAATGGGAGAGTGTGAGTGTGGCGCAGCTCACACTACAGTGCCCTGGCATCACAGCCACTACTCCCCATCTCAAAAACCCTCTTATAAGGCTCGCAGGGGTTACTAGGTATCCCTAGTCCCTAGTCCTAGATATCCCAGATAATAACATACTGCAAGCCATATTAAAACAGAACGGATATTTATTCGAAGGACTCCCGGATACAGAGAAGGAAATAAAGGTACAGAGGCGTACAAAGGGAAGGACGGAGGTAATTACAAACGTAATTATGGAGGTCAGCCCGAGTCTCTGGTCGTGCATGGAGGGAAAACGGATCCGACTGGGATACCAGATGGTGCCCGCGTATGACCAATCTCCCGTCATACAGTGCTTTAAATGTTTGGGCTTTGGCCATTTTGCCAGGGACTGTGGGAGAGAACCCGTCTGTGCATATTGTTCGGGCGACCATGAATCCCGGAGGTGTGGGAGGAGGGGAGAGACCCCACAGTGTAGAAATTGCAAGACGGCGAAGCGGGAAGTGGCAGTTCACTCTGCATTCAGCCGCGACTGTCCAGAATGGCAGAAGTGGGACAGGCTGGCTAGGGCTAGCGTGAGGTACTGCTGAGGGCACCTTGACGACGGACCAGTCCACACAAGAGGAGCCAGCTCCGTTTCGGTTCATGCAGGCGAACCTTGGCAGAGGCTTTGCCGCTACCAAGGAATGCCTGCATGAGGCAGAAAAGAAGGGAGTAAAAATAGTGCTCTTACAGGAACCATATATAGGGTCAAAGCAGTATCTGAGCACGCATCATCGAGTAGTCCAATGTAACCAAGGAACAGACCCAATTAAGTCGGCTATTGTAGTGCTTGACCCCAATATAAATGTAGTGGTGAACTCAGACACTATTACCAATAACATCTCTACCGCAACTGTTGAGGTGGGCGGTCAAAATCTCACGGTGGTCAGCCTCTACTTTGAGGGAACTAAGGACATTGTCGATCAATTGTTGGTGCTGCGTCGGGTCTTTAACGTGCTAGATAAGCGTCACCTAATTGTTGCGGGAGACGTAAACGCGGCAAGCCACTGGTGGGGTTGTGTGGAAGAGGATAGAAGAGGAGCCGAAATTGTTGACTTCCTTTCGCAGTACGATCTCCACATACTTAATACAGGAGATAAGCCGACCTTCTATACGTATAGAGGAAATAGGCTTTACACCAGCATAGTTGACATCACTGCGTGCTCAGAGGCACTGCTGGCGAGAACGTGTGCCTGGGCAGTCGATGAGGAATCCCCGGGGCTATCGGATCACAGGCGTATCTATTTCGGTCTGCGCAACCAGGCGATGGGAGAGACGATCTCCAGAAAGGGGACTAGGAAGTTCAGAACCAACAAGGCGAACTGGTCTGCCTTCAGGCAGAGGCTGCCACGTGAGCTGAACGACTGCGGAGTAACAGCTGAAACAATAGAGGAAGCCATAACTAGAGAAAGGATAGAGGAGATTACTGGAAAATTGGGAGAAGCGGTTGTGGCTGCCTGCAAAGAGGCGATCCCGGCACTCCCCATGGAAACCAGGACTAAGAGAGGTAAATGGTGGACTCAGGAGCTCGAAGACCAAAGAAACAGAGTTAAAACGCTGAGAAGAAGAATAAAAGGGGCGAACCCAGCCCGTAAACCCTATGCAGCTCAGGAATATGTCGAGGCAAGAGACCAACTTAAGAGCAAAATTGAAGCCGCTATCACTGGCAGCTGGCGAGAGTTTTGCAGTGGCCAGACGGTGGATGAGATCTGGAAGCGCACCTACTGAATTGTCCAGAAGACGGAGGGAAAGAGAGAGGGAGACGAAAGACAACTGAGATCCCCAGAGACTAGAGAGATGCTGAATGGAAGAGAATCAGCGGAGCTACTGGCGTCGACTTTCTTTCCCCGAGATGACCCGAGTCAGGATACAGAGGAACAAGCTGACATAAGGAGGAGAGCAACGGTCATAAGGGAGACGGGTGCTGGACCACAGGAAGGCCCATTTAGACCATTCACTGAACTTGAGCTAGAAGAGGTACTCCAGAAGATGAATCCCAAGAAGTCGCCTGGTTATGACGGGATAACGTCGACGGGGTAACGTACGCAAAGGAGTACAGAGGATGCCTTATACGACATAGTGACAGTGATAAAGCAGGGAGTCGCGAATAAGAAGATTGTAGTCGTGGTATCCCTGGACATTGAGGGTGCGTTTGATAACGCGTGGTGGCCGGCGATAGTGGTCGAGCTGCGTGCCAAGCGGATAGATGGGTGGACTGAGAGGGTCCTGCATGATTACCTCAAGGACCGAAAGGTCATATTAAGATACCTAGGAGAAGAGGTAACGCGGAGCATAGAGCGAGGATGTGTCCAAGGATCGGTAGGGGGTCCACTACTATGGAACATTCAATTGGACCCCCTATTGAGAGAAGCAGAAGGAGCTCGAGCCCATGTACAAGCGTTCGCGGACGATATTGTGGTTATAGCTGAGGCGGGGGATGGAGCTGACTTGCTGAGCTCTGAAAACGCGTCAGCGATCGCAGCAGCCGCATCTTTTAGGCACTTAACGTATCGTCCTGACAGGTTTTTTTAAGTTAAAGCGACCTTTTTGATGATGGCCACGCTGTCAGTAACTTGCTGGCCAAGGTCCTTATTACCAGAGGTGTCCTCCTGGGAATTCCTTCCCGGGGAAGTGCCTCTCTGGTACCCCTGCCTGGTCGTGATTTTCATCTCCTGGACCTCCATTTCCGCCTTAAGACGAAGCTCCTCTCTCAGGGCACGATTGTACGCCTCCTTCGCCTTAGCCAGGCCTGCGTACTTGCCTGATGTGGGCGGGCGACCTCTGCCTCTTGGCTGTGGTCTTTGTCCATCAGCTGAGAGCCCTGTGGACTCTTCGTCACTAGAGCTGAGTACGGATGAAGCAGGGCGGAATCTCTTCCGCTTCTGCTTCACCCGCTCTGCTCCCTCCGGGATGTTTTCCAGCTTACTTTTACCAGAGGACTCACGACCTCCGGTCCCCTGGGAAGCAAAGCTTACATCCGAACTAGTGTTAGCCCTCGGTTCGGGCTCTTGGCCAAAGATGTTTGGTGATTTCTGCCTTATGAGGCGCACACAGCATTCCCGCAAAGGGACACTAAGCGGCCTCCGTTCGGCAATCTGTATCGCCGGTGAGCTTAAATCTAAACGTGGGCTTTGAGGGCCCACGAAGTGACATTTGCCCCCCCCCAGAATACGATGGGGCTGACCGCGGGATGGTAGCGGTGAGGGATTCTCCCCTAGGGGTACCCTCCTGGGGTAATATCTCTTTCTTGTCACTCATTTCCTTACTATGAGGGGTAAGGCCCCTGCCCCTTTTAAAGAGGGAGCCGCTCTCCTCTTGTTTTAAGGGGTGAGTTCCCCTGTGTTGCAGTTACGCCAACCCGTTCACCACCGACGTGGTACTTCCGGCAAGCCGATAATCCAGGCCGGACCCGTTCGATCCACAGGACCTACTTGTCTCCGGCCTGGTACTGGATACGCTGCAACCCGTATCCAGAACCGCAGTAAGGAGCGTTTATCCCTGGTTTTTATAGAGGTTTTCCTTCCTCGTGGTCTCCCCTTTGCAGGCGACGACCCTCACTCCCGGCGCCTACGGGCCGGGTTGCGAGTTCCCGCAGCATCTCTCAGAAGAGCCCTGCAGTAGGCCATCCTTGCAGACGGCGCTCCTCCATATTACGTCCGCATCCCAGTCTACTCTGCTAATCAGAGAGGTACCGGGAGCGGACCCACCGCCTCTGCTTCCCCGTTGTCCCCTGCTACAGGAGAGACAGGGAGCAGGAAAGTGGCGCACCCTTTCACTAGGGCGCGCCTGCCCCGCCTGGCCCAAAATGGGCTCCGCCGAGGCTGTGCCGCTCTTGGTCACCCTCGCCCTTCGAGCTATGCGACCCGAAGATCGAGGGCTCAAGCCCCCCCACCACGACAAGGTAGCGACACTCGGGGGGGACTCGGGGGGGAACCTAACCTAACCTAACCTAACCTTTTTTTTTTTTTTTTTTTACGTGTGGAAAATGCGCCTTATGCATGTCCCCCGCTCGAGGCAGCGGGTGGGGTCTTTCGGGCTCTCCCCCAGAGTGGAGGCATACCGAATAAAAACCACACGACCTTACCCTCTCGGCCCTTGTGCGGACGCCACGGGATCGCGAACATTTCACCACGACGCCGCAGGCCAGCCCGGGATGGGCTCCCTCTCTGCGCCCCAAGATGGTATTGGGGCGCTGCGCCCCTAGGGTTTTAGGGGCGCTCGGCCAGGACGGCACGTGCAATGCGGGTCCGGGATTCCTCGCCCTCGCCCGCTGTGCCGCCACGTCACGTCTGTCGTGTCAAGTCAGTCGATGTCCTCTCATGTCAGTCAGTCAGTTAGGTCCTCTCATGTCGCGTCGTCGTGTCCGGGCGACCACAAACCCGACAGGGCTTGGGCCGCCCCAGGGCTCCCCCTTACCTTTCCCTGTCTAATGAGAACAGGTACTGAGCTCGGGTTCGCCCCCGTCATACGGCGGCCACAGCCCTCAAAAGGACTGCGCCGCCCCGGCATCATTAGGCTTGTGCCCTCCGCCCGATAAGGCTCACCCTCACGTTTCCCTGTCTAATGAGGACAGGTACTCAGCTTGGGCTCGCCCCCCTCAAAAAGGCGTCGGCCCGAAGGCCGGACGCCGCCCTCTCAGGCCCGCAGGCCCGTTGGCTGGCAGGGCTCACCCGGTGGCCCTCTGCCTTTGGGCTCCCCCCACCAAGCCAACACCCCTCCCCCCCGGTCGGATATTAGCCGCCGGCTAGCAAATCCACCTAATGAATTTACTAGCCGTCGTTGCCCAGGATGCACCAGGCCCAGACGCTACACTTTCCCACCCCATGAAGCCAAAGCTTCGGATAGAGGTAAGTTGTAACGGCCGTGGGGCTTAACCTAACCTAACCTAACCTTTTTTTGGGGACGACGCAGGGGGTGTATGGGACTCTCATCCCCCCTTCGTTCCTTCCAATTGGGAAGGAAGAAAGGGGGGAGGCCTACCCATTAAAAACCCACCGGTATTCCCTCACCAGCCAAGTATGCGGATGCCATGGGAGCACTGGGAGACACCACAACATCCGCTGGCCGGCCCGGTCTAGCCGGGTCCTCCTCTCCGTGAGGGGGGAGTCAGGAATACTCGATTCCCCCCTTGCCCTTGTGGGTCGTTCTGGCTAGAAGGGGAGCCCCTATCCCCCACTAGCCGACTCCACTAGGGAAGAATGGCGGCGAATTGTCGCCGCCTCCTTCCCACCCGTCTGCGCCGGAGCGGGTGCGCGAAGGGATCGTTCTCGCGCTCCCGTTCCTTCACCTCCTTCTGCGAAATGACTTCTTCGCAGAAGGAGGCGACTGCCTCCCAGGAGCTCTCGCTCCTCAGCATGGCTTGCACGACGCTGGGGAGCGAGAGGTCACCACCGATCACCGCCACCAGAGTGCGGCGCTGCTGGGCCCACGCGCTGCATACTTCGAGGGTGTGCTGCGCCGCACTCGTGGCACGACGCCGTCGCCTCCCTTCCGGCAACCTTGTGGAGATACCGTCCGAAGCAACCATGCCCGGACAGCACCTGCACAAGGCGGAAGGTCAGGGACCCGTGGTCCCTTCGGCACCAATCCTGGAGCACCGGGCGGATGGCTTCGATCGTGCGGAGGCCGTATTCAGCCTCCGCTAGCTCATCCGCCCAGCGCTCCAGCACCTCTTCCCTCTGGGCCTCTCGGACCCGGGCCAGCTCCTCGGGAGCCAGGGATTCTCCACGTTCCCTGCGCTCCACTTTCGCCTTGTAGGCGTCAGCGAGCATGGCCGCTTCTATCTCCCAGGGGGGAGACCCGGCCAAAGCTCTAGCCGCCGCCCAGCCCACAGTCCGGTAGGCCCGGGCCATCCTTACCGCCATCACCCTTTGAGGCTTGCGTAGCAACGCTTTGGTGGTGGCGGTAAGGGATTCTGCCCATATCGGTGCCCCATATAGGGCCATGCTTCGAATGACCCCTGCAAACAGTCGTCTGCAGGGGGCATTCGGTCCGCCTACATTGGGCAGGAGCCGCCCCAATGCTCCCGCCGCGCCTACGAGTCGGGGAGCCAACCTGCGGAAGTGCTCCCCAAACTCCCATTTCCCGTCGAGGGTAAGGCCCAGATACTTGATGTGGGCCTTCACCTCGACGGCCTCCCCATCGAGGCGTAGGGTAGAGCCCCGTGGCACCCTCCAAACCTAACCTAACCTAACCTAACCCCACTGGCGAGCGTGTCGCCGGTGGCGAGCGCCTCGCCATATATGTTAATTAATATTAAATGTTTAGTGCTGCTTATGGATAGATAAGTAATATAGACTGTAAGAGAACTGTAAAATAAATTGTAAAATAGACTAAGAAAACTAGATAATAAGGAATTGTAAAATTAAGTTGGAAAAAATTTAAAGTAGATTAAGAGAACTAGATGATAAGATATTGTAAAACTAAATTGTGATCCTTGTACAAGCGAAATAAAAATGGCAATGTAATCATTTCCCCACAAAACACATAGAATAAAATAAATAAAACAGAATAGCAGTAGATGGGAGTCCCACCCATAAAGGTACAATAGATATGATGGATGAAAGAAAGAAACAGTATGAAGAATAAAAGTACGAGAGGCATAAAAGCGAGAACTGGAATGGAAGAGATATAGCTTAGAAAAGGCTCCGATTATGTCGGAGGACAAGTTAGAAAAAAAAAAAAAAACCTAACCTAACCTAACCTAACCTGGATCCCTGTTTTCCCGCCTTCACACAGTTTGTGCATCAGTCCGGGCCTCGCACTTTAGGGTGTCATGCTCACCCGCACATTTACCACATGTACGGGTCTCAGAGCACCCCTTTGCAAAATGACCATAGCCCAGACACCTGTAGCATTGAATTACCGGTGAATGGTCCTGGGCCAACAGTCTTTGGTAACCCAAACGGATAACGGATTTTTCATTTTTTGGTTTCCTGATTGCTACCGATTTCATGACTTGACGAACAAGTGGGTGAGAACTCAGTTGTCTGGATTTATCTGGGTCGCACAAAGTTGACACAACAGATTTATGCAAAGCCATTGTACTGTAGGAAAAATCATGTTTTTGAAAAATATCTGTTAAGAATCTGGCCAGGTCTGTGCTATTTGGGCTGCTGCAATTAACGTTGTTATCTTGGGCCCATTGACACCAACGCCGCCAGGCCGGTTTATATGTTTTCATAGTCGATTTCCGCCAGCTAGACTTCAAAAATTTCTTCTGCTCAGGAGTTCAGTTTTTTAACGCTGAATCCCACCCCCACATTTCCAGATCTCCATCGACATGTTCAGAACTTTGGATGGGAGATGCCCTGTGGCTGTGTCGATCAGAACTTTGTTCAAATTTTGAGTCGTAAAGGGGGCTGCTATTGCCCTTCGTTTGACATCCGGGCGCCAAAAACCTTTCTCCCACTTGGGCACTATTATTAAGTAACGACCCTTTGCGTGATTCATGTGGTTTAGAACCCGTGGTATCAAGAATGGGGGTGGAAACACTCATGCCAGGGGATAATTCCATGTTCGACTCAGAGAAACTCTGCATTGTGGTCTCTTGCATTCAAGCTTGCATAACGTGGGACAACGTGAGCTTGATAAGAGGCGAATAAATCTATCACCGGAGTTCCGAATCTTTTGAAAAACATCCGAGTAAATTGGGGAAGTAGGTGCCACTCCGGCATCTTCTTTTGGCGTGATAGATGATCTGCTCATTGTACAGACCGGGTAGGTGATGTAGTGACAGTACAATGTCCCGTGTTATTAAAATTTTGTAAAGTTTGGCTGTCAGATCGGAAAGCTGTCGAGATTTTGTTCCCCCCTGATTCTTCAGATATGCTAACACAGTTCGGTTGTCTGACTGTACTGATACTGTCGTGTGAGAAAAGTCTGTATGCATTTGAAAAACTTTGTAAATCCCAAGCATTTCTTTTACATTCGAATGAAGTAACCTTTCCCGTGGTGACCAATATCCCTGTATCGCCAGGTTGTTCAGTTGGGCGCCCCAACCTTGAGCGGACGCGTCTGTGGTCAGATGGTGTGACACCGGATATTGGTGAATGACAGATGCCTGTGTATGATTTTGCAACCACCACTGGAGCTCCTTTTGAGCTTCTAGGGGTATTGGGAATTGGTTCTTGTGATCGGTTTTAAGAAGATGTTGGCAGAAACGTTGTAAAGACCGGTGATTTAGGCGACCGTTTGTAACGCAGAAACTTGCAAAACCTCAGGGACCCTACTAGACTTTCCATTTGTTTCAAATTTGCTGTCTTTCTTATTATTAGATATTCTAATTTCTTTCGGAGGGCCTGGCACTTGTCTGACGGTAACCACTTTAAGTTCGTAAGGGGATTCCACATTATGCCCAAAAATTGAAGGGTTCTTTGTGACGTTAAAATAGATTTTTCGGTGTTTATGTGCCAACCGAGAGAAGTCAGTATATTTAATGCCAGGTTTATATGGGATTCCAATTCTTCTCTGTCCTGGGACGCTATCAAATAATCGTCCAGGTAAACAATTACTCTGACGTTTTTGTCTCTTAATAATTGAGCTACCCAGTTGCTGAGCATAGCAAAGACTTTGGGAGCTGATGAGAGGCCGAAGGGTAAACAGGTCATTTGCCATAAGGTTTCTCTGTAAATTAGCCTTAAGAAGCATCGATGGGCCTGGGCTATCAGGAGGTGGAAGTAGGCGTTTGACAGATCGATTTTGGCCATCCAATCTGAAGCCTGAATAAAGCTCGGAATTGTTTGTAGATTTATTCGTTTGAACTTGCCTACGTATACGAATTGGTTTAAGTTTCTGAGATTGAATATTGGACGATGTGTGCCGTCTGGTTTCTTGACAAGAAACATTCGAGAAATGAAACTGGGGGCCAGTGGGGTTGGTTCTAAGACCTCCATTTTTATCAAGCGAGTCATTACTAGGTCAATTTCGTCCGATGCTAATGTAATCTGGGGATGGTTGGATAAGCATGGCATTCGGAGTGTCGGTTTTGTACAAAAAGGGATACGGTAACCTTGTATTATTTTTATTATTGCTGGACTTGCTCCGTATGCTTGGCAAATGTTTAAATGTTTTGATATTTGGCCCGCTTGGAAGATCAAGTCAGAATTTTTTCTTTCCTCGAGAGTCTTTTCTGGAATCATTATATGATTGCCTAGTCGAGGCACCGAAAAATCCTGATTTACGACCCCTTGAGCCTCGCTGTGAGCGAAAATTACGATTACCCTGCGCGGGTGGTCTTATAAGGGGTTATTCATATCCATAGCCAACTTGAGCAGTAGGTGCAGGTGGACCAGGTGGTAAAGGTACAGTGGGATAGTATGGAACCTGCGCGGTTCCCGCATGTGGTGTATAATAGTACATTACTGCAGAGGCTTCAGCAATCCCTGTTCTGGCCGAGGCTTGTATAGTGCTTTTCTCAAACAATGTGAGGAAATATTTCATCCAACCAACCAACCGACCAACCGACCGACCGACCAACCGAATAACCGACCGACCGACCGACCAACTGACCAACCGACCGGCCGACCAACCGACCGACCGACCAATCCACCGACCAACCTACCGACCGACCAACCGACCGTCGTACCGACCAACCGACCGATCGATCGACCAACCGACCGAGCGACCGACCAACCAACCGACCGACTAACCGACCGACCGACCAACCGACTGACCGACCAATCCACCGACCAACAGACCGACCGACCAACCGACCGTCAAACCGACCGACCGACCAACCGACCGACCGACTGACCGACCGACCGACCGACCGACCGACCGACCAACCGACCAACCGACCGACCAACCGACCGACCGACCAACCAACCGACCGACCAACCGACCAACCAACCGACCGACCAACCGACCGACCAACCAACCAACCAACCATCCATCCATCCATCCATGCATCCATGCATCCATCCATCCATCCATCCATCCATGCATGCATCGCATCGCAATATCGCAAATGCTTACAGAGTAGTGGTGGTTGGCTGTCTGTAATTTTTTTCCTTGTCAGTTTAATGTTAGCAAATTTAAAAAGTTAGAGCAGCGGACAATAATGCATTTTCATACATACTTCATGGACTAGGCCATGAAGTTATATAGGGAGGCGGCAGGGAGCCATAAATGAGAAACTTCATGGATCCATTTCGTGACATTAACGCATACATTTCCGAGCATGTTTGAGAAATAGTATATTACTGCAGAGGACAGGAAAAGTCATTTCGTGGATGAGTATGGTTTTGAAGGACGAGGCGTAGCCGAGTCCTTCAATAGAAACGAATCCACGAAATGACATTCCTGCCGAGGCCTGTATACTGCTTTTCTCCAAATATGCGAGGAAAGAAACCGAAAACATTATATTTATTCGACACAATATATTTATATAACAATCTACCTACAATGTAACAAAATTAACACTTTAATAATAATAAAAATAAACCTTACTGATAAAAGATCGATGCGCTACGAGTTAGCAGTTTGTGGTGTGTCCATTAGGATATTTTCATCACTAATAATAGAACTAATTTTATTTTCGTAAAAATAACTCGGCAGAAAATCTTTGACAAAATGAAATTCACGTTAAAGATTTGGGTCCGAATCGTATATTTGGTTCCTCATAAAATATAGTAATCAAAATAAAATAAAACTTATAGGATTAGTACATATAAATATTATACATTTTTACTTCTAGTTTAAGCGGCAATTCTTAAACGCACAACATTAAAAAAACATATCTTTTTGTTGCAAAATATTTAGTAGTCCGAGAAGATAATTAAGTCTAAATACACCTTATTATGATTTGGACACAATCATTTGGGCATTAACTAAACGCAGAAAACAAAGTTTTTTTTTTTAATCTCGGTTTTTGTACGTGATTATTGAACAATTGGCTGGCTGTTTGGTGAATTTTCGGTCATGGATGAAATTAAAAGTAAAAAACCTGCCCGATAATAAACACTTCCCGGACATGTCCGGGAAGTAATGTCACTTTTTTTTTTAAATTTATTATCGCATCAACGCATATAACGATGGACTTCCCGGTCGATATTTCCAACATTAATGAGAACATTTCCGAGCAAGTTGGAGAAAAAATAATTATTTAACGCCGGTTGTGTAGGCGTGGAGAAAGTTAGTGGATTGCCTTGCGCGGGCAATAAGTACCTGGATTTTGCACCGTGATTTGGATCGGCCTGCGCGGCTTAGATGAATGATTGGTCTCGCGCGCTCGCTCGACTAGATACCCCCCCTACCTAAAATTTAAAGTTCAGTGAATGAGGCAACTCAATATTGTAGTGTGTGTAAGAACGGTGTAAGACAATTTGCAAGGATGCTAGTGTGCGTGACGAATTGTGTTGCCAGCTGCTTCACTGTTACCCGAAGTATTGGGAAAATATATTATGCTGTGGTCTATTAAGTTACTGGTTATAAAATGTATCTTGGTAAATACTTAGAAATTAACAAGTACTTAATTAAAAGTGAATGTTTTAATATGTTGTTCGTTTTGGCGTAGGTTTTTTCTTTAGAAAAATGGTAGGTATGTAGGTATATCAATGATGAGGCCTCACTTTTAATAATAATACGTGGCGTTATCTGAGAAAAGGTACCTTGTTGTCGGTATTGAGTTATTGATATGATAACATACATACATACGCTCGAAAAACATAACCTTCCTTCGGGCAGTCAGGTAAAAAGTTAACATTTCAGGAAAATGGTTAAAAAATATTTTTCAATACCTACATTTTTGGTCGAATAATTCACTTTCAAAGGATGTATTATGTCGGCGGCCGATCGGAAAATCCGCCAGATCACGAAATTCCTAGGCACGTCATGAAATGGCGCCATTTAATGATATGCCTAAAATTTGTCCAGGCATATCACGATATTCCTAGCTTTATTTATTTATTTATTTTCGGAGAACCAACAGCTATAATTTACAGAGTAAACTTATTATACCGGGCATATCGTGATATGCTGAAATAAAGGAAAAAATAGGTACGACGAGCGAAGCCAGGAATGGTTAGTATGAATTGTGACCACTACGCACGAGCCGAGCGAGCGAAGCGAGCGTGCCGCGGCAGCGCCCGGCGAAGTGCCAGAAACGATTTGGCGGCGTTTCATGATAGGTATGCCTAGGAATTTCATGATCTGCCTAAACTAGCCAAATCATGAAATGGCAGCATTTCATGATGTGCCTAGGAATTTCATGATCTGCCTAAACGTCTCTAGGCAAATCGTCAAACGGTGAGTTTTGAACGATATGGCGGATGTCCTTTAGCCAATTCATGAAATGGCACCATTTCACGATATGCCTAGGAATTTCATGATCTGGCGGATTTTACGATCGGCGGCCGATGGCTAAAGGACATCCGCCATATCGTTCAAAACTCACCGTTTGACGATTTGCCTAGAGACGTTTAGGCAGATCATGAAATTCCTAGGCATATCATGAAACGCCGCCATTTCATGATTTGGCTAGTTTAGGCAGATCATAAAATTCCTAGGCATATCATGGAACGGCGCCAAATCGTTTCTGGCACATCGCCGGCCGCTGCCGTGGCACGCTCACTTCGCACGCTCGGCTCGTGCGTAGTGGTCACAATCACAATTCATACTAACCACTCCTCGCTTCGCTCGTCGTACCTATTTTTTCCTTCATTTCGGCATATCACGATATGCCCGGTATAAAGCTAGGAATATCGTCGAATGCGTTGTTCTAATCGATCTGCCGTATTGTTTCTCAGGCACATCGTGATATGCCTGGACAAATTTTAGGCATATTATGAAATGGCGCCATTTCATGATGTGCCTAGGAATTTCGTGATCTGGCAGATTTTACGATCGGCCGCCGACATATACATGGCTCGCAAATTCATTTTACCGCACTAGTGCGATTTTTTTACAGTTTTTTTTAATTCTGTATTTTAAAAGTGTAAACAAAGAGTTTCAAATGACAAAAATAAAAAATATCGACTTGTACGTAGAAAAATGTAAGTATATAAATTTGCAAAATTGATTGTAATTATTATAAACTGTATTTCATTACCTCAGATTTTAATAATCTGCCTGATAATTTTAGTTAACCTAATTAAAAACAAAACTTACGCATGCGCATTACAGACGCGCCATTTTTGTAAAACTTACTTTTCGTTGTTATGTTTTTATTTTTCAATTTTGTGTTATTAATTACCAATTTTCTCACAAATGTATTGAAAATTGTCGTATGATACACGGTTGGCAAGGTTTTACAATAATAACTATTTAATTTTAAGACACATTCACCCCTTAATTAAATAGTGTCGGCTAACATTTTACGCAGCTTCAGTGTATATATTACAAAGATAAACATTAAATAATATGGAACTAGGTTATGTATATATAATATTTACGTTAGATAAATGAAATAAGTTATTAAATGATGATAATAATAAAATTCAATTGATTAAAATCTCAACCACGGGGATTTGATTCTAGTGTACGCGGCAACACTGAATGGCGTTTCGGGTTCATGTTATTTTATTTTGTAATTTCGAAATTATACGAAATTTACTGATGGTATGTGATCCCAGTGTCCTTCTTATTTTTGGAAGTATTATTTTTACACAGTTTCACTGCGCAAACTGGCATTTTAATTCGGTTTATGACCAAAATTTAGCAAAACATTCGGAGGCGCACCTTACGCACAGTCTGCAACGCGACTGAGCCGGGTTGGAGCCGAGTACGCCGAATTCGGCGTACGATTTGTTGCCTCATTTGACAAGTACGCCGGCGGTATCTAGTCGAGCGAGCGTGCGAGACCAATCATTCATCTAAGCTGCGCGGCTTTCTTATTAAATCGCGATTCATTTTTTAACGGCCAAAAAACCTTGCTTATGCCTCCTTTCTTTTCTAATGTAGCCGAGAACGTATCGACTTGAAAAAGACTATCGCATGACGGTGGTATTTTTCGGAGGGTTTCTTTTATAAATTTATCTTTTACTGACCGTAAAATACCATCTCGCCTTTGTTGTACTAAATCAGCTCGGTGACCGCAAGCCATTTGTAATAAATCTGACGAGATTTTCTTGTAATCACCCTCCAAAAAAAATGTCGTTTATTTTATTTTGTATTGTTAGGGTATCTACAACGTCAGTTGAGCCTATCCAAGACATAAATGTGCGAATGCCTTGTTCCATAGCATCGGATTGTTTTAGCAAGCCTGATGAGATAGCTGCGAAACCTCGTTCGGTGTGACTAAGGTTGTTAAAAACATCGTAAGGTTGTATTTCTTCGTTAGACTCTAATTCTACGAAACTGGGGGTAGAAACATAATTCTTTTGAACCTCGGAATACCGAATTTCCGCCCAATCTGACGATTCAAGTCGTTGAAACTGTTTTAAGGAGGCTAAATGATTTGGAGCAGACTTTGGAACAGATGGTTCCTTAGCAATTGTTTCTAAAGTCATTGAAAACGGTTGTTCGGGGGTTTGTGCAACTTTTACGTTATTTATTTCATTCTGATCGAGCGGACCTGACTCAAGGTCTGAAAATAATTCACCGCTTACATTTAGATCTATGCCATCGGGGACTTCTACAGTTTCAACTAGTGAAAGCGGGTTTTCTGTTGATGGAAAGCGACTCGACAAGAAATTTTGAATATTCGTGACTTGTAGTGCTAAGTTACTTAAGACATCTTCGTAACGTGTGCGCTTATTACTTTCAACAGAATTATCGAATTGTGCTTTCCGTTTATTTGAGGGTAATTCTGTAGAACGTTCTTGATCTTCCATTTTAATGCTTTATAGGAAGCAAATAAATTTGGAAAAAATTTAAAGAAGTCAACCAAGAAACGGAAAGTAATATTGTATCTATAATTAATCTATTAATGTAATAACTCACCAGTGAGTATGACCGCTCCAAGCGAAAATCAAGACGCCAATGAGGAAATCTGAAGGTAGAACAAGTATATCGACGGTAAAAAGCAATCCTGCTGTAACCCGCAAAATCCAAAGTGTTCACCAGAGCCCAAAAACTTTTTGGATTTTAGAAAAAAAATCATATCTCCTAAACTATTAATCCTATAAATGTCATTTTTAGAACAAGAATGCCTTTTTTGATTGTTTATCAAGTCGAATACCAAAAACTAACTAGAAGTTAGTTTTAGTCTATGTTTGTGTGGGTTACAGCATTAACACTTTTTTTTCTATAACGCAAATATGCTGTAAATGAAGGAGATAACTGTATGGGCGGCTCCAAAACAAGTATTTTACTTTAAAGCAAATCTGCTGTTATTACTTTATCACAATTATTCATTTGTGTCAATTTTGACGTAAATGAAAAAAATCTATTTAACTAGGTGCACTTAATTGTTTTAAATGTAAGAAGATAAGAAAGGATAGTAAAATTAAAACGATGTAAGTATGGAGTGACATTTATTTAACGTCATTTTAAAATGTTTCAGAACATAAAACACTTCTAAATTACTAAATGAGATCAAAAATTATAGCATTTCTGACACGTAGTTAGGTAACAATAGACGCTGAATCACAGGAAATACTCCACTGCTATTTAGTTGTACATAAAATTTAGTGAATTCTTATGATTTATGTAATAATTTTACTATCTACTTGCATGTATACTTGGACTAAAGTTACGCGTGAGCAACTCAGTCTTTCGCTAACCGAGGCCACGCAAAATCCTTAAAATTAGGATTAAGGACTCTATTTGAATGTTCTATGCTTTTTTATTTTTTGCTTGAAATAAACCGCTTAAATTTAATTTTTTTTTTCTCAGTGAAAAAATAACAGCATTCGTTTAAATAATAAGTACCTATCGGTATTTTTAGTGTCTTCATTATTTTTAAGATTTATTCAATTGCGTCATCATTTTCTGAACTTAATTTAATTACCTTGCTACCCCGCGAAAACACGTGCAAGACAGCTAAGTATGTGCGACACATACAGTGGTGGACATATAATTAGAAACACTTAGTACAATTTATAAATTCTGAATTCAAGCAATACTTTAAGAGCTTTTTTGTGTGACATCAAAGAATATTCAATACTTGTTAGTATTTAAACCGATCTAGCTTCAAAATTAAATAACATTTTTCACACTCAATGAACATTAAGAAAGAAAACCCGATATTATAACAATTATCAATTTTTTTTTTTTACATTGGCGGCTTGGACAACTAATTAGAAACAGAGCAATTTAAAGAATGGCTTACGTTCGAAATTTGAATATTTAGAAAAAACAACACTACTTCCGGAGCATTACGCGTTTTGCGGCCTTTTTCAAACTGTTTATCATAAATTGTTGCGTGATTTAATAGTTGAAAATGGGTAAGAACAAAATTTGTGATGTTTCGACAAGAAAAATTATAGTTACTTTGAATGTGAACCGAAAATGGACGCATAGGAAGATTGTAGACCATCTGGGTTGTTCACTAAAGATGGTGTTTAATACAATCACATGTTACAAACAACACAGAACAGCAGAACATGTTCCTAGAAAAGTTAGCCCCAGGAAGACTACATCACATGAAGAAAAGCTCATCATTCGTTTAGATAAGAAGGATCCATTTAATAGCTCTAATTTGATCCGAAAAGACGTTTTTTCTGAGCACGACTCTCGAAACGTATTCGCTAGACTTGTACGCACATGTGGTTGGTGGAAGCCAAGTTGTACGGAAGGATTGCTAAGAAAGTGCCACTTCTCTCAAGACAGCACAGGCAAAATCGTTTAGCCTTTGCCAGAAAATACGGGAGCTGGACAGTATGCCAATGGAAAAAAAAATATTTTCGGACGACACTAAGATAAATTTGATAAATTCTGACGGTAAACGGTACTTACGTCGCTCAGTTAACGAAGCACTGAATAAAAAATTCACTTAAAAGACAGTAAAGCATGGTGGTGTAAATATTGTAGTGTGGTGATGTTTTTCGGGATACAGGGTTGATCCTGTGAGAAGCATTGAAGGTATGTTAAACCAGTTCCAATATAAAACCATATTAGAAAAGACAGTGATTCCACTTTCCGACAGTAATTTACCAGTCACATGGATATTTCAACGCGACAAGGATCCAAAGCATACAGCAAAAAGCGTGAAAGCAATCCTTAGCGAACAGTTGGTGACAGTGTTGGAATGGCCCGCCAACAGCTCGGATTTAAATACCATACAAAATCTGTGGCACATCATCAAGAAAACATTGTCTAATAAACAACTCACCAGCATCAACGAAATTTAGACGCATTTCTGAAGCTTGGTTAACTATTCCAGTGGCAACGTGTGAAAAGTTGATAGAGTCAATGCCACGTCGTTGTAAAGCTGTAATAGATAACAACGGCTACCCAACTAAATACTAAAATTCTATGGATAAGGTGACAAACCTACCCTCTTACCCTTTCTTTTATTTGCTTCGCTTTGCTCATGTTAATTACTAAGGAAATGTCATGTTTCTAATTAGTTGTCCACTACATAACATACTGTTTTTTTACTTTAAATTATAATTTGATAAAATTATCGCAGAACCGTTGTTTGATTTTCGCAAAACCGCCGAAATAATACACAAAAGCGATGATTCTTTATAGACAAACGAAAACGAACCCTATTATGCTAAGTAAAAAAAATACATCAAGTTAGTTTAATTAGAAATTCAGAAGTAATATGTTATGTTTCTAATTATATGTCCACCACTGTATATTACTTACTTATTATATTTTCATGCAAAAACCCAAGCCCTCATCCTCTTTCACATGAACATTGATTGTGTGTTCATTAAAATGGACCTCCGCAAAGTAACACCTGATTCAATAAATTACTCATCATTTTCTATTTTATCTACGTATTCTTCGTCTGAACCCGCTAAAACATCCTTTGCTTTATTGTTTATTTTCAAATTCGTCGCGGAGTAACTGAACGACATGCTGTAAGCCGCGGTCAAATCGGCGCGAGCGCGTGTTTCAAATGCAGTAAATGCGCATGATCAATACACGACTACTGTATTGAAAAGGGCATTAATAGCAAATTTCGTAAAACTTAGTGTTTTCAATTTGGCGTAACTAGTCATTGTATATAATACCATATTTGTTTAGAATGTAGTAAACTACGATGATCAAAAGTTTAGTACCTAATAAATGTAGTAAACACGGTACGTTACTTAAATGTTATATGCAATTATGCTGTAACCCGCACTACTCAACATGTGTTGAGTAGTGCGTTGCGTTGTAACTACAAAGATCATATTATTTGCAAAAGTGAAATTGGTGTAAATTCCAAATGATAGAAAAATGCTGTTTTTTGTGTTATTTACAGCAAGTATTCAGTTGTCTTTTTGAAAAAATAGGGTAAACTCAAATGCTGTACAAAAACTTCTAGAGGTCGTAGAGCCACGAGAATAGGACCATTCGACGCAGAATTTTTTTCTGATTCTAAATATGAAATAAAAATTTTTTGTGAAGGGTGTGGTTTACAGCAAGATTGCTTTTTACCGTCGATATATAAACTTGTTTAAGCTGCCTGGTGTTGCCATAAAATAAAAAGTACGGTAATATTATAAAGGAAATAGATACGAGTATGACCGCCTCCGGCACGAAAACGAGCGCTGCTCTCATTTTAATGTAAGGTTTCGAATAACGGTACAGGATTTAATAAAACTGTTGCATGCCGTCAAGGTGAAATAATTGTGCGTAATGTTTAATATTAAGACCTTATTGTATTATTGTTATTATTTCAAGCAATAAATGAATTATTGTTATTATTATTATTATATTTCGTGGTGTATGCCAACTTTGAAATGATTCTGAAACCATTTCAGACTTGCGAACATTCACTCACGGAGAGTTTTACTACAAATAACAAATACCTATACCAGCTGCGTTTGCTTATGAAGCCGGGTACTCATTAGCGAGCTGTAACCGTAACCGTTGCATGCACTGTAACCAAAAAACATAGTGTGTACGTGGTTCGCGAACCTGCTGCGAGCGGGTACGCGTCGGGCTTGCAGCGAGCCGATGTTTACAGCGTACTCATTTCTGAACCTGTAACGTTGCACGTTACAGTTACCGTTACTGTTACCAAAAACATAGTGAGTACGTGGTTCGCGAACCTGCGATGAACGCCACACGAGCGACTCGCAGCGACCCGACGATTGTCGGTTTTTGCCGCGAATCAAAGGGCGCTCGCAGTGCGCTCGTGGACGTCAAGAGGAGAGGTTGTTGCTAGCCGCTACGAACCATCTGTACTTTTTATTTCTCTCGACATGAGTGAATGGTCAGTGTTTTTCTGTTATGACCTTTTTTTATAATATTTTTTTAACTTTTTTTTTATTTAATATTTCTTATTACAGGAAAAGACGAGATTTACGAAAGTAAATGGTATGCATTTAAGGTACTAGGCTTTTTGAACGATCGTTTCACACCTCGAAAAGGACTTGAGGCGGGAGATGCATCTATAAGTATGTATGCTGCACATGCGAGAGACACTTCGTCCGACATTGTGGAGTTATAAACTAAACTGAGGGCAGGGAAGGCCTCCACGTTCGTTACACTCCCCGTACACACTAGAACTTCGTTACTGTATCTGTTTGGTTACAGTTACAACTCGCAAAATGAGTACGCTCGCTGAAAGCGTTCGGGCGACAACACGAGCCTAAGCTGTAACACGCGTACACACTAGAACCTCGTTACTGTATCACGCAGGATACAGTTACAGCTCGCTAATGAGTACCCGGCTTTACATAGTCTGTTCTTGTAACGGTTTTACCTTTTAACTGACGTAAAACACTCGTTACAACTAAAAATAAAAAATAAAAACTTATCTAAATATTTATCTTTATATTAAACCTAATCACGCACACAAATACACTCACTTAAAAAAAAACACTACATTAAAAATAAATTCACAAACAAACAAGCCGCACGAACATATTTCTTATTAGCTAAAACTGGATGCGAATACAAAGGACTACGTCACGCTGCTAATGACTGCACCGGCACCGGCGATCGAATGAGAGGCGACGGACGGGACTCACCGAACATCTTTGACAGTGAATGGTCAATTGACTACTTTTTAAAGCAATAATTTATTCTATATAATTCTTTACTTTACAAGTAAAAATAAATTGCTTTCTACTTTTTCTATTATATTTCATATTAAAAAAAGTGCTTGTGTTTCCCCGGAACGGGTGAGTGTTGCGAATATTTATTACCTAAATTTAGCTCATTAGTTATTAAGCTTGCTTAACCTAACGACTGATGTATTCATTATGCATTATAAAGTAACGCGATTATTTCTTTTTATTTAATTGCCCTAAAAATTGCCTAATCATATTAATGCTTAATAAATATAACGCTTTTGAGTTATCCTAGAAAGATCCATCTACCCGCTTTGCAAAAATGTAGTCTCGATGTTTCCGCTTACGGTGCTAGATTATTCATTAGACTGGTTTAAATAATATTACATGCTTAATTGTAGCTAAAACTCATTTGTAAAACCTTTTTTTATGCAGCATTAATGTTTGATGAATTTTAATTGGAGAAATTCGTCCAATAAATTGTAACTTGTTTTCTTTCGTACTCTGTTCATTAGTTCACCTTTAAGTAATTAGTTAATGTTAACAAAAATATGTTTATTTCCTTGCAACGCTGAACAGAGTACGAAACAAAAAATCTGTAACTATTTGTATAGTTACTTTCATCTTAAAAGCTGATTTTGCTAGTGACTGCCACATCATTGATCACCATTTAAGTGCCTTGGGGTTCACTAAACCAGCCTATGCGTTCACCCTCTTAAAGCCTATCTAAAATTTCGGATGTCACAGTCACTAGCACGAAACTGGATTTTTTCTGAAATGGCCAATTCCGGAATTTCCAGGGACCAAGTCTGGGGTTTATTCCTTACTCTACCCGGCCTGCCGCACTCCCGGAATCATCCCTACGGACGTACCGCATCGCACATCCGGATTCCGGATATCCGGATTTCACTCGAGGAAGACCCACGCAGCGCAGGGAAGTGACCCCTATTAAGAACTCGTTTTATAGCTAGTGTGCTCAGTGCGATATAGTTAATTACCCGCGACCTAGCCGGTTAAAATTGTAATTTTTTTCTTCAATAAAATATTTGTATTTTAATTTATCTTCTTTCTGGTTTTCTAATTAACTACCTACTTGCTGACGCTAAACGTCGCATTGGCGCCCGCTATTAGGTATGTTATCGCGCTGAGTATTACTAAAACGGGTTCTTAGTATTTTTTTTGCTTTTTTGGTTTCATTGGTGTTGGCTATTTGTAACCATTAGCAATCATTGGTTTGGTGTGTAAAATTTAGAACAAAGCTGATTCTTGCAGTTGCTAAGTGTGCGGATAATTCTAAATTTGTCTACCTATCTATCTTACGCTTTTAGAACACTAACCTACCCGTAGTGTTTTAAATTATTTCTAATTTAATATAATTCACTCATCCGCCCACTACGCAACGATTATAACTGCTTATCAATAATTGTGATCGCAACACAAACCCTGTTTTGAAGGAAACTAGCAATTTCATAAAATGTCGTATCCAATCAAGCCTTTATCACTACAAAAGGCCGAATTGGAATATGAGGTTCTTCTCCGAGGTGGTACTACTGGATCTGTGCAAGAGCTTCGTAGCCAGATAGCGAAATCTTTCACACCACCTGAGGACATTTTAGAGTCACATTTAGAACCTGCGATTGACCTGATTGCCGTCAAAGATAGTCTTCTGAAATGTCAAATAATGATTACGTCCTTAAAAACTAAATTTGATAGGAATATGTTCTTGCGTGCGGAAAACTTACTTCACCATATCTACCACAGAACAAATAGAATTACTAACGTTGAACCCAATCTATCTGATCAGTATAAAGCTAATTGTAATGCATTCAATATTCAATACAAAGATATTTCGACTTTGAAAGTTAATTTGGATCCAGGAACTAGCACGGAACCCGAATCTGCAATTGTGAATAACATAGTAACTTGTGATCGCAATATTACATCTGATTTGGTGAAATTAAGGTATTCTGGCAAATCTTGTGTTCTTTCTTTCATACAGAAGGTTAACGAATTTGTGGAGGCGAGAAACATCCCTAAGGATCGTTTGTTGAATTTCGGTTACGAAATTTTTACTGACGACGCGCTCCACTGGTTTCGATGCATTAGAGAAAAAGTTCAGACTTGGGATGATGTTGTAGTGCTACTAAAACAAGATTTCAGGCAAAAGGATTATGACTATCGTCTTTTGTCTGAAATCCGATCGCGAGCACAGGGAGAGCTCGAAAATATATCTATCTATTTATCAATAATGCACGGCATGTTTCAAGATTGTCGAAACCACTACCTGAAGACGACAAACTTGAAATCATACTACACAACATCAGACCATGCTATGCAAGTACCTTGGCAGCCTCTCCCGAAATAAAAGACCTTGACTCTCTAAAAACTATTTGCAGCAATTACGAAAGCATACAATCCCGTCTATCTTTATTTCGCGAACCTCCGAAGGTATCTTCAGAGATGCTGGCACCGGAATTTGCATATGCAAAACACAAAAACTATAGCAACTATTTTCCTAATAAAAACTTCCAAAATAAAACAACAGACTCATATACGAATTTTAATAAACACAATAAACTTACAAACTATTCAAATACCTATAACTACAATAAAACTAAAGCTTTACCAGATAAAATTAAAACTACTAACGTTGTACAACCAACACCTCATTGTTCTAGCTACGCTCAACCAACGCATAAGTACTGCCCAAGATGCCGATCTGAAACACATTCTCTAAAAGAGTGTAAACAACCACACTTCCCAATTTGTTTTAAGTGTGGCAAGAAGGGTATTCGTTACCCTGACTGTACAAATTGTAACACTAAAAGTTCAAAAAACTAAATACCATGGATTGCAGTGCCGTTGTAGCTGATAGTATCAATAGTGACAATTTTAATAAAGCAGACTGGACGTCTTGGCTTGATTTCATATCCAATTTTTTTTCATGCTATTTTGTCACTTCAATCCACGATTCACAATGTAAAACTAATAACTTTACTAATAGACCATACGTTGCTGTCAAAATTAATGATAATAAAATCAATGGTTTGTTAGATACAGGTTCCAGTGTTACAATATTAGGAAAAAACTACCACAAACGATTTTTGGATGCTGGCTTCACTATTAGTGACACTAAAAATTTAAATTTTGTCGCCGCAGGTGGTCAAAAACTAAATAGTGTAGGTGTAATTGATTTACCAGTCTCTTTTCTGGATCAAATACATATCCTTAAAATTTACATTGTACCAAAAATTCAACACGCGTTAATTTTGGGAATGGATTTTTGGCGAATATTTAACTTATTTCCTAAACATTTGGATACCGTCATGATCACCAAAACAGAAGACATTCCTGATACCTCATCAGTTGAAACCCCCTCTCACTTACGTGATTATAACCACCTGACTACCGAACAAAAAGTTACTGCTGACAATATTATTAAACAATTTCGTGACATTTCTTACGAAACACGTGGGCTTGGCCGCACATCTCTAATTACGCACAGTATCGACACTGGGGATGCTGCTCCCATTCGTCAAAGGTACTATAGAATGTCTCCAGATAAACAGAAACATTTAGTTGATCAACTGGACGACATGCTTCGCGAAAATGTGGTAGAGCCCTGTGAAAGCCCTTGGTCTTCCCCTGTACTTTTAACTCCTAAAAAGAACGGTGAACTCCGGTTTTTTCTAGATAGCCGGAAATTAAATAGTGTAACTGTCAAAGATGCCTACAGAATACCATACATCTCTGAGATTCTTGACAATCTACGGGATGCAAAGTACCTCTCTAGCCTAGACCTATTGAAGAGCTTCTGGCAAATACCTATAAAGGAGGAAGATCGGTGTAAGACCGCATTTTATGTCCCTTCTAGAGGAACGTATCAATTCACTTCCATGCCCTTCGGTCTTACGAATGCTCCGGCAACCCAACAACGATTGGTGGATATGTTGTTCTACGGACCTGAATTCGAACATAAGGTTTTTGTCTATATTGACGACATCGTCATTGTCTCTCCTAACTTCGAACAACATATCTCATTGTTAGTTCGCGTGCTTAAGCAATTACAAATGGCAAATCTTACTATTAGCTACGAGAAATGCCAATTTTTCAGAAACAAATTAAAATATTTGGGTTACGTAGTAGACTCAAATGGCTTACAGCCAGACGCTGACAAAGTTCAAGCAATAGTTAACTATCCTACGCCTAATAATCGCAAAGAAGTTCGTCGCTTTATTGGTACCGCTTCGTGGTATCGGCGTTTTATTCCCAATTTTAGCTCCATAGCAGCACCTCTAAATAAATTAACCTCACAAGCCAAAACTTCTCCTCCATTTTCTTGGTCCCCTGATGCTGATAAAGCTTTTCGAACACTAAAGGAAGCTCTAATTTCTTTGCCTATTCTATCATGCCCTGACTACTCACTACCATTCCAAGTTCACACTGACTGACGCAAGTGACTTTGGAGTTGGCGCAGTTTTGACACAGTGTATTGGAGGTAGTGAGAAAGTCATAGCATACATGAGCAAGTCTCTTACTAATAAAGAACGCAACTACAGTGCTACCGAAAGAGAAGCTTTAGCAGTACTTACAGCTATCGAACACTGGAGGTGTTACTTAGAAAATGGCCAAAAATTTACCATTTTCACAGATCATTCGTCCCTTAAATGGTTTTTAAATTTAAACAACCCTACAGGTCGTCTGGCTCGATGGGGTGTTCGCATGTCCTCTTTCAACTTTGAAATTAAGCACCGTCGCGGTTTAGAAAATGTTGTCCCGGACAGCCTATCCCGTTCTGTACCTATTGTGGTAATAGATCAGAATACATCTGGACTCGACACGGCTTATCGCACTAAAGACTCTTGGTTTCTTAATATCTACAATGGCTGCCAAAACACTCCTACTTCATTTCTAAACTATAAAGTATCTCATGGCAAATTGTTTAGATACAAAAAGAGTTTGAATCCCTTAACGAGAGAGTTCGAATGGAAGGAGGTAATTCCTCTCGAGTTAAGATCAGATTTCATTACTAAAAATCACTCTGACCCCACTTCAGGCCACTTTGGCATTTTCAAAACGTTTAAACGTCTCTCACTTAAGTATTTCTGGCCCGATATGCACCGCGACGTTACCAATTTCATAACAAGCTGTGATACTTGTATTGCCCACAAACATGCCAATCACGCTACACTTGGTGTCATGGGTCGTCCTAAAGCCTGCTCTCGTCCATTTCAAATGTTGAGTATGGATCTGGTGGGTCCCCTACCCCCTTCTAGGAAACAGAATACATTCATATTCGTGCTAACTTGTTGTTTTTCAAAATACTGCTTGCTTTTTCCTATTCGTCTCGCAACATCCGAAATAATAGCTAAAATACTTGAAGACAGCGTATTTCTTGTGCATGGTGTACCCAACACCGTTCTGATGGACAATGGAAAACAATTTGTTAGCAACACTTTGAAACAATTGTATTCTAAATATAAAATTCCTAATGTAAAATATACCCCTTAGTATACTCCCTAAATTAATAGCGTTGAACGCTACAACAAAACTTTAATGACAGCTGTGGCAACCTACATAGAAAATGACCATAGATCCTGGGACTCTAATATCCCTAAAATCCAGTTCGCCATGAACACATCCGTCAACGAAGTCACTGGCTTCACACCTGCGTTCCTCGTGTACGGCCGCGAATTGATAAGTTGTGGTTCACACTATGTCGATGTAGACGCCAGTGAAGATCTTATTTTCTCGCCTAGGGACGAGTATGCCGAAAACCTAGGCAATCTAAGAAATATTTACGATAAGGTACAGTCTTGTCTAATTAAAGCTCACTCCAGAAATACTACTCACTATAATCTACGCCGTAAAAACGTCGATTTCAATGTGGGTGACATAATTTGGAAAAAAACTTATTAAAATTACGATTTGGAGTCTTTTTGTATTTTTTATTTCAACTCCAAATTTTTGTTTCTTTTACGGTCATCCCGTGAAAGTTTATATAAATAAACAAACAAATTAAACAAAAATTTGGAGTTGAAATAAAAAATACAAAAAGACTCCAAATCGTAATCTTGATTTGATTGCTTAATAGCGACATCTCTTGTCCCTGGTGAACGGATAGTTTCGATGGGAGTGAAAAATGTTTCTCGTTGAGAACGTAGATCATAGATGGCGTTAGTGTCGCTGCTAAAGTGACTAATAGAAAAAGAATCCAAGTTGAGATATGGGTGCATAGGAAAAATTCGTGTCTAGTCTCCTGTCCAGTGGTGGTGTAGGGGAATAGCACGCAGCACGGAATGCTGAGGACCTGGGTTCGATTCCCAGCGCTGGTCTATTTTTTCTGGTTTTTCTGTGCATTCATGTTTCGGCTTGTGTTTTCGTGTGAAAAAACTTATTACCAAAGTGACAAAGACAAAATGTTCACTAAAAAACTTGCCCCCAAGTTCATAAAATGTAAGATTTTAACTAAAAAATCAAATTTAGTTTATGAACTTGAGGATATGCAAGGTAATAATATAGGAGACTGGCACGTAAAAGACTTTAAAATAACTAATTACAAATACTGATCAAATCAACAACTCCCCATATTACTATCTTTGCTCATCTTGTAATCTAAAGTCCCATATAACATCTAAACTTACTGCTGTCACGTTCTATGTCACTAAATTGTCTTATTTCTATAACATTTATTTTAGAATCCCCTACCGGATACTAAAGTATTGTTCCTATTGAAAATAGGACTCAATTCTTCTAAAAAGATTGACTTTTGTGGAACTAACAGCTTTTACATCTACAAAAATGGTATTAGTTACAAGATTATGTAAACATCCTTTAATAGATTATAAGAGTATCTAACTTTTAAATTTATGTAGTACTCAGTCTGATAGGAAGCACTTACACGTGGTTTTAGTGTTTAGTGCTCATTTAATTGCGTGATGTATGCCTGAACATTGAGAGTATGACGAGAAGGAAGCCTGAAAGTTGAATTATATAATCTATTAAGCAGCATAAAGATAGCGGATTTTCTTAGCAAAAATCCTAACCTAAAAAGAGGGGTATGTAACGGTTTTACCTTCTAACTGACGTAAAACACTCGTTACAACTAAAAATAAAAAATAAAAACTTATCTAAATATTTATCTTTATATTAAACCTAATCACGCACACAAATACACTCACTTAAAAAAAAACACTACATTAAAAATAAATTCACAAACAAACAAGCCGCACGAACATATTTCTTATTAGCTAAAACTGGATGCGAATACAAAGGACTACGTCACGCTGCTAATGACTGCACCGGCACCGGCGATCGAATGAGAGGCGACGGACGGGACTCACCGAACATCTTTGACAGTGAAAGGTCAATTGACTACTTTTTAAAGCAATAATTTATTCTATATAATTCTTTACTTTACAAGTAAAAATAAATTGCTTTCTACTTTTTCTATTATATTTCATATTAAAAAAAGTGCTTGTGTTTCCCCGGAACGGGTGAGTGTTGCGAATATTTATTACCTAAATTTAGCTCATTAGTTATTAAGCTTGCTTAACCTAACGACTGATGTATTCATTATGCCTTATAAAGTAACGCGATTATTTCTTTTTATTTAATTGCCCTAAAAATTGCCTAATCATATTAATGCTTAATAAATATAACGCTTTTGAGTTATCCTAGAAAGATCCATCTACCCGCTTTGCAAAAATGTAGTCTCGATGTTTCCGCTTACGGTGCTAGATTATTCATTAGACTGGTTTAAATAATATTACATGCTTAATTGTAGCTAAAACTCATTTGTAAAACCTTTTTTTATGCAGCATTAATGTTTGATGAATTTTAATTGGAGAAATTCGTCCAATAAATTGTAACTTGTTTTCTTTCGTACTCTGTTCATTAGTTCACCTTTAAGTAATTAGTTAATGTTAACAAAAATATGTTTATTTCCTTGCAACGCTGAACAGAGTACGAAACAAAAAATCTGTAACTATTTGTATAGTTACTTTCATCTTAAAAGCTGATTTTGCTAGTGACTGCCACATCATTGATCACCATTTAAGTGCCTTGGGGTTCACTAAACCAGCCTATGCGTTCACCCTCTTAAAGCCTATCTAAAATTTCGGATGTCACAGTCACTAGCACGAAACTGGATTTTTTCTGAAATGGCCAATTCCGGAATTTCCAGGGACCAAGTCTGGGGTTTATTCCTTACTCTACCCGGCCTGCCGCACTCCCGGAATCATCCCTACGGACGTACCGCATCGCACATCCGGATTCCGGATATCCGGATTTCACTCGAGGAAGACCCACGCAGCGCAGGGAAGTGACCCCTATTAAGAACTCGTTTTATAGCTAGTGTGCTCAGTGCGATATAGTTAACTACCCACGACCTAGCCGGTTAAAATCTTCAATAAAATATTTGTATTTTAATTTATCTTCTTTCTGGTTTTCTAATTAACTACCTACTTGCTGACGCTAAACGTCGCATTCTTACGATAAAAGCCTAAATAGGCGCATCAAAATAGAAGAACCCGGACATAATTCAATAACCCGTTGTTTTTATTACTGTATCGGATATTAAAATTAAGTATCAAATATTAATTAAATATAGTACGTAAAAAATTCGTGGTCGTAACCGTATTTTATAAAAACCGGCCAAGAGCGTGTCGGACAAACCCAAAATAGGGTTCCGGAGCCATTACGAAAAAATTAAGTAATATTTTTCTAAGGATTTCGTACTTTATACGGAATCTTCGAAGTATAGGTATATTTTATACCTTACGCTGCTATTTACTCATAAACTACTAATAATTCTGAAGCAAACTTAGCCGCTATAGTTTTCCTTGAAAGTTTAATATGCTGACTACCATCCTGAATTTTCCCAAATTTTTCCACCCACCGGTTTAGATTTTAGAGGGGGGGGGGACGCCCGATTTTAATGAAAATTTGCACTTTAAAGTTGAATATTTCGCAAACAAATTACTGAATCGAAAAATCGTGTTAGCAAACCCCTAACGGTTTTAAATACCTATCCAACGATACCCCACACTATAGGGTTGGACGAGAAAAAAAAAATCACCTCCACTTTATGTCTATGGGAGGTACCCTAAAAAAAAATTGTTTTTGAATTTTTAATTGTACTATTTTGTCGGCATAGTTTACTTATATATCCGTGCTAAATTACAGCTTTCTAGCATTGATAGTCCCTGAGCAAAGCCGCGGACGGACAGACAGACAGACAGACAGACGGACAGACAGACTGACAGACAGACATGGCGAAACTATAAGGGTTCCGTTTTTGCCATTTTGGCTCCGGAACCCTAAAAATCATGAATGTCGTACACTAATTAACTTTTTACTAAAAGTAAAATAGGTAACAATATCCCTTGCTAGTATAACTTTGATTTGCATTCAAATGCGATCACTTAATAGCAAAAGTAAACTAAAACGAAATCCGCATATACGTTTTTTTTTTCAGTTTTTATTTAATAATAATAATATCATGGGACACTTGACACCAGTTGACCTAGTCCCAAACTAAGACTATTTGACTATTTAATCTCAATATTTAGATAAGCCAAAATGGTAACTAGATGTTTGTATCTTTTTTAGGCTATAGTGCGTCTTTTTAAACATTGAAAACAAAAATTATGCATATAATTTTAACGCTGTTATAATAATGTGTTTCTCGGTAGTTAAAAATCATGACTATGAAATTTTTGTTTAATTATAGGTTTTTTCTCCAACTTGCTCGGAAATGTTCCCATTAATGTTGGAAATATCGACCAGGAACTCCATCATTATATGCGTTGATCCGATAATAAATTTAAAAAAAAAGTGACATTACTTCCTGGACATGTCCGGGAAGTGTTTATTATCGGGCAGGTTTTTTACTTTTAATTTCATCCAAGACCGAAAATTCACCAAACAGCCAGCCAACTGTTCAATAATCACGTACAAAACCAAGATTTAAAAAACAATCGTTTTCTGCGTTTAGCTAATGCCTAAATGATTGTGTCCAAAACATATAAGGTGTATTGAGACTTAATTGTCTTCTCGGACTACTAAATATTTTGCAACAAAGACGTAAGTTTTTTTATGTTGTGCGTTTAGGAATTGCCGCTTGAACTAAAAGTAAAAATGTATAATATTTATATTTATTAATCCTATAAGTTTTTCTTTTAATTTATTTTGATTAGTATATTTTATGTGGAACCAAACATACGATTCGGACCCAAATCCTTAATATCGAAATTGAGGCGGGAACGTGAATTTCAATGTGTCAAAGATTTTCTGCCGTGTTATTTTTACGAAAATAAAATGAGTTCTATAATTAGTGATGAAAATATCCTAATGGGCACGCAGCATCTTTTATGAGTAAGGTTAATTTTTATTACTATAAAAGTGTTAATTTTGTTTAGATTGTAGGTACATTGTTACATAAATATATTATTGTGCCGAATAAATATAATGTTTTCGGTTTCTTTCCTCGCATATTTGGAGAAAAGCAGTATACAGGCCTCGGCAGGAATGTCATTTCGTGGATTCGTTTCTATTGAAGGACTCGGCTTCAAAACCATACTCATCCACGAAATGACTTTTCCCGCCCTCTGCAGTAATATACTATTGTGTACTATAATCATGATTCCATTAAAATTATACATGTTAATGTCCCTCTTAAGAAACTGATAATTTAATTGAATATACGCACGACCATGTAGTCGAGCGGGATGCATGCGTTGGGTGCGGGAAGTTTAAAGCAAAAGTAAAACCAGCTTAACATCATCAAATTTTAATAAAATTACGACCTTATGTCCCTTGATATAAGTCGGCTTTTGGAATCATCTTATAGTGAACGCGTTGCTGTGTTACGTCACGGTCGGCGTTGCGCAATAAAAGAGTGAAAAGGAACATACGACTCAGTCATTAGAGCGAGCAAGTAGGCTATCGCGCGCGTGGTCGTGGCACAGTATATAAATACAAGCAATGAACTAAAAGAATTTCTTTGCTCACCCGCGACCTTACGATAGCTGAGCCTATGCAAAGTATGCGTGTTCATGCAGTTCCTCCACCTCCACACTGTAAGAACACACACAAATTAGACAAACCCATCTATCACCACCACCACAACACACTGACGCGTTTCGAACTCAACCAGAGCTCATCTTCAGAGTGACACAACCGTACACCATGCTACCCGATTTTAGGGTTCCGGAGCCAAAATGGCAAAAACGGAACCCTTATAGTTTCGCCATGTCTGTCTGTCTGTCTGTCCGTCTGTCTGTCTGTCTGTCCGTCCGCGGTTTTGCCTATCAATGCTAGAAAGCTGTAATTTTGCACGGATATAAAAGTAAACTATGCCGACAAAATAATACAATTAAAAATTCAAAAACAATTTTTTTTTAGGGTACCTCCCATAGACGTAAAGTGGGGGTGATTTTTTTTTCTCATCCAACCCTATAGTGTGGGGTATCGTTGGACAGGTATTTTAAAACCATTAGGGGTTTGCTAAAACGATTTTTCGATTCAGTCATCTGTTTGCGAAATATTCAACTTTAAAGTGCAAATTTTCATTAAAATGGAGCGTCCCCCCCCCCTCTAAAATCTAACCCGGTGGGTGGAAAAATTTGAAAAAATTCAGGATGGTAGTCATTATATCAAACTTCCACGGAAAACTATAACGGCTAAGTTTTCTTGAGAACTATTAGTAGTTTATGAGTAAATAGCAGCGTAAGGTATAAAATACACCTAAACTTGGAAGATTCCGTATAAAATACGAAATCCTTAGAAAAATATTACGTAATTTTTTCGTAATGGCTACGGAACCCTATTTTGGGCGTGTCCGACACGCTTTTGGTCGGTTTTTTAGACTAACAAACCACAACCACTATTTTAATTTGCCAAACAAAACAAAAAACTACCCGCAAAATATCAATACATTTTAAGTGTGCTACAAAACTACCTTGATTTTTTAATTTTTATTTATTTATTGTCAAGGCACATACTAACTACTGTTGCTAAAATTAGACCCAAGCCGTAGCAAGGGAGATGACACTAAATTTAGTTGCTCATTAATAATAAACCCCATACTGTTGTACCTAATTATCTCCATGTTATGTTTTTTTGGGGTGGTAACCCCGGTGGCGCAAGACCCGAAAGTTTTTGTCTATCTAAACAATAATTTGTTTTATTTACTTACTGCGATTTATGGGGTGAAATTGGCGACATAGAAGTGGCTTTGTTGGAGTCATCGAGCGTGCGCCGGGAAAAATAGCAAGTATTGAATCTATCGCCGGGTTTTTGCCATCAAGAACAGTGTGGAGTATACAATGACAGTTGCACTTTTCAAGTTTGGGCACTCACACACGCGCGTGTATCCAATTTTTGGGTGTATGTATAGCGCACACGCTTCACTACAGCTTGGTGTCAGCTGTCCGGAACGGGACTGGTTGGGGCGCTTGACGTCTGTCATCTATGTGACGAGCGGCGGCGGTAGTACGGCTAGCTGGTGCGATTTGCTCGACCTACCCTCTGATTGCAGTTTGAATATCGGCGTTTCGTTGTGCGGCATTAGTTTGAACTTTGTATAAGGTTTTGTTTGGTTAATGTTATTATTATTATTATTTTTTTTTTTAATAATTTTTAGTTAATGTTATTTTCGAATGTTTTTTTTACAATGATATTTTAATGTTTTAATCGATGTTCAAATAATAGTTTTATGTTAAATATGCTTGATGCTTGATGGTTTTCTTAGTTCTCGTGTTCTAGTCTTGTTAATGTTGTGTTAAGTTATTAATGTTATTTTATACATCTATTTTTGTAGTTTAAGCTTATTATTTATGTTGTTAAGGGCCTCTGTGTAAAAACTACGTATGTATAAGCAATAAAATATGGGCAGTCCATCGAAATTACCGTGCCCATTCTGCCCAGGTCAAACTAGGTCTTTTGCCGGGCCAAGAGGTCTTAATGTGCACATAGCGCGTGTACACAAGGGTGTCAGTGAACCTGCTGGTTCTGATGTCACCGCGGGGTCCTCGGCGGTGTCAGGTGATGTCGCGGTTGGGGTGAGCCTTCAAAGTCTCCCTCAGCTCAAAAAGAGTGTTCGTGTTTTGAAACACATACCCAAAGGGGCGAGAACTTTAGCAGCTGGAAAGTTGTGCGATGTAGTAAATGATGTTTTGCGAACAAATGATTTGCGGGAATGGTTCTCACTGCTGTCTTTTTCCTTTGCTGCTTTGAGGGTTCCAGACAATGCTGCTCGTGGGTCGCTTACCTCTAAGGTGAAGGAGAATATTGGCAGTGTGAATTTATATTTTCCCGAGGAGTCTGTTGGAGGCTCACAATCAGTTTATCGCGCTATCGAGGGTAAGGTTCACGATGGGGATTTGAAGGGTGCAGTACGCTTACTGCTATCTGACTCATCTCTTGCTCCAGACAATGGTGAAACCTTGGAGTCTTTGAGAGAGAAGCATCCTCTTCCCTCCAGGCAATTGCTGTTCCCAGCAGAACCGGGTTCGTCTCACCCGCATTTGACGGTTTCTGTTTCTGATGTGCAAAGAGCGTTGGGCTCTTTTTACAATGGTTCTGCGGCTGGTTTGGACGGGTTGCGGCCTCAGCATTTGAAGAAGTTAACGTCTTCTTCTGCGGGCAGTAATGGAACCAGATTGCTAGAATTGTTAACTGAACTATGCAATTTTATTTTGAGGGGCATGGTTAACAAGGAAGTCTGTCCATATTTGTATGGCGCTTCTTTGTGTGCTTTATCTAAAAAAGATGGGGGTGTTAGACCGATTGCAGTCGGGAATACAATACGGCGGCTTGTTGCTAAGTTAGGGTGTCACTCGGTCAGGGACGAGATAGCGGAATATCTTCAACCTCATCAGATAGGTTTTGGCACGCCTTTAGGTTGCGAGGCAGCTATCCACGCAGCGCGGTCTTTTGCGATGACGAATGACGGTACGGATAATGTCCTTTTGAAAGTTAATATAAGGAATGCTTTTAATAGCGTAGAGAGGGACACACTTTTACAGGAGGTTAAGGATTTTGTACCTACATTATATCCTTTCTTGTATCAGTGTTACGCATCTCCAAGCCATCTCTTTTATAACGGCAATGCATTATCATCTCAGGTTGGTGCCCAACAAGGAGATCCTTTGGGTCCAATGATTTTTTGTTTGGCCATTCAAAAGGTGGTATCGTCCCTGAAATCTCCCTTGAATGTATGGTACTTGGATGATGGGACGTTGGGAGGGAGCCCTGAGATAGTTTTAGATGATCTTCGGGAAATGTTGCCTGTTTTATCGGCTATGGGTTTGGAGATTAATGCTGGGAAGTGCGAGTTGTATTCGTGTGCTTCGTCGGTGACAGCGTTAGATTTTCAGACGTTATTGCCTGGGTTAAAAATAATGGATAAAGCTTCGTTTAATCTCCTTGGGGCGCCTTTGTTTGTGGACGGAGTAGAGAGTACTCTAGAGGCGAAGGCTTCATCTTTGTCTGCGTCCTTGGAGCGTTTGCGGCACCTTTCTGCCCATATAGCGTTGGTTTTATTGCGGGATTGTTTTGCAGCGCCACGCATGGTTTACACCTTTAGAACGGCACCGATCTGGTTATTCCCGCGGCACGTTAATGATTTTGATCAGGTTCTTCGCCTGGGCCTTGAGTCAATATTAAACGTCAGCCTCGACAGCGCACAGTGGATTCAGGCTACTCTTCCAATTCGTTCTGGGGGTTTGGGGGTTCGGCGTGCGCATGATCTTGGACTCGTGGCTTTTTTAGCCTCGGCTAATGCTTCTTCGGGGCTTGTCACTCGTATTATATGCTCTGATGGTGGCAATGTCCGTGTTCCGTACGTGGAAAAAGCTATTTCTGAGTGGGTAAGCAGGGGCTTAGGTGACGTGCGGCCCGACAGTCTTGGAACGCAGAGAGCATGGGACGACATACTTAGTAGGCAGGTCTACAATGGTATGTTGGAAGTGGCGTCGGGGGTTGATGTTGCCAGACTGATGGCTGTTGCGGAGCCCGAGTCAGGCGCCTGGTTGCACGCGTTGCCTTCATCGCATTTGGGGACTTTGCTAGACAATGACTCACTCAGGGTGGGTGCTGCCCTGAGGCTTGGATGTGCTGTTTGTGAACCTCATCGTTGTGTTTGTGGGGCTGCTGTGGAGTCAAACGGGCATCATGGCTTAAGTTGTGTCCGGTGTGCCGGTAGGTTTCCGAGGCATCATGCAATAAATGATATTATTCGTCGCGCGTTGGTTGCCGCAAATTTGCCTTGTGTACTGGAGCCTCAGGGTTTAAGCCGCACCGATGGTAAAAGGCCGGATGGTTTGACCTTGGTCCCGTGGGCAAGGGGGAGGAGTTTGCTGTGGGATGCAACGTGTGTGAGCACTTATGCTCCCACTCATCTCGCACAGACGACGCGTAGGGCTGGTGCGGCTGCAGAAAATGCGGCTAGATTAAAGCGGATGAAGTATCAGAACTTAACGTCGGGGTATGATTTTGTCCCAGTCACGGTGGAGACGGCAGGACCATGGTGCTCCGAAGCGAAAACGTTAGTGAGGGCTTTGGGGGTGCGAATGCGCGAAAGGGGTTGCGATCCTAGATCGGGCTCGTACCTGGTTCAACAGATATCATTGGCAATACAGCGCGGTAATGCGGCGGGTATTTTCGGTACTTTTGGACCAGGTGCGGTTCGAGCTGGGTTTTGACTTGCGCAATAAGGGGAAGCGTTTTTAGCGGAGCCAGTTGTGGGTAGTTGTTTATTACTTTTCTTGTTTATAGCTTAAGTTACCTGACGAAACTTTTTGTGGATTTTTTTTTGTGGTTTTAGTTGTTAATTTTGACATGTATTAGCCTGACTGTCTTTTGTTTTATTTATTTTTTGTATTTTAATTGAATAAATGTTTATTATCTCCATACATTCTAACACATCGAGACGAAACCCCTTGTCACAGTAATGTGACACTTCATACGAATCTGAGTCTGATATATAATGATTTAATTCTAACAGATGCTTGGCAAAATTCGATCTATCAGGATGCTCGTTCCTATATGCCGATACATGCTCTTTAAACCTAGTATTAAAACTGCACCCGGTCTGACCTACATACTTTACTGCAGTCATTACAAGTGAGTTTGTATACACCCGATTTAGTTGATTCGATTTGTGGCATTTGAACATGGCGGATGTAGACAATATATAATTTTGTTATTTCTGTTTCTTTGGTTAGTTGAAGTATAATTTTGATTGTGTTTTATGCCGCGATTAACCTTAACAGTGAACAGTGATCACAAAATTCTATACTGCTCTCGTGTCTGACATTTTTTAATGCGCAAGTTGTTTCCACGTGGTTTCTGGAATTTTACTATCAAGTTACAAAAACTACAATCACCGTACAACGTTGCCTCTCGAAAGAGAATACATAGACACTGGCGAAATCGTCTTATTAATTAGGACAGAAGCCATATTCAGGTAAATAAATTTATTCTTTTCTTTTTCTTTTTTTTATATTTAAAAAAAGAGAAGGAGAAGAACCCGATTTAGTTCGTTTATCCACCTTCTCTTTGTGGTTACAAAGTTTAGAGTACAAAGAGTTGTTAACATTGTTTGATTTTAAAATGTCATAAATTCTATCAGACAAACGACCAACATATGAAATGCTACACCTTTATTTGTTAGAAGACTGAGAAGGCAACCCGGCATGAAGCATGCTATTCACTATCCGTGCCTGCTTCCTCTTAAGCAAACCATTTACAATCGATTTCGTATAGCCATTTGACGTCGCTATCTGATAAATAGTATTTAACTCTGAATCAAAATTTTCCTTAGAAAGAGGTACAGTTAATAATCTATGTACATAACAATGAAAGGCTGCTAACTTATGCTGCCACGGATGTTTAGATGACGCTGGTATTACAGCATCTGCGTATGTGGTTTTTCGATACATTTTAAATTATTGTTTATTATTTGATCTCGTAATTGTTAAATCCAAAAAGTTTAGCGAAAAATTTTCTTTTATTTCTTTTTTAAATTTTATTTTTACATGTTTGTTATTGATACTATCCACAAATAAATCAAGTTGCCTCCTACTTCCCCTCCAACACAGAATTAAATCATCAACATACCTATAATAATACACAATATTATTATTACCCACAATATACTGATTTTCAAAGTAATCCATAAAAATATCTGCCATTAATGGACTCAAAGGTGACCCCATTGCTAAACCATCACTCTGTAAATAATAATGTCCATTAAATTGGAAATAATTTTGCTTCATGCACAATGTTACCAAATTAATTAATTCACAAACCTCCCCCGGATGTAAACGCTTCCTTTCCAAATGGTTTTTAACAATAACCAGTGTCTCACTATATGGTATATTAGTAAATAAACTATCTAAATCTAAAGAAAGCAATGTTGCGTTAGGCGGTATGCTGATATCTTTAATTTTACTAACTAAATCCGAACTGTTTTTCAAACTGTATAATGGGTTAAAAGAAGATCTTACACGAATAAAACTATTTAATTTAGACGAACTGGTACATTATCCTTATACATTTTAGGCAATCCATACAGAATTGGTGCCTGCGGATTCATAGGTGTAACAAAATTCTTCTGTTGTTCGGTTTGAAAGGTAAACTGAGATTCTTTAACAAACTTCTTTAATTCATTGTGAAATGCTATTGTAGGGTCCTTTTGTAAAACTGTGAAACCGTCTCCCTGAATGATATCTAAAACTTTTTGATTATATTGGCTTCTTTCCAAAATAACAATACAATTACTCTGATCAGCCTTCGAAACAACCAAATCATTGTCATGCACTTTACGTTGAACAGATCGCAAAGAATGTAATTCCGTTACATTGGCAACAGACTCTGTAATATTTGTATTTTTAAGTGTATTCGCCACCAAAACCTTTGTCTCTAAATCGCCTCTGTTACTTACAATTGCAACTTCCGAATCTACCGCCAACCCTCCCACTATTTTCTGATTTAATTTAGTGGGTAGATTATACTTCAAACCTTTTTCTAGTATTTTATTTTCACCGTCCAAAAATTCCACATTAGTAAGATTTTTAACGGTTTTTGTTTGTCGGTTGTTATTGTTGAAAAAAGAAAAAAAATCTGATCGACTGCTACGTTTACGGTTTGGAAATGTAACTAAACAAGTTAATTATTATAACAAAACACATTTATTATATTAAAAATCAACCGCGTCGCTAGCACACGAGAAAGTCGTAGGGTGAGGGTAAGCACTAAGCCCGTCTGGTTCAAGCCCCCCGGTATGATGGGGTCGTTCGCTACGACACCGTCACCATTCCCACACTTCCCTGCTGCCGCTGACGCCTCGGGACGAAGAAATCTTCACAGCGTCGGACGGGGGAACCCGGAGGCCGTCGGTGACGGCTCGAGCCGCAAGGTAGCACCCTGGAATTCACGTACGCTGTTATAGACGTCCACTTGTTGGCGATTTCGTTGACTACGATTAGCATCAAGCAGAAGCAGGTCAAGCACTACGTGATGGTGACTTTAAATGACTTGGTGAAGGTGGATATTATAGTCAGACGGAGTTTACAATTGAAATTTGTGTGCTAATCATTAATTATTTAATTAACGCATGAATGATGTAAACAACGATCAAAAAAATATTAAGAATGTGCGATCTAAGCATTACTATCAGCCAGCGAGCGATTCATCAAAAATAATCAAAATACGTTGTAACGGTCAAAACATTTAAAGGCACACTTTTTTAAAAAAATACCCTACCGTTACACTTTCGAAGGCATAAGAACTGTTCAACACTTACCCAATAGCTAGGGTTCACACTGATTTTAATTATCCAGTATTATGGATGCAACGAATTAGGTATAGGACGAAATATTAATAACGTCCGGACAAGAATCGCGCAGGCGACGTATGATGCACTGAAGGAGTGACGTGCGCCTACGCTGGTAATAAAATTCTGTCTGACGCTCCGCCAGGCGACAACGCCAGTGAGAGGAAGCGCAAACCGGTTTTCTTCAAACTTCTCTATCCAAAAAGATAGACATATATAGTACCAATAGCAGTCGAAGAAACAACTTTGTCTTGAGAACCATACTAAAATGCTTCGATGGCTTTCAAAGCTGCCATCACACAATACCAGGCGGAGGACTCCACCAGATGTTGAAGGGTCTACAGGTCCGGCTCCAACACTACACAATGCAAGACTTTTGTGTCTTGCTGATAGGCGAGCACGATTTCAGGCGAACCGAAGATTTCGACATCGTGACCCTTATGCGTGAAATAAGCTCGACACTGGAAACAATAATTAATACTAATGTTATCATATGTACCCCGACATATGTGTGTGGAGCCCCAATATTCAACTATCGGGTAGAGCTATTTAACACTCACCTAAACCAATACTTGCAAATTGAAAAACGCGCTCATTTTTACGATTCAAATTTGAACTTGACATTTGATATGTTCTCTTCACGTACGGGTAAAGTTACTAACTCAGGAATGAAGAATATTTTTGAAAATGTTCTTCGCGTAGTGATGGACATTGAACAAGCAGTAAAGGCTAGTAATTCCTTTCGTACCTAAAAGCATACCTTTACCGAAAAACACAATGTACAAAGACAGCAAAATAGTACAACCTAAAAGTAATTATCGTGAAATAAAATTTCCCATAAATGCAGAGCAACCGACCAGATCATACAAACTATCAGTCTTACACCAAAACATCGCCGGAGTACTCAATAAAGCTGAAGATCTGGAAGTGGCTATTTTGGACTTGGAAAGTGTTATGTCTGAAATTGATGTTTTGTGCTTAACGGAAACGTTTCTCAAGGCGGGAGATGAAGCTAATGTAGTATTAAATAATTATAAATTGTGTGCAAATCATTGTAGAGAAGGGCAAAGAAGAGGCGGTTCATGTATCATGTGTAGAAAGTCCTTGGAGTATAAGGAGTTGGACATATGCAAATCAGTAGCTATCGACAGGCACTTTGAAGTGTGTGGAGTTTGTGTGAATTACTATAAGGTCATCGTAATATGTGTGTACAGAACCCCCGACTCAAATTTTGATATCTTCCTCGAAAAGCTCGATTTTTTACTATCGAATTTAAAAACCAAGTCTAATAAGATCATTATAAGTGGTGACTTTAATATTGATTTTTTGACAGCCAGTCTGCGGAAAACACGCTTGTGTGAAGTTTTAGCGAATCATGGATTCGACTATCACATTTCTCAACCTACTCGAATAAACACTTGTATTGATAATATCTTGTCCAATATAGATGCATGCGATGTCTTGGGTAAAACGCATCAGCTTCACCTATCAGACCATGATACAGCACAATCCGTAGAAGTTAATTGTACCTGGTGTGTTCCAAATATTAGGACAACGTATTATTATAAATATGGGTATGACTTTAGTCTTGAGAATAGGAAAAAATTTGTTGAGTGTATTAATAATATTTCCTTCTCAGAAATCTACGAAGCAAATAATACACAGACTGCCTTCAATCTTTTTCACGACATTATAACGCTTTTCTTTGAACTTTGCTTCCCAGTGATAAAGATAAAAATAAATGTTAGAAACAAGAAACCCAAATGGATCACAAAAGGCATCAGAAAGAGTTGCAAAGTTAAAAGATTCTTGAGGCAACAATATTATTTAAATAAAACATCGGAAAATAAAAATAAAGCAAAATTATACTCAAAACACCTAAAAAATGTTATGTATCATATGCAAAAATTATGTAACAAACAGTATATTTTAAACTCTGAAAACAAAGGTAAAGCAACCTGGAATACTGTTAAACAAAAATTAGGATCGATTTCTAACAAGGGTAATATAAACGAAATCAACAATAAACATAACATCACTTTGCGAAATGGATCTGAAATTGCTGATGCTTTTAATAATTTCTTTATTAAGTCTACTGAAAACAGCTTCCAAAACAAAAAAGGAAGTACCCCCGGGAGGCACAGGCCATCTAAGACTAAGACTATAACATCAAGCTTATTCCTCGTACCTACGTCTCCACAAGAAATTTATAGGACCATTATGTCCCTTAAAAACAAAAAGTCTACCGGGTATGATAACTTAACGACACAATGTCTTAAATCAGTCGCTGCAAAAATAGCAAATCCACTCGCGCACATAATCAATCTATCATTAGAACATGGGGACTTTCCGGAAAGACTTAAACTATCTATCATAAAGCCGTTGTATAAAAAAGGTTTAAAAACAGATCTAGCCAACTACAGACCGATTGCTTTGGTTCCAGTCCTATCTAAAATATTTGAAAAGATTATGTACTCAAGAATAATGGGATTCCTGGAGAAACACGACATCCTAACTCCTGAACAATATGGCTTCAGGAAAAACAAATCAACAGTTTTGGCTAGTTTTGCACTCGTAAGATATTTATTGGATAATATTAATTCTAAAAGGTCTACCTCGTGCTTGTTTCTGGATCTGAGCAAAGCCTTTGATTTTGTTGATCACAAAATATTGCTCTGTAAGTTATATAATTATGGTATCAGAGGAAACGCGAATAAATGGCTTCAATCATACTTACGTGACAGGCAACAAAAAACAAGAATCGCGAAATTTGATGACACAACAAATACACTTGAAAATTTTGATTCCGATACTAAATCAATAAACAAAGGGACGCCTCAGGGTAGTATTTTGTCGCCTTTGCTATTCTTAATCTACATAAACGATCTTCCTTTAGCCATAAACCGAAAATGCATACTTTTCGCTGACGACGCGACGGTTATGTTTGAATGTAATGATCCTGCAAATGTTAAATCATACGAATCATCCATAAACAACACATTAAACGACGTGATAACATGGGTGCACATGAACAACCTACAATTAAATACACATAAAACTAAATTTGTCCAGTTCTCTACAATTCGAGCAAGACCGTTGAATCTTCACGTCCATTATCAAGACGAAAAAATAAATCAGGTACCAACAGTAAATTTCTTGGGTCTTCAAATTGACCAAAATTTATCTTGGAAAAATCACGTCGATGCCGTATGTGGAAAGTTGCATAAACTTGTATATGCTCTAAAAATAATAAAAAATACAAGTTCCGTTGATACCGCGATAACAGTCTATCATGCGTATGTCTGTTCACTTATCAGATACGGGATTATAATATGGGGAAACTCTTCAGTTGCCAATAAAGTATTTATTGCTCAAAAAAAATGCCTAAGAGCAATCTGGGGTCTGAAGAGCTCCGATTCCTGTAGACCACTCTTCTTAAAACACAAACTGTTGTCATTGCCTGCTATTTACATTTACGAGATGGGCAGGTTTGTCAAACAGAACACTTCACTTTTTGAACTAAAAGACAATAAAAATAAAAGACCTGAAACCCATCTGACTCTTAAAATGCCTCTTCCAAAACTAAAATTATACAGGGATAACTGCTATTACATGGCCTCACTGATTTATAATTCTATACCTATACAAATAAGCAGCTTACCCGCTAATCAGTTCTACAAAATATTCAAACTATGGCTAACCGAACAATGTTTTTATTCAGTAAAAGAATTCCTATCAAAGAGTGCATGTAGATATAATAGATATACATAGACATTGAATACAAAGTTTTGTAAACCTGACAACTGTAATGCTTATAATTTAAATTATTACTATTATTGTTGTTCAAAATTGTACCTTATTATTATTGTAAAATTGACATGTAATACCTAATTATAATTATGACTGTGCATAATTCAATGTGTACATACATAAATATGTTAAATTCGCACGCCGGATTCCGGTAGGATATGCTAGATACTAAGTACTGTTATATTCCACCTGTTGTAACCATATTCAGCGAATAAACTATCATTCATTCATTCGGAAACAAAGCAATCCGAGTTATGTACAATCAGCGGACGGAGATAAGTAACAAGCTCAGATGAACGATCAAGCTGTTGAATGTAAATTTCCCTTCTTTTTCTTTTTAAGCAATTATTTAGTGTTAATATATTTTTTATTACATAGGTAAGTGTTATTAATTAAGTTCTGGTTATTTTTATTATTATTTTTATATTATAGACGCTTCATTGGTATTAAAATAGAAAATAATAAACGTAAGTTAGGTTATGTAACGTATTTACGTTACACGACGTCCCGTAAGCCAACGCAACTTTTTACATTGAGTTAAGTATTTTGATGAGCGTCTACTGAAGCAAATAATTGGGCTTTTTCATCCAAACAATCGAAATCAATTTTATGTAATTTATGAGTAAGTTCAGACTACAATATCTTTAGATGTAATTTTAAATTATCTCTAATACAAAACCAACTACGCGACTCCTCATTTAACCAAATTTTCTTTGCCCTTTCCATTGAGATTTTAGCAGCTATACTGGTATTATAACAACGGAATTGAATACAATTAGGTACACTATTCAATAGTTTATATTGTTGATTGAACCAAATAATTTGAACAGCTAGACGGTGTTGCGTTGGCGACATCTAGCGGCAACAAGCGGAACTAAATGGCGGTGGTGCAAATCCGCGCTAAGCACTACGTCACTTCCGACGGCTGCAGCTCTGACCACTCCCGATGCGAGCCTTTAAGGCCGTTCCCGTACCCAAACGAATTCTAAAATCGAGCCCCTCCCCCACGCCAGCCGTCCCGCCCCTCGATACAATGCCGATTATTGCCGATACAACAGCGCCACGTAAGAAGTGGCGACTCAACTGAACTAACAGGACACTGAACTAAAATAATTTCTTTGCTCACCCGCGACCTTTGTTTAACTGTGCTACAAAACTACCTTGACCCTGATCAGGGTCTAATTTTAGCAACGGTAGTTAGTTAAACATGCCTTGACAATAAAATTTATTACTAATTTGCGGGTAGTTTTTTGTTTTGTTTGGCAAATTAAAACAGTGGTGGTGGTTTGTTAGTCTAACAACTGGTAGCACGGTGTAAGGTTGTGTCACTCTGACGATGAGCTCTGGTTGAGTTCGAAACGCGTCAGTGTATTGTGGTGGTGGTGATAGATGGGTTTGTGTAATTTGTGTGTGTTCTTACAGTGTGGAGGTGGAGGAACTGCATGAACACGCATAATTTGCATAGACTTAACTATCTCAAGGTCGCGGGTGAGCAAGGAAATTATTTTAGTTCAAAGAGTTGTTAGTTTTAAAGGCTACATTAACATTGTTTGATTTTAAAATGTCATAAATTCTATCAGACAAACGACCAACATATGAAATGCTACACCTATATTTGTTTGAAGACTGAGAAGGCAACCCGACGTGAAGCATGCTATTCACTATCCGTGCCTGCTTCCTCTTAACCAAACCATCCACCATTGATTTTGTATAGCCATTTGACGTTGCTATCTGATAAATAGTATTTAACTCTGAATCAAAATTTTCCTTACAAAGAGGTACAGTTAATAATCTATGTACATAAAAATGAAAGGCTGCTAACTTATGCTGCCACGGATGATTAGATGATGCTGGAATCACAGCATCTGTGTATGTGGTTTTTCGATAAATTATAAATTGTTGTTTATTATTTATTCTTGTAATTGTTAAATCCAAAAAGTTTAGCGAAAAAATGTCTTCTATTTCTTTTTTAAATTTAATTTATACATGTTTGCTATTGATACTATCCACAAATAAATCAAGTTGCCTCCTACTTCCCCTCCAACACAGAATTAAATCATCAACATACCTATAATAATACATGTCGTGATTAGCGATAATTAAAACGATTATATAGTCTCTCATTTGATTATTGTGGTAGAAGTTTATAGCGGAGGCGAACGGCCGTGACGTCACTGCCGGTGACAGATCACGTGGACAGAGTCGTTGAGTGGGGACTCGGGCGGGCAGTGGGCATTCTTGCCTAGACTGTTGCGCTGACAGCACCTACCTAACGAATCTGTCAGTTCGTCGACCGACCGTTATAATTTAAATTTAAATTATAATCTAATCTAATTGTAATACTCACGTTTGTGTTATAATAAACCATCCATATTCAATCAAAGTTACCATCCTGAGTATTTCTCGAGTACCTACGCCATGGACCCCATACCACTAAATCCTGATGACGACGAAGTTGTCGTTAATATATCGCAGTCGCCGTCATCAGAAGTGGGATTCACTCGAGAACAACCTTCGGTGAGCCACCAAAGTCAACGAGAAGATCACTGGCAAGCCATGTTCGAGCTGCAGAACCGCACCATGCTGCAACTAATTCAAGCTGTGAGTGGACCGGCTGCGACGAAGATAACGCTGCCGGAATTCAACCCTGATGTCGTCGACGCGGACGCACGTGCTTGGTGCTCGACAGTCGACATTTGCCTGGCAGAGAAACCCCTTGAAGGAGGCGCCTTAATCATCGCACTCAGCAAGGCGTTACGTGGCAGCGCATCCACGTGGCTTTCCCAAGTTGCACACGTGGGCATAACCTGGCCGTATTTCAAAGACCTGTTTTTATCCCGGTATGCTGGCGCGGAGACTGCCGCGGCTACTCTAATCGGAATTAACAACGGACGTCCAAAGGACGGCGAGTGTCTTGCCGCCTATGCAAGTCGCTTACTTTCATCAGTATCAACCCGTTGGAAGGACATGAGTGCTGAGGAGATTGCCATATCCTATGTACTCGCACATACATCGCAGTTCGATATGCGCGTCCATCGTCTAGCTCACACCACCGAGCTGAAATCGAGAAACCAGCTACTCAAAGAACTGAAGTCATTTTCAAGCATGAAACGCAAGCACTCCGACAACGACAGCGCACCCGATACTAAGCGCTTTAAGTACAGTACATCGGGGTCATTCAAGTGTCATCATTGCGGCAAGTTGGGTCACAAAGCTATCGATTGTCGCCTAAGGAAAATGACAAACTTCAAACCTACTACGACGTTTCCAAAAACAACACAGAACACTGTCAATGTAAGCAGCATGAAAACGGAGGTCAAGAAGCAAGTAATCTGTTTCCGCTGCGGAGAAAAGGGGCACATCGCATCACACTGCACGAAGACCAGTTCCAGTGGCAGCGGTGACGGTGCCGGCAGCGCGGGCGCAGCACAGCAGCAGCGACGCGTGGATACCTGCGAGATACGCGGTGCGTGCGGAACACTTCAGCACTCCGGTGAGTCGTACTCATTTTGTTTTGATTCCGGTGCCGAGTGTTCTCTAATTAAGCAAAGCCTAGCATCTAAATTCACGGGTATACGGTCGCATTTCACTGTACAAATTACTGGCATTGGAAATTCGAATGTGTGTAGTAAAGAACAAATTCGAAGTGATGTGGTAGTTGACGACAACAACATGTCAGTTTTATTTCATGTGCTACCCGACAGTTATTTAAAATATGACGTTATGTTAGGTCGCGAAATTCTATCACTCGGTTTGACGGTATGCTTGTCGGAGTCTACCCTACAAATTACAAAATGTAAACGAGCTGATTTTTGTGATTTACCCGCGTTAGATTTTGATAACGTTAACACAGATGTGACGTGCGAAAATAAACAAACTTTAGTTTCGCTATTAGAAGAATATTCAAATTCTTTTACGGACGGTTTACCTAAAACTCGCGTAACAACCGGTGCGTTGAATATCCGATTGATTGATCCGAACCGCACAGTACAGCGGCGTCCATATCGTCTTACTCCAGACGAAAGGCAAGTAGTACGTGGTAAAATCAGCGAGTTGATGCAAGCCGGAATAATTAGGCCGAGTAGTTCCCCATTCGCTAGCCCGATTCTTCTAGTGAAAAAGCGTGACGGTAGTGATCGCATGTGCGTCGATTACCGCGAATTAAATGGTAACACAGTGCCTGATAGATTCCCTTTACCGTTAATCTCTGACCAGATCGCGAGGTTATCCGGTGCGCGATATTACACCTGCTTAGATTGTGCTAGTGGGTTTAATCAGATTCCCGTAAATCCGGAAAGCATCGAACGGACAGCGTTTGTAACGCCCGATGGGCAGTTCGAATATCTCACTATGCCGTTTGGTCTTCGTAACGCCCCGAGCGTTTTCCAACGTGCCGTGTCGAATGCGTTAGGTGAGCTCGTACATAATTACGCTGTTCTCTATATGGACGATATCTTGATTCCCTCTCGTGGTGAGGAGGAGGGAATACAGCGCTTGCGTGAGGTGCTAGAAGCTCTCACTAAGGCTGGCTTTTCTCTGAACTTTTCAAAGTGCTCTTTCCTAAAACGTCGTGTTGAATTCCTGGGTTACGAGATCACCGCGGGTGAAGTACGACCAAACCCAAGAAAAGTCGAAGCCTTGACTAAGCTACCCCCTCCCGAAAATGTGCATCAGCTTAGGCAATTTAATGGCCTCGCTTCTTATTTTCGTAAGTTCGTTGCGAATTTTTCTCAAATTATGGCCCCCTTGTTTAAATTAACGACTTACACGCGATTTGAGTGGCAACCCGAGCACGAAGAAATTAGACAAAAAATCATCTCCATAATCACAAACAAACCGGTCCTAATGATATTTAACCCCGAATATCCAGTCGAACTACACACTGACGCGAGTGCGGATGGGTACGGCGCGATACTTTTCCAGAACGTCGATGGTAGGATGCACGTCGTGGAGTATTTTAGTAAGCGAACGTCGAATGCGGAATCTAAGTACCATTCGTACGAACTGGAAACTTTGGCGGTAGTAAATGCTGTAAAGCATTTCCGACATTACCTTCAGGGGCTTAAGTTCACTGTCGTTACAGACTGTAACTCTTTACAGGCTTCTCGAAAGAAAATCGATTTAACCCCGCGAGTTCACCGCTGGTGGGCTTATCTTCAGGCTTACGATTTCGATATCGTATATCGCGAGGGTAGGCGGATGAGTCATGTGGACTTTTTATCGCGAAATCTATTACCGGAAGTTAGTAAAGTGACGGTTCAAAAAGTAGAGCAGAAACGCGTTGATATAGCTACTTTGTCGGAAAATTGGCTTTTAGCGGAACAAATTCGTGATACGGAAATTCAGGCTATAGTCACTAAGTTAAAGAACAAAGAACTACCTTCAGATGTCGCGAAGACGTACGAGTTAAGGTCAGGTCTTTTGTATCGTAAGGTTCAGAAAAATAATCGTACTCGATGTTTGCCGATCGTTCCAAGAGCTTTTCGTTGGTCCGTAGTTAACCATGTGCACGAAGTGGTGATGCATTTGGGTACTGAAAAGACATTAGAAAAGATTTACGAACACTATTGGTTCGAGCACATGGCTAAATACGTTCGTAAATTTGTTGACGGTTGCGTTACCTGTAAAATTTCAAAGTCCGCCTCAGGAAAAGTGCAAGCAGAGTTGCACCCAATACCTAAAGTCAGTACTCCATGGCATACTGTGCACGTAGATATTTCAGGGAAGCTCAGTGGTAAGAGCGACTTGAAGGAGTATGTTATTGTAATGGTTGATGCCTTTACAAAGTATGCTTTTTTGTACCACACTCTACGGCTTGACTCTCAAAACGCGATAAAGGCTCTAAAGCAAGCTATTTCTCTTTTCGGAAAACCTAGTCGTGTTATTGCGGATCAGGGTCGTTCGTTCGCCAGTAGGGATTATAAAGAGTTTTGTGAGTCTCACGGTATCGCCTTACACTTAATTGCTACTGGCTCTAGCCGCGCGAACGGGCAGGTAGAGCGGGTGATGGGCACATTGAAAAATTTGTTCACGTCGGTAGAGACTTCTGACAGATCGTGGCAGGATGCGTTAGAGGACGTTCAGTTGGCGTTAAATTGTACAGTGAATCGCGTAACCAAAGCCAGTCCCTTAGAACTGTTAATAGGCAAAGTGGCTAGGCCACTGAATCTTATGACTATTGATGACGATGAAACTGTGGTTGACTTAGCTGAAATTAGAGAACAAGCCGTACAAAATATTGAGAAAAGCGCCATTTATGAAAAGGGCCGATTCGATAAAAATAAAGCAAAAGTAGTACGATTCGCTGTGGGTGATCTTGTTCTCATCAAGAACGAGGAAAGGAACCAGACTAAGCTGGATCCTAAATACAAAGGTCCTTTCAAAATTGTAGAGTTGCTTGATGGTGATCGCTATACTTTAAAAGCTTTGACAGGAAATAGAGTATACAAGTACGCTCATGACCGAATTAGAAAAATGCCTCTAGGTCAGGTACCTGTAGAGTTAGAACACGTGAGTGATGATGAGGAGGAGGTTGTAGAGCCTTCTGCAAGTTCAAGTAATTGTGAAACTCAAACATCCTGATTTATTTGGCTGCACCGTATGTACTGGTCGTAGTCGTAACTGCGGCCTTGCGGTCGTTCAGAGCGCGGTGCGCGGCCGGTGCTGCGGCGGGGGCCCGGGTCTCGATGAGACTATGATGTTGTATGGCTGACTTGGAGTGGCCCGTGAGTCGTTGTTGACGACTCTATGTATGATGTTGTTGATTGGGCTAATCTCATGGTGTAGTATAGCCCCGGGTGACAGTGGTCACTAGCGAAATGAAAGTCTTGATGTTTGGTGTTGATTGTTTATTTTGAAGTTGATTTGTAAAGCTACCTAGACATGAGACATTTTTGATAGAAGTTTATTGAAGTCAGGTAGGCCGAGCCTACGATACAGTTAACCCTATGCTTCCTTGTATTGTTACAGGTACATACGAGGACGTATGATCAGTCAGTTTGGCCGTGTCGTGATTAGCGATAATTAAAACGATTATATAGTCTCTCATTTGATTATTGTGGTAGAAGTTTATAGCGGAGGCGAACGGCCGTGACGTCACTGCCGGTGACAGATCACGTGGACAGAGTCGTTGAGTGGGGACTCGGGCGGGCAGTGGGCATTCTTGCCTAGACTGTTGCGCTGACAGCACCTACCTAACGAATCTGTCAGTTCGTCGACCGACCGTTATAATTTAAATTTAAATTATAATCTAATCTAATTGTAATACTCACGTTTGTGTTATAATAAACCATCCATATTCAATCAAAGTTACCATCCTGAGTATTTCTCGAGTACCTACGCCATGGACCCCATACCACTAAATCCTGATGACGACGAAGTTGTCGTTAATATATCGCAGTCGCCGTCATACACAATATTATTATTACCTACAATGTACTGATTTTCAAAGTAATCCATAAAAATATCTGCCATTAATGGACTCAAAGGTGACCCCATTGCTAAACCATCACTCTGTAAATAATAATGTCCATTAAACCGGAAATAATTTTGCTTCATGCATAATGTTACCAAATTAATTAATTCACAAACCTCCCCCGGATGTAAACGCTTCCTTTCCAAATAGTTCTTAAGAATAACCTGTGTCTCACTATATGGTACATTAGTAAATAAACTATCTACATCCAAAGAAAGCAATTTTGCGTTGGGCGGTATGCTGATATCTTTAATTTAACTAACTAAATCCGAACTGTTTTTCAAACTGTATAATGGGGTACTGTGTAAAAACAGTTCGGATTTAGTTAGTAAAATTAAAGATAACAATAAGAAGTTCGACTCAATAATAATCCAAAATGTCAAAAATACGAATTCCGATTACTAAAATACCGATTTTCAAAATTCCGAGTAACATTACACCGATCAATAATAAATCCCGACTTCTAAACATAAGCTATGGATAGGTTAGGTAGGTTAGATTGGTCTAAAAAAGTAATAACTGTTATTCATTTTCAGCAATGTGTTACAAGTTCGATGGAGCTCTGCATCACGGAGCTCCTATTTCGCGCAGTTAAGGCGCTTCGCGCTCTGACGCAATTCTAACCTAACCTATCCTATGCAGTTCAAGTTACCTAAATTAATTGATATTTATTCAAGATTCGAAATTCAAGTTTCCGCTTATTAAAACCCCGAAGTTTATTTTGCCGAATGTCATATTTCTGAATTGGCGATGTCATTTCGGAAATTTGATAATCGGAATACTGTACTTCAGGCCAATAACATTTTGTGTTTTTAATTCTTCGGAGTTTTAAAAATTGGATATAAAAATCGATATTTTGAAATTCGGAAAAATGATATACGTGTTTTTAAGTAATCGGAATTATATGTCTTAGGAATTGTGAAAATCGGAATTAGCGAATTCGGAATTGAATATTTTGGGAGTATTTGTGTGTTCCCATCGGGCACCTAGTAAGTAAAAAAGTACATATTTAAGTTCTAAATAAATGAAATTTTTGTGATTCCGGTTGAATGAAGTTTTAACTCATTTATTTACAAAATTATTTAATAGCCTCTTATTACAAGTAAGTAAAAACAAACCTACACCACTAATAAAACATCACAATGTAAAAAAAAATATCAGTTAAAATTCGTTTTCCGGATGGAAAAGCGTGAAGTTGCAAAATGTTATGATAGAGTTTCATATCCATTATGCCATTGACTCTCACGAAATCACCAACCTTGTCACCCGCAAAACATCTCCAGACTATAATTAATCAGTGATCCAGTCCTCCACTGTTGGCATCACGCATAGTTTTGCCTTTCGTTCGCCTTCTTGTCGTCGAATATATTTGACGATGTCTCCCCCGAAAAATTCCAATTTCGATTTGTCGTAAAATAAAACTTTAGACCACTGCTCAGGCGTTCAATCTCTGTATTTTTGAGCCCATTACAATTTTTTACCCATATTCTGTTTACGTAACATACTTCCACCACCATCGAAACGGATACTGACTGATTGTGGCGTTGAGTTCTTCGCGAATTTCTTTAGCAGTTCGAGTTTGTTGGCGTTTGCTCTGGGCTTAAATAAAATTGTCTTCGCTTTTTGACGTGACTTGGCGTACCTAAACGAAATCGACTGGAATTAAAATCACGTTTTCGTTTCAAAGCACTTATGACAGCAGTTTGCGAAACCTTCATTTTTCAAAAATTTTTAGTGTCGTGAACTCGTGAAGCCTTCATTGGACAGACCTACATTAAGAGCACGAGTTTCGATACTCAGATCAACTTTGAGGACCTATTTTTAATAATTGCGGAATTTATAAAATTTCATAGGAAAAACAGAAAATATTATATTTATAATAGAACAATTCCTCGAATAAGTATTTATTTTCTTACTGGGTAGTCATAGGCCCAATGAAACGTATAAATTCAAAGTATATGCTATATTTCAATATCAATATAATTTAATATGAAAACCTAATTTCACAGAATGAACTTAAACTTTTGACCGGTATTGTAGCTTCAGCAATGTAATTTTTCCTTTTGGCTCGTATGTTTTATCAGCATATTGATGACGAAATTTAGTTAAAAAGATGAACCAACTTCTTGGGTTCACCCTCACTAGACCGAATTTCATAAAAGCTAATTTCTCTAGACATATCAACGTTAGATATAATTTTCATTAGCCCTAATATCATGACAGCTAAACTTGTATGTTCGAATTGATTACTAGACCTAAAATTTTACATCTTAAAGTTTATTAGTACTAAACATTCAATGCTCTAATATTACTAAAACTAATAAGATTATTCCTAATGATTAATACACCTAAAGTTGTGAACCCTAATGTTTACTTTTACTAAATATTAAATGATCTAATAATACTAAAACTAATAATGATTACTCCTAATGATTGTACACCTAAATAATAATAATAATAATAATAATAATAATAATAATAATAATAATAATTTATTTGTTGAAAGCAGGTGTACATAAATGATCTTAAAACTATTCAGAATCTCCACTTTCTACCTAAAGATAGGCGTACAAATTTAAATTTCCTATAATAAAAAAAACTTTAACATATCATCTCATGCAAAACAGATAAAAAAATAAAAATAAAAATAAAATGTCAGTTAACATGTCCACATAAAATAAAAAACAAGTCAAGGTGAATTTACAAATAAAAGTTGAAGTATCATAATCAGATTCAAATAAATTAAAATAAATTACATTAAATTAAATCAATGTCCCAAACAATTCATTCAGACTAGACAAAGTAATCAGAGCAGCTATAATAAAACTTGTCCATGCACCAATTGAACAATTCTTTCTTAAAGAGTGGCATATCTAATTCCTTCAATTTCTTTGGTAGATGGTTATAGACCTTAACAGACATATTTATGCAATTCCTATTTACTAGAGGGGACGTTGTGCCAGGGTGCAGCAGCACCGGTCCATATCTAGCATAAAGTCTCGAGCTAGATGCCTTTACAGTGAACATATGTATGTTGCTCTTAACAAAGAGACATACCTCGAATATATAAAGAGAAGGTAGCGGTAATATATTAAATTTTTTAAATAATGGTCTGCATGAAACTGATTGTGGAGCCCCACAAATTGATCTCAGACATTTTTTTTGTAACCTGAAAACCTTTGGAACATTAGTGCTATTACCCCACAGAATTAGACCATATCTCAGGTTGGACATGACAAAACCATGGAAAGCCAGCAGTGCTGTTTCTTGTGAGGTGATATTTGACAGTCTTTTTAGAGCAAATACATATCTGCTTAGCTTATCCATGAGATTGCTAGTGTGTTCCTTCCAGTCATTGTGACAGTCCATTGTCACACCTAGAAAGCGAGTCCACTTTACACGCTCAATTTTAATATTACCATAATATAATTGGATATCTTTAGGTTTTCCCTGTGGTGCATAAAATTCAATAAATTTTGTTTTACTTAGATTTATGCTTAAGTTGTTTTGTTCTAGCCATCTAACAGTATCACTAAAAATTTTATTAGCTTCCATTTCATATGTACTTGTGTCATCACCCCTTATAACCAGAGAACAGTCATCAGCAAATAGAACAATTTTTTGCTTTGTAATATCAGGAAGGTCATTAATGTAAACCAAAAAAAGTAGCGGTCCCAAGATACTTCCTTGTGGCACGCCATACTTAACAAGGCTAAATTTAGATCTAGAAGTAACTAAAGTTTTTGTATTTTCACATATACTCGACACTTCTGTACATTGTTTTCTCTGGTATAGGTACGACGAAAACCACTTGTATGCATTGCCTCTGATACCGTAGCTGTACAACTTAGACAAAAGAATGCTATGTGACACGCGGTCGAATGCCTTTGTCATGTCCATGAATATGGTCATCACTGGTATTCTCTTATCCCTACATGACATAATAGTATTTAGGACATTATAGATTGCCAAAGTTGTAGTTTTATTCTTACTAAACCCAAACTGATTGCTAGAGAGAACATTAAATTTTGCAAAAAAGGATCTAATTCTGATGCTCATCACTTTTTCAAAAACTTTTGCCAATATGAGTATCAGAGCTATGGGCCTATGTTGGTCAGAGTCCAGCCTATCACCTTTTTTAAGCACTGGCTTTGTGACAGTAACCTTTAAGATATCTGGGAAGACTCCCTCCTCAAAAGATAGGTTAATAATGTAGCTTAAAGGTGCAGCCAAGATAGTACTGTTTTCTTTAATAATGGAAGTAGGTATTTCGTCATAGCCCGACGCACGTGAATTTTTCAATGACATAATGACTGTCATGACTTCACCAGGATCAGTTGGCTTAAGGAACATAGTGTGACTTTTATTTGGCAGAGAATCAACTACTGGTTTCTGTGCCTCATTATGTACAACCACTTTAGTGAATTGTTCATTAAATAAATTTGCAATTTCTATAGAATCACTATATAGTTTACCCTTGAACATCATCTTATCAATAGTTCCCTTGGGTTGTCTGTTTCCAACTGAGTTGTTTATTAAATTCCACGTAGCTTTAGGTATGTTGTCAGAATTTTTAATGTATTGATCATTATTATTTTTCTGAGTTTTTCTTATTATTCTTTTGAGTAAAACAGAATATATTTTATAAGCATTTTTGTTTTCATTATTATTATGATAGGTGTATTGTTTACGCAATCTACGTTTAGTTTTTGATGCAACTCTAATACCTGGTGTAACCCAACTTCTCGTTGCGTCAGCCTTAACTTTAATCTTACTACTCGGGAAACAGAGGTCAAAAAACATTAAAATGAGGTCATGGAAATTTTTAAAAGATTGATTAGTGTTCCCACATTCGTATAAACTTCTGAACCCTAACGTTTACTTGAACTAAATATAAAATGAAATTTGTGCGAGCGAGCGAAGCGAGCGAGCAAGACGGTTCGGAGCAGAAGCGACTCGGATAGGTTAGGTTTAGAAGGCTAAGGCGGGAGCGAAGCGGAGCGTAGCTCCCGCCTTAGCCTTCGATGTTAGGTTTTTTTTTTATAGCAGCCCAGATAACTCCCACTAGGAAAGTCGGTTGGATGCCATTCAACATGTTGCTAAATTAAGGTAAGTATTCCAATCAATACATTTGATGAAAAATTGTTTCAGGTTTTTGATGTAAGGGCTAGTGAAATTAGGTACAACGTAAATTTGGAATGCTAAAATTAGGGCTAAAGAATAGTTAGGAAAATTTAACATTCGGCTTTTTGATTTTAGGGCTAGTGAAATTAGGTACAAGGTAAATTCGGAATGCTAAAATTAGGGCTAATGAATATTAAGGAAAATAAAATTTTGGCTTTTTGATTTTGGGGTTAGTGAAATTAGGTACAACGTAAATTCGGAATGCCAAAATTAGGGCTAATGAATAGTTAGGAAAATTAAAAATTCGGCTTTTGATTTTAGGGCTAGTGAAATTAGTGGCAGTGAAAATAGGATTAAAATTTTTCGGGCTTCCATAGGAGAACCAACTTCTTGTTGTCCACTACACGAAGAAATACGAGTGTGTATTCTTGTTTAAAAAAAAAAACGTTCCCACGCTATATTCGTCGTTTTCTAGTCTGAAGATTATTCTGGGATATCTATTTTAGGCAATTTACACATATTTAAGGACTATTTCCAATTTGGTTAATAACTGCCGAAAGTTATAAAAAACCGGTTTTGACCGGTTTGTTACCCGGTTTGCATTCCCTAGACGGAAATCTGGTACGCGAAGTTAAAACAATGTTATTCTAGCTATGTATTTAATACAAAGGATAATATTATTCTCTGAATAATAAGACAAAGATACAAAAATACAAAGATTGGACGCCTGAGCAGTGGTCAAAAGTTTTATTTTACGACGAATCGAAATTGCATTTTTGGGGGGAGACATCGTCAAATATATTCGACGACAAGAAGGCGAACGAAAGGCAAAGCTACGCGTGTGCCAACAGTGGAGGACTGGATCACTGATCAGTTATGGTCTGGGGATGTTTTTCAGGTGATAAAGTTGGTGATCTCGTGAGAGTCAATGGCATAATGGATATGAAACTCTATCATATAATTTTACGATTTCACTGATTTTAACTGATTACACTTGATTACACTGAATTTTAACTGATTTTTGTTTTACATCGTGATTTTATATTAGTGGGTTAGATTTGTTTTTTACTTGTGATAAAAGATTATTAAACAATTTAATTAATAAATGAGTTAAAACTTCATTCAACTGGACCACTGTTACCCATGATCCACTGTAACCCACCTTCCCTTATTAGTAGAGAGTATATTTAAATCTCACAAAATACGCCGTTAACATCAATAACAACCAATAATAGTAAAATTATCATCTAATACTTCAATTTTAAACAGTTTGCAAAAAACCAGTTAACCGGTTTTGTATCCGTCGATGTGGTTATTAACCAGTTTTTAGTTCTCACCGGTTTTTTAATTCCCTATGTCTAACTTGCAGGTGGTAGGACCTTGTGCAAGGGCCACCCGGATTGCTACCACCATCTTGATCGCTACTCCTGCCGTAAAGCAGCAGTGCTTGCACTGTTGTGTTTCAGCGCGGAGAGTAAGGCAGCCGGTGAAATTACTGGCACTTGAGGTATTCCAACTTAGGCCTCCAAGTTGGCAACGCATCTGCAATACCCCTGATGTTGCAGATGTTTATGGGCGGTGGTGATCTCTTACCACCAGGAGACCCACTTGCTCGTTTGCCTTCCAGTCGAATAAAAAAAAACTAAGGTCACGCGACCATTCTTTTCATAGGTACGCGCCGCTGTGGGTAATAAGGTATTTATCGCAACGCACGAATTTACATGCGACCTAGGTAGGTAGGTATTTTTAAATTTATAAGGATAAATAAAGTCTATTGGAGATTAGAACTTACTCGCTACAGGTGCCAGCGGTTGATAAAATCGGAGATTCCGTTACCATTTTTTTTTTATTCGACTGGAAGGCAAACGAGCAAGTGGGTCTCCTGGTGGTAAGAAATCAACATCAGGGGTATTGCAGATGCGTTGCCAACCTAGAGGCCTAAGTTGGAATACCTCAAGTGCCAGTAATTTCACCGGCTGTCTTACTCTCCGCGCCGAAACACAACAGTGCAAGCACTGCTGCTTCACGGCAGGATTAGCGATCAAGATGGTGGTAGCAATCCGGGCGTACCTTGCACAAGGTCCTACCACCTGCAAAAATTTGCACCGTTTGCAGTCTGTAAATAAAGATACCTAAATTGTTTTGTATTGTGTTACGTAGCTAGGGATAAAACAGCATAAATCAAGTAATTTAATTATACTCACTCGATGTAGTCCGAAGATTTTGTATTTTGTTCGGCTTTAAAAATATCAAATTTTCTCTTTTACCTAAAAATAAAAAAGCAAAAAGCTAAGTTATGAGTTGTGATTCGAACTCTCGGCACATTTGACTGATTAAAGTCGCCTACTACACCTATATATCCTATCGGTGAAACCACTACGCCACCAATGCTTACCTGCGGCGCGTGAAATTCTGAACTATATGCATATTCATGATTGTGATGTTTGTTCTGGTTTGTTCACAGAAAATTAAATTTGCAAATTAATAGTTTTATTATAAATAACGAAATAAATACTATTATCACTCTTTAATAAATATATTTTTTTACTTACGTTAGTTCCATCGTTTTTTAGAATCTTATGAGTTGTCTTTCGAGATTTTTCCTTCTTATTCAATTGTTTGTTACCCATAATACACACGCACACGGTGGTATATCAGTAGGACACTCAACACAGTTTTTACTAGCAACACTACAATAATATATTTGCAAGGCAAATTAAATAAAATCTTGTATTTTTTTGGGGAAACTTAGTACATGTCCGTCTAGCACGAGCGCTCAGCGGTCACTGTCACATTTCGAAAGAATGACGGAGATAGACACTGCAGGCCGTAAGTCAATATCTTTTTACGATAGAATTTGTCGATTTTTATTTATTTTAAAAATATTGCCTCAAATTATTGAAATTCGGAAGCTGTCATAGAACTATTTAAGTTATGATAGATTTTTCTCTATTTTTTGTTTCATAGTGTCACGTACTAAAAAAACAAGTAAAGTTCTTTTAAAAATTCGCGTTGGAGGTTACTTTGGGAATTAATTGTATCGAGCGAAGTGTGATGAATCGTGTATCGTGTAATGAAATTTCCACACAGGGTAGCGGGGTCGCTGTAGGTGAGGAATAAAATCACAGCTTTGGTGCAACAAGTTGTTTAATTTTCAAGGAAATACACCAGTATCCCGCTCCCATCAACCATACATACACTGTATATAATTAAATCTTACTTCTCTAAGTAAACTAAGGGTCGTGTATGCAATTGGCCAGCGATCTGTTATTACCTAACTACCTAAATAAACTTAAAGGAAGGTAACTCCTGTACCTCGGCTCCGAAGCTGCCAAACCTGACTGCAGGCCACTGTGGGCCACTCTAGGACGCCGTCTCGTGCCCGACGTCCCAGCGCCACCGACAGTAACCACGCTGGGCAGGCCAACCAGCTCCGCAGCCGCCAGGCCTTCTTGAAACGCTTCTACACGAAGCCACAACCACCACACTTCAGCCCGTGTCTTAGCACCTCCTGTGAATGGATCATAAATTAGAAATTACTCTAGTGGGGTCCCTCGAGGACAGCGGGGACCAGCTCGCTGGTTGACAGACTACCATGAAATTTGGAAATCCTCAAGCACACACCGTGAAGGAAATGCAGACTTGCTTAGCGCCGCCTAGGTCACGCTGTCAACTCCACGAAGGTGCAAGACTTGGACACCACAGCGATCTATAAACAAAGATCGAGGATTAGCGTTGTCGACCCAAAGAGGAGGCAGGGCTCCAGTGGTTTGTCCACATACCACTTAAGATTGGAAGACACCACGTCCACGTGAGTCGCTCCACGTCACACACACCACAATATCCCACTGAAAACAAAAATGAAAAATAAGTAAAAAGAAATGCTGACAGCGTATTCCAACACCTTTACTAGGTCCATCCAAAGGAACTTACCAAAAACAGAAATTAATTCCAACTAAGGAACACAAGCACCCTTCAACACCACAACATCAATCAAAATGGCTGTTCACCCCGAACGCGGCCTCATGCTCGTAGCTGTCACTGTATTTTTTTTTTTCTTTGAAAGACGTCACCAGAACCAAAATCCAAATTCCTAATTTCCAAAATCAGCTCTTAAGAAAATATAACTATTTTATTCACATTTCTGTAAACGATCTACACAACCGGAGATTAATTTAAATGTCTCAAGTCAAATGAAAAAAACGCCGAATTATGACAGACAGAAAAAACATTGACTCAAAAACTCTTGCTGTCACCTGTCAAAATGACAACCTTACAATCGAAAACTGTCTTTGACAAGATAATATAATCAAGAATGATATATATTTTTCCCAAGTCTACAAATATCAACGTTTCGTAGAAAAGTAGCATTATTCTTGGGCTAGTTTTGCGTATTTGGCTCAGGGAACGGCCTTAAAAGACGTTGTCACACAGCCAGAGGACCTTTTTCCGTCGGCGAATTCAACGAAGCAACTTCCTAGTTCGGTTTGGTATCGTTCTAATTGTGTACAGTTTATAACTGTTGTGAAAGCAAGCTAAATAAAAATAATAGATCAAGTAACTGTAGGTAAATTTCTTTGGGACGCAGTACAAACCCTTGCCAAATTCGAGCGTATGAAAATTCCCACTGACCTTCAGGTTCCAGCACCAGTCCAGCAAATGGGTCTCCTTCGCAAGTGACACGGTGTAAGGCTCCTTGAGATTTGCACTTTGTTGAAGTTTAGGAGCTACGAGCTCAACACAAACACAGCACAACTGTCCTTAGAGGTTAGAAGACCGACAAGGAGTCGTCTACGTACAAACGGAACTTCCGCTCGGAAACCTCTTCAGCGTAAGATTGGACCGCCATTCCAGTGGGAAGTACCCTCAAATCAGTGGGAAAAAATATCATCTACCCTTATTTGGCAAGAATCGAACAATAACGATTATTCAGATTATTCAGACTATATTTTCTTTCAGACTATATTTTCTTTCAGACTATATTTTCTTTCAGACTATATTGGCTTTTATTAAATACTTCGTCTATGTGTAATTAATGTTTATTATTTGATAACCACAGGACAGTTTTTTTACATCAGAAGTGAAAATGAGTTCACGCTCGAGGCGTAAGAGAGCGCGGTCTCCATCGTCGTCATCATCGCTATCGTCCGGGTCGTCCTCTGAGGCCAGGACGCCATCTCCACCACCGCGCAAGAAGAGGAGAAAGGTATCGGATGCTGAAGGCGAGTTTGTGAGTACTTCAAATGCTATATCCTTGAATAATATGATACCAAAATTTGACCCAGTTAAAGATAATGTAGACGCCTGGCTGAATATTATCGAATCGTATACAAAGACATTTGCATGGAGCGACAGAATGACTAGATATCAGGCACTGAATAAATTGAAGGGATCAGCGAAGGTGTGGTATGATTCACTGTTGCGAACCAGTGACGCATGGACTCGGTGGGATTGGCAAATTTGGCGTATGAAAATTTCGAATACATTCCAAATCCAACGTAATATGTTTGAATGCTTGAAAGCGATTATAGACAGGAAACCTGACGAAGACCAGTCGCTTTACGAATTTTTCTTTGATCAAAAGTGTAAAATTGTCAAATTGTCCTTAATTTTTTGACGTGACGGTACAATCAGCACATCTTTAAATGCGGGTAGTTTCAGGTCTTGTTCTGCACTTGCTAGTTTTTTCATAGCCGCAGGTATAAAAGCAAAACAAGCCAGAAAAACGCTGCTCTCAGTAGTAGTGCGAGTAAACAAGCAGAAATCCGAAATAAATAGACACTGTCTCAGTCAAATGCTAAACCTGAAAAACAGGAGACAAAGTAAAGATTGTTACTGATCAACTCTTTAGTGTTGTACGTCGTCACATTATTCCTAATCAACACGGCTTCTTCAGGAGTCGATCTGTTGACAGCAACCTTTTAAGTTTTACTAATGTAATTCATAGCGCAATGGATGATGGTTTCAGCGTTGACGCTATCTTTGCCGATTACGCCAAGGCTTTTGATAAAATTTGTCACTATACCTTGTTGTTAAAGCTCTGGCGACTCGGTATACATGGCGATCTATTTCGCTGGATAAAATCCTACGTTGAAAATAGAGTTCAGTCCGTGGTCTTATTGGGTTTCCAGTCTGAATGGAAATCTATTAGTTCTGGAGTCCCTCAAGGTTCTCATTTAGGCCCGTTACTTTTTACGCTTTATGTGAACGACATTTCTAATCACATTAAAAACTCTAATTTGTTACTTTATGCGGATGACACGAAAATCTTTAGAATCATTAAAAATGAAAATGACTGTATTAAATTACAAGACGACCTAAATAATCTTGTGTCATATTGTAAATCAAATTATCTATTTTTAAATTTTGATAAATGCAATGTTATTACTTTCACAAGAAAGCAGAAAAAGGAAATCAAATTTAATTATAGTTTTTCAGGAAAGTCTTTGAAAAGAGTTACAGAAGTTCGTGACCTTGGGGTTCTATTAGATAGTAAACTTACCTTTATCCCCCATATTGACAAAATTTTAAATAAATCATATAAACAACTGGGGTTCATTTTGCGGGTAAGTAAGCCTTTCAAAAATCCTCTGACGTATAAAATATTGTATAACAGTCTTGTCCGCAGTCGTCTAGAGTTTGGGTGTTCGGTCTGGAAACCCTATCATGCCATTCATATTAATAGAATAGAAAAACTTCAGAAGAAATTTGTAAAGTCACTTGCTTTTAGGACTGGTCAAACATACACAGATTATACAGATGTTTGTGACCATTTTAAAATTCAAAAACTCAGTGACCGCCGTGATTCAATGGACTCTGTCTTACTTTATAAAATTATTCACTCTAAATTGGATACCCCTGATTTATTACAAAATATTAATTTTAGAGTTCCGCGCGGACGAGAACGCCAGTGTCGTAAAAAAGATCTTTTTTCTATTTCTCGCAGTCGGACCCATTATGCTGGAAATGTTTTTATAAAGCGAGCCTGCAAACTATTTAATAATAGCGAACGACTCAGAGACGTGGATATTTTTAATTGTACGTGTGCATCTCTGAAAAAAGTGTTCAAATAGACCTTGGAGAGTAGGTTAACACTCACAATAGTGATAAGGATAGGTTTTTAAAATAAAGCCATTTTGTGTGTTTGTCACGTTTTCTTATATAACTCATTAAGGGAACTATAGGTCTGTTTATATTTCTTTGTCTTCAATTTCATGTTTATGTATGACTGTTTGTTTCTCAATAAATAAATAAAAAAAAAAAAAAAAAAAAAAAAGTACGTGAGTAGTTCAGAGTGTATAAAAAAGATTCTTTAAAAAAGTGGTAATTTTTTTTTGTGGCTTTCACCCTTGTTTTTTTAGCAAGATGTAAGATGTAAGTGGTAATTAATGATTTCGAGCACGACGCATTCATTGATACCGGAAGTAGTTGCTCACTCATTAGTGAATCCTTAATCAAGAAATATGCCTTAAATTGTTTAACATTAAGTTCTCCGGTGACATTGCAAGAATTCTCAAAAGATACCTGTAAAATTGTTTCAAAGGGCATCAAACTAGATTTAAAGTTGGATTATGTCAATTTAACAGATCGCACCTTCGGTGAGACAAGGGCATTACTACACTTTTTATGATTTTACAGGAGAGCCATTTTAAAGATTTTTTTGTGTTCAATGTTGTATTGTTTTGCTCGTATAGCTTTGAAGTAATTTATCTTCGCATGGAACAAGCCTTATACTTTTATGAATCGCGAAATATTGCTTATAGGAATCAGGAACCCTTCATTCATTTATTTATTTATTTTTTAAGCGAAGGTGTACATATATGCCTTTGTTCCACCAAAATTTAATTCAATTTGTAATTATGACTGAGTTCAAACTAAAACTACGACTAACTATTCGTTAAAAAAACTCGTTTATTTTCATAAAATATTTATTTTTTATTACGTACATTGAGTCTAGGAACTTTGTGTTTACTTTAGTCAAGAGATCAATAGAAATAGTCTTTGGAATCAACTCAACATCTTGTCTACTATAATAAAGCAACGATGCTTAGTAGATTTTAAATTTTTTTATTACAAAAAAGTTATTTAAAAACAAATAAAATACTTTAATTAAAAACAAAAAATGCATTTTTCACAAACAATTACTGTTATAAAGTTTTTCTGTCATTTTCATAGAAAAAAATCTTAATACACTCGCCGGCAAAAAATATGGCCCACAGTCCTTTCATACAAACGAGGTGACTTTGATGTCTTGGTTCTTCACTAGGCGGTGCTTTGGCTGTGGTCTGATGATGGCTACTCCGAGCATTGATAAAGGACATTCAGAGTTCCTAAGATACCCACCTGATTGAATCTCCGTTCAACACGGAAATTATACACATTTAGAAAAACAGCTGAAATTGAAATAAAATGAATGAAAATCTCAGTGCTATACAAACTCTCTCGCTGTGGTGTAAACTGGTTGTTGAATCAGTTGTGTGTGTTAAGCAGGCTACTGACAAACCTTCGAAACGGATACCATTACAATGGATTCATCCAAATAGACGGCATCCAATTATTTAGTACACTGACGATGATAAACATCGCGATCTTGCTATCCACCTGATAGAAACATAGCTATATGTTAGAATGAGATACCTGGTTGTTAACTTCTGTAATCCCTACTTCCCTACTAATATTATAAATGCCAAAGTAACTCTGTCTGTCCGTCTGTTACGCTTTCACATCGAAACCGCTGAACCGATTGAGATGAAATTTGTAAATTAAGTATATTTGTAAATTATGACTGCTCAAATAAAACTATAATTGGAACTCCAACTTCATTAATAGTCATTAGGTATTTATTTTATTCCAAGCAAATATTTGATTAATAAGGTCATAATTGTTTACATGACATTGTTTTTTTTTAATGGAATGGAATAACAAGGCCGCATTTGAATTTAAGACTATAAAGTTTTAAGGGTATTGGAGGTACAAAGTCAAAATTGCTTGAGCGACTTTGTACCTCCAAATGCGTGACCATTTTATAGGCAAAAGTGCATCAAATGTGACTTTGTTCTTCCAAAAATTTAAGTAACAAAAGGCATATTTACCTTTACGCCCTCATTGCTCCAGCAAACGATCTCTTCACTCGCGGGCTGTCGGCCAATTGGCCAATAAGACTTTGTCGTGCCAACATACACCAAAAAACGCACCAATGAGACAAAGTCACTGTCGCCCTCCGGCGATTTAACGCGGAATTTACTGGATGTCTTTGTTCCTCCATGTAAAGAAATAGTTTTTAGAACTTTCTGTATACTTAACTCGTTTTTGGGTTTTTCGACAATTGTGCCCTTGTCTCACCGAAGGTGCGACTGATGTAGACAATCGGGCGCAATGTTACTGAGCGGTTAGACGTAATGTACTCCCGTATCGGTGACACGCTTACCTTCAATTATCAAAAAGCATACGATAATTTTTGCAATAAAATATCAGACTCTCAATTAATGCAAAGTCACATCACAGCGAATTGATGCAGCTTTTTCAAAAGTACGGTACAAAAGAGCTAGGGAAGGTAAATAATCACAAAATGAGTATAGATTTGACTGAGACGAAACCTTATTCAATTTAGACCATATCGAAGCTCACATGCGGATAGGAATATTATACGTGACATGGTAGATAAGCTATTGGATAGCGGCATTATTCGCGAAAGCAATTCCGCCTATGCTAGTGTACGATACAAGCATCGCACATTGCAAGCGTCAGCACTATTCATAATTCATTCATTTCGTTATTGCAGTATGTGCATTAATTGTAATATTATTCAGTCTACGTTTATACGTGCTCCTAGCTAGTACATTTGTACCTTGGTTATCAATAAAATCATATACAGTTATCAGTGTTTCTATCAAGTATCAATTATCAGATCAACGTTGTTGTACGTATCCCGTACATCAAATGGTCCTTCGAGCCGGATTGTTTAGTGAGTGTGTGTATTAGCGAATCGGTCTTAACGGCCTCCCACAAGCGGGTCTCACCGTAAAGATTGAGAAGGCGTATTGACACATACAGTGTTAAACATTCCACATCAAGTGAACATCAGTATAATCATCAAATCATCATTAGAGACATCTAACTACGAGTATTATCAATTCAAGCCTTAGAATATACCTTAGCAAGTTCTAAGTTTCTAAGCATCGGAAGCTGCAGCAATCAAACTATCAATAGTATCAATAAACCAAGGAACACAATCAAAAATCAAGCACAAATATCAGTGGCCACAATACCTGTCAAATAATCATCATCAGACGAGTTAATTGCTATCGTCTATCAGAGTAACTACTTATCTACATAACAATCAAAATGAGTGTCATCAGAGAAATGGAAATTCTCATAAACGAGCAAACTCAAATCATGGCGAATATGAATAGAATGTTTGAAAATTACAAGAAGGATGGACCAAGCCGTCGAACAGTGTCTAACATCACAAGTAAGTTAAACTCTCTCGACGGATTCTGGCAAGAATTCTTGAACAATCACAAAAGGATAATAGAATCCAAAATCAAGGATTTCCCGTATTTAACCGAAAAAAGTTTTGAGAAGACTAAGACTTTCTACGAATCAACTTGGGCCATTCTGACTGATCATTTAACAGTAGCCAAGCAGAGAGCTCCGTCACCAAGACCTTCTGAACAGCAAGTAAACTCTACGGCGTCACATCAATTGACAAGTTGGGCAACTGAAACTGAAGGGAATGGCGCCAGTGATACTTTCAATCAAGAAGAGCAGTCTCAATTGACAGCAAACCCAATCACCCCTCCAGGTCAGCATCACCCTGAAGATAACAACTCCAACGGGAACATGAATCAACCAGAAACAGAGCATGCCTCCACGGGAAATCTTCAGAACACTAATCAAAATCCAGTCCATACAGTGTTCGCTATTCCACCAATTTCTCGCAACCTTGATAAATCATCATTGGATTCAAGCAAGGTTGCAAAAATGATGAGAAAACAACAAAGCAACTTCAAGGCCTTTGCCCGCACTATTTTTTACATCGATCTTTCAATAGTAAATGAGAAATGGGAGTTGGAAGATTTGCTCAAGACCGTTAAATCCCGCTGGGCAACCATTGATTCCCTTCACTGGGACATCGACAGCGAACTTCCCGAAGATGATGAAGTATACAATCAGGCTTTTTGCAAGTATGAAAGAAAATTCCAAGAAATCAAGAAAATTATCAATACTAAAATTTGGTCTATGAGTCATCGGGAGAAGTCGACACCGATGATGGATATACCACCATTCAGTGGAAATTATCAACAATGGGTATCTTTCAAAAACGTATTTAATGAAGCGGTCCACTATAATCGCTCTATGTCTAATGCTCAAAAGATGCAATTTTTGAAGAATAAAGTGCGCGGTGAAGCTGAAAAACTTATACAACATCTCAATATCAGCTCAGAAAATTATCAAACCTGTTGGGAGATTCTAAACCACAGGTATAACAACACAAAGCTTATCTTTACCGCTCATCTTAACACACTATTATCATTACCAACAATGCAACATCAAGCATATCAACAAATCAAGCGTTTGCATGACACCACAAACGAATGTTTGAACGCAATCAAAAACCTCGGTGTAGATGTCAAGTCATGGGACCCACTTATCGTCCATATTTTGTCGCAAAAATTGGATGCTGAAACTCATACAGAATACATCGAATCACTTAGGACCCCACGGGATTTGCCGAAGCTTAAGGAGTTTCTCGATTTCCTAGAAATGAAATTTACATCATTCGAAGCAAGTCGACGCAAGTTAGATACTCCCAAATTAGCGCAACCCGAAACATCAAGAAAACCCCCCTACAAATCATTTGGAAGCCTAAGAGATCAATCATTAGTATTATGATTGGTTTTTTGGAATCTTTTTGTATTTTTTTATTTCAATTCCAAATTTTTACTTTTACGGTCATCCCGTGAAACCTAAATTGAAAATACAAACCGAAACATAGATGCACAGAAAAACCAGAAAAATAAGACCAACACTACAAAAATAAATAATAATTGTTAAGTAGTACACAAGCTGAGATATGTGATGCATAGGAAAAATTCGTGTCTATCCCGTGGACCAGCAGTGGTGTAGGTGTATAGCACGCGGCACGGAATGCCGAGGACCTGGGTTCGATTCCCAGTGTTGGTCTTATTTTTCTGGTTTTTCTGTGCATCTATGTTTCGGTTTGTATTTTCAATTTAGGTTTCACGGGATGACCGTAAAAGTAAAAATTTGGAATTGAAATAAAAAAATACAAAAAGATTCCAAAAAACCAATCATAATTTGATTGCTTAGTAGCGACATCTCTTGTCCGGGTGAACGGTATGTTCCGAAGGAGATATTGAAGGCTTCTCGTTGAGAGTTAAAACAATATAGATGGCGCTAGGTCACTGCTTAAGGGACAAAGTAGTACACAAGCTGAGATATGTGATGCATAGGAAAAATTCGTGTCTATCCCGTGGACCAGCAGTGGTGTAGGGGTATAGCACGCGGCACGGAATGCCGAGGACCTGGGTTCGATTCCCAGTGTTGGTCTTATTTTTCTGGTTTTTCTGTGCATCTATGTTTCGGTTTGTATTTTCAATCAATCATTAGCCCCAATCAATTCAACGAATTTCAAATCAAGCTATCAACAACGCAAGAATTGCCCGGTTTGTAACAAGAACCATGGAATATTTCATTGCGAAACGTTTCAAAAGCCGACAGCAAACGTAATATTATTTCAAAGTTACACTTATGCAAGAATTGCCTTTATAATCATTATGGCAAAGACTGTATTTCAACAAGTCGATGTCGCACGTGTAACGAAATGCATAACACGTTAGTGCACGATGCCTATACACTGCAATCAGAAACCAACGAATTGACGAATAAGCGAAAAAATGTCGGCAATGTTACACAAGAACGCAATAATATGATTGAAATATTATTAGCGACCGCGCTAATTAAAATAAAAGCAGCAGATGGAAATCATTATACCATGCGAGCTCTAATAGATCAAGGATCTCAAATGTCCTTGATCTCGGAGAAGGCAGCTCAACTCCTGCAACTGCCCCGACAGAGATGTAAGGGGATAATCTATGGCATCGGTGCCAAGGAAAACGTCTGCAAAGGGGTCATCAGCGTTACAGCCTCATCACTGCATTCAGAATATCAATTTGGCGCAGATTTATACGTCATGAAAACACTTATGAATCATTTACCTAACCAAACATTCGTGAAGCCCACGTGGTCATACTTAAAAGATATTCAACTGGCAGACCCAGAGTTCAATGTCAGCGCCCCCATCGATCTCTTGCTGGGAGCTGACGTTTATGCCGCTATCATTCAAGGTGGCATTATCCATGGAAGTAGATCTCTTCCAGTCGCTCAACAAACGCGACTTGGATGGATCTTGTGTGGCAAGGTGCCATCATATCAATGCAATAATGGTATAAAAAATATGGACGACATTACACGCTTCTGGACGATTGAAGACATCACAGAACCTTCAAGCTTATCCTCAGAAGACCAGCACTGTCTACAATTTTATCAAGATACCACATACCGCCAAAGGGATGGGAGATATGTAGTACGTTTGCCACTGAAGCCAGAAAAAGAAACCAGTTGGGGAATTCAAAAAATGTAGCCATAGCCCAATTTAAACAACTCGAAAAAAAATATCAAAGAAATCAAAGTGCCACGATGGCTTAACAGCAGTGATAATCAGAAGGTGGAACTTCATGGGTTTTGCGATGCATCAACCAAAGCCTATGCATGTGTTATTTACTGCCGTGTTATCAACCACGATGACACAAAACCCGCGCCGCCGAGTGTACTAGTAGCGGCTAAATCAAGACTCGTGCCGACGAAAAAGGATATCTCACTGCCGCGATTAGAGCTTTGTGCAGCACTGCTACTATCAACATTAATGATCAAGGTGAAGCAATCATTATCAAACTTGAACATTTCAACATTTGGGTGGTCTGACTCGACAGCAGTATTAGGCTGGTTACAGGGTGAACCCAGCAAGTGGAAACCCTTTATATCCAACAGAGTCACAAAAATAACAACAACGCAACGCATCTGCAATACCCCTGGTGTTGCAGATGTTTATGGGCGGTGGTGATCTCTTACCACCAGGAGACCCACTTGCTCGTTTGCCTTCCAGTAGAATAAAAAAAAAAAAAAAAAAAAAAAATAACAGAAAATATGCCTCCAGCCTGCTGGAACTACGTCAAGTCTCGAGAGAACCCCGCAGACTGCGCAAGCCATGGAATCACAGCTCAGCAACTACTAGAGCATCCGTTGTGGTGGAATGGACCAAGTTGGCTAGCATCATACAGTGAAGATGAAGAAAAACCCTTTTTCACCACCGATCAAGAAGTTAAAACATCTAAGCAATGCCACGTGTCAACTAGTAAACAAACAAAAGACGTCATCAGTGACCTCATCAATAAGTGTAGCAACATGACACGTGCTACGAGAATTCTCGCATGGGTGCTACGGGCTACGACGCGGTCGCCCGATCAGCAAAAATCAAGTTACTTGACTACGGACGAGTTGCGTCGCGCGAGAAATAAAATAATCAAACACAGTCAAGAATTAGAATTCGCGAATGAAATCAACAGCCTAAACCTGCATCACACCATGGAGTCATAAAGCAATATCTCACAATTAACACCATTCCTAGATCAAAATGGAATGTTGCGGGTCCGCGGACGGCTTGAAAATGCTCATATTAGCTGGGAAAGAAAACACCCACTAATAATTCCACACAGCGGTCGCCTTACAGATATGCTCATCGATCAAGCACATCAAGCTGTATTACACGGAGGGCCTCGCCTTACTCTTGCCAGACTCAGAGAATCTTACTGGATCATTGGAGGAAATAGAGCCACAAAGAAGCGTCTACGGCGATGCGTCACGTGCTTGAAACAAAAACCCGAAAAATTATCACAAATAATGGGTGACTTACCAGAATCAAGGTCAAATCAAACAAGGCCTTTCTTGAATACTGGGGTTGACTATACCGGCTTTGTAAACGTCAAGACCAACAAAGGCCGCGGCGTCAAAACTACGAAGGGGTATACAGGGCGTCCCACGGCGATGCCACATGGAGGGAAAGTACCTTAAATATCATAGATAGGATGTTTTGCTGAAAGAAGGCTTTATTTTATTTTTAAAAGTTAGTAAAACTGCATTCAAAGATTTTTGAATAATTACATGGTTTGACTGGGAATCGAACCCGCTCCACTAGAAAAAAAAACACCCTGTAGTTTTCTCATGCCGATCGGAAGGGTTTATTATAAGGATTATTTTTTGCTAAATAACCTAGTGCCGGAAATAAACGGAACACCATAAATTTTAACATTTTTATTAAAAAAAATCAATTTATCAAATGCTCAAAATGAATGTCACTTGTGTGGCCTTACGGAAATGTCATTTTCCGAACAAAATTTCACATCAAATGTTAAAATTTATGGTGTTCCGTTTATTTCCGGCACTAGGTTACTTAGCAAAAAATAATCCTTATAATAAACCCTTTCGATCGGTATGAGAAAACTACAGGGTGTTTTTTTTTTCTAGTGGAGCGGGTTCGATTCCCAGACAAACCATGTAATTATTCAAAAATCTTTGAATGCAGTTTTACTAACTTTTAAAAATAAAATAAAGCCTTCTTTCAGCAAAACATCCTATCTATGATATTTAAGGTACTTTCCCTCCATGTGGCATCGCCGTGGGACGCCCTGTATAGCTGTCTTTGTTTGCATGGCGACAAAGGCAGTTCACCTAGAGCTAGTGTCGGATTTGACATCCGAATCATTTCTGGCTGCTTTAAGAAGGATGTCAGCCCGACGAGGTGCACCACATCATATCTATAGTGATAATGGAACCAATTTCGTCGGCGCCAGCAAGAAAATCAAAGAAGAGTACCAGCAGATCAAGGCTACACTAGATGAAAATTTTTTCAAGACTATCAGTGAAATGAATATCAACTGGCACTTTAATGCACCCGCCTGGCCTAGTGCTGGAGGTCTATGGGAATCAGCAGTGTCCAGTCTTAAGCATCATCTCCGCAGAGTACTCGGAGAACAACATCTGACATTTGAAGAGTTTTCGACGCTATTAGCCCAAATAGAAGCCTGTCTAAATGCACGTCCACTGTGTGCGTTGAGCGAAGATCCCGATGATTTGGATTAAATCACACCATCTCATTTTCTAACAAGTGGACCGACCTTGAATATCATCGAGACAGAAAGAGACGAGCGAACACGCTGGCGATTAACACAGAAAATATTCCAAGACCTTTGGAAAAGATGGCAAGCCGAGTACTTATGTCAACTACAATCACGTTGCAAATGGACTCAACCAAGATCAAATATCAAGGTCGGCGACGTTGTGATCATTCACGACCAAAACTTACCAGCTGGCAAGTGGGCTCTAGGCCGCGTTCTGGACGTGCATCCAGGGAAGGACGGCTTCGTCCGAGTAGTGTCAGTCAAAACGAAGAACGGAATCATCAAGAGACCTATCATTAAATTATCAGTCTTGCCGGTAACAGAAGATGAATCATCAATAAATTAACAGAAAAACAATTTAAACGACGCACCGCCAAGAACAGCAAGACGTAGAACAACAATAACAAGTAATAAAGTTATCAATTTTATATCCATAGCTTTTATGCTATTTTTGTTTATAATATCACCGGCGCAATGCAATTACAACGTATCAAGTCTCAAGGACGGCCAGGCAATTTACTTTGACAAGGTTACAAACATGAAATTGGCCCGAGATTAATGGAAACTAGTGGTGTGCTATAACATCGATCCCTACTGGCAAGGATCCACATTGTTTTCAAAATACATTAATCACTTAGAAAAAAGTTGCCACATAATCGAAGCTCATTCACAATGTAAGATTGTGTTACTGCAATTGCGTCACGCCTTCTCAGAATTAAAATACTATGACGGCATGCTACTCGGTCAACGCTCCGAACTATCAAGAAAGAGAAGAGGACTTATCAATGGAATCGGCAACATAGCTCATAGTTTATTCGGCGTGCTCGACGATCAATTCGCCGAACAATATCAGAAGGACATCGAGCTAACTAGGACCAACGAAAAACATTTAGCTAACTTATGGAAGAATCAAACTTCAATCATCGAAGCCGAATATAATTTGTTAAAAAGGGTCGAAGATACCGTACAAAAACAACAACAAACCTTTTCTCAACATCTGACACATTTGGAATCAGTTTACAACAAACTGGGTAATCAAATTCAAGATACGGCCCTAATCAACGAGTTTACCGTATCATCCATTATCGCCAACAGTATTCTGCAAAATCTGAAGAGTATACAAGAAACTTTATTAGACACCATCACTAATGTCATATATGGAAAATTCAACATTCATCTCTTAACGCCTCAACAATTAAAAGAAGAACTAAATATCATCTCTGGTCAGGTACCGAAGTATTTGACTCTTCCATGTGAAAACATTAACACGGAGTTGCCCAAACTATATCAATTAATGAAGGTGCGAACGAGAATGACCCGCCAGTTCCTTATTTTCGAAATTAAAATACCGTTGGTATTCCGAGATACTTACGAACTCTTCAGATTAATACCAATTTCACATCAAGATAAAACAAACATGATCAAGATAATACCCATAGCAAAGCAAGTGGCTATCAGCATGCAAAAGGAATAATTCATACCGATGCTGGACGAAGTTGTACAAAAGTGCGATCACTACACACTAACAGTCTTATTTGCACGCTACAAGGTCCGATTTATCAATTAAAGTCTGACGACCGACTTTGCGTCACGGATCAAGTTACAAAACAATGTAAAACGGAAACAGACACCTGCCGCAACACATGGTCGGAACTAAGCGCTATCAATACGTACCTATTCTTTTGTTGTGACGGATGCACTGCGAGAATCATATGCGGTCAAGATGTAAAAGCAGAACAATTGCACAAAGCTGGCATCATCGCATTGCGAAAGGACTGCGTCCTCAACGGAGATACGTTTACGCTATTTTCACAAAAAAGACCCACCAGCGAAATAAGCGTACAAACGGATATTTTACAAGTTGAAATACCGTCGATAAATCATGTCATCAACTTATCAATACCTTCCATACCTCTGGAATCAACTGATCATGAAACAAACAAGAAGTACTTCAAGGTCGTCAAAGAACAAATTGAAAACATGAAGACAGAAGGAGTACTAGCCAATCAAATCAACTACCACGACGTTCATCATTACGCGGCCATCTACGTGGTGATGGCTATAGTGCTCGTGATAGCAGCACTGTACGTACGCCGCTGCCTCCGGCGACGTCGACTCGTGGCTCGCCTGAACCCGCCATCATTCGCCATGGGTCCCGTGAGGCAGGGACGCGGACCTACGGCCAGGTCATCCGCATCGCAAGATTCCCTTCCATCAGCAGCTGAACAGGACAGTACTGCTACTGGACAACGCCCCGAGAGACAAGACCAACGCATCAGTGCAACGGCAGCACCCACATTCAGAGGATTTACGTCAATACATTAGGTAATCCTAACTTTGAAATTAATTTAATTGTTTATATGTAATCAATCAATCTCAGCATCCTCATCTCGCTGGCCGGGAATATGTACGATACAAGCATCGCACATTGCAAGCGTCAGCACTATTCATAATTCATTCATTTCGTTATTGCAGTATGTGCATTAATTGTACCTAATATTATTCAGTCTACGTTTATACGTGCTCCTAGCTAGTACATTTGTACCTTGGTTATCAATAAAATCATATACAGTTATCAGTGTTTCTATCAAGTATCAATTATCAGATCAACGTTGTTGTACGTATCCCGTACAGCTAGCCCTGTGTTACTGGTAGATAAAAAGAACGGCGGAAAGAGGCTATGTGTTGACTACAGGGCCCTTAACAAAATAACTCTTAAAAACAGGTATCCTATGCCTAGAATTGAAGACCTTATAGATAGACTTCAAGGACGTAAGTAGGTACTTTACGAGCTTAGATTTAAAAAGTGGGTACTACCAAATTAAAATGAGTGATAGAGATATTCATAAAACGGCATTCATAACAGAAGACGGTCATTATGAATTTTTAAGACTTCCGTTCGGGTTGGCAAATGGTCCCTCTTGTTTTCAAAACATGATAAACAAAACATTAGGAAATTTACGTTTCGGAAAAATAATAGTGTATCTCGATGGGTGTACTGCCGTTTCGCCAAATTATTTTTCGCCAAATTTCACTTCCCAAAAAACTTATCGCACTAGTTTCATTTCCCAAACGAATCTTTGGCATATTTACATTTCACATATTATTCATTTGGTCAAATTATCATTTGGCATAATTTTACTTTGTCAAATTTTATTACGACAAACTTTTATTTAGCAAACGTTTTCTTTTGGCAAATTTTATATTCCAAAAAATGTTTGTTCAAAATGACACTTCGCAAACGTAACTTATAGCATAAGTTTGGGAAATGACAATTTATTTTTACTGGTAAACTGGTATTAAACTATAAAAGAATCCCAAGTAAAACGAATATAGATATGTCAAAAACATATTTATTTTTATAATTTAATAATCAGTTGTTGTCAGAAACGAACATATTTGTTTTTATTTTGTAATAATCAGTTGTTGTCAGAAACGAACATGTTTATTTTCATTAATAAGTAAACTAAAAATCTGTTGTTCACTACAAAAAACGATTAAGTATTTTTTTTTTGCTTAAAAATTTTACATGACATTTAAGTATGTATTTATCTACATAAGTATGTTTATCCGTTGCCTAGTGCCCATAGTACAAGCTTTGCTTAGTTTGGGACTAGGTCAATTGGTGTGAAGTGTCCCACGATATTTATTTATTTATTTATTTTTATAATTAAATAGGTAGGTAATCAGTTGGTGTCAAAAAGTAACATATTTATTTTCATAAAAAAACTAAAATTAGTTGTTTTGTACCAAAAATAATTAGGTACGATGATAATTTTTTAACTTTAAATTTTTAAATTAGTTGCAAGACACATCAGTAATTTAACCTCGGAATATTCAGCTTTATGTTGCAAAATCATTTCAATTCTTTCGTCTTTATCTAAATATTTCTTTTTCTTTTTTTGTGGCGGTGCACCTGATAATATTCTTTCTATATCACCCGAGTTTGCTAAACTCTCTTTGATTAATATATTAATCAAGCTATAGACGCCCGGATGATTTCTATCAATTATGGTATTTATTTTATGGTGCCAAACCTCGGCCGCATTTGAAGTTCTGGGTATTTTCATTTTGTTACTGTTATGGCAACTCCAAAAATTTGGTGCATATTTTGGTTGCGTGTTCCATGAGCCGCTGATGTAGTTTTCTTCAAACCAAAGTGCTAACTGTTTCCAATCTGGATCCTCTATATACTGCAAGACCTTATTAAAATATACAGGGATTTCTTCTTCAAGCAAATAGCTGAGTGCTAACAAACATTTTACTTGCTTATTAAAAGTTATATCTGATGCGTATTTTTTTGCAAAACCCTGGGCTTGAACTTGCCTGAAACAAAACGTGTATCTTATTAATCATTGATAAGTTAAATAAATTAAAGTAGATTATGTTATGTTAGGTTAAGTAGCTTAGGTTACAACTGCGTAGCCCACAGAAACAAACTGCTATCGGAAAAGTAGGTTAGGTTAGGTTAGAACTGCGTCCCCTACAAAAACGAACTGCTATCGGAAAAGTAGGTTAGGTTAGGTTAGAACTGCATCCCCTACAGAAACGAACTGCTATCAGAAAAGTAGGTTAGGTGAGGTTAGAACCAAGCGTCAGGTTAAATTGTTTTACCTGTAAATTATTTGTCCGAGGTGAAATAAACATCCTTGCAGTAAGATATTTTCAAAATTGGATCGTAAGCTTATACCTAATACTTGCTTTTTCGAAATCCGATATGCAAACTTTTGGTGTCATGTTTAAGTTATGCTCCTGTCCGTATTCTATTATTAATTCAAACATGAGGTCGTAGGTACGTTTATCCTTATTTGTACTCAAGCAGAAACATAATGGAAATGTCTTAGGATTATCACTTAAAATGTTGCCGTGTATGGTGTACAGTTGCTTCAATAATGCAGGTGCAACTTTAAATGTGCCATCTAATATCCAATAAGTGGATTTACTTAAAATGGTATGTATGTATGTATGTATGTAAACTCTTTATTGTACAAAACAAGCAAAACACAATTGACAAAAAACAAATATGTACAAAGGCGAACTTATCCAATGGTCAATGGTCATCAAATTCAATGTAGACATTAATATTATTCGTTTATTTTCTTCTAAAACACGGTCTTTTAATACGAAATTTTCACTGTTGATCAATGTTAGTGACTCGATATCTTGAAAAATCGGGTTCGTCGGGTTCTTTCATTACATCCTTCTTTCTTCTGTAGCGGTAAATTGTTTGCTTTAAGGCGGAAGTCGATGGTATGCTATCCACTATAGGAGAAGGAGCATTTGCTTTACTGTTTTGTATTATATTACAAACCTTAGTTTCGAATTCAGCATTTTTTTTAATATTTTGCATAAAGTCGCTTGTAGGTTTCCTACTGGGATTCGGACCGTGATTGTGATTTCCGCTGCTTTTCAGTACTATATGCTTTCCGTCCTTTAATGTAGTACTCATAGATGCAGTGCAATGATTCATTTCATTTCGTCGTAATTCACAATACCAGTAACATTTTTCTTTGTTTTTAACAGTGAACTCATAAGTAAAACCATTCTTGCACAATTTCAAACGCCCTTTGGTAGAAGTAAAACTTTCACACTCCTTATTAGGTTCACTCATTGTTAGCACATAAATAGACGATAGTACGAGTAAGTAAGTTAATATAACTACTACAACAATATCAAATATTACGCTATAAATAATTCGATGGGTAACGAAATGCAACATGCATAAGAATAAATAGTGAATATTGCCTTGCCCTTGCACAGACACGCGTAAGAAAACTACCCACTTACCGAAATATAGTCATACCGCAATTCGTATTCTGTACTCTAGTTTATTAAGATTTAAATCGTATGCCATCCAATATTTTGGGAAAGGTAGTTTATGCTAAACGATACATTTGACTAAATAATATTTGGTAATGTGAAACATGACTAAGTAATTATTTGCCATTTAATAATTTGCCAAATAAAAATTTGCTAACTGTAAATTTGCGATAAGTTTTTTTGCCAAATGATAATTTGGGAAAAAAAATTTTGGGATGTGATACTTTGGGAAAAGTTTTTTGGCCATACATTAGTAATCTATCTCGATGACGTGTTAATAGTAAGTGAATCTGCAGAAGAAAACCTCGAGACATTACAACAGGTACTAAAATTGTTTAAGGAAAATGGCTTAACATTATTCGCCAATAAACATCATAGTTTGGCGAAATTAGTGATGTAATTAACCTAAATTACCTTTTTTGAGAATAAATAAACAAAAAAAAATAATGTTCGCGCCGTCGCGTCTCTCCACGAAGCCCGAGCGTCGTGGCCAATCACCGTGCCTGCGACGCGCATGCGCGTGCGTGCCGGCGCGACGGCACCACTGCGTCACGCGCCGACTCACTCGCACTGCTCTACGATACAGCAAACAGAACGCTCGTGTCCTAATTCCATTTAAAAATCTTAAAGTCTGTAAATACCCTTTTAATGGTAATTAAACAGGTTTACTAATGTTTTGGCGAAAATTATTTAGCAAATTATTAGCTCCCAAACTATTTATCCCATATTTTTATTTCGGCAAAATTTCATTTCCCAACTCAACGTTTCGCAACTATATCGTTTCACAACTAGTGATTTGATAAATTATTATTATGCAAAATATTACCTGGATTTTTTTTTAAGATGTCATTTATGTTTTGGTCAAAATGTATTGATTGGCATATCTAAACTTAGCAAAATATTGAATGGAATCCAACCTATTTTGCTAATGGCAGGTTATACTGGCTGCTATAAAAAAAACCTAACATCGAAGGCTAAGGCGGGAGCTACGCTCCGCTCCCGCCTTAGCCTTCTGAACCTAAATTATCTAAGTCGCTTCTGCTCCGAACCGTCTTGCTCGCTCGCTTCGCTCGCTCGCACAAATTTTGTAACATAAAAATTGGTCAAATGTTACTTGACAATTTGTTATTTGTCTAAGCCAATCATTTGCTACATAATTATTTGCCACATAAAAGTATGACGAATTAAAATTTTGCAATATAAAAATGTTGCGAAATAAGAAAAATGCGAAGTAAGGTTATGCTAACTATTGGTTTGCTAAATTAAACTTCGCTGAAAGGTTGGTTGCCAAATGAAATTTTGCGAAAAATATTTCGCCAAAAAGGCAGTACACCAATTAAACCATACTTTTTAATAAGAAAAAACCTATTTCCATTCTATGCCTCACCATAGAAAGTGGCGACCGTGACAGGACACGAGCGGTATCACTTTCACGTTCCAGGCTCGCTGTGAAAAACTCGCCGATCGCCATCTTGTGGCGTCGGTGCTTTGGAGGAAGACGCGGAAGAAAGGGCTACGCAGTCAAGCAGGCCGTAGGCGCGCTGTGAAGCCGGGCGAGCAAAAGAAGTACTTGGCGTTGGCGTTGCTGCTACGAAGAATTCCGGCCAGAAGCGGCAATAACTGCGCGCTTCGTCGGCGACACGCACCGCAGCGCCCCCAGATAAGTCCAACCAGGAACGTGCCGTGAGCCCATCCCTTACCCATTCCATTTAGGTTGCCCATTTAATTTAACTTGCCCATTTAATTTAGCTTCCCATTTAATTTAACTTCCCATTTAATTTAATTGCCCTATAGTTTATTTGACCACATACACACATACTGACCTTTGCCCTTTCAACTTAACCTCATAACTTTTTCCCACTTCTGTTTGGCTGAATTTTAAGTACAGTCTACGGATCGTGATCGTGTTATACTGTGTTATAGCTAAATATTTAAGTGCATATTATTACCTACAGCTCAGTGATTTCTGCGTGTTGTGTTTATTTGCACCGCTTGGTTCATTCAGGCCAGTATTGCACCTATATACCTACCTAAGCCTTCTTTGTGGCAATTTTGTTTTCTCTTTAATTTTCTAATGCCACTATTGGCAAACTAAAAACCTAATAATAATAACGCAAGGCTAAAGTGTGTGCATATCGCGTACCGATTTAGATACTTTATCAATCAGTGACAAACCTTTCGCTTCCTAAATAATTTATTTTCAAACTGAACCTGTGGCATTAGTTGCATAAATTTCATTTCTGTTAATTTCACTGTTTAATTTAGTTGCAAACCCCTCTTTAACCGACTTCAAAAAAAGGAGGAGGTTCTATGTTCCAATGTTTGTATTTTTTTTTTTTTTTTTTTTTTTTTTATGTATGTTCACCGATTACTCCGTCAATTGTGGACCGATTTTCAAAATTCTTTTTTTATTCGATAGGGTATTCTTCTGAGGTGGTCCCATTGTGACCAAGTCAAGATCTGATGATGGAATCCTAGGGAAATCGAGGGCAAACCTCAAATTTTATAGGCACACCTATGGCGATTTTGGCATTTTTAGTGTTAAGATGAGCATTTACATTCGGAAAGTATCATTTGGTAACCTGGACCTGATGAAGAAGACCATAGGTGACCAATGGAACTCATCGAAGCTAAGTAATGCTCGCACGTCTATAAAAACGATCATGATTAACATACCTAGATAAGCGAGTAAGAAAAGGCTTTAAGTTAATGATTCTTTCGAACTGATCTGATGCTGAAGCCAGAAGGTAGGCAACGGAACTCAGTTATAAAATAACGTAACTTAGTCGTGTTTGGGCTTAATGGAATCGTTGTGAGATGCACTTTGGCAACGAATAACTAAAAAGTGAGAAATAAAAATTTTTTAACAAAAAAGTAAAACCGACTCCAAAAAAATAAAAAAATAACGAAAAATGGAACCGACTACAAAACCCTTGAAAATATTTTTCTAGGTACCTACAAGCTCGAAGTCGGTGACTCAGCACGACCCAGCAGGAGTGATTGAAACCTATTGTATGTAGGTGAAATAGACGCCTATTGCTCCACTCCTGCTGGGTCGTGCTGAGTCACCGACTTCGAGCTTGTAGGTACCTAGAAAAATATTTTCAAGGGTTTTGTAGTCGGTTCCATTTTTCGTTATTTTTTTATTTTTTTCTTTCTCAATTCGAGCAGTGTTATTGCATCATTTTATTTCCGCCATTTGCAAATTTTTTCGCTTACGCTTTCAGCAGCGCAGCCCGCTGCTTGCGTGGCGGGCGCAGCCGGCTACATTCGGGCCCGCTTCGGGTGCGCTCGGCATCATTCGTGCGCGGTCGGCACTACACGCGCGCGTTCGGCGTGCTTCGTGTATCTCCGCCGCTAGAGCAGACGTCGTGTGGCTGTTATGAATAAGGAGCGTAAGCCGTTTTGCCAATTGCTAACTTAACTCATTTTGTGTACTTACGTGGTTTGCTATTGTTTTTTATTGTGTTGTTTATAAAGGCCTTTACTGTTTTCCACCTCGAAAATACAATTAAACACGATGGATGCGAAAACAGAGGCTCAACTTAATGAATTAATGCGTAAACGCAGTTACATGAAGGGACAAGTTACTACATTTAGTGACTATCTGTCAACACTCGACGATGACAAACCACTTAGTGATTTAAGGGCTAATGAGTTGACTTTAAAGCTAAATAAAATCATTGATTTGGCCTCGCGTTTCGATGAGCTGCAAATGTCCATTGAAGTTATAAATAATAGTAGTCTTGATAGTGAGCTCGCGGAACGTGATGTGTTCGAGAATAGAATTCATTTATTAATTGCAACTGCACAGACACTGTGCAGTTGCAATTAATAAATGAATTCTATTCTCGAATTCGAAATTCTAGAATTCATTTATTAATTGCAACTGCACAGTGTCTTCTTGAGAAGGTTCAGGCCTCCAAGGCGAAATCCGATCAACCATCGTTGCAAACTTGTGCTACAAATTGTAATGACTCAATGGGGTTTCAATTACCTCAAATAAAGATTGCCAAGTTTGACGGTTCCTATTATAAATGGATGGAATTTAAGGACATTTATGAATCTCTAATACACACGAATGATAGAATTAAAGCTGTGCATAAATTCCACTATTTAAATTCGTACTTGGAGGGCGAAGCCTCTCGAGTGATTTCAAATCTCGAAGTCTCTGCGGCTAACTACCCTGAGGCTTGGGACCTATTATGCGAAAGGTATGGTAACAAACGACAATTAATTACTAACCACTTAAATTCATTGCTCAATTTTGATGTAATTCGGCGTGAGTCCGATAAGGCCTTACGCTTTCTAAGTGATCACATGACCAAAAACCTCCGGGCGCTTGAGACCCTCGGTCTTCCTACGCAGCATTGGGATGCAATCATTATCCACTTATTATCAGCCAAGCTAGATCCTAACTCTTCTGTAAAATGGGAGGAATACCGAAGTGATCTTAAAGATTGGCCCACTTTAAAAGATTTTAAAGACTTCCTAAAAAATCGTGCGGATATACTAGAAACTCTGTATCGATCTAAATCCATTAACAAACCGGAAGTTCCGAATAATAAAACTCCTCCTAAGCAGGATAAAAGCGTGAAAACATTTGTAATTTCAGCCAAACAAAATGACAACAAAGGCCGGCCGTGCGTCGTGTGCCGCGGCGACCACCGCGTGTACGACTGTCCTGTCTTCAGGCAGCTCTCTGTTGACGAGAGATGGGCGCGGGTCAACGGCCTCCAGCTGTGCTGTGTCTGCTTACGAGCGGACCATGAGTCGCGTCGGTGCAAACTGAGCGGCTGTCGTGTATGTAAGAGACGTCACAACACATACCTACACACACACACGACACAATATACAAACACAGCTACTCCTACGTCTAGTAGTGCTAGCATGGACCAGGTCATTCACCCTGTCAATGGGGCCTTAGAGCAGCCTGCGCCCTCCGCTCCTAGAACGATTCCTAACAGTGCAGAGGTTCCTTCTACTTCTACTGCTAATTCTTCGCTGTCCAGCAGCGAGGTTCTGCTGTCCACAGCCTAAATTGATGTAATTAATCCTTGCAACAATAGGATAGAAACTGTAAAGGCTTTGCTTGATTGTGGGAGTCAATCATCATATATGAGTGATAGTTTAAAGCAACGTTTGCAACTTCCCTCTCAGCCTCTAATTGCCACAACCATTTTAGGTATAGGTAATACTCCACTTAAATGTACGCCAGGTCGTTGTTCAGCACGAATACGTTCAAAGATAAATGATTTTAATACTAAAGTAGACTTCCTGGTACTTGACCAAATAACCGATAACTTACCAAAAAAATATTTTGACTTGACCCAATTAAACATACCAGCTAATATACAATTGGCTGATCCGACATTTAATGTTCCATCCCACATTGATGTATTATTAGGAGCTGATATTTTTTGGCACATTGTGGGCGGCGAACAAAAAACCCTAAACAACAAATGTACAAGGCTAATTTCTAGGCGCATCAAAATAGAAGAACCTGGACATAACTCGATAACTGTAATTTTCTTTTTGTATGATATAAAGTGTTGTTAGTTCTGGTTGAAATAAAAAAAAAATTATTTTAGGGGTTCACCTCAATATAAAAAAACCAAAAAACTAAATTTTAGGCATATTGTGATTTTAGAAGTGCAGCGTAATAGGTAACTTTGTAAAAGTACCTCTATTACGATATAATGCTTGCATTCCAGTTAAAAAAATCTAAATTCATCGAATTAATCAATCAGAACTATCATCAAAGAAGAAGATTCAGTAAGTTACCCGTTTTCAGACTTATCTTACCAGAATTCGTTGATAACTGTAATTTTACAATTTATTCTGAATAGTACATTCTTCGTGTTGATAAATTGCTAAAAACTAAACAGATTTCTTTCCCTCTTTCTAAAGTTACAAAAAATTTGGTATTTTTGGAAAACCATAATACATAACTACTTCAAAAGTGTGTAATTAATGCTGTCAACATATTATTACTACTATAAAAAACAAATTATCAAAAAAAAATCTACGGTTATTATTTAATTCATATTTTTTCTTACTTACGTATTAATTTGAACCTTATTTCTTGCACTATAAAGTCGTCATTACATTGTGCCTTGACTCGACCGAGCGTTTCTAGTGTAGTCGTCTCATAGGCATAAATAGTCAATGATTGTCAAACTTTTATATAACCACGTGGGATGCATCACGGTTCTGCTAGAGCGGAGATTTACTGAAATATTGTGTTTGCTGGATGCGATGCCTGACTGTGTCATATAAGCGCGTTAACCTATTTAAATTTATAAGCTCTCAATTTTTAAGGTTCCGTAGCCAAAATGGCAAAAACGGAACCCTTATAGTTTCACCATGTCTGTCTGTCTGTCAGTCTGTCTGCCTGTCTGTCCGTCCGTCCGCGGCTTTGCTCAGGGACTATAATTTTTTTTTATTCGACTGGACGGAAAACGAGCAAGTGGGTCTCCTGATGGTGAGAGATCACCACTGCCCATAGACACCTGCCACACCAGGGGGATTGCAGATGCGTTGCCAACCTAGAGGCCTAAGATGGGATACCTCAAGTTCCAGTTATTTCACCGGCTGTCTTACTCTCCACACCGAAACACAACAGTGCAAGCACTGCTGCTTCACGGCAGGATTAACGAACAAAATCAATGCTATAAAGCTGTAATTTTGCACGAATACATATGTGAACTATGATACAATCCCTACTAATATTATAAATGCGAAAGTAACTCTGTCTGTCTGTCTGTCTGTTACGCTTTCAAGTCGAAACCACTGAACCGATTTTGTTGAAATTTGGTGCATAGGTAGTTTGAACACCAAGGATGAACATACCTTTTATTCCGGTAGAGGGCGCCACCGCGCGATAACCTAGATCCGCGCAGACGAAGTCGCGAGCATAAGCTAGTAAAAAATAAAAATAAATAATTTTTAGGGTAATTGCCATTGACGTAAAGTGGGGGTGATTTTTTATTCTGAGCCAACCTTGTAGTGTGGGGTATCGTTGGATAGGTCTTTTAAAACAATTGGGTAAGTAAAGTTTTTTGGAGAGGTGCAAATTATATTTTTTTTCGACAGTCGACGTCTTTGTAATCGAGGAACTGCAGCTCTTTTATTTTTATTCCCTATTATTAATTAGAAATATTTTTTTAAGTGGTCGACATGACGTTTGTGCGATTTAATGGCAGATAAGCTTCGTGCCTTGAACTAGCTTAGAATTAAAAAAAACTACGTCAACTGTCACTTTTGACATTGTCAAAAATAAAACCGCGGTTCTGTTTGTTTACTTGCGTTTCCGTGTAATCAGTGTTAGTAGTGTGTTTTTCATGTTTATTTCAACCCCCGCCCTGACTGTTTTGTTTATTACTTAGGTTTCGCTATTGATCACAGAATGAGCGAATTCGTACGAGCTGATTCTAGAAACTTGCCACTCATGGATATGTTCATGATCTTGGAATATTTCCACACGAACGATAAGCACAATGTTGCTGAAATTAGAGGTGTGAAGACACTCTGTACGTACTGGGGAATTACACAAACATTCTGATGATTATATAATTATGATCACATATTTAACGTTTTAAAGGGACCCAAAGGTTTGAATTTTTTGCAAGGAGCCTGAGATGGAATTTTTTTGTCAAAATGAAGTCATGGTGATATATATTTCAAATGATTTTAATGTGTAGAATACGTTAAAATAAGCGTATTTTATTTGAAAACCTTTTCTGTGTAATCAAATATGGCCAAGATATAGGGACCCAAAGTTCGAAATTTAGGTATGACGAACGAAGCAAGGAGTGGTTAGTATGAATTGTGACCACAATGCACGAGCCGAGCGAGCGTAGCGAGCGTGCCGCGTCAGCGGCCGGCGAAGTGCCAGAACCGAATTAAACCATTAATCTTAGATATTGTTTGATCAAAATATAAGAATGCTCATTTTCTTTCTTCTACATCTATCTCATCTGTAATTGGTCACAGAGAAAAGTACCCCTTTTAAAAGATGCTCATTTTAACATACTCTAATTATAACATTTAAATAAAATGGGGCTTATAATAACATAAAAAAAATATTTGAAATTTTGTCCTGGCTCCTAATTTTGCTTGAAAATTTTGTCCAATATTTATTTTTTTGGGTTTTTTTTCGAAAGTGGCTGTCTTTTTTGATTCCTATGTTTTAAGTAATAAAAAAAAAATTGTATGGTGGCCCCTTGGTATAGTCTGACCAAAAGATCTTGTATTATAATTTTTTTCATTGCATTTTAGGTCATCAAGAGGTAGTTATATTGAAAGTGCAGTAGAATATGAAGAAATTAAAAGAAGGAACACTGAATGTTATTGGGGTATTGCAGATGCGTTGCCAAACTAGAGGCCTAAGATGGGATACCTCTACTGCCAGTAATTTCACCGGCTGTCTTACTCTCCATGCTGGAACACAACAGTGCAAGCACTGCTGATCCACGGCAGGATTAGCGAGCAAGATGCCTCCTTCAGTATTTCTTTGTCTTGCCAATCTTGCCCATAAATTATAATTACAAGCTTTTTTTCTGACTGTACAGTACTGGTACAGTCAAAGAAACCTATTATATTTATAAAAACCAATGGCTAATTTGTACATTTTAAAATAAAACAAAGCAAAAGTTATTGTAGTTTTATTATGTCACGTCTGGTTGAGCTGTTGATGAAGGGCTTGAGGACAAGACGGTGTTGTTGAACGACTTGCAGTTGAAGATGACGGCATGCTTGGCATGATTTTTTCGGTAATATATGAGACTTTAATATTAGTTGAACAGGCTACACATTTTACTGATGGTTTCACCAAAACAGCTTTGTTTGAATACATGATTTGGGACTGAGTCGAAGAATCACACTGGAAAAAAAAACACAAAATTAAATTAATTTTACACACCAGCCCTTTATAATAACTACTAGCTTTTATATTGTTTTAAACATTCAAAATCATTTTATTCAGTAAATAGGCCGCAATGGGCAATCATTGTCAAGAAGAATGCGCCGCAAGAAAATTGGCAGTCATTTTGTTTTTCAAAATAAAATGATTACAAATAAAATACTTTAAATCTACAGTATAAAGGGACTTAATCTTTAAATATGTTTATTATTTTATTTTCACTATATTTTTTCTAACCATAGTTTTTTTTGTACAAATATTGGGCTTTGTACAACTTTCCACCTGGTAAAAATAATTGAGAACGACTCATAAGCATATAACCTAAATATGGACAACATAAACTGCAATACACTCACATTGATATGTTCTTCACAAACATATAAGTTCCGTTTCGGGCAATTTATGTGTAAAGCTTGGCACAAAGTCGCTTGTAAAGGCTTTGGTATGCTCAAATACAGTGACTTTGGATAGTCCCGTCTAAATTTCTTACACGACGGCACAAAGCATTGGAGAACATCCCTGTAATACTCCATTTCCTCTGCAATGCTTTGGGGATCGTCCAAATTCATTGTATGTACTCGTGTAGCAATCCAAGTCAGGGCGGGGGTGAAAGCTGAAAAACGTTGTCCAAGTAGCAGTGCCTAAGTCGTCGAAAGTAGCTGAAATCATAGTCCAAATATCGTGCAAAGGTCGAGGAGAAGTGCGGCAATATCGAAAGTCCGGAGGTTATGCTGAGGTTGTTGAAATAAACATGAAAAACACATTACTAACACTGATTACACGGAAACGCAAGTAAACAGAACCGCGGTATTATTTTTTGACAGTGTCAAAAGTGACAGTTGATGTAGTTTTTTTTAAATTCTAAGCTAGTTCAAGGCACGAAGCTTATCTGCCATTAAATCGCACAAACGTCATGTCGACCACTTAAAAAAATATTTCTAATTAATAATAGGGAATAAAAATAAAAGAGCTGCAGTTCCTCGATTACAAAGACGTCGACTGTCGAAAAAAAATATAATTTGCACCTCTCCAAAAAACTTTACTTACCCAATTAGGGGGTTGCTAAAACGATTTTTCGGTTCAGATTCAGTTGCAAAATATTCAACTTTAAAGTGCAAATTTTCATTAAAATCGAACGTCCCCCCCCCCCCCCCCTCTAAAATCTAAACTGGTGGCTGAAAAAATTTGAAAAAATTTGAAAAAATTCAGGATGGTATGGTAGTAAGTATATCAAACTTACAAGGAAAACTATAATAAGAAGAAGAAGAAAGAAGAAAAAACATTTATTGCCACAAAACACATTAAATAACATTTCATACAAAATCAAAGTTTATAATTGTGACAATAGGCGGTATAATGGTTAAGTTTTCTTGAGAATTATTAGTAGTTTAAGAATAAATAGCAGCCAAAGGTATAAAATGTACCTAAACTTGGAATATTCTTTACAAAATACGAAATCCTTAGATAAATATTACTTTATTTTTTCTTTATGGCTACAGAATCTTATTTCGGGCGTGTTCGACTCGCAGGCCGGTTTTTTTTTTATGCAGAACTACGAACAAATAATAAGTCCGGAATTTTAGCTGCGTTGCAAAAATCTGAAAAGAGGATTAAGTCTTAAATAGTTATTTTTCACTAGAGCCAAAAAACAACTGATTTCCGAAAAAAAAATATAACTTTTCAATGGAAGATGATAAACAAGTATCAAAACTACCGTTATAAATATGAGCTTTTCCCGCTAATAGGTAAGTATATAATATTCAATGGCCCAATCGAATAAACGTGCAAAGGCCTTTACACGAAAAAATTTTTTTTGCTTTGTTAGCTTACATAAGGCCTTAGATGAGCCACCAACACTTGCTGAAGTTGTGAAAGCCATTACAGGCCAGAAGAACAAGAAGGCCGTTGGTGTTGACAACATCCCTGGAGAATTGCTGAGGTATGGTGGTGAGCAGACCCACTCTTATATCTGGCAATTGTTTCAGCGTATTTGGAGCGAAGAGAAAGTACTCCCTGATTTTGGTGTATCTTGTATTAAAACCCTTTACAAGAATAAGGGGGACCGATCTGACTGCGATTCCTACCGAGGCATATCACTACTCTACGTGCCGGGGAAAGTATTTGCCAGAGTACTTTTGAATAGGCTTATCCCAGTGTCAGAAGCATTGTTGCCCGAGACCCAATTTGGGTTTCGTCCAGACAGAGGCACCTGCGAGGCAATATTTTCCATTCGCCAACTTCAGGAAAAGAGTCGTGAGCAGGGTCAACCCCTGTATTTGTGCTTCGTAGATTTAGAGAAGGCCTTTGACTGTGTGCCGCGGGAAGCTTTATGGACCATACTGGCAAAAATTGGGTGCCCTGAAAAGTTTGTTCGCATGATTCGACTCCTGCATGATAAGATGACCTGCTGTGTATCTATTGATGGTGAACAGTCAGGCTTTTTTCCCGTAAGCTGTGGAGTCAAGCAGGGGTGCGTTCTTGCGCCTACCCTGTTTGCGCTTTACTTTGCAGTTGCTGTCGGGGAAGTTTTAGAGCAATCTTTGAACGGCATAGGCATACGTTTCCGGACTGATGGGGGCATTTTCAACCTAGCAAGGTTGAAAGCAAATACCAAGGTTTCCCATGCAGTTATCACGGAGATTTTGTATGCCGATGATCTTTGTTTCGTGGCAGACTCTCCTCATGGTCTTCAGACCTTAATTTCAGATTTGGATGGAGCTTGCTGTCGTTTTGGTCTCAAAATCAGTGTGACCAAAACTGAAGTTATGGCAATGGACTGGCTTGGTAGCAGTAACTCTATAGAGATTTTTCTCGGTGAGATGAGGCTGAAGCAAGTTGAGAAATTTAAGTACTTGGGTAGCACTATCACAGCAGCGTGTGACCTTGAGTCGGAGATAAACCACCGTATTGTGTTAGCAGCTGCTGCGTTCGGCAAATTGCGACTCAAGGTATTCCACTCACATGATCTTAGGTTATCGACAAAGATCTCCGTCTACTTGGCTGTGGTGCTCCCCAATCTTCTGTATTCTTCTGAGACCTGGGTCCTATACCGCCATCAAATACGCACGCTGGACGGGTTCCACATAAAGTGCTTGCGGGACATTCTAAACATCAAGTGGGCGGATCGGGTGAGACACACCGATGTCCTTCGCCGGGCGAATGTCCTAGGTATTGAGAGTTACTTGATGCGGCGTCAGCTTGTAACACTTCGAGGTTCACATTACAGGACTAATTTAGAGTAAAACAGACATTTCAAAGTCAAGTCAAAGTCAAATCATTTATTCAGCAAATAGGCCGCAATGGGCACTTTTACACGTCATTTTTTTAATCTACCACCGGTTCGGAAAAAAACCTCTGTTGAGAAGAATCCGGCAAGAAACTCAACGAGGTATTTTTTTTTTTAAAAACAGATTCACAATATTTATAAATGACATCTATGTACTATACATTACAAGTATTTAACACAATTTTATTTTTAACACAGTAGGTTCACTATTTGAAGGGATCGCTAGTGCGGATCGGAATTATTTCCAAATATCCCTGTCCATGATATAATCGTTAACTTTATAATAAGCCTTAGATATTAATGTCTTTTTGACAGTAGATTTAAATTTTGTATCAGTTTCTTCAGTAATATTTTTTGGAATTTTATTATAAAAACGTATGCAACTTCCCAAAAACGACTTTTTGGTTTTAGCCAGTCTGTAAGATGGTACTTTAAGCTTCCCTGTGTTTCTAGTAGCCTTTGGCTTATCGACGTTAGTGGGAAAATCACATATGTTCTTCCTAACGTACATGATTATTTCAAAAACATAAAGCGACGGCAGGGTTAGGATACCAGTTTCCTTAAAAAATGATCTTAAAGATTCACGCGTCTTCAAATTATAAATTGCTCTAACTGCTCTCTTTTGCAAGATAAAAATTGATTCGATGTCTGCAGCAGATCCCCATAAAATAAGCCCGTACGACATAATGCTATTAAAGTACGCAAAATACACCAACCGTGCCGTCGCCACATCGGTTAGCTGCCGTATTTTCCAAACTGCAAAAGCAGCAGAGCTCAATCTACCCGCGATTGCAGTGACATGAGGTCCCCACTGCAGTTTAGAATCGAGTGTTATTCCTAAAAATACTGTTGATTTTACAAATTCAATAGTTTGCCCATTTAACTTTATATTAGAAATTGAATTCGAATTAGATGAATTTATCAATGAGAATTTAATACATTTGGTTTTCTTAGGATTTAGTAACAAATTATTGGCAGCGAACCATGCGGATATCACGGACAGGGTTTCATTGGGTTCAGTGAAGTCGGTATCTTTTCTACTAACCTTGAACAGTAAAGACGTGTCGTCAGCAAACATAACGATACCCGACTTTTGGCTTACCATATAAGTTAGGTCATTTACATAAATAAGATACAGGAATGGGGCAAGAATGGATCCTTGAGGCACTCCCATTTCGACCACAGATTCCTCCGATACCGCTCCGTTAATCGCTACCTTTTGCTTTCTTTGTGTGAGGTAAGATTTAATGAGTTCTAAAGCGAGGCCACGAATGCCATAAAAATTTAACTTACAAATTAAAGTATCATGATCCACACAATCAAAAGCTTTCGAGAGGTCGCAGAATACACCTATAGCGTCATGTGATTCCTCCCAAGCTTGCAAAATGAATTTAACTAAACTATGACCCGCGTCTGTAGTAGACCTGCCTTTTGTGAATCCGAACTGCTGTGGATGCATGATTTTATGAGTATTAAAATGCGAGATCATTTGCGTCAGCATTATTTTTTCGAATATTTTGCTAAACGCTGATAGGATGGATACCGGACGATAATCAGAGGGATTATCTTTATCACCTGATTTAAAAATAGGAACTACTTTACTATATTTCATCAAATCTGGAAATACACCTTCATCTATGCAGCTATTGAAAATAAAAGCTAAAGTTGGAGCAACGACATCTAAAATAGATTGTAGAACCTTAACTGAGACGCCCCACAAGTCTTCCGTTTTTTTTACTTTCAATAATTTAAAAGTCCTAATGATGTCACCGGGAGAGACATGCGTGAATTTAAAGTTACTTATGTTTGGAATAGATACATTTTCTTTTAAGAGCGATTCAGCTAGCTTTGAGGAAGACGCGAGACATTTTGTCGTTTCGATGGGGATTTTAGAGAAGTAGGTATTAAACTCGTTAGCTACTTTAACCGCGTCCGTTTCTAATACGTTGTTAATCTTTAGTGATATAGAGGATTCCGCGTTCTTACGTCGACCGGTTTCAGTATTTATAATTTTCCAAACTGTTTTAATTTTATCATTAGAGGACTTAATTTTATTAGTTACATGGGCTGCTTTTACTTTATTACATATAATTTTGAATAATTTTGAATAATCCCTAACATACTGGTGGAAACGTTCATCAGTAGTACATGATTTCTTATCATAAAGATCATATAAGACGTCCCTACTCCTACGTATTCCAGGCGTAGCCCATTCATTGAATGACAGTTTGTTTCCTATTTTAATACGTTTTTTACTACACGTCTTATCGTATTCTTCGCATACAGTATTTAACAATATTTTGAAATTTTCGTTTGGGTTTTTAGTGCATACTTTTAAATTGTTTACTTTTTGCGCGATGTTTGTTTTGAGACGGTCAAGTCTTTGTTTGTTCAACGGCCTAATTTCTATGGTTTGATTAACACCGCCCCTAGCCCGAGGTAACTTCACTGTTTGAGCTTTGTGATCCGACCGTACTCCACTGATTACAGCTTTTTCTAAATACTTACAAGTTAAGCAAATGTTGTCTATACATGTGGTCGAAGTGGTTGTGACTCTGGTGGGTTCATTAAATAAGAAATTTAAATTAAAAGATTTTAAAACAGAAATAAACTGGTCTTTTTCAACGGATTGTGATAAAATATCGATATTAAAGTCCCCGCAAACCACCAGCGCTTTATTACGTTTTACTGATTTCCTTAGAACATCTTCCATAGTATTTATAAACAAAGTAATATTCGAGTTTGGTGGTCTATATATACATAAAATTAAATACTGTTCCGTTTCCGCAGAAGCGATCTCGCATACACGTTCAACAGAAAGGCTGGACAGGTCTTTGCGTTCTTTGAACTTTAAACCATTTTTCACTAATATGATAGACCCGCCACCTGCTGCAGATTCTCTGCAGAAGGCGCTAGCTATTGCATAATTATTTACATTAAATTGCATTGAATCTTTTTTTAGCCAGGTTTCTGTTAAGCAGATAATATCTAAGTTTAACTTTTCACAGAGTAATTCTAAATCTAATATTTTGCCAGTGAAGCGATTTATATTTTGATGTAGGAATGATAGACTACTTTGCTTCTCTATTGTCGGTGTAGGTAGTTTAAAGACACATTCGCGCTTGAATGTGTCGTCCTAACGGGGCTGGGGGAGGGGGAGTGATTTCCGAATACGGAATTAATAAAACATGCTAAGGATTTAGCAAGCTTGTCGGGGGTCAGTCGGTAGTCACTAATAACATTATTAGTGTCAAAAAATAAAACGTCACTATGACGGCTCGTCATCTTAAACAATAATTTGTTTAAACGATATAAATTATTGTTGGATTTGTTTAGAGAAGCAGAATAGGGAAACGCACCTATAATAATGTTTTTAACACCTAGTTTTGATAGGGAATCGAACCCAGTTTTTATGTCCGAATACCTAACGTCGGACCCGTCACTTAACATTAAAACAATGGTTGACTGCTTAGTCACCTGAGTGAGCATAATTTTTTCAATTATTTGTTTGAATGAGGCATTAGGCATACAGTTATTTATGACACAGCTGTTTGATATATTATTATACAATAATTTGCCCAATCCCTTTCCTATCCTATCAGAAAATACTAGGGTTTTATTAACATTCTTACAGATATTTCCATCATTAACTGTAGGTATGTCACAGAATTCCGCGCTGCGGGTGGGTAACACGGACTGATTATCATTACGTAGTTCAGTTTGCAATGCGCAGTCGCGCGCTAACAAAGAATTGACGCGCTTTTCGTTAAATGTACATAAATCAACAAGCTCGGTCGCGGCCAAAATGTGTTCACTAATTTGATTTTGACATAATTCGTATTTGCTAGTCATTCTTTTGGTAACTGGTTTGTTGCAGGTTTCAAAGTGAAAACATTACCTTATTTCCGCATGATGTCTGAGGTGTTGTAGTGTTAATACATGCTACACATGCCGTGCTATTGATTTCATTCACTGTCACGGCACAATATCACTGAAATATTGGTTAATCACAATAAAACACTTAACTCTGAAGATTTGTTTTGATTAAAACTACTCGTTGAACTGGCGTTTAGTGTCTCCAACGCTTGTTATTAGACGTCATGAGTGTCAGCTGTCAAAACTGACGTTAGTCGCTGTTATTTCAAGGAGCGGCGTGCTGCTAAAATCTCAAACGTATCTTTTCTCAGTGATGTTGTAATAAAGTCCATTTATCACTGATAATAACAAATATTATAAAAATCTTTTAATTCAAAAGTTCATTCAACATTTCTTGTTGACAACTTCGTCATGAATAACGAAACGTTGCACGCACACTTGGAGGGTATTATTCCTACATCTCGTTTACGTTTCGTTTCAGGTAATCTTGTCATTCTGAACCGGCGGAACAGAGGCACCTGTGTTTATTTTGTCCTTTCGCATATACCAAAAAGCCGGAACTGGTTGGAGTATTTGTTGTTCATCGCTGGGGTATTTTGCTTGCTGTCGGGAGCGAATTAATAAAATATTTCCTTCTTCCATCACACGCGATGCAGTGCTACGGCGCGCGGATGGTGAAACGGAACGTTTCGCGTCTTTGTGTGGGTGTGTTTCGTGTCGGTGTGACTGACGCCGGAGTTTTCCTCCAACAATTGGACGATATTCACCGTACGATGTGAACGTATAAAAATTCTTCTCCCCGGTCCAATTCCTCGCTTCGGGGTAAATATCAGTGCTTGTGGTTTCTTCTTTTGTTTAGCCGTGGGCTGATTTTCATTGTGTGTATTTTGTTGCAGCGATCCGCCCATATTGTGCATAATTTAACTTCACAATTCGCCATGGAATTCCTTCCATAGGCGTCTAGAAAAGTCTTACCCTCATCATATTTCCTACTCAGGTGAGTGTTGCTTTTTGCCTAATTTCTTTCCTCGCGTTTGTTAGTTTGAATAAACAGCGTTCCTGTGATATTAACAGAGTGTGTTTCATATTTTTAGTTATTCATATTCATCAATCTCGTCCGGACCACTGCGGCCGGTACGGCACTCAACATTTCAACTACTTACCTGTCGGGAAAGATAAAGTAAAAGACCCACCCTTGTGTGGTAAGTTTTAACTTTTAAATACTTATAAAAAGGATAAACGTACTCAAATACCAACTGTATACTTAAACTAGAATATTTCTTGTTCTAGGGTTCTTTGTTTACCTAGGATCTCACTGTCTAGTGGATCTTACTTTCCTTTGGGATTTTTATTTACACCGTGGCTTTGACTACGGATGTAACTACATCGGACAAGACATACTCCGGTATGTGAAGAGGGTGCGACTCGGTGCCTGTGCTGCTGCCAGACCGTCACTACGGATGGAGTAACACCTTGGATGACCGTACAGTAGTGCCGAGCTGGTAGGACGTGTGCCTTTCTTCTCGAACGTTCTTCATATACCGGTAAAACTTTAAATATTTACTCTTAACGTACCAAGCAACCAAAACTTTAGTAAAAGTGTACTAGACAATTGTAAGGTAGTTTAAGACTAACACCTACTCTTAATTTAGTTTCTATTACGGACTAGCTCTTAATTTTTATCAACCATTGTTGTTATAAATTTACGGCATGTTTATTTTTGCTACATGCAAATAAATCGTTATTTATTAAAATATACTGGTTTTATTTAGTCACTGCTCAATATTTGCTGATGAAATCACCTGGCGCTCTTTAATTATAAATTTGGTGTTATTTTATCACTCTGGCTACAGCGGATCACACGACCCTTGAAGTTTCTCGCTCTACCCTTTACTTTTCTCCGCCTACCCTTTGCCATCTTTAGCGGACTAACTGCTTGCCGTTACAAGCTTCGGTGGTGTGGACATGTATCGCGGATGTCTGAGGCAAGAATCGCGAAACGTGTCTTCTTTTCTGAACTCCAGAATGGCAAACGGAAACAAGGCGGCCAGTTCCTACGATATAAGGACGTTCAGAAAAGGCACATGAAGAGATGTGGTATTAATCCCTCTCGCTGGGAAGAGCAGGCAAGGCGCCGCTCTGAATGGAGGCGCGTTGTGAGGGATAAAGTGACTGAATTCGAGTTGCAGACGCGGTCTGATCTGGACATGAAACGTGACGCCCTCAAGGCTAGGCCGTCCACAGCCATCTCTTACCACTACGTTGACGGTGTCCTTACGTGCTGCAACTGTTTGCGCACGTTTTCTAATAAAATTGGCTATTGCAGTCATTTAAGGGCACATGAACGGGCGAACAAACTTAGTCCTCTCGTCCAATAGGTATTTTGTTTAGTAGTCGCTGTAGCCGAAATCGGCCAGGAGAGCTATATATATATGACCCAAAGTATGTCGTCAATTTTTTTTTCACCGATCCGATTAACCGTTTTTGAGATAAAATGTTTTAATTGTTTATTCGTTGGTAATTATTCCATACAAAGTTAAAGTTGGTTTTATTTTTCCTGTAAAATTGCTGTTTTACGATTACACGTTTATTCGTTTGGGCCATATGTAACATTACTGAAACTGGGCCAATAAAGATTTTCTAAAAGTCGGAAAAAGTTTGGAACTTTGTCCATATAAACAATTATTTTTATAATACTGAGAGTACATTTAAACAAAGAAATATGTAGTTATATGTAAATTTAGGACTTACACCATTATTCATGTTCTTGTTAGATAATAGATAAACTATTCTTGTATCCTTGCTCAATTGCCAATTATTCTACTTATACCTTTTATACTCCAAAACATATAATAAAAAAAATACGTAAAATAAAACCTCGCTCTATTATGCATGTTGATCTGTAAAAAAAAGGACTAGAGGCCGTATTGCTTAACATTTCTGGCTCTCGCGATCGCAATCAAATGAGTTTATGTATGCAAAATTCACGATTTCTAGCGATCATTACTTTATTTCTTAAAATAAATGGTATTTCCTTAATATATTATTATTATAGCGACGTGAAATAATAACAACAACTTTTAGATGTGGTTTTTAGCTTTGATGTTGTGTTTTTAGCTGTGTTAGTTTTGTCGGACAGTCGCGCGAGCAGAGCGGTGGCGCGTAGTACGCGTGTTGCGGCAGCCGCTGAGTCGCGTGCTCTAATGATAAAGCGTTTCGAAATAACCCGAAACATGTCGAGCTAAACTCGATTTAAGACGTGAGTTATCCATTACAATATCATTTAATATGAGTGAGTCTCACGGTAGTTTCATGAATAAAATTGTAGCGAATTCGTTTTTTTTTTCAGAGCATGTATACGAAGAATAAGTTGGGCCTTGGAGGGAAACTAACTTAAATCCTTAAGTTGGCTCATTTTACTTAAAGGAGACATTCCTTTATTTTTAAAAAGAAACAATACTTTATTCAAGATTTTTTTGTGATTCGCTTGCCTCGCCCGGGACTCGAACCAATTAAAATAAAAAAAAAATGCTTGCTATTTTATTATACTAATCGATGATAGAATTATTATTCAGGATAAAATTTCTCTAACAAACATAATTTGGTCTTACTCTCGTCTGTCGTACAAGATATCCATGAAGAAATTGAAGAATACCTATTCTGCAGAATTGCTGGACTTCTTGCAGGCCATCTAATCGTCTTGTTTATACCTATCGAGGTATTATTAGTCTTTGAATATTGGAGAGATAGAGAACTGTTACGTGTCTTTTACGTGTTAAAAGTGAACATTAAGTAGATGATATTAGGTAATGTTCATTAAAGAACTTGTGTACTAAATAGACGTTCTTCATGAATATCTTGTACGACAGACGAGAGTAAGACCAAATGTTTGTTAGATAAATTTTATCCTGAATGATAATCCTATCGATTAAAAAGTAAAGAGTGTCTTTTTTTTTAATTTTAATTGGTTCGACTCCCGGGCGAGGCAAGCGAGTTTTAGAAAATCTTTGAATGCAGTTTTGTTTCTTTTTAAAAATAAAGGAATGTCTCTTTTAAGTAAAATGAGCCAACTCAAGGATTTAAGGGAGTTGTAGTTTCCCTCTAAGGCCCGACTTATTTATCCACACTGTATAAAACCACAATTTTTTTTTACTATTTGTAACTTAAGCCATTTATTCTCGGATGGGAAATCGACATTTTGATCATATAAAATTAAACATATTTTTAATGCATGCAACTTAAATCATTTAATTTTTGCCTTGAACATTTTCAAGATTATTTTTCTCACTTGAATCTCTTGAGTATTACATGAAACAATTTGACTTGTGCTAATTTTTCTTGATCACTTTTTATCCTACTAATATCATAAATACGCAAGTTTGTAAATCTATTTGTTTATTGGTTTGTTTGTTTTTTACTTCATGACGTCTAAACCACTGAACCTATTTAGATTAAATTCAGTCTTTAAATAGTTTTAATTTCGGAGAAGGACATAGGATAGTTTTTATCTCGAAAAATTGCATAGTTCCTGCGAATTTTGTGCGGACGGAGTCACGGGTAGAGGCTAGTTCCTTTATATTAGTTTATTATTTGTATTAAATTTATCGTACTAAAATCGGTTTGTTCTTTCACCTAGCAATAAAAAATGGCGTTTAAATTACAAGCAAATGAACACAAATCAACACGGGTATGAGATTAAAATAATATATTATTAATTCTATTTTAATTTGAGTAATTTTTTTACTTGAACAGTTTACAACTAGGTGAGCGTTTATTTAAGAAAAAAAAGATAAGAATAAATTTCTTTACCTGAATTCGGCACAACAAAAACAAAAACAAATTACTGCTAAAAAACAGACAATCTTATATAAATCTTAATCTTATTCTTATATTTCATTTATCCATGAACAGTCTACAACTTGGTTGACATTTTTAAATCATTTATCCTATGTATTAAAGAAGTGTACATAAACCATTTTGCTTTGAACATATAAATAAATCTTAATCGTGCACTTAAATCGTTCTGCCCTGATCAGAAATCTGTACAAAACGGCCCAAGTTACATCTAACTTCGTAAAAGAAAATGTTTTATATTACATATAAACCCTGCTTAGTTTCTGGATTTTAAGCAAGCAGTAGTTTTGGTTTGAAGTATAACCACTTCTTATGTAGAATGTGTTCTGATCTGAGTTACACTTCCTGACTTATTATTTCTTCGTAGGTACAGAGTTATTATAAAAATATATTATAAGTTAATTTAGTGTAAGTACCTAGTAATATTTTTTTTATCTAAGCGTCGTCGGTGTCGGTGGACCGCTAATGTTAACAGGAAACTAAAGTACATATGTTGTATTTTTTAAAGTATTGACCTTAGCGGTCCCCCGACACCGACGACGTTTAGATAAAAAAAATATTACTAGGTATTTACACTAAATTAATTTAGGCTAATTTTGCGGGAAATCAGCATAGGTTCCAGCGGGATAGGGATAAACGAATTGTTCGCAGATGAAGTCGCGGGCAACAGCTAGGTAGTGGAGAATTATTTTTTACTTTTTAGTTGTCCTTTTTACCGGCTTTTTTTTTGGGCGTTTTTTTTATTTTCGCGGACGTTTTTTGGTCGGGGGTTTTTAAAAATTTGAATTTTAGTTTTTTATTTCATGCTTTTTAAAGTTTTCTATATATATATATTTTAAGTGTACTAACTAGTGTGTTGAATATCCTGGCTGCACTCAGCTGGTGTTGCCACCATTTCATTGAAAAAATCAAATACTGATCAAAAGGTATCAATCACGACACGTCTGCTATTATTTTTTCAAGAGTATACTGATGTGCTGGATTTCCTGGCTGCAGCATCAGCTCGTCGTGTTGCCACTACTGCATTGTATGTAGAATCAATTACTGATCAAAACGAATCCAAACACGACATATGTGCTATTATTTTTATAGTGTACTAGTGTGCTGGATATCCTGGCTGCAGCATCAGCTCATCCTGTTGCCACCATTGCATTATATGTAGAATCAAATACTGATCGAAACGAATCCAAACACGATATATCTGCTATGGTTTTATCAGGAGTGTACCTACTAGTGTTCTGGATATCCTGGCTGCAGCATCAGGCCGAGAATTGCATAATCTTGCATAGTTATATGGCATACATGGCTGTTTCAAATTTTAGGTCCCAAATATGCTTGAAAGTAAAGTAAATACACATTATGCGTCTAAGATTCCTACCGCAGCGAACAAAAGAGCTGATGATCTTGAAACGGCTGAACTGATTTTGATAAAACATGTCTAAGAACCATCGCAGAGAAACCAGCTTTCAAATAAAAAAAACCGCATTCAAATCGGTCCACCCGCTTAAGAGCTACGGTGCCACAGACAGACACACAGACACACAGACAGACACACAGACACGCATAGCGGTCAAACTTATAACACCCCTTTTTTGCGTCGGGGGTTAAAAACAAGAAAGTAGTTTGCTCAGAATCGAGAGTAAAGTCGACTACCTACAAGCCGTCGAGAATAGATTCGAAACAACATCGCAACGCAATGTAACAAACAAAAGAAAAGAAAAGAATGATGTACCTATACGATACACGCCACGCATGACCGACCACGACCTCGCACGCGATAGCCTACTTGCTCGCTCTAATGACTGAGTCATATGTTCCTTTTCACTCTTTTATTGCGCGACGCCGACCATGACGCAACACAGCAAAGCGTTCACTATAAGATGATCTCAAACGCCGACTTTATATCAAGTGACATAAGGTCGTAATTTTATTAAAATTTGATGATGTTAAGCTGGTTCTTCCCGCAGCCACCGCATGCATACCGTTCGACTAAATCGTCACGCAGGTTGGTTTGAATTAAGCCATTAAATTCTATAAATTCCCAAAAGGTTTTTTCGATGTTATTTTTACAATATGTAGGAGTAGAAATCAGTACTCCATCCTTATTTAACCAATTAATTGAGTTAATGTTAAAATCTCCGAGAATAATACATTTGTCATGTTCCCTTAATACATTGCCAGCGCTAACCGTGAAATGGTTTAGTATATTTTCGTTAATAGGTGGAGGTATATACACTGCACAAAGACAAATTTCCTTAATAGTATCACCCAAATTAACAGATACCGAGACCCAGAGATCCTCGCATGAGCTTTCGCACCCGATCATTCTATGTGATTTATATTTTCTACTAACAGCAATCAACACACCTCCCTCTTTCTTAGTATTATATGAAGTGATTGTACGATCTCGTCTATATACGTCGTATTGTCCACCGAAGATCTCAGAGTCAAACACAGTATCATTAAGCCATGTCTCAGTGAAAACAAAAACATCATAGTTGCTACATGCCAATTTAACACACCACAATTTAACACATCTCTCAATTTGGTCTTTAAACCCCTAACATTTTGATAATAAATATTTAATGTACCGAAAATTTTAAAGTAACGATTGAAACATGCTTGAGTTTAAGTATATTATTCAAGTTTGTCTAACATATCATAATTCTTTATATACTTGTATTCGGAATTTTCTGACTTCCTCATGAATATTCTTCCGCTTCGTACCCCAGCCCAGCTCCTTGGCCTTTTTCCTGGCAGCGGCGTGCAGTGCTTTGTAGTGTGCTGAAAGGTGTTCCACAATGTAAACGCTTTGTTTCGTGTTACCAATGCCAAGAATGGAGCTATTGAGTTTATTCTCAGGATTATTTTTATTATATTTAATGGATGCTGCTAAGAAAGCATCGCGGACTTTCGGGCTGTTAAACTGGACCACAATAGATCTAGGCCGTGTGTTTTCAGGATTAAGCTTTGCAATTCTAGTAACGTTATGGATATCATTTTCTGAGATTTTGCATGATATAACCTTGCTCATGTTCATGACTGTTGATACGAGGTTCTCAGTTTTTGATTCAGGTAGACACTGTATTTCAATGTTGCATGACCGTGCCTGCTGTTCCATAGTGTTAACCCGCATGTTTATATCTTTTAGTGTTTATTTTAACTGCTCATTCTCCTTTTGAAGTTTATCCACTATGCAGAATTTTGTTTTAACCTCTGATTTGATATCTTCGTACTGATTATTCATAAAAATCATAGATTCTTTTACACCAGATATCTCCTCTTTAATTGATTTGAGCTCCCTGTTCACAAAATTTGCCATTGTATCGTTTAAGTGTTTTAACAGATCCGCTATTTCTGCTTTTACAATTGCTCGAACTGTATCACCCGTTAAAGTGACAGGGTCCTTAGTTGGCGTCACCACGGGCGTTCCTTATTTACGGTGCGTGACATTTGCATCATCATTAGACTTATGTCCAGCATTTTTGGATCGAACGGGAGTGTTATCCGAACGTACCGTTCTAGGTTTACAGACTGGGCATAGCCATGACGCTACATCAGAAGGTTTATCACGGCCAGGAAACACGCATGATTGATGGTAGCTATTATTACACGACGAGCATATCAAAAAATGTGAGTTCTTCAATATTGGCAGTGGGCAACCGCCACAGGTTCGCGTGTCACTCTCGGACTCGGACATCACAGTATATCTTTATTGTAAAGCAAATGAAAAACACTTCAAAGCAAAATTATTCACAAAGCTCAGTAATAAATGCTCCCGTCCAGTACGCAATCACTTTGTGTACGTTAGTAAAATTCTTCGATAATCCAAGTCGACTCGGCAGCACAGAGCGAACCTCTCGGCAAAAAGGTCGTAAGCGCCATGCAAAACGCGGCGCTTATGTGTTTCTAACAATAAGAAAGTGATTTGTATAAAAACAACCGTTTGCACTGAATTTATCTCAAAAACTTCTTCACCACTATGATTGAGGTAATGTCACTCGGCCTCACAATTATCGGCCGTAATTAAATTTTTTTGTGTGTTAAGGTGTTTTTTTTGTTCCGTATAATGATTGGCCATCCTTTATTTATCCGAAAATGATATCCAACTTGCCATAGTAGCAATAAATTAGCAGTTATTACGACCAACAGTACGCGCGGCGTAAGTAAACTTTACCCCCCGCCCCTCCCCCCCCCCCCGCTGGATCCCGCTGGCTCCCGGACGTTTTCCACTCTGGTCCACCTAAGGAACAAGTGTGCCAAGTTTCATCCTTTAATGTCAAAAATATTGGTTCCCATACATTGAGTGGCCACAAGTACCCCACTATTAAACACACAATTGAGAAAGAATGCAAAATCAGAATTTCGCATGAATTTTTATAAACTTCTCAATATAATAGTCTATTCGGAAAAACATTAGAAGCTACTGAAAATAGAACAAAAGTTATGTTATTTAAACAATGGAGTGATACAACGAACAAAACTAAGAAAAAAACTAGCGCTGAACTATTGGTAGGAAGACCAAATTTTCATAGCTCATGTATTTTTACTGAAAACTTCGTTGCTATTCAAATTCGCCATGTAACATCTTAGTTAAGTGTACAATTGTTGTTAATTGAGGCTGGTTGGTGTCCTGAATAAATAAATAAAAATAAATAAATAAAAAAAAAAAAAAATGATTCCTGAAATGATAACTCTTGATAAACCTATTTATATAGGATTTACTGTTTTAGAATTATCTAAGTCTCACATGTACGATTTTTACTATTCTTATATGAAACCATTTTATGGGCAAAAGTTGACCATGTGTTTAATACTCAATCTATCTATATATATAAAAGGCAAACCTGACTGGGTTATATATCAACGCACAGCCCAAACCGCTGGGCCTAGGAACTTTAAATTTAGTACAGGGGTTCCGTATATGATGTAAGTGAGCACTAAGAAAGGATTTTTGGAAATTCATCCCCTAAGGGGGTGAAATGGGGGGTGAAGCTTATATGGAATTTGCTCATTTATGGACTTAGAAGTATGAAAATAGGTACATAAGTTCTTGATTACAATTAAAAATTATTTGTTTATGTGAAATGGATAAAATTCCCCCCTAAAGGGGTAAAATGGGGGGGGGGGTAAAGTTTGTATGGAATTTTTCTCATTTCTGGACTTAAAAGTATGAAAATAGGTATATAAGTTCACAATTACAATTAAACATTATCTGTGTAGGTGAAATGGAAAAAAAATCCCTCTAAAGGGGTAAAATGGGGGGTAAAATTTGTATGGAATTTTTCTCATTTCTGGGCTTAAAAGTATGAAAATAAGTATATCAGTTTACGATTACAATTAAAAATTATTTGTGTAGGTGAAATGGACAAAATTCCCCCCTAAAGGGGTAAAAATGGAGGGGTGAAATTTGTATGGAATTTTTCTCATTTCTGGACTTAGAAGTATGAAAATAGGTGTATAAGTTCTCGATTACAATCAAAAATTATCTGTGTTGGTCAAATGGATAAAAGTTCCCCCTAAAGGGTAAAGTGAGGGAGTAAAGTTTGTATGGAAATTTTCTTATTTCTGGACTTAGAAGTATGAAAATAGGTATATAAGTTCACGATTACAATTAAACATTATCTGTGTAGGTTAAATGGAAAAAAATCCCCTCTACAGGGGTAAAATGGGGGGGGGGGGGGGGGTAAAGTTTGATGGAAATTTTGTCACTTCTGGACTTAGCAGTATGGAAATTGGTATACTTACAGGGTCCTGATTACAAATAAAAATGATCTGGGTAGGCAAAGATAAAGAAAGAAGAAGTAGATTAAGAATTATTAGGGGGAGTTTCTAAGAGACTTCCTTATTTCTAGACTAAAATATGGCTGGTCACTATTTAAAATCTTCCGTATGGTGTTGGTCACTTCAATAGGGGAGGAGGAGGGGTTTCATACAAAATATACAACTAAAATGTGGAAATTATATTGATATTTAAAAAGATCTGTTAAATAAATTTGCAAATAATTATGCAGTACCCAACTGAAAAATTACTGTGCATTATAAAATCAATAATATTAACGAAGCGTAATTTATGTGTGATTATCCGTTCTTATTCTTTTACCTAATTTACAAAATATTATTTTAAGTGCAATTTTGAATATATACTTCGGGTTCTACAGTACGATTCGGTTCTTGCCGGAAGCATACGAAATAATTAATTTACTCTCGCGCTTTGCATAGACCTTTTCATAAACTAGCTTCAAACTGGTAAAAAATATTGTTTATAGCGAAGTAAGTACTATAGTAAACTGTCACCTATCGTTTACGGCAGTACTTCGCTATACAAACAGATACACAGATGTCACAATTATAACGGGGGTTAGTTAAAACATATGCCCTGATAACTAAAGAATACGCGGACGAAGTCGCGGGCAAAAGCTAGTACTCAATATGTTATTGCTTTTCCACAATGTATAGTTATGAATGAATGAATGAATGAATAAAATTTATTTCGAAACAACAACAACAACAAAAAAGAAACAGCTTACAAATATCTTAAATCTAAAAATGTATTGTGGCAGTTGTCTCAAAAAAGGAGTCCACTCAGCATGAGTCGAGGCAGGGGGCCACGACGCTAATTTTCAGTGGGTCCTATATCCTAAAACTAGGTTAAACTAACGGGCTCTTATCTAAATATATTTGACTATACTCCATTTATCTTAACATTCGAAACTTAACGGTGAAATTTGCACACGTTTTTAATAATAATAAGCCATTTATTTTGGACAGAATCCATAGAGGTTAGTTACAATGAAAATAAAAATAAAATAAAATAAAAGTGGTGTTAGTATAGGTTGGTACAAATCAAAACTAATAATATACACGACTGGCCAGCGCCGTCAACCATGATTATAAGGTAGCGGCAGCGTGCAGCCCCATCCAGCGCCTCATCATCGGGGAGTCCCACCGGCCGCCCGCACGCAGGACACTGTTAGAACTATCACGTAACCGACTGAGCAACGAGGCGCATCGCTTTCTTATGATTGCATAAAAACTATTTACGTTGGCTTCAGCAAACATAGCTACAGTAGCGTGGTAGTCCAAACAGTATCCTGAACGCGTCATTGTATTGGACGCGCAGTGCACCGTACGCCCGCCGCGTAAAGCCAACCCACAGATTGCACGTGTAGAACGATTGGCAATAAGCTTTAAAAAGTGTGATTTTAACCGGTTCACTACGACTGCGCTCCCGCTCAATGTCATCATTATCTTGTAGCGTTTCGGTCACCCAATGACCCAGATACTTAAACTTTTCCACTTTATTTAGGGGCGTTCCACATAGGGTGATCGGCACGGGTGAATAAGTTTTGGTACCAGATTTAAAGACCATAATTTCGCTTTTGGAAGCATTGTAACTAAAATATGGAACCGGCTTCCTGGGAAAGTGTTTCCGGAGCGGTACAACTTAGGGATCTTTAAAAAACGAGCCTATCAGTCTCTTAAACGGCCGGCAACGCACCTGTGATACCCCTCGTATTAACAGGTGTCCATGGGCGGCGGTGATTGCTTTCCATCAGGTGGCCCGCATGCTCGTTTGCCCCCTATTATATATATATAAAAAAAAAAATGTATCTGAGCCCGTGGGATTCTGCATAGTTCTCACAGATGCGCAGGAGTTTTTGTAAGACACCGATCGATGGAATCAACAGCACCATGTCATCGGCATAACTCAGGTTGTTTACACAAATCCCCTCGATATGACATCCGACTTTAGTACTATTGAGTTCACCGATCAGCCGGTCCATGTACAGGTTGAAAAGCTTGGGGGAGGACAACCCCCCCTGCCTCACCCCGCACTCCAACCCATACACCTCAGACCGCGCCCCCGCCCATTTGACACTGTTCCTTTGGTTGTTGTACCAGTACCTAAATATTGATACAACCTACGAAGGCACGGTTGTATCGCACATCATTTTTTGCCACAACACATCATATGAAACCAAGTCAAACGCTTTTGATAGGTCCAAGTAACACGCAAAAACTGGCATGTTTCTAGCAGTATAGTACTGCACAGCCTGCTTGAGGCATAGAATCGCACTTTCTGTAGATAGGCCAGGTCTAAAACCAAATTGATAATCTTTTAAGTCAATATGCGCTCCTAGGCATTTGTCAAGCAAATTGTCCAGCACCTTACCGATTACAGTAGCCAGCGAGATAGGCCTATAGTTTGACAAGTCCGAGGCATCTCCAGTTTCGTTTTTTATAATGGACACAACAAGTGTATACATAAGGTCCTCAGGCAGATAACAATGACTGACACAATAGTTAAATAACAAGGCAAGCACCTCAGGCAGACGTTCTCCGGCATGCTTCAGGTGTTCGACGCTGAGGTCATCATGTCCAGGAGACTTTCCCCGTACCATTCTCTTAATAATGTTATTAATCTCATTGGCAGAGAAATTAATAGTTATCTCCTGTCCATCCCCAGGGTCGCCCACCTGAGACGCCGATCCGAGCTTCGACTCCACACGAAAATGCCGCCTAAAAGTGTTCGCTATGTCAACCGGTCCACTCACACCCGCCACGGTCACGGGGAGACTCGGCCTCAAATTCATTTTATTTGTCGTTTTCCAAAATTTTCCGAAATTTTTAGTAGCATGTCTTTGAGCAATAATATTCATCTTAATCTGGTCAGCATTAATTTGGCAATATTTTAATTTAGCCTTAAAAATCTTTTTCGACTCACACATTTCAACATAATAATCACCCGACACCGGCTTACCAAAATACAACCACGTTTGATAGTGAAGTCGAGCCTCCCCGTGCGCGGCGGCGACGTGTTTATTCCAGCCCGGTACATGTTTATACTTTTTAACATTTTTCATTTCCTTACAGCTAAACTCTGCCGCCTTAGAAAGAATACAAATAATATTGCGGTATAAGTCATCAATCAGTAACCTATGGTCACTGTTGGAACAAGACCTGCCAGAACACTGTGCAAACCGCGACGCAACGTCCAATTCACTAAGTTTTGAATGACAATAATCACGATACTTATCTATCTGACTATTATCTCTCTCAACCCATTTTATCTTATTTTGCAAATTATTAAGACACAACTGTTTCGTTTTCATCGCATTAAAATTGCATTGGATTGACAAAGGAAGATGATCAGACCAAAAAGTACCGTGAATAACCGACGCATTCAGAACTGTCGCACGCGCCGCAGCAGTAGCCACACAATGGTCTAGCCAGCGCTTACAGCCGTGCGCGTCACTGACAAAAGTAAGTCTACACACGACCATGACTGATCGCCGCAAAAGTTTAATAATTCGTAGGAAAATTTCTCACCGGGATGCGCGTTGAAATCGCCAAAAACAAACACGGATTCCAGATCACTACTCTCAATTATGGCGTTTATCTCACTCATGCACTCTGTAAACTCGATTAAGTTATCAGCAGACGCAGTTGGCATATAAACTGAAAATACCAACAACGAACGATCACTGTGCTCAACTTTAATCGCAACGAGACGCACACTCTTACACGCTGGCACTGAGACACACAGGAACAAAGATTTTCTCCATAGCAGGGCAACTCCACCAAACGGCCTGCCCCGCAGCAGCACTCCGGCGGATGTGTCAACAGCAGATTTACCCGTGAAAGCGAAATGATCGTCTATGGTCCCCAATAGTGGTACGTCATGCGGCAAAAGCCACGTCTCTTGTAGGGCCACAATATCAGCCGTATGACACAGAAATTGTACACAATGCATTGATCGGATGACATTGTTGCAGTTGAAACTAATCAGCTTTATTGTATCTGCCATTATTATTTGACTGGGTTCTGCTCGATCGCTTTCAGAGATTTATCTGCACCTCTGTCTTTTATACCGTCGCTAAAATTTATAAAACGCCGATATTTAACACTTTCTGGCCAGAAATCATCATTTAAAAATATATCTAGCTTTTGTTTCGGCACAAACACCTTAAAAGCATCGTATTCTCGTGCCGCTTTCATATTTAGTTTAAAAACCGTGGCCTTAACGTTAGATTTTTTTCTTGTATATAGCTCGCAATGTCACACACGGCTGTGTCCTTTGCGACGTTATAAACATAAATAGGGACAGTAATTTCCGCAGCTTTAAAATTATGATTTTCCGCGACTTTTGCTTTCCCTCTGTTAGCCGCAAAACGATTTCGTTTTTTGTTCTGAACTAATTTCCAGTTTTGCTCCTGTGATTCACCCCCCTCTGTCGCTTTAGAGTTTATTTTTTCCAACTGAGATTGTTGTTCGACGCGCGGGCCGTCAGTGTATCGCGGCTGCTCCGGCGCGTTCTGTATGTGCGCATGACTCATCCCTTGCGGATCGCTCGCAGCCGGTTACTCAGCGCCTGATGCGCCGACCGTTGATTTATTAGTATTACACGGCTTGTTCTCGTCGAAACTACCCTCCGTCGAATTTATTAATGGGATTTTAAATGAATTGTTATGCTGCAATGTATCAACATGATCTGAGGAGAGATGGGGCAATCCACAGGGTTCACTATCATAATCAATACTATTCATCAAACAAGCTCCCCGATTAAAATTGACCTTATGGGTGTAGTTGTTTACAATTGAAACCCTCTTTAGATTCTCAATATCTAACTTCAATTCCCATTAGGTAAGAATTTTTGAGCTGGTCAGGATTTGAATGGGTCCCGACTGTTGAACTTTAATTTAGCTACTAAACAGAGTTCTAGCCCACTAGACTTGTTTTCTTCTTTTAAGTATTTTTAAGGCAGTCGGGTTTTTATTTTTTTAATTTATTGTTTTATTTCACACTTTTTTAATAGTTCTGTGAAAATGGTAGATTAAAACTGTTATAACCCATATATATTTAGAATGGCCTAATTATTTCCTTTCATTTGATACCATACTCAATAGATTTGAATAAAAAACGTTTTTTTGAAAACTCACAATTTGGCGCCGAAAATCCACCATTACGATTTTTCAACAATTTCATGTACCCAGTGTCATTTGCGTCGTCAAGACGAATCCAATGACGTATCATTTATCAAATACGGTTCAGCCGTTGAGTAGTTACGAGCGGACATAGGAATGGACATACATACATACTTACATACATACATACTTCTTCGCAGTCGGGTAAAAACTAACTAGAAGTTAGTTTTAGTCTATGTTTGTGTGGGTTACAGCATTAACACTTTTTTTTCTATTACGCAAATATGCTGTAAATGAAGGAGATAACTGTATGGGCGGCTCCAAAACAAGTATTTTACTTTAAATCAAAACTGCTGTTATTACTTATTACAATTATTCATTTGTGTCAATTTTGACTTAGATGAAAAAAGTCTATATAACTACGTGCACTTAATTGTTTTAACTGTAAGAAGATAAGAAAGGAAAGTAAAATTAAAACGATGTAAGTATGGAGTGACATTTATTTAACGTCATTTTAAAATGTTTAAGAACATAAAACGCTTCTCAATTACTAAATGAGATCAAAAATTATAACATTCCTTACACCTAGTTAGGTAACAATAGACGCTGAATCACAGGAAATACTCTACTGCTATTTAGTTGTACCTACATAAAATCTAGTGAAAAAATAACAGCATTTGTTTAAAAAATAATAAGTACCTATCGGTATTTTTAGTGTCTTAATTGTTTTTAAGATTTATTCAATTGCATCATCATTTTCTGAACTTAATTTAATTACCTTGCTACCCCACGAAAACACGTGCAAGACAGCTAACTATGTGCGACACATATATTACTCACTTATTATATTTTCATGCAAAAACCCAAGCCCTCATCCTCTTTCACATGAACATTGATACATGTGTGTTCATTAAATTGGACCTCCGCAAAGTAACACCTGATTCAATAAATTATTCATCATTTTCTATTTTATCTATGTCTTCTTCGTCTCATCATCATCATCATCATGTCAGCCGAAAGACGTCCACTGCTGGACATAGGCCTCCCCTAAGGCGCTCCACTCAGACCGATCTTGTGCTTTTCGCATCCACCGCGATCCTGCGATCTTAACCCGGTCGTCGCTCCATCTTGTTGGAGGCCTACCCACAGCTCGTTTCCCGGTCCGCGGACGGCATCCTTCTTCGTCTGAACCCGCTAAAACATCCTTTGCTTTATTGTTTACTTTCAAATTCCTCGCGGAGTAACTGAACGACATGCTGTAAGCCGCAGTCACACAGGCGCGAGCGCGTGTTTCAGATGCGGTAAATGCGCATGATCAATAGACGACTACTGTATTGAAAAGGGCATAAATCGTCCCCTTACTGCTAAAAGCGACTAAATGCATTAATGATAGTTTCGAGAAAAATGAATAAATAAATAAATAAATAAATAAATATCATGGGACACTTGACACCAATTGACCTAGTCCCAAACTAAGCAAAGCTTGTTTGCTTGCTTTAAATGAATTTAAAGGTTTGAGTGGTACGTACTCTAATAAAACTTAACATTAATTGAAGTGTTTTTGTGTTTTTATTTAGATGGTTTATCTGTAAGTGAAACAGTATGAGGCAATTCAGCCTATACCCAATATAGTAGGTAAAATCACGCTTTGAGTAAAAAAAGTGGCGCAGATAGTCGGTTTTGCTTGTAGAGGATGTGTAACGTTTCGAAATTAAGCGCCATTAAAGTATTAAAACGTAAGTAGTCTGTTTTATCACTTAGCTGATTTTACAAACTACACAGATCCAATGGGGCGTAGCGAGATCCTTACAAAGGATTGCAGTTATTTTGACACTATTCTATTTGTATACTTACAAATTATCGTGGTTATATTTACAAATCTGAAGATCTTTTGACTACAAAGCAACATTGAATATCAAACAAGGCAGAGATGACAATTTTAATAAATATTTAACATTTAGTATTATGGAAACTGATCCAAAATGCTCCTTGTAACCACAGGGTGGAATATACAATCTAAAAAAACAATAACCTGTCATCGAATAATCACAACAAGGAAGTTTTTGAACATAATCCGATGGGTGGTACAGTTTTTATTTATTTATTTATTTATTTATTTATTTATTGCAACCATGGTATTTATAAGATATTCTTAATTATAGCCAGTACAAACATGGACCCTACAAGGGCGTAGCAACATTTATATTTATAAACATAATTCTTTTAATACATATTTATAAAAAATTAACATATCTTACATCTATACATATCTTACATTTATTATTTATTACATTATTTATACTTATATTTATATTATTTTTATTATTTAATATTGCGTAAATGTGGATCGCCTAGTTCCCATTCCATAAACTCCTGAAGAGAGTAGGGACATATGTCTATGAGATATGCTTTTAGCTTATTGACAAAAGTCATATAATTTTCTTCTTCAGCTATAACTTTCGGAATTTTGTTGAAAATTTTTATAGCCATTGCATGTGGGCCTTTTGTAGTCATTTTTAATTTAGCTGGAATGGCCATTACCAATTTATGCCTATTGCGCAAGTTATGCTCTTCTTTATATATATTTTTAGGTTTATTGTACAAGTTTTTGTGTTTCCGAACAAATTTACAGGTTTCCAGGATGTATAGTGAAGTTAGTGTTAAAATTTTTAATTTTGAAAAATATGGTCTACAGCTTTCACGGTTTTTTATATTAGTTAGTACCCTCACGCATCTCTTCTGCAATAAAAACAGGTCTTCGACATTTACACTATTGCCCCACAGTATTATACCGTATTGGAGCCATGCTTGGGCAAAAGCATGGTAAGCGCAGATTGCGGTCTTTAATTCAGTGTTTATCTTTATTTGTCTGAGTGCGTAAGCGAATCTAGCCAATTTAACAGCAATGGTTTCAATGTGGGATTTCCAGTTAATGTTTTCGTCTATATTTAAACCAAGTAGTGTGCAATTTTTTGTGAATTCAATTTTGTTATTTTGGTAAAAATAATCAATTTTTAAAGGTAATCTCTGGTATGGTCTAAATTGAATCAGGTTAGTTTTTAGCAAATTTACTTTAAGGTTATGATCTTCCAGCCAGGATAAAACTATATCAAATATAGTGTCTAGGGATCTTGTAAATTCATTACCATTTTCACTGGAGAACATAATAGAGATGTCATCTGCATATAGTAAGGATTTAATGCCGTTTTTACTTAGTTCCTTTGGTAGGTCGTTAATATATAATAGAAATAATATACATCCCGTACACTTCCCTGTGGTATGGAACAAGCAGTGTATGTTAAGCTGGAGCGTACTTTTGTTATTGTTCTACTCTTATCATCGAGGAATTAAATTAAATTAAATTAAAAATTGTTTATTTAGCAAAGGACACTTGTTACAGTACATGAAATTTATCCATCAGACTCCAAACTAGGCTGAGCCTGTATCTTGGTAGCCTGCGAGTGTGTTTAACAAAATTAGCTGAAGTGTGACAGAATTTATTATATTTATTACAAACTAGTTATATATTAAAAAACAACGAATTTGCGATTGCAGTGTGTTTATGTTTGTGTACGTGTCGTGTGTTTGTGTATGTGTGTGAGGGGAAGGGGTGAGGAGGGGCTTGAGTTGTAAAGAGGTAATTCTAATACATTTCAAACAAGGTTTTCGGTCTCAGAATATGAAATTGTTAGCAACCATTTATTCACCACTTTTTTTGCATTAGCAAGGGAAAGCAGCTTGATGTCAAGAATCTTGCAGATGTTGTTATATACGTACGGGTGGCTGTAATCAGGGCATCTTCTGGCCATAGCTGATCTAAGTGGCGGCAGTGGGGCTTTAAAAATTCGCTTGCCCAGGAGTTCCACATACTTTGAAGACTTAAGGAGGCTTTTATGGGTTCGTGAGACCGCCTTCATTATATGAAGCTGGCGTACAGTCAGCACTCCACTTTCTCTGTAAAGACTATCAGTGGGGTATCTAAACGGTTTCTTCATCATGACCTTTAATACCGCTCTTTGTGCCCGCTCTGCAGCCAGCATGTGACACTTGGCGGCGCTGCCCCAGATGGCCACTCCGTATTGCAGAATAGACTGACAGAGAGCGTAATATACCAGTCGAAGCACATCTGGTGCAGCGCAGCCTCGTAATCGCTTCATCACGTAGACCAGTTTCCTAGTTTTAGAAGCAAGCGAAGTCACATGTTGCTTAAAGGAGAGATGTTGGTCAAAAATAATCCCTAAGTACTTCACATGTTGCCGCCTTTCAATTTCTCTACAGGCACAGACACGTTTGGGCCCAGGAAATGGTAAAGCTGCAGTGTAGTGTACACATGAATGATATTTAATAGCTACATCCACAGGCGGTAATGACGCTGCTGTCTTTGAAAAAGCTACAAAGTTAGTCTTTTCTACATTCAAAGTCAGTAAGTTGGAGTTCAGCCACGACGCTACTTTAGCAAGAGCATTCTCAGCACGACAATATGTTTCCTCCCACGACTTTCCACAAACGATTATGACGGTATCGTCCGCATAGCATATCAGCTTTACATTAGGGATGTCAATGTTCAATATATCGTTGATATACAGTGTAAAAAGTGTCGGGCCGAGTACACTTCCCTGTGGGACACCAAAGACTACAGGGAGTCTGTCGCTGGTGTTATCCCCAATTTTTACCATCTGACCTCGATTGTTTAGATAGCTGTCAAACCAATTTAGAGCTGTGCCTCTTATACCCATGTGTTCCAACTTCTTAAGAAGGATGGTCACGGAGACCGTGTCAAAGGCCTTGGCTAGGTCTAGAAATATGCCAATACACCTGTTGCCACGGTCTAGATGACCAGAAACCATATTGGTGAGTAATATCGCCGCATCTTCAGTCGATACCCCCTTCCTAAATCCAAATTGGTAGTCTTCGATTAGATGGTGCCTTTCAATGAAATCAACCAGCCTGCTGTTAACTATTTTTTCAAGTATTTTTGAGAAAATGCTTAGTAGTGAGATTGGTCTGTAATTACAGGGCGTGTCCTTGGGGCCACTTTTAAAAATAGGAATTACAGATGCGGTCTTCCAGCAGGCTGGGAAAGTACCAGTCTCTATACTCAAATTACAAATGTGTGTGAGAGGTCCGAGTATAACATCCTTAACTTGTTTAATTAGTAAGGGTTTCACATTGTCCGGACCAGGCGCACTATTTAGTTTAAGCTGCAACAGCACCTTTTCCACTTCATTGCGATCAGTTGGACTTATGAAAAACGAATTAGCCAACTTTCTTTTGGGAGTATATTTAGCCGCCAGTGTAGCTTGTGTCTCCGAATTATTTTTAAGTATACTATCTGCTAGCTTCTTACCAACTGATGAGAAATACTGATTACATCGGTTGAGTGATTCCTGTATTGTTTCTCCATCTTTACGCAGGAGTTCCCCCGCCTCAGTTTTACGGGTTGGATTTTGACTTATGTCTTTAATCGATTCCCATAGCTTTTTAGTGTTAATACTACTTTCCTTCAGTTGCTGATTTTGATATCGATTTTTTAGGGAATATAATAAATTGTCACAAAAATTCCTGTACCTTGTATACGTAAGACGAAGTATTTCATTATGTGGCGATGCTCTCACTTTCGCGTGTAGTTTGTCTCTGTGTCTCATGGATCTCATCAGACCAGGCGTAACCCACGGTTTTAAATTGAATTTACTCCGACTTACCCTTACAGAAACTGTGTTATTGCTTATGGCCCGAGTAAACAGTTTACTAAAATTTTCCGCGGCAACTGTTGGGTCAGTAGTGCTAGTAACAGGCGACCAGTCCACTGCTCTTAGCTCGTCGGCTACTTTTTTATAGTCAATTTTTTGCCTAAATCGATTTCGTTTCACGGTGTTGCGGCCAATAAGACCCACCATTGCCATATCATGGTCAGTTACAGAGCATGGACAAGTAGCACCTACAACGCTATTACATGTTATAAAAATGTGATCGAGGCAGGCTTCTTTACGCGTTGGTTTTGTGATCGCCGGAAGTAAACCGTGAGATGTTAAGAGACATAAGTATTCCGAAGGGCTGTTGGCTGATTCATTCAAGATATCTATATTTATATCGCCCGCTACAATGATAGTACGACTGGATTTAGCTTTGTTTAAAATATTATTTAGAGAATTAAGAAACAGGTCCGTATTAGTGAATGATGGAGATCGATAAACACCAAGGACTGTTATTTCGTTTGATATACTTAAAAGGAGATAGTTGGCATCGTCAAACTGTGGTTCCACCGCTGAAACCTTGAGTTCTTCCTTGACATATATAACAACTCCGCCGCTCTTATTAATTACTTTAGTTGTGAAGAATGAGTGATAACCCGATAATTGGTCAATAATAGCGCCATCACCCAACCAACACTCGGTTAGAACTATGATATCAAATTCAATGCCTGTGTGCTTCAAGGCAATTGAAAAGGCATCGAAATTACGCTGTAAACTACGTATATTGAACGTTAATAATTTAAATGAATGGTTAGGTGTAAGGACATTTTTACATTCATTAAGGTCACTAAGGATATGACAATCAATCGAAAGTTCCTGGTCTATATCATCAACAAGGTTAGGTAACGTCATTTTCAAAGAAGCGTGAAATAGTTATATGTCCGTAGTACTGTGTCATATCTATCGAAGATGTCACAGAAAGTGTAGCTAAATTTGAGACCAACCGTGCTGAATACCTCATAAACAACTCAAAGTGTTTATTGGAATGTGTAGGGGTAAAGTGATTGGTGTAATTGAAGAGTGTTTTATTTATTTTATTAATGTAATACTGCAATCTTATTCTTTTATATGCAAATAAGAGGCAAAAATATAAAACTAATGAAACCAGGTACAAAAAAGTGGATAACAGTTCATTCACCCGTACTCTGCGAATCCGCATCACGTGCATCGAAGTCCTGGGATATCGCGGCGCCGGGGGCCTCAGGACCGGATGCGAGGCACTTCCGCAGGTCGGCAAAACTCCTGATAGGAATTTCATGGCTTCCTTGTTTCTTGCGAATGTATATGGTGCCGTTCCTAGTCCAGCAAAACTTGTATCCGGCACGTTTCGACTGAATTCTAGCTTCACGAAATAAAAGCCGGTTGGATTTAGTAAGTCTCTCATTAAAGAATATTTTTCTTTCTGGGCCTATTACTTCGATTGTCGAGGTTGTTACATTGCGTCTCGACCTGGCGGCTTTTAAAAATTCGTTCCGCAAGGCCCGACGAACAAATCTGACCACCAGCGGACGCGGTAATCTAGATTCTTTCTCTGTCCGCGCCTCAACACCTCGCCTACCGCTGTTTTTGGGTCCGACCCGGGTAACGCTGTCCAGGTCTGTCTCTGACAAAGTCATGCCCATCTTCAAAGCCGCAGTGAGAACAATGTGTGTTTTGTTTTCGTTCGGCAATTCATTTACTCCCGCAATTTCCATCTCATTACTAAATCTGACCTGAGCTTGAGTATTGAGTTCCGCCTCGAGGTGAACTACCTGCTGACGAAGATGCTCGTTTTCTATTTCACGGTCTTCCAGCACACGAATTCGAGTGTCATAAAGTGATAAACGATTTTCTAACTCACCAAGGCGCGCGTTACTTTGTGCGTATTAATTGGATTTCAACACATTGTTTGCGGTTTTTGAGGTAAGAGGCAAACCATTTGTGCGCGGCGCCGCGAATACCTATTCCGTGGAGTTTATTTAAAAGAATGTCATGTTGAATTCGATCGTACGCCTTACTCATGTCCAAAAACAGTCCAAATACATGTTTCTTACTTTCTACCAGTCCTAGCACTTCGTTGACAAATTTGTAAACTGTCAGAGTTGTAGATCTTTGTTTTCTGAAACCGTATTGGCGTTCATCAAATACATCATATTTATTGCAGAATGAAGTCAAGCGTTCCGCCATTATTGCTTCAAATATTTTTGAAAACGTACTAAGTAGAGCAATAGGCCGGTGCTCTTCGGGATTTGTCAGGTCTCCTTTTTTTGGGATAGGTTTTATGAGCGCCATTTTTAGCTTTTCAGGAAAAACTCCAGAAGTAAAAGATTGGTTTATTAGATCTGTGAGTGGAATAGTAAGTTCTCTAGCACATTTTTTATAAGTATAGGGGGTATTTCGTCGATTCCAAAACTGGTTTTATTTTTTAACTGTTTTATGCATTTATATGTCTCATGAGGGAGGACAGGTGATAAGAAAAAAGTGTTGATAGTGGGGTTTATGACTGGCTGACCTCGCGGTTTGTTGTCGGAATTGTTTAATCCTACGGACGCAAAAAAGGTATTTAATGTGTCGGACACTAGCAGCGGATCACCTGTTACAGTTCCATTTACATTTCTTTTGTTTTTATTTTCTTTTTACCTGTTTGCTCATTTACTATCTGCCAAATTGTTCTGATTTTATTGTTTGATTTATTTATTTTATTTATATTAACTTTTTTTTTGAAATAATTATGGTTCTTTTTAGAATTTTATCATAAATTTTGAAGTGTTTTTTTAATACTGGGTCGCTGGTTTGATTTAATAGTATTCTAAGTTGACGTTTGTGTTTACATGACACTTTTATTCCACGGCTTAGCCACAATCTTTTTGGTTTGGGTTTTAATTTAATTTTTTTTTCAGGGATGCATCGATCAAGCACATTTTTCATTTCAGTATGAAACCTATCAAAGTTCTCATCAATCGTATGGTATGGGAAGATAGTAGATGTCCAGTCTAGATTTTGCAACTCTTTTTTAAATGTTTCCATGTTTTTTTCTGTGAAGTGTCTTTTAAAACAAGAATATCTACATCGCTGAGCTTTTGCTATATCGGATATCTTTTGAGTTGTAACTAAAACTCCTTTGTGATCCGAGAACCCAAGATCCACTACATCAACACCTAAACCGTTAATATTAAAATTAGTAAACAAGACATCCAGACAAGTTTTCGACCCTGGTGTCACTCTAGTAAGTTCCACAACATGCTGATAAAAATTACAATTTCTAAAAAGGTTTAACAGGTCTCGAGATTGCGTTGTACTTTTAAGCATGTCAATATTCAAATCACCGCCTATAATGACATTTTTCCTACTGTACTTAATAGTTACAAATTGCATTAGTCTATCTAATTGTTCAAAAAATAAGTCGGGTCTGCGGGCGTGATTTGGCCAGTATATAACAATTAATATAAGATTTGACTTACAAATTTCAATTGCGCAAGTTTCAAAAATACACTCTATTGACAGATTGTTAATGTCCAATATATTTATATGTTCGATGTCATTTTTCAAGAAGATACATACACCACCTCCTTCATGAGTCGACCTGCAATAGCAGCTTGCTAAAGTGTAGCCTTCCAGCTTTAGCAGATCTTGTTTAGACGTTGAGATCCATGTCTCGGAAATACATAAAGCTTCAATAAACGGCTTCTCGTCCAAGAGACATTCAATTTGGTTAAGTTTATTTTTAATGCTACACATATTCTGATATAAGATTCCAGTTTGTCGCAATTTAGGGACGAAAAGTATTGACCGATTGTTTGGTATTCGATGGTGCTGTATTGGATGGTGTCTGTTGTATAATCTCGTGTTGGGTTTTTCCGTCGGTTTCGCCCGTTGGACCATCGTTCACATTATTTGAAAGCGTAGGCTGGGCTTTACCCTGTGCCGGTGGCAAGCTAACTTCTCTTCCGTTTATAAACAGCTTGTTGTTGCGCATCACTGCATTTTGGCCACGCTGTCTTGCTTCTTTTAGTTTTCCTCTCAGTATATTTCTGTCTCGTAGGCTATCAGGGTCCAGGAATTGAGATGCAAATAGACCTGTGTTTCTGAGATAATTGGAATTATGTATAATATATTTAGTCATTCTTCTGCTTAATAGTTCTATAAGTAGTGGGCGCCTCGAGCCTTCGCGCCCCAATTGCCTAATTTCTTCAATTTGTCCTGTCAAATCAATGTTATATAAGTCACAAAAAATTCTTTGAACCAAGTCCACTAGTACGAATTCTGACTCTTGTTCGCATTCATTTAGACCGTAGAGAACAAATCGTTTCGCATGGTCCGACTGACTATTGTAGTGAAATTTATAAGAGGTGTTTGGGTTGTTATATGCGAGACTGTCATTGGATGACGTATTAATGTTTATATTATTTCGTGATTTAGCCGCATCGGAATATGACATGCGGCTTAAATTGTCTTGTAGTTGTTCAGTATGTTTTTTTTAAGGATGCTATTTCATTTTCCAGGGATAAAATTTTCTTATTTGTATCATCAATATTTTGAGTATTTGTGCTTATTGCTCGCAAGAGATTTTCTGTTTGAATGATATTTTTATCAGATTCTGTTTTAATTTTGTTTTCTTCTGTTTTTAGTTCCGTATATTTTTGCAACAAATCGCGTATATTTGTTTCTATTTTGCCTGCGAAACAAGTAAAACGCTGCTCTTGTTGTTCTAGTTGGACTGTAATTTGGGAGCGGAAGCTTCTTAATTCAGTGAGAATTACTTCAGAAACTTCTTTTTTTTCGTCTATGATTTCGTGTGCCTCCAGTTCCTGGTCGGAATCCAATAAGATGCTGTCGTTCAAGGTATTTATTGTATGTCCTTTTTTACGTATTGTTATATTCGAGTCATCCGATTCAGTGTGTATAAATTGCCGAGATTCCTCCATGTCGGCGCTAACAGGTAAGTCTCGAACTGGTGTATTAGTGTTATTTACTTTAGGTTTATTACATCGACATTGCTGGCATATCCAAGCATTTTTGGACTCCTTCGACATCAAATCAAAGCGTTTATCATAAACGTTAGCGCAGAGGAGGTCATAGGTTTGTTTACACGCGGAGCAAGTAAGATAATCCCGCTTTGGTAAAATTTCCCGACAACCGGAGCATACTCGCACCTTCTTTTTACCAGTCGCAGCCGTTTGAGATGCCATTGTCAAAATTCGTCTCTTGGTTTACGTATATATATATAGCGGCACACTTTAAATTTTTACTGATAAATGCAAAAAATAAAAATGTTCTTATCCGTTGTGTTGTAATGTTCTTATTTGTTTGTTGTTTGTTTTGTTCACTTTATTTATTGGTCTAGTTAAATTTCACTGTTATTTATTTATTTTCTGGCATAAAACGTTATTTTCAACTACCCTTTTTCACTTTTGTTCAGCTCGATAATTTTTAGGTCATGACATCGTTTTATTCGCGTAGATTCGAAAGATAACACTTTTGGAGATAAAATTCAGTGGTGTGCACTTGGCGATATAATAATTACACTTCAATACTCACTTTAACTATTTTTGTAAATAATAACACGCAAGTTCAATGTTTACGAGGCGACAGCGCCACCTACCCTCTCAGAGTTCAAAGAAAATAAACTCTAGTTCAAAGAATAAATGACTTACTTACTTACTTAAGAAAATAAACAGCTCATGTGTATCAAAACCTTTTATTTGGCATAATTCAAGAATAACCTTAATAATATTCAACAACAATCATCTAGATACACGTCATTACAATAAAATATTATTAAAAATCAAAAATAATCATATTATAGGTATATCGTTAACCCACATAGTAACAATTCGTCACTTGACTGGCCTTCGGCCACATCTGGCACGCGGTCTACGATATTTTCGCAGACAATTAGTGACTGAAACCAGCCATGGCACTCTTCAGGTATAATAGTTTAAGTTCCTGCACTATCACATGTCCCCTTTTGAAAAAATCATACCAACTATCAGTGATAGAAATAGGCAGAGTATATTTACACAAACATCCACTCCACGTCTCGACTTTTTGTCTATGTTCTACCAAGTGTAGGTAAATATACTCTGCCTATTCCTATCACTGCACATACATATTTTAAAACAAAATCTATAGAAATTCGTTCATACATTTTCATATCTATCAAAGCAAGACATTCAGTAATCGGGGGTGAAAAATGAAAATGAAAAAAAATGAAAATGTTTATTATGTAACATATACGAAATACAATTAGCAGTGTCCGGCGGACCCCAAACTAGGCTGAGCCTGTATCTTGGGACCCAGCGAGTCGGTTTACATTATCAGTGATTTACTTAAGTACTTATTATCTTATCAGATACTTATAAAGTAGAAATAAAGAAAATAAAATAAATAAAATAAAAAATGATTACTGACATTGAAAACTTAAAATGATTTACTTAGAGAGAGGCATGCAAATGTGTGTGTGCGTGTGTGTGTGTGCGTGTGCGTGTGCGTGTGCGTGTGTGTGTGTGTGTGTGTGTGTGTGTGTGTGTGTGTGTGTGTGTGTGTGTGTGTGTGTGTGTGTGTGTGTGTGTGTGTGTGTGTGTGTGTTTATGTGTGTGTTTGTGTGTGTGTGTGCATGTGTGTTATCAGAACACTCTTACGAGCATATATGTAGTAACTCCTCCGTTTCCGAGTATGTTAGCGTTGTTAGCCATTTCGTTACGATTTTCTTTGCTATAGTGGTCCTACAATTTATTATGTTAACAATCTTACAAACCCTGTTGTATATAAAAGGATGCACAAACAGTGGAAACCGTCTTGCGAAAGCAGATCTGACTCTAGGCACAGGAAGTCTGTATATTCGTTTTTGTAGAAGCTGTTCATGTCGCACAGAGTCAACAAGAGACGCAGTGGTTGACCTGTGAGTTCGCATAACCGCTCTCAACAAAAATAACTGCCTTACTCTGAGTAAGCCAGTTTCACCATACAGAGCGTCTGTTGGGTAACGGTAAGGTTTTCTGAGCATAACTTTTATTATAGCGCGTTGCGCTCGTTCAAGGACTATCAGCAATGTCTTACACGCACTACCCCACACCGAGATGCAATACTGTGTGACCGACTGGCACAATGCATAATAGACTGTAAAAAGCAGGCTAGACGGAGAGCAATCACGCAATCGCTTCACCACATAAATCAGCTTTCTAACTCTCTTTGCCAGAGTACTAATGTGCTCTCTAAAGGAAAGATGCTCATCAATAAGGAGCCCCAAGTACTTGACAGAAGCGCTTCTATGAACCATATCGCAGGGACAGGATCTGTTTTGATTTCCACACGTATGAATTACCAGGGATGCTGATGCAGGTGGTGCAGAAGCCACAGTCTTAGAAAAGGGTATATAGAAAGTCTTATCCACATTAAGCGTTAGCAAATTTGACTCCAGCCAAGCAGCGATCCTGGAAAGCCCCTCGCTAGCTACGAGATATGTTTGCTCCCACGTCCTACTGCTGAATAACACTGCAGTGTCATCAGCGTAACAGATAACTTCAGAGTTTGAGAGAGAGTTGCAAAAGATCGTTAATATAAATTATGAAGAGAGTTGGCCCCAGGATGCTACCCTGCGGCACGCCGAAAAGAACAGGAAGCTGCTCACTATAAGATTCGCCAACCCTCACCATTTGCCGCCTACCGGATAGGTAACTGAGGAACCAGTCCAAATTTAACCCTCTCACCCCCAAAGCCTCGAGCTTTCGCAGTAGCATGTCAGTTGAGACCGTGTCGAAAGCCTTGGCGAGATCCAGAAATACACCCAGACACTTTCTCCCACCATCCAAATGGCTTGAGATTAGGTTTGTGAGCAGAATAGTAGCATCCTCTGTAGACTTACCCGATCTAAATCCAAACTGATTAACTGAAATGAGCGAGTTTTTTTCCAAGTACTGTATGAGGCGATTATTAACAATTTTTTCCAGTATTTTGGAGAACACACACAACAGGGAAATAGGTCTATAATTAGTGGGAGCATCTTTTGGTCCACTTTTATGGATAGGCGAAACAATAGCCAATTTCCAACAATCAGGAAAACATCCTTTCTCCAGACTCAAGTTACAGAGATAGGTAAGAGGTAAAAGTATAACGTCTTTAATTTCCCTGACGAGAAGTGGCTTACATCCGTCATACCCAGGAGCGCTGTCTGCTTTAAGTTACCGTATTAGTTTGTCCACTTCATACTGATCTGTAGGCCACATAAAGAATGAGTTGGGTACAGTTTTAGACGGGCTGTACTTAAGAGCTAGGAAGGACTGTGTTTCAGATAGCTTAGTTAGTATTTGGTTGGCAAATGACTCACCCACTGTTGCAAAATGGAGGTTACAGACGTCGAGGGACTCCTTCACCGAGCCACCAATTTTTGTGAGATCACTGAGGTCATTGTATTTATTTGGAGTTTCACAGATTGCCTTGACTGTCTTCCACAGTTTTTTGGGATTATCTTTGCTCTCCATTATCTGTTTCCTTTGATACTCTGTTTTGATTGAGTTCAGCAAGTTTTTGCAAAAATTTCTGTAGCGTGTATAAACCTTCCTCAACAGCAGATCATCAGGTGAAGCCCTCACTTGACAGTGCAATTTGTCCCTGTGTCTTATACATCTTATAAGCCCTGGTGTTATCCAGGGCTTAAAATTGAATCTAGTTCGACTGATTTTGACTTTTTTTGTGCAGTTACTCATAGCCGAAGAAATAATATTGCTAAAATTTGCAGTTGCTTCATTTACATCGGTACAGTTAATGACTTGAGTCCAATCAAGCGACTTTAATTCTGACGCAACTTTTGCGTAGTCAGTCCTTACTGTCCAGCGATCCCCTTTTGTAACTTTATATGTAGGGGAAAGAAGGCCCACCATAGCAATATCATGATCTGAAACTGAGCATCTGCAGACTACGCCTATGGACTGAGCATTTGATTTAATAAAAATGTGATCAAGGCATGATTTTTTTCTTGTGGGCTTGGTAATTGCTGGGACCAGACCATGCGTACACATTAGACACAAGTAGTCAGAGCACTGTATATCGCCAGGACCATCCAGGATATCAATATTGATATCCCCAGCGACTATGATCTGCTTAGATTTAGCTTGTGTCAGGATTTTATCCAATGAGTTCAGAAAATTATCAGTATTAGCAACTGCTGGAGATCTATAAACGCCCAGAATCAATACCTCGCCAGGAATCTCTACAGTAAGGCAGTTGGCATCATCAAATACAGGTTCAGCGACAAAGACCGGAAGGGTCTGTTTAGTGTAAATTACTACACCTCCGCTTTTGTTAATAAATTTAGAGGTAAAAAAAGTACAGTACCCGGGAAGTGTATCCACAACCGAACCTTCGCCTAACCAGCATTCTGTAAGAATAACAACGTCGTATTCTATGTTAAGGCGTTTAAAGGAGACTAAAAAAGAGTCAAAGTTATGCTGCAGACTTCTAATATTTAGCGTCAGGACTTTAAAGTTAAAATTAGGAGTCAAGACAACCCTACATTGCTCCAGTGCTTCCAGTGTGTGACATTCAATGGTGATGGATTCATCAAGTTCCTCCACTAGCTCACGTAATGCCATTTGCAAAACCTTCGAGCTCCCAAAAAGTCAAAGAATACCAAGAAATCGTCACACTGAACCACGGCTGCATAATTCTGTGGTGAGTTATGTTGTCCAGTGTATGAGAGTATTTAAGTGTCAAAAATGTATCAAATAATTTGTAATGATGGGAGTTAGAAACAATTTGCTGCACAAATAGTGCCACCTGGATAGTCGTAAATAAAACCAACACAGGAATGTCAGTACAGACTTCAAGTGGCAAAAAACATGTAAAAACAAAATAAAAGAGAGCAAATAAATTATTTAAATCTAATGAAAGATTAACTTTAAGCATCGCCGCCGTCTGTGTCGCCATGGGCGTCGCCGTCTGTCCCCGAGGCAGAGACTTTTTCCGGCGCGAAAGCGCCACCGTCTCCAAACTCCACGGCAGTTCCCACACTAGCAGCGCCGGCCGCCGCACCAACGCCGGCGTCCTCGCCGGCACCATCGCGCCCGCCTTCGGCGTCACGACGCACTCCTCCAAGCCACCTTCCGATGTCTTCCTTCCCTCGTATGACAACAGGCTCCAAACCCTCTCGCTTACGCACGAGTATGGATCCATTACTGATCCAACAAAATTTATAGCCCGCGCTGCTCTTTTGTTGTCTGGCCTCACGAAACAACGCCCGGTTCGCCCCTGTGAGACGTTCGTTAAAGAAAAGTTTGCGATTTGGACCCGCAGCTAAAACGTCAGACGATGACAGAGTGCGCCTCAACTTAGCCGCCTTTAAAAATTCGTTGCGTTTGGTAAGTTGGACGAACCGGACGACCAGAGGCCGCGGCCTATTTCTTTCAGAGATCGTAGCATCACTATGCTTCCGGCGAGGACCGACCCGAGTCACAAAATCAATATCTTCATCTCTTAGATTTATACCGATTTTATTTGCAGTGGTCAGAACCAAATGTTGTGTACTTTCATTTTTAAGCTCGGTCAAACCAATAATTTCAATCTCGTTGCGGAGCGACATTTGAGCTTGAGTGTTAATTTGTTCTTCAAGCTCAGAGACTTTCTGCTTAAGCAGAGCAACCTCATACTCCCGACTCTCAAACGCCTCCATTCTAGCTTCTGACCGAGCCAACCCGGCTTCAAGCACATCCAATCGGGAAGAGCAAGCGCCTACGGCCACTGTTAAGTCCTTCAGATGATTTTTTATCTCACACATATCGTCACGCAGTAGCCTAATCTCGGTCGTGAGCGTAGTAAATGGGTCGCACTCCGGACTGTGAGTCCCGGATGAGATCGGTGATGTTAATTTGCGTCCAGAAGGGCGGAGCGTAACGTTATCGCATGCAACGGCAGCAGAGATTAAGTTCCGCGTCGGCGTATTTGAGTTGCCTCTCTTAGGCACTTTGCTCTGGCATTCCGGACAGATCCAGCCTTGTTTAATATACTCAGTAATTTTTTTTATGTCTAATACCTTCACACAGATAGCATGGTACTTATCACTACATTTAGAACATTCCAAGCATTGCGATGTTTTTGTTGTCTTACGGCAACCCGCGCAGATGCCTGACATTCTCGTGTTGTAAGTAAACTTATGTAGTATTATTTTAAACAATACACTTGTGCGGCGTACGGCGCAGCAGCGGTGGCAGGCAGGCCGTCAATCGGGCGCGCACGGTAATAATCGGCAGGATTCGTTGGAGCCTCGGCGCGCCGACAGCAGCGGACGTTAAAATTACACAGCCTATCTCTTTTCCCCGAGGTGGAGAGGAGCCGTAACCGCGAGTCACTTAAAATGTATTTTTATAATACTGGAATTTATCACTTCACTGAGAAATACTCTGTCCTTAGTAATTAATAAGTGTCAAATTACTACGAACTTTTAGTAAGAATTTTAGTATCACGAGTCATACGTCTTTCCTTTACGCTGTAGTAAACCGAACTCCCACTGAAGGTTAGTATTTTTGTGCCATGTTTATTTTTACCCGACTGCGAAGAAGGAGGGTTATGTGTTTGACGCGTATGTATGTATGTATGTCTATTCCTATGTCCTCTCGTAACTACTCAACGGCTGAACCGATTTTGACAAATGATACGTCATTGGATTTGTCTTGGTGACGCGAGTGACACTGGGTACATGAATTTCTTGAAAAATTAAAATTGCGGATTTTTGGCGTCAAATTGTGAGTCTTCAAAAAATTTTTTTTATTCAATCCTTTCGAGTAGGGTATCAAAATGAAAAGATTTAAAGATAGATTACAAATATATATATAAGTCATATGATTAAGTTTAGTTTGGAAGAATAAATTGGCAATCAATTCATTCAAACAACGGTAGGCAGATAAATACGCCAACTACTAGATATCATTGTACAATAATTTTCTCTATGAAACCCATGTAGAAAAGAAGTACTAAGATACAAATAGTGTAATAGTACATTGTGTCTTAAGGGCGGTAAATAAGGAATTCCTAACGAGAGTCTATTAATTAGAAACCCGAAGTCGACAACTGACGGCTTTAATAAGTTTTTTTTTTTTTATTTATTTATTCTCAAAAAAAGGTACATAATTTTAATTACATCATTAATTTCGCCAAACTATGATGTTTATTGGCGAATATTGCGCTCATTTTACAACAATTGTACCGTACTTACTTAAAACTATACTACTTAATGTTATGCCTACCGCCCAAGACCTAGCTGTGCTGTCTAGCCCGCACCTATTCCCTTACAATACGGCGCAACTCCGCACACACAACCGGGTCTTGGGCCGCACACTATACAATGATTTAATATAAAATCCAATCCTTTTTTATTTTACGACTACAATACTAATACTTGACTTTATGAATCATAATTTTCTAGCAAATGCTTTTTTAATTTATTTTTAAATGCTTTAATATTCTTACAATCAGTTTCTAGAGGAATATTATTGAATAATCGTGGAGTGATGTATCTTCTCGTTCTCTTACCGTAATAATTGTTAGCTGTAGGTTCAACATACCTATGACGTGACGTGGCTCTCAGGTTACATGTATACGTCCTGAGGGTTTTATGCTCCGTTGCTTGATACTGATCGATTGCCAACAAATATTTAACTTTCTCATGTACCGGCAGAATCTTTAATTTCCTAAATAAGCTCTTATAGTCTCCATTACATTTTTCTCTCGTTTTTTTATCAACTATAGCCTTTAATATTCTGGTCTGAATATTAAGCACTTTGTCCAGATAGGTTTTAAAAGTGCGCCCATATGCCAATAATCCATATCCAATTACCGAGTCTGCCAGTGCATGGTATAACATAATTAACAATTTTTTGCCAACCGTCCGTTTCAAGCTTATAATTTTGTACAAGATCGATCTTAATTTATTACAAAGTGTATCTATATGCAACTTCCAGTTCATATTGGTATCTATTGTTAGGCCCAAATATTTATATTTATCTACTATCTGTATATTTTTACAACTACAAATTGCTTTTCCACTATGTAAGCAATCATATGTGTGTCCGGTAACATTAATACTTTCACTTACTTTTGCTATATAAGGCGAGTGAATTAGCATACACTTGGTTTTATCAATATTTAATATAATTCCGTTATCATGCGACCATTTTAATATATTTTCCAAATCAGTTTGTAAACATTTTTCTATATTTTTAATTTCTTTATCAGCATATACTAAACACGTGTCATCAGCATACATATAGGTGGAGCAATTTTGGACAACGTTACTCACGCTGTTGACATGCATGATGTACCCGACCGGCCCGTACACCGAGCCGGTCGGCACGCCATGCGTTACGTCCGCTTCACTTCCACTCACGCCGCCAATGGTAGTAAGCAGTGTACGTCCACTTAAATAGTTGCGGAACCATTCATTTATTGGACCACGAACACCACACTCTTGCATAGCTAGAAGTAGTTGTTCGTGGTCCAACGTATCAAATGCCTTCTTAAAATCTATAAAAATTATCCCAACATATTTTTTATTATTTAAATGTTGATATACTTCATCAGTAAATCGTGCTAAGGCAGTAGACGTACTCCTCGCCCGCCTTAACCCGTGCTGTGTATCAGATAACACGTTATTGTCCTCCAGGAAGGTACTTATTTGGCCAACTATGACTTTTTCAACTATTTTATTTAATATACTTAATATTGCTATTGGTCTATAATTAGAGAATTCAGAGTGACTTCCTTGCTTAAAAATAGGTCGTATGATTGATTTTTTTAACCCATCCGGATACACACCCGTCTGTGCACACATGTTTACAAAATTCGCCAACACAGGACTTATTTCTTTTTAGTATGATGTTACTATTTAAGTATGATGTTTTTCATCACATTTGTGAGTAAAATTGTATATTTGTTAAAGAAAATAGTATAGTAGTTGTCTGTTTGTCATTTTTTTCTTTTGTCAGTTTAATGTTAGTAAACAAAGTAAATTAATCCCTATCCTACTAATATTATAAATGTGAAAGTTTGTGAGTGAGGATGTGAGTGAGTGAGTGAGTAAGTATGTTTGTTACTTCTTCACGCTAAAACGGCTGGACGGATTTGGATGAAATTTGGCAAAAAGTTAGTTTATAACCTGGATTAAAACATAGGATACTTTTTATCCCGATATTCCCACGCGATAGGGATAAAATCTCGAAATAACAACCGCTGGGCTTGGAGTCATTAAATTTGGTATGTAGGTAACTCGACGGATGTCTAGAATAACACATAGGTACGCTACTTTTTATCCGGATATTCTCACGGGATAGTTTTGAACTATTTTGAAAACAAATGACTTTCTGCCAAGTACCTATCTTGCGGCGCATTCTTCTTGGCAATGATGGTCTTTCCGAAAGCGCTGGTAGTTTAAAAAATGACGTGTAAAAGTGCCCATTGCGGCCTATTTACTGAATAAATGATTTGAATTAGGAAAGGCAACATTTTTGAAATTTCAGCACTGGGTTTAGAGTCTTGAATTTTGTACAGCTATTCACAACACAACCTCAATGAAGGAAGACCACGATATAAATTTTGGAAATTGCCAGGGGAATTTGTTAAAATCCCGAAAATTTCAAGTGCAACTACCAGACCGATTAGTTTACGCGTGCGAAGCCGCGGGTAAAAGCTAGTTAATATTATAAATGCGAAAGTAACTCTGTCTGTCTGTCTGTCTGTTACGCTTTCACGTCGAAACCACTGAACCAATTTTGATCAAATTTGGTATATAGGTAGTTTGAACCCCAAGGATCAACATAGGATACCTTTTATTCCGATAGAGGGCGCCACCGCGCGATAACCTAGATCCGTGCAGACGAAGTCGCGGGCATAAGCTAGTTTGCCATAAATGAGAAACTCCATGATCCTGTAACGCTATGTAGGCAATTTATGTTACGACTGCAGGTATTTCTTGCACATTTGAAAAAAAACAACACAAACCAATATTAGGAAGACCGATAGTGGGCTTATGGTGGCGTATTGAATTTCAGTTGCGAGGAAGCCCTCACGTACATATGGTCGTATGTGTTCCCCCTGCTTACGCATAAATTTTTAAGTCATAATTCTATTTCGCATAATCTGTTTACGCATAATAGTACTTATGCCGAAACTGTTTTCGCATAACAGTTTATGCCGAATTCTTTTATGCATAACCTATGTAAGCCGAATGGGCTTTACGCATAATTTGTGAATTTAGAATATTATTTAGGCAGAAAATTACTTACGCAGAAAGTTACTTTTGCATACTTAATGTAACATCAATTTTATGTCTGGAAAGCAAATATTCATATGAATTTAACGATTCTGAGACGAAGTCGACGGAGCTCCGCTTCGCGGAGCTCCTGTTCTGCTCATTAAGGCGCTTGGCGCCTTGACAAAATACTAACCTAACCTAACCTATAGGTGAGCAATCCTGTGACCTGGGTTTTCTTTATTGCGGGGGCTCGCCCCCATGTCCCCCCGCTTTATGCACATGCCTCTTTTACTGGTGGTTGTTCGTTCCGTTATAAATACAATTCTAACCTAACCTAATAACATTTTTCTAGTCATAAATAGCAATTAGCTAACTTATTTTCGGATTTCAGCTTATCAAAATTCGGCTAAATTACATATATGCTAAACAAGATTATGCATATTAAAATTCGGCCATGTTAATCATATGCTTAAATAAATTCGGCTAAACAATTATTCGGCTTATACAGAATTATGCCGAACTAAATTTCGGCAAGTTTAAGATTCGGCGTAAATAAATTATGCGAAACCTGTTATGCGTAAGTAATCAGTTTCGGACATTAAAAAGTAAGTATGCGAAATAGAGGGCACCCGGTCGTATGGTGTGATGATATGCCCTCATTTGATACATCAGAAGGTATTCAGATGCTTGACCAAGTCGTAACGTGTGAGCTGCCTGATGATGACCAAGAATTGAAAGATTTAGTAGAACGACTTCAAACACACAAACATACCCACACTTGCTTCAAAAATGGAAATTATTGCAGATTTAGCTTAGCCATTAGTGCACTAGATCCAAGAAAACTATTAAATAACCCTCATGACCTCAATTCATTACAAGAATTAAATCGTTTGCGAAATCTTGAACTAGCTCCAAATAATACACCTTAGTTCAAAACAAAGCAGTTACATATTTTTCGTAGTTCTATACTAAAAAGCAAGAAATAAAATGAAGTAATTAAAAAAACTAAAAAAACCCGACTGCGATGTAAAAAATACAAAGTTTAAATGATTTCAATCATTACATTCTTCATAGAACTAAAAAGCACAAAATAAGCCAATCACTAAGGAAAGGACTTCATCACATTTCCTAACGTTGGGTATGCTGTTAAGGTTGATTAAGAGGTTTTACTAAAGAAGGTAGATATAAACGTAATCAGAACATTCCATCCTCGCCCTTTTCCACCTTTCCCAGTAGTTTACACTATTATGAATAGACTGAACTGAGAATGAAAATATGACAAATTAAGCATGACAACATTAAGAACCAAATTTCGTAGCAGGCGGGACCCATTAATTTTCTTTCGATTTATAATTTGCAAATGAGTGATTGGCTTATTTTGTGCTTTTTAGTTCTATGAAGAATGTAATGATTGAAATCATTTAAACTTTGTATTTTTTTACATCGCAGTCGGGTTTTTTAGTTTTTTTAATTTACTAATTTAAATATTTTCTTTCTTTTGCTATGTTGTAATGACGCTAATACACCACAAATTATGATAACTGTTTTGTGCTAAACACTCAAACGACTTAAATATATTCTTATCAGCTAAACCAAAATACTAAACGCATCCAAAACTCCAAAATAGAACAGAACAATTTACTAAAGCGACGAAGAATCAAATTGGGCACGTATTTGAATATCGAAATTTAAAATATCTAAGGTTAAAACGTCGACGGTCAAAATATCGAAAATCAGAATGTCGAACGATCATAAGGTCGAAATTCAAAATGTCGAAAGTATAAATTATCGAACGGTACAATTATCGAATGCTAAAATTTCGAAAATCCTAATATCGATGGATAAAATATCGAAAATTGAAATTTCAAACGATTCTAAGGTCGAAATTCAAATTATCGAATGTCTATAATACCGAAGGGTGCAATAATCGATTACTGATACGAAATTTAACTTTGTTTTGGCCACAGTTGAACCTAACACGCTCCTCCTCGCTACGCTCGTCGTCGCACCTAAACTTTACGGTTGAATTAATCAGACTTCAGTTTTAAATTGTAGCTAAGCAATCTAATCGAAAAATTAGGTGCGACGACGAGCGCAGCGAGGAGGAGCGGTTAGGTTCAACCGTGACCAAAACAAGCACGAGCCGAGCGAGCGAAGCGAGCGTGCCGCGGGAGCGGCCGGCGAGTGCCAGAATCGAGTTCTATGCATTTTTCTTAATATAAAGATACTTCGCTATAAATTTTCGATATTTTAACATTTAGTTTTTTGATGGTTGATATTTTGTGTTTCGATATTAACATATATCGATCATTCGGTTGTAGATATTTCGAACTTTCGATATTTTAGCCGTTCGATATTTCGGTTTTAGGAATTCCAGACGTCGATATAATCATAGTAGATATTTAGATCATTCGATATTTTGATTTTCGATATTTTGACCGTCGACTTTTTAGCTTTAGATATTTTAAATTTCGATATTCAAATACGTGCCCATCAAATTTCTTGATATGCACAGAGTGCTAAAACGTCAAATGTATTTAAAGGTGAAAAATCACAAATGACTTAACAATATACACGTTTAGAAACCAAAACAGGTAAAAGCACTAAAGAGCAATTACTCAATTTATGCGTCGGATTAGTAATAAGTGTCCCAAATTTCACTGATTTTTCAGGGACTAAATCGCCAAAAAAGTCCTCTGATCGTCTCGAAACCCAGATAGATCGATGCAGAAAAATTCGCTGATTCCAGTGGTAAATATAACTCAATTTGGCCCAAAATGTCGCTTAAATCATAAATCATAAATAAATCATAAATCTTTATTGCATGTGGAATTCAGGTAGGTACATATAACAGATATTTTTAACATTATTGTTTCACCGAACCCTGTCTTTGCAGACGTACACACATTGTGTTAACAAGACAAGCGAGAAGGTAATTTACATACAACAATTATAACTATAGATTATAAATTTAAATAATGATATGTCTTCTTAATAATTTTGAAATGAATTAAATAATATCTGATGCCGATGTCATACAAAATTATTATTAGTATTATTATTAATGTCATAGAAGGGAACTATTACTAAATTGACTGATTATGTTCCATAAATTCTTTTAGACTGTAAAAACACTTGTCTAGAAGCCACTGCCTAGCTGCTTTTTTAAATTCACTGTGTTCACTACTTTTAAAAATATCTGGTAATCTATTAAATATGTCAATAGCCATTATGAAGCAGTTTTTGGAAGCTAATTTCAATATTGCACGGGGCCTGTATAGCTTATACAAATATTGTTGTCGCACTGATGCAGACCTCATTGCCTTCACTTCCTTAAACAAATATATATGCTTACGAGCAAATAAACAGACTTCCAAAATGTATAGGCAATGTACTGTAAGAATTCGATTACGGAAGGCACGATTCGTCTTGCTTACGTCCAAATATAGCTCTCATACAGCGTTTTTGAATAAGAAATACTTCATGAATGTCAGTGGAGTTGCCCCATGTTATTATACCATATCTTAAGGCAGAATCAACGTAACCATTATAAGCAGTAATAGAGGCACTCAAAGATACTAGCTGGCAAACCCTTCTTAATGCATACACGGATTTGTTCAATTTAGAACAGAGGTTGCTTATATGTGCCTTCCAATTGCAATGGCAGTCTATAATTATTCCAAGAAATTTAAATTGAAAATACAAACCGAAACATAGATGCACAGAAAAACCAGAAAAATAAGACCAACACTGGGAATCGAACCCAGGTCCTCGGCATTCCGTGCCGCGAGCTATACCCCTACACCACTGCTGGTCAAGGGCACAGACACGAATTTCCCTATGCATCACATCATCACTGAGATATCAGCTTGTTTTAACTTTACTTTGTAACTTAAGCAGTTACCTAGCGCCATCTATATTGTCTAACTCTCAACGAGAAGCCTTCAATATCTCCTTCGGAACTAACCGTTCACCCCAGTGGCGTGCAGTGCTCCTGAACGTAAGACCGGCTGAAGAACATAGCTAAGCTCAGCAGTTTTTTTAATAGGGTGGCAAACGAGCAAGTAGAGAGTAAGTAAGCCCTGCTACCCATGGGCACCCGCAAAACAAACGATTGTGTTGCCGTGTTGCCTATTGAGATACATATTTGGAAACATGTATGTATGTATGTATGTATGTAAACTCTTTATTGTACAAAATAAGTAAAATACAGTTGACAAAAAACAAATATGTACAAAGGCGAACTTATCCCTTAAAGGGATCTCTTCCAGTCAACCTTTGAGTGGATGAGAGGAGCATTCACATGTCGAGAAGTCGAAAAAATAAAATGATATCGGTAGTTTAAGCACTTACCAATGTTATTCCGCCAAGCGAGTCTAGCTGTAGCATTTCTTACATATTTCGACGAATGGTTTTGACCACCACGACTATCTAACTGAGTGATTGATATTATTTGAACAGGACACTCACAAGATATCCGAAGTGGCCTTAAGAAAAGCCGTTAGGTTGTAACAGCCCCCCCTTATTTAAATTAATTAATTATTAAATATTATCTAATTTCTTATTTAAAACACGTATGAATTAAAAATCTAATAAAATCCGGACAAGTATTAAAATAATTTTAAGGGAAATTTAATGCGGACATTTATTGCGGAAAAATAAAAGGAAAATTAAGAAGTAAATTTGTTTTGGCCATGTGATCGTCTAGTGTCCTACGTTGTGAATAGTAAACCAAGCTCGTTTAGTAGAAGTAAGGGATGTCTATGAATAAAACCTAATAAAACCTATCCAATAAAGAACAATCTCACTAAACGTAAATGGAACGTAATAACTATAAAATTTGTAATGAAAATGACTGTCACTATATTACCTGAAAATAAACATTTATTAAAATTGTACACAGTAGGTAATTATGAAGGAAAATAAGCAATTATGTTTTGTGTCAAGGCTAGGGCCCCACCTCCGCCCTGGAGTTTTCTCCCTGGCTATTTACCAGTAGCTGTGTCTCTCGTTCCATAGACCCTAAGAGACTCCAACACAAGACAGTATAATTTACTTGTCAATAGTCAGTAAGTTATGTCGCAGTTTATCAAAGGGAAAGAGGATGCAAGAAACCAGGTTTCCTAGGTCTCTAATTACCCTATGCTGACCTTTAGTATAGGTTCAGAAGGAAAACTACTTTAATAAATATTTGGGTGTTTCTTTGTTTTAATTAATGTAAATATTTAAAGTATGTACTTATGGAAACTGTTGTAATCTAATCATCACTGGTTTCAAATGTACTTAATGGGATCTAAGAAATATAAAATATTTACACCCAATTCAATTCAAAATAAAGCAAAGATTAATAGAGTCATAAAATCTTACAATTAAGTCCAAAGTTTTAGATAATTTCTGTCAGTAATCTGTCATTAACTCAGACTGATATAACTTGATAAAATAATAATCAGTCGTAAACCAATAAATAAATAAAGCACAAGTAGTTAATCTTCCCGTGGTTAGGTAAAGACAACTATGGATCGCTTTTGGTCGTATCCAGCTTTAAGTAAGTCTTGGTAAAATTTATAAGTACTAATTTGCTCGTATTCTATCTCAGCAAATGATAGATTTTAAATTGTAATAACAGTAGTCTATTGTAAACAAAAACGATATCACCAAGAAGGAATTCGCCATCACAGGACACAGAATAACAATAATAAACACTAATAATCAAAACTATGTGAGCTGGGCTCACTTAATTAAATTAAATTAATCTTTAGCTTAAAACACAACTCGACTCTCAACTCTCACTGCCATGACTTCACTGCCCTTCCACGACACTCCCTTCGACCCTCAAGCTCCAAAACCAAAGCAAACTCACAGCCAGAAATTAAAACAGTAGGCCAACTCTAGTAAATGAACGAATGCTGCTGCTTTGTTCAGCCCAGTTAGTATCATGAGTATTTAATTTTTACTATCATGATATAATTTTCTTATTGTGTATAGAACCAATATATTATGTAAAGATTATGTGGCCTTTCACGTAAATGTAGTGATTGTTATGCACTGACTGTCACTGATAAAATCAGATGAACTATATAAATTACGGTAGATTAGATTGATCCATCATTATAGTATTTTCTAGTAATTATTTATTCAACTAATAATTGTCAAATGGCGAAACATCTGTACAATAATGAACCCTTCTCCACAATGAATCTCTTCCAGCCAACCCTTGAAACGTTTGCGAGAAACATTCACTGATCATTCAGTCAGAGTGAATATTAAAGCCAGAAGTAAATTAATATTAATATCGGTTTATATTTATAACCAAATGTGATCATTAGTTTAATGATAAGTATTGCGATAGCCTTGTAACATATGTATATTTATTATTTTATATTTTATATGAAAGGAGTATTCTGTATAACATTATATATAAGTGTCGCACAGACACAGACTCAACGCTCACATGCAGCGTACAAGCAAGGCAAATTAGGGTACTGTTTTCAGTTTCCACTATGACATTTTTTTATGCCACTTGTAACCATATCGGCCCTTCAATGTCCCAGCTAAGGAATGTTTTGAAACTCATAAAATGTGTCGATTTATTACGTGCCAGTAAACTAGCTTTTTCTCGCGACTTTGTCCGAGCTGAGATTAAATAAATCATTTGAGTTTAATAAACTCATAATAATATAAAATAATTAATTATATTTGTGAATTTGACCGATTTGAAGGCTTGAATCGGTACAGCTCTCTCCCTGAATATTTTCGAAAGGTCAAAATAATTTATTTTAACTGGAGGAAATATTCTAACAAACTATGAATTCACAAATATGTGAATTGAATAATATAATATTCATATTAGTTTAATTTATTTAGCATTTTCTCCTGTGAGTGTGTGTCTGGTGTGGTGTGTATTTAAACCAAAAATAAACACTCAAAATAAAGAATGGAATTTTTCCAAACTCTTAATATTCTAATTATGAACAATCATAATCTTCACAAGGCAATCTAGCTCAGGATAAAGGAACCAGGTTGTGAATCTGTCGACCCTAGTGGTCCTCGCCGGCCCCCTCATAACCAATCTTGCTTTTCGCTTGGCGACTAAGAAATGTGATTGCCGAACTGCCTCTCCCCAAACCAGATTACGTTAATAGCTAGGAGTCATAACCATCCACTAATCAGAAATCAAGTCTGAAATTTCCACTCAAAATAATGAATATTATAAATTTGGAGAGTGTGTAGTGTATAGGCATAGCCTAGCATTGTTTGCTTCAGCCTGTTGGCTGCGTGTGTAGTATGGTGTTCCAGTTGCCAGCATTAACGCCGAATGTCAATCTGACCTGCCACACACTTGACCAAAACACATTAATTTGGCATCAATCCAAAATGAGAACTGGTAAGAAACAAAAAACGAAACAAAATTAACCTTTGGTTAGTGTTAATTCTGCTTTGACCAAAATTAACCTTGGGTATAGTATTAATCTTGTAGCAGATAATATCGTTCATTGTTTCACTAAAGAATACAAAATTAACCTTTGTTTAGTATTAATTTTGTAATAATTTTATTTGTTGTTGAATACAAAATTAAACTTTGTTTAGTATTAATTTTGTAATAATTTTATTTTTTGTTGTTTTATTTTCAACTTTTATTTATGCTGTGACCTTTTCTTTTAATTTATAGTAAGTAGCCACATTTTGAACTGATATGCGTTCTTTACAAGTGCATGTTGCCCTAGCATCATCCGCACGGAAACACCATTTGATGTGTGCTGTTCAGAGGTTAAAATGCCAATAAACCGTCTCCATTTCTATGAAATGTGGCACCATTAAAGCTCTTATAAACAAATTAACTACTTCATCATACATACATCCCATGTGTGTGTGTTTCAATGTCGTAGTCAAAGTCAAATATTTTTGTCGTCATTAATTTAGTATTGTCAAGAATGCAGACAAATATTCCTCACTCTAATTATCTCACAAACATTGTTTGAACAAAATGCATCCTTCCTCATTCTCTTTTCCATACCTGCTTTAAATAATGCAACAGATCACGTTTGAAATGTAAGACGTACAACTAATATAAAAAAGACAACGTAATAATAATTACAAAAGTCTTTTACTTCCAGTTAAAACAAAACTACTTGAAAATAGTTACAAACACAGAGCCATACATAATTTTATTAATAACTTGCGTTCAAATATTATATTGAAACAATACACAAATACCCAAATCAAATGTTTTTTGAACATTAAATTCACAGTAAAAGGCAAATGATTGCTATCAAGACCCAAGTTCCAAACGTAACTCATTCCATCATTATTTTATTTCCTAGAAGAATAAAACTATATTTAAAAAAATATCGTTCAAAGGTTAACCGGAAAAAACCCCTCCGAGGAATAAACTTGCTCACGCACATCTCATTTCCCTATTACCCGTCAGTTTCATGTGCCTTCATGCACAACAAAGAGTTTTAAAATTGGATGTAATATAATAAAAATATCAGTAAATTGCAACCTACTACTACCAAATACTAGAAGTTCATGCTTCTTAACATATTGTAGTCATTAAAAAATAACTAGGTACTATCTTCCCTTTTTTTTTGTCATCAGTTTTAGCTATTCTGTGCTCCATTAGTAAACGAAAGCTGGCCGGGATACAATAATAATGTACGAACAATTTTACATAGATGCAAAAAAAAATGATCAAACTAAATAACGTGAAATCTTAAAACCATGTAAGTAAAAATACCAACTGCATTTCATTAAGCACATTACTTGAGCTTAGTAATAACTATCAACTCGATCCACACATGTACATAAAAAAAAATCAAATCAATCCGACCACTAAAAGCTGGTCAAAATCAAATTTCATGAATCTGCCCATTCTAACAATGCAAGTTAATTAAAACTTGTGATAAGACAGTGTAAAGTGGCCATCATGTGAACCCGTTGCAATAGACGTATCAAAATTTAAATTTTATGTAATGATACATTGTTAGCAACGAAAGTATTTTAAGTTAAAAAAATTTAACGGTCATAACCTTATCGTCGTTCCCTAACTTCATTTTAGGGTTCCGTATTCTACGAACGACAAACGGACTCTATCAGTACCTATCACTACGCACTTTATCTGACACAAGACCGTATATCGAGAACCGCATCAGACCGAAATCCGAAATTTAGACCAATTTGTATCTCTATTACCGCTAAAATAATAAATAACAAAAAGCAAAATCAAAACAAAAATCAAGTTTATACAAGGAACGTATTTTTTTTTCTTGCTTTCGTTCTAGCGCTCAAATATGCAAATTCTTACAAAATAAATATACTGCATACCAACAAATAACAAAAAACCAAACAAGCGAGAGTCAGTATTCAGAAAAACTAAACCTATTCATTTAAATGTTTAGAGATGTACTTACAAAACTCTCGGCGCGCGAGCCAAACTGCACCTAGAAGTATTTAATATTTTTCATGAAGTAAACAGTTTCAGCGGAAATAACTGTGACACTTAGTGTTAATAATTGGAAAAGTGACACTAGCTAGTGACTAGGTTAGGTGGAAGAAATCTATTTTTATGGATAAGCTAGCCTTTGTTCTCATTTCTGTGTATTTGTATTTATTATTATTTTATTTTTATGTGCAATAAAGAGTCTACATACATACATACATACATACCATTATTCGGCTGCCCCACGGTGATTTCAAGTATCTACATTTTTTCAGAATTTTATTTTTTTGCATATTTCGAAACAACTCCCTGAATGCCATCGACCCTCGTCACTCATTTTCTTCTAAACTTCTTACTTTTCTAGAAATTGATAATTATGTAATTCAAGTATCTTTTTCTGCCCGCTTATTCTAGGCTGAAATCAAGTAACTACTTCATGTCTAAGCTAAAAACAAGCAACTGATTGTAGATACTTTAAATTCAAATAGTTTTGTAGATACTTGGTTTCATTGTTGATGTTAAGTTTTTAAGTGACGGAAATCTAAATCTAAAAACAAACATCTGTCAAATGAAACATGTGGAGGGTATTTTTAAATATATAATGTGAATGTATTCCTGCATTCTAAGAAAATTTAAATAATTTAATGCCATAAATAGTACTGGAGTGATGAAGACGAGTGCAGTTTTTAATAAATAATCATTTGGTGTTCTCAGAAGGATGAATTAAGTACAAAAATATAATAACACAAGCTTTGCTAAGCTTACTTAGGGACTAGGTGAATTGGTGTGAATTGTCCCGTGATATTTATTTATTTATTATTTTATTTATATTCGGCGGCGTGGCAGGCCCAGGCGTCGATGGCGAGATGATCTGGACGCTTTTCTTCGCAGCTGGTCAGAGATTGCTCAAAACCGGGTCGAGTGGAGGACATGGGGGGAGGCCTTTGCCCAGCAGTGGGACACCTCTACAGGCTTCAAATAATAATAATAATTTATATTCCATGGATTTAAAAAAAATGGTTGCTTATTCCAATGATACCAGATGTAGAGGATTGTTTATTTACTAGTCGCTGTGTTTAACCTGACATTTACGAGTTTAAAGAAAAACGACACCAAAATATCTTTTAAGTGTATTTTCTGGCATGAAGGAACTTCTGGAAGAGACGCTAAAAATATCATCGACGCTATTTACAATCAATTACATTTTATACTATATATGTCAGCAGATGGAGTACATGGTAATATACAAAAAATATTAGAAGAACTAAGAATATTTTCGACTTCGAAGACTTTCAAATATGTAACTAGAGAAGATATTTTAGCTTAGAATAAAAAGAAAAGGAGCGTTAAAAAAACGACAAAAATGATGGCCTAAAGAATTTTCTTTTAAAAGATGTAGTCGAAATCAAATTTATGAAAGGAAAAAAAAAACAGTTTTGTACGAAAAATCGTTTCAAGATAGCTATAAAACCTTAGACTTCTTACAAGAAAAGCATTCAGTGCACGAATTGCCGCACCATTTAAATAATCAACCAGCAAGAGGCGTAAATCGATGGAAAAAAAAAAAACTTGAAAACTTGGTCCCAATAATGCTGCAATCACGTCAAACATTTTGGCATCTTTTAGGAGAAAATAGATAGTGGAGAAGTCGTAGATTAAAATAAAAAAGTTTTGGTAAAAAAATCTTTTTTAATAAGTACAAGCTTTTTTTGCAGTTTACCAAATTTCAAGTCGATCCCATCAACCGTTGAAGAGTTCCGTCTTGCGGAGATCCTGGCCGGACTACAAGGATGTCACTACCAGATTATTGTATTTGTCACGCAATTTACATAATTATGCCAAATTTCAAGTCAAACCGATTACTGGAAGTTGGTCAAATTTAACTTGCAAGATTTGACTACACACAGACAGACAGACAGACAACGGGATAAGTGAAAGTAAATAAAAGCTTGTAATAAAATCAAGTGGACTCGTCTAGATATTATTTGCTAACCAAGCCAAAGTATCACGCAAAAACAGCTGATCGGGTTTGGATGAAACATAAAATAAATAATAGCTTAGTAAATGTATTAACACTAAGGCTGTCTAGGAAAAGAAAGCTCGATTTAGTCACAAAATCTAGATTAAGCTCGATGGTTCCATACATTTACAAAATGTTAAATCTATTTGGACACTAAATCGAGATTTATGTTTTGCTCCAAGACCGCTATAGTCTACTTTTTATGATGAGTGTTTTGTTAACAAAATGCGAATAATTTTGTTAAATTAAATGGTATATAAATAATAACAAAACGTGTGTCATTCTAACAATCGCCATTAATAAACAGTTTTAACCTAGAAGGGAGAATCATAGATACTTGTTTTTATGTAGAAAATGACAAGCATAATCAGCTTGCGTTCTACGCTGAAAACTATTTTTGCCGTTTCTGATTAAATATGCTATATAAATTAAAAAATAACCTGTGTATTGAACTAACTTTATCCTATTAAACACTGTGGCATCCTTTTTTAATACTGTTTGGATATAATTATATCGCGAAAATTACATTTTACGTTTTTTTGCTCTCCTGTAAAATTTGCCGAAAGTCAGATACTTGAAATCAATGTAGGGCAGCCGTATTTCTCAAAATTGAAAATTATTGGACCCATTACATTTTATAACAATAAAATATTTAATCTATAAACTTGATCATAATTGTATAAAACTGAGTTAAGAGTGCCTACACTTTTAGTTACGGAACCATCTTAATATTATTCAATAGACACGCTTTGTAACTTTAGACACTCCTAACAAAACATTTCTTTTACGCTCTCAATTGGCTCGATTCTAAGTGTGCTGTGCGATACCGTAGTTTGGTCTCAGACGGGTAACAAACAACTCGAGCCCCTTTTTGTTTATGTTCTAAAACTTACTCAAAACTTCATGACACTTCACTTGGAATGACTTAATGACCACTTGGTCGTCGAAATTTCGAACACATGTTTGGGTGAAATAGGCGCATTGTTCAGAATGTAACCATAGAATATTTTTAGTAGTACTATAAAGAGTTCTTAGACTAAATAAAAAGCTTCGTTTTTTAAGTCATTGGAATTTTAAATCTAAATTGACAGGTACTGCCCTTGAAACAGGTAAATAAAAGACACCTTTTTATCTTAAGCTTGTTCAGTTAAAACTAGTCTAATATCAAAAGTCGAATGTTCCTTACCAACCTCTGCATTATTGAAACTTGAGCGTTACCGACTTAATATTTGGCTAAAAATATTCAATGTTGTAGTAAATAAACGAACTTACTACCAGTTTGAATTCTCGCAAAATTTTGAACCAATAATAATTTTTAATTAAGTTCTAGGAAAAATTAATCTTAAACCCAATTTCTAGGACTTTGAACACATGATCCAAACAATATACATAAACATCTCAACTCGCAAAAATAATACAACCTATAACTACTCTCCCCAAACTATAAAACTCTAAATAAACTGAAAATAATTTCTCTCCCCCAATTAAAAGTATTTTAATTAATTCACTCTCCTCCATCAAACAACAAAGCATCATGAGACATAGAAAACATCGTGCTGTCACAATAAAAACATCGTGAAGAAACCTGCACACATCCGCGAAACAATTCAAAGACATGTGAGAAATTCTCAAATTAAAACAAACTGAACCCGCGTTTAAACTGTAGAGTAGGTTTAGTTTGTTGTGCACTGATTCTATATCTAGGAAAAGGCCTTTTTGTAATTAAAATAAATTTAATTAGAGAAACACACAATTCACAGAGTCGGAGCTGAAGCAAGAGAGAGGGCGCTAGTGTTGCCACTCATAATAAAAAATATTTATTTGTTGGTGTTGCCAACATGCTGGGGGCCAGGGCATGTAGCCGCATTATTATTATTATTTTTTAAATGGGATTAATTATCAAAAGGGATTTTTATCACCACCCAGAATGTTTGTAATACCAATATTTTAAAATTATATTTATATAATATTAGAGTATATTATTATTTTTGTTTATACAAATTATGAACTTAAAAGGTTCTGAGAGGCAGACCTCACAATTAGGTTATAGTAAAAAAGAACAATAAGTTTTAATGAATAAAAAAAAACCTAAACTCTTTAAACAAACAAAAAAATAATATTTTTTAATCATTAATTCAAATGAAATTAATAGGTGTGGTACATGTTGTAAGCAATGTATTAACTTATATTAGACTGTAGCAAAGTTAAATTAGTTTCTTTGTTACAAAATTATGGTCTTAACATCAATGGTGAGCGTTTGCACCACCTACGCTTTGCCGACGATATTGTTCTGTTGGCTGAAAAGCACGATGAACTCTGTAACATGCTCACAACACTGGATTATCAAAGCAAAAAATGCGGTCTCGAGATGAATCCGGAAAAGACCTGCATAATGACAAATGGTTATATTAGCCCAATTAAAATTCATACAAAAAGTATCGAATACGTGAACGAATATATTTATTTGGGTCAAAGCATATCCTTCAAAGAACAATTTCCCACTATAGAAATACAGCGAAGAATTAAAAAAGCATGGAACGCGTACTGGTCATACAAGCACATTTTTAAATCCAAAATTGACCTCAAGCTAAAAAGAAAAGTGATGGATACGGTCGTAACGCCTACTTTACTCTACGGATGCCAAACATGGCCAATAACTAAAGAAATTATCAGAAAAATCCAGGTATTTCAAAGATCCGCCGAAAGAAGCATGCTGGGCCTCAAACTGAAAGATAAAATCAAAAACACCGATATTCGGTCTAAAACTCAAATAAGGGATGCCGCAAAAATGGCCTGCCGCCTGAAATGGCAATGGGCTGGACATACAGCAAGAACTAAGGACGGTCGGTGGAGCGAAAGGATTCTGCATTGGTACCCACGGGAGTCGGCCAGGCAGCGCGGTCGCCCGTGCCGCCGCTGGCGCGACGACGTGGAGGCTGTGGCAGGCGTTACCTGGACCAGATGCGCCGCTGACAGAGACACATGGCAAGAGATGGAGGAGGCCTATGTCCACAAATGGACAGCCCAATAACAAATACCCAGAACTCTAATCAATTATCAATTCATAAAAATAATTATTAAATATGTTATTACTTACAAGAAAAAAAGAAATGTTTTACGCATGAAAACATGAAAAAAAAATTTAATTCAACTTGTTATTGGAAATAAAAAAGGCTTTTATTATTATTATTATTATTATTATTGACCCAAGCGAGTGCAATTTGTGAGTCAGCAAATAAATAAACTCCTTGTATGTTAATTTTTAGATTTAGCGTGTCATATACTCTGTTTGTTAGTTTTGCGAGTAGAAGCATTGCATTTAACTCCAAGCGCGGTATAGTGATAGTATCTTGATTGCGAGGGTTGATTCGTGACTTAGAGCATAGTAAGGTAAGTGAAGCGTTACCAGAGTCGTCAACCACTCGAAGATATACAGCACAGCCATAACCAATCGTGCTCGAAGCGTCAGCAAAACCTATCAATTGCACCACACTAGCGTTGTTGGGAACTTTTATGTTTCTGTTTATAGTTATAGGTTTCATATCTGTTAATTTTTGTACAAATGAAAGCCATTCGAGTCGCAATGGATCAGATGGAACTTCGTTCCAGTCAATTTTTTCTGACCAAAGTTTTTGCATAAAGGATTTTGCTTTGACTAAAACAGGTGACATAAAGCCAAGAGGATCGTAAAATTTAGATATGTAACTTAGTATTTGCCTTTTAGTAGGATATTCTTGGTTAAACGGTTCTGGGCAAGAGAACACAAAACAATCTTTACTGACATTAAGTGTCAATCCTAATGTTTTCATAAATAAATCATTTTTTTTGAAATTCTAAATCGTCAAATTGTTGTTTGTCTGGGGAAATTCCCTCTAATATTTGAGAATTATTTGAAGCCCATTTATGAGTATAAAAATTTCCTCTGCTTAATAGTTCACATAATTGCCGCTTGGCTTCCGCAACTATATTCAAATCGGAGTGCGAAAAGCAGGCATCGTCAACGTAAGTGCAATTTTTTAAAATGTATGAAGCCAAAGGAAACTCATTTTCATAATTAACAGCTAGTTCATGCAAACAACGCGTTGCTAGGAAACTCGAGCTTTTTTGACCGTAGGTAACGGTATCTAGCTGTATACATTGTATAGGTTCATTTACATTACACCTCCATAGAATGTTTTGCAGGCAAGCATGCTGCGGATTTATATTTACGCATCTGAACATTCGGCGTATATCAGTGGAGAATGTAAATTCACCTAAGCGGAACAGGAGCATTATATCAAACAGTTCCTTTTGGACAAGAGGCCCATTCAGTAAAAGGTCATTTAATGATACCTTTTTGTCAGTCTGCATAGAGGCATCAAAGACAACGCGGGTCTTCGTGTTCTTGCTGTTTTCATTTATTACAGCATGGTGCGGCATGAAATATAAAGGATCGTTTTTTAAATCTAAGGAACTGAAGTCAATATAATGCCCATGTCCTAATTCAATGTATTCATTTATGAACTTTTCATATTCGGAAAGCAAATATGGACTCTTATGCAATTTCCTTTCGAGGCTAAGAAACCTATAGTATGCATAGTCAAAAGAGTTGCCAAGAGCATTATTAATTTCGTCTAAAGGCAATTTTAAAGGCAAATCGACCTGAAACTGGTTGTCCTTTAGTAAAGTAGTTTTTTGAAAAATGTTCTCACATAATTCATGCTCCGGAATGCTTTCATTAAAAACTTCAGGAATGCTTTCGGTTTTCCAAAACTTTTTTAAATTTTCATTAAGGTCGGAATTGCAGTCGAGACATAAAAGCGACACCTTACTTGTTTTGGAGTTGGTTTGCCTAGGTAAAGCTCCTGCTATGATGTGGCCGAATTTAGTGTTGACGAAGCGTGGTTGCGCATGCTGGTGCTGGTGCTGCTGCCCCGGCGCGTGTTGCTCAGCAGCCTGCCGCGGCGGCCACTGAGGCGCTGGCTGATCTGGCAGCAGTGTCTGAAAAAATACGTCGGCACCTATGAGCATGTTTATCTCCGATGGAATGTGAAATTCTGCATCAGCCAGCTTCAAATCTGAAGGAATATTTAAAGCCTCCAGGTCGACCTTGAATTGTGGGAGTTTACAGGTAATTTTTTCAAGCACATGGCAATTAATCGTCACCTTGTATGGTGAAGCCAGTGAAAATATTTCAAGGGGAATTGAATACCTCGCAGCATTATTTGTGTTGCTGACCCCTATGATTGTGGTATTTTCGGTCTTCGGGCTGAGCCCTAGGACATCAATCAATTTATTTGTTACCAGCGACACTTGTGATGCAGAGTCCAGTATGGCTTTTACATGGACCTCCTGACCGGTCTGGCTAAAAAGTTTGACTTTGACAGTCGGTATTAAAATTTTGTCACAATCTGTATTTGATATTAAAGAAACAGGCTGTGATACCTCCGGATGAAGCAAAGTATTGTGAGCTTGTTTGCAAATGTTGCACCGGAAATGAAATCTGCATTTGCCTTGGTGATTATTCAAACAAGTATTGCATAAATTATTTTCTTTAGAAATTTTAATTCTTTCATCACAAGGCAGAAGTTTAAATTTATTACATTCAAATAATCTATGATTAGACTTACAGTGTTTGCAGGACTTGAACTCCGATGCTGCTGCTACGTTTACCACTGCTGCCCGGTGGTGAGTTTTGCCCGACGTCATCGGCTCAACATTTTCCAATGCCAAGGCTCTCCGCTCCAGGTACAGCAGGAAGTCTTCGATGGTAGGATCGGCAGCATCGCTTCGCTCGAGCTGATATGCCCGTGAGGTGTACGAGTCTAGTTTACGATATAAAATAGCCAATATAATAGGGTCCCAGGTTTCAGTTTTGACATTTAGGTTTTTTAGTGAGGCTAAACACTGCTTTACTTGGGATACAAACTCCCTGATATTACTTGGTGTTGATTTATAAATGGCATTCAAATCAAGGAGTGAATTAATATGTTCATTTATGATTTTAGAGGTATGATTATACCTACTGTTCAGTAAATTCAGTGCTTCGTCGTAACTTTCAGAATTGAACGGGAGATTTTTAATTAAGTCTAAAGGTTCTTTTTGTAAGAAAGACCTCAAGTAATACAATTTTTGTACATTATCTATGGATCTATCGTTATGTATAATTGCTTTGAACAGATTAATGAATGGCATGTACTCACTATATTTCCCCGTGAAAGTATTAATTTGGATCGTAGGTAATTTTGTCTTAAATGCGCAAGTAGATGTACTCGTATTAGGGGAGGATTTTTCCATAACCGCGTCGTTGAGGACAGTCAAAATTTTGAAGTACTTGCCTTCGATCTCGGCCACATCTTCGGGATCCTTCTCATCGAGAGCGAGGATCTGTTTGTTGTAGCTCTCGTACTCTTTAAACAATTCCACTAATCGAGACCGTTTTGCTTGCAATATTGAAAGGTCTGTGAGTTTTACATCTTCCGCATTTAAAACAAAACTATACAAGCGCGTCATGGACGCCTTGGCGTATCCCCGGGACGCCTTAAGTTGTTTAATAAGACTTTCGTGGTTTTCCATTCTAAAACTAACAATAACAAATTACGACTACACTTTTCGCAACGATACGTTTTATAACCAAAAACTGAGAATGGAAGTAATATAACGAAACGAGAATGAACGAACAATGACAAAACAAAATGTCGTCGCTTGCGTCGGTCGGTCGTTCTTGGTTGCGCGCGCAGGTTTCGGCTTCGATGCAGCGTCCCTGCTGTCCTGCTTGCGCCTATAGCTTGAAAGCGAGATGGCTTGCGACGTGTGCTCCCGTGGCGCGGCGTCTGCTGGTGTTGCTGTACTGCTCGCACCTAGGTATTGAAAGCGGAATGGCTTGCGTCGTATTAAGTTTCGAGGCGCGGCGTCTCTGTTGCGCTGCTCGCACCTATGTATTGAAAGCGGGATGGCTTGCGTACTTTCACGTCGTATTTGATAGTACGATATTGCGCTTCCTTTTGCCCACTGACAGGATTGTGCTTGCTCGTATTAAGTTTCGTGGCGCGGCGTCTCTGTTGCACTGCTCGCACCTATGTATTGAAAGCGGGATGGCTTGCTACTTCCGCGTCGTATTCGAGAGTACGATATTGCGCTTCCTTTTGCTCACTGACAGGATCGTGCTTGCTCGTCGGGTCACCACGGCCGGGAATCTTGGCGGCGATCGCGTGATGATGGACAAGATGGCTGCCCTTGTATCGCAGCTCCGTATGAAAACTCTGAATTGGTGAATTGGTTTTTTCGAGCACTTTTCACTGTTTTTGTTTTATCACTATCGAAGGACCATTATGTAGAGTAGGTTTAGTTTGTTGTGCACTGATTATATATCTAGGAAAAGGCCTTTTTGTAATTAAAATAAATTTAATTAGAGAAACACACAATTCACAGAGTCGGAGCTGAAGCAAGAGAGAGGGCGCTAGTGTTGCCACTCATAATAAAAAATATTTATTTGTTGGTGTTGCCAACATAAACTACGGCTCAAGCTCTCTAACTCTGCGGAGAGGCCTGTGCCCTATAACAATATACATACCGAAATGATTATGGAGTCTCTCCCCCAACTATAAAACTGTAAATGTCTAATGTCTATTCTTATTTACATAATACTCATTGCCCGTGACTTCGTTCGCGCAGTACTCGTTTATGGCTATCCCGCGGGAACAATGCAATTTTTTAAGACAAAACTATCCAATGTGCTTCTTCGATAAAAAAATTTTATCTGTGCACTGAAATGAACTCAAATCGGCTCAATGGTTTAGACGTGATGAGGTAACAAACAAACAAACAGACAAACAACAACCAGACCTACAAAATTTCGCATTTATAATTTTAATGTGTAACGTGGCGCTTCGGCGGGGAGTCGAACCCCGGTCTCCCACGGGACAGGCGAGGGGATTAACTGCCACGTTATATTGAAAACGTACCATGGCACCTTCGCACCGCGCTAACATTAGCCTACGATCCAGGTGCGACTGCGCACTGAGGGTCTGGAGGCTTTCTTTACTCGGACTAGCTCAGGGGTCTAGGTCAGGGAGATAATGGAAACACCGGATTTCTAACACACAATACTGAGGGCTTTTATGCCTGTTTATTAATAAAGAAGAGTCATGCAACTTAAATACTAATTCACTTCTTAACCTACGGTGAACTTAATCTACGATTATTCGCACCCCGCGCCACTGCGCGAGGAATCGCACCGCGGCGGTGAGACGGTAGTTAGTAGGGACGCTACGGTCGGTTATTCACGCCACGCGCCACTGCGCGAGGAATCACACCGCGGCGGCGAGGCGGTAATTAGTAGGACACGGGACGGACGGCGGTTCCGGCCACGCTCCACTGCGCGAGGTAATCGCACCGCGGCGGCGGGTCGGTATTTAGTAGGGACGTTACGGTCGGTTATTCACGCCACGCGCCACTGCGCGAGGAATCACACCGCGGCGGCGAGGCGGTAATTAGTAGGGCACGGGACGGACGGCGGTTCCGGCCACGCTCCACTGCGCGAGGTAATCGCACCGTGGCGGCGGGTCGGTATTTAGTAGGGACGTTACGGTCGGTTATTCGCACCACGTGCCACTGCGCGAGGAATCGCACCGCGGCGACGAGGCGGTAATTAGTAGGACGTTACGGCTAGCGGGGGTTACTCACACCACGTGCCACTGCGCGAGGAATCGCACCGCGGCGACGGGGCGGCAATTAGTAGGACGTTACGGTCGGAGTGGGTTAGCGGGGGGAGGAGGAGTCAGAGGGGGGGCGTCACTCGACGGCCCCACACGTCCAGCCAGGCTGCGCGAGAAATCGCACCGCTCCGGTCTAGCCGCGTCGGAGGACGCCGGGCAACTGCCGCTCTCGGCGGCACGGCGTGGTTATATAGCATCGCGGGGTATGGTGCGGAGCGCGGGCGGCGGCGGGGGCGGCGATGCAGTGTTGTAGCCGCATGGTTTGGCTCCCGGTAGAACTCGAGCGTCGGCAGCGGTGGTGCCAGCCTGGCGCAGTGTTGTAGCCGCACGTTCCCTGGCTTGTGGCGGGTTCCGTCGTCACACGTTTCTAGTACACCGTCGTACTTAGCTAATAAATCTACCAATTCCAAATAATTGCCTTTATTCAGAGATGACGACGATTCATCATGGCCGCGGAAAGCTAATTCCTGCTTGCCTAAAAAGCAAACTATGTCAATCAATCTTTGAAATATGGTTCTATTTCTTTCTACTTTAGCGTTGTGCCGTATTATATCAAGTCTCATCTGACTGTTTAAATTAGTCTCGATTCGGTTTTGACCGAAGGTGGCTAGTTTAACACTAGCCTCCAAATGTTTTTCTGACTGTTCGTGCTTTTTAGCTGCCGTATGAAAGTTTCTTAAGTCGACATAACCCGTGTCATTCCAAACATTTAGAGAATTTCCGAATAAAATGCACGAAAAACAATACAAACGCTCTGTGTGTACACAGCCTGTAAGCCAGCTAAAAGTTTCATAATATTTCGCGTGAAATTGACGGGTTATCTTTCCCTTAGTTTGATTTAGTTTTAACTCGGGAACACATCTACCTTTTTTAACTACTGCAAGCTTGTTTTCGAACGAAAACTTACTAAATTCGCCTTTAATCAACTTCCGCAAACATACGAGGTCAACACACTGTTCACAACTAAAGCACATATTTAATCAATTTAAGCTCAATTTCACTAAAAGCACTATTTAAATCCTTATCCGGTGAAATTTCGCGACAATGTAAGTTAAAAACAAAAGAAAATCACTATAAAACCAATAATTCTACAAATAACCAGCCGGTCTCTTCGCATTAAAACATAAACAAAACTATTGGCAGTCTATCGCGCATGCGCGACCATGGGGGCTACTCCGAGGCACAACGCTCGAGGCCCGCGTCGCGCGATCCCTCGCGCTCACGTATTAAATAGTATAAGCGTGAGAGAGACCGCGCGACGCGAGCCCCGGGCGCTGTGCCTCGGAGTAGCCCTTCATGCTATCGGGCTATCTCGTTCACGCTAACAATATTCAATACGAGAGAGAGATGGCGCTTCAAACTCATATTCACGGGGAGGCCATTGAGGAGAAATTTTCTGGATATCAACTATTTTGATTCTCTACAAAATATTTTACGCAAACTATCGAACATTTGACGGGAAATTGGTTATCAACTATTTTCAATATTATGTCTACTTACAATTTTCAAACAAATATATATCTCCGAAATACTCTAAATGAAAAGCGTAAACAATACAATTACAAGTTAAGCGCCCAACCTTGGAAATTGGTTTGGCGGACCCTGGTATCACTTCAGCGTTCGTCGGCCGGACTCGGATATGTATCGAGAAAATTTTTTTTGGCTATGCTTGTTTGTGTGAATGTCAGTGTAGTGGTCTGAAGTCTGTCAGTACTTAGTTCACGGATGCTTTTTACAAAAGCGTAGCGTATATTAGTGTGCGCGGATAAAAGCAAACCCGATTTGTGCTTTACCAGCGGGATTAGGCGTTTTATTAAATTGTACCTACGTCGTTCGTGACGTGAAGCGCGGAAATTCAAACGATCAGCGCGCACTTTTTTAAGGTTGGTATAGCGGAACGGTAGTACATTACGAACCGAACGAATAACATTAATGAAAATGAATTAAAATAAAAAGTAACTTAATTAATTTAATAATAATAATAATAATAATATCCATTTATTTCAAACACAATGTCCATAGATGGTTAGTAATATAAATATTTATGTTAATATGCTAGGGTAGGCACTGCTTTTATGCTTATTCATAAAGACCGCCCCTGGTTCACCCGGACAAGAGATGTCGCTATTAAGCAATCAAATTATGACTGGTTTTTTGGAATCTTTTTGTATTTTTTATTTGAATTCCAAATTTTTACTTTTACGGTCATCCCGTGAAACCTAAATTGAAAATACAAACCGAAACATAGATGCACAGAAAAACCAGAAAAATAAGACCAACACTGGAAATCGAACCCAATGTGCATCTATGTTTCGGTTTGTATTTTCAATTTAGGTTTCACGGGATGACCGTAAAAGTAAAAATTTGGAATTCAAATAAAAAATACAAAAAGATTCCAAAAAACCAATCATAATCCAAGAAATTTCATTTGTGATACTTCTTCTATAGAGTCACTATCATGATTTACATTAAGACCGAATGTTCTACCTTTGTAAGTGCTAAATTGCATAAATTTAGTTTTACTAACGTTAACTTTTAAATTGTTTATTGTTAACCAGTTTATTGTTTGAGCCAGAGTCGTATTTATACTATCACTAGCTGTTGCTCGCGGCTTCGCCCGCGGCTTCGCCCCCGTTGTATTTTTTATATATTTTCTTCCATAAAAACCTTCTCCTGACAGTAACAAACACAATAAAAAAAGAATTAGCGAAATCGGACCAGTCGTTCCCGAGTTATGCGCTTACCAACACATTTTGCGATTCATTTTTATATTATAAGATTATAGGTTTCAAGATCTTTTCCTTCTATAATTATTGTAGTATCGTCCGCAAACAGAATGCAGTCATTTGAGAGAACATCGGGCAAATCGTTTATATAAATCAAAAATAGTAAAGGCTCAATAACACTGGCCTGCGGTACTCCATATGAGTTTTCAACAAACTCAGAGCGATATGTATTTATACATATTTGAGAACAGTATCTCGATGTTTCCACGCATTGAGTTCTGTTCGACAAATAGGTCATAATCCAATCATATGCAGGACCCCGAATTCCATATTTATATAGTTTCATGAGCAGTCGTTTGTGACAAACAAAGTCAAACGCTTTGCTCATGTCCATAAAAAGTGTAGTTACCGGTATATTATTATCAATACAATCCATAATCCGTCTCATTAATTTAAAAGCTGCAAGGGAAAGTGCTTCTACATTTCCTAAACCCATTCTGTTCATCTTTTATAACGTTATGTGTATCAAGAAAGTGTAACAACCTACTATACATGACTTTTTCCAAAATTTTTGAAAATATAGGGATACGAGTAATGGGTCTATGATTTTCTGACAAGTATTTGCCACCCTTTTTATATAAGGGACTAATAACGGATTTTTTTAAAACGTTTGGGAATAATCCCTGAGCTAAACATAAGTTTATTATGTAGACCAAAGGGCCTGCGATAGCAGTAATACTTTTTTTAATAATATCAGTGCGTATAGAATCATATCCGACTAATTTATAATTTCTCAGTGATTTTAAAATTTTTGTTAGCTCACTTATGTCAATAGGATTTAAAAATATAGTTGATTCAGTAGCATCAATTTGAATTTGGTCTGATGATCGATCTTGCGATGAACAATTTTCTTTAACAACGTTCAAAAAATAGTTGTTAAAAGATTCCGCTATAAGTTGCGGGTCAGTAATCTCTATATTGTTATGAACTAATTTATCAATCGATTGAAAGTTCATATCTGTAGCAGTATATTTCCGTATAACATTCCAAACTGCCTTACAAGTGTTATTAGAATTAACAAGATACTGAACGTTTTGAGACTTTTGACACGAAACAATACATTTTTTTAAGCAACGTGAGTAATTTTCATACTTTTTAATACATTCTTTAAAACGACGACTCTTCAAATATAGTTGTCTCTTAGTTTTGCAGCACCTACGTATTCCCCTTGTTAACCATTTGCAAGTTTGTTTTTTTCTTGTCACTCTGATTTTGACCAGAGGGAAACACAAATTATAAAAAAGTACAAACAAATCGTAAAAAGTGTTAAATGATTCATTTGCGTCACTTTTTTCATACACTCCATCAAATGACAAAGAGGATATACAATCCAAGAATTTATTCAGATTGTCCTGACTATAGTCTTTCCGGTACACATACCACCACAAGGGTGGCAAGGAATGGCGTTTCTTTATAGGGACTAGAATGGATTGCGCGGTGTGATCAGATAGGCCCAACTCGTGAACTACTGCTTTCGCGCCATCTATGTTCGTTGCAATGTGATCTATGCACGTCTTGCTTGTTGATGTTAGTCTTGTCGGCTCATGTATAACGAGGTTCAAATTGTATACCTCCATCAGACGAATTAGTTCTCGTGAGATTTTTGATGGTTTCATGATGTCTATGTTGAGATCACCACACAAGACATATCTTTTTCTCTTATGCTGGCATATGGTATTTAAAAGAAGATTGAGTTTCTGAAAGAAGGTCGCATTTGTCGAAGTTGGGGTTTTGTTTGTGTAAATACAGATGATAACAATATTGTATTTCACAATATGTATTGCACAACATTCGAAAACCAGTGTCTGCGCTAAAATTTTGGCTTCTTTGATAACTGAAAAATCAATATATTTTCTTAAAAGAATTGCGACACCTCCTCTGTTAGAATTTTTTCGTGAAAAACATGTCGCAACTTGAAAATCGTTCAACCTTAAATTACACTCAGTTCCTCTTATCATATTGGTTTCACATAGACAAACTGCGTCAATATGCTTGCCACTGTCGTTTAGATCAACCAGTTCGCAATATAGTTGTTCCTGTTTAGCTAGAGCGCCTGCTATATTTTGGTGTAATATTCCGAAATTCATGTTATGTTGATTAGGAACGAAAAAATGCTGATGCTGTCGTAGTTTCCAGTACATCACTGACGGATTCTCCATCTCCTTTGTTCGAATTAAGATTTGCAGTTTCAGTTTTTAATTCATACGGAGATGATACTCATATTGAAATTATGTTTCTTCGCAGTAGTTGAATTTCATAGTTAGGAGTGTAAAGTTTACATGCAATCTTGTGGAAAATATGATACACAAGATTATACTGAAGAGCACTTGTTCGATAATTCCATGATGTATTATCATGTGATATAATGTCACAATGTTCATTTCTAGTCTTAATAAATTGTAGCATAAGGTTTAGTTTAGTTTCATTCAAATGACGACTGTAAGGGATGGAGGACAGAAACACATTTGTATTTTTCCATCTCTGTACAATGTAATACAAGTTAGCGAACATCTCATTTGGATCTTTGTCATTTGTTCCTGTCAATATGATCACAAAATCATCTCTTGTCAATAATAAGTCTGAATTTGACAGCGGCTTTAAGACTTGTTTTGTGTATGCCCCTGGACTAGAATAGCACAAGATGTCAAAATACTCAGCGAAGGCATTGTTTAGTAATATCCCTAGGTTCTTGCCCCGTTGATCTGAGACAATGATTATTTTTCGTTTCGTAAGACCCTGTTTTATTCGGTTATCATAATCGTCTTGAAATTGTTTTGCATAGATTTTTTTTGAAATTTATATTTTTCCTGTGAGAGGTAACATCATTTGAAGACTGTGAAATGATGCGACGAAAAGGGTTCAGAATATCAAATGTTCCAGCTGATAGGGATTTGTTGTTTAATTGTTTAGTATCGGCAAATAATAATAATAATAATAGATTTATTTGTCGACCAACTTGGATCAAATTGTTAGTATTTTATTTACATGTCACAGACTTATAGCTAAGGTTAGGTTAACGAATTCACAAATTAAATTAAATTAAAACAAATAGTACCTACCATTAGGCAGCGCCTCGCACATGAAGCTGACAACAGTGATTCATGTACGGACAGTCCAACCTATTCGCCACCACGCTCAGGATGCTGTTGGTGCTGGCACGAACTCTGCGCACCAGGGATGCACATCGTTTTCGCATCGTAGTGTAAAAGCAATCTACTCGAGCCTCCGCGAACATCCCTGACGCACTGCAGTACCGCGGCAGCCCCATCAGCATCCTGAACGCGTTGTTATACTGTACGCGCAGCGCACTGTACTGCTTCTGTGTGTAGTTCACCCACAAGCTGCTCGTGTAAAAATTTGTACAGTAGGCTTTAAAAAGAGTCACCTTAACTTCTTTAGAACAGCGAGCAAACCTGCGGGCAAAGTTTCTGTTATTTTCATTATGTTTCTCAACACTTGTAATCGACTTTAGAGATGGCGCTGACGGAGATAATTGCTCAGAATCTTTCCCTTCTGGTGTTTCATTGAGCTATCGACGCTAGTTTCAGATGTTTGTGTTTGTTGACCTAAGAGGAATATTGGGTCATTACTTGAAGATTGTGCCGGTGACAAAAGCTGCGGTGTATCATCATCACTATCCAAGACTTCACAATTCTTCTTTGGGGTGAATATATCCTTTTTTAGGGGAGTCACTTTTCTAATGGGCCCTTTATCTATAAAGAGTTTTTTATAGATGTCTCCTTTCTTTTGCTGGTCTATTAATTTTTTCCCTAGTCCAACCAGCTCCATGTTAAGTCAATCAATCTCTTGATGTGCGCTTACTAATTGGATTGACAAGGCGCTAATTTCAGCTTTCAATTCATCAATCTGTGAATTTTCAGTTCTAGAAATATCAGGAAGGCTAACAGAGCTAACATTAAAAATTGTGTCTCCCATCAATTCCGCCTCGGATTCTGGATCAGATAGTGCCTCTGGCAAACAATGTTGTTTTTTCTGTGTTGGTTTCCTTATAGTGACGTAGTCTCGATCAGATGTTTTTATATCTACCAGTTCATTCAGCTTCGAAAGATCCCTAGAAGGAGATAGAGAGATTTCATCCGGCGATTGGTGTTGTAGTGGCGCAAAAAAAAAAAAAAAAAACAAAAAAGATTTTAAGTTGTTGGTTAGCCAGTTGGCTATCACGCCACTACAGGTGATTATATAATTTAGATGTATATTACCGGAATGGTCTCGGAAGAGCAACGGGCTTTTATTTCAAGGACCGTGTATGCTTAGGGCTAAGGGATTAGGGCTCCTCACCAATAATACTACTACTTGGCATGCAATAAATAGTATATTACAGAAAGCGCGATATGGCGGTTACGGCCGCAGTGAAACAATGGGGACTTAAGCTAAGGCCGAGTTAATCTAGATGGGTGCACCCCGGGTCTAATGGACGCGGACGCGAGGGCTCTCTGCCCTTAAACCGACGCGCAGATACTACTGGCCAGTAATTGAAATAATTTTCAGTACTCACAACGTCTCGAGTTTCAACGAAGGTGAAATCCGGTGAGCTAACTCACGGCTGATGAAGGGCGGGTGGCGTGCGAGGCCGCGCGCTCGCTATTACAAGCGGATGAGCGGCCCGTAGGGCCATGTCGACGCCAAGCGTAATGAAGATGAAGAATGTGGGCGGCGCACGCGCATCACGCGCGCGTCACACGTATCCTGCTGTCGCCATGGGATGGCGAGCACTTTGCAGCACGGGGTTCTCCCGCCGAAGGACGGCGCGTCGCCTTGGCGTCGTGCCGCGCGCCGGGGTGGCGCGCGGGACACTCCTCGCGGAGGCCTACGGCAGCGCCCGCGTCGGGCAATCGCCTCGCATGGCGGCTGTAACCAACGCTTTCAATAGCTGCATAGATGAAGGTGTATTTCCAGATTTGATGAAACATAGTAAAGTAGTTCCTATTTTTAAATCAGGTGATAAAGATAATCCCTCTGATTATCGTCCGGTGTCCATCCTATCAGCGTTTAGCAAAATATTCGAAAAAATAATGCTGACGCAAATGATCTCGCATTTTAATACTCATAAAATCATGCATCCACAGCAGTTCGGATTCACAAAAGGCAGGTCTACTACAGACGCGGGTCATAGTTTAGTTAAATTCATTTTGCAAGCTTGGGAGGAATCACATGACGCTATAGGTGTATTCTGCGACCTCTCGAAAGCTTTTGATTGTGTGGATCATGATACTTTAATTTGTAAGTTAAATTTTTATGGCATTCGTGGCCTCGCTTTAGAACTCATTAAATCTTACCTCACACAAAGAAAGCAAAAGGTAGCGATTAACGGAGCGGTATCGGAGGAATCTGTGGTCGAAATGGGAGTGCCTCAAGGATCCATTCTTGCCCCATTCCTGTATCTTATTTATGTAAATGACCTAACTTATATGTTAAGCCAAAAGCGGGTATCGTTATGTTTGCTGACGACACGTCTTTACTGTTCAAGGTTAGTAGAAAAGATACCGACTTCACTGAACCCAATGAAACCCTGTCCGTGATATCCGCATGGTTCGCTGCCAATAATTTGTTACTAAATCCTAAGAAAACCAAATGTATTAAATTCTCATTGATAAATTCATCTAACTTGAATTCAATTTCTAATATAAAGTTAAATGGGAAAACTATTGAATTTGTAAAATAAACAGTATTTTTAGGAATAACACTCGATTCTAAACTGCAGTGGGGACCTCACGTCACTGCAATCGCGGGTAGATTGAGCTCTGCTGCTTTTGCAGTTTGGAAAATACGGCAGCTAACCGATGTGGCGACGGCACGGTTGGTGTATTTTGCGTACTTTAATAGCATTATGTCGTACGGGCTTATTTTATGGGGATCTGCTGCAGACATCGAATCAATTTTTATCTTGCAAAAGAGAGCATATAGAGCAATTTATAATTTGAAGACGCGTGAATCTTTAAGATCATTTTTTAAGGAAACTGGTATCCTAACCCTGCCGTCGCTTTATGTTTTTGAAATAATCATGTACGTTAGGAAGAACATATGTGATTTTCCCACTAACGTCGATAAGCCAAAGGCTACTAGAAACACAGGGAAGCTTAAAGTACCATCTTACAGACTGGCTAAAACCAAAAAGTCGTTTTTGGGAAGTTGCATACGTTTTTATAATAAAATTCCAAAAAATATTACTGAAGAAACTGATACAAAATTTAAATCTACTGTCAAAAAGACATTAATATCTAAGGCTTATTATAAAGTTAACGATTATATCATGGACAGGGATATTTGGAAATAATTCCGATCCGCACTAGCGATCCCTTCAAATAGTGAACCTACTGTGTTAAAAATAAAATTGTGTTAAATACTTGTAATGTATAGTACATAGATGTCATTTATAAATATTGTGAATCTGTTTTTAAAAAAAAAATACCTCGTTGAGTTTCTTGCCGGATTCTTCTCAACAGAGGTTTTTTTCCGAACCGGTGGTAGATTAAAAAAATGACGTGTAAAAGTGCCCATTGCGGCCTATTTGCTGAATAAATGATTTGACTTTGACTTTGACTTTGACTTATACAAGCTTGGTAACAATATTAGTTATTTATATATTAGGCGTCTATGTATAATAACATAGTTACTTGCATTTGAAAAAAAAATGAAACACCATAAAGAATGTAAATTTATTGCATCGCCTACAAGTGTTCTAAGAGGTCCAAGAATTTTGTTTTTAAGTGTCAACGACTTATGCGTTCGAGTGCGTGAGACCGGCCGTGTTAATTTTTGCTCAAGTAAACTAATAAAGTTGTAGATTTATGGGAGTCTGTGGAACGTTCTCGAAATTCGAATGCATGATTTTTTTTTTATTATAGGTTTGATAGTAGGGATAGGGCAAGGAGACCTTTGTTTGGAAGGAGGTTTGGAAGTTAGTTAATTTCGGGACGCGAGACGCTACGGTGTTCTTACTTACATATCTGTTAAAATTAATTCATAGTATAAAAGTTAGTGAATTTGTTTATTTGTTAAATAAAATAAAACGATAAAATATACGAGAGCGAATCTCGATTTCGATCGTATGAAAACGTGGACTTGTAATCAAACTGTGTATAGTACTATATAGTAGTATTAGTACTTTAGTGTTAAGTGCGTTTTGTGGACTAGACTCTTTGTTCGTGAGGCAGGTCGAGATAGCTCGATCTCGCAGTAGCTGAGACTCGTCGTTAATCAGGACGATAATATTATCGGCAGCTAAGTTTTAGATATAATTTTTGATACAATTATTATTAGTGCTATAAATTGAAATCTGACTTGACTATTTTTTTTTTTATTATTATACTTCTAGGTACTTTATTGAAACTGTTGAAATCTAAACTTAACCAATTACTGACTTCTAACCAAAATTTAATTAATTATAACGCATTGTTTAATTTACTTAATCGACAAAGATACTTTTGTTTTACAAATTGTAGGGGCGAGCCATTGAATAGTAGTTCTAAGTTTGTAGTTGTATTTTTAGTAGTATTTTCTGAATGGTTGCATTTGTTTTCGGCGTGTTTGAGTCGTTCATCGTGAAGCAGAGCTTCGTTGAGTGAAATCTATTGTACAAAGAGTGAAAGGGTGAATGAGTGTGAGAGTGACAAGAATTTCTTTGTGAGCGTAATTAATTTGATACCGCTTAATTTGATTAGTTTTAAGGTGTCACTGTGATTTCGTTGGAGTAAAAGGAAGAGTGTATATATTATCTAACTCACTACTTTGCGTCACTCACTCAACCTGACATTTCATCGAATTACTGTGTCACACGTAGCGTTGCTTGTTTGATTTTAGTCTGTGTCAACCTAGAAAACTTAATAGGATATTACTGTTACACTTTACACACATTCTGTTACACTGCACAACATTACACGTGAAATTATTAAATTTCACAACACACACTAGGTACACACCACATTTTATTTATTCAAAATACACACACTAGCTAACACACTTGCTAGAAGGTTATTTGGCTGAGATTAGCTCCTGGATAAACCGGACAGCAATACGTCACACACTAGAACTCTTGAGTTCTTCACACACACTAGGTACACACACAAGCTCTGAGCCATTTGGGTGTTTATGATTTTTGCTAGTGACTCTGAGGTGCGTCGTCTCGGCCTTTCGACCCTTGACCGTCTGCGTCTTGTGTGAAGACTGGTTAGAGCTGTATCCTTTTACTGGAGTTCACAGAAACGGTAGATATTATATTCATTTAAATGGTATTCAGACCACCTTGTACATGTCTCCAACACTTTCTAGTTCTTTGACACGGACAAACCCGCGGCAGCTTTCGAGAGTAGGGAAGCGTAAAATCAGCATAGATTAAGAGCTTTGTGGGCGTAAAATCAGCATGAAGCAGCGAGCGTTACTTGGCGTGTATATGTGAACGTATGTGATTGTGGGTTCGTGTATGTGGGTGTGTGTGTGATTTTGTACTCAAAAGCGTGACGGTTCGAAAGAAGATATTTTTAGGGGGATTAGGATTGTTCCGAAGGCTTTGTTGGACACATGAGATCGGGCAGGGGCCCTCTAACGATCTATGTGTGTGGCTAGGCTATTGAGGCGTGCTGGGAGGCCTAGATTTTCAAATCGATTAGGATTTCCCCATACGACCTAAAGGTCTTATTCCAAAGGGTCCCCTTGTACTCGGGTATTTTTCCTAGGTACCACGTTGTTCGGTGAGAAAGCAGAGGCGGCGACTGAATACTTATAACACCTACTTGACTTTGTTATTCTAACAGAATTACATAACATATACATTTTATAACCTCTTATAAATATCTATAACATTTTATAAATAATTAACTTACACAACGTATCAGAGGGTCCTAAGTGTTTAGAACTAGACGATCACATTAGTGTCGGCCAATTATTGAGTATTAGGTAGTTTAATTACGTGCGTTACTTACTCCAGTGCTTTTATTCATTTCTGATAAGGCCTGGGTAATAATGTTACATATTGGTGCCGTGATGCCAGGATCTTAAGTCATTAAAATTTGAATTATTTTAGTTCAAATACTTATTAAAGAATTTGGGTTATCACATGACATACAAAAACCATAAATTGATATTAATTTTCGTCTGATTGAGCTTTACAATGTATTTCTATACTACTGTGAGTACGTGTATGTTTCAATAGTAATAATTTTGCTATATCATCAAGGAATAATTGTTATAATAAAAAATATATATAGTACACCTTAATAATTCGAGACCAATAGGTTCGGTCCCTGCGGTAATTTCATTAAGAGGTAATAATAAAAGGTTAAGTGTCGATTTTCGAATTTTGTAGTACTCCTTTTGATCCGTGGTAGTAGAGGTTTTTGTTTTAGAGAGGTCTGTCAAATTCAATTTTAACGTCAAAATTTAAACTGGCAATGCAAGGTAATTTATCACTTAAACACGGTAATTTTAATGTGTCTCTACGGTATTTTACGAATCACCATCTGGTAACACTGACCTAAAATGAATACTGATATCGGTGATAATAGTATGTGGGGCTACGTATGAGGCTAGATGATCTACTTGTTATGAAATTTCTTTAATAAAAGAAATCTATCCGATGATATTTTAAGGAAACCTTACACTTTATAAGCGTAAACTTAATGCATCAAGGGGTGACTTAGATCTAACGTTAAGCTGTTTGTCTGGGTTTGCCGAAAGTTGGTTGAGGTTATTCTTCGGAAAATAGAAGGATGATGATGATGATGATTGTAAAAACTACTTTTGGGGTCGCAAATTACAGTATAAGATTGCCTAGTAATAAAATTAGAAATGGAAACTGGATGTTAGACGGAAAAGGTAGATGGTTGACCCAGTAAATTCGTGACAGTTGTTTACAAGGCCGTTAAGTTAGCTTTATTATTTTTCCAATCAGAAAAGGATATGATTGATGTAATATTGATGACTTTTACTAGTCAGTATTCAGATATTTTGGAGTACTAGTGTAGTTCATAATGTAGCTGAAGTGAGAACTATATAAACAGTTCCTTTTGAAGACTGTATTCCTAGATCCACTTTGATTGCAATGACATTAGATGATAAAAATAATGGGTTTGTGCTTTTAATGCTTATGAAAAGCATACTCAGAAATAATAATAAGAGTACAAGTAACGTGGTCCTCGAACAAATAAAACATAATCGTTATTAAGATATAATTTGGGGAACAGTCTGACAGTTTTATAATAATGGTAAAAGGTGTTTGTTTGTTGTGATTTTTGTTTTATGGTTGTTGAGTTTGTGTGATGTTTGTTTTAAAAATTTGGTTAAAATCACTAAATTAGTTTAGCATGAAAAATGTATAGGTTTGAGATAATAAAAAATTTGTCTGTCATGGTAATAGCATATGTTGAAGCTCTAATACTTGGATAAATTTGTGAGCTATCGTAAGTTTCTGAAAAATCAAAATATGTATGTATGTCATTATTTTGAATGATCTTGGTATGTATGTATGTCATTGTTTGATTGTTTGAAGAATTCAAATATGTATGTATGTCCTTGGTTATTAAGGAGAATTAAGATTTCATCCAAGTTAATGTGTATGTATGTGGAAATCGTGTTCAGATAGATGTTACTGTGTCACTATGACATATATATGTAGAATTATGAGTATTGTCCTTGTATGGTCATTACCATGCGTGGTTTATTAAGGATTATCATTATAGCACTTTCGAAACGCCAGTGTTGCCATGCGTGGCGCGCTTGACAGAGCCTGAGATCTGGACGCGGGAAAAGCGATCGTCAATTGTCAGTTTGTAAAAGAAGTTTGGCCCGAGTCGACAATCTCAGGAACTGTTACGCGTTTCTTTATTATTAACTAGGCTTTTCCTTAAGATTATTGTGAATCGTTATGATAGTTGCATTTCTAAGATTTCAGTGAATGAGTGTCATATTGTTTTGATTTTATCTTGAACACGATTAGTGGACTTTTGTTAGTTCTTCTAAATTGTTTCATTCTCTGCCCGAATCCCACTTGTTATGCCCACATTGATCATGTCAGGGTCAAATCCCGGCTCTCTAAGTCCTATCTTACGACATCAGAAGTGGTCCGAACGGGCAAATGAAACTAAAGTTTCGCATATCGAGTGAAATTGTGAGTGCGTTAGTGCCGTGCAGTGCCGTTATCAAAGTGTTTTTTTACTAATTTTAAACTATAACGAATGAATGCAACTGCCCTTTGTATTGATTGCACACAATCTTTGATACTAACACGCATAAAATGTGGTTAAATTTTATGTTAAATCGACAAATAGTGTGCAAAGAATTTAATTTGGCCAATAGCCATAACCTCCCTGTTCTCAAAGATAATGGAGTCCATTATCAACGACCAGCTCCTTTGGTACCTAGAGGATCACCAATTGCTGAGTGACCGACAATACGGTTTCCGTAGTGGCCGCTCGGCTGGTGATCTTCTGGTTTACCTGACACATCGTTGGGCACAGGCGATTGAGACAAAAGGTGAGGCATTGGCTGTTAGCTTAGATGTAGCGAAGGCCTTTGATCGGGTTTGGCACAAAGCACTCCTCTCAAAACTTCCGTCTTTTGGGCTTCCCGAGAAATTATGCGGATGGATCGGCAGCTTCTTAACGGACAGAAGCATAAAAGTCGTAGTTGACGGTGCATGCTCTGATCCCATGTCTGTGAATGCTGGTGTCCCTCAAGGCTGTGTGCTATCGCCTACGCTGTTCCTTCTGCATATCAATGATATGCTGCCAATCGGCGGCATTCACTGTTATGCGGATGATAGTACGGTTGATGCCTCTTACACCGGCCGCGCCAATATTTCTCGAGAAAACTTCATAGAATGCCGAAACAAACTTGTGACTGAAATTGAGACTTCCCTTAAAGAAGTTTCAGAATGGGGTCGACTTAATTTAGTCCGTTTTAACCCCACTAAGACACAGGTTTGCGCGTTTACCGCAAAAAAGTCTCCGTTTGTCGCATCACCACTTTTCGAGAGCACTTCCCTAGCTATCACAGCCAGTATCGGAATCCTTGGTATTGACATCTCGAGTGAAGTCCAGTTCCGCGGCCATTTAGAGGGCAAGGCTAAATTAGCCTCAAAGAAGCTCGGCGTGCTCTACAGATCGAGACAGTATTTCACTCCGGCCCAACGCCTCCAGCTTTATAAGGCGCAGGTTCGCCCACATATGGAATACTGCTCTCATCTGTGGGCAGGGGCTCCCCAGTACCAGCTTCTCCCTCTGGACCGCATACAACGGAGAGCGACTCGAATAGTCGGCTGCCAACAAGTTTCTGATCGACTTGACTCTTTGGCGCTGCGTAGAGATGTAGCTTCTCTGTGCATCCTCTATCGCATGTACCACGGGGAGTGCTCCGAGGAGTTATTCGGGTTGATTCCTGCTGCATCATTTCGCCACCGACCTACGCGACAACACTTCCATCCTCACCATTTAGATGGTTGGCGGTCCTCAACTGTGCGTTTCTCCAGAAATTTCTTGCCTCGCACATCAATACTCTGGAATGAACTATCGCCTGCGGTATTCCCGGACCGATATAACCTTCAAGCTTTCAAGAAAAGAGCGTACTTCTACCTTAAAGGCCGGCAACGCACTTGTGACTCTTCTGGTGTTGCAGGTGTTCATGGGCGACGGTAATCGCTCACCATCAGGCGATCCGTCTACTCGTTTGCCCCCTATACCATAAAAAAAAAAAAAAAAATTTTTTCGTCTCGGTATTGTAATCGTTCAAAAAAAAAGTTAAAGAAATGTAGTACATGCAGTCATGCCATGTTTTTGATGTGACGGTATTCTTGTGTCATACTTGTGTGTTTATTCGTAATTTTGTTATGAATTGCACAGGCATAGTAATTTAAAATCTGTGATAATAATACAGTCAATTTTGTCTTTTCTTTTTCATAAAAATGCGTCGAGAGATTAAATCACATTTAGTTACGCTGCAATTTTTCTAGTCTGTCAAGAATGTCTCTCTGCAGCCAGATTAAAAAAAAAAGTTAAACGTCAAAGTCACTGTTTGTTTACAACAAAGTTATGCCGGTAAATTTGGAATATTTCGTAATTTTTAGTCGGAGTAAGCTATGAATAGTGATTTTTTTTTGTAGCGATCTATTTTGTAGCGTATGCGGCATTGTTTGCGGTTATAGGCGGTATGAATGACGAGATGGATAAGGTAACATCGGAAGTTTGGTGAGTTCTTTTTAACATTCGACTCTATTTTAAACTTATTTTTCTTTCACGTGGTTATCCGTTTAACCCAAGAATTGTGATAAGTGCATTGATCAATACAGTGAACATTCATTTGGCGTAAGAAATTATACTTTGCTGGTAACATAATTACGCGTTGGGGGAATCGTAGGCTCATGGGTTCATTTTGAGCGACTGGTTGCCGAAAACAAAAACAATGAGTTCATGCTATACTCCACACTTGGTGCGTGTGTCTGGAGAGCTTTAGATTATGAATATAGATGTGGTACTTACTTTTTTCGTGGCACATGCCTGAACACTTGCAATGGCAGTGTCTGCGTGATGCATAATTAATTACATTGTTGTAAAGACGAAAGCCCGATTTTCGGTTGTTGCGGACTGCAATTTGTAGTAACAGCCTCACTATTAAGGACTTCGTGGACACTCGAGTTGCCAATGCATTATGGTCACGCCTTCATACAACAGTGGTTGTATTTCAACTAAACTTTTACTACGGCCCTTACCTAACTATTATGTGACCTGAAATTGATGTGAAACTTTGGATAACAAATGCTTCTCTTCAGGGTCCACACACTAAAGCGTATTTAGCAAAACTGTGTTGCTTATTATCCTAGAATCCTTGATTAACATATTCGTTTTTAGCTTATGTGGTACCTCAATAACACATTCAAGAGTGTCATGGTGTGATATCTTTGATGGGTATTAGCAAAGATTTTTGTTTAGTTACATGACAAATCTTATTTAATTTAATTTAATTTTTGTAAATTATACTCCTTAGTAAAAAAAAAAGAAAGTTTATGTGGCTCATTGATTTATTTGAGTTTTGTCTTTTACAGGGATTTCTGTGCAATGTGAACTTTTTGATATCAAATAATGCAGTTTTGTGTTGCTTGAGAGTAAAGAGAGCTTACAGAAAATTACTACAGACTAAATTATTGCTATTACTAACAAAATCAAGTTACTACAAACAATATTAACGTACTACTACTGTTAACAATACAAGTTACTACAAATGTAATAACTGCGACTACCAAAAAAAAAAAAAAAATCAAGTTACTAATGTTTTCACAGTCAACTTCTTTTCAAGACTCAATGACTAGATTTGGGTGTTGATGAAATGGGGGGATGACTTTTTCTAAAGTTGCTTAAGTTTTTTGAGAGCAACTAGAAAAAAAAAAGTGTTGATGCAATCGACTGCATACCGAGATCTGTGAGTAGTGAAAAAAAATATGTCGTTTAAATGTTAGTTAAAAATGTTATTACACTTTTAAACATTTAAAAAAAAACCTGCTGAATGTGTTAGCTAAATAAACTGATATTGTTTTATTCAAGTTTCTTATGAATGTGTGACATTGGCTATAAAAATCTTAAGAAATAATGAATAATGTTTAGTTGGAATTTTTCGAGTTGAGTTATTTTACTTTACTGTGATTGGGTTGCATAGAAGGCTTTATGCCGGGTAATCTGGTTATAATAATAACAACATAGTTTTTTTTTATTATTCCAAACTGGTAGTTTACTTGTACTATTTTTGTGTATTTTGTTATAAAATGTCTCAGTTCTGTGTGTCTTTTGACATAGGCCTCCTGCCTCCATTGCACTCTGTAGCTCTGGTCCGTTGTGTTCCCAGGGATAAGCAGAGGTTGTCTTCCTTCTTGTTGGTTAGAGTATGGGAGTGATCTGGTTAGGGCACAGGTTTTTGAGACCTAGCTATTGTGTGGTTTGTAAAATTCACTTTTTTTTTCTATTAGTGATATAGGTACTGAAATTGAATGATATGTGGAATTGGTAATTAATCAAGAGACACTACGATTTCCTCATAATTTTTGCTCTGAGTGCTTATGGATTTTTGTTTTTCAATAATGGTTTTCTGTAAATAATTAACCCTTTCTTGAGGGGTACTGGATAATGATGATAGTTTGCCTTGCAATCAATTTGATAATTTTGTTGGTCGGTGGATGGACACAGATATTGATGTAAATAGAGTTATGGCAGTAGATGGTATAGACAAATGTGATCAGCTGGATATGAGAGAGTGCGGTTTGGTATTAATGTTTTAGAATAAATAATTGGTGGTGGTGATAGATTTTGTTTTGACATTCATAAGTGCTTTGATGTGGCCTTAATTGAGTGGGAATGTTTTGACTTTGATTTTGACTTTGAATTGTGGAGATGTATGGACATCTAAGCTCAAGCCTCACCTGTGAGTGTGCGACCATTTGGAGATGGTGTCTGTGGGTAAAGTGCTGGACGATGTGAGTGTGACAACTTGTCACTGGCAATTGATTCAGATGAGTCAGAAAATGTTGCATCTTAAATTCATGTTGAAGGTTTAAGACAAGAAGTTTAAGTATTGTAGAGTATCTGTTGGAGCTGTTGTTTTCTGTTACAAAAAAAATATATATATTTTTACCTGTTATCTCGTACAGTATTTTATTATGCTATTTTCATCAATAAGTAATAATTAAATTAGTTATTTTTTTCCTCTTGTTATAAAATTATAGTTGGCAATAAAACACTCCTAATAAATTTGCATTAACTATTCATTTCATTTATTTGAAACTCATCTGGTCCCCAAGATACAGGTTAGCCTAGTTTGGGGTCCGCTAGACAGTACATTGTTTTGCTTTTGATTTCATGTTTCAATAAATAATTTTAGTTATTTCAGCATCCTGATATTTTGAATCCCAAATATGAAACTGTAAACGATTTACCTATAACCTTTATTTTTAATAAACATTTTACTTAACTTTTTAGTTTTGCTATTGAAAAAAAAAAAAAAGTGGTTGAGTCACAGGGATGACTGGTAGGAGAGTCACAGGGATCACTTGTAGGACAGTCACAGGGATGACTGGTAGGAAAGTCACAGGGATGACTCGTAGGACAGTCACTGGGATGACTGGTAGGAGAGTCACAGGGATGACTGGTAGGAGAGTCACAGGGATGACTCGTAGGACAGTCACAGGGATGACTGGTAGGAGAGTCACAGGGATGACTCGTAGGAAAGTCACAGGGATGACTGGTAGGAGTCACAGGGATGACTGGTAGGAGTCACAGGGATGACTCGTAGGAAAGTCACAGGGATGACTGGTAGAGATGTCACAGGGATGACTTGTAGGGAAGTCACAGGGATGACTTGTAGGAACGTCACAGGGATGACTGGTAGGGAAGTCACAGGGATGACTTCTAGGGAAGTCACAGGGATGACTTGTAGGGAAGTCACAGGGATGACTTGTAGGAACGTCACAGGGATGACTGGTAGGGAAGTCACTGGGATGACTTCTAGGGAAGTCACAGGGATGACTTCTAGGGAAGTCACAGGGATGACTTCTAGGGAAGTCACAGGGATGACTTGTAGGAACGTCACAGGGATGACTGATAGCAGAGTCACAGGGATGACTCGAAGGAGAGCCTTAAGAATGAAAGGAAAAGAGAAAAATAAAAATGGCAGCTGAAATAAGAATGACTGGTAGTTAAATCACAGAATGGAATAATGGTTGGCTTTCATTCTTCCTCTCAATCTCTCGCTCTCTCGTTTTCTCTCACCTTTAAGTAATACTATATGGAATTTATCAGAATAATGTCTAATACATAGTTACTGGTTTTGATTTGTGTGTGTGTGTGTGAGTAATTTTGTTTTGTTTTGTGTGTGTTGTGGTCAGAAGTGGCCGAGCGAATATTATGATGCTATTGTGTCGATTGTTGCAGATTAAACACACGAGGACGTGTGTCTTGTAGGATGGCCGTGTAGAATTATGAGTATTGTCCTTGTATGGTCATTACCATGCGTGGTTTATTAAGGATTGGCATTATAGCACTTTCGAAACGCCAGTGTTGCCATGCGTGGCGCGCTTGACAGAGCCTGAGATCTGGACGCGGGAAAAGCGATCGTCAATTGTCAGTTTGTAAAAAAAGTTTGGCCCGAGTCGACAATCTCAGGAACTGTTACGCGTTTCTTTATTATTAAGTAGGCTATATATAATATATGTCGTAAGATAGGACTTAGAGAGCCGGGATTTGACCCTGACATGATCAATGTGGGCATAACATGTGGGATTCGGGCAGAGAATGAAACAATTTTGAAGAACTAACAAAAGTCCACTAATCGTGTTCAAGATAAAACCAAAACAATATGACACTCATTCACTGAAATCTTAGAAATGCAACTATCATAACGATTCACAATAATCTTAAGGAAAAGTCTAGTTAATAATAAAGAAACGCGTAACAGTTCCTGAGACTGTCGACTCGGGCCAAACTTCTTTTACAAACTGACAATTGACGATCGCTTTTCCCGCATCCAGATCTCAGGCTCTGTCAAGCGCGCCACGCATGGCAACACAGGCGTTTCGAAAGTGCTATAATGCCAATCCTTAATAAACCACGCATGGTAATGACCATACAAGGACAATACTCATAATTCTACACGGCCATCCTACAAGACACACGTCCTCGTGTGTTTAATCTGCAACAATCGACACAATAGCATCATAATATTCGCTCGGCCACTTCTGACCACAACACACACAAAACAAAACAAAATTACGCACACACACACACAAATCAAAACCAGTAACTATGTATTAGACATTATTCTGATAAATTCCATATAGTATTACTTAAAGGTGAGAGAGAGCGAGAGATTGAGAGAGAGAATGAAAGCCAACCATTATTCCATTCTGTGATTTAACTACCAGTCATTCTTATTTCAGCGGCCATTTTTATTTTTCTCTTTTCCTTTCATTCTTAAGGCCCTCCTTCGAGTCATCCCTGTGACTCTGCTATCAGTCATCCCTGTGACGTTCCAACAAGTCATCCCTGTGACTTCCCGAGAAGTCATCCCTGTGACTTCCCGAGAAGTCATCCCTGTGACTTCCCTAGAAGTCATCCCTGTGACTTCCCTACCAGTCATCCCTGTGACGTTCCTACAAGTCATCCCTGTGACTTCCCTACCAGTCATCCCTGTGACTCCTACCAGTCATCCCTGTGACTTTCCTACGAGTCATCCCTGTGACTCGCCTACCAGTCATCCCTGTGACTTTCCTACGAGTCATCCCTGTGACTCGCCTACCAGTCATACCTGTGACTTTCCTACGAGTCATCCCTGTGACCCACCTACCAGTCATCCCTGTGACTTTCCTACGAGTCATCCCTGTGACTCTCCTACAAGTCATCCCTGTGACTTTGCTACGAGTCATCCCTGTGACTCTCCTACAAGTCATCCCTGTGACTTTCCTACGAGTTATCCCTGTGACTCTCCTACCAGTCATCCCTGTGACTCAACCACTTTTTTTTTTTTTTTCAATAGCAAAACTAAAAAGTTAAGTAAAATCTTTATTAAAAATAAAGGTTATAAATCGTTTACAGTTTCATATTTGGGATTCAAAACATCAGGATGCTGAAATGACTAAAATTATTTAGTGAAACATGAAATCAAAAGCAAAACAATGTACTGTCTAGCGGACCCCAAACTAGGCTAACCTGTATCTTGGGGACCAGATGAGTTTCAAATAAATGAAATGAATAGTTAATGCAAATTTATTAGGACTGTTTTATTGCCAACTATAATTTTATAACAAGAGGCAAAAAAAAAACTAATTCAATATTACTTATTGATGAAAATAGCATAATACAATACTGTACGAGATAACAGGTAAAAATACATTTTTTTTTGTAACAGAAAACAACAGCTCCAACAGATACACTACAATACTTAAACTTCTTGTCTTAAACCTTCAACATGAATTTAAGATCCAACATTTTCTGACTCATCTGAATGAATTGCCAGTGACAAGTTGTCACATTCACATCGTCCAGCACTTTACCCACAGACACCATCTCCAAATGGTCGCACACTCACAGGTGAGGCTTGAGCTTAGATGTCCATACATCTCCACAATTCAAAGTCAAAATCATGGTCAAAACATTCCCACTCAATTCAGGCCACATCAAAGCACTTATGAAACCACCACCAATTATTTATTCTAAAACATTAATACCAAACCGCACTCTCTCATATCCAGCTGATCACATTTGTCTATATCATGTACTGCTATAACTCTATTTACATCAATATCTGTGTCCATCCACCGACCAATAAAATTATCAAATTGATTGCAAGGCAAACTATCATCATTATCCAGTACCCCTCAGGAAATGGTTAATTATTTACAGAAAACCATTATTGAAAAACAAAAATCCATTATCACTCAGAGCAAAAATTATGAGGAAATCATAGTGTCTCTTGATTAATTACCAATTCCACATGTCACTCAATTTCAGTACCTATATCACTAATAGAAAAAAAGTGAATTTCAGAAACCACACAATAGCTAGGTCTCAAAAACCTGTGCCCTAACAAGATCACTCCCATACTCTAACCAACAAGAAGGAAGACAACCTCCGCTTAACCCTGGGACCACAACAGACCAGAGTCACCCAGAGTTGCAGAGTGCAATGGAGGCAATTGCAGGAGGCCTATGCCAAAAGACACACAGAACTGAGACATTTTATAACAAAATACACAAAAATAGTACAAGTAAACTACCAGTTCGGAATAAAAAAAAAAACTATGTTGTTATTATTATAACCAGATTACTATAAAGCCTTCTATGTAACCCAATCACAGTAAAATACAGTAACTCAACTTGAAAAATTCCAACTAAACATTATTCATTATTTCTTAAGATTTTGATAGCAAATGTCACACATTCATAAAAAAACTTGAATAAAACAATAATTATCAATTTATTTAGCTTACACATTCAGCAGGTTCTTTTTATGTTTAAAAGTGTAATAACATTTTTAACTAACATTTAAACAACAGTTAAAATGAGAGTTTAACTTGCCATACTTGCAATCTAACTCACTGTACTTGTTTGTATTTCTCCTACCCACTTTGATTTTGTTAGCATGACCGTTTGCGAATTTAATTTAGTTCTTAAGAAAATATGTTTTCTCAGTAAGTAATTTTAAATCTTATGAGAAACAAATAATCTTAAACCCAAACCCTTTATTAAATTCAGAAACTGAGAATCACTAATTTGACAAAGCAGATGTTTTCCTGATAAGAAGCTAAGCTCTGTTTTAGTATTAAATTGAAAGATTTATCCTGTTTCAATATATGAAATAATTTAACACAGATTTGCCAGAGTTGTGTGAACTTAGCACCCCGATGGGTTTTTTTTTATTTTATTTTTTTTGGTAGTAACAGTTATTACATTTGTAGTAACTTGTATTGTTTACAGTAGTAGTACATTAATTAATATTGTTTGTAGTAACTTGATTTTGTTAGTAGTAGCAATAATTTAGTCTGTAGTAACTTTCTGTAAGCTCTCTTTACTCTCGAGCAACACAAAACTGCATTATTTGATAGCACAAAAGTTCACATTGCACAGAAATTTCCGTAGAAGACAAAACTCAGATAAATCAATGAGCCACATAAACTTTCTTTTTTTTTTTTTTTTTACTAAGGAGTATATAATTTACAAAAATTAAATTTAAATTAAATAAGATTTGTCATCTTACTGAATTCTGTAATTGCTAATACCCATCAAAGATATCACACCATGACACTCTTGAATGTGTTATTGAGGTATCACATAAGCTAAACACGAACATGTTAATTACTCAAGGATTCTAGGGTAACAAGCAACACACTTTTGCTAAATATGCTTTAGAGCGTGAACCCTGAAGAGAAGCATTTGTTATCCAAAGTTTCACATTAATTTCAGGTTACATAATAGTTAAGTAATGGCCGTAGTAAATGTTTACTTGAAATACAACCACTGTTGTATGAAGGCGTGACCATAATGCATTGGTAACTCGAGTGTTTATGAAGTCCTTAAGAGTGAGGCTGTTACTACAAATTGCAGTCTGCAATAACTGAAAATTACGCTTTCGTCTTTATAATAATGTAATAACATGTTGACAAAATTGCGTCAAAAGCTTACAGAATGCTTGGCTATGTCTTCAGGCAGAGTAAAGATTTTAAGGATCCACGGACTCTAATCTTATTATATAATGCATTTGTTAGATCGCATCTGGAATACGCGTCTGTGGTTTGGAGTCCTCATTATTTGGTGCACATCAACACTATTGAGCGCAAACAAAATAAATTTAGGAACTGGTTAAAGTTTAAGTACAAGTCTTTTAACTGTGATGGTCTTGTGAGTCTGCAGTTGCGAAGGGAAAGGAAGGATCAAACGTTTTTATTTAAATTGTTAAACCACTCAATTGAATCGCATTACCTTCTAAGTTTAATCTCCTTCAGATGTCCTACCTTCCGAACTCGATCTAACCACTTGTTTGCTGTTCCTTTCTGTCGCACTAAATATTTTAAAAATACATTTCTCAATAGAGCGTGTCTAACCTACAACAAGAAATATTCACATGTTGACTTGTTTAATATGCATCTGAGCAAATTTGTTTCTACAATCAATGAAATTAACAATTAAGTAAGTAATAATAATTTTAAACATGTAATTTTCTTTTCGTAATTTTCTAATGTTTGTTTGTAGTCGTTATGCAGTGACATTGAATGTTTAAGTAGTGTGACTTGTGTTCATCTCTCTATCAGTATGAGTTGTGTAAGACCGCTGCATATATATTCTGCGTATATTCTTAATATCTTAATATTTTCATCTTTAACTTTTAATTTATATATAGTTAGTTAATCTATCCTCTCTGAACAAATCTGTTAAACCTATTAGTGGAAACTGTTTTTGGCTTTTTTGATAAAAATGTGTGTTAGTGTATTTTGTAATATTTTATGCTGTTTGTTTCCCAATAAAGAAAAAAAAAAAAAAAAAAAATTAAGTATGCATCACGCAGACAAGACTGATATTGCAAGTGTGCAGGCATGTGCCAAAAAACAAGTACCACACCACATCCATATTCATAATCTAAAGTTCTCTAAATACACTTACTGAAGAAGCTGAAGCAAACTGAAGTGGCAGTGTGGAGTATAGCATGAACTAATTGTTTTTGTTTTCGGCAACCAGTCGCTTAGAATGAATGAGCTTACGATTTCTTCAACACGTAATTGTATTACCAGCAAAGTATAATTTCTTACGGTAAATGAATGTTCACATTATTGATCAATGCACTTATCACAATTCTTGGGTTAAACGGATAACCACGTGAAAGAAAAATAAGTTTAAAATAGAGTCGAATGATAAAAAGAACTCACCAAATTTCCGATGTTACCTTATCCATCTCGTCATTCATACTGCCTGTAACCGCAAATAATGCCGCATACGCTACAAAATAGATCGCTACAAAAAAAAAACACTATTCATAGCTTACACCGACTAAAAATTACGAAATATTCCAAATTTACCGGCATAGCTTTGTTGAAAACCATTGACCTAATGGACCCGCACGTTCATGTCAACAATATGTTCAAATACCGAACTGTCACAAGACGTCAACGCTATATAGATTATACACCGCAGACGTGACACAGCTATTTTACCTACAAAACGTAATCATTTTGCATCTCGCAAAATAGATATTTTCGAAAAAAAAACGGAAACTTTTAACTGCATTTTTTTAATCAATTGAAAGAAATTATCTTAATAAATAGGCAGATAGTGAATGAGGTTTTGAAAAAAAGCTGAAGCACTAGAAATGTGATTGAAACCTTTAGAATGAAACTGACACAATTCAAAATGTTCTCATTTTAAAACTCAATCATGTTTTGTTCATAGTAAGTTCATTTTAGTAATAATGTGAACATTAGTGATTATAATAATATTTTTACTATGTAGGTGTATATAATATACAATAAAAAAACAACAAAAACCTATACTTACACATTTACCTCTAACTATAAACTTACCTATGAAAACTGACACCTTCGCTGACATTTTTTGCCGTGTTTTTACAGTAGCGAAAAACGCACGACGTCATCTCCTACAGGGATCAGGGAAAGGACTGGATGTAGTACTTTATACTTCAACCATACTTCAACTATTACTAAAATGCGTATCGCGTGACATATTGACGTTCATAAAAAGTAGTACATGGAAAAAGAATGACAGGTATAAATAAAGCAATTAAACGAATTGTCATTCATGTTCAGTCACAATTTTTTACCTACAACCAATTCTGAATGGGAACGTCTGCACGTTTTAGTCTATGATTGTAAGATGGCGTAATGTCAACGACTTTATAACCTTCGATGCGTTACGTCTTATTTAAAAAAATGTTTTTATTGTGGTATTACAATATTATTAGTTGCTTAATCACTTGTACAATATGTAATTTTACTTACTTGAGTAGTGAATTGTTACTTACGTGCAGGTTCACGCCTATATTCGGAGTCTCAATCAAAAACTAGTTCGTCCGCCGCTCATGAATGTCAAAGTCATACTAAAGTCCTTTGCACAGTGCAAGGTGCAAAGCAGTGGAACACAATGAGTGTTCGGATGGCGTAATCTAGTAAGTACATATACATCAATGTTGAAAACAGTGACTTTGACGTTTAAGTTTTTTTTTTTTATCTGGCTGCAGAGACATTCTTGACAGACTAGAAGAATTGCCAGCGTAACTAAATATGATTTAATCTCTCGACGCATTTTTATGAAAAAGAAAAGACAAAACTGACTGTATTATTATCACAGATTTTAAATTACTATGCCTGTGCAATTCATAATAAAATTACAAACAAAAACACAAGTGTGACACAAGAATACCGTCACATCAAAAACATGGCATAACTGCATGTACTTAAATCTAGTATTTCTTTAACTTTTTTTTTGAACGATTACAATACCGAGACGAAAAAAATTAAATTTTTTGCACACTATTTGTCGATTTAACATAAAATTTAACCACGTTTTATGCGTGTTAGTATCAAAGATTGTGTGCAATCAATACAAAGGGCAGTTGCATTCATTCGTTATAGTTTTAAAATGAGTAAAAAAACGCTTTGATAATGACACTGCGCGGCACTAACACACTCACAATTTCACACGATACTTATGCGAAACTTTAATTTCATTTGCCCGTTCGGACCACTTCTGATGTCGTAAGATAGGACTTAGAGAGCCGGGATTCGACCCTGACATGATCAATGTGGGCATAACATGTGGGATTCGGGCAGAGAATGAAACAATTTTGAAGAACTAACAAAAGTCCACTAATCGTGGTCAAGATAAACCCAAAACAATACGACACTCATTCACTGAAATCTTAGAAATGCAACTATCATAACGATTCACAATAATCTTAAGGAAAAGCCTAGTTAATAATAATGAAACGCGTAACAGTTCCTGAGACTGTCGACTCGGGCCAAACTTCTTTTCTTCTTCTTCTTAAAATGCCTCTCCGACTAGCGAAGGTTGGCAGTCAGTTCTGAATATTTCTCCCTGTCTCTAGGGAGGCGAAATAGATGAGCAGCACTCGCGATGCCGGTCCACTCCCGAAGATTCCTCAGCCAAGACTTCCTTCGTCGGCCTACGTGTCTTTTGCCAGCGACTTTGCCCATCATAATGAGCTGCAGAAGACAGTATCTGTCATGTCGCAACACATGCCCCAGATACGCCACTTTTTGCCCCAGATACGCCACTTCTTTTACAAACTGACAATTAACGATCGCTTTTCCCGCGTCCAGATCTCAGGCTCTGTCAAGCGCGCCACGCATGGCAACACTGGCGTTTCGAAAGTGCTATAATGCCAATCCTTAATAAACCACGCATGGTAATGACCATACAAGGACAATACTCATAATTCTACATATATTAAAAATATATTAAGTATTGCTTACATTAAGTAGCAGTGATTGAGATCTAGGTTTATTGATTAAGGTAAGAGGTACTTTAGTATGGATATTAGGAGACTAGAGTGTAATTTGAGTACATTAAGTATTTTGCGTAATCCTATTCAAGATTCCTCAATATTTTACATTCTTCGAATGCAAAATACTTTGTCATCTTAGGGGCGTTCTGTAACCAACGCTTATACAAGCTTGGTAACAATATTATTTATTTGTATATTACGCGTCTATGTCTAATAACATATTTACTTGCATTTGAAAAAAAAAAAAAAAAACACCATAAAGAATGTAAATTTATTGCATCGCCTACAAGTGTTCTAAGAAGTCCGAGAATTTTGTTTTTAAGTGTCAACGATTTATGCGTTCGAGTGCGTGAGACCGGCCGTGTTAATTTTTCCTCGAGTAGACTAATAAAGCTATAGATTTATGGGAGTTTGTGGAACGTTCTCGAAATTCGAATGCATGATTTTTTATATTATAGGTTTGATAGTAGGGATAGGGCAAGGAGTCCTTTGTTTGGAAGTTAGTTAATTTTGGGGCGCGAGACGCTACGGTGTTCTTACTTACATATGTGTTGAAATTAATTCATAGTATAAAAGTTAGTGTATCTGTTTATTGGTTAAATAAAATAAAACGATAAAATATACGAGAGCGAATCCCGATTTCGATCGTATGAAAACGTGGACTTGTAATCAAACTGTGTATAGTGTACTGTAGTGTTAAGTGTAGTTTGTGGACTAGACTTTGTTCGTGAGGCAGGTCGAGATAGCTCGATCTCGCAGTAGCTGAGACTCGACGTTAATCAGGACGATAATATTATCGGCAGCTAAGTTTTAGATATAATTTCGATACAATTATTATTAGTGCTATAAACTGAAATCTGAGTTGACTATTTTTTTTTATACTTCTAGGTACTTCAATGAAAATATTGAAATCTAAATTTAACCAATTACCTACTGACTTCTGACCAAAACTTATTAATTATAACGCATTGTTTAATTTACTTAATCAAATAAGGTACTTTTGTTTTACAAATTGTAGGGGCGAGCCATTGAATAGTAGTTCTAAGTTTGTAGTTATATTTTTTGTAGTATTTCCTGAATGGTTAAGATATAATTATAGTTACTAGGGGCGGACGGTAATTTAGTTATTCGTTTGGTTGCCTTTGTTTTCGGCGTGTTTGAGTCGTTCGTCGTGGAGCAGAGCTGCGTTGAGTGAAATCTATTGTACAAAGAGTGAAAGAGTGAATGAGTGTGGAAGTGACAAGAATTGATTTGTGAGCGTAATTAATTTGATACCGCTTAATTTGATTAGTTTTAAGGTGTCACTGTGATTTCGTTGGAGTAAAGGGAAGAGTGTATATTATCTAATTCGGTTGTCTATTGTTTGACCGAAAGTTATGTGCCATAATTTCATTATCCCGAACTCCACATGCCCGAAACTTCATTTGCTCGAATGTTTCGTTTACCAGAAAATTTATTTGATATATACTTATTTTCCCGAAACTTTGATGCCATAACGATACGAATGCAATAAGTATTGTTTTCCATATTATTAAGTGCAATAATATCATTTAATAGAATATTCAAACGCCATACCAAATATTGTTTCTTTCTGAATTCATCGTGGCTACGTACGTGCGCGGAGCTCCTATTCCGCGTAGTTGAGATGTTGGTTTCTATTACTAATCTATCTATTATCTTTATTATCCGGGCTGTTATAAAAAAAAACCTAACATCGAAGGCTAAGGCGGGAGCTACGCTGCGCTTCGCTCCCGCCTTAGCCTTCTGAACCTAACTTATCCGAGTCGCTTCTGCTCCGAACCGTCTAGCTCGCTCGCTTCGCTCGCTCGCACAAATCAAATGTCGCAATTCTAACCTAACCTAATCTATGTGCTTAAAATTTACCTGATTCAAAGGCTTGTTTGACGTATGGGATTTATCAGTATATCCTCTTGACGTCCAAATGATATTATGGCATGTGATACTTATGGATTACAATGATTATGAAAAATGAAATTATTGAAAGTAACTTTATAGGAAACAAAGATTCTGCCATTTGATTAATATGGTAAAAATGAGTAGTGATAATGAATTTATAGGAAACAAAATTATGACGTTTGTATATTATAGCACATGAAATTCGTGCAAATGAAGTTCGGTCAAGTAAAGGGATACCATCTAATTCACTACTCTGCGTCACTCACTCAACCTGACATTTCATCGAATTACTGTGTCACACGTAGCGTTGCTTATTTGATTCTAGTCTGTGTCAACCTAGAAAACCTAGTAGGATATTACTGTTAGACTTCACACACATTCTGTTACACTGCACAACATTACACGTGAAATTATTAAATTTCACAACACACACTAGGTACTCACCACATTTTATTTATTAAAAATACACACACTAGTTAACACACTTGCATGCAAGAAGGTTATTTGGCTGAGATTAGCTCCTGGATAAACCGGACAGCAATACGTCACACATTAGAACTCTTGAGTTCTTCACACACACTAGGTACACACACAAGCCCTGAGCCATTTGGGTGTTTATGATTTTTGCTAGTGACTCTGAGGTGCGTCGTCTCGGCCTTTCGACCCTTGACCGTCAGCGTCTTGTGTGAAGATTGGTTAGAGCTGTATCCTTTTACTGGAGCTCACAGAACGGTAGATATTATATTCATTTAAATGGTATTCAGACCACCTTGTACATGTCTTCAACACTTTCTAGTTCTTTGACACGGATAAACCCGCGGCAGCTTCGAGAGTAGGGAAACGTAAAATCAGCATAGATTAAGAGCTTTGTGAGCGTAAAATCAGCATGAAGTAGCGAGCGTAACTTGGCGTGTATATGTGAACGTATGTGATTGTGGATTCGTGTATGTGGGTGTGTGTGATTTTGTACTTAAAAGCGTGACGGTTCGAAAGAAGATATTTTTAGGGGGATTAGGATTGTTCCGAAGGCTTTGTTGGACACATGAGATCGGGCAGGGGCCCTCTAACGATCTATGTGTGTTGCTAGGCTATTGAGGCGTGCTGGGAGGCCTAGATTTTCAAATCGATTAGGAATCCCCCATACGACCTAAAGGTCTTATTCCAAAGGGTCCCCTTGTGCTCGGGTATTTCTCCTAGGTGCAACGTTGTTCGGCGAGAAAGCAGATGCGATGACTGATTATTCATAACATCTACTTGACTTTATCATTCTAACGGAATTACATAACATTACATCTTATAACCTTAATTTTCTGAAACTTAAGCATTTTATACTTTGCGGTTTAAATAATTAATTTACACAACGTATCAGAGGGTCCTAAGTGTTTAGAACTAGACGATCACATTAGTGTCGGCCAATTATTGAGTATTAGGTAGCTTAATTACGTGCGTTACTTACTCCAGTGCTTTTATTCATTTCTGATAAGGCCTGGGTAATAATGTTACACGGCGCCACGCAGGAGCCCTGCCATGTTGTGGGCCACGCCCGGAACCAACCCGAAGACCGAAGAAGTCGCTTGAAAGTCACTAGAGAAACGCCTCTGGGGCTACAATTACACCACTTCGTGATACGACACAGCCAGTGTCCACACTTCACATCTTCAACGAGCGGTATACAAAACAGCACCAGCCAAAACGTCACAGCTGTCAAAAACGGCGCACCGAGCGGCGTGCGCTTCGCGTGGGTTCCGGATCGTGACTGACTGTCATTTCCTTACTAGGCCGGGTACCAAAACGTTCGATATTGATTGTAAATCGATCGACTTAAATCTTAGTCGTATGTAAACAATGCAAGCTAATTTAACTATTTCTTATATCGTCCCCTTACTGCTAAAAGCGACTAACTGCATCAATGAGTTTAGAGAAAAATGCATTTAAAGGTTTGACTTTAAGGTTTCAAAGTTTAAGGTTTTTATTGATGCAGTTAGTCGCTTTTAGCAGTAAGGGGACGATATAGTATATCCGCGAGGTGTTTTTATGTAAACACATGCTATTAAGGCCTCGCGGGAGATGCTAAATTTCATAATAATCCTTAGTCTATAAAATTCTCGACTGGCGTTTGTCGGATCCAGCTGTCAGGTACTTCACTATCAGTTTTCAAACTGCCGCGAAAATAATAACTTTTCTAACTTTTCTCAAAATTCGCCAAATTAATACGCTAATCGTCTAGATCTTATTTTTCTGATTCTAAATATATATAATACTGCATCATTCTGTCCAGCGGTTCGAGCACAAAATCGCCTAAACCGCGGGCCAAGATGTCGCATTTGTTATTATGATTGGTCGTCTTGTTCAAACGTCACAAAATAACAATTCAACAGGCAATCTTTATTTATTTAACTATCACCTTGTTTTTGTAATTTGACATTGAATTTCGCGTTAATGACGAACAATAAAACATTAATTATTTGTGTAACAATAAAATATTAAACTTGGCCTTGAATAAATCAATTCAGATTCTTAATGAAAGTAATAATCAAATGGCGCCACTGAGCCAGCGCATAAAAAGGGAACTAAAAGTTAATTGTTGACAGATTCTATATTGATAACGTTCAAATTATCTTATTAACATTAATTGCAAAACAGTAAATACTTAGGATTAAAAATCAATTTAATATTCGTGGTCGTTGCGCCGATATATATTATTTACCGCCGGTGGTCGGGTAGATAAAACACGGTGAATATATGTATTTGAAATGTTTTTTGTTATAACTTCAAAACTAAGATGTATTTTTTTAAACTGTTTTTTGCACTGTGTTCCTTAATTCACTGTCTACAAAACAATATTACAAACAACTTCCAATTTTTATATTTTTAGCACTTTGTCAATTAAAAACCGCGGAGGCAACGATAACACAACTGCCTGGCGGTGCGCGCGTTTCGTTATTCATTAAGTATCTTTACCTCCGAAACGACGATGTGTATTATTTGATAACCACAGGACAGTTTTTTTTACAGTTGCTTAGTTAATTTAATATATAAACATGCCTGCACGGCTACGCATGCCGACTATAACAAAGGTGCAGCAGGACAGGAACAGAAATGCAGACTGGTTCAGACGTATATTGTTAGCCAACGGTACACGAACAACAAGGGCGATTATTACAAATCAAGTTCTATTTATAAGTTATGCTACCCAACACAAACACATTTCCCACCTTCTAACGAAAACTAATCAGTTCAACTACTTTGGACATGAAACTACCGTGAGACCCACTCATATTAAATAAATGTTCCGGATCACTCACGTCTTAAATCGAGTTTAACTCGACATGTTAATCAACTACTACTTTTAATTATTGGAACAATTAGCTATTGTAAAGAGAGAAATATCATGAAATAATTTATGTTTACAATTTTAAAATTTTAGGGTGATTCAAATGCAATATAAATTAATAATGAAACAATTAAAAATTAATATTTGATTGATAAGGAAATGAATTATGAAAAATTGCCAGTACTAGCACGGAGTTGCAATTTCAAAATACTCTTAATACGATAATTAGGGTAAATAAAAAATAAAATAAAATAAAAAATAAAAAAATAAAAAACCTTTTATTTCCAGCTTACAGGTGTGTTAGTTTCTATGTAATCTAAGTTATCTAAATATATACTTAACTAATTATAATTAATATATAAAACATGTTATTGTTATGTATTAGTACGTATCAGTGGCGTGCAGTGCTCCTGAACGTAGGACCGGCTGAAGAACATAACTAAGTTCAGCAGTTTTTTTAACAGGGTGGCAAACGAGCAAGTAGAGAGTAAGTAAGCCCTACTACCCATGGACACCCGCAAAACAAACGATTGTGTTGCCAACCTATAGAGATACATATTTGGAAACATGTCGAGAAGTCGAAAAAATAAATGATATCGGTAGTTTAAGCACTTAACCAATGTTATTCCGCCAAGCGAGTCTGTGGTGTAGCTGTAGAATTTTTTACATATTTCGACGAATGGTTTTGACCACCACGACTATCTAACTGAGTGATTGACATAACCCGTGTCATTCCAAACATTTAGAGAATTTCCGAATAAAATGCACGAAAAACAATACAAACGCTCTGTGTGTACAGAGCCCGTAAGCCAGCTAAAAGTTTCATAATATTTCGCGTGAAATTGACGGATTATCTTTCCCTTAGTTTGATTTAGTTTTAACTCGGGAACACATCTACCTTTTTTAACTACTGCAAGCTTATTTTCGAACTAAAACTTACTAATTTCGCCTTTAATCAACTTCCGCAAACATACGAGGTCAACACACTGTCCCCAACTAAAGCACATATTTAATCAATTTAAGCTCAATTTCACCAAAAGCACTATTTAAATCCTTATCCGGTGAAATTCCGCGACAATCTAAGTTAATAACAAAAGAAAATCACTATAATAACCAGCCGGTCTCTTCGCATTTTTAAAACATAAACAAAACATGGCGCTCGTGTTTTTGCGAATTCAAATTCAAATTATATTCAGTAGACCAAAAAAACCTGACAAATTGAAAAGTGCGAGCGTTTGAGGTAAATATGCAAAATCGAGATGTTTTTAATTTGTCCGGTTTTGTGCGCGAGACGTACTTACTATTTCGATGCGCGAGACAGCGTGCTGAACGTCATGTCGGGCTGTCTCGCTCACGCTATCAATATTTAATACGAGAGAGAGAGGCGGCGCGATCGCGCGATGTGGACTTCAAATGTAGCAGAAGGGCTACTCCGAAGCACACGGTTCGAGGTTCGTGTCGTGCGGTTTCTCTGACACTTATACTATTTAATACGAGAGCGAGAGGGATCGCACGACACGAACTTCGAATTTTGTGATTTGGAGTTTGAATTAGGGAATAGGTTCCCCGTCCAGCCGCCGGACTCAAAAATGTATGAGGGAAATTTTTTTTGGCTATACTTGTTCGTGTGAATGTCAGTGTAGTGGTCTGAAGTCTATCAGTACGTAGTTCACCGATGCTTTTTACACAAGCGTAGCGTATATTAGTGTGCGCGGATAAAAGCAAACCCAATCTGTGCTTTACCAACGCGATTAGGCGATTTTATTAAATTGTAACGTCGTTCGTGACCTGAAGCGCGGAAATTCAAACGCTCAGCGCGCTCTTTTTTAAGGTTGTTACATTACGAACCGAACGAGTAACATTAATAAATATCAAGTAAAATAAAAAGTAATTAATTTAATAAGTAATATAAATATTTATGTAAAGATGCTAGGGTAGGCACTGCTTTTATGCTTATTCATAAAGACCGCCCCTGGTACGTATTATATATATTCAGCTGGAAACCCCCTCAGGTAAAGGTCTCCTCCAAAGCTTTCCATTTTTCTCGGTCTTGGACTATTTGTTGCGATTGTGGACCAGCTAGTTTTTTAATGTCGTCATCCCATCTAGTATATGGTCTTCCTCTATAGCGCTTGCCCAATGGGCCTTTCCACAACGTGACTGTTTTTGTCCATCTGCAATCCTTTAGACGCGCTATGTGGCCGGCCCATTTCCACTTCAACTTTTGACTATAGCTGAGTGCATCTATTTCCTTTGTTTTAGATCTTATTTCAGTGTGCCTTATTTTCTGTATTTTCTTAATAATATTTAACATGCTTCGTTCCATTCCTCGCTGACAAGTGATTATTTTATTTTTTTATTTTGTTGGTAAACTTCCATGTTTGGCATGCGTACGTCAGACAAGGAATGAGACAAGAGTCCATGATTGTTTTCTTTAATTTGATAGGCATTCCACTTTTAAACATCTCTTTGTAACTCCAGTACTTATTCCAAGTATGCTTGACTCTTCTCTCGACTTCTAGTTCATTACTATCTCTGTTAAATCCAATTTGTTTCCCCAAGTATACATATTGATCCACATAATCTAACAGCTCATTTTCGATTTTATTTTTGATTTTTTGAAGTTGGTCATGAGTTTGGTCTTTGTGATGTTCATTTCTAAACCCACTTGTCTGCTTGCTTTATGTAGTGTCTATCATATATTGTAGTTGTAAGCTCGATTCTGACAGTAAAACCAAATCGTCCGCAAATCGTAAGTGGTTTAGGTAATTACCCTGTATATGTAGGCCACAATTTTTCCAGTTTAGTTTGCTTATGATGGATTCTAACACCGCGATAAAAAAATTTGGCGATATGGGGTCTCTTTGTCTGACTCCTCTCCCGACTGGAAAGCTTGGGCCCATGGTTTCCAGTTTGACCCTGCTTGAACTATTATTATAAACGTATTTGAGTATGTTAATGTATTTATTCTCTACATTTTGAGCTTTTAAACTGACCCATATACTGTCGTGTGTGATTGTGTCAAAAGCTTTTTGATAATCAATGAATATGATATATAGCGGCCTCTGTTGTTCTTGATATTTTTCAATTATCAGTTCTAATGTGTGAATGTGGTCTATAGTAGAATAGTTATTTCTAAATCCCGCTTGTTCAATAGGCTGGTTGTTCTCCAATGTTGGGCTGATTCTTCGATTGATTATAGTAGAGAAAAGTTTATATATGCTTGGTAACAGGCTTATCGGCCGGTAGTTGCTGATGTCTCTTGGGTTTCCTTTCTTATATAGCAAGATAATACTAGACTCAGACCATTGCGACGGTGTGACACCAGTTTCTAATATTAAATTAAATAATTTTGTTAGTGGGGCAGCTAGTATGAAGCAGGCGGTTTTTAAGGCGTCGTTAGTAATTTTATCTGATCCTGGGCTTTTGTCTGGTTTTAGTATTTTTATTGTTTCAATAACTTCTATATAATCTATTGGTTCTATGTGCGATTGTGACGTTTCAGTATCGATGTTATCACTTATGATGGGGTTTGTATCTCTGCATAAATCTGGCATGCTATATAGTTTTTTATAAAAATTTGTAGCGACGTTAATTATATATTTTCGATTATAAGCAGTATCTCTATCTCCTGATTCTTTCAAACTTTCGATCCATATCTTATTTGTCCGTAACTCTTTGTATCCCTTTTTTAAACTTCCACTTTGTACTACATGTTTTTGAAGGATATTAGCTCTATGGTTTTTAGAGTCTTTCTTTATATATTTGCTTGTCAGTTTGTATAGTGCTTTAAGTTCATTTTTCATTGTTCGTGTTTTATTTTTGGTCCTTTGTAGCTCTTGTCTTCGTTTCAAAAGTCTTTCTGTGTTTTCTGTGAGTACACTGCGCGCTTTTGTTGAGTGTGATGTTCGTGCGACTTGTAAGCTGTCCGTGATACAAGTTATTATTTTGTCGTAATATTCTTGTACTGTCACGATTGACTCGATTTGGCTTTTTAAGTTCTCCTTATATATTTGTATTTCTTCTTCGCTTTTAAGTGTACTGTTTTGCTTGTTTACAAACCTGGTTCGTGATTTCATTGGTTTAGTAAGTGATATTTTGGCTCTGAGTGGTCTGCGATCTGATGTAAAGTTTATACTTAAGGTTTCTATGTCTTGAAATGATTGAGGATGATTAGACAGTATGAAATCTATTTCGTTTTTATGTTGACCGTTGGGAGACCGCCATGTCCATTTTCTTCTCTCTTTTTTCTTATAAAAGGTGTTGATGATAGCTAGCTTGTTTTCCATGGCAAAGTCAATAAGTCTTTGGCCTCGTGCGTTTCTTGTTCCATATCCATACTGTTTCATTACTAAGTATGCATAATAACAAACATAAAAAAAACTTATTGCTAGATTGTACCAGCGTTGCTGCAAAAAAGTGTATGAGTAGGTACACGATAAAGGAACAATGGACATGATGTTTAGCAAATATATATTTTTTATTTCTCACTTTTTAGTGATTCGTAGCCAAAGTGCATCTCACAACGATTCCATCAAGCCCAAACACGACTAAGTTACGTTGTTTTATAACAGAGTTCCGTTGCCTACCTTCTGGCTTCAGCACCAGATCAGTTCGAAAGAATCATTAACTTACAACTTCTTCTTACTCGCTTATCTAGGTATGTTAATCATGATCGTTTATAGACGAGCGAGCATTATTTAGCTTCGACGAGTTCCATTGGTCACCTATGGTCTTCTTCATCAGGTCCAGGTTACCAAATGATACACTCTGGATGTAAATGCTCATCTTAATGCTAAAAATGCCAAAATCGCCACAGGTGTGCTTATAAAATTTGAGGTTTGCCCTCGATTTCCCTAGGATCCTCAGATCTTGACTTGGTGACAATGGGACCACCTCAGAAGAATACCCTTTCGAATAAAAAAAGAATTTCGAAAATCGGTCCACAATTGACTGAGTAATCGGCGAAAATACATAAAAAAATACAAACATTGGAATATAGAACCTCCTCCTTTTTTTTTGAAGTCTGTTAAAAATAATTTAATTTCATTTCAAAGCCGAACCTTTAGCTATCGGGCGTTGTGACCTATACAGAGCCTTTAATTATTGGTGAAAAAAAATGTATATACATATCGTCGCTTCGGAGGTAAAGATACTAAAGCGACATTTGACTAACTTTACAGGAGAGCGATTTAAAGTTTTTTTTTGACGAAAAAAATTCATAACTCGGTTCTTTGTGAACACATTCTAGAATTTCTAAGACTGTATTAAAGTGAATTCAGCATACTATGAACTGAAATCTATAATTTTAACCTAAGTACAATAGTTCAGGAGATAGGTGGCGCTTTAGTCATTCGTTTTCAACTTTTTGAAACAACGCAATAAGGTAAAAGGACTAAACGTAAGAATGGTGTAATATATCATAATTTCAAGTGACTAACGGGATATTTATTTTAGTTTTTTTATCTTCAATTTACTTAATAGCATTAATCAATTTCTTATCAAACTGTGTTTAATACTTATGCACCAAAATCAAACTATTTTACAACTGCATAATGCTTAAGCACCTTATTCAATGATAATCATAAAACATTACAAATACTTAATAGACTTCCAAGATAAATGTTTTGAAATACAACATACAAATTTTCATAGTACCGTAACGAAATGATCACTAATGGACCGTCTGCAGGGCTACTACGAAGCTCGAAACTAGAAGTTCGTATCGTATCGTCCCTCTCGCTTTCGATTAAATAGTATAAGTGTCAGAGTGACTGTACGACACGAACTTCGAGTTTTGAGTTTCGTAGTAGCCCTGCTGACTTTAATCAATATTACTAAATTCAAAGGAAACACATAAAATCGTAGAAACTTTTAAGTTTTATTAGACATTGGTTCTTGTTATCGTGTTATCTGCTTATCGTCAACTATTGGGGGATAAATCTGTTCGCGTCCGTGGGCTTTAACTCTACTTACCCACCCGTGTTCCTTGGGTAGCGCTAAATGAACAGCCTCATTCTGGTGCTTGGCTTCGGCCGCGGTTTGTCACCACCCACCTAACTAAGTTATGTTGCCAAACGGTCTTGGCCGTGTTCCAGCATAAAGTTAGGTGTAGCCATGTCGAGAGACGGATCTAGGCAGGGACTTGAGTGCAAACCGGTTTTGGTGCCGTCAGTTTGCTGCACCGGGTGCCTGTTCGTGGTGTAGTAGTGTAAGATTATATATAACATATACCTATAGATGTGTGAGTGTATGTACTTACATGTGTGTGTAACTTAGTATATAAGAGTTTTCACTTAGGTATAATAAATGCAGTTGACCTATGACGTTCTGTCTATTCATTTGTCTCTCCAACACACGTCCTTACATGGTGACCCTGCCAGACGTGCCGTGGAATTTGTTGAAATAAAGTAAAATGTTACTACACGTGTAACAAAAAAAAATGTGCGCGGCAAGTGACGAAAAATTAAGACAATTCGGACAATCTATCGAGTTTTTCGCAAAAATTTACATTTTAATTGTGCTCGGTGGACTTATCGTCGCGATAATTATATACAAACTTTATAAAATTAAGCATCAAAAATAAACAGTACCTGTGAGTTCCTCATGAATAAAACGAGTGGCGTGATCACGAGTTTTGGAATATGAAGCGTTAATGAATTCTCATCATCATGGGCAACTACGGTTCCACAACAACAACAGCCAGACCACCTGCTGCGGATGAGCAACAAATCATCACTCAAGTTAGCTATAAAAACATCATCGAACAGAAACACAATAAGCTCATAGAAAATGTTAGCACTACAAACTGGTACCTACTCCTGTTGCTGGCTGCAGTGTTGTTGGTAATCGGCTTCCTTCTATTAAGGTACATCAATAAAGCTCTCAATAAGAAGATCGAGCGGCGTGCGCAGGCCTTGGCCTTGACTACCAGAAGAATGGGATCGGCTGAATTTATTTAAAAAAAGCGTAAGTGACATTGAAGTGGTGAAGTGCGGTAAGCGAAATGCGCTATATTATAAAAAGCTAATTTTATCCTAAAGACTTAATTTTAATGCCAACTTAGATATAATTATTGTTTGTTAATGGCAGAGAAACTTTCGTTATTATGTAATGAATTAAAAGATATTCGCACGTATCTGATTAAGATTGGACCAAGTCGTAGACAAGGCTTAATACTAACTACTAAACTGCAAGAAGCGGAAGTTGTTCAGAATAATTATAATACATTTAAAAATAAGGTATCGCAACTTATTAAAAAGGGTTTAATTTTAAAAGACGAGGCAACTTTAATTAATAAATTGTGTCTAGGCTTTAACAGTCTTTACAGTGACATTTTGAATTTATGCCAGATATCTCAAGGGTCAGATAAAATGGAGTTTGATTTACGAACCGCGCTAACATTATTACCCGTTATGACGGATGACGAAATTGTCACGAAACAATTAATTGATGCACTTGAGTATTATGACTCCGTTTTAAAAAATGAAAGCAAAGCTAACCTCATAAAATTTGTTTTGAAAAGCAGACTATCGCAATCGGCAAAATTCAAATTAAATTCTGAATATAACAGTACATTACCATTAATAAATGATATGAAATCATTGTTGCTACCTAAAAAATCAGCGACGGCTATTCAAAGCAAATTACAAAATATCAGACAAAATAATATGACTGTCAGAGACTTTGGCAAAGAGATTGCCGAACTTTTTGTGGATCTAACCATTTTACAGGCCGACGGCAATGCTAACAGCTTCAAGGTGCTAAAGCCCTTGAACGAGAAGATGGCGATCAAACGGTTTGCTGATGGTCTGCGTAATCGCAGACTCAGTACGATTACAGCAGCGAGAGATTTCAACTCGCTGAAGGACGCTGTGCAAGCCGCCCAGGAGGAAGATGAAGTCACCCCTGGCGCTTCAGGAGAAATCCTAGGTATGTCAACTCACTTTAATACATTAAGGCAGCCCTACCACGGACATTACAATCGGTCCAGAGGATATCATCAATCCAGAGGGTTCCGTAGCACCACAAGGAGGTATCAACCTCAAAGTCGTGGTACATGGTACAACCATGGATTTCGGGGCGAACCATCACCACAGCGTGGCAACAGCCGCCCCAGTTATAGAGGGACACGTGGGCGGTCTTCAGGTCATTCTGGATCAAAAAGAGATAGCAGTCAGTGGAACCGCCCCAACATAAAAATGATGACTCATAATACTAATAACGAGACTGCCGAAAATGATTTTTTTCGAGACTAACAATTATATATATTCGTGTAATAGTTCTTTGGTAGGTAAATTCGTAGTTAGTAATCAAGAATACTTATGGCTTATAGATACCGGCGCTTCAATATCAGCGATTCAACAAAAGTATGTTGCGAAATTAAACATTCCGTTCTATAAAGGAAAGTGCACCGTAAACGGAATCGGCGGTAGCATTGAGGCAATAGGATACGTTGTTTTGTAATTAGTGGCCAACGGTGAAACGTTTAATCATAAAATATATGTTTTTAATACATTACCTTGCTTAGCTAACGGAATTTTAGGTAACGATTTTTTAAGCAAATATGAAACGGTTTTAGATTATAATTCAGGTACTATGTCTTTAACTGGAAACAATAGAACGAAAGTATGTTTATCGTTATACGACACTCATCATCATCATAAATTTAAGAGCTTAGCTCTTGTCGGTGGAGTAATCGCCACTCTTTTCGGTTCTCTGCCAGCGTTTTCAGCTCCTGGTACGACACGACATTTACTTTTTTCTTGGCTTGATCTATAAATGACCGTCTCGGCCTTCCCCTGCCTCGCCTGCCTTCGATTCTCCCTTCCAAAATGGTTTTTATGTAACTGACACTGATAGCAATAATTTATCCTTAAACATTCCACCTAGATCAGAATCTGTTCATTACATTAAAACAAGTATGACAGATGACTGTGTGGTTTGTACATAAGAAATTTACAGTGGAGTCTTTTTAGCAAATACAATTGTTAGGTACTCCAGTAAATGGAATGATACCAGTTAAGATTTTAAATACCACAGACAATGAAGTAAAAATTAAAGAAATAAAACCCCAGTTAGAGCGGTTAATGGATTATAACTTATGTACATTTAATAAAACTCAAAGTAACGCAGATAGAGTAAAAGAATTATTTTCATATCTTCAATTAAATCATTTAAATAAGGAAGAAAAGCATAAGAGGTGTTGCACTTAAATTACTAAAGAGTTACTTATGCAATAGACAACAGGCAACAGTAATAGATAGTTACAATACCATTGGCAAAATGATAGAACAAAAGCGGTCGGAATTTAGAACTGTTCAGGTTGGAGTACCGCAGGGAAGCGTACTTGGGCCACTCATTTTTCTAATTTATATAAATGAGCTGCCTAAAACTATACTGGGCGATTTGTGTGTGCTCTTCGCGGATGATGCCACCATTGTTTTCTCAGGCGAAAGAGCGAATGAGTCGCACATTAATAACACCTTGTGCAATGTTGTTCAGTGGCTTAAAATCCTCAATTTAAAAGTAAACTTGGGTAAAACCAAACTTATACAATTCAGAAATTATAAAACTTTACCAACTGCTTTAAAAGTTTCAGAGGCCGGGGTAGATATTGAACAGGTGGTTAATGCAAACTTCTTGGGGGTGAAAGTAGATTGTCATTTGAACTGGAAGTCGCATGTTGCAGCATTGAATAGTAAAATTTCAAGTGCATGTTATGCCTTGTCCATATTATCTGCGACCTGTTCAGAAGACGTGATTAGGAATGCCTACTTCGGAAGTGTATATCCTCTGCTTACTTATGGTGTTATCTTTTGGGGCGACTCCGTCGATGTGCTGTCCACGTTTAGATTGCAGAAAAGATGTTTACGCACTATTTACCGTATGCATAGCAGACACTCTCTGCGCAGTACTTTCAGGGAAAAGCGGCTACTGACTCTAACTGGAATTTATATCTTGGAACTTTGTTTATTTGTGAAACATAATAATGAATACTTTACAAAAAAGTCACATTTACGCGATAACTTACGGAGTCAGTATAGGTTTGACTATCAGATACCTAGAGCCAAAAATAAACTAACCTATAACAGCGCTTTTTTTACTGGTATGCGAGTTTTTAATAAGCTGCCCCTAGAATTAAAAAGGTTAGAGGGCAACCAATTTAAAACATCCCTCAAAAATTGGCTTATTGACAGGGTTTTTTATGACACTAAAGAATTTTTTGCCCATTGATTGTGTATTTTGTTTGAACTTTGTATTAATTTCTTAAATTTTGTAACCTGACATATTACTTTAGATAAATTTGGATTATGACCTAATTAATAAAAATTATGAACAGACATAATAATGGATAATATATATTTTTAAACTGATATTGACAATTTGTGTATGTGCTGATCAGCTTATTACTTATTAATTAATCTCCTTGTATTATATATTGTACGTCCGAGAAGGGCAAACTGTTGAGACTTATATCAAGCTACCATCATTGTAAAAACACAGTTATACAATAAATTTTATTATTATTATTATTATTATTATTAAAAAATTTAAATAGAATGTTTATGTGCAAAATTTTCAGATATTTTCCAACTACCTAACGACAAACTAACTACAACTAACATATGTAAACAAAAAATACATTTAAAACCAAATACAACCCCAGTTTTTGTAAAACCATACCGAATACCTCACTCACAAAAACAAGAACTTAATAAGCAAATAAATAAATTCTGTGCCTCCTGTGATCAGTGATGTAACTCGACTTGTACCCTTTTGTGTGTTTTTATTTAGATATAATCAGAAAAAAATAACGAATTTTTGGGTCTATCTCACGTACTTCTAGGTGCTATAGTTTCGGAGATAATTTTGTGAAAAGTGATATAACTAGCAGAAAATATCGTGCACATTGATATATATCAAGTTGTAACCCCTTTATGTAATTGCGCTAGAGGCTATTTTCGTGCTTTGTGGTATAAATGAAATTGAACCTATTTTCACATTTTATTTTTCGGTATTTTTTTCGGAAATATTGATATATCTACAGTTATACCACTTTTGACCAACTTTCCTAAAACCAGACCAGGGTACAACTCAACATGTACGTAACAATGCGAGACAAATTTGATATATATTTTTTTTGTGATAAGTGACACATCTCGTCTTAAATCACTTTTCACAAATACATTGTTAAGTGTAAAGGTATACAACTTGAATTATATCTAAAAGCCAAACTAATCCCATAAAATATTAACGCAATAACAGTTGTGTTAAGTGATACAAGTATCACAAGTGCGAGCGTAAAGAGTGTGTTAGGAGGGCGCGAGGATGAGGTGACGCGGGATCGGGGTGTGGGCGGGACCTGCTCGCCTCAGTGTCGCTGCAAACTGATACACCTAAGTTACTTTTCTTTTTGCAAACTGATATAAGTTAGGTATTTTTTTTATAACAGGATACAAAGTAAAAAAAATATTTTTTTTTCAAAGTTTTTTTTTCAGAGGTGTTTTAATTTACTTCAGCAACATTGAGCTGGGAACATACAACGCTGAGTTATAGGATTTTATAGGTTTATGTATATCATATCAGTTTACACCAAGAGATATTATGGGTGCTCCAGGGGTGTACCATGATATAACTGAACTTGTATCATCTAACACTTATTATTTACTCACATTAGACATTTCAAAAGGTACAACTCACAGGTTTTTCGCGATTTTCTTCGAACTTATAATATTTACCGAAAAACACTAAACGCACGTTTATAGAATATATTTTTATGAATAAAAAAAAGTGCTTCGGTAAATGCTAGCCCCCTTGGCTCACAAACCAGAATTTTTTTAAACTTGTTTTCGCTCTCCTGTAAAATGACGATTTTGCACTTGTATCACTTATCACAGGAGGCACAGAATTATTAGAAGATGGTATTATTGAACCTGCTCAAGAGTGAATGGTCGAGCCCAGTACTACTCGTGCCAAAAAAAAGTAAGGGAGGAGACCATAAAAAATGGCGATTAGTTATAGATTACAGGCAACTTAATAACTGTATACAAGATGATAAATTCCCACTACCTAATATCACCGAAATCTTAGATTCTTTATCAGGCGCTATTTACTTCTCTCACCTTGATTTATTCTCTGGCTATTATCAAGTTTTGTTAGATGAACAAAGTAGAAATTGTACAGCATTTTGTTCTGGCCAGTACCAGATGACCAGACTACCAATGGGCTTAAAAATAAGTCCCAGTTCATTTTCCCGCATGATAACTGTCGCGATGTCTGGGTTAAACTATGAAAAATGTTTTGTTTACTTAGACGACCTCATAGTATTTGGTAGAAATTTAACGGATCATAATAAAAATCTTTTGGACATTTTTTTGAGGCTAAGAAAAGTTAACCTAAAACTAAATCCAGAAAAATGTGTATTTAAAAAAAAAGAAATTCTTTATCTTGGACATGTGGTATCTAAAGACGGTATTTTGCCGGACCCAGATAAAATTAAAATTTTAAATTCATACCTTATCCCAAAAAACGCGGATGAAGTTAAGCGGTTCGTGGCGTTTGCCAATTATTATAGAAAATGTATACACAATTTTGCCGAAAAATCATACCCATTAAATAAACTATGCCGAAAAAACGTGGAATTCATATGGAACAAAGAGTGCCAAGAGGCTTTCGAAATTATTAAACAATCATTAGTCACACCACCGGTTCTCCAATATCCAAACTTATCAGAATCAAATGTGTTTACTGTCCAAACCGATGCAAGCGGATATGCTATAGGCGCGATATTATCGAATAGTGACGGCAGGCCCGTAGCTTACACGAGTAGGGGTCTCAATAAGGCAGAGACCAACTATCCTACAATAGAAAAAGAATTATTGGCAATATTATTTATTATTTATTTATTTAGTTTGGGCCATTAAATACTTTCGCCCGTATCTGTATGGGAGAAAATTTAAAATCTTAACAGATCATAGATTAGATTAGATTAGATTATTTATTAATTCAGTATAAAACTACATCATGATTTATTAATTTTTTAAACCATTAATTTATTTATTTAGCATGAAAGAGCCATCCAGTAGATTATTAAAATTTCGATTAGTATTAGAAGAGTACGACTTCACGGTAGAGTATGTGAAAGGAACAGACAACGCGGCGGCCGACGCATTGTCTCGTATACGGATGACGTCAGAGGAACTAAAAGAGATGCATGCAGTGGCGTGCAGTGCTCCTGAACGTAGGACCGGCTGAAGAACATAGCTAAGTTCAGCAGTTTTTTTAACAGGGTGGCAAGCAAGTAGAGAGTAAGTAAGCCCTACTACCCATGGACACCCGCAAAACAAACGATTGTGTTGCCAACCTATAGAGATACATATTTGGAAACATGTCGAGAAGTCGAAAAAATAAATGATATCGGTAGTTTAAGCACTTACCAATGTTATTCCGCCAAGCGAGTCTGTGGTGTAGCTGTAGAATTTTTTACATATTTCGACGAATGGTTTTGACCACCACGACTATCTAACTGAGTGATTGACATAACCCGTGTCATTCCAAACATTTAGAAAATTTCCGAATAAAATGCACGAAAAACAATACAAACGCTCTGTGTGTACACAGCCCGTAAGCCAGCTAAAAGTTTCATAATATTTCGCGTGAAATTGACGGATTATCTTTCCCTTAGTTTGATTTAGTTTTAACTCGGGAACACATCTACCTTTTTTAACTACTGCAAGCTTATTTTCGAACGAAAACTTACTAAATTCGCCTTTAATCAACTTCCGCAAACATACGAGGTCAACACACTGTTCACAACTAAAGCACATATTTAATCAATTTAAGCTCAATTTCACCAAAAGCACTATTTAAATCCTTATCCGGTGAAATTCCGCGACAATCTAAGTTAATAACAAAAGAAAATCACTATAATAACTAGCCGGTCTCTTCGCATTTTTAAAACATAAACAAAACATGGCGCTCGTGTTTTTGCGAATTCAAATTCAAATTATATTAAGTAGACCAAAAAAACCTGACAAATTGAAAAGTGCGAGCGTTTGAGGTAAATATGCAAAATCGAGACTTTTTAATTTGTCCGGTTGTGCGCGAGACAGCGTGCTGAACGTCATGTCGGGCTGTCTCGCTCACGCTATCAATATTTAATACGAGAGAGAGAGGCGGTGCGATCGCGCGATGTGGACTTCAAATGTAGCAGAAGGGCTACTCCGAAGCACACGGTTCGAGGTTCGTGTCGTGCGGTTTCTCTGATACTTATACTATTTAATACGAGAGCGAGAGGGATCGCACGACACGAACTTCGAATTTTGTGATTTGGAGTTTGAATTAGAGAATAGGTTCCCCGTCCAGCCGCCGGACTCAAAAATGTATGAGGGAAATTTTTTTTGGCTATACTTGTTCGTGTGAATGTCAGTGTAGTGGTCTGAAGACTATCAGTACGTAGTTCACCGATGCTTTTTACACAAGCGTAGCGTATATTAGTGTGCGCGGATAAAAGCAAACCCAATTTGTGCTTTACCAGCGCGATTAGGCGATTTTCTTAAATTGTAACGTCGTTCGTGACGTGAAGCGCGGAAATTCAAACGCTCAGCGCGCTCTTTTTTAAGGTTGTTACATTACGAACCGAACGAGTAACATTAATAAATATCAAGTAAAATAAAAAGTAATTAATTTAATAAGTAATATAAATATTTATGTAAAGATGCTAGGGTAGGCACTGCTTTTATGCTTATTCATAAAGACCGCCCCTGGATGCATGCAAGTGTAATTAATGTAATGACTAGATCGAAATATAGAAAAATGCAAAGTCATTCATCTGACTTGCCGAACCTTAATTCTAATAACACTAGGTCTGATCAACCAAGAGTTGTAGAATTAAGCAAAATACCATCGGAATCAGTAGAATTATTATTTATTACTACTCAAGAGTTAAATAAGTTAAAAAGAAAAAATGAAATAAAAAATAGAAGCAAAACACTATATTACGCGCCTAATAAAATGTCAATTTATATAACCTCAAACACTCCATCACAAATCACACGAGCCGAATTTGTGAGAGAGTTGGACGATTTTTGTAAGATGTGTAGGATTGAAAAAATATATTTTGTAAAGAATAAAAATAATTATGTGTTCATTGAAAAGTTAGCGCAAGAGATAAATAAAACTAAAACATGGACCGGTCCACAATTATATATATTAAAAGAAAAAGATGTTATAAGAATAAATGACAAAGACGATAAAAAAGTAATCCTTAACGACTTTCACTTATTACCTACAAGTGGCCACGCAGGTATAAGGAGGATGATAAATAATATTAAAAAATATTATTTTTGGTCTGGATTAGAGACCGATGTGAAAAATTATGTAGAACGTTGCAGTATTTGTCAAAAGCAAAAATACTCCGTTTATACTAAAGAACCCATGGTCATTACGACCACTGCCAATTCGGCATTTGAAAAAGTATATTTAGATTTAGTAGGGCCCTTAGATAAGGATAATTATAGTTATTCCTATATACTAACCATACAATGCGAGTTAACAAAATATGTTGAGGCGTATCCATTGATTACTAAAACCTCAACAGAAGTAGCTAAGGAATTAGTAAATAAGTTTTTTCTTAGGTATGGGATACCACAAGAGATAGCGACTGATCGTGGCAGCGAGTTCATCTCTACCCCATTGACAGAGGCATGTAACTTACTAAAAAATCAAGAAATTGCAGTCCACAGCTTACCGACATGAGAGTATTGGTGCCTTGAAAAATTCCCACAAACATCTGGGAACTTTTCTTCGTATCCAGACAGATTGCCATCCAGAAACGTGGAGTGACTGGCTACCTTATTGGTCATTTTCATACAACACCTCAGTCCACTCCGAAACAAGGTACACTCCATATGAAACTTTGGTAAAAAGTGCACTTTGCCAAGCAATTTATTAAATAAAGTCGAGCCTCTATATAATTATGATAGTTACTCATGTGAGTTACGATACCAAATACAAGTTTCTCAACAAGAAGCAAAAAATAATTTGATAAAAAGTAAAATTATTCGTAAGTCCAAATACGACAAAAATGTTAATCCTGTTACCTATAAGAAAAATGACCTAATATTAATTAAAAACGAAAATAGACATAAGATGGATCTCTTGTACTTGGGACCATATACTGTTATAAGAGACTTAGCACCTAATGTAGAAATAAGTAAAGATGGAAAATTAGATTTAATTCATAAAAATAGAACTAAACTGTTTAAGTCATACTGTAATCAATAATAAAAAAAAAAAAAAAACCTATGGAAAGGTTTTTTTTTCCTTTTAATGGGAGGTGTAGTAGTATAAGATTATATATAACATATACCTATAGATGTGTGAGTGTAAGTACTTACTTGTGTGTGTAACTTAGTATATAAGAGTTTTCACTTATAATAAATGCAGTTGACCTATGACGTTCTGTCTATTCATTTGTCTCTCCAACACACGTCCTTACAGTGGAAGGTAGCGGAATCCGAAACACGGTGCTCCGCTGGCCGACCGCAATTAGTAGGGGGCCTAAGTAGAGGCTTTACCAACTTTGAAAAGCCCCGCTAATTTGCGAAAAATCCCGAAGGTATGCTTTAGTGCCGGTTGCGGCGACCGGAGAGAGGACCCGAAAGCCGTCTTGGGTCGAGCGTCCCTGCAGTCTCCAGACCGGGCTCCTCGTCTTGTCGCTCACTTTCGTGTGCTGCTGGGTCAGCAGCACTGTGTCTGTTCAACTGCCGTCTTTTCTAACCTGTTCACTACACAACAAATAAAATAAATGGTTCAAGCTGCATAAAAAAGCAAGTGTCTACAGCGGATGTACCTCCTCTCACTAAAAGTGCACCTCTTGAATGTTCGAGGTTTGCACTCCTATCTCGCTGCAGTCCACCACCATCTAGAGACTAAGAAGCCTCACTTGCTCTGTCTCACCGAGACGCAGATAAAATGTCTCTTAGACACAGCTTACTTGCACTACCCAGGGTACAGCTTGGAGCATACTTTTAAGCCCCGTGCTGGGGTCTGCTTGTACGTTCGTGACGACATCTGCACTCGGCATCTCCGCAACCTTGAGGATTCAAGCTTTTCCATTCTTTGGTAACTGATGGACACTGGCGTTGAACAAACGGCTTAGGCTCTGATCTATCGGTCGCACAGCGGTGTCTCGGAGACGACCAGGCTCTTTGATCACCTCAGTGTTACGGCACGACAGGTGTGGTTTAGCAACGGTATCCGGCTGCGCAGTTGGTTTTCTTGGGGGACTGCAATGCTCACCACGCGGACTGGTTGTTCCCGTACCAAGTCACGGACCATGCAGGAAGAGAAGCGCGCAACTTTGCGCATTCGCTAGATCTCACCCAGCTGGTTAAGCAGCCGACTCGCGTACCGGATGTTGCCTTGCACACGCCTAATTGCTTGGAACTTCTGCTGACGACTGGTCCAGACAGGTACAATGTGTTGGTGTTTTTCCCTCTGATTACTTCTGACCATGGTTTGGTGAAATTTGTGTCGCAATACTCTCCTCCAGATTGCTCAATCGATACTCGGTGACTTCGGCGAGTATGGCGATAAAGTCAGCAGATTGGGATAAGATGCGTCATTTCTTTCTTTGCTTCCTATCTATGGCAGAAAAGTCCCTAACTTGCTTATCCAGTGATGATTCGTGGAGCTGTGCAAAAGCTGTTACCGATGTGTTGCGTTAGAGTATGGAATATTTCATTCCTTTCTTTGACGTATCCACTGGTGGCAAATCTCGCTCATGGTTTAAAGCCGAGTGCGCTCAATCTGAAGCTATGAAGCACTCTACGTGCTTACTTACTGTGGGCTGATGCTCGATGTTGCAAAGCTCCGGACCAGGTGTACACATTAAGAAACAGGTCTTCAACCAAGCTGCCATGTCCTGCAAAAAGGTCATACGGAAAGCGCGATTCCTCCATGTTGGTCACATAGTCACATCGGTACCAAATTTGCATCCTACCCCTCTGAAAGTAAAGAAAAAGAAAAGAAAGAATAAAAATACATTCCTTAAAGCGTTTTCGGCCTGAGACAAATCTATGGAGTCCAATTTCTGCCGTCCGTCACTGCCGCCACTGCTAAAGTCGGATAATAATAATAATAAATAACAATAATATTCATTTATTCAAGTAACATGACTCATACAAAAATAATACACTTGATTAATAATAATAATAATAATATGTTAGTAACAGAGAGGTCCTTATACAACTAAGTTAGTATAGACATTATTTAAATGCATTTTGGTCCAGTGCGCGGTAATGTCACTGTCCATCCTGCTAGCCAACACGCTCAAGAGACTGTTGCCACCGCCGCGCAGGCGGCGCAGCGCCGCGGCGCATCGCTTACGCAGCGTCGCGTGGAACCCGTCCACGTGAGCGTCGGCGAACATACCCGACGCGCTGCACCAGCGCGGCAGCCGCAACAGAACCCTGAACGCGTTGTTGTACTGGACCCGCAAAGCATTAAGCGATCTTTTCGTGTATCTACACCAAAGGCTGCAGGTGTACAGTGATGTACAGTAAGCTCTAAATAGTGTAACCTTAACCTGCGCCGTACACCGATTGAACCTGTGCGCTATCGTGTTAGCTCTGATCGCCAATGCTCTGCGTTCCCTTTCGATGTCCTCGTCATCACGCAGGTCATCAGTTACCCAGTGTCCGAGGTACTTAAAACTATTTACCCTGTTAAGTGGCTTGCCATTGAGAAGAATGGGAGGTATATACGGTGGACATCTGGTTCCTGATTTAAAAACCATATATACACTTTTAGTAACATTATATTTCAGACCATGTTTAGTTGCATATTCCTCACAAATACCAATCAATCGGTTTAGACCACTGACCGAAGGGCTCAGCAGTACCATGTCATCTGCATAGCTTAAATTGTTTAGACAGACTCTATCTATGTGGCAACCGACATATGTACTGCTGAGCTCATCTATCAGGGCGTTTATGTATAGGTTAAACAGCTGGGGTGAGGTTAGCCCCCCCTGTCTGACCCCGCATTCCAGACCGTACTCGTCGGACAAGACGTTTCCCCAACGGACACTATTCTTTTGGCCAGAATACCAACACCTAAATATGCAAATAAGTTCCCTGGGCAGTTTTATATCGTCCAGCTTTTCCCAGAGAAGGTCATAATTGACCAGGTCAAAGGCTTTTGACAGGTCCAGGAAACATGCATAAATAGGCGTCTTGCTTCTGGTGTAGTACTCAACAGTGTACTTTAAGGACAAAACAGCACTTTCGGTTGATAGTCTGGGACAAAATCCAAACTGTGCATCATTCAGTTGTAAATATTTAGCTAGGTATGAGTTGAGCAAGCTGTCGAGCACCTTTGCCACAACTGTAGCTAACGAGATAGGTCTATAATTCGCCTTGTTCGACATGTCACCCGTCTTGTTTTTTGCGATAGGAACTACAATCGTTTTAGATAACGCCGAAGGTAAGTAGGAATGGCTGACACATAAGTTTAAAAACATAGTTAGGACTCTGGGCAAATGAGGACCCGCATGTTGGAGATGCTCGATGCTCAAATAATCATGACCAGAAGATTTGCCACGTTTCATTTCTTTTATTACCTTTGTGATTTCTTTTGAACTGAAACGGATCTCGATATGGTCAGAGGCCAAGGCACCTGGCATCTGTGCAGGACCATTAAAAGAAGATACAATAATTTATTGAATCAGGCGTTACTTTGCGGAGGTCCATATCAATGAACTAAAATAATTTCCTTGCTCACCCGCGACCTTGAGATAGCTAAGTCTATGCAAATTATGCGTGTTCATGCAGTTCCTCCACCTCCACACTATAAGAACACACACAAATTACACAAACCCATCTATCACCACCACCACAATACACTGACGCGTTTCGAACTCAACCAGAGCTCATCTTCAGAGTGACACAACCTTACAATTAAAACTACCCGCAAATTATCACACACACACACAGCACAGCACAGTTAAAATTAATTAATAATTTGCGGGTAGTTTTTTGTTTTGTTTGGCAAATTAAAACAGTGGTGGTGGTTTGTTAGTCTAACAACTGGTAGCATGGTGTAAGGTTGTGTCACTCTGAAGATGAGCTCTGGTTGAGTTCGAAACGCGTCAGTGTATTGTGGTGGTGGTGATAGATGGGTTTGTGTAATTTGTGTGTTTTCTTACAGTGTGGAGGTGGAGGAACTGCATGAACACGCATAATTTGCATAGACTTAGCTATCTCAAGGTCGCGGGTGAGCAAGGAAATTATTTTAGTTCATTTAGAAGATACAATATTAAAATGCTCCTTAAACACATTAGCAATATCTTTGGGGTTGGACATGCCGTCGACGCACACAGGAAGTCCAGACTTGTTTTCCAATTTCTTTGTAGATTTCCAAAATTTACTAAAATCGTTTCTTGCATGCTTCTCAGCAAGCATATCCATTTTTATTTGTTCTTGATGCTGCTGTGTCCATTTTAGTTTAGATTTAAATATTTTTCGGCTAGTGACCATCGCTTCGTATAAATGACCTGTTGATGGCTTTCCAAACAAAAGCCAGTTTTTTAAATAAAACCTGGCCTTCCCATGCGCATCACTGACATGTTTATTCCACCCCATGATTTTCTTTTTTCTACATCTGTTATTGACAGCTCTGCTATATACAGAGGCATTACATAACGCATCAATTATATCATTATATAACTTGTCCAATATTTTACAGTGCTCTAGATTATCATGACAGCATGTATCACAACAATTTCGAAGTTCAATTGGAAAATCAATCAACTTTAATAGTTCGTTACATTTATCATTATATTTACTAATTTCTAGTGTTCTTTCACCCCACAGTACAGATTTACAAGTTGAATTAATGTTGTTGTTACACATTATATTAGTATTTAATGTGTTCAAATTTAAGTTACATTTCACTATTAATGGGTAATGATCAGAATAATAAACATCATAGTCAACAAAAACATCATTTATAGTTGTCCATGCAGCCTTTGTCGTTAGACAGTGATCCAGCCAGCGTTTACAACCATGGGAATCACTTAAGTAGGTATGAGTAGGTGAATCAATGCCCAACTTAACAAAATCCGCACAGATCCATTCTTGGTCAGAACAGAATTTCAACAGCTCATCACAAAACAACTGGCCAGGGTGTGCATTTGTAGTGTTTTAAGAAAGCGGGTAGATTGTTAGAAAATAAGAAATGTCAGTTTGTAACCGGCCAGTACACGTTGCACTTGATACGCTGTGTTTTAATTCCAAATTTACCTGAAAACACTTCAGTGGCGACGAGATAATACCTTACGCGTGTTAAGTTTGTGTTTTTACATATCACAAATATAATAGTGCAACATGAGCAATATGGTGTTAGGTAACATGAACAGTTTGGTGTTCGATCACCGCTCGCAGGAGTGGGCGATATTTAAAAGTCGTTTTGGTCAGTTTTGTTTGGTGAATGACATCACGGAAGAGACCGACAAAGCAGGAGCTAAACGAAGAGGAATCCTACTTTCTGCACTGGTGGAGGACACCTACCGAGTCGCACGGGACTTAGCGTTACCGACCGCTTTGGAGGAGACCGCTTACGCTACCCTCATAAAAAAATTAGATGAACATTTTGAGACTAAAAGATGTGGTTTTGTCGAGCGTTACCATTTCTACAAAGCGGAGCAGCGACCCGGCGAAGAATTGAGCGAGTGGGCCGCCCGAGTGCGTAGACTTGCGCAATTTTGTAGTTTTACAAGTGAACTCGAAATGGCCCTTAGAGATCGTTTCGTGCTTGGCCTTGAAAATCCAAAGGAAAAGGAGAAGCTTTTCGCAGAAAACATAAGCACATTAACTTTTAGTGAGGCGTTGAAGATAGCCCAGAGCGTGCGTTGCGCGCGCCTCGCCATCCGCAGTGGCAGCAGCAGCGCCGGCGTCGGCTCGGCGCGCCGTCGGAAGTGTTCGCGCTAAGCCCGGCCGCTACCGAAACTAAAAAAGTGAAGTACAGTGTTTGCGGCTATTATAATCATTCTAAGCAGCAATGCAAGTTCGTCGAGTATTCGTGTAAAAAGTGCGGGAAAAAAGGACATTTAAACTGCGTATGTAGATCTAAAACGAGGTCTGCTAATTTCTTAGGTGAAGACACTGACGACATCTGCGAAGGTATTTATGATTTTTTTTCAATACGATCTATAAATGGCAAGCCGATGCAGCAGACAGTGCGCATTGATAAGAAACCGGTTTTGTGTGAGCTGGATAGCGGCAGCGCCGTGTCCGTGCTACCGGCTGATGTTTACAATAACTTATTCAAGCAAAATCATGCGCTGCGCAAGTGTGATGTAAGGCTCAATTGTTACGATGGCAGTAAAAGAGATTTTATTAGCAAATTTGATTTACGTTTATGTAATTTCAACTGTCATAGCATTAGCGAAGATACGGAGATGTTACAAATGTTGCGTAATAAATATTCCGAGGTTTTTTCCAATGAACTTGGTACTTTTAAGCATTACCAAATACACTTAAAAATTAAACAGGACGCTAATTTAAAATTTTTTAAGCCTCGTACAGTTCCGTTAGCTTTAAAACCAAAAGTAGAAGAGGAACTTAAGAGATTGGTAGACTTAGGTATTTTGGAAAAAATCGAATTTTCGGATATAGCTACGCCTATTGTTCCAGTCCTTCGATCAGATGGCAATGTAAGAATTTGCGGTGATTACTCCATTACATTAAATAAAATTTTGTTTATCGATAACTACCCTTTACCGCGTATAGAGGATCTATTTTCAAAATTACACGGGGGGGTGGAATTTTCAAAATTGGATTTAACTAGAGCTTACAACCAATTTGTGCTCGATGAACCTTCACGTAATTTAACGTGCATAAATACTCACAAAGGCTTGTTCCGTTACACAAGACTAGTCTTTGGTTTATCAAATGCTCCTTGTATTTTCCAACAAAGTATGGATAAGTTATTAGCCGGAATTGAAGGTACTTGCATATTTTTAGACGACCTATTGATTACTGCACCGGATCGGAAAACTCATTTAGAGCGCCTGGAACAAGTCTTAGGTAGATTACAAGAGGCAGGTTTACGTGTTAAGCAGGAAAAATGTGAATTTTTTAAACAATCCGTAGAATATTTAGGGTTCGTTATCGATAAAAACGGGTTACACAAGTCAATAAAGAAAGTCGATTCTATTTTGAAGTGCGCTCAACCAAAGAATGTAACGGAACTAAAGTCCTTTTTGGGCATGTTGAATTATTATAGGGCGTTCATCCCTGGAGCGTCAAGTATTTTAAGTCCATTACATCTTTTATTAAAAAAACCGGCCAAGAGCGTGTCGGACACGCCCAAAATAGGGTTCCGTAGCCATTATGAAAAAATTAAGTAATATTTTTCTAAGGATTTCGTATTTTATACGGAATCTTCCAAGTTTAGGTATATTTTATACCCTACGCTGCTATTTACTCATAAACTACTAATAGTTCTCAAGCAAACTTAGCCGTTATAGTTTTCCTTGGAAGTTTGATATACTGACTACCATTCTGAATTTTTTAAATTTTTTCGACCCACCGGTTTAGATTTTAGAGGGGGGGGGACGCTCGATTTTTATGAAAATTTGAACTTTAAAGTTGAATATTTCGCAAACAAATGACTGAATCGAAAAATCGTTTTAGCAAACCCCTAATGGTTTTACAATACCTATCCAACGATACCCCACACCATAGGGTTGGATAAGAAAAAAAAAATTACCCCCACTTTACGTCTATGGGAGGTACCCTAAAAAAAATTGTTTTTGAATTTTTAATTGTACTATTTTGTCGGCATAATTTATCTATATATTCGTGCAAAATTACAGCTTTCTAGCATTGATAGTCTCTGAGCAAAGCCGCGGACGGACAGACAGACAGACAGACAGACGGACAGACAGACAGACAGACAGACAGACATGGCGAAACTATAAGGGTTCCGTTTTTGCCATTTTGGCTCCGGAACCCTAAAAAAGAGTACAAGTGGAAATGGGGTAGTCAACAAAACGATGCGTTTGAGCTAATTAAAAAGGAATTAGCGTCTGACAGAGTGTTGGCCCACTATGACCCCGACTTGCCCACCATCCTCACAGTGGACGCGGGCCCCGGCGGGCTCGGCGCGGTGCTGGCGCAGGCGCAGCCGGGCGGTGGCGAGCGCGCCGTCGCTTACGCCTCACGATCATTATCCGCGAGCGAGATTAACTACGCCCAAATTCAGAAAGAGGCAACCGCTATTATTTTTGGTATAAAAAAATTTCACCACTACTTGTACGGCCGGTCTGAACCTTTTATACTGAGGACAGATCATAAGCCACTAATTTCTATATTTGGTAGTAAAAAAGGAGTACCAGAATTAGCTGCGAATAGATTACAACGGTACGCTTTATTTTTATCCGCGTATAATTTTAAAATTGAATATATTAAGAGCGGGGACAACGTGGCCGATTTTCTTTCGCGTGCTATTGAGGTTTCACGAGTTTCATCGGAAGACGATAATGTTCTCGGGGATGAAGCATTATTCATAAATTTTATGTATAAGGACATAAGTCCTATTTCCGTCGATGACATAAAACGTGAAACTATCAATGACCCGATATTAAAAAAAGTGTTAAATTACATATTACTCGGTTGGCCCCGGAAGGTGCGAGAGCCGGACCTCAAATGTTATTTCAATTGCCGTTTACAGTTATCTATCGAAAAAGGGTGCATTATGCGAGGTCATAAAATGATTATACCACGAGTTTTTCAAGAGCGATTGCTAAATGAATTGCATAATTCACATTTTGGAGTTGTCAAGACAAAAAGTGTCGCTCGAAAATATATGTGGTGGCCCAATATCGACCTAAATATCGAACAGAAAATAGGCTCTTGTAGTACATGTATGGGGATCCGGTGTGCGCCGGCGCGCGCGCCACTGGCACCGTGGCCGCGGCCGCGCGCCGCCTGGCAGCGCCTGCATCTGGACATGGCCGAACTGGCGGGCCGCCGGCTGCTCGTGGCGGTCGACGCGCACTCCAAGTGGGTCGAGTGTTATCTAATGACCAGTGCCGACTCCGCTAGTATTATAGCCAAACTATGTGACATGTTCGCTAGGTTTGGTCTAGTCCGAACTATTGTGACCGATAATGCTACAAATTTTACATCCGTTTTATTCAAAGATTTTTGTAAAGCTAATGGCATAGACCATGTTACGATTGCGCCTTACCATCCAGCATCAAATGGACAAGCAGAAAATAGTGTCCGCACCATTAAAAAGGGTTTAAAAACAATTTTAATGCAAAAAATATCCCAATCAGAAATCTTAAATCAGATTAATGCATTTTTATTCAATTATCGCAATACGGCTCACTGCACGACCGGTTTCTCTCCCGCGCGTTTGCTGCTGGGGCGCCCGTTGCGCTGTCGTTTTGATCTTTTGAAACCATCCGCGGATCAAGTCTTCGATGATCCGTCAGTGTCTACAGCTAATGATAATGTTCGTTCTAAACAGATCTCACAATGTAAACATTAGAGAAAGAAAGAAAGAAAGAAAGAAAAAAAGAAAATACATTTATTTAACGCCATAAAAATAAAATAAAAATGAACAATAAAAAAAAATAACAAAGAACAAATACCAAAATAAAATGACGCTAAATAGGTCCCCACTCAGCATAATGCCACGGCAAGCCGTGGCGCTGATTTTCAGTGAGGACCTTATTTAAAAACTAACTTAAAACTAAACTAAACCAAACTTAAATTAAATTGTCGTGTCGTGCAACACGGCCATACGCGCTACGCTGAACGCAGCCGTTGGACCCTGAGTCGGACAGCGCCGCCTGGCGGCGAGCAACCGACTCAAATCGTCTTCCTTCACCGGCCCGGCTAACACCGACATGCAAATACCGGCCCCGTCCGTTGCGCACCCGCCCATAGAAGCTCCTGTTAGTTTGTACGGGCGTGCCCACAAAAAAACCGGGCCGGCACTCACATGTCGGTATCTACATGCCGGTAAAGACTGTCAACTGTCACCCAACTACGCATGGCCATGTGCACGAGCACGACCAACATGGCTGCCTGCCCTGTGTTGTTCGATTACATTAAACAAAACAATCACATTTTAAAACACAAGATGCAATCGAAACAAAACAAAACATTTAAACAACTAAACAAAACAGAAACAAGGTGTGAATATTCTTGTGTGCTGTGTACAAGCAAAGCAAAAGTAATGTTCAATTCCAACCACATGCATTGGGGACATACCCAAGGTAAGGAACTAAAATAATCAAGCAAGATAACTTGTTGTCCAATGTGTCGCTCGTAAACACGCACAAATCACAATCATTACAATATTACAATATTTTCTTCCAGGTTCCATCTGGATTTTGGAGTTGTAACAAATTGCTGCAGCTGTCATGTGCACAAGACGACAAAAAGTGCAAAATTAGATAAAATAAGAATGACAAAAGGGAGAACCCATATTCTCGTCGACGGAAGAAGAGAAATACAGGTAGGTACTATTATATTATAGGTACATTATATCCACTTAATATAAAGAAAAAGAAAAGGAAAATAAATAAATAAACGAAAACACAGATTACAGTTCCACAAGCCATATCTAAAACTAAAACTTAATATATACACATATACATACACACACACATATATACATATACTGTAACTACAAGCAGCTTTTGTTTAAAGTTGATGTTTCCTGTTGCCGCTGGTGTTCGTACATAAATTTTTTAAGTGATTTTCTAAAGCCATTTATACTTTGCAGGTTCCTGAGGGGCGGCGGGATATTGTTCCAGCATTTTGTCGCCACATATCTGAAACTACCTCTGAAAGCTGCGGACGCGTGTTGTGGTGTCATCAGTTGTATGCTGCATTGACGTGTTCTGTGCAACCTCCGGGTGGACGACCATGACAACTTATCATAGAGATATGCAGGAGTCTTGTGCTTTATGACACCAAAAAGGAGACATGCTAGATGAAGCTTACGACGGTGCTCCATTTTGAGGATATTGTGCTTGCTTAAGAAAGGTGTGACATGCGCTCTCGGTGGAATGTTAAAGCAAAAACGAGCACAAGCATTCTGTACCCGCTGTATCAGACGCTTTGTTTTTGCCAGAATTCGTGGACCATATACTGTGTCCATGTAATTTAATTTGGACAGGATCAATGACTCAACTAACTGCATGCGCAGCGTTTCACTAATTTCAGTCACTAGTTTCACTAAAGAGCCTGTAGAAGCAATTACTGACAGAGCCCGCAACATGCTTCCCAAACCTAAGTCCACTGTCCATAATAAGACCCAGACTACGTGCCTCATGTACACTCTCTATAGGTTCGTCCAACAACTTAACAGCTATAGTGGGTTTGATATTATTTGTTTGAAATTTTGTGCCAAAAAGTATGTATTTGGTTTTGCCAGGATTAAGCATTAAACTATTGCTTACGGAGGCAACAGACAAATTAAATTTAAGACCGGCGATATTGTACTAGTTAAATCATTTTATAATAACGGGAATAAACACTCATGGATAAAAGGGACAATACAAAATGAAATTGGATCATCCATGTTTAATGTTTACATTCCGCACTTACAAGTGACTCTCAAGAAGCACATCGACCAGCTGCTGCTGTACAAGGGCGTCCAAAGCTCGCAGGACTCCGATTACGATGGTGATGTGCCCATTTTACGCGAGAAAGACGTGACGGAGGAAGGACCAGCTGTGGATGGTGGATTGCAGAGGATCTTCGACGAGGAGGAGGAGCTGTCCAACAATTCACACCCAGTGCCAACCCCGGGACCTGTTTCTCCAAGTCCAGACGCCGCGATGAATGCACCATCCACATCTTGTACATCATCGATGGCACACAATACAGGGCATGATGTACCTGTTGAGAATGGTGGGACGCTTACGGAGTCAATTCAGCAGTCCCGACGTTTCCCTTTAAGGGAAACCCGAAATCCGAATACCCAGATTATTGATTTTTCCTGTCGAGTCTATTTTCTTTGTAAATTATTACTTAGCTATTGGTGGAGGGATTGTAGTGTTTTAAGAAAGCGGGTAGATTGTTAGAAAATAAGAAATGTCAGTTTGTAACCGGCCAGTACACGTTGCACTTGATACGCTGTGTTTCAATTCCAAATTTACCTGAAAACACTTCAAAAAAAAAAAACCCCCAGTACAAAAACAGATTCAACATTTTTATCTTCCACTATTGCATGAATTGTACTTACGCATTGTTCAAAGTCCAACAGGTTGTCAACACGGTCCGTAGGCATATAGACACAGAAAACCATAATCGGCTTGCTACCTGACATCAACTGAATACCACTGATTCTTACATTTGCACAATTAATTATTAAAACCGAGGAAAAAACACTTTTACGCCACAGCAATGCTGTACCACCATGGGGCCTGCCCCTGAGGATGCCCGCAGACGAGTCCACCGCGGAAGTGCCGGTACACGCAAACTCATCACTGATGCTGTCGAGATAGGTTAAGTCTTGCGGCAGCAACCATGTTTCCTGCAAGGCTATTACGTCAGCGAAGGTGCATAACCGCTTAATATCGTCAATAGAACGTTTTATGTTGCGACAATTAAATGTGCAGAGGGTAATTTCTTGTTCTGAGTTTTTAGTCATTTAAAGAAACGTTATTTCCATCAGCATCATTCATAATCTTTCGCCTCGATGGCATAAAACGACGAAATATTATACCCTCTGGCCACAAATCCTCGTCAAGAAATAAATGCAGTTTGTGCTTACAAATGAACATCTTATAAGCACTGTGACGTTTATACTTATCTTTCATTATAATTTGTTCAAGTTGCACTCTTTCCTGCGTTTTCTTAAGAATATATGCAGTTATATCAGATTCCAAAGTATCTTGATGAACATTAGTGATCAGTATCGGGATTTTCGACTCTGCTGCTTTGAATTTACAGTTCACATCGGCTGTTGCCCTTCCTGTTTTACCGATAAATATATGTTTGTTTTTATTCTTGGGTTTGGTGCGCCTCTGGACCAATTTCCATTCGCCATTCTTTGACACATCCGCGAAAGATCTATTTCCTGGCTCGGTTGGGCTGGGTGGGGTACCAACAATTGGCACAAAGCGACTGTTTCCTTGTTGGTGTGGCAGAGTTAGAGCGACCCATTCTCGAACACGGCGATTCTAATTGTTAACGTTTCTTTGTTTGTACTGCAGACTGTTGAAGGGAAGACGGCGCATGCGCAGTATTGGAGTTGTTAACGTCAGTTGAATCTTCAAACAGTTGCAAGTGCAAGTGAGAACACATGTTAGGTCCCTTTAATACGCATGAGGGAGACAAGTGGATTCCACTGAGAAGCGTTCGTTCGTTGTCACTTTTTTGTGGTGACACATCAATATGCGATAATCCCATTGGTCCGCTGTCAAAGAATGAGCCAGCAGCACCACGTCTAATGTTAATATTTGAAAAATTAACGTCTCGATATTGGGTAGTTTTTAAATTCGAATTCGATTGCAACTCCGATATGTGTGTTTTGATGTCCTCCAGCTGTTCGAGGGTAACGTAATTTGAAAATGAAAATGAAAATGAAAAATGAAAAATGATTTATTCCTTCACTTAGTACTAATTTTACAATGTGCTGGTGTCCCCTTTTTAAGTAAATGAAATACCTGTGCTAAGGGGCACCGCTCTTCCATATACAGGTATCGAGTAGTACAACCGTGGTAGTTTAGTTTTATTACAAAAACAAATCAGAAAAAACAAAAAAGCAATTTAAATAATATGTATTAAAATAGAGGGAAACGTGTGTGTGTGTGTGTGTGTGTGTGTGTGTGTGTGTAGGTGTGTGTGTATGTGTGTGTGTGTGTGTGTGTGTGTGTGTGTGTGTGTGTGTGTGTGTGTGTGTGTGTGTGTGTGTTTATGTGTGTGTTCTGCATTTATATGTGCTTATAAGTATTTAGTATAATGTTTTCTATGTCGTCGTAAGTTTTCGTTTTCAACCAGGCGGTCACCCTGACCTTACAATCATGTGCTGAGGTAGAGTAGATGTCAGTTTCATTATTTATTATGTTGTAAAGTTTGCCAGAAAGTGTGGCTTGCTGTCTGCGCGCAAAGGCAGTTTTCACAATCGGGGTAGAGATGACATGTGTCCTTTTCCTCCTTTTCAGCTTGTCCATTGGTACATATTCAGTGGATTTATGTCTTCTCAAGATCGTATTTAGTATGTACAGTTTGCGCACGGACAACAAGTCACTCAGCTCATATAAGTCTGAGGTCGGGAATCTACGTGGCTTAAAGTACATTACTTTAAGAAGAGCCCGTTGAACTCTTTCCAATTGAATAAAGTTAGTTTTAGTAGCTCCACCCCATATAGGTATACAATATACCAATACAGACTGGGCAAGTGAAATGTAAATCTGGTTTAATAGTTTTTTAGGAGCCACATGTCTTAGGTTTTTGAAAATCCATATCATCTTTCTAACTCTCGTCATGACCAGTTCTGTGTGTGTATGCCAGGTAAGTCGTTGATCCACCATCACGCCAAGATATTTCGTACAGTTCACTTTATCAATGATTGCACATGAACAATTACGCAGTATGGGGTCTGGACATGTATGGATCCTAATATTAAAATTTTTATCTAGTTGAGTTGTTACGTTATTTGTAAAACATATATAGTTAGTCTTACCAATATTCAATGTCAACAAATTAGATTTTAACCAATGAGCTATCTCTATCAGTGCCACCTCAGCATATTTACGAACCTCCTCCCAAGTATCACCGGAGAAGACAATGGCTGTATCATCTGCATATGTGAAGATGTTACCTCCTACCAGTTGCATGTTACATAGGCTATCAATATAAATGAGAAATAATGTTGGTCCGAGGACACTCCCCTGTGGAACTCCATAAGTAATGTCACACACGTCACTTATGTATTCCCCTATTTTAACCTTTTGCTTTCTTTCAGAAAGATAATTTTTAAGCAATTGAAGGGGAAGTCCTCTGATGCCTATACGCTCCATTGTCTGTACAAGGGTTGGAGCAGAGACAGTGTCGAAGGCCTTTTTGAGATCCAAAAATACATCATCATCATCATAAATTTAAGAGCTTAGCTCTTGTCGGTGGAGTAATCGCCACTCTTTTCGGTTCTCTGCCAGCGTTTTCAGCTCCTGGTACGACACGACACTTACTTTTTTCTCCAAAAATACAGCTAAGCATTTTTTATTCGAATCTATTTTGTTAACTTTTTCAAATTCAAATCATTTATTCAGCAAATAGGCCGCAATGGGCACTTTTACACGTCATTTTTTTAATCTACCACCGGTTCGGAAAAAAACCTCTGTTGAGAAGAATCCGGCAAGAAACTCAACGAGGTATTTTTTTTTTAACACGTTCACTGCGTTATGAGATCTAAAACATCTCGTATGAGACTTTCATTCAGTGCGGCACCCGATTTCGTATTTCTCACCTCTGTGCGGGAGGCAATAGCAGCTGAATTACTACAAATATGACGGAGACAAATATAGAAACTTGCTTCCTGCTAAAAATTAAATTCACCTGTGTATTAATAAAAATTGGAGATCGTTTAGGTCCCTAACGCACTGAGTAATAACTTTATTCATTTGGTGCGTTACGCGATCTTTTGAGTCTCCTGAATCGCAGGCCTCGTAGCCGCAAGGAGAGGAGAGCGAGTGGCGCGTGCGCCGCACCAAATTGTTTTAGTGCTGTTCAAGTATCGAAGTGAAAGGCCACGCGTTATTTAGGAAAAAATATCGTTAAGAATAAAGTGTTTATGACGCAGTTGTGTATGAGTGCCATAAAAATGAAAAAAATCAATTTGTTTTGGCTTAGATCCAATAAATTAATTAGATCCGGAGTAATAAACATATATTCAAACAAACCAAAAAACTTATAATTACAAATAAAGAAAAATAATCCAGAGCTAATTAATTAATTAGATCCCCCTGGTGTTGCAGGTGTCTATGGGCAGTGGTGATCTCTGACCATCTGGAGACCCATTTGCTCGTTTGCCATCTAGTCGAATAAAAAAAAAAGTTAAAATGTAAGAAAGTTACTGAAATGCCAAAATGTGTTACTCCATCGACAAGTAACATAAAAATTTTAGAAAACGTTTAATTATGCCCTCCATACCATGTTTTAACGAAAAACACTTTCCTTGTTAAAATTCTTTGAATATAAAATAGTTATCGACTATTCATGTTTTATTTCAATCCCATCACTAGTTCGTACACAAATTGAACTTACTTCAGTTGCGGCTTGAGATACATTCGATACCCTATATTTGTTTTGTATTTACTCTGTATATTTATGTCAAAACTTCATGCGAACTCGTCTAAAGATAGAGCAATGGATTGTCTTTATCTATAAACAAAAAACATATCGATACATAGCTTTTTGAGCGAGATTTAAGTTATTTTCGAAATCTATTTTTTAGGAGTCTGATTGGGTCTCATACGCACTGAACTAAAGCTTGGTTACGAGTTCTTATAGGTGTCCAACGCACTGGCTGAGAGTTCATTGAAAATGGCCCCGCAGTTAACGTGTTAAAAAACAGATTCACAATATTTGTAAATGATATCTATGTACTATACATTACAAGTATTTAACACAATTTTATTTTTAACACAGTAGGTTCACTATTTGAAGGGATCGCTAGTGCGGATCGGAATTATTTCCAAATATCCCTGTCCATGATATAATCGTTAACTTTATAATAAGCCTTAGATATTAATGTCTTTTTGACAGTAGATTTTAATTTTGTATCAGTTTCTTCAGTAATATTTTTTGGAATTTTATTATAAAAACGTATGCAACTTCCCAAAAACGACTTTTTGGTTTTAGCCAGTCTGTAAGATGGTACTTTAAGCTTCCCTGTGTTTCTAGTAGCCTTTGGCTTATCGACGTTAGTGGGAAAATCACATATGTTCTTCCTAACGTACATGAGATTATTCATAACTATTAGAGAAGAGAGAGCCTCGACCGCATCTTCAGTAGAACGGCCTTGCCGAAAACCGTATTGACCTGTAGATAAGATTTTAAATGTATTTAAATAATTTTTCAACCTAGTGTTTATTAGTTTTTCTAAGATTTTAGCAATTACTGGCAATACGGATATAGGTCTATGATCAGAAATGTTGTCTCTGCTCCCTCCCTTGTACACCGGGGTGATTATAGCTAATTTTAGAACATTTGGAAAGATTCCAGTTTTAAAACATAAGTTAGCTAGATGTGTTACTATGGGGACAATTATTGCGCTGGCGAGTTTTAGAAATATTGTCGGTATGTTGTCCCAGCCCGGGGCGCTGCTGGATTTTAGACTTGCCAAATGAACAAGCACCTCGTTAGGATCCACCTCAAATAGCACAAAAGAAGACACCGAAGGTATCAAAGAGTTGCTAAGGTTGGGGCGAGGAGGAGCGTTACCATCTAAGATAGTTTCCGCCAGAGATTTACCAACATTACAGAAGTACTTATTCACAGCATCAACAGACTCTAGGGGAGAGCTTTTAACATCTAATAATTCTTTATTCCCACTATTGTTTTCTTTGCGACAGGTTATTTTATTTATAGTATTCCATAGTTTTTTAGGGTTTTTTTCCTGCCTTTGCTAGCTGTTCCTTGTCATATTTACGTTTAAGCTTTTTTATTAGACTATTACAATAGTTTCTATACCTTCTATACGTTATACGTAGAACGCAATTATCAGGATCTGATCGCAGTTTTTTCTGCATATCATTTCTATTTCTTATACAGGCGAAGCATGCCAATGGTTATCCATGGTTTAATGATACGTTCATTCCTAGGAATTAAAATATGTATAGTATTTTGTATTAAACATTTCCTTATTTTACTTATTATTGAAGTGGCAATGGGCGGGCCACATCGCTCGAAGAACAGATAACCGTTGGGGGAGAAAAGTTCTCGAGTGGCGACCACGAACCGGAAGACGAAGCGTTGGCAGGCCTCCCACCAGGTGGACTGACGACATCGTGAGAGTTGCGGGAAACCGGTGGATGCAAGTGGCGAGTTGTCGTTCATTATGGCGTTCTAAGGGGGAGGCCTTTGTCCAGCAGTGGACGTCTTCTGGCTGATGATGATGATGATGACTTATTAGGAGTTCAGTTAGCAGATTGGGATCTGAGATAGAGATGAGATCAGAGATGTTATCATTTGACAGGTCACGTAGTGCTTTGCCAAAATCAGTTTTTGATCTAGTTTTTTGAAGAGGTTTTGATCTTTTAGTACTACCTAGTTTTAATAGTGTAGTGGCATGATCGGTTATTGAAGTATCTAAGATAAAAATACACACCTCCGATCTGCTTTTATTAGTCTTTATCATGAAATGGTCAAGGCAAGTTTTATCTCTTGTAGGTAATAGGTGTCCAGGCATTAAACCATGTGTTGCAAGCATATTTAGGTAATTTTAACCTGTTCGATTTTTCATAGGGATATTCAGTGTTTTTATGTGCAATGTTAATGTTGATATCTCCTGTTAAAATAACGGTCTTAAATGATTTGATAGTGTCCAAATGTGAGCTTATAGAGTTAATAAAGTTGTCAGCGTTATTATTAGATGGCGAGCGATAAATACCCAGTATCTTTAAGTTTAAGACCGTAATTTCCAGACAGGAAGCGTGTGCTAATTTTATTTCACGAACTTTGGTTTTGTGAGTGTTTTTGATGTAAGCAACCACCCCATCATTTTGATTAATATGATTGGTGGTACTGAAGGTTATATAATTATCTAACGTGGGAATAGGTTTTTCAGAGTTTAATCTACACTCGCTCAACACAATAACATCCACATCAAATTTAAATTGGGTGAGAGTTGAAAGGAGGTCGTCCATATTGCTATATACGCTTCTAATATTTTGAGAGACTATTGTGAAGTCAGAGTGCTGAAAGTTAGTATAATGTGAAAGCTCTCCAATTTTGCAGCTTGTAGATTCGGCAATGTCTATGTCGTCTAAATGGTTTAAAGTAGTAATAGTACTATCCATTATATATATAAGTAATAGTCAGTGTTGGGTAGAGCTCAGTTGTAGTCGAAAGTGGGCAGTGACCCAGTAGTAGTCCAGACATAATAAATGCATACTTAGATATGTTATCAATTTTAGTTATATTATTTGAGTGTGTGTGTGTATGAATTGTGTTGTGATCTGAGTAGTTTATTTTTATGCGTGTGTTTATGTGTGTGAGCGAAATGTTTTGAATTAGTATTTTAGTTAAGTTTCCCAGTACAGTGAGTAAGTCATAGAGATAGCCTAGTAAAGTAACATAGCAGATTCGATTACATAGTTTAGTAAGTATTATAAAGTGGTAATAAACAAGTTTTTCGACCGTAAGAATAAACAATAGTCATGTTTCTTGTAATAACCTTTGTACCTGAGATTCACTGTTAATATTTATTATCCTAGAAGCGTCATCTTTTCGAATAAAGACTCTTCCAAATGATGTCCAGCAGTACTTGAAGTTTTTTGATTTGGCCAGGTCCCGCGCTAAGAAGCGCAGGCGGGCCGCCTTGGCAGTGAGCTGCTCCGAGACATACACTGGAGCGGTCTCATTCCTGGTGAAACCAAGGTGTTTGGCGCAAAGCTTATCACTAGGTTTCTTAAGGTTGTGCTGCTTACACTTCTGTAGAAAGTCGGTCTTGAGCATGACTGTTGACAGTTCCACTATGATTGGCCCATTTCGCTTATCCTCTTGCCTGCTCTTAATCCTATATACATCGGAAATGTTCATAGGTGAGATTTTATACTCAATTGCTTCCGAGAGTCGCACTACCATATTAACTAAGTCACCTCGGGCTTCCTTCTCCATTTTTGGTACATTCTTGATCTCTATATTTCTCTTACGATTTTCTCTTTGCAGGTCCTCGTTCTTCTCTTCCAGCAATTTTATATGCTCCCTGTCCTCCTTTTTGTCAACCTCCAGCTTGTCCACTTGCTTCTTAAGTTGATCAGTTTGCGCCGCAAGAAACGCGATAGAGTTTTCAATATTAGCATTCGACTCTTTTATTTGGAGCAGAGTAGGAGTGATAATTTTTAGGTCGTTATCGTGAGATTTCATGAACCCACCGATCATCTCCTTAATTTCATTCTTAAATTTTAGAAACTCTGCCCCTGGGTTGTCCCGCGGCCTTTTGTAGTTGCGTTGAGTAACAAAGTTGGGTGGGGTAAGTTCATCCCCATCTTTGTATTGTTCAGCCAAGTCCTGTTCAAGCGAGGAATTATTGCCCTCATCTCCTCCCAATGTCGAGTTGTCATTGTCACCCATCATACTATAGTGTAGCGGTACCAGGAGATTATAAGTCAATGGGAGCAAAGCTGCGCACGAGTACGGCAGTGAATGTGTTACTAATGGGTTTTTAATGACTTTTTAACGACTGGGCGGAGCGTAAGCTACTGTTCGCGCGGGTGGGCGTGGCTTAGCGTAGCAATGCGGAGTGCGCTCGCGACGATTGGATTGCGCTCGCTGTGAGGTACCAGGGCAACAGCAGCTGCACGGAGTGTTTCAGAATCTTACTAGACACAGTCTACAACTCACTAGCATTTATGCACTCCTAATTTTCCACTTGAATTTAATATAATATCTTAAATTAATTTATTTTTAGAAAATAACGTTATACGGGCACATAGACACGTCTACACCAGAAGGCGGTCCGGGGGGAAGAGGAATTTTAACTCTCTAATTTCATTTTTGAGCAATGTTATGTCCTTCAAGAGGGCCGTCGAGTCGAGGTGGTCAAATGTTACTGGTGGTAATTTATGAAGGTCACGGGCCACGAACACCGGTAGTTTCTCATAATCACTTGTTTTTATAAGGCCAATAATATCTTCCATGTCTCGCTTCTTCTTGCCATGGTTTCTTCGATTTATTTTAGTTATTTTGTCCGTAGATATAGACTGGAACAACAATTCCTTCGATTTCTTAATCTCTTCTGTTGAAAACGAATCCACACATATTTTGTACAGTCAGCTGCAGAGAAAAGGTACCCCCCTGTAACGGCGGTATCCATACTTACCGCCATACAGGGGGGTTCCCTTTCTCTGCAGCTGACTGTACATACTCTCATCATCAATAACATCTAGTTTATGTTGCACAAACGATAACAGCTCGTCGATCACAACATTGCAGTTGTTGCACTTTAAAATAGCGGCCATAATGCACAGCGACTACCGCGAGAGGAGGCGCGTCCGGTGTTTGCGGTTGCGCGCGCGGTACTCTAGCGATAAACCACTAGCTTACACTGCAGCAAGGCAAACCTGTTTGTCTCTCTGTTTGTGGAAAATTTGCGTCTTAATGATGGCAGTGTAGCGCCTCCCTCCATTCCTAACTGTGGTACGTTTAAGCAGGAGGTCAAAATACACCAAATGGAGGTTTTAAGAACGCTGCGTTCTCTGGACCCAAATAAAGCTTGTGGTCCCAACGGTATACCTGGAATAGTTTTAAAGACCTGTGCTCCGGAACTGTCTCCAGTTTTGACACGTCTGTTCAGGCTCTGCCTCAGGATGGGGCAGGTCCCGGTATTGTGGAAGATTGCTAATGTGCAGCCAGTACCTATTCAAAAAGGGCAGTCGTGCCGATCCGTCGAACTATCGGCCTATCGCAATCATCACCATACTATGTAAGGTAGTGGATTTTGTATTGAATGTTCCTGGTATATCTAGAAGGTAACGATCTCCTCAGTGACTCAGGGATTCCTCCTGTCCTATGCTCATGGATCTCTGATTTCCTGTGGCACCGATCTATTCGAGTCGTCATTGAAGGATGCCAGGGTGCCTCAGGGATGGGTCGTATCTGCAGCAGTATTTTAGCTGCACATCAACGACTAGCTAGAAAGAAACCAGGTATGAGCATACCCGGTTTCTTTGGGTAAGCATATGACAGCATAGTTGCAGAGAGGTACCTTTCTAACGGTAGCTGGTGGTAGCGAACGAATTTGACCTTGGAGGCCGCGTCCGACTGGGGCTCGCCCAACTTGGTCCAGTTCGATGCTGCTAAATCACAGGCGTGTCTGTTTACCGCTAAGCGGAGACCGCGCACTTTGGCTCCTACTGTCCAGAGTGTATCCTTAATACCTAAAGACCACCTCAAGCTTCTTGGGTTAGACCTTCAGTCTAGTCTCAACATCGGTGCGCCTATTGAGTTCAGAGCAAAAACTGCTGCTAAAAAACTTAGTGTCCTATATAACGTGAAACGGTATTTCACACCAGAGCAGCTTTTTACTCTTTACAAAACGCAGGTAAGGCCGTGTATGGAATACTGTTGTCGCCTTTGGGCCATCCCAGAATCCTCGGTGACAGTCCGTTAATGGGGAACAGGCTATAGAGCCTCAAACACCGTCGTAGAGTTGTTTTTCTGTCTGTTTTTTGAAATAAAGTACTTAAGTTGCATATCGTCACCGTAAAGGCAAAATTACTGAAACGCCAAAACGACATTTCGAGAAAAACCCATTTAATTTTTTTTAAGAAAAAAAATGATATCTTTTTATCTAATGATCCGATTTTTATAAAAGAAGTTTTTATGAAAATCTATTTGATTTATCTATGTTTATTACTAGGCGCCCTATTATTTTGTGCACTATTTGAAGAAATAAGTGGCGCTTAAGTAATAATAACTTATTTTTTAGTAAGTCAAAATTTCTTAGGTACAGCTGGTGCCCTCACTTAGGTATCCACACAGATTAGGAGTTTTGATCGCGCATTACAGTTGAATGAATATTATAAACATAAATGTGGGTAAATGTTTGTATGGTATAAGATCAATGAATCCCTACTTGAAGACTACCGTTTCTAATATAAATAGGTGCTTATTTTTGCTCGAATCGTAAACATACTTCGTGGCCTGGTGGTCCAGCGTCGGCTTACTGATCATGAGGGCTAGGGTTCGAGTCAGATAGATGAATGTCGGCTGAGAACAGCTTTTTGTTTTTTTTTTTATATACGCTTTTAGTATTTAACCCGGTTATTTAATTAGTTTACAAGTTCTATTTAAGTTTGTAATCTAATACAGAATTAGAGTAAGTAAATGAAAAAATGAAATAAGTTTGAAAGACTTTTATTCTCTTTACAGAAAAATACATATTTTTATTGAATTCGATTAACATTTGTTCTGACAATGAACCGTATTAAGCAAACCGTAACATTTCGTAATTTATAACTGTAAGAAAAGTGAGTATTCAACATAATTGCCATTCATGATTTAATTTATTTTATAAAAGTAGATAGGCACACAGTGAATTAACATGTAAATATAGACAGAAACATGCAATATGTTTCATCTAATTACAATACCATCACTTTGCCATCTTACTTGAATAATTACAAAAAATAAGCTTTAAGTATAGCAGTTTACAGCAGTCAGAAGAACCTCGAATACTTACTTCATTTTTTTTAAGCATTAGAAAAAGGGTAAACAATCTTGACGAGTTTTTTTTTATTGAAATTGTTTTAAATAAAAAAACAGTAACTATTACTTACATACCAAAATAATATAATATCACAATGTTCTTGCTAATTGTTACATATTTGTTGTGATTGTGACTTATTTTTCAAAATTGTTTTTAAATACAAATATACGTCTAGTTCGCTTACTTTATTACAAATGCTAAAAAAAACGAAGCATAGTTATTTAATTTCCAATACCTCAAGGATCTACCTTCATTGTCGATTACTTGTTGAAGGCGGCTTCTCATACTATTTACCAATGTTAAACATAAGTCACCGCCTCGCATGGATTCCCAAGTTGAATGAACTAGTTCCTTGAGGTTTTACGTTGTCCTTACGTTAGATGGATCCCAGTTAAGGACCATTTGACCCCATAAATTTTCTATAACATTTAGATCTGGACTTTTTGACGGCCAGTTAATAATAGTAATGTCATCTTGCGCCGTGAGCCAGTCTTGCACGATTCGGGCACTGTGCACCGAACTATTGTCTTGTATCAAGTATATTTGGCCTTCAGGATACGCAACACGCACAGTTGGTAACATGACATCGCGCAAAATATCTAAGTATTTTGCGCTATTCATGCGACCACCGACTTCCACAATTTCACCTGGCCCCATTGATGACATCCATCCCCAATAAGCCAAGGTTATTCTGCCGCTAGTTCTGGTTGGTAACACACAACATTCATTAAACCTATCTCCGTGTTTCCGCCATAGTATCTTGCGATCATCTTTGTCAGACTTGAACGACTTTTCGTCAGTGAATATAATAATATTATTACACCAATCAAAATTTAAATATTCTTCAGCAAAACGAATCCTTTGCTGTCGGTGAACGTAGGATAGTGCGATTTTTTTTGCTGGTCGGTATGTTTTAAACTCAGCGACCTGCAAGGGTTTTCGCACTGTCTTTACTGCTATACGGTGAACAATTGCCGTCTCCTTGGTTGATAGGAAAGGGTTTGCAGTGTGTCTTGCAACAATGTCTTGATGACGTGCAGATTGAGGCGTAAACATAGTGGGTTGAAAACCTGGACGCTTCCTTTCTATGTCGCCAGAATCTCCATACCGTTTTACCCACAGCCTGACGGTTTTTCTCTGTAAAAGAAAATTATATTAAGTCTAATGTTATATTATATATGTTTATTTTTATACAAAAACATAATGACGCTATTATACCTACAAAGATTAAACGATACAATATTATCACAAGAATAAATACAGTAGGTATACTAACTTTGCAATATTTGCACAACATTTTACTTACCGTTAAATTGAGCTGACGAGCAATTTCACTAATAGAAGTGTTATTCTCAAATAACACGATTATTTTCGCCTTCATAAAAGGAAAATGATTTGATGACATTGTAGAAAAAATAGCGAAGCGACACAGTGGTTGTTCCGAAAGCAAGAAACGAATCGCATAATAAAGTCTACATTGGGGTAGAAATTAACTAGTAAATAACCTTATGTGCGGGTAAATCGTTATAAGCTGGTAGAACGGATGGTAGAACGTTTTTAATGACGTCAGTTTGCAACAACCAGTTTTAAATTTCATAATGACAGTAAAAGCACCGTTTGGTCCAGTGGTCCGGTGGCCGGCTGTGAAGCATCTGGTTGATGGTTCGATCCCCAGGAATCATGATGGTTTTTTGTTTATCTAGCTTCAAAATTTCAAGAAGCGAGGAATAAACCTAGCACATGAAATCGTTTATGAGTGTAATGTGTAATCAGTCAATCACAAAAATTATTAATAATAAAGTGAAATGATTCTGAGGAATACCTTAGCAACGCAGTGCTGCCATCTAGTATTGCCACTAAAAATGAAAGTAAAAAAACTGACACGAACAACGGAATGGAATAATAAGAATGGTGAATGTGACCACCGTGCTGTGGTGCCATCTATCTAATCCATATGTAGTTGAAGGGGAGAAGGTTAATAAAATTCATATAAGGTGGGGCAGTAAAAGTTAAAAGATATGATCTTTGTTTTTTTTTTCTTATTTACTTACCCTCTTCCGTATAGTTACTCGTAATATTAATAAAATAATTTGAATACCTAACACGTCAAAATATTAATTTAATTATTATAAATCACATTGAGTATGGAAGAAAACAACATTATAGACTTATAGAAAAGTTTAAAATTGGAACGAATTTAACTACTAAATTTTATCAAATTACATATACCTATTAACTTATATACATTACTTATATAACTAAATTTAACAACAATCGATGTTAACATGCAAAGTAAACAAACAAACACATTGCAACAAAAAAAAAGACAATTCATCCTAATTCCTGTCTCGAACTCAAGGTGTTTTATGAATGAAAGATAGATTGTTTAACTAAGTACACCTACTGTTAGTGAAATAAAAGTAGGGTAGTCGTAGTAATAGTAGTGGTGCGCGTTCACTACCGCGAAATCAGCCTGGATACCTAAGTGAGGGCACCGAGTGTACCATCAGCTTAAACTTTCTTTGTAGTTTGAAAGTACTGATAACATATAACATGTAGAAATAAAAGTACGTGAAAATTTCGTTTGATGTAGTATGGTTGCTGTCCAGGTGAAGTAAAATAACTTCAATTAAACGTGTTGCTTTTTCACACGTATGGTATACTACTTAAAAGGCAAATACATAAATTAATAAGTGAGCCAAAATTCATTTAAAGTAAGTTTGGCAAAATTATTTATACGAAGAAAATGACTCCAGCGATAAATTTACCTACTTATAAGTACAACAAAACTACTAATAACTTTGTTTGAATAAAAAAAAAAGGCCATGCATTATACTGAAGTACTTAAAATCTAATCATCACATACACAAAAAATTACGTAAAAACTGCAACACAAATGAAATGCTTCCAGTTTTTTATCTATGGTTAGTTTATTTGAAATTATCAGTTCTTAATACAAGGTATTTAAATAAAAGATAGTCATCGTAAAGTAGGTATCTACTTCTAGTATGACTCAGTAAGAACGTTTTATTTCTTACACTTGTCATAATGGTTGAAGAAGAATTTATTTTGCAACAAATGAAACAAGAAAGTTTCAACTTTTTTTGAATATATTAACGAATTAGCTCGATGTTTACCATAGCATGGTATTCATATATGCATCATAGTATGGTATTCATAACATTCATAGGAACATTTTTTTTATAATAATGTCAATTAGGTATTCTTTATTGTAATTTATTTATTTTTTGTCGATTTACAATAAAATTGAATCAATTTTTATTTCTTAATTTTATTGACATGGATAAGTTTAGTATGTTTGTGTATCATTTCATGAGTCACAGACTGTTCTAACAGAATATCAGCGCTGCAGGCGTCTGACGCCTCAGCATAATGCTGAGTCAGCGGCCGCGATACTTTTGTGAGGACACACAAAATCGTGTTTATTCATTTTCATCTTTTTATTTATTTATTGTTTTATTTTTATTTATTTATTCATTTAATTACAACCATGGTATTATAATCTGATGTTACAATTAGTATAAAGATCTTCATGGACCCCGGTGGGGTATAGTAATATTAAAGTCGACAAACATATAATCAAGCCTATCTATATCTACATAAACATTATTTAGTATTTTAGTATTTTATTTTATACACAAACTAGCTTTTGCCCGCGGCTTCGCCCGCGTTAAATTTGGGGTAACACAGATTTACTTTCTACGATATTTATTTTCGTGTTTTAATTGATTTTTCGGAGGATTATATTTGCAAATATTCGAATTTAAAAATCGACTTTGAAGCCCTGTTTCACATCTTTAGGTCAGGAGGGTGTAATTTTAGAAAACCTACTTGTTTCTTTTGCCCGCGACTTCGTACCTGTGCGACATAGTATTCCCGTGGGATAGAAATAAGTGAGTTCAATAGAAAACTACACTGTCCGCGATTGAATTGAAACAGGCTTCTATTATTTAGAGTATCGATTTTTAAAAAGCTTTCACTAATAGTTTTTTCTTAATCAGCTCAGTTGTTTCAGATATTACCCCCAATAAACAAAGAAACAGACAAAGTTTAAAAAGCTTTTCTTCTTTCTTTCTTTCTGATTAGTTGATTGGTTTGGCGTAAGTACTATAATGTGTCCTAACCGTTAACGAGTTATACCTTCCAACATCAGCTCACCTGAGTAACCAGAATGAAAACAACTAAATGTCTATACCTGCATATTATAATATTAAAAAAAAAACCTCAACTCCTAACCGTTAAGGAATTTTACCTTCCATCATCAGCTCATCAACATGAGATGATGTCTATCAGACGCAAATACTTAAATAGCTTGAGAAAATATATGAAAAACGTAATGTGTCCCTACAAAATTTGAGGGTTGACCTCGATTTCCCTGTGATCCCGTCATCAGATCCTAATTTGGAGACAATGGACCACCTTGGGAGTATACTCTTTAGAATAAGAAAATTTTTTTTTTAAATAAATACTTAAGAAAGAAAAAGAAAAGTCCCAATTTTCTCGTTCCCGTAATAATTTTCGGGATATTCTCTCTCAACGCCCCCCTACACTCCTCAAGGAACCCACTTGACAAATTTCAGCTTTCTACGACCAGTAAAACGAAAAATCCCGTTTTTCCCGTACCTGTGGGAATTTTGCAATTTCCTCTCTCAATACTCCTCTACACTCCCCAAGCAATCTACATGCCGATTTTCAGCTTTCTGCGTCCAGTAAAACGAAAAATCCCGTTTTTCCGCTTTCCCGTGGAAGTTTCGGAAAAATAACTCTTAATGAAAAATTACTCTCACTAAAAAACCGTATACGGAATTTCCTAACAGAAAAAATGTAAGTTATTTTGTTATAAATAGATAAATCGACTTTTTTGGAGTACCTAAGACGAAACGCACACAATCATGCACACACACACACACACACACACACACACACACACACACACACACACACACACACACACACACGCGCACACACACACACATACACACACATAAGATCATACTAACTCACTCTTGTGGACTCACTCACTAATAATATTTGTTGTGTCTCTGATTGTATTTTAAGTTTTAAGTATGATACGCTAACTGTATTTTTGTGGACATCTGTTATTGGCTTTCTTTTTAGTACCTAAGTCCTATTGTAATGTACTGTATTGCTGTTGATGCCCCAAATAAATAAAAAAAAAATAAAAAAAAATGCTCCTTTCCACTCTTCAAGCAACCTGTACCTATACCAAATGTCAGCTTTCTGCGACCAGTAAAACGAAAAATCCCATTTTTTTCCGTTGCCGTGGGAATTTCGAAAACTCCACTATCAATGATCCTCTACGCTCCCCAAGCAATCTACATGCCATTTTCAGCTTTCTGCATCCATTAAGCGAAAAATCCCGTTTTTTTCCCTTTCCCGTAGGAATTTCGGGAAATTATCTCTTTAATGCTTTCCTACACTTCTCAAGCAACCTACATCAGGGGGGTGTCATTACGCCATTCCGCCGCCGAGCTAAAAGTGCGTACCGGGCCTCCCCAACGTTGAGGCGATTCAGTGGTTGCCGCGCACTGACCCGTGGCGCACGCGCGCGCCTCTTACGCAGTACGACTCAATTTACGTCGCAAACGCGTGTCATAATTTTAATTGGCAATATGTATCCAAAAAAATACTGCATTGCAGCCGATTGTCGGAACAATGAAAAAAATAGTAATTGTCAGTTTTTCTCGGTTCCGGCAAGTGAGAAAGATAGCGAAAGGTACGGTATTCATTACTCATTTATATCTACTGTCATGGTACCTAAATCTATAACAATAATTAATAAATATACACACAAATGTTATTTAAAATAGGTGGTAGGTAGCTACATATACATATAATCCATATCTACATCAAAAGAAAATCACGTGTCGTGTATACCTGTGTAAACTGATTTATATGTTCGGTATTCATTTACCTAATAGGTAGGTATAACAGTTTCTGCATGTGTACCTTGCGTGGTATTTATACTTATAACACTTATCAATCAATCAATCAATCAATTCATTTATTTGCCAGAACACGGTTACAAAGGTCTTATATCTAACATTCCATGCGTATTCAACCTGCATGCAGGTGTACAAATATTTAATGTCCTATTTCTTAAGATTATAAGATAAAACAATGTCAGTGGTAATTAAAATGTCAAATGAAAATACTACTTATTTAAAATCAATTCAATTGTATCATGTCAAATATTCTCTTACACTATAAAAACATTTTTCTTGAAGCCATTTAGTTAGTTTCTTTTTGAACATATTCTTATTTTCAATTTTAATGTCTACAGGCAATTTATTATACAAGACTATGCACATATGATAACAGTTTTTCTTATAGATATATGAGTGGGAAGGAGGTTGGTACAATAGGTTTCTGTATTGAGCTCGTGTGTGTCTTGTACTGGTGTCGCTGCGCTTAACAAAATATCCTGGATTGTCCCTGACTAGAATGCACGCCTCCCTTATGTACATGCACGGAAGTGGCAGTATCTTATATTTTTTAAATAGAGGTTTGCAGCTCTCAAGAAACCATGCATTATCCAAGGCACGAACACACCTTTTTTGTAATTTAAAGGCTCTCTCTATGTCCACGGAATAGCCCCATAATAGTAAGCCATAATTTAATACGGATGAAACGTAGCCATGATACGCCGTAAGAGCTGCATATATTGAGACAGTTTGTCTAAGTTTTTTTAGAGCAAAGACAAAAGAGGACAATTTCGCACATACATGCTCTACGTGGTGCTTCCAATTTAGGTTTTTATCAATGTAGAAGCCCAAGAATGTTACCATGTTAACTATATCTATGTCCTTATTGTTGTAGCGTATTTGTAAAGGTACGGGCGAAGAATTGTAGGAACAAAACTGCATGGCCTTTGTCTTGGCTATATTAATTTTAAGATTGTTCCTTTTTAACCAATTTATGGCGTCTGATAGCGTTTCATTCACATTTGATTCGAGCAACTCTTTATTTTCGCCTTTGACTATAATCGTTATATCATCAGCAAAAATAATGCAATCTTGTTTGATATAGTTCGGTAAGTCATTGATTGCTATGAGAAATAATAATGGCCCAAGAATGCTTCCTTGAGGTACGCCCATATTGTTTAAGAGAAAATTTGACCTATATATTTGTTTTATACAGCTCTTATTGTCTTTTCTAACGATCTTTTCAATCTGAACACACTGCCTTCTTTCTCTCAAATAACTTTCTAACCAGTCATACGCTTTCCCTCTAATACCATATGATTCTAATTTTCTCAAAAGTATAGTGTGATCAATAAAGTCGAAGGCCTTACTCATGTCCAGAAAGAGCGCCACGATAGGTATCTTATGATTTATGCTTTCTGACACAGTCTTTACTAGATTGAAACCGGCTAGGGATGTTGATTTTCCCTTGCGAAATCCAAATTGATTAGGATTAAGAATGTCGAATTTATTTATAAATTCATTTAATCTGTTAATCATTGCTTTCTCAAAAACTTTTGATAGAATCGGAGTTATGGTTATGGGTCTATGACTATTTGGGTCGGATCTGTCTCCCTTTTTGAATAAAGGTTTCACTAAGGATGTCTTTAGAGGGAATGGAAATATTCCGTCAGTAAAGGACAAATTGATTATATATGATAGTGGACGGCAAATAAATGAAGCACAAACTTTTAGGACTTTTGTTATGATCTCGTCATATCCAAAGGCTTTAGAGTTATTTAAGGACATGAGGATTTTAAATATTTCATGCTCATCGGTCGGTTTCAAAAATATAGTCTGATAATTGTATAATGATTTGGATAATTGAATGTCAGGGACACATAATTGTGTACTATTAGTCAAATTAATAAAATATTTATTTAATGTGTCACATATGTCAAAAGGATCAGTGTACGAATTATTTTCAAATTTTATAATGTCTATTTCATTTTTGCAGCAATCATTTCCAAGAGTTGAAGAAATTGTGCTCCAAGTTGCCCTACATTTATTTTTATTGTTTTTTATGTAATTGTCATTACTGATTTGTTGAGCTTTATGTAGACATGCCTTAAACAATTTATTGTAGTTGAAGAATTTTAGTTTATTAATTTTATAGCTCTCACCAGATCTTCTGTATTTGAAATATAAATCACGCTTTGTTTTGCTCGATTTTTTCAAGCCCTTTGTGATCCATTTTGGTTTCCTAGAGCGATTGTGGACTTTAACTTTTATCAGGGGAAAGCATAACCTATAAAATAAGCAAAATGTGTCATAAAAAATATTAAAAGCTTCCGTGCAAGTGTTTGACTCATATACATCGCTAAAAGATAACGCTGAGATATAATTGGAGAACTTTATAATATTATCCTTCGAAAAATCCCTTTTGTATTGAAACCATGTAGTAAATTTATTTTGTTTATTAGTTTTTATTTCTATGACTTGAGCTGACTCATGATCCGATAAGCCTAAATAGACCAACTCTGACTCAACGCTTTTAATATTACTCGCGATTTGGTCTATACAGGAATTTAACCTAGTCGGCGTGTTTATATGAGTTTGAAAATTGTAACTATTTAACGTATTTAGTAAGTATTTTGTGGTTTTGTTATCCTTCATTGTATCCAAATTCCAGTCGCCACATATTATAATTTTTTTCCGTTTAAATTTTTCTGTCACAAAGCGAAGCAACTTTTCCAAACGATTCATAAAGATTTCAACCTGAGATTTGTTTTGTCCGGGTGTTCTATATATGCAAAATACGAGCGCATTGAGAGTAGTCACTTCAATCCCGCAGCATTCAAAATGCAATTTCATGGCTATATCTGACGGGATAGCTACTGATTTAACATCTAGTAGCTTGTGAACCAATATACACGTCCCTCCTCTACTTGTTCCCCGACTAAACGAGGCTGCAAGTTTGTAACTGCTTAGCTTTATATTTCTCTCTGAGCCTTGTTTGACGAATGATTCACTGAAACATATTATGTCAACCTCTCTACCCTTACAATACAATTCGTTGAGAGCAATTTCGATTATGTCAAGTTTATTACAAAGTCCAGCTATGTTTTGGTGGAGAATCCTAGTTTTATTTACATTTGTGTTTGACCTGATATTATAACTACAAGAAGTGTCCGGTTTCTTATTTACGTTATGGTCGAAAAAAATTTGCATTACATTGATTGTCTATAGTGTTATATATCATTTCCAAATTTGGAGTGGTATTATCTGACAAATTTAAATCATCCATGAAGTGGTCAATAGGTCAGCAGTGTTATAAGGTCATTGAAGATTTGAATAAAACCCTGTCGATTTACATTTCCACTCCTTGAAAACATATTGTTATCATACGTCAGATTTAAGTTAGTGTCTAAAATATAGCTGTAGTTATGTTTCAAATTGTTTTTGTATAGCAGGTCATTAAATAACTCCACGCGTTTTTTGTTACAGTACTTTGCTTATTCGTTTTCCTGAGAGTTACGTTAGATGATGGTGTAATCTGTTTATTCAGAATGGAGGGTGAATTATTTTTCCGTTTACAGAGCTTGCACTTCCAATTTTCTCTCTTGTGAGGTTCCAATAACCTGTAAACCTTTTCTGGATAACCGTCGCAATCAAAATGAAATGTCATTTTACATCCCGAACATAAAGCACTGTTTTTTGGGTCTGTTGTCTGTTTGCATTTGAAACAACAGGTTCTCACCGTCTTAAGGTTAATGTTTTTAAAAGTAAGTTTATTTACCGCGTTACTCATCTTCGTAGAATTGTGTCGAGCTGATTGGATCTTTTCTTAAGTCGAGACGGACCGAACTTAGTTCTCAATTCTGATTGGCTTCCGAGAGTACCCGATCACTGAGTCGATGATGATTTGTTCGAGAGGGTCACCGAGAATTACCGAGAGTATCCGAACGCTGAATCCTACACTTGATTGGTACCCGAGTATTACCGAGGGCACCCGAACGCTGATCTCACTTTTTATAGGTACCCAAGTATCACCGAAGGTGTCCGAACGGTGATCTCGATACTGATTTGCTCCGAGTGCAACCGAATGAATCCGAAAGCTGGCGGAAGTATGTCATGAGCGTTGATTGGTCACCCGAAGTAACCCGAATGGACTTCGACTCCCAATTGGTTACCGAGTTTTGTCGGAGATGGCAACACTGTTTTGTTATTTTGTGACGGTAGGCACCAATTTCGGTTTTTATATTACGTTGACAGACAGATGACAGCCAATCAGTTGTGTGTGGTGCCTGACGTACCGTAATCTTAATTATTTTTAACGGATAAGTTTTCTGTTTCGTAAATAACAGTTCGGTATTCAAAATGTAACGGTGAAAATAAGTTCTTACCGAGATGATAAATTTGTTCTCTTGTGCGTTAATTCAGCGATTGACAGTGCTATTTCCAGGGTTATTCCGATGTGAGTTTGCCTTCCAATGTTTTGATCACAAAGTCACCTATTTAAGGATGAATTTACTATTTTATTTTATTTAAATTGCGTAGAGATATGTATTATTACTGTTTACTTGGCGAGAGTTCAGAGAGTTCTTACCAGCCATTCTGAAGCAACTGTAACATGTGACTATTTCTCGCATGAGATGTACATATTACCTGTCTCTTTCTGTGCACTACTGTGAGAAAGTGACGGGTGACGTCTCGCAACGAGAGTCACTAAGCATAGTTGCGCTGGAGTAGACTGGTACCTAGCTTATTCTTACATAATATTCGACCCTGCGCCATAGAATAAATAAAAGTGCAACCGCTAAGTAAATATTATAAACAGCATAAATCTGATAGTATAATAGGTATTCTATTAAAGTATTGACAACCCTATTTTCGGAATATCTGACAAGGTGTGGAATAATGTCGACCTTCACGCGGCGCCAGAGAGCTCAATGTCGGCTGCTCGCGTGCGGTCCTTTTGTTAATAATAATTATGTAGGCACATAAAAAGGCGGCATTTGTGAATATCAAAACAGAGAGACTTCTGTACTTGTACTATTATCTATTCTGTGCCTACATGCCAAATTTCAGCTTTCTAAGACCAGAAAAACGAAAAATCCCGTTTTTTCCCGTTCCCGTCAGAATTTCGGGAAATCCTTTTGTGATAGACCCCTGGACCCCCCAAGGAACCTAAATGCTAAATTTCGGTTAAAACGATAAGACCATCCCGTTGAACTAAATATAAATCCCGTTTTCTCCTTATCCCGTGGGAATTTCCAAAAATCCTTAAAATCGTTTTTTACTATTATAATTACCTACTTCTATGCCAAATTTGAAGAGTCTAGTAATTATTGTTCATGGGATTCCGTTGAACTGAATATATAAATCACGTTCTTTCCTTATCCCGTGGGAATTTCCAAAAATCCTGAAATTAATGTTTTAATTAATGCAATACCTACTTGTGTAACAAATTTGAAGAGTCTAGTTATTATTGTTACTGAGATAAGGTCACTCAGAATCGAATATAAAAATCCCGATTTTTCCCGTTCCCGTGGGAATTTTCAAAAATCCTTCCTTAGTGGATGCCTACATTGTATAAGGTATCTGTGTGCAAAATTTCAAGTCTCTAGGTCCAGTGGTTTGGGCTGTGCGTTGATATATCAGTCAGTCAGTCAGTCAGTCAGGACTTTGAATTTTATATATATAGATTTATAGGTTACCTTGATTGAAAAACTACAACTTGTCTTCTAAGAATTCTGATACTGAGTAGTAGCTTTTTTCTATAAGCATTTTTTTAATTTTATTGCAGAAACTACTATCCTTTACTTCATTTTTAAAATTGATTGGGATTTTATTAAACATTTTTATTGAGCTGTAGTAGGGTCCTTTTTTATAAATATTTAGTTTTGGGTTTGGCAAAGTTAATAGGTGATTGCGGCGTGAATTTTGCGAATAATTGTACAATTTAATATTTTTCCGAACGAACATGGCAATTTCTAGTAAATTTCAAATTTCAAATCATTTATTCAGCAAATAGGCCGCAATGGGCACTTTTACACGTCATTTTTTTAAACTACCAGCGCTTTCGGAAAGACCATCATTGCCAAGAAGAATGCGCCGCAAGAAACTTGGCAGAAAGTCATTTTTTCATCATAAAATAATTACAAATAAAATACTTAAAAACTACAGTATACAATTAAAGAGAAAAAAAAATACAAAATAATAATAATACAGGGATGTATGGGGTCCCTTAGTTACAAAACTAAACACTAACTATATCTACGTTCAGCGGAAGTGTAGAATGCTTCCACTGTCAAAATTAAAAAAAATAATAATAATAATTTAATTCTGAAATATACATTTCAGGTCAAGTAACCGTTAAGCTTTTGGATTCCGAAGGCAAGCTCACGTCTGCCGCCCCCAAAGTTAGCTCACACGCACTCATGTCATGCTCTGAAAGCAGAGCGGTACCGAGGGCATGGTATTGCTTCCGTTCCCATAAGCTCTATGGGATCGTCTTGGGAACTTCGACGTCGCGAGCCTGTGACTAGAAATTAAACTAAAAATATACAAGTTTAAAATCCATAAGCTTAACAATATACAATATAAATATAGCAAGGGGATGTATAAAGTCCCTGAGTTAATAATAAAATTCCTAATCTAAATAATTCAGAGATGTATATAGTCTCTAAATGTCAAATTAAACTACATAATTAAACTAATTAAATTATACAATCATCAGAGGTGTAAAAAGCCTCCAAGGTCAAAAATTAATAATAATTATTAAACTAAAGAGATGGAGATGTATAAGGTCTCCAAATGTCAAACTAATAAATGATTTTAAATTAAATTCTGCAACGCGGACAACGGCAACAGAATCCGAAACTAGACACGAAATGCGCCGGGACACTGCCAAGGCACACTACACAATACAAATACACCGACATAAACACACACAGACACTCACACAGAGACCCACTCGCGCGCACACACACAAACACGAGTACATCACATCACTCATCAACATGCTAATTTTCATTGGCTTTCAGTTTTGGCCATATCATATTATCACTTAAGTACTCCACAACTTTATAGTAAGCTTTCTTCAGGAGTGCACTCTTTATGTATTCTTTAAAAGAGTTGTGTGGCAATTTCCATGCTTCTACGGGAACTTTATTGTAAAATCTCACGCAGTTTCCCACAAAAGATTTGCTTACTTTCCGTAGACGAAATTTAGGAACGGCAAGCTTATGTTTATTACGAGTATTGATATCATGTACGTCTGACACTTTCTTAAAGGACTCGATATTCTTGTGTGTATACAATATCACATCATGTATGTACTGTGAAGCTACTGTGAGGATGTTTATCTCCTTAAAGCGTTCTCTTAGTGAATCTCGGGAGCCAAGGTTGTAGATAGACCGGACTGCCCTCTTCTGTAGAATGAAGATAGTTTCTATGTCGGCTGCCTTGCCCCAAATCAGCATACCGTAGGACATTATGCTGTGAAAATAACTGAAATAAACTAGCCGGGCAGTTTCTACGTTGGTAAATTGCCTGATTCTTCGTACAGCATAGGCGGCAGAACTCAATCTACCAGCAAGACCAGAAATATGCGGGCTCCATTGTAAATTACGATCTAACGTAAGACCAAGAAAAACAGTCTCATGCACAAGTTTCAGATTCTCTCCGTTTAAGGAAATAATTGTTTCAAACTGTCTTACATTAGGCAACGAAAATTTTGTACACTTAGTTTTAGCTGCATTTAGTAATAAATTATTAGCGGTGAACCAGTTTAGCGCCTCTGCTAAAGTCTCATTGATGTGTGTTGGATCTTCTTGTTGCCTGTTTACTTTGAATATCAAAGAAGTATCATCTGCAAACAATACTATGTTGCATTTCTGTTCTAGCAAGTGCGGCAGGTCATTTATATATACCAGAAAGAGAAATGGACCCAAAATGGATCCTTGTGGAACTCCAAGCTTCACCGCTGAGCCAGCTGACTGCGTTCTATTTATGTCCACTTTTTGAACTCTTTGGCTGAGATAAGACTTAACAAGTTTCAGTGCTTTAGGTGAAAGTCCATAGTGTTCTAGTTTGCGGATAAGCGTCTCATGTTCCACGCAATCGAAGGCCTTGGAGAGATCGCAAAATATTCCTATTGTATCTTGCGAATTTTCCCATGCATCATAAATGTACTTCATGAGACTTGCGGCTGCATCTGTTGTCGAACGACCTTTTGTGAAATTGAATTTTTCTACACGGGCTTCTGTAACGGGTCTGTAGGTTACTACTTGATCATTTGTCTGTTTAGGTATTGTAAAACAGGCTTTTTGGTCGCTGTGATCGGAATTGAAACAGTTTATTATTTCTTTGTCCATAGCATCACACTTGCAGAAAATATTATCTAAACATGTAGCTGTGTTTGCCGTTACTCTCGTCGGTTCCTCAAAAAGATGAAACAAGTTAAATGATTTAAATAAATTCAAAAGTCTTCCGGAATATCTATTTGCCGAGTCTAGTAAATTCACATTAAAATCTCCACATACGATGACAGATTTACTACTAGAAAAAACTTGTTTCAAAGCATCTTCCATCACGGGCTCGAACTGACAAAAGTCTGAGGACGGCGGCCTATATATACATAATATGATGTGATTCTCTAATTCAACACATGAAATTTCAATAACTCGTTCAATGGAAAGCTGAACTACACTTTTTAGTTCTTTGCTCTTGTAATCGTCCTTAACAATAATCATAGAGCCTCCATGTATAGCCGATTTCCTAGTAAAGGAACTGGCGATTCTGTAATTACAAATATTCAATAGTAGTTCATGTTGTTTCAACCAGTGCTCAGTAATACACATTACTCCTACATTTAATGCATCTAAGAATAAACCGATTTCAGTTATTTTGCTGGAGAAGCCTTGTATATTTTGATGAATCAAAATAAAACTACGTTGCTCCTCCGCTGTCTCACGCGTTAGTTTAAAGACTGGCGGCCCGCGGGCGGCGCGCGCGCGGCAAGTCCGGCCCTGCTGCCGTCGTCCACTACGTACCTAGGTTCAATATTAAATGCTAATAACTTTGCCGTAGCTACTTTACACTTTTTCGACAAATACAATTTCAATTCATTTAGTTTAAAATGTTTTACGAATTTGTTACTGTCAAAGAATTTATATTTATTATTATAACAAGTTACATTATACAACATAGCATTCCACTTAGATATTGTAACATTGCGCTCATAAGACAAAGAACTAGAATATGGGAAAGCACATGAAATAATCTTATAAATACCGCGCTGCTCCACAGCTGACAGTGCACGTAGTAAATCTTCAAAGCCAGATTTCTTAATGCGTAGACTGTTACCCAGCATGATGATCAACGTGGTTGAAATGTCGAATTTGTCTTTGAGCAATCGATCGGCAAACTGCTGGAGACTAGCACCGCGTAGGCAGTGGTTAACGACCCTCTGCCCCAGGAGCTGGTTGAGTATGGGGCCAAAACCCACCCCAATCTCGTCGGAGTACATGACAGTATTGGCGGTAGGTAGCGTGCCTGAGTTTGCCATTGCAGCCAGCTGAGTGCTTCTTGCAGCGGACGTCGCGGGCACCAATACCGCCGGAGACACGGGCTCAGCACGATTTGCAGGAAGCGGCGAGCCCATGGGCGCGGGCGGCGGGCTTGCGGTCGGCTCGGGGCGCGTGGTCGGTGGGTTGCTCACGGGCGGCGGCGCTCCGACAGCCGGGGGGGAGAGCGCGGGCGGCGGGGGCCGCTCTGGCGGCGCGGGGCCCGCGGGCACAATAGAAGTAATCTAACCAGTAGTCCGACTTCATACTAGAGGGCCAAAATCGACGCCCGGACTCAGCGTGACTCAGCGGCGCGTTTTACACTGCAGCTAAGTCAGTTAAGTTCGTAGTGCCACAGAGCCACTCCGCGCGTCGCGCAAGTCGGTCGCGTTCGCTGCGCTGCGCCATCCGCTCTATTCGCCTCGTAACGTGGCTAAAAATAATGGCGGCGTCAAGAGATTGTGCGTATTGCAGTGTTTACGGGTGCCTAAATACGACAATTATAAAACCAACATTGTCATTTTTTCAACTTCCTGCTGATGCTGAAAGGTAAGATTAATACCTATTAGGTAGGTACTTTGTTATTAGTTCATTAAAATTTGTCTAGGTACTTACTCAACAAAATGTAAACCATAATGACGTGTCTATTTATAGAAAATTACATTGAAAAAATATGCGAATCGCTATTTACAAATTACATCTTCTATCAAAATATAAATCCGAACGAATTTATGAATTTGAACTAATATTAATTCACATTTTTAATAAAAACGTGTTCAGTTTAAAACAGTCTTGTTGTTTACATTTTTTTTATTTTGGCCATCTGTAGTTCTGCATTTTGACTTGGAAATGAACGTGTCTGTCTGTGTGTTTCTGTCTGCGTGTGTGTCTGTCTGTGTGTGTGTCTGTCTGTGTGTGTGTCTGTCTGCGTGTGTGTCTGTCTGTGTGTCTGTCTGTCTGTGTGTCTGTCTGTCTGTGTGTGTGTCTGTCTGTGTATGTGTCTGTCTGTGTGTGTAGGTATCTGTCTGTATGTGTGTCTGTCTGTGTGTGTGTGTCTGTCTGTCTGTCTGTCTGTCTGTCTGTGTGTCTGTCTGTCTGTGTGTCTGTCTGTCTGTGTGTGTGTCTGTCTGTGTATGTGTCTGTCTGTGTGTGTGTCTGTCTGTCTGTGTGTGTGTCTGTCTGCGTGTGTGTCTGTCTGCGTGTGTGTCTGTCTGTGTGTGTGTCTATCTGCGTGTGTGTCTGTCTGTGTGTGTGTCTGTCTGCGTGTGTGTCTGTCTGTGTGTCTGTCCGTCTGTGTGTCTGTCTGTCTGTGTGTGTGTCTGTCTGTGTATGTGTCTGTCTGTGTGTGTGTCTGTCTGTCTGTGTGTGTCTGTCTGTGTTTGTGTCTGTCTGTGTGTGTGTCTGTCTGTCTGTGTGTGTGTCTGTCTGCGTGTGTGTCTGTCTGCGTGTGTGTCTGTCTGCGTGTGTGTCTGTCTGTGTGTGTGTGTGTGTGTGTGTGTCTGTCTGTCTGTGTGTGTGTCTGTCTGTCTGTGTGTGTGTCTGCCTGTGTGTGTGTGTTTGTGTGTTTGTGTGTGTGTGTGTGTGTGTGTGTGTGTGTGTGTGTGTGTGTGTGTGTGTTTGTTTGTCTGTGTCTGTGGCACCGTAGCTCTTAAGCGCTTGGACCGCTTTCATTGCGGTTTTTTATTTGAAAGCACGTTTTTAGCAATGATTCTTAGACATGTTTTATCAAAATCGGTCCAGCTGTTTTTAATATAAGATAAGATATATTTTATCTGTGCGTCTGTCTGTTCTGCCCATCCGTCCGTCTATATGTCTGTCCGCTGTTTAACTGAAAAACTGTAGCATTACGATTTTTAACCCACCGCAGTGGATGCATTATTATTTCTATAAGGTCAACCGGGGCTATTTCGCCTACGGGGCTAATGCGTCCATTCCAATTATCATAAGGATGAGAATTTTCTACGTCATAAAATTCAACAACAAGTCGTTTCAAACTTGCCTTAATAAGCGTAAGTTATTTTCGATTACCAACTTATAATTAATTAATAAAAAAATAATCATAAAATTAACATACGTTTTATTTCTACACCTAAAACTACACACATACAATAAAAATCTACACACATCTGTTTTACTTTTTGTAGTTGTCAACCCTAGCGCTCCGCGCAGCCGTAGGTATAAATTTCAAGAATACGGCCGAGTCGAAGTACTGTTAAGATTACTTTTACTGTGGCGCGGGCGTCAGAGGCCGCGTGGGCGGCGCGGGGCTGGCGTGCGACGGGGACCGCAGCACCGGCGCTCGGGGCACGATGATGTGGCTTTGTGCAGGCGAAGTTTTATGCGAACAAACACACATATGATTATTAATAAAAGAGTCAAAGCGTTCTTCATTATAGCGACACATGTCAACTAACTGTGTAGCAGCACTGACATGCTCACTAATTTCACGCTTGCTACTTTCATATTTAGCGCTTATATCTCTAAGTGATTCTTCTAACCTACTGATTTTTGACAGTAAGGTCTTTGTCATACTGTCATGTAAAGAGTCTCGTGCTTTTAATTCATTTTGAGTTGATTTAAGTTTATTTATTAACAAACTGCGCTCTTTAATTAAATGTACATTTTTCTGTAAACAATGTTTCGCATTTATAAATTTCTGTGTGCGCCTAATGAATTTCTTAACTTTAATATATTTTTTTAGAGTTTTATTACTTACCAAATAGCATGATGTGGTTGAATCATCTTTTGTCAAATCAATTGTTGACATAACTGACTGAGAGTGGGACGCTGCGGGTGAACCACTGTTGGAGCAGATCATGCCTTCATATAAACTTTTGCCCATTAATTCTTCATATAGACTATCAGTTTCGGCAGCTTGGTGACGCTCACATTCTATTTGGAGTTCATGAATGTCTCTGTGAGCTTCCGTTAGCTCACTTTCTAAGTCATCAATGCGCCTCAATGCTTGCTCATAATGGGCTGAACAGTCCTCAAATGAATCCATTTTTGCTTGCATTTGCACCAGCTGCTCATAGGTGTTGTGGTACTGTATGTCAAGTTCACCCAGTTGATTCTTCAGTCGAGTGTTTTTGTCCACAATCCCTGCTACCTCCACCTCGCCCTCTTCTCTTTCCGTTTCCAGTTGAGCACACAGACTCTTGTAGTGTTTCAAATCTTCAAGAGTTGCTCTGAGCTGCATTTCCTGCTGGCGCGCCACGGCCTTACGGGTCAGTACGTTTGTGGTCATTTTCTAGGACTCCTTTTTGGATCAAAGCGCAGTTGCCAAAGTTTTGTTCTCTGGGTACTTACTGTGTTGCCACAGTGAGACTTACTTATGATGATCTGAAACTAACCACAATGCAACTGAATACTAGGCAAAGAAAGCAATAAAATAAGCAGTCAAGAATGAAACAAAAGGATAGAAGTGTAACAACTAGGTATTGATAGATAAAGTGACAGAAGGAGCAGACTAATACAATGAAAAGTAAGGTAAAGGAATACTAGGTATTAATTAAATTTAAAGTAAGAAAATTACTAAGAAACAGGTAAACAGCTGAGTGGGTCAATGACACAATGACATGCGTATAGTCATAAGTAGGTATACAGGATTTTACTTATTAACGTGGTAAATAGATATTGAAAAACTAAAGCAATACTTATTCTAGGGATGAAAATCAATAACAATACTCCCCAGGTTATTTAACAGCACAAAACAATGTTTCCTTTTTTTAAATTACGGTCGTTGATCCAGCGACTGACGTTTGTTGAGCGTTTGAATTTTTATGGCTCCTCTACACAATCGGCCATGATGGGCGAACACACAATGGGCGACGATTGTCACTATCCCTGCGCTACTGCCCACACAATCGTGCGTGGCACATTTGTTAATTGTCAGCCGCCCGAGATGGATGCCGAAACAGTAGCAGCTGCGGCTATTTATTTAATTAGCGTATATAATCACTACATAAATAATAGTTAATCGAAAAAATCTAAATCATAATCAAAATCAAAATAATAATCAAAATCGTATATTTTGGTATTTCCTTTGTTTCGTTTGTGTTTGCTGTCTATTGTTTTTTTTTTTTGTTGTATTTGTGTGTCTTTGTGAATGTGAATAAATGTTTTTCTTTCTTTCTTTCTTTAATAAACGGATCGTGAAAAAGAAGTGGAGGCGGAGAAGATGGTGGATGGTGGATTCATTTTGATCTTGAATGTCTCAGTATTTGTCCATTTTGATTCCGATATCGTAAATATCAAAACAAAAAATTAGCAATAACGCCCTGCACGTCTGCACCGCACCGAACGAACATTCGAACTGAATGATGGACGATCGTGTGGGCACGCGCACAATCATTGCCGCAATTTCCTTTGATGTTTGCCCAAAAAACCGACAGAATGGCGATTACGCGCGATCGTCGCCGATCATGGCCAACTGTTGACAATTAAGCCCTCCACACAATCGGGATCGCCTGTAATCGCCCATCATGGCCGATTGTGTAGAGGAGCCTTTACACTGATAGTATTTATCGTGGTATTTATGTACCAGGCCACTGTCCGGCTGGATAACATTTACACGCCTTAATTGATGCACAAAGAACACTTTTAACTACTGAAATACACTTTTTGCGTTATTAATATATTTAAAACACAATTTAATTAATTGACACTCGTTTTTGACGTCTTGCTTGGATTACGTTCCGTTTCGCACGTTCGTTTTCGTTTCGTATGTATATAGATGGGAGGGTGAGTAACTGTAGTTTTTTGAAATGTGGTCTACAACTTTCAGTCTGATGTATATTTGCTAAGATTCGGATACATTTTTTTTGCATGACGAATAACTTATGAGCATCAACACTGTTGCCCCAAAGTATCACACCATAGCGCAGCCATGCTGCAGCATATGCGTGGTATGCAGTAAGTGCGCACTTTAGATGAGTGTGGGCTTTTAATATACTGAGTGCATATAGGAATGATGACATTTTATTTTTTGTTTTGGATATGTGACATTTCCAGTTTATATGAGAATCAATAAAATTGTTATACCTAATAGAGAAAAATCGGAAACTTCTTAAATATTGAGAGCTTGTGTGGCAGAACTTAAGACGATTTGTTGTTTTCGATATGGTCTAAATTGGATAATTTTTGTTTTTTCATTATTAATTTCGAGATTATGCTCCCTAAGCCAGTTTGTTATAGTATGGTAAGCTTCCATAACTTGTAAACAACCGTCATTTGAGTTGGGGCATTTAAATAACAGGGAAACGTCATCCGCAAACAGAATAGACATATGTTTTGTAATTTTAGGCAAGTCGTTTATATATATAAGAAATAAAACGCATCCCAATACACTTCCTTGAGGGATAGAGTTTTCCACAAGCCGCATTTTAGAATTATAGATTTGTAGTTCAGCTTTACTATTTAAGTGTTCTATTTGGACATATTGGTTTCTCTGTGCTAGATATGATTTAATCCAGTAATATGCTTTGCTCCGTACGCCTATTCCGTTAAGTTTAGTTAGCAGTACGCTATGTGAGACTCTATCGTATGCTTTGGACATATCCAAGAGCAAACCTATAGAGTAGTTTTTATCTTTTATGTTCTGTAGCACTCCCTGCACATACTTATATATAGCGAGAGTAGTAGAGCGTTTCCTCCTAAAGCCAAACTGGTTATCATCTAGTAACTGAAATTTTTCTAAAAAATTGTGGATTCGGGCTGCTACACAACTTTCGAATATTTTTGATATGACTGGGAGTAATGCTATGGGCCTATAATGGTTTGGATTTTGGGGGTTTCCACCTTTTTTTAAAATTGGTTTAATTTTCGCTATTTTTAATCTATTTGGGAAACAGCACTCATTAAAAGATTGGTTTATAAGCTTAGTAATAGGCGATGATAACTCTGGCTGCAGGTTTTTAACAGGACTGATGGGATTTGGTCTATACAACAACTGTGTTTATTTGGTAGATTCTGGATTTTCTTGCGCACGTCGTCTTCGGTTACGGGTTGTAGATAAGTACATGGAGTTTAAAGCCGGCCGCAGCACAGGACGGCCTCTCGGCGCATCCATACCCGTGGTTAGCGTTTCACAAATTTTTGCAAAGTATTCATTGAATATGTTCGCTACTTGCTCTGGATTTTTTACATTAGGTTCTAAGGAGATATTTTTATGTAATTGTGATTGTTTTTTGCCCATTTCTTGATTTACTATTTGCCATATTGTTTTTGTTTTGTTTTTTGAACGACCCATAGCTTGTACGTAGTTAATTTTTTTGCATTTTTTAATACAGTTTTTGAGCATTTTTGTGTATAAAATGTAGTGAGTTCTAAGGTTTTTGCTTTTAGTTTGGCATATTAATTTTCTTAACTGCCTTTTATGATAACACGATTTTTTTAATGCCTGGGGTGAGCCAATTTTTATTATTTTTGATCTTATTTTTTATGTTTTGTCCCGGAATATAAATATTGAGTAATTCTTTTAGTTTATCGGCAAACTTATTATAATTCTTATTTATGTCATTATTACTAGTTAGAATATTATCCCAATTTATTTGAGCCAAAGCGTGTTTGAATGATGCTAGATTTCGAGAGTTAAATATTCTTTTTGTTTGCTATTCGATCTATATATATGTTTGCTATCTTTTTATTTGTGTTTGCTATTTATTGTTATTATTTTTTGGTTTTCGCAAGGGTCGTTCGACAGTTACTGCCTTACTAGATGTAGTTGATAATATTTTACAGGCTCAGGATGCTGGAAAGAGTACCATTTTAGTGCTTTTAGATTTCTCCAGGGCTTTTGACTGCATTAGCATTCCCTTGCTGTTATCTAAGATGTCGTATTACGGATTTGATGTGACGACGATAAACTGGTTTAACAGTTATCTGACTGACCGTGCGCAGACCATCGTATTGCGTGGGCTGGATGGTGGTACTCTGCGGTCCTCTCTTTGCCCTGTGACACGGGGTGTGCCGCGGGGTTCCATACTGGGTCCTCTGCTGTTTATATTGTACAGTTCTGATATTGTCAACAGTATAAAGAGCAGTGGATACCATCTTTACGCGGACGATCTTCAACTGTACGTCTCCTGCGCGCCGTCAGAAACGTCTATAGCTGTTAAAGCCATCAATGCAGATCTCGATCGTGTTTCTGCTTGGTCGAAGAGCAACTGCTTAGTCCTAAATCCTGGCAAATCTAAGTACATAGTTTTTGGATCGAGACAACAAATTCAGAATACTGTGGATGCTCTGGCTACCGAGAATGTTGCCGTCATGGGTGATCCAATAGAACGGGTGGTAGAAGCTAACAACCTTGGCCTCCTTATGGACGGCAGGCTGAGCTTTGAGAACCACATTTTAAAAGTTGTGAGTAACTGCTTCTACCGTCTCAAAGTTCTGTACAATATACGCGATTACCTTAGTGTTGATTTGCGTATTGACCTATGTGAGTCGCTTATATTGTCCAGATTAAACTATTGTGATGTTGTTTATGACGGCTGCATTCTTGGTCGTTCTAAGAGACTTTTACAGCGGGTGCAGAACGCATGCGCTCGTTTTTGTTTCCGTGTCCCTCCCCGCTCCCACATCACTCCGTACCTGAACGCCGCTAACTTGTTGAACATGTCAGCACGCAGGCGCATGCACCTCGCCACCCTGCTGTTTGGTGTGAGACGCTACAGGACGCCATTGTACCTCCACAACAAAATTGTTTGGTCGAGGAGTGAGCGCAGGAACGCAATGGCACTTGTGCCCAAGCACCGGACCGCAGCATTCCGCGGATGTTTTAAGTTTGCGGCGTCCAAGTGCTGGAATGATATTCCTCCCCCTATCCAAGGAGCGTGTAGTGGGTATGCCTTCAAGCGCAAGCTGAAGGATTACTTATTGACGCTCCAAAAATCCTTTCCCTATCCAGCACTTTGACATGCCGTCCACATTGATATGCCAGCCTGTTGTTTTTAAACAATCCATTTTTTTATTGTTCGTTGTAATTTATTTATTTCTTGGTTTCTTATAGTTATTTTTTTTTTCTCCTTCATTTTATTTACTTACATAGATTAGTGGTTTATTTATTATATTTGTGTATCGTTCCGTGAGTCACAGACGGTTCTGGCAGAAAATCAGCGCTGCAGGCGTCTAACGCTTCAGCATTATGCTGAGTCAGCGACCGTTTCACTTTCGCGGGGACACACAAAATTGTGTAGGTATATATTTCATGTTGATTTCTTATTATTATTTTTTGGTTTATTTTTAAATAATGTTTTATGTATATGTGTGTCTTCTGTGTTAGTGAATAAATGTCTTCTTTTCTTTTCTTTTCTTTTATTTTTCGTATTTGTATGTCTTTCTGAATGTTAATAAATGTCTTGTCTTTCTTTCTTTCTAAAATTGAAAGTTTTCGATTAAATATAAAATTAAATTTCCCCCGGAAAAATGATTTTTCTTTTTTTCGTGTTTTAATTGCTTTTCTGGAGGAATATATTTGCAAAATTTTGAATTCATTAATAAACCTAAACAATAATAATTTATACAAACTTTGAACCTCTGTTTCACATCTTCATTCACATTTCTGCGTGTAGGAATGAGTGAATTCCGTAGAAAACCACGCTGTTGGCGATTGAATTGAAACAGGTTTCTATTATTCCGGGAATCGAGTTTTTATTAATTTTTCACTAATAGTTGTTTTTTGATTAGCTCAGTTGTTTCAAAAATAAAAATAAAAACAGATGAAGTTTAGATATTTTCCTATCCAACGGTTCCAAAAATCCAATATCCAATGGTATTGGTATCTAATGGTTCGAAACATCCTTCCTAAGGGCACCTTTATGATACTTTGGAATCTAAAATTTAGATTAAATTATATTACATAATTTGGCGTAGGTATTTAATGTTTATTTTCGTTTTTTTTTTTAACAAACTTAAGTAATACTTTTTGAGTATATTTTAGTTTTTCATTAAGTTATCTGTAACATCAAAACTCAAGCTGCTGAAGTAGAGGGTGTTCTGGCAATGCTTGAGTAAAAATTCGATAAAGATTCGACTGAAAGTACTTATTTTTCAGAGGTAACTGGTTTACAGAGGAAAATGCCAAAAAAATTGACGGTTACAGAGCTTTATATTCAAGTGCGTGCGAAGCTGTGATTGGTGAACTTAAAAATTTAACGTCATGCCCTCTGTATTGCGCTTAAATCTTGTGTGTAGATTCAAAAGTAATACACATAACAAAATAAAAACAGTTGCGTTTGCAACAATAAGGTATCTGTGATATCAACTTTTGAGGAGTTCCTTTATGAGCAGAAGACCTGACTGAATACAGCATCAGGTGGTGTCTATTATATAAAAGCATTGTCATTGAAATTGAACGATCGTGCAAAGTTTCTTGCATGTGCCATTAAAGTTTGAGGCGTTCCCTCCTACGGAGACGATCCTGGCCATACTACCAAGATATCACTGCCCATACCCATATTGACATTTCAACCTCATCGTACCCCAACAGGGGAGATGATATTTCACATCCGCCACATTGGATTTTAAAATCGTTATTGTTCTCGTAATTATCGAACGGATAAATTATAGTAACCATACCCATGTTGATTTTCGGACTTTGCCACCACATTTCGATCTTATAGGGGTTGAATCCTCAAAAAACCCGATACCCGTGTTTATTTATTTATCGTTAGGAGTACTCCTATGAGGTTTCGAATCAAATTGTCTAACTAATCTTGTTTCCACATACAAACTTTTGGCCCCCATTTCACCCCCTTAGGGGATTAATTTCGAAAAATCTTTTCTTGGACATAAAACTACCGTGAGACTCACTCATATTAAATAAATGTTCCGGATCACTCACGTCTTAAATCGAGTTTAGCTCGACATGTTTTAAGACGTGAGTGATCCGGAACATTTATTTAATAAATCTTTTCTTAGTACGCGTCTACACCTATTAAGGAACATAATAATATATATTCCAAATTTCAAGTTTCTACTTAAGACCTGTCAGCTGTCTTGGCTGTGCGTTGATCTATAAGTTACCTAGTCAGTTTCTTCTACACACACACACACTTAGTCCACATCACTTAGAGTTCTCCGACATAGTCAGTTCTGTAAAATGGTTAACATCAATATCAGTAAATACAAACATGCATCTTGTTGTGCGCGTCAGGAATTACGATAAGGTCAGAAAAAATCTGTTCATATTACGTCAGTATTTCTTAAAAAAAAACTACTATACGATAAATACTTTAATTAATACAAGTAATTTTCTTTTGACATTTAGTTCTGGCATATTTAAGAGGATTTGCTCCCATGAAGAACTAATATATAAAGGCTAAATATTCGAGCAGACTGACTTAACTGCTTGCGCTCGCGCATTTTCATTATGCGTAAACTACCTTAATAGCAAAACATATTCATTTAAATAATACTGATATGATGTTGTCAAGGATAGGATTATTTCTTAAAGCTGCTTTTAGTTCCCGAAATTAAAAATAACTGGATGGCTCAGTTACGTATACGTCATTCACTCGACAAAAGCACGAAAGCAACATTTCTTATACGCCATGCTCGATCCGATTGAAAATAAAACAAAATTACTTTAATAGAGCTACTGTTATATGGTAGGAAAAGCACAAATACTGAAAGAGTTTTATTTATCACAAGATAAGAAGACAGTTTTACTTAAATTGCAGTTTTTGTATTTTTTCGGCAAAGAGATATTACTTATGCGACACATGTGCAAAAAAGACGAAAAAGTGTGGCTCTTCAGTAAAAGAAAAAACAAAAAAACCGCCTTTTTACGGGTTACTGAAGCGCCACAAAAGTGCTTCGATAGCTACGTTACCCAGATAGATCGACGCAGAAAAATTCGCTGATTCCGAATATGTATATAACTCAATATACAATTTGGCGGTTAAGTAATTTTGCCTTTCCAGTGACGATATATAAAAGGCAAACCTGACTCACTGGATTATTATATCAACGCACAGCCCAAACCGCTGGGCCTAGAAACTTGAAATTTGGTACAGGGGTTCGTTTTATGATGTAAGTGAGCACTAAGAAAAGATTTTTAAAAATTCACACCCTAAGGGGGTGAAATGGGGGGGGGGTGAAGCTTATATGGAACTTTCTCATTTCTGGACTTAGAAGTACGAAAATAGGTGTATAAGTTCTCGATTACCATTAAAAATTATCTGTGTAGGTGAAATGGATAGAATTTTCCCCTAAAGGGGTAAAACGGGGGGGTATAGTTTGTATGGAAATTTTCTCATTTCTGGACGTAGAAGCATGAAAATTCATACGAATGCGAAAGTGTGTGTGCATGTTTCCGTTTCAACGTTATTTTTGGCATAGACATAGTTTATTTGCCAGAGAGTGACATAGGCTACTTTTTATCCCGGGAAATTGCACAGTTTCCGAGGAAACAGCGCGCAATAACTGAATTCCACGCGGGCGAAGCCGCAGGCAAAAGCTAGTCACCCCATATAGCGCATTTAGTCACCCCGTATGCCGTGTCTATTCACCTCAATTTCTATCCGAAACGGTTATGAAATTACTTATGTACAATTACAAGTGAATACGAATAAACTCGGTAAAGTTTTTCATTATTTAGACAGTCCAGACACCGGGTAACTAGATGAAAATGCCACTAGACTATAATTATCACTAAAATCGGTATTATAAAAAAGTTTTTACAACTGTTATTTCTTGCCTTGGTGACGTCTCTCTTTGCACTGAAATAGTTAATACTTCTGACTAACTTCATGACTATCGAGCGTTGCAAGCAAAACAAACAAATATTTAACTTAATACTAAAAACTAAAGTTTGGCTTTAGTGGTAATGGTGTTTTGTGTAGCCATACAAAGAAAATCCTGAGAATATTTCTATTCACCCCGTTTTACGGTATTCACTCCGTAAGATCATAAAAATGTGTCCAGGGGTGAGCCCCTCTATCTTTTGAACCGCACGTCTAAAAAACATGAAAAAAACACGGATGTCAAGTCAAGATTACTATTTGGAGTCTTTTTGTATTTTTTATTTCAACTCCATACTTTTGTTTCTTTTACATAGATAATATAGATACATAGATAATTAGTACATAGATGGCGTTAGTGTCGCTGCTAAAGTGACTATTGAAAAGAATGCATAGGAAAAATTCGTGTCTAGTCTCCTGTCCAGCGGTGGTGTAGGGGAATAGCACCCAGCACGGTATGCTGAGGACCTGGGTTTAATTCCCAGCGCTGGTCTATTTTTCTGGTTTTTCTGTGCATCCATGTTTCGGCTTGTGTTTTCGTGTGAAATATACGGATGTCAGGCTTAATTTTTTTTTTTTTACTTAAATTGATTTCTGCTTAATCAGTTGAGCTGGTATTAAGTTTTTGTAAATTAAACAATTTATTTTTTTATTTTAGAGTAGCTATTTCAAGTTAGTTTTAGTTATGTTACTTAGTCTCTGTTTTTATACCTACTTTTATTGTGAAGTAAACAGTTTTCAATTTTTATGATCAAACTTACACTTAAGTAAGTTATTACCTATCTATAACTAAAAAAATCGTATTTTAATTCCACCTATTGTGACAGGACTGACGTTCGGGAACTAGGGAACCGCACACTGAGCAAGGCCCGACATACTCTTGACCGGTTTTTAAATTAAATATACACAACTGGGAGGTCTGGAAACGATGAAACAAAACAAAACACGGCGCGTTGGACCTTCTGGCATGTACGGCTGATAACTAGGTACTCGACTACGCGGAGCGCGGATCGTTGGAAAATGACGTCACACGCTGTCACGTGGCTGTTGGCGGGACGCGATATTTATGCGAACTGTGCAAACTTTGAATGCGGATAAAATCATAACTACTTGGTATTTTTCATTTTTCATTTTTTTTTTGTGAACATAAAAGGTTTACTGGAACAAAGCTTTCAAGTGATTTTGCACACCTATTAACATTCTTCAATAGATTACGCGTGTGACGCCGCGGGCACAGTAAAAGTAATCTTAACAGTATTCCGACTCGGCCGTATTGTTGAAATTTATACCTACGGCTGCTCGGAGCGCTAGGGTTGACAACTACAAAAAGTAAAACAGATGTGTGTAGATTTTTATTGTATGTGTGTAGTTTTAGGTGCAGAAATAAAACGTATGTTAATTTTATGATTATTTTTTTATTAATTAATTATAAGTTGGTAATCGAAAAAAACTTACGCTTATTAAGGCAAGTTCGAAACGACTTGTTGTTGAATTTTATGACGTAGAAATTCCTTATGAATAATTGGAATGGACGCATTAGCCCCGTAGGCGAAATAGCCGCGGTTGACCTTATAGAAATAATAATGCATCCACTGCGGTGGGTTAAAAATCCTAATGTTACAGTTTTTCAGTTAAACAGCGGACAGACATATAGACGGACGGATGGGCAGAACAGACAGACGCACAGACAAAATATATCTTATCTTATCTTAAGAACAGCTGGACCGATTTTGATAAAACATGTAAGAATCATTGCTAAAAACCTGCTTGCAAATAAAAAACACACACACACACACACGCACAGACAGACAGATACACAGACAGACACACACACACACAGACAGACATACACGCAGACAGACACACACGCAGACAGGCACACACACACGCACACGCACGCACGCACGCACGCACGCACGCACGCACGCACGCACGCACGCACGCACGCACGCACGCAGGCAGGCAGGCAGGCAGGCAGGCAGGCAGGCAGGCAGGCAGGCAGGCAGGCAGGCAGGCAGGCAGGCAGGCTGCTTAAGTTACAAAGTAAAAGTATAAACAAGCTGAGATATGTGATGCATAGGGAAAATTCGTGTTTGTGCCGTTGACCAGCAGTGGTGTAGCGGTATAGCACGCGGCACGGAATGCCGAGGACCTGGGTTCGATTCCCAGTGTTGGTCTTATTTTTCTGGTTTTTCTGTGCATCTATGTTTCGGTTTGTATTTTCAATTTAGGTTTCACGGGATGACCGTAAAAGTAAAAATTTGGAATTGAAATAAAAAATACAAAAAGATTCCAAAAAACCAATCATAATGAATGGTCTTATCGAGGTGCTCAGTGGTGCCGGCGTCGGCTGTTCAATTGATGGTAAATTTGTCAATAATATTAGCTATGCCGATGATATGGTGCTGCTGAGCCCGTCGATAAGAGCTCTCGAGGTTTTATTGGATATATGTGAGAGGTACGCAGTGACGCACGGACTAAGGTACAACACTAAAAAAAGTGAGTTTCTTGTTTTCAAGGCTGAGAATAAGAAACCGGAAATAGTCCCGCCAGTTAGACTGCTGGGAGCCCCCTTAAAAAGAGTGTCAGAATTTAAGTACCTTGTAAACGTGTGGCCTCCCTGATGAGCAGAGTGCGCGACAGTACCAACAGTCTCCTGAACGGTGTGCTGGATAGGTTGGATAGTCCAGTGGTGCGGCACTGGAATTTTGTGCAGTTAGGTGACAGACCGGTTATATTTGATGTTAAGTAGGTAGGTAGGCCAAAACGTAGGAAAATCAATTTCATTTCATTTTAAATTTTTATCTTTCATTATGATTGTATGATTGTTATTATATGCAACGTTAGACATTTTAGTATGATTAATTAATTTATTACAATTGTTTGACTTAGTACATTTATCGATTATTTTGTTTTGATTTTGATCTTATTTTAAAGATAATGAAAAACTAACCCTTCGAAATAAGACTTATGTATTATTATTATTACTAACAAACTATGGATCCTGGTCTGCAGTAAATCATTTTTATTTTATTTTATTTTATTCATTACTAAGTAACACTATTTATTTATAAGGTCAAAATTTAAAATCAAGTTACGATTTATTCACTAACAATAATAATAAGTACGCGTCGTCGGCTGAAATTACCGCGTTCAGCAACTTTTTTTTCTGCCGTGGCGCCGCGCATGGCAAGAGTCTAAGCGCTATTCAGCTGGGCGACAGCCAAAGAGGATGAGAATTAAATAGTAGATTGATAACCAAGGGTGGAAAGTTACCCATTTCACCCGAGATATTTCTGGCGCTCGAACGAAGTGAGAGCGCCAATAGTTCGAGGGGAAATGGGTTATTTCACCCGAGTTAGACACTACTTTTCATTTCGACTGTGAGGAAACTAAAATACTACAAAAAAACGAGAATAATAATAAATTGAATTTACTTATACCTATCCAACCTCCAACGGTACCTTTTCGACTGGCCACTTGCCATGGCCGACGATAAATAAATAAAAAATCGAGTTGGTCACAACGTGCATCTAGATGGCCATGCCGAAACGTGAAAAAAAATGTCACTGACGTAACTCAATTATCTACGATGTCGTGGCTAGCCGAAAAATTAAGAAAAAATTACTTTCCACCCTAGAGGAGAAAACGCAATTTTCCACCCGGCGACTCATGAAAATTAAACTTTCCGAACAGGAGAGATGAAAAATTAATCATCATCATCATCATCTCAGCCGTAGGATGTCCACTGTTGGACATAGGCCTCCCCCATAGACCTCCAGTTGCTTCGGTTGGCAGCGGCCTGCATCCACCGTGAACCCGCGGCTTTAACCAGGTCATCCGTCCATTTCGTTGGTGGACGTCCCACGCTGCGCTTGCCGATCCGCGGCCTCCACTCGAGAACTTTAAAAATTAATATTTATTCAAAATACTTGCAGTGCTTACATTTTGGTGATACGTTATTATTAACTTGTAATGTAACTAGTTACGTTTGTTCGGGTGGAATTAATATTTCAACTTAAATTTGAAGTGGATATCTTGTACCCATTGAGCTGAAATTTTGCATGCATATATAAATCCGATGACAATGCAATATTATTATGACGAAGAGCTGATCTGATAATGAAGTTAGATGTTGGCCATAGGAACTCTATAATAAAACGACATGACCTCAACGATTTTGGTCTCATTTGATTCCTCTTGACAACTACCTACTTTGGTAACCAGGGACAAAAAGTACCGCCAGCAAAAAAGCTTGTATTAGATTTTTTTTTTTTAATATTATTGAACTATTTGTTTTAAAACATTGTACGGAGGTGCGTGATTCGCTCGCACTCGCACTTGACCGATTTTTTATTATTACAAGGTTTTATTTAGTTTCACCTGTGCCATTGTGTCTGTAGTAAAATTTTGCAAGTCAAATTTGACCAACTTCCAGTAGTCAGATTGACTTGAAATTTGGAACAATTATGTAAATCGCGTGACAATACAATAATCTAGTAGTAAAATCCTGGTAGTCTAGCCAGGATCGTCTCCGAAGGATGGAACTCTTCAACGGTTAATAGCATCGACTTGAAATTTGGTATGCAAATGTAGTTTAGGTGACTGTTTGAGCTGATGCTCCTGGCGATGATGACGATATTGAAGTTGAATGAAAGGCAGCTGGTTCGCATATAAAACTATAATGATTAACACAGTATAATACAAGATGTTGACGATAGGACGGCCTGAACGTAACTCCCGCACGGAGCCACTTCGCTCGCCGCGCCGCTGTTGGCTAAACCAGTTTTTAGCGTAGTGATAGGACGGCGTATGATGTTGCGAGGCAACATACTGGCCCAGATTGAAGTATTCAATATTATTATGAAATGGGTAGGGGGCACAGGTTGTTGTAGGCTCGTTGTATAATGCCCTTTCTGGTCTTGACGTCTGCCACTCGATGTCTTCCATCTTGACCAGGATGCAGCTGTACGACTCTACCTAAGAGCCAGAGAAGAGGTGGTTGATTTTTATCCTTGACAAGTACCAATGTTCCCAGCTTCAGATCTTCACCGTGAGTCTTCCACTTGACCTTTTGCTGAAGCAGAGATACATATTCTGAAGAAAAACGTTGCCAAAAATGCTGTCGAAGTAGTTCGATTCTCTGGAAGCGTTGAAGTCTTGAAATATTCTTTTCTGTGAGCGGTGGTTGCGGTATAGACATGAGTGAGCGTTCAATCAGGAAATGAGCGGGCGTAAGACAAGAGAGATCGGTGGGATCAGTGGAAAGAGGAGTAAGTGGTCTGGAATTTAAAACAGCCTCTATTTGAATTAAGCAAGTTGACATCTCTTCGTACGTTAAGTGAGATAAGGACAGTATTCGTCTTAAATGGTGCTTAACCGACTTAACGGCCGCCTCCCACAGGCCCCCGAAATGCGGCGAGTAAGGTGGTATATGTTTAAAGTTAATACCATGATTTTGAAGTTCAAGTTCAATGTCGTCTGAATAATTATTTAAAAAACAAGCTATCTCGTTACTAGCTCCGACGAAGGTGGTGCCGTTATCGGAGTAGATGGTATGCGGCTTGCCGCGTCGAGCAATGAACCGATGAAGAGCTGAAATGAATGTTTCCTTGGTCAAGTCTGAGACCAGCTCAAGGTGCACAGCTTTGACTGCAAAACACACGAAAACACAAATATATGACTTGATCAAAACACTACCTCTGCCTTTACGGTTGACAATCATCACTGGCCCAGCATAGTCTACGCCCGTTTTCAAAAACGGAAACTCTAACTCTGTCCTATCCTTAGGTAAGTCGCTCATGATTGGCTGTACCTGCTTTGGTTTAAACCTGTTGCAACGAATACAGCGATGAACAGTTGACCTGTCTAGACTCCTGCCATTTAATGGCCAGTAATTTTGTCTAATATGACTTAACAGCAGCTGTGGACCTGCGTGTAAAAGCATTTTGTGTTTTTGGTCAAAAAGAATACGTGTGATGTGATGTTTGCTGCATAAAAGAATTGGGTGTTTGATATCGTAGCTATAAGGTGAATTATTAAGGCGTCCTCCGACGCGTAATATATTATTAGCATCAATGAAAGGCGACAGTGAATTTATTCTATTTTTCTTGTTAAGTGCATCTCCTGATCTTATAACTTTATATTCAAAAGCAAACATTTCTTGCTGTGCAGTTTGTAATACAGTTATTTCTGATTGATTTAATTCTGAAAGAGATAAAAGAGATTTGTAACGATCAGATTTGTTCCTGCAATTATGAATGAATCTTAATACGTAGTCTATTATTCTTATTAATTTAGAATAATTAGATATTTTATGAATTGTTTTTGAAGTGTATTGTCTTGTGTTGTAATTACGTGTAGTGACAATTCTGGTAGTGGCTGATTTAATGAAATATTTGGAACAACTGGGAACTGTATTTGTTCCGCTTGTAATAGGCTTGGCCCTGACCACCACAAGTCCGAGCCGCTGATGCAATCAGCCTTCACCCCTCGCGAAACCAAATCGGCAGGGTTGTCTTTGGAGGGCACGTAGTTCCACTTGTAACTGGCAGTACTGTCTTGGATTTCTCCGACTCTGTTGCGTACAAAGGTTTTTAAATTATTCGTTGGCGTATTTAACCAGTTTAATACTATTGTCGAATCAGTCCAAAAGCAGCAGGTCTTGACTTTGACAGTAAGTGACTCTAATACCTTAGTGCAGAGTCTTGTACCTAGCAATGCCCCACAAAGTTCTAGTCTAGGCATGGTTGTTGGTTTAATTGGCGCGACTTTATTTTTTGAACACAACAGACGAACATACACACTACCATCCTTCGTGCTTGTCCTCACGTACACGCACGCTCCATAAGCTCGCTCAGCAGCGTCCGTGAATGTGTGAAGCTCCACATCGTCTGCACTAGTGCAGTACACCCAACGTGAAATTTTTAATGAATTTAGTGAATTTAAAGATGTAATGAAATTATCAAATTGAATTTTAACTGGTGGTGACACTGCATCATCCCAATTATTTTTATCCAACCAAAGTTTTTGCATGATTATTTTTGCTTCTACTACACAAGGTCCCAACAACCCCAATGGATCAAAAACTTGACTAATAAGAGAAAGAATAACACGTTTTGTAATTTTTTTATTTTTATCTAAGTTAATTGAAAATAATAGGTGATCTTTTTTGGGATCCCAATGTAAACCTAAAGTTTTGCTTGGAAAGTTGTTATTTAAATTTAATGTTTTTTCTGCGATAGATTTTTCTGTATTTATGGTTACTGAACTTAAAATGGTTGCATTATTTGATTGCCATTTTCGTAAATAAAAATGTGTTGATTTTAAAGTTTCATCAACTATTTTACAAAGATTTATTACTGATTGTATGGAATCGCCACCGGTCAAAAAATCATCGACGTAAAAGTCTTTTTGTATTGCTCTTTTTGCATTAATATCTGAGCAGTATTCTGCTAGTGAAACGAGGCACTTTGTGGCTAAGTACGGCGCCGAAGCTGTACCGTACGTAACAGTGTTTAAAGTATAGGTTTTTATGGGATCCGATTTATTAAACCTAAATAAGATTTGTTGTAATATTCTTTGCGACGGTGATACAAGTATGGATCTGTACATCTTTTCCACATCACTTGACACTACATACTTATGCTGTCGGAAGCGTAACAACAAAGAAAAAAGATCGTCTTGAACGAACGAATGGTTGGCCATCTGAATGTCATTGAAAGACTTACCAGTCGTAGTAGTCGCGGACGCATCGAACACGGCCCTTAGTTTTGTGGTCGTACTGGATTCTCTTACGACCCCGTGATGAGGCACGTAATAATTAAATTCTGAATTTTGTTTGTCTGTGTTTTCACTCATATGACCCAAACTCAAATATTCACTCATGAATTCTAAATACCTACTTTTAAATAGGGGATCACGCTCGAATTTTCGTTCTATTGATAAAAAACGTTGTCTTGCTTGAGGAAATGAGTCACCCAGCACTGCTGGTGATTCTTTTAAAGGTATGAGTACCTCAAAGCGACCATCACTTAGACGTCGAGTGTGTTTAGCGAAACTTAGTTCGCAAGCCTGTTCTTCTTTTGACATACTATATTTTGATGGGACAGAATCGAGTTCCCAAAAGTTTGTTAGAATCGAGTCATCGTTTTGAGCTTGAGAATGATAACAAGTATTTGTAGGTATCTGATTTGAAGCGGTTGATTGATAATAGGCGCCTGAAACTTTTTTTTTTTTTTTTAAGTAGCCTGTATAGTGTCCCACTGCTGGGCAAAGGCCTCCCCTCTTGACCTCCACAACTCTCGTTCTGACGCAATGTCAGGCCAGTCCTTTGCGTACGTGTCCAGATCGTCCCGCCATCTCCTTCTCGGTCTGCCTCGATGTCGCTGGCCGTTCTCCGGCACCCACCAAGTAACAGTGCGAGCCCACCTTTGTGGGTGCATGCGGCAGACGTGTCCAGCCCAGTCCCATTTTAGCTTAGCAGTCTTTTGCCCAACGTCGGTTATGCGTGTTTTTGAGCGCAGCGTAGTGTTCCGGATTCTGTCCATCCGTTTCACACCTAATATGCTACGCTCTATTGCTCTCTGGCAAACCTTAAGTTTGGACTTTTGATTTTCGGTCAGGGACCATGTTTGTGCACCGTAGGTTAGGACGGGCAAAATACACATGTCGACGAGTTTTCGCTTAAGTGTTATTGGAAGGTTTCCCTTCATAAGCTGTTTCATGGACCAGTAGCTCTTCCAGGTGTTTTCGACGCGTCTTTCGACTTCTTTATCTTGTCGGTTGCTGAAAGAGACTACTTGGCCCAAGTATATATACTCGTCAACATATTGTATTGTCTGCCCATCTACCGAGATCCTTCGTTTCGTGCTGTTGGTCATAAGTTGGGTTTTTGACCTATTCATCGCTAGTCCAATCCTAAGGCTTGCAGTGCTGAGTTCTTGCAGCATTAATTCGAGGTCTTGGGCTGTTTGGGAAAAAAGGACGATGTCGTCGGCGAACCGGAGATTAGTTAATCTCTTGTCACCAACAACTATGCCCCTGTTTTCCCATAAGACTGCCAAGCTTTTGAAGAGTTCTTCGAGGGCGCTGGTGAACAGTTTGGGAGACAGCGGGTCACCCTGTTTAACACCTTTCTCGATAGGAAAAGACAGGCCTGAAGTTTGGAGCTTGATATCTGCTGTGCTATTGCTGTAAATGGATTGAAGGAGATTGATGTATATGGGCTCTATACCTTGGTTACGTAGGGTTGTAACAATTGCAGAGTGTGTTAAGCTGTCAAATGCTTTAGAGTAGTCTACGAACGCAAGATACAGAGGGACATTGAATTCGTTTACTTTCTCTATGATTTGGTTTAGAGTATGGAGGTGATCGGTGGTGGAAAACCCGGGGCGAAACCCGGCCTGCTCCACTGGCTGGTTCTTGTCCAATTGCCCGGCAATGCGACGCTCAATAACTTTTATAAATGCTTTATAAAGGTGAGAGGTTAAGCTTATGGGACGATAGTTGCCAATGTCACTTTTATCGCCTTTTTTGTGCAGAACTACTATATTGGAATGGCAAAATATGGGTGGCAATTTACCAGTAAATAAGATTGTATTAAATAACTTTGTGATGTGGGGTAGTAGAACTGATTTTCCCAGCCTCAGCGCCTCAGTAGTGACACCATCCGCACCTGGGCTTTTTCCGTACGACATAGTTTTAAAGACGGCGTTAACTTCATCATTAGTTGTCAAGGGGACGGTATCAGGACGGAAGCACTCAAAACTAGGACTCTCTTTGGAACTATCTGAATATAGTAATTTATAAAATTGGGTGCATATATCCAGAACTTTGCTACGATTGCGGTGCTGTGTGCCATTCTCATCCTTCAAACTAGTGATCCATGATTTAGATTTAGAAATTCCTTTCTTGGCTATTCTGAGAGCACGGTTCTTAATTAGGGCCTCTTCAACTAATTGTGTGTTGCAACGTCGGATATCTTTTCTTATGTTACGCTTTACTCGTCTGTCCAATATGCTATACTCTTTTGTTCCTCTCTCCATTTTGCTTCTCTTATCTAATAGTTCTTTAGTTTGAAACTAACCAACCTAATTTTGTTTGCTGTAATTTAGGATATTGTTTGCCGAGGTCAATTATATTTGAAGAAAGAATGTCCCAAAATATCTCTGCTCCTACTAAAATATCTATCGCAGAAGGAACATTGAAGTTTGGATCTGCCAATTTTATACCTATAGGAAGAGGTATGTCCTGTATATTTATATAATGTGAAGGCAATGTTTGTGTTATGTTCGGTAAGACATTACAATTTAAAATAATTTTGTAATCACCCGAATATGATTGTATATTAAGATCACAAGACTCTGCACTGTAGGACGTTGAGTGGTTTATTCCTGTTACAGTGGAGCCCTTGTTACGTAATAGTCCCAGTTGTTCACAGAGGCGTCGTGTGACGAAGTGAGAAGTGCTGCCGTTGTCGAGAAGGACGCGGGCTGTGCGAAGGCTTCCCTTGGAGTCTGACACTTTCACCAAAGCTGTGGAAAGCAAGATGTGGGATTTATTATTGTTTTTTACGTCTGTGGATAGAAGGACGTTATTTTCTGTATTAGGATTTCTGTTTAAGTCTGTATGTAGCAATGTATTGTGTCTTTTAGAACAATATTTGCAATGAGTAAGTTTACACCTGGTTTCCGTATGTCCAGGTCGTAGACAATTTTTACAAACGTTAAAATTTTTCATTTTTTCTATGCGAGATTCAACATCCAAATCTCTGAATGGTTGACAGCTAAAAAGATAATGATTTTGTTTGCACATAGGACAGCTCATAGACTTATTATGATGATGACTGTTATATTGCGTCGCATTGGTAATAAACGGTTTGTTTTTAATTACGCTTGTGTACGTGTCCGTTTTGTATTGTGACGACTTATTTTCTGATAATGTGTCTAAAAGATCAGCTCTGTCATTTAAAAATGTAATGAATTGGTTAAATAAAAGTAGGAATACCTTTAATTGCATTCCGATGTTCCTCCCAGTAACGGTACGTTAAGTTGTCCAATTTTTTTGACATTATGTGTATAATTAACGTATCCCAATGATCTGTTGGTTGTCCTAACGAAGCTAATGCTCTTAGGTTTTTGTTAGTTACGTCATGGGCTACCAACTCATACAAGATATATTTAGTACTAAAAAACGGCAATAGATGGCACTACCATTAACATCTGTAAAGTATAAAATGTAAATAAGCCGAATTAAGTAGAAATATTGATATTAAAATAAAGAATAGCATATTTTATAAACACAACTTCACATCAACTTTATTTCAACTCCTTAATTTGAAGATAAGAAACATCATAAATAATAAATTGAGAATACGAAAGTATAGGCTACATGTGACTACGTTTCAGCTATGAGGTTTTCGTAGTAGTTTGCAAAAGTAACGCTAGATGGCGTAAAACCGGTATGCGCATGCAGCGGGCTACTATGTAATTTGAAACACGAAGTTCGTGTCGTGCGGTCTCTTTCGCTCTCGTAATAAATAGTATAAGTGTCAGAGGGACCGCACGACACGAACTTCGAGTTTCGATTTTCAGAGTAGCCTGCCTACTGTGCTGAAGGGCTACTCCGAAACACGACGTTCGAAGTTCGTATCGTGCGATCTCTCTCACACTTATACTATTTAATACGTGAGCGAGAGGGATCGCACGACACGAACTTCGAACGTTGTGTTTCGGAGTAGCCCCGTTCCGGAGCTATAGGCCCTGGAAGTTTTTGCTACCCTTGGATCAGGGGTCTGGTTAGGCTGGTCAATGTGCTAAAAGTGGGGGGGGGATGAAATTTTGGGGTTGGGTCCGGGGTAGTCCCGTAGGGGGTGTGCTTGGGAGGGGGTTGAAAATTTGGCTATTTTTGAGCTAGGACGCACCGTTTCTGAGATATTAGAGGATTTTGAAAAACACCAAACCAAGTATATACACTACACAACACTTATATTTATATACTATAATTGCATAATCGCATAATAGCAGGTGGTAGGACCTTGTGCAAGGTCCGCCCGGATTGCTACCACCATCTTGCTCGCTAATCCTGCCGGGAAGCAGCAGTGCTTGCACTGTTGTGTTTCGGCGCGGAGAGTAAGACAGCCGGTGAAATTACTGGCACTTGAGGTATTCCAACTTAGGCCTCTAGGTTGGCAACGCATCTGCAATACCCCTGATGTTGCAGATGTTTACGGGCGTCGGTGATCTCTTACCACCAGGAGACCCACTTGCTCGTTTGCCTTCCAGTCGAATAAAAAAAAAATTAAAACTACATATCGTCACTACTCTACTACGAAACTTGAAGTTTGTGTCGTGCGGTCCCTCTGACACTTAAACTATTTAATACGAAAGCGAGAGGGACGGTACGATACGAACTTTGAGTTTCGTAGTATAGCCCTAAGCTGTAGATAATCTATAAACTAAAATGGCTGACAGCGTTTTCAGCAGATTACGAATAGGTTTGGATCTACGAAACCTCGATTGCTTACGCACTGACCAGCGGCCGTGAGTAGGTTATATAACGTAGCGCCATCTACCAACCCTGTCATGTCCTAGTCAAGCTTTATATTGGGCTAACAAGCGACACCCGTATCATTAGTGTCTCGCTAGATGGCATATAGGTATCGTGTTATTTGTGTTCTCAGTGGTGCCTTCTATTGTAAAATAAAGAAAAGAAAAATAGCCAGTTGTATAGCCAGTATTAGGGTGATACCGTTTGCTTGTACTAGGTGGTGTCTCTGTATATTATGTTCTCTGTGGTTACGTCTATAATATTTCGTATTGATCTGCTAGACTCTTTTTGACATGTTTCTACATTGAAAAGGGCGTTTATGTGATTATTAATCAAAAGGCGTTCATTATCATATCTGTCTGACAGTAGTTGCCAGGCAATTGGATAATTTTCTGCTCTAAAATCGAGATTTTTAATGACAAGTGATGCGCTGCCCTGTAAAGCGGCACGTAAATAATGGAATTTGTTAATATTACTGATGCTATCGTTGTTATGAATTAAGGATAGATACGTATCTCTAAACTCGAGCCAGTATTGAAAGTCACCGGCGAAGTGAGGCATGTCGATCTTCGGAAGTCGCACGAAGTCACGGCTGGCTGTGTCAGCGGCGCTGACAGCGCCGACACTCGGCGCGGACCCCGGCCGGGGCTCCCGGCTTTGCGCCGCACCGTTCAGCAAAGTCCGCGCCGACGACACGAGCGCATAGAACTGAGACTCAAAATTCTCACGGTCCGTAAACTGTAAGTCTTGGTCATCCGAGATCGACTCCACCTCTGTCTGCAATTCGTCATACGCTTCGTATAAAGAATCTATTTTACTCAAACGACACTCTAATTCGGCTACTTGAAGATCGCTTAACGATTCACAACTTTGTACAACGGTAAAATAAGTATTGAATTGGGTAAGCTTAGCTTTCATAGTACTACGTTTTTTAATAAGCTCTTTTAACTTTGCTTCACTCATTATGCTATTTAATAAATAGTTTTAACTTAAATCAGCAATAACACAGCTGACGCGAGAACAAAGAAAAGAATGCGGTGCAACTATAAACAGGTAGCGGAGCACTGCGCCGGTAGCAATGTAATGATTTGATGATATTTATTCGTTTGATATGCGTAAAGGCCAAAAAGAAAGCAGTATCTTAATATAAAATTTTAATGTAAATTGTGAAATGTCAAATTACTATTAGCAGTTTTTGTTCTGTTTTTTTTTTGTTATTATTATTATATGAATATGAAATATAGCCAATACAATGCAGTTATACGTAAAAAGTGCTGTTTTAACTACCAAAAGGAAGGATTAACTGAATAAAGAAGGGATTAAAGTGGAATTGGAACGAACTCACTCAGTTATAACTCCCAGCTTTGACCGACGAAATTAACAAAAGATGTCTTCTCGATGATGTAGGTAGGATAGCTGCACTACACGTATCTCTTATTGTATTGCGTATCTTCTGAATGATTTTATTTTATTATGAACTTGAGTAGAATGTAGCCACGATGATGAAGATTAAGTACTGGCGATATTTCGTTGCAGGGCTCTTTCGTCACATAACGGTTCTTTACTGATTCTAGATGTTTTCGTGCCGATGCAAGTTATTGATACCGTTTATTCGTGATTCGCCGCTGTAACTCAAATCTTCTTCACTGCTATTTTTTTTACTATTCTGCGTTTTTATCTTGGATACTGTTGTATTGTAATTGTTTTATATGCTATCTACGAAGGACCATTGTTTGAGCTGATGCTCCTGACGATGATGACGATATTGAAGTTGAATGAAAGGCAGCTGGTTCGCATATAAAACTATAATGATTAACACAGTATAATACAAGATGTTGACGATAGGACGGCCTGAACGTAACTCCCGCACGGAGCCACTTCGCTCGCCGCGCCGCTGTTGGCTAAACCAGTTTTTAGCGTAGTGATAGGACGGCGTATGATGTTGCGAGGCAACAGTGACAATGCAAGTACAGTCAATAAAACCCGCCAAGAGCATGTTGGACATGCCCAAAATAGGATTCCGTAGCCATTACGAAAAAATTAAGTAATATTTTTCTAAGCATTTCGTATTTTATACGAAATCTTCCAAGTTTAGGTGTATTTTATACCTTACGCTGCTATTTACTCATAAACTACTAATAATTCTCAAGCAAACTTAGCCGTTATAGTTTTTCTTGGAAGTTTGATATACTGACTACCATCCTGAATTTTTTCAAATTTTTTCACCCACCGGTTTAGATTTTAGAGGGGGGGGACGCTCGATTTTAATGAAAATTTTCACTTTAAAGTTGAATATTTCGCAAACAAATTACTGAATCGAAAAATGGTTTAAGCAAATCCCTAATGGTTTTAAAATACCTTTCCAACGATACCCCACACTATAGGGTTTGATGAGAAAAAAAAATCTACGCCACTTTACGTCTATGGGAGGTACCCTAAAAAAAATTGTTTTTGAATTTTTAATTACACTGTTTTGTCGGCATGGTTTACCTATATATCCGTGCAAAATTACAGCTTTCTAGCATTGATAGTCTCTGAGCAAAGCCGCGGACGGACAGACAGACAGACAGACAGATAGACAGACATGGCGAAACTATAAGGGTTCCGTTTTGCCATTTTGGCTCCGGAACCCTAAAAAGTACAGTCAGAAAAAAAGCTTGTATTAAAAATGTTATTTTTTTTATGGTTAGTTTATTTCAATATCCTGCTGATGCTGAAAGGTAAAATTAATACCAATTAGGTACTCGGCTGCACCATTTCAAAACATAGTAAGGGACATTAAGCTAATTTTACAGGAGAGCGAAAAAACATGTTTTGTCTCAGCCGTACAAAATTTTGCAATATTCATTCCAAAAGTGATACTTTCTCGGTTTATTAGATTAAGCCGAATATCCTGGTGTATATATAAGCACCTAATTTCATATATTGCATGTTTTATGAACTTTTATGTGCCAAACTAGGTTTTGAAATTAAACTCAAATAAAAACTTATAGTGAACCGATCAATTTCAAAACCCAGTATGTGTTGTCACTTTGTCATGATTAAGAGATTAAAAAGACTACTAATCATAAGTTTTAATACGTGGACCTTTCAATCTACTTAAATAAAACAAACAGTCAGCTAAGTAGTTGTTCATTACAAAAAATATATTACAAAAAATATAAAATACGGCATCAAGTCATAATTTTTTTACATTACAATTATGTAATCAGATTGACTTTTATTTTGTTCTAGAAATATTTCAGAAGGAATGGGGGGCTCACTTTTATTTTCTTGTGAACCAAAGATGAGCAAATAAGCGACGAGGTGGTGTTTTTTGAACGTAAGTCGTTATTAATGGGCTAAAAAAACATAAAAAAGCAAAAAATAACACCAAAGTGATGAAGTGTAAAAAGGTACAGACATAAAACATAACATAAATGCTTAAGCTCAATAAAACCACGAGACAAAAACTCCCACACTCAAGATAAATAGATACAGTAACATTATTTTCCACTTTGACACTCGGCAATTTTCGACATACATCGAGAGAGATCTGAAGTGCAATACTTAGGCAGAGATTTTGTTATTAATTACATTAATAGGTTTAGATATTTTATGTGATTAAATCCTGGGTTTTTGTATAAGTATCCTAAGAGAAAACTCGAACATTCACGGTTAAAACTGAGACGTCCCGAGTATAAAAGTGGAAATAATCTTACTATATGAAGCGTAATAATTAAAATACTAAATTTCTGTTCTGGTTGTTTTCAAAATCAAAATCGTTTATTTGTTCAACACAGGTACATGAGGTCGTATAGGTAAAATGTTTTGTATCACTATGTCTAAGTTCTATCATAACTCCTTCACTAGCACTTCAATCCTTCTATGAAACTCTCTTCCCCTAGATGTGAGGAAAGCTAAATCTCTTCCTATTTTCAAAAATCTCGTCAAGGCTCACTTCTTGACACTGCCTTCTTAACTCTGTTCTCAGTCTTTCTGTGTTTATCTATTTTATTTCCTAATTTCTTGTCCTTTTTCTCCCATAACGGCCTTATTGACAATTTATATTGCTATTTTATGTTAGTTGTTTATGTATTGTATAAGTATTGCATGTATGTATTTATATAGTTGTATCATTTGTACTTATTTTAATATTATTGTTTTTTTTGTTTGTTTTTATTTTCTGTTAGGTACTGTTTCCGCCACCTATTTTTGTAACACATAATTTCTTGTACCCAAATGGTTGTCTGGAAGAGATCGCTTTTAAGCGATAAGACCGCCTATTGTCTACCCTGTATCTGTGTTCATATTTAAGTTTTTGTACTGCTTTATGGTGTGCAATAAAGAATATTTGTTTTTGTATTTGTATTTGTATGTCGGGCCGTAAGGCGTACAAATTATAATGTCAGTTAACTAAGATACCTGTAGTTCTTATTAACTAATTTAACTATTCAAATATTCGTTTATTGTATAGAATGCTTCTTTGGCTAAAAATGAATACAATTGTTTTTTAAACTCGGTTAAATTTTCTATTTTTAATAATTCATTACGTACTTTATTATATATTCTAGGAGCCATTCCAAGTATGCTCTTCCGCAATAAAGCTGTTTTAGAAGGTAATGAGCATTTTTTTCTTCTGAGACGTAAACTATTAAAGTTTTGAAATAGACCAGGATTACATTTAACAAAAATTACTACTTCATAAATATATAAACTAGGGAACGTTAGTATACGTAGTCTCTGAAAATGTGGCTTACACGAATCGAGGTAGTTAATGCCACATAAAGATCTAATGCATTTTTTCTGCGCCCTAAATACCATTTCTCTGTTAGTTGAGTTAGCCCAGAATATAATACTGTATCTGAGTGTTGATGTAACATAGGCATGGTATGCGGTTAACACAACTGAATCGTTAACAACCTTTCTAAGATTGTATAAAGCATAGGAAAATTTATTAAGCTTTTTACATATAGTGTCAGTTTGATCGTGCCACGTCAGTTTATTATCTAGACTTAAACCTAAGAATTTTGTTGTTTCCGTTTGGTCGATTTGTTGATCGTTATAAGCTATGTTCAATTTACGTGTATTTGTCGTTCTTTGTTGAAATGTCATTACTTTAGTTTTTCCTAAATTTATTTTCAAGTTATTGCAAGTGAGCCATTCAACTATTTTCCGTAATGAGTCATTTATGTTGCTTTCATAATCTTCCAAACATTTACCAGAGAAAATCACTGCACTATCGTCAGCAAAGAGAACCATAGGGGATTTAATTGCATTTGGTAAATCGTTAATGTAAACCAAGAACAATAAAGGACCTAATACGCTACCCTGGGAGACGCCACAACGAACTATCCTGGTTTTTGATGCGTAAGTGGTTTCTGTTTTTGTTTTTACACATAATTTATCTATTTGCACGATTTGTTTTCGATTACTTAAGTACGATTTGACTAAATTGTGTACATTACCTCGTATACCATATACATATAATTTGTCTAAAAGAACATCATGATTGACAAAGTCGAAAGCCTTTGTCATATCCATGTATAAAGCTGATACTGGTATACGTTTATCTACATTAGTTATTATAATTTTTAATAGATCATAGATAGCCATATTAATAGACTTCCCTTTGCGAAATCCTTTCTGTTCTGCAGCAAAAAGATTATTAATTTCAAAAAAGTTGTAAATACTGTTGTAAATTACCTTCTCAAACACTTTTGAAAATGTAGGATTTAGAGCCACTTGTCTGTAGTTTCCCATATCTTCCCTTTCCCCTTTCTTAAAAAGTGGCTTTACAATACTTAGTTTCAGTCTATCTGGAAACTTTCCATGTTCGATACATAAGTTAGTTATATGGCTAATTAAAGGTGAAATTATGTCCGAAGCTTTTTTTATGACTTTCGTAGCTGTCCCGTCATAGCCAGTACTAGATTTATTTTTTAAGGAATTTATTATTTGTGTGATGTCATCCGCATGTGTTGGTTTCATAAATAAAGATTTAGTTGAATTACATGTCATTGTAGTCTTATATTTAAATTTATTGTTTATATTATTAATAATAGGAATGTCATCAGAATTATCATTATTTATATCATTATGGTTTAATTTAGTTTGATCAATAAAATATGTATTAAATGCATCAGCAATGTCTTTAGGATTATTTATTATTTTTTTGTTAGATATTATTCGTGAAATGTTTTGTTTTGGTTGATTTAATTTATTTTTATTAATGATGTTCCATGATGCCTTTGTCTTGTTATTGGAATGTTTTATATAGTAGTCGTTTTGGGATTTTTGAGTTAATTTTATTATCCTTTTTAATAACTTTGAATAATTTTGAAATTCAGTTTTGTTCTGAAGTTTATTATTTTTTGAAAGTCGATATTTCCAAAGTAAATCACGTTTCCGCTTACAACACAATTTGATCCCTCTGGTTATCCACCTTGGTCTCTTTGCCAATGCTATTTTAATCTTTTTGAATGGAAAACATTGATTATATAAAAATTTAAATAAGTCTGCAAAACGATTATATGCCTCATTTGCGGAATTCGCCATATATACTTCATCAAAGTTTAGGTTTTGCAAATATGATGTAAACTTACTAATATTTTAATTGCTTAAGTCCCTTTCTTTTACATACCAATGTAGAAGAATACATGTTTGTTTAACCGGGCATTTGAACAGTTGAGCTATGTGATCTGACAGGGCAAATTCGATCACTTCAGCTGTGCCTCCTCGGACATTGTGAATGAAATTGTCAATACACGTGTTGCTAGACAATCGAGTCGGTACATTTATCTGTAATTTTAAGTTAAAGCTTAGAACAAAATGTTTCAACTCAATTGATTGTGCCGTTTTTTTCAGTATGTCGATATTAAAGTCGCCACAAATTATTATTTTATAATTTTTGTAACATATTTTATTCAATATAATCATTAATTTGTCTCAAAATATTTTAATACTATTACTACTGTTCTTCGGAACTCTGTATATGCTTATAATAATAATTTTATGCTTAACTAATTCTATTCCTGCGCATTCCATTACATTTGGTATTGATAGATTATTAATGTCATTTAAGGTATTACATTTGTGGACATTCCTTACTAAAACACAAGAACCACCATTCCTATTGCTTCTTGAGAAAAAAGATGCTAGATTAAAATTGGGAATGGTTAAATGTATCTCATCTCCTAACTTCATGTTATGCTCTGTAACACAAATTACATCAACTGTTTTTCCTAATTCCTCTAACTCGTTTATGTGTACATTAAGCATATCAGATTTTGATATTAAACCATTTATATTTTGATGTAGTACGTAAATATTTTTATACACAATTAGGTCGTTACTGAGCGATCTTTGTGATTTGTTGTTATTCGGAACACGGGGTTCATTATTCATAAAAAACTGTAACTATTGTAGAATGCATTATTTACCTTAATTAAAATATTGTTTAGACTGCCCGCCATCTTATGTTTCCCTCTATAGTTTAGCTTATAACCATTTGAATAATAGTCTCCAATGCCAAAATGAACACTATTCGAAGCTTGTAGCCACACATGTGCGAAATTTGCAAGTTTTTTGTGCAAAGATGAATTAAATTTACTAACATAGTTGTTGTAGTCTTCGGCATATTTATTTATACTATAAGGAATATCACAGACTACCACGTTCGTATGACTACTATTTTGTAAAATATTGGCTGAAAAGCTCATTATCCGATTTATCGGGGTAACATTATAGTCAGATCCACCACACATAACAACCAAACAGTCACTCTTGTTGAAGTCACAAATTTTAGCCTGTATATTTTCAAGGACTCGCTGGGTGGTTCCATTTTGAATAATATCCGCTGTGGAGTCGTAGTCGTTCCTTCGAATTTTCATTAGAGGTTTTAATATTTCAACGCCATGAAAATCAGATAAAAGTAGCAACCTTGGCTTTTCTACAGTGTTGGTCCATGTTCTTGACTAATGTAGTTTTGGCTTCATTATGTGCAATGAAACTTTTTGTCGAGGGGGATTCCATTGAAGTTTTGTTAATCCGCTCATCCAATTGTTTTACAATTTTTTGCATGGTTTTACTAGAATATTGTATCCTAGAGAGCGTTACTTCTTTGCTTTTAAGCACGTCTGTTTTATTTATTTTTTTCAATTTTTGACCTTAGAGCCTTACTTAATTTTATTTGTAGATTTTTTATCTTAATATTTAATGTCACTATTTCATTTTCCAGACTTTTTATTTTATTTTCATAGTTTGGTATACTCTCTTCCGTACTAATGTTTTGCGCCATCAATTTATCAGTCTTTCTTGTAGGACTTAGTAATTGGGTATATAAGTCGATCTTTTTCATTAAGTTGTCAATTTGTTTTTGTTTTTCCCTATTATTAATGTTTAATTTTTCAATTTCAGCATGTGCGCTCGATAATTCCGCGCTCAACTCTTCTATTTGAGTCCTTAGTTCTGTAGTTATTGTGTTATCCATTATCGATAAATTTGAGAGACTACTACGATTATTAAAACTGCTATCATCTTTCAGTGTTGAATTAATAATGTCGTCATCACTTAAGACTTGGGATAAATCATCGTAAGAGGGAGATTTTATTGGTAACTTTTTGTGCTTTCGGTGAGTAACGTTATCTTGGGATTTCCTTGATTTATTGGCAGAATTCTCCGTCTGATTATGTGACCCAGTTTTTAAGATTTTTTATTCCGAACACGCCTTACACTTCCAGCTACCTATTTTATCTTTATTCCCTGCATAAAAAGAGTTATATCTGGGCTCTGATACCGAAGTGCATGTTACATGAAATGACTCGGTGCAGCACAAACATTTTAAGAAAAATTTATTAGTGATGTTTTTTTTACATTTGTAGCATTGTAGAGCCATTTCGCGTTTTAGTGAGAAAATAAAACAGCAAAAAATCAAAAAAGAATAAAATGTATCCGTATGTTGAGAAATAGTGCTTATGTATTATGAAAGATTCGCATGCGTAGCTCTTATCGTCTCAGCGGTCATTTCGTTTCATACAGAAAATTCCAAAAAATTCCAAACGTGATATGTGACTGGGGTCGGGTAGGTGCAGGTTTTTAAACGCCTCAATTAACTCAGTTCTGCGTGTGTTGTGTTTATGTAACATTTACACTCTGTAGTAACTGTCAATTGTCAGGTGTCAGTCAGTTAGATTTATGATTTATATGAATACCGACCAACCATCGTCAAATCAGCTGTTCGGAGCTCAAATGTTTCAATCAGTTAATGTTATTATTGATTCGATTTGTGGCATTCAAACATGGCGGGTGTGGGCTGTGTATAATTCTGCTATTTCTGTTTCTTTGGCTGGTTGAAGTATAATTTTGATAGTGTTTTATGCGGCGATTAACCTTAACAGTGAACAGTGATCACAAAATTTTATACTGCTCTCGTGTCTGACATTTTTTAATGCGCAAGTTGTTTCCACGTGGTTTCTGGAATTTTACTATCAAGTTGCAGAAACTACAATCACCGTACAACGTTGCCTCTCGAAAGAGAATACATAGACACTGGCGAAATTGTCTTATCAATTAGGACAGAAGCCATATTTTAAAGAAGAATTAGAACTAGAATGTTATTATTCTTATGAATTATGAAAATCAAAAGAAACGGTTATAGTTCGTATTCTCACCAGTGAATTTTGTGGGTGTTGGCCTTTTCATTTTAGAAACTTGTGGTAAGTATAAATTTTTGCAGACCATAAATCTAACTCACATACGGCCAAAAAAAGTGAACCTATGGGTTCTTTTTCTTTAAAACAGATTTACAATATTATTAAAATACTTACCCAAAAATTTTGCAAATAAAGTAGGTGTAAACAGATTTATAATTTGCGTATCTTGTGTTTAAATTTGAAAAATATGTAATGTAATGATACGCAAACTCAACTTTGGCTAGCAACTGCGCGTTTAAATGAGTTCGCACAGCTCCAGCGCAATAGCATGAAGTTACCGTGGGAGCACAATGCTGCCAACCTTAAAGCGGCAAAATGAATAAAGAACAACGTACCTATAACATTTGACTAACAAAAACTAGTAACTTCAACTAACAAACACATACTATTTTCCAAAAAGCTACAATTAAACTCGTTTGACCATTATGATTGGTTTTTTGGAATCTTTTTGTATTTTTTTATTTCAATTCCAAATGTTTACTTTTACGGTCATCCCGTGAAACCTAAATTGAAAATACAAACCGAAACATAGATGCACAGAAAAACCAGAAAAATAAGACCAACACTGGGAATCGAACCCAGGTCCTCGGCATTCCGTGCCGCGTGCTATACCCCTACACCACTGCTGGTCAAGGGCACAGACACGAATTTCCCTATGCATCACATCATCACTGAGATATCAGCTTGTTTTAACTTTACCATCTATATTGTCTAACTCTCAACGAGAAGCCTTCAATATCTCCTTCGGAACTAACCGTTCACCCGGACAAGAGATGTCGCTATTAAGCAATCAAATTATGATTGGTTTTTTGGAATCTTTTTGTATTTTTTATTTCAATTCCAAATTTTTACTTTTACGGTCATAATTCATAATTCATAATTCATTTATTTATTGCGTTTCATGTTGTACATAAGATTTTAAATAATTTTATAAGACCAGGAACATGAACCCTGCAAGGGCACAGCAATTTTATAAAATACAGAGCAACTAAATTATTAGGTATAACAGGATAAGACTAAAATTATCAAATTTAATATAAATAATATATATGTCAAATTTACATAAAAAAATAACTTTCTAAAATAATACAGTAAGCGATAATAATTCCTATTGATACATTAATTTATTATAATATTATTGACATAGAATTACAGGATAACAAAATTTGCATTTTATACATACAATAATTAGAATACCTATAAGGTTTCAGATAGAAAGTCTTGCGTGCTGTAGTAACATTTCCGAACCAGGAGGGCCCTCAAGTCCTGTTTGAATTTTTGGAAATTAAGTTCGAGCTTAATGGATTCTGGCAGTTTATTGAAAATTTTTACACACATCGCAAATGGGCCAGAGTGCACCATTTGTAATTTTGACACAGGTCTTTTCAGTTTATCGTGAGGTCTCAAGTTTTCTGCTCGCGTATATTTAGGAAATAAGTTCATGTGTTTTTTTACAAAAACGCTAACCTCCATGATATATATTGAAGGTAGGGTGAGAATGTCTTGTTCAATAAAATGACTTTTGCAGCTTTCCATCATTGCTATATTTACTAAAATTCTGAGGCAGCGCTTTTGCAGTATAAACAAATGAATTAAATCCGTACTGTTTCTCCACAACACTATGCCATACTTTAGCCAAGCATGCGCGTAGGCATAGTATGCACTTTTGGCTGTTTTAATGTCTGTACATGTTTTCAGTTTGTAAAGTGCATAAGTAAATCTGCTCAGTTTTAACATTACTTTATTTATATGTTCTTTCCAGTTTAGAAAAGAATCAATTGTTATACCAAGCAGCGGGGAAGTTTCGACGCAATCCAGTAGATTGCCGTTTATTATATATTCTGTATTTAAAGCTCGTCTTTGGTATGGCCTGAATTGAATTAGTTTGGTTTTCCCAAAGTTCACTTCCAAGTTATGATCCGTTAACCAGGATGTTATACTAGCAAGTACAGAGTTCAATTGATCTTTTAAGTTGTCTTCATCCTTACAAGGTATTACAAGCGATATATCATCCGCGAATAAAATGGTAGGGTGATCTATTACCATAGGCAGATCGTTTATGTATAGTAAAAAAAGGACACAGCCAAGAACGGTTCCTTGCGGTATTGACTGGATTATGCTAACCTCCCGTGACTGTATCCTTCTCATTCTACCAGTTGCGAAGTTATAGTGGTCGATTTCTACAAGCTGCTTACGGTTTGCGAGATACGAAGAAAACCATTTGTGGACAACTCCTCTAACGCCAATATCGAACAGCTTTTTCAGAAGAATCTCGTGTCTAACCCTGTCGTAGGCCTTACTCATGTCTAATAACACACCAATTGCATATTGTTTACTATTTATTATGTTTAGTACACTATGGATGTACTTGAAAACTGCTAATGTTGTTGATCTATGCTTTCTAAATCCGTTTTGAGACTCATTAAAAATTTTGAATTTTTCACAAAATGAATAAAGCCGAGTAGTCATAGCAGACTCAAAAATTTTTGAAAATGTTGTTAGCATAGCAATAGGTCTGTGGTTGCTACAATCAGTCTGGCAGCCTTTTTTGAAAATTGGTTTAATGATGGCTAGTTTCAGGGCTTCTGGAAAAACTCCTTCAGTGAATGACTGGTTAATTAGGCGCGTTAATGGAGCAGCAAGTTCTTGTGCACATTTTCTTATAAGTGTAGGAGGTAGTTCGTCTATACCAAAGCTACGCTTATTTTTCAGGTTACGGATAATTTTATAAATTTCTTCAACAGTGACAGGTGAAAGATACATTGAGCTCTCTGCCGTAGCGACAACGGGTCGACCCAGAGGGCGCTTCTTTTCATCACAAACACCTATATGTGAAAAAAATGTATTGAATTCGTTAGCTACTTCAAAAGGATTATCTGTAATTTTATTCTGAATAGTAATTTTAGTATTATTTTTTACTTTTAGTTGAGCCTTATTAGTTTGTTCTTTTATTATATTCCACATTGATTTAGTAATATTACTTGATTTTTCCATACGTTTAATATTTTGCAGCCGTTTAGAGGTGGAGTCTACTTTTTTTAAAACTTTTTCGTACTTTTTGTAATGTTTGTGTAAAGTTTTATCGTTGCATGTGGATAAGAATATTTTTAAGAGTCTTTTTTGCCTACATGACTTTTTGATTCCCCTAGTGAGCCATGTAGTTTTTGGTTTACTGTTATGTTTAATTTTTATTTTAGGTATACATACATCTAACGTATTTTTAAGTACTGCAATGAAGGAGTTGAAGTTATCGTTAACATTTTTTGTTTCATCAAAATGTTTGCAAAAGTTAATTTGTTTCAGAACTTCCTTAAAGTTACTCATGTTGCAATCATTGAACTGTCTTTTCTCTAACGTCTAATTATCGCATGAATTAATTTTTTTTGAAGGGATAGTTACATATATCCCTTTATGGTCTGATAGGCCATAATCGTTTATTTGAACGTGTAGCTTTTCCCTCTTAAAATTAGTAAATAAAAGGTCCAAACAGGTTTCGCTAGTTTGTGTAACCCTTGTAGGTTCCGTTACGTGCTGATAGAAATTAAAACTATTCATTAGACTCAGTAGGTTCGAAGATGTTGTAGTCTTATCTAAGATATTCACATTAAGGTCCCCTCCTATAACAATGTCTCTAGCAGAGTATTTCTTTTGTAATAATTGCAGAAGGCAAGTTAGACATTTAAAAAATGTATCTGGCATTCTTCTACTATCCGGCCAGTAAATATTAACTACTAATCAATTATGCTTGGGCAGATTTATTCCACACACTTCGAAAATGTATTCTATAGACATTACATTTATATCATTGCATTCGGCGAACTCAATGTTACCTTCTTCCTTTACGAGAATGCACACTCCCCCTCCCTCGCGGCCCGATCTACAGTACGACGACGCTAGAACGTAGCCATCCACTTGAAGGAGGTCCAGTTTTGAATAGGTGAGCCAGGTTTCACTCAGACAAAGTATGCGTAGGTTTATTTCTTCATTTGTTAATGACGTTAAGAGATGGCATTTGTTTTTAACACTACGCATATTTTGATATAGCATATTTAGTGAGCTGGATGGTTTCTTAGACACACGTTTATCAAATTTAGACTTGAAAAAAACCATTCGATAATGACTTATCTACATTTGTGTCCTGTTCGCTTTTGTGAGTTATTAATTTGGATTTATCCGTATCGAAACAAGTACAAAGCGAATTCAAGAGGTTAATCAAGTCATTAAAAATAGTAACAAATCCTTGTCGGTTAACATTTCCGAGGTAGGAGAACATTTCACTTGTATAAGATAAATTAAGGTTTGTATCCAATATGTAGCTGTATGCATGTGTCAAATTGTTTGCATATAACAGATTATTAAATATTTCCACTCGCTTAACATACAAATTTGTGTGACTATTAATTTTATATGTTGGTAAACAAATTATAATGTTTGTGTGTTGAACTAGCATTAGCTGTTCTCGAATATAGTAGATTAAATCGTAATAATTGATACTTCTCTTAAAATCTTTGTCGCCGATATTAATGATTTATTTTTATTTATTTATTTATTTATTTCCGGAGAACCAACAGCTATAATTTACAGAGTAAACTTATTTTATAGTATCAATAAAGCCAATTATAGGATCTCACAAGTAGACACAAATTTTAAACAAGTAAAAATTACATACGCGCATAGTCGCAAACATGCAACACGCAAACATGGAGAAATACGGATATCAAAAACTCATTCAGCAAACAACAAAGACTAAATGAATTAAGCAGTAATAGCTACATATTACGGTACCTATGCTCCATCAAACCACCTCTCCGCCAATCGCCGCCTCACCGTATTGAGATTGCAATTGAATATATCAATATCTAGCTCCTCCGCCACATCGTTCAGACTACGACAAGCTCGCCTCAAAAAACTATTTTTTCTGTATTTGCTCGCACCAAACTTGAGTGAAATGGGTGGGTGGTATCTTTTAGATCTATTTGGGGTGTTGAAGGATATACAAGACAACAAATCGGGGCAATCAACCTTACCACTGGTAATACTGAGAGCATAGACGATGTCCGCTATCTCACGTCGTTCGTGCAACGGAATAAGATGATGCTTCTTACACAAGGTATAGTAATCTGAAGATTTGTACGGCACTTTTAACTTAAAACAAAGAAACCTTATAAACTTTTTCTGTACTCGCTCGATCCTGTCAATATACGTTCGATAACAAGGATTCCAAATTTGTGATGCGTATTCAAGCTTGCTTCTGACATACGAACAGTATAAAATTTTTAGTGTTTTCACTTTAGTGAAATTGAAGGAGCTACGCATAATAAACCCAAGCATCTTTAGAGCACTACCAATAATACCATCAATATGTACATCAAATAATAGTTTAGAGTCATGCACAACACCTAGATCCCTCATGAAAGGCAACTTCTGTAATGTACTGCCTTTCAAAGTGTAGGTCGATGGAATTATTTTCCGTTGACGAGAATAGGTCACAGCGAAACACTTAGAAGGATTCAGATCTAACTTATTTAAACGACAATACTCATCAAGCTTGACAAGGTCAGACTGAACCATCACAACGTCTGCTTCCGATTTAATTTTGGCATATATTTTCATGTCATCAGCGAAACACAGTAGATTTGAAAATGTGCAACACTTACTGATGTCATCAACAAAGATATTAAAGAGTAAAGGGCCGAGTAAGGAGCCCTGGGGAACGCTACTCGGAATGGGTATCCACCCAGACATATAATTTTTGATGACAACAGCTTGTGTCCTGTTATTAATATAAGATGAAAACCATCTCAACAAGTCCCCATGAACACCAATTCTACACAGTTTTGAAATAAGTATACCATGATCAATCCTGTCTGATTAAGGGAGAAAAATATGAAAGGGAGAAAGTTAAGTCAGTGAAAGTCAACGTGCACGGTACCTGGGTTAGACTGCTGCTGCGATGAGTAGGCTCCCGCGGGATAAGGTCACTTTAAGGGTCACAGGACACAATTTTACGGCGCACACAACCACACGCGAGCACGTATCGTTTGTCTGTCCTGTCAGTGCATTACTAGAGTATTGAAGAGGGCTGCGGGGGTGACGGAGGGGCAGAGCACTTAAGATGGTTAATTTTGAACATACCCCCGCCCTAAACATTACTATGTTTATGGAACTAAGTTAGGAGTCAATGGGAAGGCAAACAACCCTATTTACGGGTCTGACCAGGACACCACTAGAAGTTTTAACCTCTACTACACGGACAACTCCGTCGTTGCCTGGGAATACAGTGCTAATACGGCCGCGTCGCCATTCTAAGGGAGGAATATTTTCTTCCTTAAGAAGGACTAAATCACCAACGGAGGGTGGATCTGTGTAGGACGTCCATTTTGGTCTCATTTGCAGTGTCGATAGGTACTGTTGATGCCACCGTAACCAGAAGTGCTGGGTAATCTGTTGTACAAGTTGGAATCTCGTTATACGATTAATTTTTACGTCGCTAAATGGATATTCAGGAACCGCGGTTAAAGGTTGTCCTATTATAAAATGACCAGGAGTAAGTACTTCAAGGTCATTAGGATCACTTGATAAAGAACACAAGGGCCGTGAATTAAGAACTGCTTCAATTTTCGTAAAAACTGTGGTCAGTTCCTCGTAGGTCAGTGGGGTGTCACCAATAACACGCTTTAACTGCGTCTTGGCTGACTTAACAGCTGCCTCGAATAATCCGCCCCAATGCGGCGTTGTAGGTGGATTGAAGATCCAAGTGATGCCACGTTTTGACATTTCATACCCTAACGAGTCTTTATGCTGGGAAAGAAAGGTATGAATATCTCGTAAGTAATTATCCGCACCAACATAATTTCTGCCACAGTCCGATCGAACAAGAGATGGGAGACCACGTCGCGATGAAAACCGAGTAAGAGCGGCGATAAAGGCCTCGGTAGTGAGGTCCGAAACCACCTCAAGGTGAACTGCCTTGGATGCGAGGCACACGAAAACACATAAATAGGTTTTAACGAGCTTTCTGTTTCGAGTTGCTTGGGTTTTCGTGTAGAATGGCCCGGCAAAATCCGTACCTACACCTTGAAATGGTCGTGCAGCAGTCACACGATCCTTGGGTAAGTCACCCATAAACGGTTGCCTTGTAGCGGCTTTCAATCGGTAACAAGCTAGGCACTTAAAGAGAACATTACCTATGAGCCTGCGAACTGACAGAATCCAAAACTCACGAGACAGTATAGCATGTAAGGCACCAGGTGGAGCGTGCGAGTTTTCCTTGTGGTAGTGAGTTATTAGTATCTTCACAAAATGCCCAGATTTTGGAAGGAGGAGTGGATGACGTGCATCAAAGGAAATGTCAGAATGTCGTATTCGACCACCAACTCTCACGAGGCCCTCAGTGTCCAGGTAAGGACTCAGGTTTCGAATTGCGGAGCGAATCTGGACACCGCGTTTAAGGAGCTCAACTTCTTCACGGAATGATTCAGCTTGAACCTGTTTTATAAGAAAATGAAGAGCAGTTTTACGTTCAGAGGCAGATAGAATTGGAGAGGATACACGTGAATTAGGATGGCGGGTATTACGTAAAAATCTCAACATGAATCCTGTAACACCAATCAACTTCTGGAATGAGCTAAATCGGTCTAAAAGAAAGTTCGGACAAGCCGGGACGGTGGGACTAGTGAGAAGGAGACAACGCAATCCAGGAATCAAGTTAAGTGGTGAGGGCAGGTTTGACGGCCAAGTACAGGGAGGTTGTGTTAGCCAATGGGGAGACCACCAGAGTTGATGGTTTATAAGGGCATGAGGCAATAAACCACGAGAGGCGCAGTCAGCAGGGTTGAGGTCACCGGGAACATGTCTCCACAGGGATTGGATGGTTGCATTCTTAATTTGGGAGATTCTGTTTGCTTCAAAGGTCTGAAGGTCATGAGGTGAAGTTTTCAGCCAAGCTAAGACAATCTGGCTGTCCGTCCAGGTATGGATGGCGTCCAACAATTTGGAAAGGAGTACTGCTCCTTGCAATTCCAGTTTTGGAATTGTCAAACGAGTCCGGACTGGGGCAACCTTAGTTTTGGACATTAATAAATGGACGGAGCAATTGTCCTGCTGGTCCACAGCGCGAAGATATACGACTGCAGAAAATCCAGCCTCTGAAGCGTCACAAAACCCGTGTAAAGTAAACTTGGAGGGGTTTTCAGGTAAAATGCATCTAGGGACTAGAACTTTATTTATGTTTGCCAAGTCATCCGTAAATAGCAACCACTCGGCAGCCAAATCAGAGGTGAGGGGTTCGTCCCAATTTAAACCTGACAACCAAAGACGCTGGATAAACACCTTGGCCTTAAAGACTACAGGAGAGATCCATCCACTGGGGTCAAAGGTACGTGCTACCAAAGAGAGTACCTTTCTTTTGGTGGGACAGCTATCCTTTTCAAGTCGAGATGTGTAAGTAAAGGCATCGACTACAGGATTAAACTGAACACCAAGCACGGCTACCGTTTGAGGATTCTCACTATCCTGTATGGTATGAAGAGGCTGCAGATGGGTTCGAGGTAACGTTTTCAACAGCTCCGGTTTATTAGATAGCCACTTTCGTAGCTCGTAACCACCTGCTAGCATCAAGGACTCAAGTTCTGTTTTAAGGAGGTGGGCTTCCTCAAGGGTAGATGCTCCAGTTAGGCAATCGTCTACGTAAATATCAGATTCAACGACTGCGGCTGCTCTTGGGAATCTGGATCGTTCTTGATTTGCCAGTTCAAGGAGAACCCGATTTGCGATAAAGGGGCTAGACCGCAAACCATATGTAGTCGTGTTAAGTTCGTAAGTTAGAAGAGGATCAGACGGGGACTCACGCCACAAGATCAGTTGGTATCGCCTGTCGTCAGGATGAACCCAGGACATACGAAACATCATGCGGATATCTGTGACAAATACAATGGGATGTCTACGAAAGTTAAGCAGAATTTGGGTGATATCGCGTTGTAGTTTAGGCCCGGTATGAAGACACTGATTGAGAGAGACACCATTAGAAGTGGCGCAGCTGCCATCAAACACTACTCTCAGTTTTTCCGTGTTTCCGGATTTAAAAACACCGTGATGGGGAATGAAGTAATGCTCCACCGATTGAGGATTTACAGTCGACAAAGACATATGTTTAAGGTTCTGATACTCGCGCATGAATTCTATGTATTTGGATCTCAGGAAGGAATCACCTTGCAACCGCTTCTCTAAATTTAGGAAACGTCGATGTGCTATATTGAAGGATTCACCTAGGGAGGGACGCTCGCTAAGGAAAGGCAGTCTAGTTACAAAAGTCCCATCGGGATTTCTTCTGGTAGATGATTTAAAGAGGTTCTCGCACTCTGTATCTAGAGGATTTACTGGGGGCGATTCAGGGGCTTCTTCTAGCTTCCAGAAGCGTTCGACGACCTGTGATAGAGAAACTCCAGTGATGGGATGATCAGGGGAATGGAGATTAGCAATAGGCCCTGAAAGAATATAACCAAAGACAGTCGAGATCGCAGTCAGTCCGTTAGGAATCAACTGAATTGTCTTCGAAAGCAAAAGCGAACCCAAGACGTCTGCACCTAAAAGGACATCAACTAAGTTGGGCTGATAAAAGGAAGTATCAGCCAACGGAAGGGATTTAGTACAAGATAGGACTGACGTGGGCAACTCTAAGTCGGGATGGGTTCCAGCAATGTCATCAATTACCATCGCAGCTGTTGTGATGACTGGATGAGAGGAATGGACAGGTTTGAAGGTGAGGTGGACACAACCACGCACGGGCACAGACGGAATATTCCCGATACCTCTAACATGTAAGGGGCTGGACGGAGTGGAGAGATGCAAATTTAATCGGGTAACTGCTAAATTTGTTGTAAGGAGGCAACCTTGGACACCAGTATCACAAAGTGCCCGAGCTTCGAAGTAATATCCGCTAGAACTCCGAACATGGATAATGGCCGTAGGAAGTAGAACGAGATCAGAGTTTATGATAGTAGGGGCGCGAGGGGTCAGGGTTGATGGAGGGGAGCTGGCTAGTCATTGCTGGCTCTCACGATGAGAGTCATGATGAGCTACTTGCCGCGGGGTGTAAGGCGATGCTGCACGCCTATCTCTACTTATTGTAGGGGTGGGGGAGCGCTCTATGCGACGGAAGGGTGGGGGGGAGTAACGGGTAGGGGAGCGGGCGGTAGCGCGTTGCCATGTTCGCGATGGTGACGCTCGCGGTGAAGCATGAGGGGATGCAGGTGGGGTTGCTCGAGGGGGAGAGTGGGATGTAGTGTAGTAGTGACGACCCCCGCCCATGCGGGGGTGTGGGGAGCCCGGGCGGGCTGGCTCAGGCTGTTGGCGAAATGACACTGAACGAGACACTGGAGGAGAGGGGGACTCTGTGTGGCGAGGGTCATTAAAGCACAGAAGGGAGTGATGGGTGGGGCGTCGGCAAGTACCGCAACGATAATCTCGAGAGCAAGATGCAATTGGATGCTGATCCAAACATCTGTAGCATAGACCGTGTGTTTTGACAAACATCGTGCGGTCACGCGGGGACATGTCTAAAAACTCGCGGCATTCACGGATATAATGAGAGGAGCTAGTGCACAAAGCACACCTAGGCACGCGGGGTGCCGTTTCAGTGACAAAAACCCGGCGAGACGTACCTACTGCATGGTGAGGCCTTGTGACAGCAGGTCGCGGTGCGTCAACTACGAATGTATTACCTACATTGTCGAAATGGCGGCATTCTTCCTCCAAGAAATCAATCAACTTGTCAAATGTGGGGAGCGCCGTTTGCCCACTACCTTCTCGTCACTCAAATCTTGACCTAAGGTCAGTCGGGAGTTTTCCGAAACATATATGAAATAATATATAGGACCACTGTTTAACGGGTAATTCGAGGCGCTCTAAGCACCGGTAGGCAGTTAGGAGCGGATTTAAGAAGGATGCACGCAGCCCGACAAGTTTCGAACTAACATCTGGCAGTGAAGTTATTTGTGATATGTAGGTATCCGCTAAAGCGCGTTTATTATGATATCGTCTCTTAAGGAGATCTCGAGCAACGGAATAATTGCCGGCTTCCACACGCAAATGTTGAATAAGGCGTTTGGGTTCATCGAACAGTGCGCTCATAAGATAGTGCATCTTTTGTGTAGGAAGGAGGTCTAGGCGAGAATCGACTACACTATCAAATTGGTCAATGAAGCTAATCCAACTATCTGGTCTGCCATTGAATGTAGGTATCGGAAGGTCAGGAAGTTTTTGTAGGCGGGGACGGTCGACGTCGAAACCCACTATGGTAGCCCGCTCCGCCATTGTGGGGCGGGAGGGCGTACTTGACGCATTAGTAGGCGGCAGCAGTTCATTTCTCTTAATTTTTATGTCAGTGACTTTATCACGCAATGAAACAACAAGACCCTGCACATAATTATATTCCTCGACATCGATAGCCTGGTCAAGCCCGCCAAGAAGCTGAGCGCTGGCCGCACGAAACTCCTTGTATTGTTCATCGAGGTCGTCGAGGTAGACTACTAACCGTGCCTGGGGCGCGGTGTTAAGTTCTCGGTGCACGTTTAATAGCCAGTCGCTAGTGAGTCTTAAAGTCCCGATGGAGTTCCGATAATCCGCGGTTTCCGTATATAACGTTGATCTTATAGTATCATTGTTTCCGCGATCACCCATCATATTAATGTACTTGACAACAGATTACTTCGTAAACAACTCTGGTTAGATATTTTATTGTGTCAATACACTTGCACCTTCGATACTTGCAAATAAGACTCAAGATGCAAAATTAATAGGCAATAATAAATTGATACTGCAAAAAAAAAGGTTCGGCTCAGGTAAGAGTAAGAACAATAGGCGCTGGCCAGGCGAGCGGTGAATCTCGCATAAATAGAATAATTACGTTTTAAAACTTTAGGTAAATAGTACCGAACTATTTAGGATTTATTATTTATTTATTTATTTATTATTTATTGTTTTTATTTGGGATTCTATTTGTAACTAAATACTAAAGAGGGGATCGAACCACGCTCTGCTACCAATGATTAAGGGAGAAAAATATGAAAGGGAGAAAGTTAAGTCAGTGAAAGTCAACGTGCACGGTACCTGGGTTAGACTGCTGCTGCGATGAGTAGGCTCCCGCGGGATAAGGTCACTTTAAGGGTCACAGGACACAATTTTACGGCGCACACAACCACACGCGAGCACGTATCGTTTGTCTGTCCTGTCAGTGCATTACTAGAGTATTGAAGAGGGCTGCGGGGGTGACGGAGGGGCAGAGCACTTAAGATGGTTAATTTTGAACACTGTCAAATGCCTTACTGTAGTCTGTATAGATAACATCAACCTGGAAACCCTTATCCATACCTTCCGTAATGTAATCATTTAATAGTACTAGATTAGATACAGTAGACCGATGTTTTATAAAGCCATGTTGACTAGAACTAAAACAATTTTTTAAGAAAGAAAGAAAGAAAGAAAGAAGACATTTATTCACTAACACAAAAGACACACGTATACAGCAAAATTTACACAAAAGAACCAAAAAACAATAAAAATAATAAATTGCACATGAAATATATACACAATTTTGTGTGTCCCCGCGAAAGTGAAACGGTCGCTGACTCAGCATTATGCTGAAGCGTTAGACGCCTACAGCGCTGATTTTCTGCCAGAACCGTCTGTGACTCACGGAACGATACACAAATATAATAAATAAACCACTAATCTATATGTAAGTAAATAAAATGAAGAGAAAAAAAAAATAACTATAAGAAACAAAGAAATAAATAGATTACAGCGAAAAATAATTAATAAGAAAGAAAAAATAAAATAAAAATTGATTGTTTAAAAACAACAGGCTGGCATATCAATGTGGATGGGTCAAAGTGCTGGATAGGGAAAGGATTTTTGGAGCGTCAATAAGTAATCCTTCAGCTTGCGCTTGAAGGAATACCCACTACACGCTCCTTGGATAGGGGGAGGAATATCATTCCAGCACTTGGACGCCGCGAACTTAAAACATCCGCGGAATGCTGCGGTCCGGTGCTTGGGCACAAGAGCCATTGCGTTCCTGCGCTCACTCCTCGACCAAACAATTTTGTTGTGGAGGTACAATGGCGTCCTGTAGCGTCTCACACCAAACAGCAGGGTGGCGAGGTGCATGCGCCTGCGTGCAGACATGTTCAACAAGTTAGCGGCGTTCAGGTACGGAGTGATGTGGGAACGGGGAGGGACACGGAAACAAAAACGAGCGCATGCGTTCTGCACCCGCTGTAAAAGTCTCTTCGAACGACCAAGAATGCAGCCATCATAAACAACATCACAATAGTTTAATCTGGACAATATAAGCGATTCACAAAGGTCAACACGCAAATCAACACTAAGGTAATCGCGTATATTGTACAGAACTTTGAGACGGTAGAAGCAGTTACTCACAACTTTTAAAATGTGGTTCTCAAAGCTCAGCTTGCCGTCCATAAGGAGGCCAAGGTTGTTAGCTTCTACCACCCGTTCTATTGGATCACCCATGACGGCAACATTCTCGGTAGCCAGAGCATCCACAGTATTCTGAATTTGTTGTCTCGATCCAAAAACTATGTACTTCGATTTGCCGGGATTGAGGACTAAGCAGTTGCTCTTCGACCAAGCAGAAACACGATCGAGATCTGTATTGATGGCTTTTACAGCTATTGACGTTTCTGACGGCGCGCAGGAGACGTACAGTTGAAGATCGTCCGCGTAAAGATGGTATCCACTGCTCTTTATACTGTTGACAATATCAGAACTGTACAATATAAACAGCAGAGGACCCAGTATCGAACCCTGCGGCACACCCCGTGTCACAGGACAAAGAGAGGACCGCAGAGTACCACCATCCAGCCTACGCAATACGATGGTCTGCGCACGGTCAGTCAGATAACTATTAAACCACTTTATCGTCGTTACATCAAATCCGTAATACGACATCTTAGATAACAGCAAGGGAATGCTAATGCAGTCAAAAGCCCTGGAGAAATCTAAAAGCACTAAAATAGTACTTTTTCCAGCATCCTGAGCCTGTAAAATATTATCAACTACATCTAGTAACGCAGTAACTGTCGAGCGACCCTTGCGAAAACCAGACTGCAGTTCAGGTAGGATGCTGTATTTCTCCAAGTACTCCGACAGCTGGTCACAAACCACCCTTTCTATTATCTTCGATGCACAGGGAAGGATACTAATAGGACGGAGTTCGGATAGATTAGCAGGGTTGGGTTTTTTGGGTAGGGGAGTCACTTGAGCGATTTTCCAATCAGTAGGGAAAGTCATAGTTTCAATGCTCTTATTAATGATGAAAGTCAGTATCTTAGAAGTCACCGGGAGAGTCATGAGTAGCATGTCAATGGCAATAGAGTCATGTCCTTTTGCAGTCGTTTTAATAGAGGTCATAATTTTTGTCACAGCTTCTATTGTCGTTGGTAAAATAGTAAATTTTTTGTCACTGTGCCTATCAAATTCATACCGTGTCAGGTCAGATATAGATGCAGCAGGTTTACCGGGTATATTTAAGAAATGGCGGTTTATTAAGTCGGGGTCGTTAAAGTGTATCGGTAGGTCAGTCTGCGTCTGTGAGTCTGGAAGGACAGTGCGCTTTAAGTTTTTCCAGAGTGTCTTTGAGTCGGTAATATCGTTAATGTGGTGCTCGAAGTAGGCACGTTTCTCATTATGGATGGCTGCGATCACAAGATGTTTCAGATCCAAATAGTATTGCTTATGAGCATCAGTCTTGGATCGCCTGTATTTGGCGTGGGCTTTGTCTCTAAGACGCATCATAAGCTTTACATTGCTTGTCAGCCATGGTTTGAGTGCCTCCTTTACAACAATCGTTTTTACAGGCGCGTGTTTGTCGAAAAGTTTAAGCACAAGTGCGTTAAATTTTTCAACCATGTCATTTACGTCATTAAGTAAAAGTATTTGGTCCCAATTTATATTTTCAAGGTCATTATCGAAGTCATTTAAGTTAATGTCTTTAAGAGGTCGGTAAGTAATACGTCTCGGTGTCGGTTTCTGTTTTTTTATGTCCAACTCGGCCGTAATGAATGCGTGTCTGCCTAGGTCGGGAATGTGCTTCACATCCACATTCACAACGTGAGCGTCAGTGCAAATTAGGTCTATGGTCGTCTCGCTGTGTTCGGTAAAATGCGTCGGGTCGCGTACGTGTTGAGTTAAGTTAACTGAAGTTATAAAATGCATCAGACAAACAAACTTATTGTCGGTTATGTCCGTAAAATTTATGTTAAAGTCACCAAGTAAAATCAAACGGTCGTAATTAACAAAAGAAGTAATCGAGTTCGTAATGGCGTCAAAAAAAGTGTCAACGTCAAGCCAAGGCGGACGGTATGCGGTTCCAATTATTAATCGCTTGCAATTAATATTTAATTTTAACCACATTTGTTCGACGAGTGCAGCCGGCGGGTGTGGAAGAGTGCGGGCGGCGAGATCACGACGTATAAAAAAACCAACGCCACCCCCGCGCCCCGCGCGGACGTCGCTCGGTCTAGCCAGGTTTCTCAGTCGATATTGAGCCACGGTAGGAGCTCGTCCCTCCTCGCCGGCGCGCAGCCAGGTCTCGTTGATAGCAACGACGTCGGGTTTTGTCTCAGTCATAATCGCAATCAACTCGTCATGTCCTGTACCAAGAGAACCAGCATTAAATAGACCAACTTTGAAGTTTTTAAAACGAGGCATGGCAAGGACAGAAAAACATTACGTAAAAATAATAACGAAGACATAATAATATGCAGGTAAATATGATTATGTTATATAGTGTGGCGTGAGCGGTATAAAATATATGCAAGTAGTACAAGTTAAATAAATATAAATATATTACTTTGGTTATAGGCAAATCACAGAACGGGACAAAAGTAATCAGTTGTTTCACTTTCGCGACGACACAAGACAATGAAAACAACACGATTGGAACACACAGGAAGGCCACAAAATTACGGTAAGCACGTTGGTATAATAATAATATAGAAATAGATATTTTTGAGCACGAGTTTAACAAATAGAAATGATAAAAATACAAATACACTGTTTTTTCAGGACTCCACAACAAAAAGCAAACAATAAACATAAACTAAACATTTGAGTGGGCAACGGCGACTGGCGTAAAAATACCCAAATCGGCCATGGTGCGCAAGCAGTGGCCCGGCTGACCGTCAGCTTTACGGGCAAAGATCCTCCCGCCCCGGGTCCATACGAAGCGCCAGGCGGCGGCGCCCGCGGCCTCGCGGGCGCGCTGGAACAGCTGGCGGTTGGCGGGCGTCAGTCGCTCGTTGGCGTAGAACCGCTGCGGCTGTGCTGCCAGGCCCAGGCCCTCGGTGGTGGCCCCGCGGCGCACGCGCGCCTGCCGCAGCAGCTCGTCGCGGACGGCGCGCCGCGCCAGGCGCACCACCAGCGGGCGCGGCCGGCCCGCCGCGCGCTCGCGGCCCGCGCGGTGCGCGAACACCACGTCCCGCGCGTCCAGCTCCACGCCCAGCTTGGCGGCGACCCGCGCGACCAGCCCGACCGCGCTCTCGCCCGGCTCCTCCGGCACGCCGGACAGCTGCACGTCGTTCGCCAGCAGCTCCTGGTCCCGCTCGTTCAGCTGCGTCTGGAGGGTCGCGACGGCCTCCTCCATCGCCTTGGTGGCTGCCGACACTGTGCCGTCAACGACAGCTTTTTCCACCGCGTCAACGCGACCCTCCAGAGCACCCACCCTCGCGTTGATGTCCGCCATGCACGCCCTGACATCCTGAAACTCCTGGCGGAACTCCCTGAGTTCATGTCTTAGGGCCTGGAGCTCCCGTCGAAACAGCTGGATCTCATCTCCAAGCGACGACCGCGGAGTACCCTCGCACACCGGAGACTCCAACGAGTCCACCGCCCCCACACCCGACGACACCTTCACAGCGGCGGGCGCCGCCGACTTGGCGGGCGCCGCCGACCTGGCGGGCGCAGCTGGCTCAGCAGGCGAAGCGCTGGCGGAACGTGAAGCGGTGTCCCCTGCACTGGCGAGCTTAGCGGGCGCGGGCTTACGGGTGCACGTCGGGCAGCCCCAGTCACGGGGGACCGCTGTGCCGGCAGGAACCCCCACGCAAGTGCAGTGGTAGTGCCCACCGCATTTCGGACACACAACGGTTCCCGTACGCCCGGTAAACTTGGCACAAGTCACGCACTTAGTGGACATCGCTGCAAGTTTTTTTTTTTTTTTTTTACTGTGGGTAGTTAAACTGGGTCAGTATAATTTATAAGTCGTTTTTTTTATTTAGCACTGCACTAAACACTTTGCGAACAATTAATGTTATCTATTACGATGTTATTGTCAAATGTAATATAGAAACAGAATTGAAAAGTTGTTGTTTTATTTTTTTTGCGAAGGAAATTACTTGGGCGCGTACTTTTGAGTCATTGCCTGTACTAATTTACACTCACACACAGACATGACGCCTATATCTAGTCCTAAATGCCTTTAAGGCATTGAAGACTTGATTATACACTATTTTTTCCATAACTTTCGCTAATATACACAGCTTTGATATAGGTCTATAGGTATCCACATTGGTTCTAGGGCCTTTTTTGTGGACCGGCGTTATGAAGGCAGATTTCCAAATTGCAGGAACATAACATTCCGAGAATGACCGTTCGAAGAGCAAAACTATAGGCCGGACTACGCTCTTTGCACAATTAATGAGAAATTGGGGCGGTAAATCATCGGGGCCTGCAGATTTAGACGGGTCAAGTCTAATCAAGATATTTTTAAGTTCATCTGGGTCAACAACAACCTTGCAAAGGCTAGTCACAGAGTCATCGAAAAAAATAGAAGACCTATCGACCGAACGGTTGTCCGGAGTAGAGAAAGTAGACGAGAAAAAGTCAGAAAATGCATTACAAATTGCATTTCCTGTGTTCACCAGCTTACCATTGTACACAAGACCGGAGGGAATCCCCTGAGAACCAGAGCGCGACTTAATGAACGACCAAAACTGCTTAGGGTTTCTCTCAATATTATTTTCAACTTTATTTATGTACGTATCATAACAGTCGCGCTCCAGCCGCTTGACTCTCTCCCTAAGTATCTCAAAGGCAAGCTGGTCAGATTTATTATGATATATTTTAAATTTTCTTAAAAACTTGTATTTTTCTTTGATCGCTTTTTTTAGTGGTAATGAATACCACACGGGAAAAGAATCTGATTTAAGCTGTTTAAAAGGTATATACTTGTGTCTGACTCTTTTAAAGGTGTCATAAAATAAATCAACCGCCCCCTCAAGTGAACGTTGAGAAAACTCTCGCTCCCAATCAATAGTGGTCAACTCTTCATTAATAGATGCAAAATCTCCTCTGTTATAAAAATATTTAAAACGGGTAGCTGGTTTGAAATTGGTAGTATCGGAGAATTTAATGGAAATCACCAGGGCCTTATGATAAGGATCGATGGGAACCAGGGCGTCCAAGCACTCACTCACGGCAACAACATCGTTACATAATACCAGATCCAACAACTTATTGTGATGATTTAAAATACCATTATATTGGCAAAGATTATGTATGTTCATGTCATCAATAAACAAACACTCATCATGACCCACATAACTAATTGGAGACAGTGAACAGCCCTCGCCCTTCCATACAATGTTACTCATATTAAAATCATCCACTATCAAGTACTTATCGTTTGGATAATTTAACACCACATCACCCAGACGGCTCAAAAAATTTGATAGCTGTTGAGAAAACGTATAGCCACCATTTTGTTTACACAAATATAATACACATATATGAATGCGGATCGCACCACTTACACCATTTGAAAGAGATAAAGTTATCCAGAGATCTTCAGCTGAAGATTGGTAGGACGGTTGCGGGGTAACTGCTAGGTCACGGCGAGTCGCTATGAGAACACCACCACCACGGCTCTGGCCCGTCAGCGCTAAGTCACGGTCTCGCCTCCAGACAACATACCCACAGTAAAAGTAATCTTAACAGTACTTCGACTCGGCCGTATTCTTGAAATTTATACCTACGGCTGCGCAGAGCGCTAGGGTTGACAACTACAAAAAGTAAAACAGATGTGTGTAGATTTTTATTGTATGTGTGTAGTTTTAGGTGTAGAAATAAAACGTATGTTAATTTTATGATTATTTTTTTATTAATTAATTATAAGTTGGTAATCGAAAAAAACTTACGCCTATTAAGGCAAGTTCGAAACGACTTGTTGTTGAATTTTATGACGTAGAAAATTGTCATCCTTATGATAATTGGAATGCACGCATTAGCCCCGTAGGCGAAATAGCCCTGGTTGACCTTATAGAAATAATAATGCATCCACTGCGGTGGGTTAAAAATCCTAATGCTACAGTTTTTCAGTTAAACAGCGGACAGACATATAGACGGACGGATGGGCAGAACAGACAGACGCACAGACAAAATATATCTTATCTTATCTTAAGAACAGCTGGACCGATTTTGATAAAACATGTCTAAGAATCATTGCTAAAAACCTGCTTTCAAATAAAAAACCGCAATGAAAGCGGTCCAAGCGCTTAAGAGCTACGGTGCCACAGACTCAGACAGACAGACACACACACACACACTCACACACACACACACACACACACACACACACACACACACACACACACACACACACACACACACACACACACACACACACACAGAGAGAGAGAGAGAGAGAGAGAGAGAGAGAGAGAGAGAGAGAGAGAGACAGACACACACACACACACACACACACACACATACAGACACACACACACACACACACACACACACACACAGACAGACAGACACACACACAGACAGACAGACACACACACAGACAGACAGACACACACACAGACAGACAGACACACACACAGACAGACAGACAGACACACAGACAGACACAAACACAGACAGACACACACACACAGACAGACACACACACAGACAGACAGACACACAGACAGACACACACACAGACAGACACACACACAGACAGACACACACACAGACAGACACACCCGCAGACAGAAACACACAGACAGACACGTTCATTTCTAAGTCAAAATGCAGAACTACAGATGGCCAAAATAAAAAAAATGTAAACAACAAGACTGTTTCGACACCTCCTACGTATACTGGTATAAGTGCAAAATTTTGATTTTACAGGAGAGCTGTACAAAGGTTCCTTAGTTCGTAACTTTCTTGTCTTTACAGATAATTTTACAAAATTTTGGATTGGTAGTAAGGAAAGTGTTTTACTTTAGTCTACATTAATGGAACTTTGAAATTAATGGTAGTTTTTGAGAAAATGGTAGATGCACTTGTGTACGCGTATTTGACATGTTGTAGTTGTGTGGTATACTGAGCTAACTACCACTTGCCCCAGTATACGGCGAAAGTTATTAATCATTAAAATGTAATATATTTTTGTTTTATACATAGATAATTACATGACGTAGTCATAAGGATTGAAAAGAAAAAGGAAGTACTTGTTTTTTTGCCCGTCATCATTACTTTATCGACATATCGCTGCTTATCTAAAATAAGTCACTATTGCAAAATACTACCTTTTCGTACTAACTGTAAAACTGCGTAGAGAATAAGCTAAACTTTGTCGTGAATAAGACACCCAAGTCGCTACTTCAAAAAATGACCCCGTGGCAGCTTTGTGCCGTTATGTGATTGGTTGGAACTTGACACTATTTTATCGTTAAGAGCGGCCAAATGCCAGTTGCGCCGCGGCTTTTGGCAACTTCACTGGTGAACAACGGCATATCGCGAAATAACCCGCGGGTCGTTGCTTATTGTTTATGTAGCATTATTACATCGCAAAATACAGCCATCTTTACGATAAAGGAAGCTAATTATTTGTGCTTTTATTTCTGCAATAGTGTAACATTACGAAGTGAAACATTCTTCATGAAAAAAGTAAGTATACTACTTATGTCATATGTAGAATTTAGCCTATATTTACGAAACGGAAAACGATTTTTTATTGGTAACATTTAGAAATATGCCATATTGTTAGTTGGTTTCAGAGATGATTAGCAATAAAAACTTCAAATGGCAGAGCAAAAGAAGAAAGGTCTTCTCGGATTTATTAATGAGAATCCCGGACATCAGCCTGTAAGAGATAAGGATGGCCCAGAAACAGCTTAAGAACAATAAGAGCTTCTGAAGGCGGGGAGATCCCCGGTCGTTAAAACCCTTCAAAGGATCTTTAATTCCGTCTTTTCAAAGGTACAACGCCAAAAGCATGGAACAAGATCGTTGTGGTGTTGTTCTTCAAGTTGGGCGATAACACCTTATTGAAGAACTACAGGCCAATCTCGCTGTTGAGTCATGTTTATAAGCTGTTTTCCAGGGTCATAGTAAATCGTCTTCCAACCACCCGAACAAGCCGGGTTGTGGAAAGGCTGTAGTACTGTAGATCACATAAGTACACGCTGCAGCAGGTCAATCAGAAGAAAGAAGAGTAAAACTTGTCTAGACATTAGTGGACTATGATATGACTGATTCGATCGAAACATGGGCAGTGCTTGAGTCTCTCCAGTGATGCCATATGACTATCGGTATATCGAAGTGTTGAAGTATTTGTATAGAAACGCCACTATGTCGGTCGGAGCACAGGAATAGAGTTTCAAGGCGATTCCCTTGAAAATCTACAAAACTGTTTACTGCCGCTCTGAAAAACGCCTTCAAGCTGGCTGGCTGGAATCGAAAGAACTAGGCGTCAATGTCAACGGCGAATACATTATGCACCTTCGGTTTGCCGAAGATATTCTGGTCACGGCAAAGTCAATGGAAGAACTCAGCACGATATTCGATGGCTTAAATCGAGTCTCCCAATGGGTAGGCCTCAAAATGAACATGGACAAGACGAAGGTCATGTCGAATCTCCGTGTGGTGACTGCCCCTGTTATAGTTGAGAGTTCGGTTCTGGAAGTTGTCGACGCGTATATCTAGGACAAACTGCCCAATTAAGTAGGTTCAACTTCGAAAAGGTGCTCAATCGTCGCATCCAACTCGGATGGGCAGCGTTTGTGAAACCCTCAGATCCTTAAGACGAAAGTTTTTAACCCCAGTGTGAGATGGCATATTAGCCTTTTAAATAGGCTCAGAGTTGCTTAGCGAGCTATGGAAAGAGCTATGCTCGGAGCTTCTTTAAGGGATTGAATTAGAAATGAGGAGATACTTAGATGAACGAGGGTAAACAACATAGCCAAGCGAATTAGCTCATTGAAGTGGCAATGGGCCGGCCATATAACACGGAGAACAGATGGTCTTTGGCACTGAAAAGTTCTCGAATGAAGATAGCGAATCGATAAGCGCAGCATAGAATGTCCACCAACGAGATAGATGGATGACCTGGTTAAGGCCGCGGGTTCACGGTGGAATCGGATGCAGCCCACTTCCAACCGAAGCAACTGGAAATCTATAGGGGAGGCCTATGTCCAACAGTTGACCTCCTACGGCTGATATAATAATAATATTTCAGTCAATGTTATCCCACAGGAACACTACCGGTATTAAAGGTATCCTATGTCCTAGAAGATTTTGTTCATATAAGGATAGTTTGATTTTGATAGGTAACAAGTTTTACAATTATTATGTTTTGTTTTTGAAGTACTTAATTTTTCATTCTGAAGTGTATGAAATACACTAAAAACTCTTTAGTACGGTACATAATTATAAATCTCGTGATAATAATGTGATTTTATATGCTTGAATAGATGTTGTATTATGATAAAGGGACATTAATGAAGATAATTGAAAGTATCGCAAACGTTAATGTGCAATTAAAAACAAAATGTATGATCTTCTCCGACGTCGGAAGTCGTGTTCAGACCTTGTTGACAATAATTTTAATGAAAATTTTGTGCACAATACAAGATGGGCCGTTGTTAAAGATAAATTTATGTAATATTTTGTCTGATACGACATTATTCGTGATAAAATTTACTTTATCACATGACTTAAACACAAATAAGTCGTTATTTGTCATACATTCTTGTATTATTGTGTAAGTATTACGACTTGTGACTTTCTTGCTCATAATAAAATTAAAAATATTAAGACTTAACTCGAAGTGGTCACTGTTTTTATTATTTTATTGATATAAAGATGTGCCATTTCATTATAATTTTATACTACAGCTATTCTTGATTAACCAAGGGACTGAATAGCACATAGAAGAATGTATTTAAGTTTATTTTAATACGAGATATTTTGAAATTAAATTTGTTTTATTTTCAAATCGCTCTACTGAAAAAAGTTCGATTTTGAGTTGGGCCGTTTTAATTGATAAGCAGCGATATATGTCACTTGTACCAATATACACTTGAATTAATTATCACTCGAACCACTATACAGTTTATTATATTTTAAGTTTGCGGTGCAAAAATGCTTGAAATGGAATAAAAAAGAAGTGTGAATTCGAATGATTTATGCAATTCATTAATTCTGCTAGAAAATTGTATACAGTTTTATAATAATCACACACTTTGCTTTTCCTTATGTCAAGCAATAAAATAAAAAAATATTGAACCATGGTAAGTAATTGAAAACAAGTTAGTAACATAATAAGAAAATTGTTATTAAGTAACAATACATGTTAAGAATGATGATGTGGTGCCGATAATATAGTCATAATGGCGGAGTCGCTGGAGGAGCTCAGTACTATGCTTAGTGACCTTAGTATTGTCTCCCAACAGGTGGGTCTTAAGATGAACATGGACAAGACTAAAATCATGTCAAATGTCTATGTCACACCCGTGCCGGTTATCGTTAGGAACGATGCACTCGAAGTTGTTGACCACTATGTTTACCTTGGACAAGTTGTCCAATTGGGTAGATCCAACTTTGAAAAAGAGGTCGCCCGAAGAATCCAACTCGGATGGGCAGCGTTCGGGAAACTTCGTGATGTCTTCTCGTCCAATAATCCACAGTGCCTGAAGACTAGAGTCTTCGGCCAGTGTGTATTACCAGTGATGATTTATGGCTCTGAGGCGTGGTCCTTGGCTGTTGGCCTCTTAGAAAGGCTCAGAGTCACGCAACGAGCTATGGAGAGAGCTATGCTTGGAGTTTCTTTGCGCGATGGAATCCGGAATGCGGAAGTTCGTCGAAGAACTAAAGTCACTGACATAGCTGGAAAAATATGCAAATTGAAGTGGCAATGGGCAGGCCACATCGCTCGAAGAACAGTTAACCGTTGGGGGAGAAATGTCCTTGAGTGGCGACCACGAACCGGAAGACGAAGCGTTAGCAGGCCTCCCACCGGATGGGCTGACCATATCGTAAGAGTTACGGGAAATCGGTGGACGCAAGTGGTGAGTTGTCGTTCATTCTGGCGTTCTATGGGGGAGGCTTTTGTCCAGCAGTGGACGTCTTTCGGCTGATGATGATGACATGTTAAGAATAGTCTTATTGATTACTTACTTTTGTACCTTGTCACTTTAACGTCATGTTTGAAAAGCCATAAGAAATTATGTAACGACTGAAAGCGACAAGGTACAAAAGTGATCACTTATTTTTAACGTTGACTGTATCTAACAACTATTAAAAAATGTATAAATGACACCGTGCTATCTATAAAGATTTAATCTTTGATCACAATAGGTAATAGCACTGGCCCTTAATTTACTTCAATAAGTTGACATTATTGATACACTGAACAAAACTTCATCCCGTAAAGATTCGGCTCTTGGCGGCAGCGGTGAAACTAAACATAATTATACATTTTAATTAACGATTTATTCACGTAAACCAGTATATGCGGGTAAATAACATTTTATGAATGAGAATTTTGAATTTTAACATAAATTTAAGTGTACAATTATATGATAAGCCTTATTAAACTGCCTTATTTTACTGCTCGAATCACGGCCTTGTTCACGGTTCATTTAAAACCATTGAAACTATATTTCTCTCTCTCTCCTGCTTCATTTTGCAATGATATTACTTATTTTACATTAAATTACAAGTAAAATACAATAACAATCATTTAGTTAACATAATATCGACGGTAAAAAGCAATCTTGCTGTAAACCACACCCTTCACAAAAAATTTTTATTTCATATTTAGAATCAGAAAAAAATTCTGCGTCGAATGGTCCTATTCTCGTGGCTCTACGACCTCTAGAAGTTTTTGTACAGCATTTGAGTTTACCCTATTTTTTCAAAAAGACAACTGAATACTTGCTGTAAATAACACAAAAAACAGCATTTTTCTATCATTTGGAATTTACACCAATTTCACTTTTGCAAATAATATGATCTTTGTAGTTACAACGCAACGCACTACTCAACACATGTTGAGTAGTGCGGGTTACAGCATAATTGCATATAACATTTAAGTAACGTACCGTGTTTACTACATTTATTAGGTACTAAACTTTTGATCATCGTAGTTTACTACATTCTAAACAAATATGGTATTATATACAATGACTAGTTACGCCAAATTGAAAACACTAAGTTTTACGAAATTTGCTATTAATGCCCTTTTCAATACAGTAGTCGTGTATTGATCATGCGCATTTACTGCATTTGAAACACGCGCTCGCGCCGATTTGACCGCGGCTTACAGCATGTCGTTCAGTTACTCCGCGACGAATTTGAAAATAAACAATAAAGCAAAGGATGTTTTAGCGGGTTCAGACGAAGAATACGTAGATAAAATAGAAAATGATGAGTAATTTATTGAATCAGGTGTTACTTTGCGGAGGTCCATTTTAATGAACACACAATCAATGTTCATGTGAAAGAGGATGAGGGCTTGGGTTTTTGCATGAAAATATAATAAGTAAGTAATATACAGTGGTGGACATATAATTAGAAACATAACATATTACTTCTGAATTTCTAATTAAACTAACTTGATGTATTTTTTTTACTTAGCATAATAGGGTTCGTTTTCGTTTGTCTATAAAGAATCATCGCTTTTGTGTATTATTTCGGCGGTTTTGCGAAAATCAAACAACGGTTCTGCGATAATTTTATCAAATTATAATTTAAAGTAAAAAAACAGTATGTTATGTAGTGGACAACTAATTAGAAACATGACATTTCCTTAGTAATTAACATGAGCAAAGCGAAGCAAATAAAAGAAAGGGTAAGAGGGTAGGTTTGTCACCTTATCCATAGAATTTTAGTATTTAGTTGGGTAGCCGTTGTTATCTATTACAGCTTTACAACGACGTGGCATTGACTCTATCAACTTTTCACACGTTGCCACTGGAATAGTTAACCAAGCTTCAGAAATGCGTCTAAATTTCGTTGATGCTGGTGAGTTGTTTATTAGACAATGTTTTCTTGATGATGTGCCACAGATTTTGTATGGTATTTAAATCCGAGCTGTTGGCGGGCCATTCCAACACTGTCACCAACTGTTCGCTAAGGATTGCTTTCACGCTTTTTGCTGTATGCTTTGGATCCTTGTCGCGTTGAAATATCCATGTGACTGGTAAATTACTGTCGGAAAGTGGAATCACTGTCTTTTCTAATATGGTTTTATATTGGAACTGGTTTAACATACCTTCAATGCTTCTCACAGGATCAACCCTGTATCCCGAAAAACATCACCACACTACAATATTTACACCACCATGCTTTACTGTCTTTTAAGTGAATTTTTTATTCAGTGCTTCGTTAACTGAGCGACGTAAGTACCGTTTACCGTCAGAATTTATCAAATTTATCTTAGTGTCGTCCGAAAATATTTTTTTTTCCATTGGCATACTGTCCAGCTCCCGTATTTTCTGGCAAAGGCTAAACGATTTTGCCTGTGCTGTCTTGAGAGAAGTGGCACTTTCTTAGCAATCCTTCCGTACAACTTGGCTTCCACCAACCACATGTGCGTACAAGTCTAGCGAATACGTTTCGAGAGTCGTGCTCAGAAAAAACGTCTTTTCGGATCAAATTAGAGCTATTAAATGGATCCTTCTTATCTAAACGAATGATGAGCTTTTCTTCATGTGATGTAGTCTTCCTGGGGCTAACTTTTCTAGGAACATGTTCTGCTGTTCTGTGTTGTTTGTAACATGTGATTGTATTAAACACCATCTTTAGTGAACAACCCAGATGGTCTACAATCTTCCTATGCGTCCATTTTCGGTTCACATTCAAAGTAACTATAATTTTTCTTGTCGAAACATCACAAATTTTGTTCTTACCCATTTTCAACTATTAAATCACGCAACAATTTATGATAAACAGTTTGAAAAAGGCCGCAAAACGCGTAATGCTCCGGAAGTAGTGTTGTTTTTTCTAAATATTCAAATTTCGAACGTAAGCCATTCTTTAAATTGCTCTGTTTCTAATTAGTTGTCCAAGCCGCCAATGTAAAAAAAAAAAATTGATAATTGTTATAATATCGGGTTTTCTTTCTTAATGTTCATTGAGTGTGAAAAATGTTATTTAATTTTGAAGCTAGATCGGTTTAAATACTAACAAGTATTGAATATTCTTTGATGTCACACAAAAAAGCTCTTAAAGTATTGCTTGAATTCAGAATTTATAAATTGTACTAAGTGTTTCTAATTATATGTCCACCACTGTATGTGTCGCACATACTTAGCTGTCTTGCACGTGTTTTCGCGGGGTAGCAAGGTAATTAAATTAAGTTCAGAAAATGATGACGCAATTGAATAAATCTTAAAAATAATGAAGACACTAAAAATACCGATAGGTACTTATTATTTAAACGAATGCTGTTATTTTTTCACTGAGAAAAAAAAAATTAAATTTAAGCGGTTTATTTCAAGCAAAAAATAAAAAAGCATAGAACATTCAAATAGAGTCCTTAATCCTAATTTTAAGGATTTTGCGTGGCCTCGGTTAGCGAAAGACTGAGTTGCTCACGCGTAACTTTAGTCCAAGTATACATGCAAGTAGATAGTAAAATTATTACATAAATCATAAGAATTCACTAAATTTTATGTACAACTAAATAGCAGTGGAGTATTTCCTGTGATTCAGCGTCTATTGTTACCTAACTACGTGTCAGAAATGCTATAATTTTTGATCTCATTTAGTAATTTAGAAGTGTTTTATGTTCTGAAACATTTTAAAATGACGTTAAATAAATGTCACTCCATACTTACATCGTTTTAATTTTACTATCCTTTCTTATCTTCTTACATTTAAAACAATTAAGTGCACCTAGTTAAATAGATTTTTTTCATTTACGTCAAAATTGACACAAATGAATAATTGTGATAAAGTAATAACAGCAGATTTGCTTTAAAGTAAAATACTTGTTTTGGAGCCGCCCATACAGTTATCTCCTTCATTTACAGCATATTTGCGTTATAGAAAAAAAAGTGTTAATGCTGTAACCCACACAAACATAGACTAAAACTAACTTCTAGTTAGTTTTTGGTATTCGACTTGATAAACAATCAAAAAAGGCATTCTTGTTCTAAAAATGACATTTATAGGATTAATAGTTTAGGAGATATGATTTTTTTTCTAAAATCCAAAAAGTTTTTGGGCTCTGGTGAACACTTTGGATTTTGCGGGTTACAGCAGGATTGCTTTTTACCGTCGATATAGACTTAATTGTGCATGTAGCCTCATCAACTGTCGTTTAAGCTCACTGAGACAACGTCCAAATGCATCGATGGCGAGCATGCATACTGAGGCAACTGCCCGCTACACCACACGAGCACCGCCCCTCCACAATATCTGTGCCGCGTATATAGGTGCAAGCGACCTGCCTCAGTATACGTCGTACCGATTGACAAAAGTGTGTTAGATGCAATCATATACGTTACTTTATTTCCGAAACTAATAGGAATATTCGTACGAAATTTCTGTGGCAGGTAGATTTTAGTATTTTAGTAATAAATCTGCAAAAAACCGAAATTCTCAAAATTGTCAGTTGTATCAGTATACGTAGGAGGTATCGGTTTTAAACTGAACACGTTTTTATTAAAAATGTGAATTAATATTAGTTCAAATTCATAAATTCGTTCGGATTTATATTTTGATAGAAGATGTAATTTGTAAATAGCGATTCGCATATTTTTTCAATGTAATTTTCTATAAATAGACACGTCATTATGGCACAGTAAAAGTAATCTTAACAGTACTCCGACTCGGCCGTATTCTTGAAATTTATACCTACGGCTGCGCGGAGCGCTAGGGTTGACAACTACAAAAAGTAAAACAGATGTGTGTAGATTTTTATTGTATGTGTGTAGTTTTAGGTGTAGAAATAAAACGTATGTTAATTTTATGATTATTTTTTTATTAATTAATTATAAGTTGGTAATCGAAAAAAACTTACGCCTATTAAGGCAAGTTCGAAACGACTTGTTGTTGAATTTTATGACGTAGAAAATTCTCATCCTTATGATAATTGGAATGGACGCATTAGCCCCGTAGGCGAAATAGCCCCGGTTGACCTTATAGAAATAATAATGCATCCACTGCGGTGGGTTAAAAATCATAATGCTACAGTTTTTCAGTTAAACAGCGGACAGACATATAGACGGACGGATGGGCAGAACAGACAGACGCACAGATAAAATATATCTTATCTTATCTTAAGAACAGCTGGACCGATTTTGATAAAACATGTCTAAGAATCATTGCTAAAAACCTGCTTTCAAATAAAAAACCGCAATGAAAGCGGTCCAAGCGCTACACACACACACACACACACACACACACACACACACACACACACACACACACACACACACACACACACACACACACACACACACACACACACACACACACACGCAGAGAAACAAACAGACACACACACACATACAGACACACACACACACACAGAGACACACACACACACACAGACACACACACACACACACACACACAGAGACAGACACACACACAGACAGACACACACGCAGACAGACACACACACAGACAGACAGACACACACACACAGACAGACACACACGCAGACAGACACACACGCAGACAGACACACACGCAGACAGACACACACGCAGACAGACACACACGCAGACAGACAGACACACACACACAGACTGACACACACACAGACAGACACACACACAGACAGACACACACAAACAGACAGACACATACACAGACAGACACACACATACAGTCAGACAGACACACACACAGACAGACACACACACAGACAGACACACACACAGACAGACAGACACACACACAGACAGACACATACACAGACATACACACACACAGACAGACAGAGACACACACAGACAGACACACACGCAGACAGAAACACACAAATACAAATACAAATACAAATATTTTATTTATCAAATAAAAGTGCTTATTCTACTTACATTCTTTTTGCTTAATAAACATGTACAATCCAGAGGCAATTAAGCGTCAACCGACCCCCGTACTAGTGTAAACTGCAGGGCTATTGCGTAAAGAACACGGGATTGTAATCGTCATGTTCTTTCAAAGCAATTACGAATTCGACTGACATGAAACATTCGTTTCGCGTAACAGAATCTAGCAGTCATCAAGCGCAATTGTCATGAGAAGCAATATCAATTGAATGGAACGAAAAGTTTGGTTTTTGCAAATATACTTAATCAACGAATGATTTCGATAAAATTGATAAGACTCGGATTGAGTATTTTCGGTTACAAAATAACCATATTCGGCATGTTTTTTTGTTAATTATAGTATAAAAACTTAAATCTACACAATATTATTGTTAGTAAATGAATATTTAAAAATATTGGAAATTAAACTAAACGCAAAGCGCAGCGGTGATTTTTAAACGTCAACTTATATCTATGCCCGTACGTCAGTGCAACGTCAGTGCGTGTTCTATCAACGCCCGCGAAATGAAACAATATTTAAAGTAAGTCCTTTAAAATTTAAGTTTTTGAGTTTATTGCATTAGGTAAGTACGTATTTTAATTAGATAAAATAAAGTTATACTTAATGCATTTCATTTAAAGTTATTTTCATAGTGCTTAGTCACTACAAAAATGGATAAGCATTTTAACGAGCGAGAATAGAAAATGTTTGTTTAGAAGTAAATTTATTTCACTTTTAAAAACTTATGCAATGGGAATTAAGAAATTGAAATACATATAAATAAGTAAAGCGCCCATTGCCTTTGATAAGACAACTTTCACAGAAAATTCCACAATTCTTAAGAAAATAAGAGATCGTTGATTTTAATAATAGAGTGATAGTGTGTATATTTGTTACTTTATAAGCATCCAAATTATATCTTAATTGTTTCTTTTAAATGAATATGTTCAAGATGAATAACAAATGTGTTAACATTCATGAGTACCTATTGTTTAAGATGCCAGCAAGGCCTGTCGTCTCCGACGGACAATGAGAGGTGCTCAGTGCTGCATTATATACAGTAGCACCTCCAGATGGCTATAGGGCGTCACTCACGAATGACAGCCCCCTAGCCAAGAAAAAAAAAAACAAATAACCAGTGGAAAGACCTCGCTTCCATCCTAAACTGCTGCGGTGTAGGAGCCACAAAGACGGCAGGAAAATGGCGAGAGGTAAGTACATAAATTGAAATTTTTGAAGAGTTTTTGTCATTATTATAATAATTTGACTGCCAATGCTAATTAAAGTGTCATAACAAAAAAAATAGAATAGTTTTCAGCAATAAAAAACATATATTATGTGAGACAAATCATACAATTTATACAAGGTTTATTATTTACAAAACTATTACTTAGTGAATTTTAGAAAAAGGCCCATGATCAGCAGTTTGACGAAACTTAGACATAATCCCAGAACAAGACCGTTGGGCGGCATTTTTGTCGATTTTCTGCACACAATTTTTAATTCTTCTTATCAGCTTTCCAATTTTCTAATATAGCTACTAAAGAGCACAAATAGAGACAATGTGGAAGATTATGTTGCACGGCAATTGCAACAAATCTGGCAATTGAAAGATTCTCTGGGTGTAAAGCAGTGTAAGCAGCTGTAAAGCAGTAGCTGTGTTATTCCCGAGATCCAACTATGTTACTCATTTTTTCAAATTTCAAATCCATCCAGTCATCCCTACTAATATTATAAATGCGAAAGTAACTCTGTCTGTCTGTCTGTCTGTTACGCTTTCACGTCGAAACCACTGAACCGATTTTGATGAAATTTGGTATGTAGGTAGTTTGAACCCCAAGGATCAACATAGGATACCTTTTATTGCGTTAGAGGGCGCCACCGCGCGATAACCTAGATCCGCGCAGACGTAGTCGCGGGCATAAGCTACTTTTCTATAATCAGTAAATGGCATTGTGCATAGCTACATTGTATTTATATTTATTTTATATTATTATATCAGTCCTAAATCATCCCTTCCTTCTAGTACTGGAATAACGCCAAATACGCCGTGCGCAAGAAGGCGTGCGCGCGACGGCAGCAAGCAGCTGGCCAGCCCGCGCCATGCCCGCGCCCCGGGAGCTCCGCGCTGACGGAGCAAGAGGAAAAGATCTTGGCGTTCATAGGGCGAGTGGCGGTGCATGGAGAGGAGGCCGTGTCCACTGTATCAAGAAGTGGTTGGAACTGACAAGACAGTGTTGGGTGGGCGGCAGCGTTTATTTGATCTAAGTATTCGACATACTGGCTGTGAGAAACCATTGCATTGCTTCGCTGGTTTGTGCAGGTATCTACACGATGTTTTCCTTTACGCTAAAGTGCACGGTAAATTTGAAATTTAGTTTAGAAAGAAAGAGGGTTTTTTTATATCACTGGACGGCAAACTAGCAAGTGGGTCTCCTGATGGTGAGAGATCACCACCGTCCATAAACATTTGCAATACCCCTGGTATTGCAGATGCGTTGCCAACCTAGAGGCCTAAGATGGGATACCACACAAGACACAACAATAGTATTAAGTACAAATAGACAACACGTAGGAAAGTAGGTATGTTTCATTGTGGTTGTGAATCGGACACTGGCTCAGCATAATGCTGAAGCGTTAATAATAACACCCCAGCGCTGATTTTCAGCCAGCACCGTTGGTGACCCTCGGACCTCAACAAAGATATATTACTACACAGTTTTATTAGTATACATAAGACTACATCCTTACTAAAATTATAAATGCGAAAGTGTATTTGTATGTTTGTGTGTTTGTCCGTCTTTCACGCCGTAATGGAGTGACGGATCGAGGCGTTTTTTGACATAGAGATAGTTTATGGTCTCGAGAGTGACATAGGTGACTATTTTTTATCCCGGAAAAATGGACAGTTCCCGAGAGAACAGCGCGCGATAACCAAATAACACGCGGGCGGAGCCGCGGGCAAAAGCTAGTAAATAGATAATTTCGTCTTAACGTGTAACTTTGACTTTGACCAACCAATTTGTATGAGCTTTTATTTTTATAAACATGACTGTCTAGCAATATGATAAATGTAAAATCCAATGACAGTTTTAATACCGTGCTTCGTGAATAGATGTCTGTGTGTAGTAGGAATTTTTTTTTTCTGTAATTCTAATGCACTTTATTTGTATAAGTAGAATTTTGTTTACACTAGTACTATTTCCCTACACTTCATTTTGTAAACTATGGCAACATATTATTTATTTTGTGGCTTTGAAAGACATTAACATTAGTACATAAACATTATTATAAATTTATACACTCTAGACAACACCATTAGGTACCTACGCGGGCTAAAAGGAAACATGAAATGAACAACTGAAACAAAAAATAAGTTTTGTGTAATAGAGCTGGAACAGAGAGGAATTACAGCTTTTGAAATGCCAACAAATAGCCTTTAATCTTTCGCCCAAAGGTGTAACTGCTAGTCACTCCGAGTATAGGAGGACGAATGTCATTCCATCACTTAGACGCTGCGAATTTGCGGAGGCACAATAGCCTTAAATCTGCGCACACTTTTTGACCATGTGATTTTTTCAAAAAGATACGAGGGCGTCATTTGCCGCACTACACCGAACAAAAAGGTCACTAGGTGCAAGCGCCTGCGCGCATGCATTTTTAGCAGATCAGTAGCATTCAAATACGGAGTGACAAGGGACCGAGGAGGAACTTCGGAACAAAAACGAGCACGTGCATTTTGAACTCGTTGAATCAATCTCCTAGAACTACCAAGTATTTCGCACATAAATTCCGGATAACTTGAGATGCGAGTCGGGGTTCGAATCCACGACCCTCTGTTTAAGAGGCCATAGATCAAACCACACAGCTACTGCGGCTTCCCTGACTAGCGGCCCTTATAATGCAGTCAATCGTTGTAACAGAAACTAACATTGACGGCCAATCAATGGGGGCGAACGGTTGATTAAAAATATAAAATTGTTATATTTGTGTATTGTGTTTTCAGATCAGCGAATAGTGCCCGCAGCTCCCGAGTGGTGACGCATTTTGAAAAGCGGTGGCTGTTGGTAGAGACAGCAATGATCGCTGCCACCCGTGAAATGCTCGTAGCCCGGATGGTAGCCAAAGTCAGCGTGGCATTGCAGGAGGTGGCGGAGGTGGCGCGGGCATTGGACCGAAGGGCGGGTTTAAGAAAGAACGTTAGGTCCGTTTCGCTTGCAACGGTCACGGCACGGTCGCCGTTAACTATTAGATCTTTCAACGAGCGGTGAGGAGGAAAGGAGTGAAATCGCTGATGTATGCGAAAGTGTAAAAGTAATTGTAAAATAAGCTTCATAACGATAAATACAGTAAAAGCACTCAATAAATAAATCTGTTAGATCACAAAAATTCATTCACCGTCCAAGTTTTCTTACAGCAATTATTTTATTTTATAGGTACATATTTACTAAAAAAGTGGAAGGATGTAGTCTCTGCCTACCCCGTTGGGAAAGAGGCGTGATTTTATTTATGTATTAACTAAAACATTTCAGACACTTGCTATTTTAGCGCCACTCTGGCTGGAGAAATCTAGAACTAATTATTTACTGCTTACTTTTGCAACTTTTTACTCATAATAGATTGTTCTCCTTTCCTTTACACTGTAGTAGAGTTTACAGTATAGAGTGACTGTACACTGCTTGTAGTATGAACAATTGCTGCTAGGTTCCGTTACCACCAGAGATGTGCCAGAATGTGTAACGATGAATGTGTTTTACATGAACCATTAGAAATGTTTAATTTACCTAGCCTCGCTGACTGACTGATAAGACTGATTATAAAATAAAAATATTAAAATAAATGGTGAAGGTTTTTATTTACTGTAATTCCTCTTCTACATACATTTTATTGAGAAATACATACAAAATTCAATTCATAAATCTCGGTGAGGTTACGGCTAAGATTAGGACTCGCAATCATATAGTGCAGAAACTGACGGGCACTACCTAGGACGCCTGCGCTGCGTGCCTCCGAACAACCGCCCTCGCAGTAGTCATTCTTCAGCTGAGTATTGTGCGCCTGTTATGTAGGTATCTGGATATCTGGAATGAAACTTAGGATAAAAGTATTTTATTTCGATATTCCCACGGGATAGGAATAAATCTCGAAATAGCAACCGCTGAGCTTAGAGTAATGAAATTTGGGATTCTTGTTTATATTGCAACGTCAATGAAAACCACGATGTAACTTTCGGGAATTCCCAGGGGATTTTTTTAAATGCAAATGTATGCAGTAACAGGCAGGTACGTATATGTAGAATGGGCCAAATTTTGTGCTGCTGAGCATAGTTTGATAATAAATTTAATATTTACTAAAAGATATTTAAAAAATTGTTAAGGGCTAAATAAGTTCATACTTTCCACAAGTAATCGTGCGCTTTGGTTTGGGAGAGTGCCCGGTGCTGGTAGGCACCCACACATGTTTGATATGGCCCATTCCTGTAACATGTGATGGCTGCTTGCACCTACAATAGTAAACATCCGTGAGTAAACACATATATTATTAATGTACCTACATTCAATATGAAGTGGGCACTGCGAAGTATATAAAAACAACTGTAATTATGAAGTTAGAAAAAGAATTAGTCTATTAGCTTATCATCCAATAGTACAATTCTACACCTATTTTTTTCAAGGGTTCCTATAAGACAAAAAATAATCGTTTCAGGTATCAGTTGGTTTCTTATCTGACTGGGAAGCACTGATTGTATTAGAATTAGGCAAACGCTGCCTTTAGGCTTGATGCAATGAATTATTTAAACATACCTTGAGTTCCAGCTGCACGACTGTGTTGCGCTCCCAACTTCCTATAAGTAATAATAGGGCAAATTTTGTTGCACAGTCGGACGAACTGCGTCTTTGTGAGCTTGAAATTTGCCCAAAAATAGTTGTCAGGCAACCGGAGAGGACATATGGCTTTCTTGGCGCAAAAGCCTTCAGTCGCGCTTGTGTCTGCAGTCGGTCTTCCTCCGCGAGCGCCAATAAATTTAATATGTGAGAGCCATCCACGCGAGCCATTTATTACGCCTCGAATCACTGTTCAAAAGAAAACTTTCATTTTCAATTACTTAGGCGCCAATTTAATCAAGATATTAATATTATTTTTATTATAATTTAACGAAAAACCTAACTTACGATATCAATTTGCACAGTAACGGTCACAAAGTTGTCTCCGGTTTGTTTTGACAGTTTCTATCAGTATGTAGACCAATTTTCAATTGTCATTTTGCTTACGCGAAACCATTTTTTAGCAAATCAATGGCAAATCATTCGTTCAATTGTGTTAAAAATGGCCGGCCTTAGCTTTCAAATGCTTTGACGTTACATGGACGTTACGCGAAACGAATTACTTCATTTTTAAAGCAGCCTTGATTTCAACTGTCAAAAATGAATACTAAAGCGGTTCCGAGTGCGTTAGGCAATAGGCCTGCTGTATCACGGTGGGTCGGGATTCACCGTCCTACCATTAGTCTTAACACATTTTACTTTGCTTTCCTACACATGCAAGGTAACAAAAATAATATTATAATTAAACAATTAACTAAAGAAATGTAAGATTGTTAAAGAGATCGCGAAATATTGTAATAAGTGGGTAAGCGTAACTTAACGCTAAGACTTCTATGCCGGTCGATTAGAAGTAAACACGTAGTATATGCTAGAACTTAAGATTAATTTTATTTATAACAACCAAAAATTGTATGAAGTGTGAAGGTTTGTGAGTTTGTATATGCATGCGTGCGTGCGCGCTCGTGTGCGCGCTCGTGTGTGTGTGTGTGTGTGTGTGTGTGTGTGTGTGTGTGTGTGTGTGTGTGTGTGTGTGTGTGTGTGTGCGTGCGTGCGTGCTTGTGTGTGTGTATGTGTGTGTGTGTGTGTGTGTGTGTTTTACACCGAGATTTTTAGAAGACGTTCTGTGTTCTCATAATTTAATTTCTGTAAATAACCTTGTAATATATTTTTACATGAATGTAGATTAACTATTCGTATTTCTTTACTTAATTTATTGTATAGTGCCGGACCTAGAACTTTAATAAATTTTTTAGCAAATTTGGTTTTATGGGGCGGTATCGAATAAACTATGTCCTTCCTCCTTCTTGTAACAGATACATCTGGAATAATTTTGTGTTGTTTTAATACTATCTGTTTGATAAATAGTTGCCTAACAGTTAGTACTAGGTTGTCCCTGTAAAGTGCTGTGGTTGGGTATCGGAAATTCTTAAACGTCATAACCTTGAGCACAGCGCGTTGGGCTCTTTCAAGTCTAAGTATATAGGTTTTTGATGCTCCTCCCCAGGCGGCTATACAATAGGTAATCACCGATTGGCAAAGAGCATAATAAATAGATAATAGTAGTTTCTCGTCACATACGTGTCTAAGATGTTTGTAGATATATATGAGTTTTCTAATTTTACCTGCAAGACTATATATATGTTCACGCCAAGAGAGATTTTTATCTAATAAGACTCCTAGGTACCTAATAGAGGTAGTTTCGGTTAGGACTTGGCAAGAGCAATCGGCAACATCGTGGCAAGAGTGAATTTTAATCGTTATATTTTTTAAAATTGATGTCTTGATGTTCTTTATACTAAAGGGTATAAATTTAGTTTTTGTATAATTTAGTGTGAGGAGATTATAGGAGAGCCACTCCTGCACAAGGTTAAAGCCACTCTGTGCCAAACCGTTAACTTCCTCCCAAGAGTCACCATGGTACACAACAGCGGTATCATCGGCAAAGGCTATTATCTGGGCGTTAGCTAAGCTCAGGCGACACAGGTCATCGATATAGATGAGAAATAGGGTTGGGCCTAAAATGCTACCCTGCGGTACGCCGTATTCAATATTTTCTTCTTCACTGTATGTGTCTCCTACTCTTACTGATTGTTTCCTATTTTTTAAATAATTACTTAGAAGCTGCAGCGGAGTTCCCCGTATACCTATGTTTTCCATTTTCTTAATGAGCATTGGGACAGAGACTGTATCAAACGCTTTTTTAAGGTCTAAAAAAATTCCAATCACTTTTTTATTACTATCAAGTTTGTCAACAATATAGTTAGTTAGTTGCAGTACTGCATCCTCAGTAGATTTAAGTTCTCTAAAACCATGTTGATTTTTGCTAAGTAAGTTATTGGTTTCGAGGTAGTTTTTCAATCTTTTATTAATCAATTTTTCTAATACTTTCGCTAAACTAGGCAGCAGGGATATTGGTCTATAATTTGAGATACAGTCTCTGTCACCAGTCTTATATATAGGAGTAACTACCGATCTTTTCAGCGCATCCGGAAATATACCAGTTTTAAAACAAAGGTTACATATAATGGTTATAGGCAGAGCTAAATAATCCACGGCGAGTTTTAAGAAAGATGATGATATGCCATCCCAACCCGCAGACGAGCTATTTTTCAAATTTTTTATAATGATTTTGACTTCTTGCTCATCCGTATCTAGCATCACCATAGAATTTACAGGGGTTGAAGTCGGTAATAGTTTTTTTAAGCGCAATTCTTCTGATAGGTCAGTCCTATTTATGATGTCATGAGCTAACAACTTACCCACACTAGTAAAATATTCGTTTGCATATTTTAGTGATTCTTGTGTACTTGGTTTAAGTGTAAGAATATTATTTTGGGCATCAGTTTTAGGTTTAAGATTACATATTTGTTTAATAATTTTCCACTGTTCCTTTATATTGTTTCTATGTTCGTTGATTTGTAATCTTTGATAATTTCTTTTAAGTGTTTTAAGGATATTATTACACGTGTTTCGATATCTTTTATAGGTAATAGCAATCACTAGATTATTAGGATCTTTTTTAAGTTTTTTGTGTAGCTTATCTCGATTTCTTAGACATCTCATGAGTCCGCTAGTCATCCATGGTTTTAAGTTATTATTTCTGTGAGAAATTTTAACGTAAGCTGTGAATTTGTTTATACTTCTATTTACCAGATATAAGAATAAGTCAGTCATAACATTAACATCAGAATCTCCGAGCACACTGATCCAGTCTACCTGTTGTAGTTCAGAGATAGCTGAACAATAGTCAATTTTCTTAAAAATGTCTTGTTGTTTTGGTTTTTGAGTTGTGTTCGATATAGACAGTATGACTGAAGAATGGTCAGTGGTGGATGTGTCACAAACTACAGTCAGGTTGGGGAGTGTAGTTTTTATCATGCAGTGATCTAGACAGTTCTCACCCCTAGTGGGAAGATTGTGCGAAGGAAGCAGTCCATGAGAAGCCAACATGTCCAAGTAATCTGCTGTTTTCTGATCAGTATTATATGTTATATTTATATTTATATCTCCCAATAATATTATATTTTTATATTGTTTAAGTTTCATCAAAACGTGGTCCAAAGCGGAAATAAAATTATCTGTATTCCTAAATGAGGGTGGTCTATAAATAGAAATAATGGCATATTCTAGTCCAAGTGTTGAGACAAGACAGTTTGCTTCAAGGTTGTCAATAGGTTCCGTTGTTTTTAACGCGAGCTCAGTTTTATAGTAAAGGACAATGCCATCATTTTGATTAATGTGGCGTTGGCTTAAAGTTGAATTGTAGCCTGGCAGCATAGGCAGAGAGGTATCTTCTGTAAGCCAGCATTCTGACAATACAATAAGGTCAAAGTCCATGTCGAATCGCTTTAACAGAACTTGCAAATCATCAAAATTGTTTTTTTTTTTTTTTTTATACGACTGGAAGGCAAAAGAGCAAGTGGGTCTCCTGGTGGTAAGAAATCACCACCGCCCATAAACATCTGCAACACCAGGGGTATTGCAGATGCGTTGCCAACCTAGAGGCCTAAGTTGGAATACCTCAAGTGCCAGTAATTTCACCGGCTGTCTTACTCTCCGCACCGAAACACAACAGTGCAAGCACTGCTGTTTCACGGCAGGAAACATACTATATATATATATATATATATATGTGATTGATACTTCTTATATTCTGAGCCAAAATCTTTGTATGTCTCTTTAAATTTGTGAAAACACATTTACATCCTTCTGGAGAGTCGACTGCCACCGAGTTTCCGATACTGACACTAGTGTCAATATCATTAATTAAAGTTTTTATATTGGCCATAATTGTTTATTTTTGGTAGTCGAAAATATTTTCTGATCAGTCCAGTGACAGCCGTCTCCGATATCCAGAAGATTAAATTTTCTGTAGTGAGTGGTGTAAGCAAGTTGTGTTAGAGTTATGTGTGTGTGATGTGTTATATGTAAATTACCAGTATTTAGGTTATTAATACCCTGAGTATAAAGGTGAATGTTGAAGTCTAAAACATGCAATATAAAAAAGAAATATGAAACTTTGTGTATACAAGTATTTGGTTGCCTTATTATTAATATAAACTTACAAGTAGGTATAATACATAGTCATTGGTTCATCTCATGTCCTTTTAGTGCCTCAATTTGATTAATTGATTTAATCAGAATAGCCGATGTTGTATCGGTTTTTTTGACGAACACTTTGCCTTGTCCTGTCCAGCAATATTTGAATCCATGGTTTTTCCGCAAATCCCGAGCAAAATATAATAGTTTACGTGCTGCAGGCGTCAGAGACTCTGAGATGTATACCATATGTTTGTCCCCCTCTATGTCAATGCATTGTGTGTTAAATTTGTCCTCTTCATGGGAGGTGTTGAACTCCTTCAACGCTCTAATTAACGATCTGGCTTGTTGTGTGGTCTGATATTCAGCTATAATTAGCTTATTTTGTCCATTTTTAATACGTCTGATGCATCTTAGATAATTTGAATCAAATGGTACGTTCAATGTGTTGTGCACCTTTGATAGCAGATAACACAAATTTTCGTCTTTTGTCTCTGGAATGTTTCTAATTTCAAGTGTTGTTGCGCGTTGAGCTCTCTGCATTTCCTCCACTTGATTTTCAAGTTGATCAATTTTTATAATGGCTTCATTGTGTTCAGCAGATATTTTTTCAACTTTATCTTGCAGTTTTTCGTATAACGTTGTCGTATGATCGAGAATTTTTTCAATTTTTGCATTAGTTTGAATAATTTGCATATTTTGAGCTCTCAGTTGGTCAAGGGCTTCATGAAACTTCGTGTTTTGGGCTTCCCGGTCCTCCTTGATGCTGGCTAGCATGTCTTGGATTTCGGTTCTTAGAGCCAAAATGTCTTCTAGGTCAGTGTGTTGTTTGCGTTTCCGTATAGCTACATAGCTAGGAGTATCCATTTCCCTTGACAAATCAGGCTGTGATGCCGATCGCTCATCATTAGGTGAGTGAAACATGCTTGATGGATAAATTTTGCGTATACTGTGATTGACGCAAGTGCAGGTAAGCGGGCGAGGCGCGAGGAGAAAAGGTTGATTAGCGACTTCAGAACTTATGTCGTATACAATTAGGTGGATTCCGAATTGTACGCTTATTACTTTTAATTATTAAATGATCTCAGAGCACTGCACGGACTGCACGATGCGCGATACGAACGATGAATCGACACGTTCATTTCCAAGTCAAAATGCAGAACTACAGATGGCCAAAATAAAAAAAATGTAAACAACAAGACTATTTTAAACTAAACACGTTTATATTAAAAATGTGAATTAATATTAGTTCAAATTCATAAATTCGTTCGGATTTATATTTTGATAGAAGATGTAATTTTGTAAATAGCGATTCGCATATTTTTTCAATGTAATTTTCTATAAATAGACACGTCATTATGGTTTACTTACATTTTGTTGAGTAAGTACCTAGACAAATTTTAATGAACTAATAACAAAGTACCTACCTAATAGGTATTAATCTTACCTTTCAGCATCAGCAGGAAGTTGAAAAAATGACAATGTTGGTTTTATAATTGTCGTATTTAGGCACCCGTAAACACTGCAATACGCACAATCTCTTGACGCCGCCATTATTTTTAGCCACGTTACGAGGCGAATAGAGCGGATGGCGCAGCGCAGCGAACGCGACCGACTTGCGCGACGCGCGGAGTGGCTCTGTGGCACTACGAACTTAACTGAGTTAGCTGCAGTGTAAAACGCGCCGCTGAGTCACGCTGAGTCCGGGCGTCGATTTTGGCCCTCTAGTATGAAGTCGAACTACTGGTTAGATTACTTCTATTGTGATTATGGTTTACATTTTGTTGAGTAAGTACCTAGACAAATTTTAATGAACTAATAACAAAGTACCTACCTAATAGGTATTAATCTTACCTTTCAGCATCAGCAGGAAGGTGAAAAAATGACAATGTTGGTTTTATAATTGTCGTATTGAGGCACCCGTAAACACTGCAATACGCACAATCTCTTGACGCCGCCATTATTTTTAGCCACGTTACGAGGCGAATAGAGCGGATGGCGCAGCGCAGCGAACGCGACCGACTTGCGCGACGCGCGGAGTGGCTCTGTGGCACTACGAACTTAACTGAGTTAGCTGCAGTGTAAAACGCGCCGCTGAGTCACGCTGAGTCCGGGCGTCGCTTTTGGCCCTCTAGTATGAAGTCGATCTACTGGTTAGATTACTTCTATTGTGACATACCGGTCATCGAATAACTCTGAGTCAAACACCCCGTCCATCAACCACGTTTCCGTTAATATTACTATGTCATACGTAGCCAGTGCAAGGCTGCGGTAAAAAGTGAGCGTTTTAGAGCGAAGACCCCTCACGTTTTGATATAGGCATTAAAACTTACACAAAACGTAAAACAGAAAAACCTTCGTCTAAGTCCCATACAAGAAAGATAAGGTGATTATTACGGGCAAGCGGGCGAATGAGCTAGAATTGCAATAAAAGTTAAGATGATATTCATAAGTTAAAACAGGCAAGCATTTAGTAGCGGCAGGCGAATGAGGAGGAAAGAGATAAGCGTACATCACTAAGCACCCAATAACACACGCAGCGACTGCATTCCAAAGGGTAATTAGCGAACAATAGCGACCGGCCGGCAGAGCGGTGCAATCAGTGACACTCAAACTTTTAATAATACGAAGCGACAAATAAACTTTAAACTTAAGTGTATATAATTCTATGAAATTATTTGGTTGACAGCCTAAACTAATTTGTTTAAATCACGCTCATTGTTTATAATGTGGACCTTAGAATTATCATCCTTACGTGCGTGAATTTTACAATATTTAACCCATATATATGTAAAGCCCTTTGCCTTAAGCATAGTTTTGGTTAAAGTAAGCAGCTTTTTGTTTTCTGGTGTCAAATGATCGTTGACAAACACGCTCTGCGGGGTACCCTGGAAGCCAATCTCGCCAGCGGAAATCAACTTCTTGGCACGAGCCGACGCGATAAAATCCTCCTTGACGTATCGATTTGCAAAACCAACGATGATTGACTTTTCCTTGGAGTCATGTATTGGTACTCGTGCTATGTAATTAATATAATTTTTCTCAACTTGATAGCTAACCACTGTTCCAATCTTCTCCACGATCGAGAAAAGGTTCTCATTTTTCCTCAGCGGTACCCCCTTGATCTCAACATTATTCAGCCGTAGTGCTTGTTCATTACGAGCATGATCATTCTTGAGACAGGTCAATTCATTGCATAGAAGTCGAACCTTTTCCTGAAGTGCATCCAGCTCAGGTAGTTTCTTTTCGACCTCTGTCACACGAAGAGAGCAGTCATCAAGTCTGCCGCTAGTAAACTCGCATGACTCCTTGACTTCATTGAGCTCAGCTTTCAGAGAGCCAACATCAGAAACCAGATTAGGAAGACACAAAAGCTGCTGTTTTATCTCGCGAAGCTCGTCCATAACGTTTTCAAGATTAATTTGCTTCGACGGACATGGAGATCCATCCCTCTTGCACTTTAAACACTTCCAAGCTGCTCGACGTTCAGCACCAAGTCTTCTGTAACCCTGCTCCGATATATTAGCACAGCAGAAGCCAATGTCCTTGTTGCAACCCGAACACCGTACGCTGTCGCCGATAGAGCTGGCACAAATGGCACACCGCATTTTTAGTGATCGCGTAAAATATAATAATCCCTGCTTAGGAATAAGCTTTGAGAACCGCTGGAAATAGGTAAGTGACAAAACAAGGTGAGCTGCGCAACTATGCATACAAGCGATCACGGCAAGTGCGCGCACTGAACTGATGATACAAAAGTCATCGGAGGTGAAGTCCCGTAGTTTGTGTTGAAGTCCGTGAAATAGCTCCCGTGTGCCCGCTCCTGGTGTTAGGTGGAGGCATGCATTTTCACTTGGAAATGTTTGCTTAATTAACTGTAGCATGTAGTTGGAGTGATTACTGATTAGACATAACTTGGATTGGATCAGTGGGCCCTCCACTTTTTTCGGAGTAGTTGCTCTGCTATCACAAAGTGATTTATCCCCTAACATAGGGTTTTCAGGAGCATCACAGAGAAGTAATTTTTGGGATAAAGTTTTGACTTGCGTGCCGAGAAATGAGACCTGTTCCTTGTACTGTTCCAGTTTTTCTTCCAGAGTTTTGACCACCTTTTTTATGTTGTATAGTTCCGTCACACGGCCATCGGCATCTAGGTAGATCTCGGCACCATCTGGTGATGTAGGTCTCGAAGAGGAGTTTATTGGAGTAAAAATAGAGCGTCTGTCTGTATTGTGCGATGAGTCTCGTTTTTCTTTACCTTTTTGTGAAATCGAGCTGAAGTTCAGAGAGTGGCACAGGTTTTTCAAGGTTCCATTTTCTGCTTCTAGTCTATCGATCTTCCTTTTTAAACCGTTATTTTCGATGCTTATCTCATCAAACTGGTTTTGGGTACAAGCAAGTTCGGCAGAGAGATGACTTATTTTTTCTTTCAATTCCAGTATAGTTAACATTTCGTTAACTGAAAAATCCGCGCTTTTTGATAGTTTTTCATGTACTTGACTTAAGTTAACAGAAGAATCGTTTTTTGTAGTTAATTTGGAATCTGTGTCTGAGAAGGAAGTTATGATTGGCTCCCTAGTTAATTTTGAAGTTTCATCTGTGTGTAGACCAACGTGCACTATTGATTTCTCATGTATTTTTAAGTTAGAATTAGACTTCTCCACGGCCTCATCAATTTTACTGATGTCAGGAGTATTTATTGCGCTTACTTTTAGGTCAACTTTTGAAGAACCTGGGGATATATATGCGTTCATCTCATTTGGTAGCGGATGCTGTGTAGTAGCGAGAATTGGTTGAGCCGTGTTTTTGTTTGTTTTATTTTTCCGAATCGTAATGTTTGAGGGTAGCGGTATTTGTTTATTTAACGCAGGAAGTCCTTTTCCAATGCATGTTTTGCATTTCCAATTAGCCATGCTAACTTTTTAAATATGTATGGAAATCTCAAAACCATTTCGAGAAACAAGCTTTCGGTACAGTTTCTGTATATCAGATTTTAAAAAAAATCTTACATTATTAAGATATTCGTTGAAATGTTTTGATCTTCAAATGACCTTTCTCTACGTCATCAATTGAACAATGGATAATAATCCCTATGCCTTATTTAAAAAAAAACGACTGACGTGTCTAGAAGTCAAACACAAATGTGACATTGACGTATCATTTCGTTTTGTAGTTTGTTTGTTTATTTGTTATTTAAGCACAAAGAGTAAATAAAACCAGCATATTATCCTCTAACGGAACTGAAAATGGCCAACAGGACAGCTAATTTCGAAAAAGCCGATTCTCGCAATTTGCCACAAGTGGACAATGTCATGAAGTTTATGACGAATTCTAGCAACCACAACATCGCTGAAATAAGAGGAGCTCAAGCTCTTATGTAAGTATATTACTGACTTAAAAATAACATCTTTATTATGTTTATACCTAATTAAATAGTACTGCAGTTAAATTTGTTTTCTCCCCTTTTTAGGTCATCCCGGGATAGGTACTTGTCCTCAGCTGTGTTTGGGATATGTGGAAGTGCAGAGAAGCTTGGGAATCCGTATTGTCAAAGCCAGAATTGTACCAGAGCATAGAACACAAAAGTCATTTACAGTAATGGCCAAAATAAGGGAAACTGATGCCGAAATCTTAGAGTCAAACTGTTCTGATTGTGCAGCTTCTGCAGGTAAAATCTATTATCTTTCCTTGCGTAACTTTTGATTGATTTTGAAAAAAGTCCTTTTGTAACTAATTGTAGTTTTTTTATAGTGTTTTTTTTGTATTACTATTAACTTACAAATACAAATTTTGCAGGTGGTAGGACCTTTTGCAAGGTCCGCCCGGATTGCTACCATCATCTTGCTCGCTAATCCTGCCGTGAAGCAGCAGTGCTTGCACTGTTGTGTTTCGGCGCGGAGAGTAAGACAGCCGGTGAAATTGCTGGCACTTGAGGTATTCCAACTTAAGCCTCTACGTTGGCAACGCATCTGCAATACCCCTGATGTTGCAGATGTTTATGGGCGGTGGTGATCTTTTACCACCAGGAGACCCACTTGGTCGTTTGCCTTCCAGTCGAATAAAAAAAAAAAAAAAGAATAGGCAGGATGTTTCCAATTTAACCTTCAATCAATCAGTTATTTATACCAACCTCTTCTTTTTAAGGTGGCTGCAAGCATTCTTTACTGCTTTTATTTTGGCTTGAAAAGCGGAGTTGTGAGCCTTCCTGCACATCTACACAAATGCTTCTGGATTAAGCCTACTTTGGGATCTGAACGAACCAATCATGTTTTGGCAGAAGATGTATACAAATTAGTGTATGTGTAGTATTCATATTTATAAGTTCTTCAATGTCTATGTACCTATTAATGAGTATTAGGATGATTCTAATTTTGTGCAGTTTTAAATGGTTACTTATTTAATTAACAATACTTGAATACATATCTTTACACTTGACTGTATCTACATATATTAATGCCATTGGCTGTACTTCACAAAATGTTAACAACCTAAGAATGTTTTAAACTAAATATGTTTTCAATTTTTGAATATTTGTCCTACTTTTTGTATCACAGAAACATATTTTATTGTTATTAAAATAAAACAATTCATGTCTTTAAAAATTCAGTTTATTTTTATTAAATCACCCTGCAAATTTATCAGCCCACAAGCAATCATTATGATTTGATCCAAGAAGCCTACATGTTTGTGATTGACAACAGAGTGGGGCTTTAAGATTTTAAATTCTCTAATTCGCCTGATGACACGCTCAACATGGATTGGCAAACTTGCAATCGTTTTGCTCTTAATGACTTCTTCTCGGGAAGGTTTCCGATTTGCGTAAACGCTTGGTGGACGCAATAGTTTTCTATTCTTACTTACTAATGCGCACTCAATTTCCAGAATTTCTTTGAAGCCTCTATCGGCTAATATCACTGCGTTAACAGGAAGACATTCGATCAGGCAACTCTTTTCCACTAGGGCTTTATCTGTGTAAAAGTAATGTTTGTTTTAAGAGTACATATATTTAAATGATCTTCACAACAAAACTGCAATAGTTTTTGATGTATTTTTGGTTCACTTTACGACACCATTCCTCTTGCAGTCGTTCTGGGATTGGTACGAATAACAAATCCGGGTTATCCCGGCTGTTATTCAGACATAAAGGGACGAAACACTCGTAGCCTTCCATTTTAAACAAGTTTAGTTAGCGATTTCAAATTTTTTTGAGGTTAGCAGTCCGCGGTGACGTTAATACCTTGATTGACGTTGACATAACTGTATTTTTTTTTGCGTGCGGTCAAAGGCTACACTATCCATTGTGGATTTGATGACGTCACGCCAGCAATAAATTAATATATTTTTTTAATGTAGATAGGATTGATTAAAAACAAAAATAACGAAATTAGTTTCTTAAACTGGTCTATATTTATCAAATAAATTATAATAACCATCCAAAAAAAAATTGAAGCATGGCCAATTTTCCCTCTTTGTGGCATCCATCATTTTAAATAACTTTTCGGGGTAACCATCGCAGTCAAAGTGAAAATTCAATTTACAACTATGGCATTGGGCGCTTTTCTTTGGGTCCGCTGATCTTTTACATTTGGCACAAATCAATATAGACTTGTGTCTATTAGATTTTGGAGTCGATTTGTTTTCCATGTTATTAGTATTTGGATATGTTATAAAGCAGGTTCAAAGTTCAAAGCACTTTCAAAATAATTTAACCGTCACTGTTTTAATTTTTTTTTTGTTGTTTGTTTGTATTTGCGCAAGATCAGTATTGTTGTGGGTCTCGTAATTTATTTTAAGATATCACTTTCACTTGTTAGTTAGAAAATAGTCAGTTTTAAAACGATTCTATCACTATTACACTTTTTAGTTCAAGTGCACCTTTTTTTTTTAGCAAGATGTTCATTTTTCATTCAGATAACATTTTCAAAGCCTAATTTTCCACGCTTCCACATTTTGATGACATTTTTCAACTTGAAAATGTAAGATAATTATTTTTAAACACAATTTAGTAGCAGAGCTAATGTTTACGTCCTCATCCCGTTAAACCTATGCGACGTTTAGCGTCAGCAAGTAGGTAGTTAATTAGAAAACCAGAAAGAAGATAAATTAAAATACAAATATTTTATTGAAGAAAAAAATTACAATTTTAACCGGCTAGGTCGCGGGTAATTAACTATATCGCACTGAGCACACTAGCTATAAAACGAGTTCTTAATAGGGGTCACTTCCCTGCGCTGCGTGGGTCTTCCTCGAGTGAAATCCGGATATCCGGAATCCGGATGTGCGATGCGGTACGTCCGTAGGGATGATTCCGGGAGTGCGGCAGGCCGGGTAGAGTAAGGAATAAACCCCAGACTTGGTCCCTGGAAATTCCGGAATTGGCCATTTCAGAAAAAATCCAGTTTCGTGCTATTGACTGTGACATCCGAAATTTTAGATAGGCTTTAAGAGGGTGAACGCATAGGCTGATTTAGTGAACCCCAAGGCACTTAAATGGTGATCAATGATGTGGCAGTCACTAGCAAAATCAGCTTTTAAGATGAAAGTAACTATACAAATAGTTACAGATTTTTTGTTTCGTACTCTGTTCAGCGTTGCAAGGAAATAAACATATTTTTGTTAACATTAACTAATTACTTAAAGGTGAACTAATGAACAGAGTACGAAAGAAAACAAGTTACAATTTATTGGACGAATTTCTCCAATTAAAATTCATCAAACATTAATGCTGCATAAAAAAAAAGGTTTTACAAATGAGTTTTAGCTACAATTAAGCATATAATATTATTTAAACTAGTCTAATGAATGATCTAGCACCGTAAGCGGAAACATCGAGACTACATTTTTGCAAAGCGGGTAGATGGATCTTTCTAGGATAACTCAAAAGCGTTATATTTATTAAGCATTAATATGATTAGGCAATTTTTAGGGCAATTAAATAAAAAGAAATAATCGCGTTACTTAATAATGCATAATGGATACATCAGTCGTTAGGTTAAGCAAGCTTAATAACTAATGAGCTAAATTTAGGTAATAAATATTCGCAACACTCACCCGTTCCGGGGAAACACAAGCACTTTTTTTAATATGAAATATAATAGAAAAAGTAGAAAGCAATTTATTTTTACTTGTAACGTAAAGAATTATATAGAATAAATTTTTGCTTTAAAAAGTAGTCAATTGACCTTTCACTGTCAAAGATGTTCGGTGAGTCCCGTCCGTCGCCTCTCATTCGATCGCCGGTGCCGGTGCAGTCATTAGCAGCGTGACGTAGTCCTTTGTATTCGCATCCAGTTTTAGCTAATAAGAAATATGTTCGTGCGGCTTGTTTGTTTGTGAATTTATTTTTAATGTAGTGTTTTTTTTTAAGTGAGTGTATTTGTGTGCGTGATTAGGTTTAATATAAAGATAAATATTTAGATAAGTTTTTATTTTTTATTTATGTTGTAACAAGTGTTTTACGTCAGTTAGAAGGTAAAACCGTTACATACCCCTCTTTTTAGGTTAGGATTTTTGCTAAGAAAATCCGCTATCTTTATGCTGCTTAATAGATTATATAATTCAACTTTCAGGCTTCCTTCTTATCATACTCTCAATGTTCAGGCATACATCACGCAATTAAATGAGCACTAAACACTAAAACCACGTGTAAGTGCTTCCTATCAGACTGAGTACTACATAAAATTAAAATTTAGATACTCTTATAATCTATTAAAAGGATGTTTACATAATCCTGTAACTAATACCATTTTTGTAGATGTAAAAGCTGTTAGTTCCACAAAAGTCAATCTTTTTAGAAGAATTGAGTCCTATTTTCAATAGGAACAATACTTTAGTATCCGGTAGGGGATTCTAAAATAAATGTTGTAGAAATAAGAAAATTTAGTGACATAGAACGTGACAGCAGTAAGTTTAGATGTTATATGGGACTTTAGATTACAAGATGAGCAAAGATAGTAATATGGGGAGTTGTTGATTTGATCAGTATTTGTAATTAGTTATTTTAAAGTCTTTTACGTGCCAGTCTCCTATATTATTACCTTGCATATCCTCAAGTTCATAAACTAAATTTGATTTTTTAGTTAAAATCTTACATTTTATGAACTTGGGGGCAAGTTTTTTAGTGAACATTTTGTCTTTGTCACTTTGGTAATAAGTTTTTTTCCAAATTTTGTCACCCACATTGAAATCGACGTTTTTACGGCGTAGATTATAGTGAGTAGGAGTAGTATTTCTGGAGTGAGCTTTAATTAGACAAGACTGTACCTTATCGTAAATATTTCTTAGATTGCCTAGGTTTTCGGCATACTCGTCCCTAGGCGAGAAAATAAGATCTTCACTGGCGTCTACATCGACATAGTGTGAACCACAACTTATCAATTCGCGGCCGTACACGAGGAACGCAGGTGTGAAGCCAGTGACTTCGTTGACGGATGTGTTCATGGCGAACTGGATTTTAGGGATATTAGAGTCCCAGGATCTATGGTCATTTTCTATGTAGGTTGCCACAGCTGTCATTAAAGTTTTGTTGTAGCGTTCAACGCTATTAATTTGGGGAGTATACTTAGGGGTATATTTTACATTAGGAATTTTATATTTAGAATACAATTGTTTCAAAGTGTTGCTAACAAATTGTTTTCCATTGTCCATCAGAACGGTGCTGGGTACACCATGCACAAGAAATACGCTGTCTTCAAGAATTTTAGCTATTATTTCGGATGTTGCGCGACAAATAGGAAAAAGCAAGCAGTATTTTGAAAAACAACAAGTTAGCACGAATATGAATGTATTCTGTTTCCTAGAAGGGGGTAGGGGACCCACCAGATCCATACTCAACATTTGAAATGGACGAGAGCAGGCTTTAGGACGACCCATGACACCAAGTGTAGCGTGATTGGCATGTTTGTGGGCAATACAAGTATCACAGCTTGTTATGAAATTGGTAACGTCGCGGTGCATATCGGGCCAGAAATACTTAAGTGAGAGACGTTTAAACGTTTTGAAAATGCCAAAGTGGCCTGAAGTGGGGTCAGAGTGATTTTTAGTAATTAAATCTGATCTTAACTCGAGAGGAATTACCTCCTTCCATTCGAACTCTCTCGTTAAGGGATTCAAACTTTTTTTGTATCTAAACAATTTGCCATGAGATACTTTATAGTTTAGAAATGAAGTAGGAGTGTTTTGGCAGCCATTGTAGATATTAAGAAACCAAGAGTCTTTAGTGCGATAAGCCGTGTCGAGTCCAGATGTATTCTGATCTATTACCACAATAGGTACAGAACGGGATAGGCTGTCCGGGACAACATTTTCTAAACCGCGACGGTGCTTAATTTCAAAGTTGAAAGAGGACATGCGAACACCCCATCGATCCAGACGACCTGTAGGGTTGTTTAAATTTAAAAACCATTTAAGGGACGAATGATCTGTGAAAATGGTAAATTTTTGGCCATTTTCTAAGTAACACCTCCAGTGTTCGATAGCTGTAAGTACTGCTAAAGCTTCTCTTTCGGTAGCACTGTAGTTGCGTTCTTTATTAGTAAGAGACTTGCTCATGTATGCTATGACTTTCTCACTACCTCCAATACACTGTGTCAAAACTGCGCCAACTCCAAAGTCACTTGCGTCTGTGTGAACTTGGAATGGTAGTGAGTAGTCAGGGCATGATAAAATAGGTGAAGAAATTAGGGCTTCCTTTAGTGTTCGAAAAGCTTTATCAGCATCAGGAGACCAAGAAAATGGAGGAGAAGTTTTGGCTTGTGAGGTTAATTTATTTAGAGGTGCTGCTATGGAGCTAAAATTGGGAATAAAACGCCGATACCATGAAGCGGTACCAATAAAGCGACGAACTTCTTTGCGATTATTAGGCGTAGGATAGTTAACTATTGCTTGAACTTTGTCAGCGTCTGGCTGTAAGCCATTTGAGTCTACTACGTAACCCAAATATTTTAATTTGTTTCTGAAAAATTGGCATTTCTCGTAGCTAATAGTAAGATTCGCCATTTGTAATCGCTTAAGCACGCGAACTAACAATGAGATATGTTGTTCGAAGGTAGGAGAGACAATGACGATGTCGTCAATATAGACAAAAACCTTATGTTCGAATTCAGGTCCGTAGAACAACATATCCACCAATCGTTGTTGGGTTGCCGGAGCATTCGTAAGACCGAAGGGCATGGAAGTGAATTGATACGTTCCTCTAGAAGGGACATAAAATGCGGTCTTACACCGATCTTCCTCCTTTATAGGTATTTGCCAGAAGCTTTTCGATAGGTCTAGGCTAGAGAGGTACTTTGCATCCCGTAGATTGTCAAGAATCTCAGAGATGTATGGTATTCTGTAGGCATCTTTAACAGTTACACTATTTAATTTCCGGCTATCTAGACAAAACCGGAGTTCGCCGTTCTTTTTAGGAGTTAAAAGTACAGGGGAAGACCAAGGGCTTTCACAGGGCTCTACCACATTTTCGCGAAGCATGTCGTCCAGTTGATCAACTAAATGTTTCTGTTTTTCTGGAGACATTCTATAGTACCTTTGACGAATGGGGGCAGCATCCCCAGTGTCGATACTGTGCGTAATTAGAGATGTGCGGCCAAGCCCACGTGTTTCGTAAGAAATGTCACGAAATTGTTTAATAATATTGTCAGCAGTAACTTTTTGTTCGGTAGTCAGGTGGTTATAATCACGTAAGTGAGAGGGGGTTTCAACTGATGAGGTATCAGGAATGTCTTCTGTTTTGGTGATCATGACGGTATCCAAATGTTTAGGAAATAAGTTAAATATTCGCCAAAAATCCATTCCCAAAATTAACGCGTGTTGAATTTTTGGTACAATGTAAATTTTAAGGATATGTATTTGATCCAGAAAAGAGACTGGTAAATCAATTACACCTACACTATTTAGTTTTTGACCACCTGCGGCGACAAAATTTAAATTTTTAGTGTCACTAATAGTGAAGCCAGCATCCAAAAATCGTTTGTGGTAGTTTTTTCCTAATATTGTAACACTGGAACCTGTATCTAACAAACCATTGATTTTATTATCATTAATTTTGACAGCAACTTATGGTCTATTAGTAAAGTTATTAGTTTTACATTGTGAATCGTGGATTGAAGTGACAAAATAGCATGAAAAAAAATTGGATATGAAATCAAGCCAAGACGTCCAGTCTGCTTTATTAAAATTGTCACTATTGATACTATCAGCTACAACGGCACTGCAATCCATGGTATTTAGTTTTTTGAACTTTTAGTGTTACAATTTGTACAGTCAGGGTAACGAATACCCTTCTTGCCACACTTAAAACAAATTGGGAAGTGTGGTTGTTTACACTCTTTTAGAGAATGTGTTTCAGATCGGCATCTTGGGCAGTACTTATGCGTTGGTTGAGCGTAGCTAGAACAATGAGGGGTTGGTTGTACAACGTTAGTAGTTTGAATTTTATCTGGTATAGCTTTAGTTTTATTGTAGTTATAGGTATTTGAATATGGTTTATTAGGTTTGTAAGTTTATTGTGTTTATTAAAATTTGTATATGAGTCTGTTGTTTTATTTTGGAAGTTTTTATTAGGAAAATAGTTGCTATAGTTTTTGTGTTTTGCATATGCAAATTCCGGTGCCAGCATCTCTGAAGATACCTTCGGAGGTTCACGAAATAAAGATAGACGGGATTGTATGCTTTCGTAATTGCTGCAAATAGTTTTTAGAGAGTCAAGGTCTTTTATTTCGGGAGAGGCTGCCAAGGTACTTGCATAGCATGGTCTGATGTTGTGTAGTATGATTTCAAGTTTGTCGTCTTCAGGTAGTGGTTTCGACAATCTTGAAAACATGCCGTGCATTATTGATAAATAGATAGATATATTTTCGAGCTCTCCCTGTGCTCGCGATCGGATTTCAGACAAAAGACGATAGTCATAATCCTTTGCCTGAAATCTTGATTTAGTAGCACTACAACATCATCCCGAGTCTGAACTTTTTCTCTAATGCATCGAAACCAGTGGAGCGCGTCGTCAGTAAAAATTTCGTAACCGAAATTCAACAAACGATCCTTAGGGATGTTTCTCGCCTCCACAAATTTGTTAACCTTCTGTATGAAAGAAAGAACACAAGATTTGCCAGAATACCTTAATTTCACCAAATCAGATGTAATATTGCGATCACAAGTTACTATGTTATTCACAATTGCAGATTCGGGTTGCGTGCTAGTTCCTGGATCCAAATTAACTTTCAAAGTCGAAATATCTTTGTATTGAATATTGAACGCATTACAATTAGCTTTATACTGATCAGATAGATTGGGTTCAACGTTAGTGATTCTATTTGTTCTGTGGTAGATATGGTGAAGTAAGTTTTCCGCACGCAAGAACATATTCCTGTCAAATTTAGTTTTTAAGGACGTTATCATTATTTGACATTTCAGAAGACTATCTTTGACGGCAATCAGGTCAATCGCTGGTTCTAAATGTGACTCTAAAATGTCCTCAGGTGGTGAGAAAGATTTCACTATCTGGCTACGAAGCTCTTGCACAGATCCTGTAGTACCACCTCGGAGAAGAACCTCATATTCCAATTCGGCCTTTTGTAGTGATAAAGGCTTGATTGGATACGACATTTTATGAAATAGCTAGTTTTCTTCAAAACAGGATTTGTGTTGCGATCACAATTATTGATAAGCAGTTATAATCGTTGCGTAGTGGGCGGATGAGTGAATTATAATAAATTAGAAATAATTTAAAACACTACGGGTAGGTTAGTGTTCTAAAAGCGTAAGATAGATAGGTAGACAAATTTAGAATTATCCGCACACTTAGCAACTGCAAGAATCAGCTTTGTTCTAAATTTTACACACCAAACCAATGATTGCTAATGGTTACAAATAGCCAACACCAATGAAACCAAAAAAGCAAAAAAAATACTAAGAACCCGTTTTAGTAATACTCAGCGCGATAACATACCTAATAGCGGGCGCCAATGCGACGTTTAGCGTCAGCAAGTAGGTAGTTAATTAGAAAACCAGAAAGAAGATAAATTAAAATACAAATATTTTATTGAAGAAAAAAAATTACAATTTTAACCGGCTAGGTCGCGGGTAATTAACTATATCGCACTGAGCACACTAGCTATAAAACGAGTTCTTAATAGGGGTCACTTCCCTGCGCTGCGTGGGTCTTCCTCGAGTGAAATCCGGATATCCGGAATCCGGATGTGCGATGCGGTACGTCCGTAGGGATGATTCCGGGAGTGCGGCAGGCCGGGTAGAGTAAGGAATAAACCCCAGACTTGGTCCCTGGAATTTCCGGAATTGGCCATTTCAGAAAAAATCCAGTTTCGTGCTAGTGACTGTGACATCCGAAATTTTAGATAGGTTTTAAGAGGGTGAACGCATAGGCTGGTTTAGTGAACCCCAAGGCACTTAAATGGTGATCAATGATGTGGCAGTCACTAGCAAAATCAGCTTTTAAGATGAAAGTAACTATACAAATAGTTACAGATTTTTTGTTTCGTACTCTGTTCAGCGTTGCAAGGAAATAAACATATTTTTGTTAACATTAACTAATTACTTAAAGGTGAACTAATGAACAGAGTACGAAAGAAAACAAGTTACAATTTATTGGACGAATTTCTCCAATTAAAATTCATCAAACATTAATGCTGCATAAACAAAAGGTTTTACAAATGAGTTTTAGCTACAATTAAGCATATAATATTATTTAAACTAGTCTAATGAATGATCTAGCACCGTAAGCGGAAACATCGAGACTACATTTTTGCAAAGCGGGTAGATGGATCTTTCTAGGATAACTCAAAAGCGTTATATTTATTAAGCATTAATATGATTAGGCAATTTTTAGGGCAATTAAATAAAAAGAAATAATCGCGTTACTTAATAATGCATAATGGATACATCAGTCGTTAGGTTAAGCAAGCTTAATAACTAATGAGCTAAATTTAGGTAATAAATATTCGCAACACTCACCCGTTCCGGGGAAACACAAGCACTTTTTTTAATATGAAATATAATAGAAAAAGTAGAAAGCAATTTATTTTTACTTGTAACGTAAAGAATTATATAGAATAAATTTTTGCTTTAAAAAGTAGTCAATTGACCTTTCACTGTCAAAGATGTTCGGTGAGTCCCGTCCGTCGCCTCTCATTCGATCGCCGGTGCCGGTGCAGTCATTAGCAGCGTGACGTAGTCCTTTGTATTCGCATCCAGTTTTAGCTAATAAGAAATATGTTCGTGCGGCTTGTTTGTTTGTGAATTTATTTTTAATGTAGTGTTTTTTTTTAAGTGAGTGTATTTGTGTGCGTGATTAGGTTTAATATAAAGATAAATATTTAGATAAGTTTTTATTTTTTATTTATGTTGTAACAAGTGTTTTACGTCAGTTAGAAGGTAAAACCGTTACACCTAAATTGAAAATACAAACCGAAACATAGATGCACAGAAAAACCAGAAAAATAAGACCAACACTGGGAATCGAACCCAGGTCCTCGGCATTCCGTGCCGCGTGCTATACCCCTACACCTCCGTTCATGCGCCCTCACGTGGCTCACGTAGCCAATCTTCCTCAGGAAGGTACGCGCACACAGCGAGCACGTGAGGATACCGTTTTCATAATTATATTCTATTGCCGCTGGTGGTCGGGCCTTTACCTCGTCGCGTTTGGTATCAAGATCAAACCGACGCCGAGTTTCAAAACTCTCAAGCTTACGACTCACAAGAGATCGCCACTCTCCACGGCGTGTCGCCAGTTTTTCCCACTGAGATGGCTCCACGTCACATTTTTTCATGTGGCGTTTCAGCACATCCTTATACCTAAGGAGTTGACCGCCATGCTTACGCTTGCCCTCCTTAAGTTCCGAGTAAAAGATGCGCTTAGCCACTCTCTCCTCCGCCATCCGTGAGACGTGCCCGCACCACCGAAGTTGACGCCGCATGAGATACGACTCAATGCCACCCACATTGGCTCGTCGCAGCACTTCAGTGTTCCTCACACGGTCGGACCATTGGATCTTAAGGATTTTTCGCAGACATTTAAGGTGAAACCGGTCCAATGAGCGAATGTGACGACGGTACACCGTCCACGTTTCCGCGGAATACAGGATATTGGGCAGAACAACTGCCATATACACCGAGATTTTCGTCGCTAGCTTTAAGTCATGCGAGCGGAAAACCCTGGCATCCAGCTTACCAAAAGCCGCAGCCGCAGCAGCAATCCTGCAGTTAATTTCAGCATCAAGCTCACACTTAGCAGATACAGTGCTCCCCAAGTAGCGAAATTTTTCAACCTGCTTCAGCACCTCTGAATCGAGTTTAATGGCTAGTGTTTCATGACCGTTGGCATCCAAAGACATAACCTCAGTCTTTCTTGCACTAATTTTAAGACCAAATCTACAGCAACTCTGATGAAAATCAGACACTAGCTGTTGCAGATCGCTTGGGGAATCCGCGACAAAGCACAAATCGTCCGCATACATGATCTCGGTAATCAATGTATGCGTAACTTTTGTGCTGGACTTAAATCTGGCAAGGTTTAAAATACTACCGTCAATGCGGAAACGGATGCGGACACCACCGGATGTAGCCCGCAAGGCATCACGAACTACAACTGCGAAATATAAGGCGAACAGTGTGGGCGCTAAGACGCACCCCTGCTTCACCCCACAGGAAACCGGGAAGAAGTCCGACTGTTCACCATCAACAGCCACACAGCACTCGCTGTCATCATGCAAGAGCCGTAATAACCTTACGAACTTATTCGTACACCCAATCTTTCCCAAAACGGTCCAGAGAGCCTGTCGAGGTATACTGTCAAACGCCTTCTCAAGATCAATGAAGCAAAGATAGAGCGGCTGACCTTGCTCCCTGCTCTTCTCCTGCAGTTGACGCACTGAAAAGATCGCTTCACAGGTACCCCTGTCTGGTCGAAAGCCAAATTGTGTTTCCGGCAATATCCTTTCTGAAAGTTTTATAAGGCGGTTTAGCAAAACTTTGGCGAAGACTTTTCCAGGAACTGACAACAGGGAAATACCGCGGTAAGATTTGCAGTCCGAACGATCACCCTTGTTCTTATAGAGGGCCCGGATCCGTGAAATCTTAAAACTGGCTGGAACTTTTTCCTCATCTCTCATACGGGAAAAGAGTTCCCATACCGACGACTGCAACGCTTCACCACCATATTTCAGTAGCTCTCCCGGTATAAAATCTATACCGACCGCGCGCTTATTATGTTGTTCTTTAATGGCTGAGATAACTTCCGCCCGCATCAGAGGCTGATCCAGCTCATCGGCCATTGGAAGCTGAGGCAGTGACAAAATATATTGTAGATTGGCTAACCGATCTACCTTAAGCAGCGTATTAAAGTGCTCTGCCCAGCGGTTCAAAACGTCCTCTTTGCTTTTAAGAAGAGTCATGCCGTCGTTTGACTTTAATGGCACTCTAGCAAAGGTAGATGCACCAATCAACCTTCGGATCTCAGTGTAAAACTCGCCAAGCTGATTTGTATCGGCTCGCCACTGCATGTGACGAGCTTTGTCCAGCCACCATTTATTCTTCACTTCCCGTGTCAGCTTGCGAAGTTGAAAACTACTCTGCTGAATCTCAGTCACATCCAAACACCTTGACGACCTTCCGTCATGCCGCCGAAGTAAACTCCGGTGTCTTGCAATCTCTCCAGTGAGGATCTCATCATTCTCATCGAACCAGTCCGCGTTTTTCCGAACGTTTACACCTAACGTTTCTACAGCGGCGTCTAAGATATGAGTAGACAATGAACCCCACGCATCAACAATATTGCCAGAGACCGCACTCGGCGAAAGGATCCTAGATGCCAAAGTTTCCGTATAATTCACCCTCGTTTCCAAATTCTGAAGCCTTTCCACGTCCAGACACACAAGTTTTGTCGTGTTGGACCTACGAGGAAGGCGGAGGCAGAGACGCAATTTAGCAACCACAAGTCTGTGATCGGTCCAACAATGCGCACCACGCATCACACGAGTAATCTGGCCCTGGGAAATATCCCTTTGTCTGACGATTACGTAGTCAATCAGATGCCAGTGCTTAGATCTTGGATGCATCCACGTAGTTTTAAGCTTCGCAGGGAGTCTAAACATGGTGTTTGTGATAGCTAGGTTGTATTGCGCACACAGACTCAGCAACATCTGACCATTGCTATTCATATTGCCCACACCGTGTCGCCACAAAACCTTTGGCCACGAGTCGAAATCTCAGCCGACTCTAGCATTAAAATCACCCATAAGCAAAACTTGCTCCCTACTGCCTATGTTATCAAGACAATCCGTTAATTCTTCGTAAAATTTGTCTTTAATGTCATGCGACTTGTCAAGCGTGGGAGCATAGACACTGATGACATTCAAGAAATTGTTACCGTCTAAATGTAGTCTACCCGCTATTCGTTATTTGTTGAAGCGGTAAGGAGTGCGGGGAGGGGGGCGGACTGAAAATCAGCGCTGCGCAATGCAGGCTTACGCTTGCATTCGCAGCAAATGCTGAGTTCGCTCCTTTTGCCACAAAAAACTGCCTTGTGATTAGGTTTAATGTAGGTATATTCTTTTCTTTTCGAAATGTTTAAATATTTTTTTTTATTATTATTATTTTTGTGGCAATAAATGATTTCTTTCTTTCTTTCTTTCTTTCTTTCAATGTGGTAACGCGGTCCGAAATATGTACAGGACATTCCTGAAGTCGCCTTGCAATACTAGTTTTGACCGCAAAACCTACCCCCGACCATCTTGGTTCAGTAGCAGCAGTACCCTTCCAATAAAAAGTATAACCACCGCCACTCTCTACCAGTTCGCCTTCATCGGCAAGGTGTGTTTCACTAAGAGCAGCCACATCCACATCGTAGCGATTGAGCTCCCGTGCCACAATGGCAGTTTTTCTTTCCGGGCAAGCGTTCTCAGTACGATCAATATAGATCATAGCCTTGCGGTCATAGCCTTGTTGGATTTCCTTTTATTATTATTGCAACGTCGACCACGCGATAAAAGATGCGGAGGCAGCCGTGGCTACTACCATCCTTAGGGTTAGGGCGAGCATTTTTTTTAGGGCACCTTTTCTAGCCCCCTCCCCGGCTGAGCGGGGAAAGCAGTGCTTCCCTAAATAGGGCTGCTTTGTCACTCCAAGTGCTGCCGAACTCATTTTGTCTCCCCTGTTCAAAATGAAAGCGACCACGACGCTCTTACCGCACCCTTGGAGCCGCCTGAGTGCAGGCATCAGACAAAGCCCGATTTGCATCAAATCGAACCTCTGTACCTCAACCTATCGCCCCAGGACTTCAGATTAAAGCGGAGTCCATTATCGGAAGCAGTCAAGTACGCTATTTAGGTGCACAAGTATACGCGCAAACACAAGTGCACACACTCGTCCTCCCTCTTCTGAACCCAGTGGAGCGGGAGACCGCTACGACCGGAGAAGAGCTCAGATGATGTGTCTGACCGACGGCAACTGTACGCCCTCTGCCGTCACTCTAGGCCTTTCACATTGCCTTGCTTTACCGCCGGATTCACCATACCCGTTGTGTATCTACGTTGGGTTGCCTTCACCACCGGGAAAGGCTTCATGCATTAAGCGGGAGGGAACCGCACTTAAGCCTGACTGCCGAGGCAGTAGACCCCCTCAACCAGGTTTAGCCCGCGAGCCAGCGCGGTTTATCGGGGTGTGGCCGCTGCATGCACAACAGCTTCTTGGAGCCACTGGTGAGAGATTATAGGATAAATTACCCTACTACACCCCCTAGGTTTTCAAAACCTAGTAAGTGTATGTCCCATACTAGGTTTTTGAAATGGTTTTGTGCGATACTAGGTTTTGAAATGGTCAAGCCAGTTTTTTTTTTGTACTTACTAGGTTTTGGAGTACTTGTATCTCTGAAGTTGAGCGAGATAGGCTTCTAAATGTTTTTGTATCCTGTAGGCACTTACTAGAAACCTCATTTTAAGCAAAAATCGCAAAATCGCAAAAGGTACTAAGTGCGTGTTAATGAATAAAATAGTAATTTTGTTACTGCATAGAGCGACTAAAACATATATAGTCGTTTTTTGCTGTAAACTATAAAACAAATATGGCATTTGCAAAAACAAACTAACCTTAGGATAGTTGGTTTTGAATGTAACGTTTCTCCTATCGGTTGCAGAATTCGGTACAGGCAAAACCGGTTAAGAGCGCGTAAGCTCTCCCCGCACTCAGTCTCAGTCGCATTTCAACCTTGATCAAGACTGCACACACGCGCGCGCATCCCGTTTTGAATTTATCGTCCCCTTATTGCTAAAACCGACTTGTTAGCATCAATGATAGTTTCGAGAAAAACGCATTTAAAGGTTTGAATGGTACGTTCTCTAATAAAACCTGACATTAATTGAAGTGTTTTTGTGTTTTTATTTAGATGGTTTATCTGTAAGTAAAACAATATGAGGCAATTCAGCCTATACTCAATATAAGTAGGTAAAATCACGCTTCGAGTAAAAAAAGTGGCACATATAATCGGTTTTTCTTGTAGGGGATGTGTAACGTTTCGAAATTAAGCGCCATTAAAGTACTAAAACGTAATTAGTATGTTTGTCACTTAAATAATTTTACAAACTGCACAGATCCAAAACAGGGTGAAGCGAGATCCTTTGTAACGATTGCTGGGTGGAATGTACAACCTAAAAAAACAACAACCTGTCATCGAATGATCACAACAAGGAAGTTTTTATACATTATCCGATGGGTGGTACCGTGGTACGGTTCAAAGAAAATAAACAGCTCATGTGTATCAAAACCTTTTATTTGGCATAATTCAAAAATAACCTTAATAATATTTAACAACAATCATCTAGATACACGTCATTACAATAAAATATTATTAAAAATCAAAAATAATCATATTATAGGTATATCGTTAACCCACATAGTTATAATTCGTCACTTGATTCGCCTTCGGCTACATCTGGCACGCGGTCTACGATATTTTCGCAGACAATTAGTGACTGGAACAGCCATGGTACTCTTAAGGTATAATCTGGGGACACGGCAGTGCCCCCGCCAAGTCGAGCAAAAAAAACAAAGGCACGGCCGTACCATACTTTTCTCGAAGCCATTCAGGCTATTTTCAACACCCTGTATTTTTGTTATGGCTAAAGCTAGAACCCTGAATTTTCAGTTACCTATAGGGCCTAATGGACTTAGATATATTATCAATAACATTCAGTTTGAACACGTAGATTAAGAACTATCACATGTTAAAGTTCCTCAGTTTTGTCACTGACATACCTACTCACTGAATTTTGATCATCATAATTCTAAGGTACTTCTAGCAGACCCACAAGCTCCAAATTTTAAACATAGTTAGTTTTTAGCCTACATGGTCACAGAAAAATCCAAATTGTTGCAATTTCAGTCACGTTTCAAAGTTATACAAACTGCACAAGTAAGTTTGTAATCCCATATAAATACTAGCGATTACAAAGTTACACAGCAATGACTTTATTGAACGTAGTCGTATTATATACGTATTAATGTTGAGTCTTAATACCTGAGAATTAAGGGTTAAAATGAAATTGTTTATCTTACTAATGTAATAAGTACCAAAGTTCGTTTGTTTGTGAATGTGTGTGCGATGCGAGTGGACGCGAGCATGGACGATGGAAATTGGAATATGGATGATGGACAATGGATAATGGTCGATGGACGATGGGTAGAAAATGGACGTTGGACGATGGAGTGTGGACGATGGACGATGGGCGACGGACGATGGATCATCATCATCATCATCCCAGCCTATATGCGTCCCACTGCTGGACATAGGCCTCCCCTAAGGCGCTCCACTCAGACCGGTCTTGTGCTTTTCGCATCCACCGCGATCCTGCGATCTTAACCCGGTCGTCGCTCCATCTTGTTGGAGGCCTACCCACAGCTCGTTTCCCGGTCCGCGGACGGCATCCTTCTTCGTCTGAACCCGCTAAAACATCCTTTGCTTTATTGTTTACTTTCAAATTCCTCGCGGAGTAACTGAACGACATGCTGTAAGCCGCAGTCACACAGGCGCGAGCGCGTGTTTCAGATGCGGTAAATGCGCATGATCAATAGACGACTACTGTATTGAAAAGGGCTAAATCGTCCCCTTACTGCTAAAAGCGACTAACTGCATTAATGATAGTTTCGAGAAAAATGAATTTAAAGGTTTGAGTGGTACGTTCTCTAATAAAACTTAACATTAATTGAAGTGTTTTTATTTAGATGGTTTATCTGTAAGTGAAACAGTATGAGGCAATTCAGCCTACCCAATATAGTAGGTAAAATCACGCTTTGAGTAAAAAAAGTGGCGCAGATAGTCGGTTTTGCTTGTAGAGGATGTGTAACGTTTCGAAATGAAGCGCCATTAAAGTATTAAAACGTAAGTAGTCTGTTTTATCACATAGCTAATTTTACAAACTACACAGATCCAATGGGGCGTAGCGAGATCCTTTGTAACGATTGCAGTTATTTTGACACTATTCTATTTATATACTTACAAATTATCGTGGTTATATTTACAAATCTGAAGATCTTTTGACTACAAAGCAACATTGAATATCAAACAAGGCAGAGATGACAATTTTAATAAATATTTAACATTTAGTATTATGGAAACTGATCCAAAATGCTCCTTGTAACCACAGGGTGGAATATACAACCTAAAAAAACAATAACCTGTCATCGAATAATCACAACAAGGAAGTTTTTGAACATAATCCGATGGGTGGTACAGTTCAAAGAAAATAAACAGCTCATGTGTATCAAAACCTTTTATTTGACATAATTCAAGAATAACCTTAATAATATTCAACAACAATCATCTAGATACACGTCATTACAATAAAATATTATTAAAAATCAAAAATAATCATATTATAGGTATATCGTTAACCCACATAGTCACAATTCGTCACTTGACTCGCCTTCGGCCACATCTGGCACGCGGTCTACGATATTTTCGCAGACAATTAGTGACTGAAACCAGCCATGGCACTCTTCAGGTATAATAGTTTAAGTTCCTGCACTATAACAAGTCCCCTTTTGAAAAAATGAAGTAATTAAAAAAACTAAAAAACCCGACTGCGATGTAAAAAATACAAAGTTTAAATGATTTCAATCATTACATTCTTCATAGAACTAAAAGCACAAAATAAACAAATCACTAAGGAAAGGACTTCATCACATTTCCTAACGTTGGGTATGCTGTTAAGGTTGATTAAGAGGTTTTACTAAAGAAGGTAGATATATACGTAATCAGAACATTCCATCCTCGCCCTTTTCCACCTTTCCCAGTAGTTTACACTATTATGAATAGACTGAACTGAGAATGAAAATATGACAAATAAAGCATGACAACATTAAGAACCAAATTTCGTAGCAGGCGGGACCCATTTGCAAATTATAAATCGAAAGAAAATTAATGTTATCATGCTTAATTTGTCATATTTTCATTCACAGTTCAGTCTATTCATAATAGTGTAAACTACTGGGAAAGGTGGAAAAGGGCGAGGATGGAATGTTCTGATTACGTTTATATCTACCTTCTTTAGTAAAACCTCTTAATCAACCTTAACAGCATACCCAACGTTAGGAAATGTAATGAAGTCCTTTCCTTAGTGATTTGTTTATTTTGTGCTTTTTAGTTCTATGAAGAATGTAATGATTGAAATCATTTAAACTTTGTATTTTTTACATCGCAGTCGGGTTTTTTAGTTTTTTTTAATTACTTCATTTTATTTCTTGCTTTTTAGTATAGAACTACGAAAAATATGTAACTGCTTTGTTTTGAACTAAGGTGTATTATTTGGAGCTAGTTCAAGATTTCGCAAACGATTTAATTCTTGTAATGAATTGAGGTCATGAGGGTTATTTAATAGTTTTCTTGGATCTAGTGCACTTGTGGCGTGCATTCAGTGTATGTCACTAAATCTTAATTTAAAATAGTTAAATTTAGTACATCATAATTTATTACAGAATGTTATCAATGGAAAATAATTACAAATATTTAAATTGGCATGTTTATAATAATACAATCAATATAGAAACAAATCATTATAAATAATTACAAATAATAAAATCTAATCTTAATTATAATTCAAATTAATTTAATCTTAATACTAATCTTAATAATCTAGTCTTAATAATCTAATTAAATAATGTTAATATAATAAAACAAATATAATAATGTTTATCTAATAATACTAATCTAACAATAATAATAATTAAATATAATAATTAATAATAATAATTTAAAATCGCATAATGCATTCACTTATGGTTAATCATAAATGTCACGTTGCATTATATAAACTTTATAATTATATTTTGTATGTTGAAGCGGACAAGCGCATCGTTTTTATTAGTAGATAGCAGCCCGCATCGCAACCGCCTACGTCACGGTATAACCGGTCGGCGCGCTCGCTTCCTCCGGGGTTGCGTGTGCGCGACCGCCGCCGGACAGTGAGCTTGATGATACGACGCGAGACGCATGTCGCTCTGTTCCGCCGCTTTCGCTTACGATCCGCTTATGAATTACGTATGCGCCTAATATCAATCGCTGTGCTTGTTCCTTCTATTTCCATTTTCTCCTTCTTAGACTGTGCTTGACTTTTTATCTGTGCTATACGTGTCGCTTTGAAATAAACTGTTAAAAAGCGTTCTTGTTTACATTCGCCGCGACCCGCACGATATCCACGTAAGGGCTGAGTATTTAACTAACCAACCACGCCAAACACTAATGGCTAAGCTAAATCTGCAATAATTTCCATTTTTGAAGCAAGTGTGGGTATGTTTGTGTGTTTGAAGTCGTTCTACTAAATCTTTCAATTCTTGGTCATTATCAGGCAGCTCACACGTTACGACTTGGTCAAGCATCTGAATACCTTCTGATGTATCAAATGAGGACATATCATCACACCATACGACCGGGTGCCCTCTATTTCGCATACTTACTTTTTAATGTCCGAAACTGATTACTTACGCATAACAGGTTTCGCATAATTTATTTACGTTGAATCTTAAACTTATCGAAATTTGAAATGAAATGAAATGAAATGAAAAATGAAATGAAATGAAATAAAATTTATTTGCGTGTTTTTATTTCATCATCATCTCAGCCTATATACGTCTCACTGCTGGGCACAGGCCTCCTCTCGGAATGAGAGGTGCCGAAATTTAGTTCGGCATAATTCTGTATAAGCCGAATAATTGTTTAGCCGAATTTATTTAAACATATTATTAACATGGCCGAATTTTATTATGCATAATCTTGTTTAGCATATATGTAATTTAGCCGAATTTTGATAGGCTGAAGTCCGAAAATAAGTTAGCTAATTGCTATTTATGACTAGAAAAATGTTATTAGGTTAGGTTAGAATTGTATTTGTAACGGAACGAACAACCACCAGTAAAAGAGGCATGTGCATAAAGCGGGGGGACATGGGGGCGAGCCCCCGCAATAAAGAAAACCCAGGTGACAGGATTGCTCACCTATAGGTTAGGTTAGGTTAGTATTTTGTCAAGGCGCGAAGCGCCTTAATAAGCAGAACAGGAGCTCCGCGAAGCGGAGCTCCGTCGACTTCGTCTCAGAATCGTTAAATTCATATGAATATTTGCTTTCCAGACATAAAATTGGTGTTACATTAAGTATGCAAAAGTAACTTTCTGCGTAAGTAATTTTCTGCCTAAATAATATTCTAAATTCACAAATTATGCGTAAAACCCATTCGGCTTACATGGGTTATGCGTAAAAAAATTCGGCATAAACTGTTATGTGAAAACAGTTTCGGCATAAGTACTATTATGCGTAAACAGATTATGCGAAATAGAATTATGACTTAAAAAAATATGCGTAAGCAGGGGGAACACATACGACCATATGTACGTGAGGGCTTCCTCGCAACTGAAATTCAATACGCCACCATAAGCCCACTATTGGTCTTCCTAATATTGGTTTGTGTTGTTTTTTCAAATGTGCAAGAAATACCTGCAGTCGTAACATAAATTGCCTACATAGCGTTACAGGATCATGGAGTTTCTCATTTATGGCAAACTAGCTTATGCCCGCGACTTCGTCTGCGTGGATCTAGGTTATCGGGCGGTGGCGCCCTCTATCGGAATAAAAGGTATCCTATGTTGATCCTTGGGGTTCAAACTACCTATATACCGAATTTGATCAAAATCGGTTCAGTGGTTTCGACGTGAAAGCGTAACAGACAGACAGACAGACAGAGTTACTTTCGCATTTATAATATTAACTAGCTTTTACCCGCGGCTTCGCATGCGTAAACTAATCGGTCTGGTAGTTGCACTTGAAATTTTCGGGATTTTAACAAATTCCCCTGGCAATTTCCAAAATTTATATCGTGGTCTTCCTTCATTGAGGTTGTGTTGTGAATAGCTGTACAAAATTCAAGACTCTAAACCCAGTGCTGAAATTTCAAAAATGTTGCCTATCCAAATTCAAATCATTTATTCAGTAAAAAGGCCGCAATGGGCACTTGTACACGTCATTTTTTACCCGACTGCGAAGAAGGAGGGTTATGTGTTTGACGCGTATGTATGTATGTATGTATGTCTATTCCTATGTCGCACCCCCAACCGAATAAAGCAGTAATATGAAATGCCTTAGTTTACAGGAAAAATAAAAAAAGGAAAATCGCTCGTATTGCTTAAGTTTTTGATGAAATATTTAGTGTTCTGATGAAAGGCTACGCAGAAATAAATAAGCTATATATGGTTTTGACAGATTAAAATAACAATGCATAAAACTTTAAAAATAAAAAAATATATACATTACATTTATATTCACATGCGCATTTATGAGTCATTTTTTTTAAACTGTTTATACGTCTTTATTCGGCTAAACATGCTCGTAAAACAATTTTGTAACAAACACACACATACATTCTTAAGCAGTATTTGTGCCATAATTATGCGTCGTATTATACGTTTACGTCTTTATTCGTGCACTTTTAACTAGTTATTATTTTAGTATTTTAATATTACTGCTTTATTAACTCAGTGACAATATCACGAAAATAAGTGTAAAAACTCTGTAAAAATGATTTCACAGGGGATCATCGGGATAAAACAAAGGATATAGTAATCAAACGTTGATTATATTAATGAAATAATAAGGAACAATCACTTTCATTATGAATATACCCAATAATAGAACGTAATCATGATATTTTCTTAAGTATTATCTAGACGTCAGTGAAAAACCAACAAAACCAGCAAAAACAGATAAATTAGTATTAATTGTACATGGAATGAGCTAAAATTAATCGAAATACGTATTATGATTTACAACAAATAAGTGTACAGATATTTTTTCAAGAATTAATCAAATTATTGGACATTTAATAAAACATAAATAAGAAACATTGGCAATAAAATTTCTCTGTAGAAAATATTAACATAATTATGTTTTTTCAAGTTATGACATTTTTTATTTGTACTAAAGTATATATTCGAACTTATTAACTGTATTCTCTCACTTCTAGATAAAATATTTCTTGTACACAGAACAACTATGATAATCTAGTTAGTTATTTAAAATTAGTTTTTAAGTTCAGATTGATCGTTACGTACTTAAACTTTTAAATGTGTACATATTGTAGTTACATAATAATGCACTGATTAACATGTTATTATTCTTTAAATCAACAAGGGATTTCTTAATATTATTAATCCTACTAATAATTATAAATGAAAAAGTTTGTGAGTGAGTGAGTGAGTATGTTTGTTACTCTTTCACGTTGAAACTGCTGGCCGGATTTAAATAAAATTTGGTATGTAGCTATCTGGACATCTAGAATAAAACATAAGATACTTTTTATTTCGATATTCCCATGGGATAGGGATAAAATCTCGAAACAAAAGCGGCTGGGCTTAGATTTATGAAATTTGACATGATTGTTTTTATTATTAATGTAAAGTCAATGAAACCATGATTTGACTTTCGGAAATTCCCACGAGAATTTTTAAAATCCTTAAATTTGAATTCAGATACTGTATCTAATGATTTATGAGTGAAGTCGCGGGTAAACACTAGTATCAGAAATATAAAAGTTTGTGAGTGAGCGAGTGAGTGAGTGAGTATGTCTGTTACTTCTTCACGCTGAAACGGCTAGACAGATTTGGATGAAATTTAGTGAAAAGTTAGTCTATAACCTGGATAAACATAGAATCCTTGTCTCAATATTCTTACGGGATAGGGATAAAATCTTTAAATAACAACCGCTAAGCTTAGAGTCATCAAATTTGGTATGTAGGTAGCTGGACTTCTGGAATAACACATAGGCTATTTTTCATCCCGATATTCTTACGGGATAGGTATAAAATCTTGAAATTTTTACCGCTGGGTTTAGAGTCTTGAAATTTTGGACATTTGTTTCTATATCAACTTCAATGAAAACCACGATATAGGTAAATTTAGGGATTTCCCAGTGGAATTTTGTAAAATCCTGAAACTTTAATTGCGACTACAGATCGAATAGTTTAGCAGTGGGACGTATATATGCTGGGATGATGATGATGATGAGTGAGTATGGATTATAATAAATGTAGGTGCCGCTGATGAATGAATGTTTACGGAGGTAAACCTTATGGAACAGTTATAACCTACATAACTTGTTTTTCATTATTTCTAAGTTTTAATGATTACCACTCGCAATAACAGAAGTCATGTTCACTGTTAGGTATGCTTTATGTTTTAGTCTGTAGTGCACTTTGAAAAGTCAGATCAGTTACAACATAGCACTTGTAACTGTCAAAATCTCAAAACTATACTGTAATGTAAAGAGTTTAAAATCCTAAGATGTACTGTATCTATAAGTATATCAACACAGGTCAAGTTTAATAAAACCTAGTACCTACTTAATAAACTGCAACAATACGTAAGGTACGTACAAGCATTCTGATCGTCGATCATGTTCAACATTCGTCAGCATCGCGAATTCCGTAAGTTTTTGTTGCAAAGAAGACATGTTTTCAAAGTATTATATTCACTTATTACCTACACTCAACACTGTCATCTGCACTTTTCCCGATGACTGATAAAAACGGGATTCCCGCTGGAGGGCGAACAGGCCTTACAAGCAAGCTTGCAAAACTAAATCGTTGGATATATAGTGCGAAGTACAATGACATAATGAACAAATATGTCCATAATTATTTAATAAAGTTTTTCAAATATCATTACAACATAGAAACAGTCACAAACCAGACGATAAAAGTACATTACATTAAAAACAGAAATCTATTGAACTTGTATAAATTCTTTACGTCTAGAGTGAAAGATTTGTTCAGTAAGAATAACGACGTAAAAGGTTCTACAATTCTACGTGTTCCTACTTTTTGGGCGAATAAAAATGTTTTAATTTTTAACGTCCTTATTCAGGTAACTTTTTGTATATCGAGGCCGCGTAATATATTGTAATGGTTTTGTTCTCCGACATAAACTAATTTTAATTTCGGAAGTATAAACACGTGTGTGTAAATATCTCCGTGAATGTACGTCTGAGGAGTACGAAAAAAATTGACGTGATAGATGTTAATGTGCGGAATTCAAAAATGTAATAAAATTAAAAGTCGGGTAAAAAGTTTTACCGCTTTATTCGGTTGGGGGTGCGATGTCCTCTCGTAACTACTCAACGGCTGAACCGATTTTGACAAATGATACGTCATTGGATTCGTCTTGGTGACGCGAGTGACACTGGGTACATGAATTTCTTGAAAAATTAAAATTGCGGATTTTTGGCGTCAAATTGTGAGTCTTCAAAAAATTTTTTTTATTCAATCCTTTCGAGTAGGGTATCAAAATTAAGAGATTTAAAGAGAGATTACAAATATATATACAATTCATATGATTAAGTTTAGTTTGGAAGAATAAATTGGCAATCAATTCATTCAAACAACGGTAGGCAGATAAATACGCCAACTACTAGATATCATTGTGCAATAATTTTCTCTATGAAACCCATGTAGAAAAGAAGTACTAAGATACAAATAGTGTAATAGTACATTGTGTCTTAAGACGACGAATTGGGCATTTTGGTCCCAGGGAACTAGAGTTTTCTCAGCAATTACAAAACATATCAAAGTGATATTTGAAAACCTGATTCTTCATTTCAATGACTTCATTTTGATGGTTGCCGAAACACGATTAGTAAAACTTTATAGCATAGAAAAAAATATCAAAGATACCTCTTTTATGACAGGGATTTGCTTGTTACAGGCAACCTAGATCAAGATTAATAGAGTCATAAAATCTCACAATTAAGACCAAAGTTTTAGATAAATTCTATCAGTAATCTGTCATTAACTCAGACTGATATAACTTGATAAAATAATAATCAGTTGTAAACCAATAAATAAATAAAGCACAAGTAGTTAATCTTCCCGTGGTTAGGTAAAGACAACTATGAGTAGTAGGGATTCGCCGGTCCCTAATCAAATTTTTTTGGGGCCGGCCAAAATGGCGAACTTGGGGGCGTGGAAAACTAAAAAAAAAAAAAAAAAAAAGTTTGGTATCAAAAAAACCGCAACACCCCACTTGGAGCCATTGGACGAGGTTTCAGAAAGCTCCACCCACTCCTTCCTATATATATTTACTGTATTTCTAATACAATAGCAACGTCTCGACGCCAGCACATAAAAGGTTCGATCCCTTTTTTTGGTCGATTGCCACCTGCAGAAGAAAAAAATGCTACCTGCGCTCGGACGCTGTTGGCGGTGATGCAATCGATACAGGCTTTATTAACCGACTTGTGCGATGCGCAACAAAGGGAGATAATGTATTTTGATTCTGGTTTAGCACGATTTGCAATTAATCAATAGGTATTTTTTACCCGAATGCGAAGAAGGAGGGTTATTGTTCTTCTGAATTCGTAACTTCAACGATTGCAATAAATCTAACCTAACCTAAACCTACCTTTTTACATGATGATATATACCGAATAGAGAAAGGTTTTAATTGAAAATAAGAAGTTTGTAAATGTTATGTTTGTTCCCTGCTGAATTCGTAACTTCAACGATTGCAATAAAACTAACCTAACCTAAACCTACCTTTTTCCATGATGACATGTACCGAATAGAGAAAGGTTTTAATTGAAAATAAGAAGTTTGTAAATGTTATGTTTGTTCCCTGCTGAATTAGTAACTTTAACAAATGCACTACATCTAACTATGATGATGATTATTATATTGGCGTGCATTCCGATGCTAAATACGTAAAAAACACGTGGACAATAGATTGTTGGTTCGCTACCTGCGGTCAACTCGTGTCATAAATTGCATAAGCCAGCTGCCTGATTTAGGCTTTGTTATCTTTGATGGTTTCCCACGGTTCCCTCAACACAGTATCGTCCAAAATTTGTTGTGCTTATTATCGTAATTTCTTTGTTTTGAACCACAATATTTCTTCGTTGAATTCATAACTTTATGAATTATCATAATTCTAACCTAAAGGCCTGTGACTAGCAGTGGGACGTTTATAGGCTGGGATGCTGATGATGATACAGTAAATGGTTTTAATTGAAGATAAGAAGTTTGTAAAATGTTACATTTTGTATTGTCATTTGTAACAAATCGTTATCTTACCTGCGTATGTAAGTACCTACTCTATGCTCTGAGTTACATAAACAGTAAATTATTTAAAAAAATTCTTGTATCAAACTATCCGCAGTCTTTAGTTATATTTAATAACTTGCTTCGCCCCTTTCGTCAGCGATGCATTTGTTAAAAAATGATAGTTTTTAACTTGTGGAATAAGCTTACAGTTTCTTTAAAACGCAGGTTTAAACGGCCACCAATCTATGTACAAGACAGCTTCAAATACAGGTTTGAACTTGTAACATCGGAATGTGTATAAAACGATTGTATCAAACGATCTAACGTCTTTTGTTATTTATTAACTTCGTTCCAGTAAGCTAACAGCTCCTTTAACAAACACGTTTCGACCAGTCGCTTCCATAATAATATGAACAAAGGGATGGCAAAATACACAGGTTCAGACTTGTTGGAATTATATTGAATATAAAAGCAGGCCAGTTCCAATTCACTTCATATCGTCTCAGATAATTCATCAAATCAGATCCCCCACCCATCCAAGGGATCCGCAAAGTGTAATTATATTCAGTGTTTGAAATTCGTAGTGTCAGTGTTTGTTGCTGTAATAATGGATGTAAGTATGTAGTTTTTATTAGTATTGTATTTGTACTTACTTGTCTGAATTTTTGATTGATTGTAATAGGTACAATCTTTAACCATTTTTGTGTTTAGGTACCGCGTAACTGAACTTTGAAGCACTGTTTAACTATTTTTTTCTATTGTTATAGCATTCTGAAGAAAACACCTTTAAAAACTATTATTATCCGGAAACCCATATTGTACCGAGCGATGATGAAGAACGTGTCCCTCCATTAAAAATAAAAAAAAAAAACAATTTCCAACAAGAGGCCTAGTAACAGCATACATGGGTTCTTCGAAAAACGCAAGAAAACAAAAATGATCAAATATTCTTCAAGCGTGAGCCAAGCCACCGATGAGGGCATAGCTTTTATTAAATCCAATCAAGACGACGGAGCTTATGCGTCGCACCTCATCAAAATAGAACTATATGATTGGGCAAAAATAAAGAACGTTCCCTCCTCAGAACAGTGGAAACATGCAGACGTACGTGTTAAATATTACGCTCACCACTCCGATAATGATGACCACGTGGAAAAAACAAAAGATGTAATTTACAACATTACCAAGCAGTTAGCGGCTAAAAGTGATTGTGTTAACTTTGTAATAGACAGTGAGAAATAAGTTTATTTTATGTTGTTATTCGGTTGCCTTAGTATAACCACCTTTTGTTTTCTTTTTCTCCTTTTTTTTTTTATAACGCTCTTAAACGCACATTATTGTTCCTTTTGTTAGATTTTATCAACTGTCTAAAAGAGGCGATAACTTAATTCCAACTCCACCCACATCAAACCATCCCCACCATTAGACAAATGATTTTTGGCCTATATAAGTAAATCAGAAAGAACCATACTCCATCACTATCCACAGCCGTTAAAGCGAACCTACAATATGGATCTACAAAATTCACATTACGATGAAGAACTTTATCAACTCTGTAAAGACATCGAGATGCAGCACCAAAAATCAAATGGATATTCACCAGCTTCGCAGCCGCAATATTTATCTTATGCTGGTAACCCTCTGTTGATAGAGTGGCAAGATGAAGAAGACATTGAAACTGACAATTTAGAGACGATGCCTATGCATGAAGATGCATATGAACCTGCAATTTGTCATCCGTCAAATGGATATTCACCATCTTCGCAGCTGCAATATTTAAATTGTTCCTGTAACCCTCTGTTGATACAATGGCAAGATGAAGAGGACATTGAAACTGACAATGTAGAGACGGTGCCTATGTGTGAAGATGCATACGAACCTATAATTTGTCATCAATCAAAAAATGGATATTCACCAGCTTCGCAGCCGCAATATTTATTTTATGCCGGTAACCCTCTGTTAATAGAGTGGGGAGATGAAGAGGACACAGCAATTGATAATATCGAGACGGTGCATATGTGTGAAGATGCATATGAACCCCTAGTTATACGTTGTCATAAATTATGACTGGAAAAAAGATGGTGGAAGTAAAAAGTTTATATATATTTAACATGTGTATGTATAATCAAGTTTAGTATTGAAACTTCTTGTGTGTGTGTTTTTTTTTTTTAATTATGTTTCAACAAATTGTTTTGATTGGCCTCTTGCATTTTCATTTATTTTATCCTGTGTGTACCTAAGTATAATATGCATTATGAAAATAAAAGACAATTATTTTGTTGAAATTTTAATTTATTTCGAAAAAAATTGATCTGAACATATTTCTTACAATAAAGTCATTACATAAGGTATTTTCAAAAAATAAACTTAAAAAGTCAGACATCGTTTTACCTTTAAACTTAAAATATATGTAGGATCATGGATGTGTCAGGAGGGCGGTATATGATCTGGATAGGGGTATCCAAGCCCATAATTCGTAGTAAACCAAATAAAAGATCAAAGTATTGACGGTAGACACAACGGCAATTTATTAAACAGAAGGTAGGTGACCTAATAATTAATCATAATCACTCATGTTATTTTAATTAGAAACGAAGTAACACCACTAAGGGTGTAAGTACAGGGAGGCAGAGTAACAATGTACTTGGTTTCCAAAGTACCGTGCATCAACCAGTATGAGGGTGTATTAAACCCTTAGAGTAAACCGACTGGTTTGTCGGGAGCGAGTGCTCTTGAGTCGAGACTAAGCAAGACTGACGATATGACGGCTGCAGGCCGTTTTATAGGGCATCCCCACTCTCATTCGCTACCGACAACCCCGTCCAATGGCGCGTTCGAAGCGCCATCTGTTCACTCAGAACTTAAATCATAATAAACGACATTATCTTAGTGCTATATGCGTTAAACATAACGAAATAATCCAACATTAATTATCATTATCAAATTACAGCGATTTAACAGCTAGTTTCATATTACAATAACAAAATAACAACCTTTGGTTGGCTACGCCGTATTTAAGAATGTTTATTACCGGAATAATTTGTCGATTCTAATTCTTAATGCTAAGTCAATCTTTTTAATTAAGAACATTAATTATGGTACTCGTATCAGCCAGATATATCACATTTTCAATTGTTTAATCAAAATAAGGAGGTCAAATTCTGTCTACCTCACATTCAATTGACAACTAGGGTAGACCGGGGACAATAGAAACACGTCATGACTGAAACAAGTCAAATTTCTCGAAAACTATAATACCTACGCGTATGACGCAACATTCAGAACACGCGGTCGTTCATAGCGCAATCCCTGACCAATAGCGCTCGAGCGACCGAGCGGTGTGGACGTGTCGAGGAGCCATCGAAATTTTTCGCAGTCAAAAGTAAGTTTTTGTGATCTACTATGTTTTCTAATAACTTTTTTTACTCTTGTATTTTGACTGATTAAATTATTTGAGTGTTTTAGTAAGGAATAAACGCGTGTTTTGATTGTTATGGATCAGCTTTCGAGTCATTCTGATGAGTAATATTTGACCTTGAATTAAAAAATGCGATGTGGGGACGGTAGAAACAAGTTGCTCGGGGACGATTGCAACGTTTCAATCGTCCTCGCGTTTTAATCGTCCCCAAAAGTAACCCACTTCAAATATATGGAGGTTCTGTGTTCGATGCACATGCTGTTTACAATTTTTTCTGCTATTTTTGACCTAGTTAAAAATATTTTACTTAGTAGTTGTGTCAAATTAAAACCGCTAAATAATCTGTTGCTTTATATATATATAAAATAAAAATAAATTATTTTATGATGATGTATGTTGTAGTGAAATATTCTTTCGGTAGGTATTATCGATTATGCTCTGAATCTTTGGTATTGCTCCTTCTGATATGACATGTATGCTATGTTTAATTCTTATATACAAGCTGTTTGACCCTAACTGGTTAATCCTCTCATCTACTCCAAAGTCCGCCTTTGTACAAGTATCTCAAAGTTTTTCGATTGTATTTTGTTTCTTTTCTTTTGTGCAATAAATTGTTTACATACATATATACATACAAGCTATAAAATGGTGAAGTTCCATCAAAATCCGTTCAGTAGTTTATTACTTCTCACAAATATTCATTTTTATACTTTATCTTAGTAAAATTATTGTTACGTAATACGTAAATTTATATATTGCATATTAGATATTTAAATAAAACACTACACCACTACATCTTGTGTTTTTATAATATACTTATATTTGCCTTTTTTTTAGATGCCTCGAAAACGGAAGCATGTTACCGAAAGGTCCTCAAAAAGCATGTTTGCCTATCAACAGGCTTATGAAGAAGTACTAGCAGGAAAGTCCTTGAGAAAGGCGGCAGAAATGTTTGGCCTGGATCATGTTTCCTTATTGAGGTATAAAAAAAAGAGAGAAAATGCGCTTGAAAATACACCGATAGAGAATATAACAATGGGTTATAATTCAGCAAAAAAAGTGTTCTCAGCCGCTCAAGAAAATGAAATTGTAGATTATGCGATAAAGTCGGCTGATATTTACTTTGGGCTATCTACCAAAGATTTAAGGAAACTGGCCTATGACCTAACGGTCAGATACAACCTTGCAAGACCAGCTACGTGGGATACAAATGAGACTGCTGGAGTGGAGTGGCTCAAAGGTTTTTTAGGCCGCCACCCAGAACTATCTGTTAGGTGTGCTCAAGCCACAAGCTTGGCTCGAGCCACCAGTTTTAATAAGCACAATGTCGATGAATTTTTTGACAACTTGGAGAAGGTTCTTGACCGTGAAAAGTTTCAAGCTAAGGATATTTACAATGTCGATGAGACCGGCATAACGACAGTTCAGAAACCCAATCGGATTGTTGCTAAGAAAGGCATGCGGCAAGTTGGTGCATTAACGTCAGCTGAGCGTGGTTGTTTGGTAACAGTTACCATAGCGGCTAATGCAATTGGAAATGTACTCCCCCCGATGTTTACGTTCCCACGGGTCAATTACCAGGATCACTTTATCAACGGCGGGCCAATTGGTAGTGTTGGAACTGCAAACAAGTCTGGTTGGATGCAGGAAGAAGATTTTCTCGTATTCCTGCAACACTTTCAAAGGCATACAAATTGCTCGTTGGAACACAAAGTGCTAATGCTTCTTGACAATCATTCGTCACACGTGTCAATCAAGTGTATTGACTATTGTCGTGAAAACGGTATCGTGATGCTATCTTACCCCCCACATTGTAGCCATAAGCTGCAGCCACTAGACCGCTCCGTGTTTGGACCTTTAAAGAAAGCAGTCAATACAGCGTGTGATGCCTGGATTCGAAACAACCCTGGAAGAGTAATGAGCATTTATAACATCCCGAGTATAGTTGCTACCGCTTTACCTCTGGCGGTAACTCTATCTAATGTTCAAGCTGGGTTTAGAGTATCGGGAATTTGTCCATTTAATAGACAAATATTCAGTGAATTGGATTTTGCGCCCTCGTATGTTACGGACAGGCCAGATCCGAACGATTTGAGCGTAACATCAAATAGTGATCAACCTTTACTTAATTCAGGTACTTCACACGCAAGTTCTTCAAGAATTGCTTCAATTATAGAACAGCAATCTTCTGCACAACTTGATGCCACCGCAGGTCCCGCTCATCTGAGAGATTCGGTCATTTCTCCGCTAAATTCCTCCGCTATACTTACATCGGATAGTCAAGACGATTTGCTAAGCTTACCTGTGCCTCTGCCTCCACAATCAAGTTCACAATCACAATTAAGTTGTAATGCCGTACCTGACCCGGAAGCGCCATCGACTCAGGCAAGTTCTACAGCTCTACAGTCAAACTTTGCTACCGAAATGAATACCGTCACTCCGTACTATCCACAAGGTTCAGTAACTCCAGAACTGCAGCAGACTTTCACAATATTGGAAGCTCTGTTTTCTTCAGAATGTTCAACTACTCAACAACCAAGTCTTGATGCCGTAAGTACTCAGGAAAGCCTTACTACAACTCTAGCATCACATTTCGCTATAGACCGTGAAATTGATGCTCCACAAGATTTGCTAACTTCGCCGCCACGTTCAAATCCTGTACCTGTATCTAGATCAGATATTGAATTTCAACCCGCTTCAAGAACATCACCGACATGTAAACCCAATTCCACTGGATTTAAAGAAGTTGTTTCATCTTCTCTTTTATCAAAGAACTCTGCGTGCCAACAGCTAAGTACAGATACTGATCCTCTGGCAATTCCTGGACCATCTACAAAATATTTTCTGCCAGAGTCCGTAAGACCTTTCCCTAAAGCAGCACCTAGAAAATCGACAAGAAATGTAATGAAAAAAAAATCTACCGTATACACTGATACTCCGGAAAAAGAGAACATTAGAATACAAACAGAAGAAAGAGAAAGAAAGAAAAATGCTGCCAAAGTAAAAACTAATATGAAGAATATGAAAGTTATGAAAAAAATCACAAAGAAAAGAACAACTGGTAAAAAGAAACCATTAAAAAATAGCAATAGGAATTATTCAAGTTCGGAAGAAGAGGAGGGAGTTATTTTTGATGGAAATGAGGACGAATCGGTGTCAGATGTATCGGATGACAAAGATCAGCTCGATTCATCCAGTTGTGAGTCGTCTGAAAATGCAACTGCACCTTTATCGCTTGTGAAAGAAGACTGGGCTATAATTAATTTAACATCTATGAAAAATCTTGTGCATCGTTATGTCGGGCAAATACAAAATGTTACACGTCATGGCTACATAGTAAAATTTGCAAAAAGAATAGATGACCACAAATTTAAGTGGCCGGTGAAAGATGACATAGCAGAAATTATGAACTATCAAGCGGTTAAAAAAATTAATCCGCCCGACATTAAATCTAAAAATCGACGTGCTATCATTTTTGAGTTTAAAAAATCATTGCGAAAGTTCAAAATCGAATAAAAGTAACATTTCCTATACGGACAAGACTGATTAATATGTTTATTAAATTGTTACCTTTAACTTTATGCTATGAGAGACTGATTTTTCATTAAGTTTTTAAATAATACATACATACATAATAATTATATAAGTTTTGTACTTAAGGTAAATATTATTGAAAATATTGAATTTTCAGAGTTTAATTAGTTATAGAAAGAGCTTGCTAATCGTTCATTCACGGGTAGGTACTTTTTTGAATTAAAAAAATTTTTGTGCGTTATAATTCTTTTTAAAGCTAGTTTCTGGTCATATCAGATTTGCAATAGGTTTTCTTGTGAAGCTTGGTTTTTATTTAGGAACGAATTATGATAGGTCAGATTTAGAGTAAATAAATAAAAGAATTGGGCATGTCCTACCTAAAACCAGATAGATTCAGACTTATGTTACTCAGACCATTTCATTCAGAAGTTAACAAATCGCACATAATTTCTCCAGAAATAGACTTTAAAAGAAACTGATTTATTCAGAATTGTGTATCCAATTTTAATCTGATCTGTCTCGACTAAGACTACTTTTTGATTGTTTCTAAGACTGACTATATGTTAATTAAAGATGTTGGTTATTTCTAAATTATACACTACTCAAAAGAAAATACCTAAGGCCCATCTGAGTTTCATTGGTAAAATAAAAATAAAAATAGTTTTTGTTTTTACCTGAAAGCAGTAAATGCAATAGAGAAAGGTAGGTAGTACTGTATAAATACAAATACAAAACTTTATTTGTATTTTAAAGTAATCTATGAAACTAGTGGTAACTACCTGTTTTCTTTTGAATAGTAGGTATATACATATAATATTTAAAAAAGAGTTGAGAAACATTTTTTATTTTAATTTGATATATCGGAACGATATAATTTTTGTTTTGTTTATGTTTGAAGCAGAGAAAAGCTTGGTAAAATGCAAGCAAACTTATTTTATTTTGTAGCACGTTTTGTCGTGCACTCTTTATAATTTTTAATATATTTTTCAAATTCGCCTAAAGGCATTAGGTATAAACTTTGTTTTATATACCTACTTGAGTATTTTTCATTTTATATTTTAATTTGATATATCGGAACGATATTATTTTTGTTTTGTTTATGTTTAAAGCAGAGAAAAGCTTGGTAAAGTGCAAGCAAACTTATTTTATTTTGTAGCACGTTTTGTCGTGCACTCTTTATAATTTTTAATATATTTTCCGAATTCGCCTAAAGGCATTAGGTATAAACTTTGTTTTATATACCTACTTGAGTATTTTTCACGAGACTGACTATAAGTAGGTAAGTACCTACAATTGTTAATAGAGAAGGTTGATTATGCGTTTATACCTGCTGAGCTGGCAACGTTGCATATTTGTTAGTTTTTCTCGATTATTCTATAAAAATTGAATATAAATTATAAATGTAGTCTGATAGAACTGTTCTTAATAATTATATAGGTAATGTGTCCGCTGCAATAATTATTCGTGATAGACCTTTATTTTCTTTAGAAACCGTTAATAAAAAAAATCGTTTTTAAAGAATATAAAACTCTATCATGAATAATTATTGAAGTAGACACATTAACTTATATATTAAGAACAGTTCTAACAGACACGTTTTTAATTTTCATTAAATTTTTATGAAATGTAATCGAGAAAAACTAACAAAAATGCAACGTTGCCAGCTCAGCAGGTATAAATGCTCTTAAAATGTATCAGATGAAGCTTAAGAACATTTTTATTGCATTTTGACATATGTCCTCTTAAATATTATTTTAAATAAAACAATTTGAACTGATTATCTTGAGTCTATTACTTAATTTTGCATCCCGACGTTACGAGTTCTTTACCTAAACCACTCGTTTTCACAGGGTACGGACGTACCTATCTATATTATACGGAGTGGTTATGATTGAAACATTGTTATAATTGAAACAAGCACTTTTGTATGAAAATTTAATATGCTTTTTCCGCTTTAATTCTATGTTGTTTTTTTTACTATTGAATCATAACTATTTCGATTAAGTTAAATGTATAAGGTAGCAGCAACAAAGATAACTAAAAGTCATATACATTTTTTTTTATGCGCGTTTTTTAATCGAAATTTTCAGAAGGTCATAAATTGTAAAATATTTATGTTACGCATGTGGAATTTTGATGATTTCATTATATACTATGGTAGCAATGAAAAAGATTGTAACAGATAAAATTACTTTAATTGTGCCGAAGATATTAAGGTGTTTCAATTGACCTCACATAGTGTTTCAATTGACAGTCATATGTGGTCAATTGAACCACTCTGCCCCGTTACCTTTATTACGTTATAGTCAAATAACTATGGGTGATAGACCTTTCAAGTTCATCTTATTTAGGGACCAGATAACTAAACTTGAAATAATTTAGGTCTACATCTTTCTAACCATAAAAATATAAAAGTTACAGGCGGTTAAAGTCAAATCGTTTCAGTTGTCCCCGGTCTCCCCTATATAAACTAAACAGTATTCACCACAAACCGAGGTAAAATTATTTTGAATTGACACATGATTGAACCATTTCTTTGCATTTCTTTTTAAAAACATCTTATGATAACCTGAAGGCTTTCTACCAAATGAATCAAAGTATTCACCATTACCATTAATATCAATATGAATTGCTATCCAGTGAGAGCCAGGTTTTGAGTCAGGATCCAAATTGCTTATGATATAAACCGGAAGATTTACAAAAATGGGAATCCTGTTAGCTGGGAAAACGTTTGATTGAATCGTGGGAGAAATTTTTTTCATGCATAATTGCAATTCTCCAGTATCCATTATTCTATTTACTGATGAATTCGTTACTGAGGTCTAGGAACTAGTGGTATAACGTTTTACAAACCTATGTTTATATATATTCTATTTAACTATTATAATCTACGCTTACATCACGATGTTTATTTATTTCAATGATATTATCGAATTCTGCATAAACGATACAATTAACAGTCGTAGTTAGGGCACTTTCAAATCGAACTTCTAACCTCACACTGCCATGTCTAACAAGATTCCAATGTGAAGTAGAACTCGCCGATAAATCAGGTGTTAAATCAAAACACAACAAACAATATCCATTTCCATAAGCATCTCTAGTTATTGAGTTTCCTTCATTAAGAAAATGAATACCAGTTCCGGAAAATAACGTGTGATATGTAGATACCATTAAACCAGTACTGAAAGATGGTTGTAATGTTTTTGAAGGAATTTGGTGACCGTCAACATACAAACTGAAGAAGTTCATATTATGGTGATGGAAGTTAAAAGGATTATGCTTTAAATTACCATTAAATGCGGTGTTATCAACAAAACCCACGATACATCTTTTTGGAACTTGACCGAGAAATATATTATCAAGTGTTTTGCCTTGTACCCCTGATGGTATTGTAAGTACTTTGACTTCCGCTCTTGTGATGGGATATTTTGCTGTCGTTGAATCTAAAACCTTTTGATGTGCAAGTAAAACACTTGGATTAATTTTTGTTCTCCTGATTATTAAACTAGCATCCGTAATTCGAACTTTAAGTTTTTTATCTTGACTGCACATGAGATTAAACGACTCTTTTGATCATACTAATTTGACGCGGATTTCAACGCCATTTAATAAAAACTTTTCTTGATTGAAAATATCACCGTGTAAGTGACCCATCATTTCAACTTCCTTACTATCTTTGATAAATCCTTCTCTTTTAACCCACCCTTTGTTATTTGCATCAGTTGCATCCATATGACTCGCAGTGTCTTCGTACCACAGTCCGCATGTAAGATGAGACTCTTTTGCTGCCGGTCCATAATTTAGTAGAGTTTCCATATATGCACGGTACGCATATGTATTATTAGGCGGTGATACTAGTTTTTGGTTTAAATATACATCCAATTGGTTAAAAAGTGAATGTAACCAATTATTCACCGGTGCAACATGAGTTTCAGCTGATTTTAAGTTAGTACCATCTTGATTTAATACTTTGACTTTGACATGGAGTAAAGTGTGAGATAGGTCAATGTAGTCATCACCCGATCCTGGAACTTGAAATTCAATAGGACCATCATCAGTTAAAGAAGAAATAGGTTTGTAATGTATCCACTGGCCATTTTCTATACTTGTTTGCGTTGATGGAAGAGCAAACAAATCTAACTCTGACTTAGCACATTCACACGACTGATTATGTAAAAATGACATGGTTAGTTAGAAAAAATATCGCTATTATTTATCTTCTTTTTAATTTTTTTTCTTCCTTTCCCTCGCAATGCTTTTGGTGCAATGGCGCGCTTTCGACTTTCTCGCCTCATTTTATACCCAGACCCTGACATTAAAGAATCGATTTTTTCATCAGCTTTTCTTTTTAAATTAGCGCTTGCATTTTTAAAACGAGACTTAATGGATTCATTCATAGGATTCGAATTCACCATATCAGACAATAGACCAACACCTGCATTTAATGCTTCTTTGCCAACCGTTTTAAAACCACTAGATAATAGAGGAAATACAGATCTAAAAAGTCCTCCCAAAAAACTACCTATACCATGTCCTCGTTGGTGAGGAACACCTTTGTACACAATTCCTACTCCCGAACCAGCTTGATGAGAATAATAATGTTGGTATGGACAGAGAATATTTCCTCGTCTATGACTCATTTTATTCTTTGAAAATGTAGCTTCACGCACGAAGTTCCGAACTGGAATGGAACTTTTCCCCCCGTATGCGTTCTTATATCAATTTCAATAGTATCAAACTCTCTACGCAAAACAGGTATGTAATGTGCAGGAGAAAAGCTATGCATTTTATATGCTCCATAAATGTATTTTGTTGGATCAAGTGGTATTATTCTTACTAACGATGTCATGACATCCCCTACCACTTGAGGTTGAACGATATCTGAATATATAAACAATTGCGATGGTAGTCCCAAATATAAATTAGCAGGATACTTTCCAAGTTGAGTTTGAATAAGGTTCGTATTCGGTTTAAAACCTAGCTGAAGGTTCAGTATTGGTGTTGCACGTACAGAAATGATGTCTTTATGTAAAGAAGTGACCTTAATAACTTTCGATATTCCGTCATAGCTAAACTTCACTTTGTTCTTCAATAATAAGTTTTCATTAAAAGCAGACAAAAAGTGATCAATATCGTCGTATGTCGTAGCGGGAATATATGATTTATATTCAACGGGAACAGGCTTTTTTTCGGTTGCCAATATTGCTTTCTTTTTTACATACACTACGTTTTCATGTGCTTGAACGTTGTACATTGAGCATGGGTAATGGAACTCCACTAATCCTACTACCCATTCCCCCTCTAATTTTATTGTCTTTGGTAGTTTTGTTAGAAAGTTGGCTGTTGTATTTTCAGGGTAATATAGTGCTGAACTGTTGCTTAGCAAAGTTAAATAAAAGCTATCTTCACTCATATTTCTTCTAAACTCGATGCAGGTATCCAACTATTAAATTTATTCGGATAACCTTTCCACTTCACAAGCACCTCCTTTCTGCTACCAACTCGTCTTGAACGTATTATTTTATCTATTTTATATGTGATGGTGGGGTTATAAATAACTTTCTGTAACTCTTTAGAATAAAAAGTGCCAGTGATTGGTTCATTCTGTAAGTCCTTTAGGGTATAGACAAGGTAAGGTGTTCTGTCAATGATTGATTCTATAACAAAGATTTCATCACTCCAATTGGACTCATAACCTTTCTGAAATATGTGTTTGTATTTCGTTATTCTAACATGATCACCAACTTCTAAACTATTATTAGCAATTTTTTTTAGTCTATTTTTTGGTCTATCGTATAGATTAGTCCAAACATTCATAATATTATTAAAATTAACATCTACTGGACGCATTTTAATACTTGAATGGTAACTGTGATTGTATGAATAAAGCAGGTCTTGTAAAATATTGATGTATTTATAAGTGTTTTTATGAGTAAAATAGCGCCACATTTTCATTTTTAATGTTCTCTGAAATCGTTCTACAATACTTGCCTTTATGTCAGGATTATTTGTTGTATAGTAATTTATGTTTTTACTTTCAAAATACTTTCTTACCTCTCTAGAAACAAACTCAGTACCTTTATCAGACTGAATGTGACGCGGAGTCGCTCTAGCTTCAGTAAATATCTCTTCAAAACATTTTTTTACTGTGTCTGAGTCCTTCTTTTTCATAGGTCTGGCAAAAGCATATTTACTAAACACGTCAATAACACAAAGAATATATTTGTATCCATCATTATATTGAGTATAAGTACGCATATCACTTAAATCAGCTTGCCATAGTTCATTATAATTAGATAGAATGTATCTATTTCTAGTAAACCGTCTATAAACAGGTTTATGTAGCGTATATGTTTCCTGAGACTGCAACCATTTTTTTACTTCCTTTTTGTTCATTTTACCTTTCATTACCTTCGCTAACTTATCAATGCTGCTGTATCCGGCTGGGTTCGATACATCATAGTAAATCCTATTAATATCTAATAGGGAGTCCATTTTTCCCAATCTAATTTTTTCTTGGACACTTTACGTCGTGTTCTACCAGAAATAGGCGTCGATGTGTTTTTCACTTTAAATGATGAATCTCTTGCATTTATAGATGAAGGTGGTGTGCGAGTTTCGTTGATTTCTCTCCCGATATCAACTTTCTTTATGAACTCTGAGTTAGTAGGATTACCTATACAGGATAGAGGTACACTTATTTCTTTTAAAACTAAGGCAAATTCTTCCCAACCTTTTGTTTTGTGCGCTTTAGAGGTCTTATCACGTCGTTTACCAGATCAACAATATTGGTATCTGGGATAGTGCGGTTGTTTAAAACCACTTCCCCTCCAGGTTTCCACCAAATTTTTTTTTTATTAAGTCCAATATTCTGCATTAAAATTTGTGTTTTTTGTTTATAAGAGTTCGGTACTCCCTCTATGATATGAGATGGAGTAAACTCCAAAGGATAATGTTGATTTGGTGTGTCAGGTGGTGGCGTGGAAGTGACATTATGTTCATTATTTACATTTTCCTCCTCCTTTTTTACTTGCTTCGAATATAAACCTTTACTATCAGTGTTGAAGTGATCAATCCCATCCATAACTATTGGTATTTTCAAAGGTTTTCGGTCTGCTTCAGTAAAATGTAAAAATCGTTGTAGTGCTTGGGAATATAATGTCCATTTTTCACGGTCGTCCATTTTACTTTTAAGTATTTTTTGCATCTCGCCATCTAGACGTGATGATGAGTTTTCAGGAAGATTTTCACTGTGTTTGAGCCTTTCAATGAAATCTTGTTCTACTAATAGCATTTTTTTTGTATTCTCCATTTTGATTATGTTAAAGAATTTAATAGAACACTTAAAACCGCACCTAATATAACAGGTAGAAATGCACCACCTTTTTGAATGATGATGGATTTTCTAAGTTTATGTTTTCCCTTAGAAACTAATTTTCGTAATATGTTTTTATGTTTATTTAATTTTGATCTGTCTTTTTTCTCTAACGGAATTTTTCCTTTCAAAACGTTATAAATACACACATATAATATTGATTTCATCATCGTCACAAGCTTTTAGCAAAGCTGTGCGATATTTTGGTTTGAGTACTTGTAGCGCGTCTAGTAAATGTTTATGTGTGCTTACACGTGAGTGAATCATTTGGAACTGACCAAAACCTGTTGATTCTTGTTATATTTAAACCCTTTTTTAGGTATATATACGGTGCAATATTTATCAAATGGAAATATTTTAGTTTTAAAACGACATAAGTCATCTGTATTTTGTTTAAGATCAATCATGAGGTAACCATGAGCATCTTTAGTGGAATCTTTGTAGGCTTCATCTACGAATTTCGAATTTTCCGGGTAAACTTGTCGGGACAAATGGCGTATTTGAGTTTTATCTCTAGGATTTTTAAAATATATAATGTAACTTGTGTTTAGCGAGATGTCACGTTGACCTTTTCCTTGATGAAATATATTTTGTGTGATGTAAAACACACTCAAGTTTCTGTGGTGGCTACCTTTCGTGAAAATGTCAACGATCCGTCCATCCGCCTCTCTCATCAAATCATCGATTATAAGAAGTTTAGGTTGCTTGCCATCAAACATGCTGATATCAGGTATTCCTTGACTATAATTAACATTTTCTAGGTTGTACAAAGGTTGCATTTCATCATAGCACCATATTACTTCTGAAAAATTGACATCGCATAATACTTTGCAATTATTTAAAAAGTCTGTGACAAATTTTGATTTTCCACACCCACTTGGACCGGCAACAATAGCCGTGAAAGGGTGGCAAAAGTGAATCATTATATATTTTGCTATGTTAGAAAGACGTGCTGAATTCAAAAGTTCAAGTTCACAAATGGTAGATGTCAAAGTATTAGCAAGTTTATATATTTTATTGGGAAAAAAAAGTATATTAAAATAAAAAAAAACAATAAAAATCAAAACATTTATTCTGTATCTTTTAGATATCATTTTTTATACTACCAACGCATTCGGAAAGACCATCATTGCCAAGAAGAATGCGTCGCAAGAAACTTGGCAGAAAGTCATTTTTTCAAAACAGAATATACAATTACAATTATCTTAACTGTAAAAGCTAACATAATCAAATAAATTAAAAATACACACACATAAATTACATACGTCTGTCGTCTTATCCACGTCTTATCCACGTGGAATTTTCCAATAAATAACGTTTTGTATCGCTGTGCGATAAAGATATTTTATTTATTTTCTGTGTAAATATTACATGTTTTATAGATCTAAAGCGGAACATTTCACACATCAAATTTGTCTTTTTAAATAAACATTCTTTATAGTCGGTGATGTTTAATTTTTTTGTGACACATTTATTAACCCCTTTAGCTTTCGCTATTATGTCATTTTCCACATCCATCGCGTACATTTTCGATCGAAGTCCAACAAACTCTTTGAAAATTTTTCCATTATTTTCGTCTTTAAAAAAACCTAAACGCTTTTTATTTACTAACGGTAAGCCGTATTTATTGTTGGGAGGATAATCGGAGGTATCAAAGTAAGATTCCAGACTTGATCTCATATCGAGGTAAAAGTTGTCCGTATATATTTGATATACCAAGCTGTCCGTATCTGTGTACAGTAATTTGAGATTGTCTTGATATTTGGTTTTCATGAATCCGTAATGAAAATCATACATTAAAGTTTTCGACAAATCTAGTACACAAAAGCCTAAGTAAATAGGTTTATTGTATAAAACTTTCGTTTTTTTCAACTGTACTGCAACCAAGTTTTCAGAAAAAAATTGATAAACTATGAAACTCAGGTCTTGCTATTAACGATTGAACACCTTGAGTTTTTCCGCGGTTTTGCCAGTGGTTGAGTAATTTTACATTTACACGCTTATTAACAATTTCCATTGTCTTCCCGAATACAGAATTGTTCATTAATTTAAAAAAATCTTTTTCAAAATCTGAACTGGCTAAAGAACGCTTATGTGTATTTAAATCTATGTAAGGTTTCAGCCACGCCTCTTGTTTAAACTGTAAAATTCTGTGAATTTTAAGCAAACGCAACCCCGATTGTAAGCATTGTTTTAGGTTTCTATAATGAATAACATAATTCGTCTTGTTATATAGATTTGGAATCAGCTTTTTGTCTTTAGTATCACCCAAGCACACATTTTCTGGACAAAATGGTAAATCAGAATGACTATCGTGCAAGGTATTTGGATATTCTAAATCTACTTCCAAAATGTATCCATAATCAGCATCATCGGGGACGTTAAAGTTTGTACTAACATCCACCCACTCGAACTTACCAGTGGGAAGATGTTGTGACATTGCCCAACCATAAAGATTATTCGCATCTAGATACATTAGGAAAGACGATGGCAATGTACCATCATATTCAGACATAAATATATTATTTGCTTTTGTGTGTCTGTTACTGCACTGCGAAATACCACCTCTTATATTATTCGCAATAAAAGTAACTTTGTCAATATCCGTTAAAAGCTCTAAATTAATTTTAGTATACAGCAACATAGCATCCCAACTTAATCCGGGTGCTGTGTAATAATGCGCGGGATCCAACCCATAAGTTTCCATACAAACACTTCTAAAATTTTCAAACACGTCTGTTAATAATAAGACGTCTGTTTTTAAGTATAGGTTCGAATAATCATCCATGTTTTGACATTTAAAGTGTTTCCATACATCACAGGCATGTTGGTAATCGTCTTTTGAAATGTTATTTTCGTTTAATGAACTGTAAAAATCATTGTAATCGGGAAGACTAGTTAATTTTAATGAATCTACAGACGTCATGTATTCATATGGATATACTCCTTTCCGTAATAAAAGTTTGGAGTCTTGTTCACATGGATAATTTAACTTCAGTTCACGAAACTGTTCCGGTGATAAATTTTTAGTTAACTTATCAAGACTACTACTCATAAATTTAAAGGAGTCAAGAAATTTTAATTTCATACTACGATTATTAATATTTAATTGCTTTGAAAACGAAATATACTTTTCTTTGTTTTGAGGAATAATTTCTATATTACCCTCTTCAAATCCCAGTCCGTGTACAATAAAATGAGCATCGTAGTTACTCAAATTGTGTAAAAACACAGGTACAAAATTTGGGGTTCGATATTTCTCCGAGCAAGATGAATGGACAACTCCCTCAAAAGCGCCGGTATGATGGTTATAAAAAATCACTGACTCACCATTCAAATTTTTTTCACAAATGTGGCACGTGCTAGTTTGAACAATGGTTATTTCATTTTGTTTTGTTAATGGCAAAGGACATTTAACACAGGTATTCTTTTTGCAAATATTCTCTAAATCTTTTTTAATTAATTTCATAAATGATTCGGCACAATTTTCTCCCGTGTATGTCCTATATACAGATAAACTGTTATCATAGGCACATTTAATGTAATATCCAAAACTATACACCTCATGTTGCTGAACATTAGTGGTTGAGGATTTACTTGGATCGTTAATACAAACCTCAATGGGTTTCAAAAATGCTTCAAAATCCGCATATATTACAAATGGGAGTCTTAATTTGCGTTCATAATTGTTGAATGATATTTTGTTAGAAGGAACTAATTCATTAAACCAGTTTCTTTTACAATCGTTTTGGGAAGGTAAGTTTGTACATACATGGAAACAATCATGGTCTTGGTGTTTCTCTAAATTTTCACGAGAAGTGAAATAGATTAAGCACCCATCGCAAATATAAATTGCATGTTCTGATGTTGTTACTTGTGTTGAAACTAATCGCGAGAGATTTTTTATATAGCAGTAATGTCCTTTAGTTCCTTCATTAATATATAACAAGTTTATATGGGTAGCTTTTCTACTTTTAGTAAAATGCAATGGGCCAATTACCTTGTTTTTTTTACTTTCCGAATCATACTCCAAACCGAAGACATTAATGCTTATGTCATTCAATGCTTCAAATTTTTGAATATCCGTTATTTTGATTGGGAATGAGAGATTATCAAATTTCAATTTATTTCTATGAGGTATATATGACTTTACTCTATTAGCATTTTGATTAGGTTTAAATAATGCCGACAATACAGCCCAACGAAAACACTCGTGGTCTTTGTTTTGTACATTTATAACAGCATTTTTGTTTTTTATATCTAATGGCAAGTCTATGTAAGATGAACCGCGTAATGGATCAAATTTATTAACGTTCATATCTAAATATTTTACTTTGGTTAGACTCCATCCACTGTCTTTTTTTTCAAAATTAATCACCTTGTTTGCAATTTCAATTGCAATTGATGAAAATATTATTTCCTTAGAATCTCCTTTACAAAAAACGTAATTGAACGTTTGGAAGTCAAAAGTATTATTGAGTTGCTTAGTTTGCTGTATAAAGTCTGCATTCAAAATGAAATTTACTTTTACAACAACATGTTCTTCAATGGATTGATCTAGTAATTGAAATATTTTTTCTTTGACATTATTCAAAAACAGTTCTGGTGTTTCTAGAGGTTGGTTAGCAACGCAATCGGATAAAATTCTGTACGTAACAATCCTATTCCCAAAGGCGCTTTCTATTAACTTAACATTTGTAAATTTATTGCTAGAAATTAACACGTTGTTTTTGTGGAGTTTACTTTTTAAATGACTCGAATAATATTTTCTCGGCGCTGACACGTGACATATGGAACATTCAATCTTATCACTATTTTCTGTACTTACATTTTGAATTGAAGACGATGTCTTTGATGTTGAAGCGAAGCTGATGGGCGGGTCCTGTTGTAACTTGATTTTCTTCATCACAGGCTCCTCTGTCAGTGTAGACGATGATGCAGATCTTTTCTTTGAATCACCTCCTTGACCAGCTTGTAAAGATCTGTAAAAATATAAAAATAACCATTAATATTGCAAATCATTAAAAACACCAAAACACTACAAAGTTTTAATACTAACTATTTTTCCCTTTTACATTGTGTGCAATATGCTTGCATTGGTAATACTCCGTCAATTTCGTCTGATGTATCGGATTCGACTTTTTTTATGTTATGGCGATGTCCGTTACACGGGGTAAAGTAAGGAATAATGTCAGAATCCTCTAAAAATGATATTGGTAAAACATTTCTAATAAACCACACTCGAATCAATTGATGAAATTTTGATAAAATTACAATTTTATCTAAACCAGCGATTTCGTTTTGAGATAAATCCAAATTAAAATTCATTTTAAACGAAATTTGTAAAAAATGAAGTAATTAAAAAAACTAAAAAACCCGACTGCGATGTAAAAAATACAAAGTTTAAATGATTTCAATCATTACATTCTTCATAGAACTAAAAAGCACAAAATAAACAAATCACTAAGGAAAGGACTTCATTACATTTCCTAACGTTGGGTATGCTGTTAAGGTTGAAATTATTGAATCAGGCGTTACTTTGCGGAGGTCCATATCAATGAACTAAAAGATTTTCTTTGCTCACCCGCGATAGCTAAGTCTATGCAAATTATGCGTGTTCATGCAGTTCCTCCACCTCCACACTGTACGACCACACACAAATTACACAAACCCATCTATCACCACCACCACAATACACTGACGCGTTTCGAACTCAACCAGAGCTCATCCTCAGAGTGACACAACCGTTCACCATGCTACCAGTTGTTAGACTAACAAACCACCACCACTGTTTTAATTTGCCAAACAAAACAAAAAACTACCCGCAAAATATTCATAAATTTTAAATGTGATACAAAACTACCTTGATTTTTTAATTTTATTTATTTATTGTCAAGGCATGTTTAATAACTACCGTTGCTAAAATTAGACCCAAGCCGTAGCAAGGGAGATGACACTAAATTTATTTGCTCATTAATAATAGACCCCATACTGTTGTACCTAATTATCTCCATACATTCTAACACATCGAGACGAAACCCCTTGTCACAGTAATGTAACACTTCATACGAATCTGAGTCCGATATAGAATGATTTAATTCCTACAAATGTTTAGCAAAATTAGATCTATCAGGATGCCCGTTCCTATATGCCGATACATGCTCTTTAAACCTAGTATTAAAACTGCGCCCGGTCTGACCTACATATACTTTACTGCAGTCATTACAAGTGAGCTTGTATACACCCGATTTAGTTCCTTTATCCATCTTCTCTTTGTGGTTACAAAGTTTAGAGTACAAAGAGTTGTTAGTTTTAAAGGCTACATTAACATTGTTAGATTTTAAAATGTCATAAATTCTATCAGACAAACGACCAACATATGAAATACTACACCTATATTTGTTAGAAGACTGAGGAGGCAACCCGGCGTGAAGCATGCTATTCACTATCCGTGCTTGCTTCCTCCTAACCAAACCATCTACCATCGATTTCGTATAGCCATTTGACGTTGCTATCTGATAAATAGTATTTAACTCTAAATCAAAATTTTCCCTAGAAAGAGGTACAGTTAATAATCTATGTACATAACAATGAAAGGCTGCTAACTTATGCTGCCAGGGATGATTAGATGATGCTGGTATCACAGCATCTGTGTATGTGGTTTTACGATATATTTTAAATTGTTGTTTATTGTTTGATCTCGTAATTGTTAGATCTAAAAAGTTAAGCGAAAAATTTTCTTCTATTTCTTTTTTTTTTAAATTTTATTTTTACATGTTTGTTATTGATACTATCCACAAATAAATCAAGTTGCCTCCTACTTCACTTCCAACACAGAATTAAATCATCAACATACCTATAATAATACACAATATTATTATTTCCTACAATATACTGATTTTCAAAATCAAAATAAAAAAAAATCAAAATCAAATCAAATCAAATCTTTGAAAATCAGTATATTGTAGGAAATAATAATATTGTGTATTATTATAGGTATGTTGATGATTTAATTCTGTGTTGGAAGGGAAGTAGGAGGCAACTTGATTTATTTGTGGATAGTATCAATAACAAACATGTAAAAATAAAATTTAAAAAAAAAAGAAATAGAAGAAAATTTTTCGCTTAACTTTTTAGATCTAACAATTACGAGATCAAACAATAAACAACAATTTAAAATATATCGTAAAACCACATACACAGATGCTGTGATACCAGCATCATCTAATCATCCCTGGCAGCATAAGTTAGCAGCCTTTCATTGTTATGTACATAGATTATTAACTGTACCTCTTTCTAGGGAAAATTTTGATTTAGAGTTAAATACTATTTATCAGATAGCAACGTCAAATGGCTATACGAAATCGATGGTAGATGGTTTGGTTAGGAGGAAGCAAGCACGGATAGTGAATAGCATGCTTCACGCCGGGTTGCCTCCTCAGTCTTCTAACAAATATAGGTGTAGTATTTCATATGTTGGTCGTTTGTCTGATAGAATTTATGACATTTTAAAATCTAACAATGTTAATGTAGCCTTTAAAACTAACAACTCTTTGTACTCTAAACTTTGTAACCACAAAGAGAAGATGGATAAAGGAACTAAATCGGGTGTATACAAGCTCACTTGTAATGACTGCAGTAAAGTATATGTAGGTCAGACCGGGCGCAGTTTTAATACTAGGTTTAAAGAGCATGTATCGGCATATAGGAACGGGCATCCTGATAGATCTAATTTTGCTAAACATTTGTTGGAATTAAATCATTCTATATCGGACTCAGATTCGTATGAAGTGTTACATTACTGTGACAAGGGGTTTCGTCTCGATGTGTTAGAATGTATGGAGATAATTAGGTACAACAGTATGGGGTCTATTATTAATGAGCAAATAAATTTAGTGTCATCTCCCTTGCTACGGCTTGGGTCTAATTTTAGCAACGGTAGTTATTAAACATGCCTTGACAATAAATAAATAAAATTAAAAAATCAAGGTAGTTTTGTATCATATTTAAAATTTATTAATATTTTGCGGGTAGTTTTTTGTTTTGTTTGGCAAATTAAAACAGTGGTGGTGGTTTGTTAGTCTAACAACTGGTAGCATGGTGAACGGTTGTGTCACTCTGAGGATGAGCTCTGGTTGAGTTCGAAACGCGTCAGTGTATTGTGGTGGTGGTGATAGATGGGTTTGTGTAATTTGTGTGTGTTTGTACAGTGTGGAGGTGGAGGAACTGCATGAACACGCATAATTTGCATAGACTTAGCTATCCTAAGGTCGCGGGTGAGCAAAGAAAATCTTTTAGTTCACTGTTAAGGTTGATTAAGAGGTTTTACTAAAGAAGGTAGATATAAACGTAATCATAACATTCCATCCTCGCCCTTTTCCACCTTTCCCAGTAGTTTACACTATTATGAATAGACTGAACTGAGAATGAAAATATGACAAATTAAGCATGACAACATTAAGAACCAAATTTCGTAGCAGGCGGGACCCATTAATTTTCTTTCGATTTATAATTTGCAAATGGGTCCCGCCTGCTACGAAATTTGGTTCTTAATGTTGTCATGCTTAATTTTTCATATTTTCATTCTCAGTTCAGTCTATTCATAATAGTGTAAACTACTGGGAAAGGTGGAAAAGGGCGAGGATGGAATGTTCTGATTACGTTTATATCTACCTTCTTTAGTAAAACCTCTTAATCAACCTTAACAGCATACCCAATGTTAGGAAATGTGATGAAGTCCTTTCCTTAGTGATTTGTTTATTTTGTGCTTTTTAGTTCTATGAAGAATGTAATGATTGTAATCATTTAAACTTTGTATTTTTTACATCGCAGTCGGGTTTTTTAGTTTTTTTTATTACTTCATTTTATTTCTTGCTTTTTAGTATAGAACTACGAAAAATATGTAACTGCTTTGTTTTGAACTAAGGTGTATTATTTGGAGCTAGTTCAAGATTTCGCAAACGATTTAATTCTTGTAATGAATTGAGGTCATGAGGGTTATTTAATAGTTTTCTTGGATCTAGTGCACTAATGGCTAAGCTAAATCTGCAATAATTTCCATTTTTGAAGCAAGTGTGGGTATGTTTGTGTGTTTGAAGTCGTTCTACTAAATCTTTCAATTCTTGGTCATCATCAGGCAGCTCACACGTTACGACTTGGTCAAGCATCTGAATACCTTCTGATGTATCAAATGAGGGCATATCATCACACCATACGACCGGGTGCCCTCTATTTCGCATACTTACTTTTTAATGTCCGAAACTGATTACTTACGCATAACAGGTTTCGCATAATTTATTTACGCCGAATCTTAAACTTGCCGAAATTTAGTTCGGCATAATTCTGTATAAGCCGAATAATTGTTTAGCCGAATTTATTTAAGCATGTGATTAACATGGCCGAATTTTATTATGCATAATCTTGTTTAGCATATATGTAATTTAGCCGAATTTTGATAGGCTCAAATCCGAAAATAAGTTAGCTAATTGCTATTTATGACTAGAAAAATGTTATTAGGTTAGGTTAGAATTGTATTTGTAACGGAACGAACAACCACCAGTAAAAGAGGCATGTGCATAAAGCGGGGGGACATGGGGGCGAGCCCCCGCAATAAAGAAAACCCAGGTCACAGGATTGCTCACCTATAGGTTAGGTTAGGTTAGTATTTTGTCAAGGCGCCAAGCGCCTTAATGAGCAGAACAGGAGCTCCGCGAAGCGGAGCTCCGTCGACTTCGTCTCAGAATCGTTAAATTCATATGAATATTTGCTTTCCAGACATAAAATTGATGTTACATTAAGTATGCAAAAGTAACTTTCTGCGTAAGTAATTTTCTGCCTAGATAATATTCTAAATTCACAAATTATGCGTAAAGCCCATTCGGCTTACATAGGTTATGCATAAAAGAATTCGGCATGAACTGTTATGCGAAAACAGTTTCGGCATAAGTACCTACTATTATGCGTAAACAGATTATGCGAAATAGAATTATGACTTAAAAAATTATGCGTAAGCAGGGGGAACACATACGACCATATGTACGTGAGGGCTTCCTCGCAACTGAAATTCAATACGCCACCATAAGCCCACTATCGGTCTTCCTAATATTGGTTTGTGTTGTTTTTTCAAATGTGCAAGAAATACCTGCAGTCGTAACATAAATTGCCTACATAGCGTTACAGGATCATGGAGTTTCTCATTTATGGCAAACTAGCTTATGCCCGCGACTTCGTCTGCGTGGATCTAGGTTATCGCGCGGTGGCGCCCTCTATCGGAATAAAAGGTATCCTATGTTGATCCTTGGGGTTCAAACTACCTATATACCGAATTTGATCAAAATCGGTTCAGTGGTTTCGACGTGAAAGCGTAACAGACAGACAGACAGACAGAGTTACTTTCGCATTTATAATATTAACTAGCTTTTACCCGCGGCTTCGCATGCGTAAACTAATCGGTCTGGTAGTTGCACTTGAAATTTTCGGGATTTTAACAAATTCCCCTGGCAATTTCCAAAATTTATATCGTGGTCTTCCTTCATTGAGGTTGTGTTGTGAATAGCTGTACAAAATTCAAGACTCTAAACCCAGTGCTGAAATTTCAAAAATGTTGCCTATCCAAATTCAAATCATTTATTCAGTAAAAAGGCCGCAATGGGCACTTGTACACGTCATTTTTTAAACTACCAGCGCTTTCGGAAAAACCATCATTGCCAAGAAGAATGCGCCGCAAGATAGGTACTTGGCATAAAGTCATTTGTTTTCGAAATAGTTCAAAACTATCCCGTGAGAATATCCGGATAAAAAGTAGCGTACCTATGTGTTATTCTAGACATCCGTCGAGTTACCTACATACCAAATTTAATGACTCTGTAGTGTACACAGGAATGTATAGTTAGGTATATAGCGGTACATCACCGAGATATTTTAACTATACAAGCCGACACGTCAGTGCTTCCTCGCCGGTTAGGACGTTCACACGTGTCTCGCCAATAAATAACTAGTGTATGAATCCTGGCCTTTGATTCCATAGCCGCCGATATAATTACCCTAAAGTGGTGACCCCGCTCTCGGACAGCAAACCGGAGTTCAGTTCAGTTCAGTGACTTTTTTTTGTAGGGGTGAAAAAATTCGCGGCGCGGGAACAGACTTTTAACGTTTTTCATTGTCAAATAAGGCAAGGATAATTTTAGCGTGACGTACGCGTGGACTATAGTGCTTGTCATAATAATTGCGCGGAGCAAGCATGTACGGCCAAGGAGGAGCACATCCCCCAGTGCAACAGCCACCAGTGCAACCTATAGCTCCGGGAGATCAAGGCAAACAGGAGCCGGGAGGGTCAAGTCAAGGCGAATTGGCGTCGGTATCGCTGGGAACGAGGATACCGGAATTTTGGGCAGACCAGCCCAGGCTTTGGTACGCGCAACTAGACGCCATCCTTGAGCCGCAACGCTTGGGAGACCTCCAAAAATATAATATAGTGGTGACGAAACTGGGTAAGGCTACAATTCAGGCCGCCAGCGACATTCTGTTTTCACCGCCAGAAACTGATAAATATAATGCGTTGAAGGAGCGATTGCTCTCAGTCTTTGAAGAAAGCGAGGAACAACGTCAGCGCAGGTTACTACAGGATCTGGAGTTGGGCGACCAGAGGCCCTCACAGCTTATGAGACACATGCTGGATTTGTCCGGAGGTAATTTCCCGGAGGCCACAATCAGGATGCTGTGGATTGGGCTTATGCCTCCAGCGGTTAAGGCAGTATTAGCAGGCAGCGAGATAACCGATTTGAAGAAGCTGGCTGCGCTCGCAGACAAGGTTCTGGAGGTCACGCGCGCTGGAGCGGTACTGGCAGAAGTTTCAGCGACCCCCCAGCCAGAGACAGAGGACAAACTGATGGTGGAGATCGCCAAGATAGGGACTCGCCTAGACCGTCTGGAGAGAGGTACGTTAGGACGGCAAAAAGCCCAGACGGCAGTAAGGCAAAGCTCAAGACCCCCGCGGATGCAGCAGGCAAGTAGGCGCCGGAGCCCAGATTGGCTCTGTTACTACCACTACCGCTTCGGGGAGAGAGCCGAAAAGTGCATCAAGCCATGCGGCTGGAAGGCGGGAAACTAGCCGGGATACAGCCTAGGGCGGAATGCTGTATCGGTACCTCCAACCACCGCCTGTGTGTGACCGACAGGGAGTCCGGATTACGATTTTTAGTGGACACCGGGGCGAATGTGTCGGTGATACCACGGACTAAAAAAACTGTGAGTACCAGTAACGATGTTGAGCTAGGCTACAGTTTGTACGCGGCGAATGGTACGCCAATTAAAACGTACGCCGTAAAGACATTAATGTTAAATTTTAATTTAAAACGAGCCTTTCGATGGACGTTTGTCGTTGCCGATGTTAGTCAACCTATACTGGGGGCAGATTTTTTAAGTTATTACGGGTTAAATGTAGACCTTAGCGCTAAGAAATTAATAGATTCAAAAACGAACAGGCAAGTAGTTGCCACAGTAGTTAATTGCAATATTGAGTCAATTAATGTTCACAGCGAAAAACGGCCTTTCTACGATATTTTGGAGCGATATCCGGATATAACGCGGCCAGTTAGCTTCAAAGAAACCCCTAAGCACTCGGTAGTGCATCATATTGAAACTACTTGTTCACCAGTGTACGCTCGCGCCAGACCACTGCCTCCTGATAGGTACAAAAAAGTTAAGGAGAAATTCGAACTTATGTGTAAGTTAGGTATTTGTAGACCGTCAAAAAGTGCCTGGGCAAGCCCTTTGCACATAGTGCCTAAAAAAGACGGCAGCCTGCGACCTTGCGGGGATTATAGGCAATTAAATGCGCGCACTAAACCGGATCGCTACCCTATACCGCGGTTGCAGGATTTTACTTACATCCTGGCAGGTAAAACGATATTTAGCAGAATCGACGTTAATAGGGCTTATCATTTCATACCAGTGGCGGAAAAGGATATCGAGAAGACCGCGATTATAACCCCATTCGGTCTATACGAATTCCCTAGAATGGCATTCGGATTAAGAAATGCTGCCCAATCGTTCCAAAGATTCATGAATCACACGGTTTTGAAGGACTTAGATTTCGTATTTGGGTACTTAGACGATGTGTTAATAGCTAGTGTTAACGCGTCGCAACACCGCGAGCATCTAGACAGATTGTTTGTTAGATTAAATGAGTTCGGACTAACCATTAACACAGCCAAATGTAGTTTTGGTCAATCTAGCGTGGAATTTCTAGGTTATCAGGTAACTGCGGAAGGGATTAAACCCCTGCCTGAAAAAGTCAAGGCAATTACAGAATTTCCGAAACCGCAGACCGTGGAACAGCTAAGACGCTTTTTAGGGATGATAAACTTTTACAGGGCGCACCTCGCATCGGCCATTAAATATCAGGCGATCCTAAATAAGTATTTAACTAAATCCACAAAAAAAGATAAAACTGTTATTCAATGGTCGAAGGAGGCCGACGAAGCATTCGCGGAATGTAAAGCGAGGCTAAGCAGCGCGGCGTTGTTATCGTATCCAATCGAGGGAGCGAGGATGGCTCTTATGGTAGACGCATCGGACACGTGTGCGGGCGGAGTGTTACAACAAAATGTCGAAGGTAAGTGGAAACCGCTAGGCTATTTCTCAAAGAGTCTAACAGAGGCACAACGCAAATATAGTACTTATGATCGCGAGTTACTTTCCATTTTCCTGTCAATGGTTCATTTTCGCAATATGTTTGAGGGCCGTCATTTAACGATTTATACGGACCATAAGCCATTGACTTACGCCTTTACTAAAATAACAAGTGACAAAGACACACCGAGGCGGACTCGCCAGTTATTGTATATCAGCGAATTCACTACTGACATACGACACGTATCGGGTACTGAGAACCTAGTCGCTGACGCTTTGTCCCGCGTAGAGACAATATCAGGTGCATCGTGTATAAATTACCACGAAGTCGCCCGGGAACAAGCCTTAGACAGCGATTTAGCCCACGCTTTGCGGGATAAAGTCGTAGTTACTCGTCTCAGGAGTATTAAATTACCTAACTCCGGTGGCGAGGTTTATTGCGACGTGTCAACAGGCCGGTTGAGACCGTACCTACCAGTACGATTTCGTAAACAGGCGTTCGATGCATTACATAGTTTAAGTCACCCGGGTATCCGTGCGTCACGGGAGATGGTTAGACGTAGCTTTTACTGGCCTAGCATGAATCGCGATGTTGGCGATTGGGCAAAGACTTGCATTCAGTGTCAGAGGGCAAAGATTCATAAACATACGCACTCAGAGTTAGGGCATTTTCCCGAGGTAGGAAGGTTCAAACACCTACACGTCGATATCGTAGGGCCACTACCAACGTCACCGGATGGTCATAGATATTTAGTAACGTTAATAGACAGAGTAACGGGTTGGCCCGAGGCATTTCCCGTATGCGATATTACAGCGGAAACAGTCGCTAGCGTTGTCTACGAAGGCTGGGTAGCCAGGTTTGGTTGTCCCTGGAAAATTACTAGTGATCAGGGACGACAATTTGAGAGCGCCGTTTTTACTACGTTAATGAAGTATCTAGGGGTAACCAGGACGAGAACTACCCCTTACCACCCCCAAAGTAACGGAAAAATAGAACATTGGCATCGTAGTTTAAAGGCCGCGTTAAGGGCCAGGCTCACAACGACGTCCTGGGTACAGGAACTTCCCACCATCATGCTAGGATTACGTGCGGCGCCGCGCGGCGACACTAGTGTGAGCGCGGCGGAGTTAACGCTAGGTCACGTGTTGCGCCTACCGGGCGAGTTTTACGACACGTCGAATCAGCGGCACATAGACTTTTCGGATGTCGTTAGGGAAGTAAGAGACGCCATTAGGGCCTTAAGACCTACGCCAACACAGCACCGCGACTCACGTACTGTGTTCATACATCCCGACCTTAGGACTTGTGATAAGGTTTTCGTTCGGGTAGACGCTGTAAGGAAACCCTTGCAACCGCCCTACGACGGGCCTTTCAAAGTCATGAAAAGATGTAAAAAATATTTTACGGTGCAATTACCAGACAGGCAATCACAAATATCCACCGATAGGCTCAAACCCGCATATGTGTTAAGCGATACTACAACCAATGTTAGCACACCCCTGAATAGTATTCCTATAAGGAATAGCGTTGCCGATAATACCGCGCGGAATGCGCTGACAGCGGACAACGTGAGCCCAGCGCCCGTCACGCGGACTGTAGTACGCAGCGGTCGAATAATTAAATATCCCGCGCGGTATTAGCGCGCAAAGCTAATTCAGCGGTAACTGTAGGCTAGTTAGGTTAATATCTGTCGCAATACTTAGGTATTCAGAAATATTGCGAATAATATTACCAGTTGTTTACTTAAATATTAATTTTAAAATATAGTGCAACTAAGCATTTATGTACAAGTACCTATATAAACTAATACTTAGCCTTCAGTTGGTCACTCGACAATCGGATTAACGCAAACATGGGTTGGTCGCACAGTAAAGACAAAGTTAAAGAAGATGAAATATCGGCGGGCTTCATAGCAAAGCACGAAGACTTCGAGAACCGAGTGACCAACTACGGCATTCTAGTGATAGCCTTAGTAGTAGTGGGAACCCTAGTTTTAGCATACGCGTTATGGCGGACGTGCAAAAACAGAGTCAAAAATTGGATCTGGAAGCACGCAAGCGAGCCACAGTCGGGCCACGCCGGTCGCGTGCCTCCCGCGCAACAGGGTCACACACAGGCGGCAGCGGGTTTCGTGTGAAAGTGAGGTGCAGTGCGAACTACGTCAGTGTCGGGAGTGCTATATACACCAGTTATACCGCGGTTTAGTTTAAGTTTTTTTTTCCTCTATGTGTTGTGTTACATTTTTCTCGTACGGGGCTTGTAAGAAAAATGGGGGGGTCTTTCCTTTTGTGAGGGGGGGGGGCTGCTGTAGTGTACACAGGAATGTATAGTTAGGTATATAGCGGTACATCACCGAGATATCTTAACTATACAAGCCGACACGTCAGTGCTTCCTCGCCGGTTAGGACATTCACACGTGTCTCGCCAATAAATAACTAGTGTATGAATCCTGGCCTTTGATTCCATAGCCGCCGATATAATTACCCTAAAACTCCAAGCCCAGCGGTTGTTATTTCGAGATTTTATCCCTATCGCGTGGGAATATCGGGATAAAAAGTATCCTATGTTTTAATCCAGGTTATAAACTAACTTTTTGCCAAATTTCATCCAAATCCGTCCAGCCGTTTTAGCGTGAAGAAGTAACAAACATACTTACTCATGGTCCAAGAGCCCGGGCCGGCCAGACATACCTTTTATCATAAAAGCTGAAAGTTTGTCTATGTGTGCCTCTAGTACAGGTAAGAATGATCCCCACCCATGATACCTGGGTAGTGGTTCCTTTGGGAGGTATCAGGTAGCAAAGGTGTATAAAATTCCATCTTACTTTCGTTATTTTATAAAACTCAATTTTTTTATATTTCATTCGTAACAACATCAAAATTCACTTTACTCATTGCCAGATACTTAGTATGGTTCCAACCCCCTGCCAGACACCCCTAAACTATAATATCACAACTTCTGCTCAATTCAATTTGTCTGGCAGGATGATAGAACCCTCGAAAATGTCTGGCTGCTAAGGAAACATCGTTTAATAGTTCCCCAAAAAACATATATTAAATTTAGCTGTTATAATATAACGTAAATTGAATTACAAAATATTATAGTTTAGGGGTGTCTGGCAGGGGGTTGGAACCATACTAAGTGTCTGGCAATGAGTAAAGTGAATTTTGATGTTGTTACAAATGAAATATAAAAAAATTGAGTTTTATAAAATAACGAAAGTAAGATGGAATTTTATACACCTTTGCTACCTGATACCTCCCAAAGGAACCACTACCCTTGCTCTATCACTCACTCACTCACATCCTCACTCACAAACTTTCATATTTATAATATTAGTAGGAAGTAGGATAGGGATTAATTTACTTTGTTTACTAACATTAAACTGACAAAGGAAAAAAATGACAAACAGACAACTACTATACTATTTTCTCTAACAAATATACAATTTTACTCACAAATGTGATGAAAAACATCATACTTATTAAAGCCGTCAGTTGTCGACTTCGGGTTTCTAATTAATAGACTCTCGTTAGGAATTCCTTATTTACCGCCCTTAAGACACAATGTACTATTACACTATTTGTATCTTAGCACTTCTTTTCTACATGGGTTTCATAGAGAAAATTATTGTACAATGATATCTAGTAGTTGGCATATTTATCTGCCTACCGTTGTTTGAATGAATTGATTGCCAATTTATTCTTCCAGACTAAACTTAATCATATGATTTGTATATATATTTGTAATCTCTCTTTAAATCTCTTCATTTTGATACCCTACTCGAAAGGATTGAATGAAAAAAAATTTTTGAAGACTCACAATTTGACGCCAAAAATCCGCAATTTTAATTTTTCAAGAAATTCATGTACCCAGTATCACTCGCGTCACCAAGACGAATCCAATGACGTATCATCTGTCAAAATCGGTTCAGCCGTTGAGTAGTTACGAGAGGACATAGGAATAGACATACATACATACATACGCGTCAAACACATAACCCTCCTTCTTCGCAGTCGGGTAAAAAACATAGTATTAAAGGATTATGTTTATTTATTTATTTATTTATTTATTTGTGATACACAGGTAAATAAATAAAATACATTGAGTCGTACAATAAAATAAAGAAAAGTTCTCTGCGATCTACCTATAAGCCGTACAAATTTTTGACTTAAATCTAAAATAATATGGAATAAGGAAAAGACATAATAATAAAAAAAAAAAAATTAACACTAAGTATTACCTACATTATTCTTAAGATGCAATTATTAATATTATTATATATATTACAGTATTATTATATTTTAGTCCAGTAAGTCAATAATCTGTCATTTTATTGTCAAAAAATAAGTGTTTTGTATTCTTCTTTTACGACAAATCAATTATATTGGCCCGTTAGTAAAAGTACCCACGATATTTATGATTATGTGCACTAACTCTATTGACTGTTATTAGAGTTAGGTACGAAGGAACATGATAAAAAGGTATTATTGTGATACTTCCCTGTATTGAAAATAGGGTCTGATATAGAAATATATGAATTGACATCTAGCTATTCCTAACGTCTAGGCTTTAGGTAGTATATAAAATGGGTTTTTGAGTTTTTTCTTGTAAAAGTTTGTTGGAACAGGCAATCTTCAAACTTCAAACAATATTTAGCGGGGTGCTCAAATTATGTTATTGAATGGCAACTTTAAATTATTAAAAAACTTGAATTCCAGATCCAAATGAAATCAGATTAACATCTTTCTTTCTGAAAATTCGAACCCGAAAAGTCAAAAAATCAAAGCTTAACGTAGTGCGACGCATTAACTTCGATGGTAAATATGCCTGCTTTGGTTATTTGTAAATTGCATGTATTTATACTGCTTATCATCGAAACAAATCTGCTGTGATCTCATTTGAAATAAAACATTAGATAACATGCAACTTAAGTACTTTATTTCAAAAAACAGACAGAAAAACAACTCTGTGACGATGTTTGAGGCTCTACGATGAAGAGTCTGGAACAGTCCCAAAGGCGACAGCAGTATTCCATACACGGCCTTACCTGCGTTTTGTAAAGAGTAAAAAGATGCTTTGGTGTGAAATACCGTTTCACGTCATATAGGACACTAAGTTTTTAGCAGTAGTTTTCGCTCTGGACTGAATAGACGCACCAAAGTTGAGACTAGACTGAAGGTCTAACCCAAGAAGCTCGAGGTGGTCTTTAGGTGGTAAGGATACACTCTGGACAGTAGGAGCCAAATTGAACGGTCTCCGCTTAGCGGTAAACAGACACGCCTGTATCTTGGCATCATTGAACTGGACCAAGTTGGCTGAGCCCCAGTCGGACGTGGCCCTCAATGTCAAATTTGTTCGCTGTACCAGCTACCGTTAGAAAGATACCTCTCTGCAACTATGCTGATGACAGCATAGTTGCAGAGAGGTACCCTTCTAAAACACACATATGAATGCGTACCCAAAGAAACCGGGTATACTCAAACCCGGTTTCTTTCTAGCCAGTCGTTGATGGTGCAGCTAAAATAGAGTTGCAGATAGGACCGATCCCTGAGGCACCCCGGCATTGATTGCCATGAGATCAGATGAGCATCCTTCAATGACAACTCGAATAGATCGGTGCCGCAGGAAATCAGAGATCCATGAACATAGGACAAGAGGAATTCCATACTCAGGAAGCATGCTAAGAAGGCGTCTGTGCCAGACCGTATCGAATGCCTTGGTAGAGAGACATAGCAAGAGCTTCGCCATGCTTCTCAACGGATTCACCCCAAATGCGAGTAGTATATACCAGAAGGTCCCCAGTGGATTGATTCGGCGCAAACCGCAAAAACTCGATCCCGTTACCTTCTAAATATACCAGGAACTTCGCATTTAATACACACTCCATTACCTTACATAGTAAGGAGATGATTGCGATAGGCCGATAGTTCGACGGGTCGGCACGGCTGCCCTTTTTGAGTAGGTACTGGCTGCACATTAGCAATCTTCCATGATACCGGGACCTGCCCCATCCTGAGGGAGAGCCTGAACAGACGTGTCAAAACCGGAGACAGTTCCGGAGCACAGGTCTTTAAAACAATTCCAGGTATACCGTCGGGACCACAAGCTTTATTCGGGTCCAGAGAACGCAGCGTTCATAAAACCTCCATTTGGTGTATTTTGACCTCCTGCTTACACGTACCACAGTGAGGAATGGAGGGAGGCGCTACACTACCATCATCAAGAGGCGAATTTTCGACAAACATAGAGACAAACAGGTTTGCCTTCTCCGCTGCAGTGTGAGCTAGCGACTTATCCGACTTTATCAGTGGCGGCAGTGACGGACGGCAGAAATTGGACTCCATAGATTTGGCTCAGGACGAAAACCCTTTAAGGAATGTAAAATATTTTTATTCTTTCTTTTCTTTTTCTTTACTCTCAGAGGGATGGGAAGCTAATTCAGCACCGATACGATCAATATGGAGCCTTGGACCTTTTTGCAGGACATGGCAGCTTTGTTGAAGAGCTGTTTCTTAATGTGTACACCCGGTCCGGAGCTTTGCAACATCGATCATCAGCCCACATTAAGTAAGCACGTAGAGTGCTTAATAGATTCAGATTGAGCGCACTCGGCGTTATACCATGAGCGAGATTTGTCACCAGTGGATATGTCAAAGAAAAGAATGAAATATTCTATACTCTGTAACGTTGTACGTACATTTTTAATAATTAACACAATTTATTGATACAAACTTACATTAAAATAACATTTAAAGACACATTTCACACCGATTGATCTACAAAACTAGCATTTTAATTATTACGTAGTAGCACTATTATTCGTTGACATGCTGTATAAGATTTAAATTCAATTCCGTGTGTTGTACATCACTACTGCTGTGACGTCCCGCGGCCCGTTAGACGGCGCCGGAGGAGATTATTGCAGTGCCGATCGATGCACAGATCCTTTCACGGCGCAGAGGTGAACGCACGGCACTCCCGGTCCTACTACGATTCTCGTAACCGATATCAGTCGTCCTTCGCGTTAGCCTGTGCTTTGAATTTATTTCATTTTAATTAAAATAGTTACGGTGCAACTGTGAACCCTTATCTCGGGTAAGTGGTGATTAACTAGTTGCTAGCTGTAGATATTTTTTCCTTTATATGTGTTTTTAAATGCTTGGGAAATTGTAGTTCCGCAACTTATCATTCTTTGGCTATTTTATGCGGCTAATGAGCCTCGCCATAGTGCTTGACCCAGCGCTGCATGAATTTTCGAGTGTGATAATTGCAAATCATTTCCATTCTACCCACGCATTTATATAAAAGTAAATTCCTTCCCCAATAATTAATTATTGCTTTGCTTTTTCGTAATTAAATGTAATCTCCGTATCTGATTGTGAGCAGGCACGGCAGCACAACTACGAAAGTGCTTTCCTAGCTTTATTGCCGTGGCTGTTCACCGATCACCTGGATCGTGTGTAACACCCGTCATTGGCGCTTTCCAGGGTCCCAGGTTTGGGTTGGCTCATTAGGGGCCCACCTTTCATCCCGTCTTTTCCTCCACTTCGGCCAAAGCGACGGCCCGCTGTTGGGGTGTCGTACCCTACACCCACGGACCAGCGCCCTATCACCATCTTCGGCTACAGTGCAGGAAAGTGCTAGTTGAAAGAATAATAGGAACTGTAATTTTCCGTTATCTTGCGTACTAGTGTCGAACCACACCCGTAATTTAAATTTACCCACATCTTTGTATTTATACCGTCCGAGCTAGTTTACGGGTTTAAATAAATTAGTTTGATCACATTCTTTTGTTTCACTTCTCCCCCTGGGGGGTGGGCGCAAAACCTAAGCAGTGTGACACTGGCGCCTTGTAACGTGGTTCTAGTACGCAAGAAAAATCTGGTTCCCATTATTCTTTTTGCTTGTAGTTAGTGTGTGTTTGTGGCTTATTTTTGTAAAACGTGCTTTATTGTTTTCGTTTTTGTGGTTTTTTGCAGCTACTAAGGTGTAGCTTATAACGGTTATTTTTGAATTTTTTTTTTAATTCTCATCTGTATAATTAATTTCTTTGTTGTTTTGTCTGGGTGGTAGAACCTTGTGCAGGGTTCGGCCGGGCCAGGACCACCGTCTTACCCATTAATCCTGCCGCTAAGCAGCAGTGCTTGCATTGTTGTGCAACGGTAAGGAGGGTAAGATAGCCGGTATATTTACTGGGCACTTGAGGCATTTCACCTAGTCCTCAAAATTCGGCAACGCATCTGTTTCCGGTTGGGTGTTGCGGGTGTTCATGCGCTGCGGTTTTAACTTTTAAATTTTAAATTTTCACTTCAGTTCAACAGGAACCGTTAATTCTTAACCGTTTCTTGTTTAATATTCAAAATTTCATTTTTAAATTTCAACCTACCCTCAATTTTTTTTTTAACTAAAAACGATACACTTTTAAGATCAATTGAAATTGTTAACGTTAATTTTCACATACCTTGATCTTGTATCGTGTTTTTTTTGTTTGGTGGTACACATTAGTAGCAAATTTTATTTTTTCGTTGCAACTAACTTGTTTTTTCATTTTTACTAATACAAAAGGAAAAAACCAGACGTTCCAATTAGTTTCATTATTTGTAACAGAACGGAGAACGGGTTTTTTTTTAAACGCAGGTACCTGCATTTTTTTTAATCACTACCTTATTCCGTTATTTTTTTTTAATAATTCTGCTTGATCATGTTCCCCATCAAGTATCTGTCTCTGCAGAAGTCGGAACTCGAATATGAGGTTCGGATTAGAGGAGCTACTGCTGCATCTTCTGTAGAAGAGTTACGTAAACAGATCCTTAAATTAGCACCAGAGCTTCCATCCGAGCACATATTGGAGTCCTCGATTGACGTTAGGGAGGATCTTAAGGGTTGTTTTGATGTACTTACAAAAATTAAATTAAATTTAGATGCAACCGATCCTTCTTCACCTAATGTACCGTCACTTATGAGAACTCAAAATATGCTTAATCATTTGTGTACGGGATACGTACAACAACGTTGATCTGATAATTGATACTTGATAGAAACACTGATAACTGTATATGATTTTATTGATAACCAAGGTATAAATGTACTAGCTAGGAGCACGTATAAACGTAGACTGAATAATATTACAATTAATGCACATACTGCAATAAAGAAATGAATGAATTATGAATAGTGCTGACGCTTGCAATGTGCGATGCTTGTATCGTACATATTCCCGGCCAGCGAGATAAGGATGCTGAGATTGATTGATTACATATAAACAATTAAATTAATTTCCAAGTTAGGATTAATGTATTGACGTAAATCCTCTGAATGTGGGTGCTGCCGTTGCACTGATGCGTTGGTCTTGTCTCTCGGGGCGTTGTCCAGTAGCAGTACTGTCCTGTTCAGCTGCTGATGGAAGGGAATCTTGCGATGCGGATGACCTGGCCGTAGGTCCGCGTCCCTGCCTCACGGGACCCATGGCGAATGATGGCGGGTTCAGGCGAGCCACGAGTCGACGTCGCCGGAGGCAGCGGCGTACGTACAGTGCTGCTATCACGAGCACTATAGCCATCACCACGTAGATGGCCGCGTAATGATGAACGTCGTGGTAGTTGATTTGATTGGCTAGTACTCCTTCTGTCTTCATGTTTTCAATTTGTTCTTTGACGACCTTGAAGTACTTCTTGTTTGTTTCATGATCAGTTGATTCCAGAGGTATAGAAGGTATTGATAAGTTGATGACATGATTTATCGACGGTATTTCAACTTGTAAAATATCCGTTTGTACGCTTATTTCGCTGGTGGGTCTTTTTTGTGAAAATAGCGTAAACGTATCTCCGTTGAGGACGCAGTCCTTTCGCAATGCGATGATGCCAGCTTTGTGCAATTGTTCTGCTTTTACATCTTGACCGCATATGATTCTCGCAGTGCATCCGTCACAACAAAAGAATAGGTACGTATTGATAGCGCTTAGTTCCGACCATGTGTTGCGGCAGGTGTCTGTTTCCGTTTTACATTGTTTTGTAACTTGATCCGTGACGCAAAGTCGGTCGTCAGACTTTAATTGATAAATCGGACCTTGTAGCGTGCAAATAAGACTGTTAGTGTCGTAGTGATCGCACTTTTGTACAACTTCGTCCAGCATCGGTATGAATGATTCCTTTTGCATGTTGATAGCCACTTGCTTTGCTATGGGTATTATCTTGATCATGTTTCTTTTATCTTGATGTGAAATTGGTATTAATCTGAAGAGTTCGTAAGTATCTCGGAATACCAACGGTATTTTAATTTCGAAAATAAGGAACTGGCGGGTCATTCTCGTTCGCACCTTCATTAATTGATATAGTTTGGGCAACTCCGTGTTAATGTTTTCACATGGAAGAGTCAAGTCCTTCGGTACCTGCCCAGAGATGATATTTAGCTCTTCTTTTAATTGTTGAGGCGTTAGCAGATGAATGTTGAATTTTCCATATATGACATTAGTGATGGTGTCTAATAAAGTTTCTTGTATACTTTTCAGATTTTGGAGAATACTGTTGGCGATAATGGATGATACGGTAAACTCGTTGATTAGGGCCGTATCTTGAATTTGATTACCCAGTTTGTTGTAAACTGATTCCAAATGTGTCAGATGTTGAGAAAAGGTTTGTTGTTGTTTTTGTACGGTATCTTCGACCCTTTTTAACAAATTATATTCGGCTTCGATGATTGAAGTTTGATTCTTCCATAAGTTAGCTAAATGTTTTTCGTTGGTCCTAGTTAGCTCGATGTCCTTCTGATATTGTTCGGCGAATTGATCGTCGAGCACGCCGAATAAACTATGAGCTATGTTGCCGATTCCATTGATAAGTCCTCTTCTCTTTCTTGATAGTTCGGAGCGTTGACCGAGTAGCATGCCGTCATAGTATTTTAATTCTGAGAAGGCGTGACGCAATTGCAGTAACACAATCTTGCATTGTGAATGAGCTTCGATTATGTGGCAGCTTTTTTCTAAGTGATTAATGTATTTTGAAAACAATGTGGATCCTTGCCAGTAAGGATCGATGTTATAGTACACCACTAGTTTCCATTCGTCTCGGGCCAATTTCATGTTTGTAACCTTGTCAAAGTAGATTGCCTGGCCGTCCTTGAGACTTGATACGTTGTAATTGCATTGCGCCGGTGATATTATAAGCATAAATAGCATTAAAGCTATTGATATAAAGTTGATAACTTTATTACTTGATGTTGTTGTTCTACGTCTTGCTGTTCTTGGCGGTGCGTCGTTTGAATTATTTTTCTGTTGATTTATTGATGGTTCATCTTCTGTTACCGGCAAGACTGATAATTTAATGATAGGTCTCTTGATGATTCCGTTCTTCGTTTTGACTGACACTACTCGGACGAAGCCGTCCTTCCCTGGATACACGTCCAGAACGCGGCCTAGAGCCCACTTGCCAGCTGGTAAGTTTTGGTCGTGAATGATCACAACGTCGCCGACCTTGATATTTGATCTAGGTTGAGTCCATTTGCAACGTGATTGTAGTTGACATAAGTACTCGGCTTGCCATCTTTTCCAAAGGTCTTGGAATATTTTCTGTGTTAATCGCCAGCGTGTTCGCTCGTCTCTTTCTGTCTCGATGATATTCAAGGTCGGTCCACTTGTTAAAAAATGAGATGGTGTGATGTAATCCAAATCATCGGGATCTTCGCTCAACGCACACAGTGGACGTGCATTTAAACAGGCTTCTATTTGGGCTAATAGTGTCGAAAACTCTTCAAATGTCAGATGTTGTTCTCCGAGTACTCTGCGGAGATGATGCTTAAGACTGGATACTGCTGATTCCCACAGACCTCCAGCACTTGGCCAGGCAGGTGCATTAAAGTGCCAGTTGATATTCATTTCACTGATGGTGTTGAAAAAATTTTCATCTAGTGTAGCCTTGATCTGCTGGTACTCTTCTTTGATTTTCTTGCTGGCGCCGACGAAATTGGTTCCATTATCACTATAGATATGATGTGGTGCACCTCGTCGGGCTGACATCCTTCTTAAAGCAGCCAGAAATGATTCGGATGTCAAATCCGACACTAGCTCTAGGTGAACTGCCTTTGTTGCCATGCAAACAAAGACAGCTATATACCCCTTCGTAGTTTTGATTCCACGGCCTTTGTTGGCCTTGACGTTTACAAAGCCGGTATAGTCAACCCCAGTATTCAAGAAAGGCCTTGTTTGATTTGACCTTGATTCTGGTAAGTCACCCATTATTTGTGATAATTTTTCGGGTTTTTGTTTCAGGCACGTGACGCATCGCCGTAGACGCTTCTTTGTGGCTCTATTTCCTCCAATGATCCAGTAAGATTCTCTGAGTCTGGCAAGAGTAAGGCGAGGCCCTCCGTGTAATACAGCTTGATGTGCTTGATCGATGAGCATATCTGTAAGGCGACCGCTGTGTGGAATGATTAGTGGGTGTTTTCTTTCCCAGCTAATATGAGCATTTTCAAGCCGTCCGCGGACCCGCAACATTCCATTTTGATCTAGGAATGGTGTTAATTGTGAGATATTGCTCTTTGAATCCACGGTTTGATGCAGGTTTAGGCTGTTGATTTCATTCGCGAATTCTAATTCTTGACTGTGTTTGATTATTTTATTTCTCGCGCGACGCAACTCGTCCGTAGTCAAGTAATTTGATTTTTGCTGATCGGGCGACCGCGTCGTAGCCCGTAGCACCCATGCGAGAATTCTCGTAGCACGTGTCATGTTGCTACACTTATTGATGAGGTCACTGATGACGTCTTTTGTTTGTTTACTAGTTGACACGAGGCATTGCTTGGATGTTTTAACTTCTTGATCGGTGGTGAAAAAGGGTTTTTCTTCATCTTCACTGTATGATGCTAGCCAACTTGGTCCATTCCACCACAACGGATGCTCTAGTAGTTGCTGAGCTGTGATCCCACGGCTTGCGCAGTCTGCCGGGTTCTCTCGAGACTTGACGTAGTTCCAGCAGGCTGGAGGCATATTTTCGGTTATTTTTGTGACTCTGTTGGATATAAAGGGTTTCCACTTGCTGGGTTCACCCTGTATCCAGCCTAATACTGCTGTCGAGTCAGACCATCCATATGTTGAAATGTTCAAGTTTGATAATGATTGCTTCACCTTGATCATTAATGTTGATAGTAGTAGTGCTGCACAAAGCTCTAATCGCGGCAGTGAGATATTCTTTTTCGTCGGTACGAGTCTTGATTTAGCCGCTACTAGTACACTCGGCGGCGCGGGTTTTGTGTCATCGTGGTTGATAACACGGCAGTAAATAACACATGCATAGGCTTTGGTTGATGCATCGCAAAACCCATGAAGTTCCACCTTCTGATTATCACTGCTGTTAAGCCATCGTGGCACTTTGATTTCTTTGATGTTTTGAAGATCTCGCGAGATAATATCCCACTCTTTTTTGATGTCATCTGATATCTGATCGTTCCATTCGAGGTCATTTAATGCGACATTTTGGAACAGCAATTTTAATTTTGTTGATACTGGGGCGAGCCACCCTGCGGGGTCGAATAATTTTGCTATATTCGACAGCAACGCTCTCTTCGTCATCTTCTCTGATGTATTAGTTGTTGCCGTTTCTATTTGCATTTGGAAGGTAAATTGATCTTCTTGTGGATGCCACCGCAAGCCCAACGTTTTTGTAGTAGTTTGATCTTTGAATTCGTAGGTTTCTTGTAAGTCTTGAGCTTTACTGACTCCTTCCAACATCTTTGGCTCGTTTGATGCCCATTTTCGGAGGTTGAATCCACCCGATTTCATTAATGCGATTAAATCTGATTGCAATTTCTTCGCTGAATGAATAGTATGGCAGCCGTGTAAAAGATCGTCCATGTAAAAGCTGTCGTTTACGACCTTGGATGCTTCTGGGTAATTATGGCGTTCATCATTTGCCAATCGGCGTAGCGTCATCATGGCAAGAAAGGGCGCTGATTTTGTGCCGTAGGTTACCGTCGAGAGTGTATATTCTTGTAACTGCTGATGTGGTTCATCTCGCCAGATGATCTTTTGATATTTTTGATCTTGATAATTAATAACAATTTGTCTAAACATTTTTTCCAGGTCCGCCGTAAATGCTATTTTGTATTGTCTCCACTTAATGATAAGAGACAGTAAGTCTTGTTGTAAATTCGGCCCACTGTACATGATATCGTTTAGACTTAGTCCATTTGATGTTTTTGCTGATGCATTAAATACCACGCGCAGCTTTGTAGTTGTCGAGTCCGCGCGTTGCACACAGTGATGAGGTAAGTAGCACTCGGGTGTCGAGTTGCCTTGATTGTCGTTCTCGGTCACACTTAGGCGCATGTGACCTAATTTAATATATTCGTCAATAAAAAGTTTGTAGCCTTGTTTAATGTTCTGATTTCTTTGAAATTTTTTTTCGAGTTGTTTAAATTGGGCTATGGCTACATTTTTTGAATTCCCCAACATGGTTTCTTTTTCTGGCTTCAATGTCAAACGTACTACATATCTCCCATCCCTTTGGCGGTATGTGGTATCTTGATAAAATTGTAGACAGTGCTGGTCTTCTGAGGATAAGCTTGAAGGTTCTGTGATGTCTTCAATCGTCCAGAAGCGTGTAATGTCGTCCATATTTTTTATAACATTATTGCATTGATATGATGGCACCTTGCCACACAAGATCCATCCAAGTCGCGTTTGTTGAGCAACTGGAAGAGTTCCACTTCCATGGATAATGCCACCTTGAATGATAGCAGCATAAACGTCAGCTCCCAGCAAGAGATCGATGGGGGCGCTGACATTAAACTCTGGGTCTGCCAGTTGAATATCTTTTAAGTATGACCACGTGGGCTTCACGAATGTTTGGTTAGGTAAATGATTCATAAGTGTTTTCATGACGTATAAATCTGCGCCAAATTGATATTCTGAATGCAGTGATGAGGCTGTAACGCTGATGACCCCTTTGCAGACGTTTTCCTTGGCACCGATGCCATAGATTATGCCCTTACATCTCTGTCGGGGCAGTTGCAGGAGTTGAGCTGCCTTCTCCGAGATCAAGGACATTTGAGATCCTTGATCTATTAGAGCTCGCATGGTATAATGATTTCCATCTGCTGCTTTTATTTTAATTAGCGCGGTCGCTAATAATATTTCAATCATATTATTGCGTTCTTGTGTAACATTGCCGACATTTTTTCGCTTATTCGTCGATTCGTTGGTTTCTGATTGCAGTGTATAGGCATCGTGCACTAACGTGTTATGCATTTCGTTACACGTGCGACATCGGCTTGTTGAAATACAGTCTTTGCCATAGTGATTATAAAGGCAATTCTTGCATAAGTGTAACTTTGAAATAATATTACGTTTGTTGTCGGCTTTTGCGCTTTGAAACGTTTCGCAATGAAATATTCCATGGTTCTTGTTACAAACCGGGCAATTCTTGCGTTGTTGATAGCTTGATTTGAAATTCGTTGAATTGATTGGAGCTAATGATTGATCTCTTAGGCTTCCAAATGATTTGTAGTGGGGTTTTCTTGATGTTTCGGGTTGCGCTAATTTGGGAGTATCTAACTTGCGTCGACTTGCTTCGAATGATGTAAATTTCATTTCTAAGAAATCGAGAAACTCCTTAAGCTTCGGCAAATCCCGTGGGTTCCTAAGTGATTCGATGTATTCTGTATGAGTTTCAGCATCCAATTTTTGCGACAAAATATGGACGATAAGTGGGTCCCATGACTTGACATCTACACCGAGGTTTTTGATTGCGTTCAGACATTCGTTTGTGGTGTCATGCAAACGCTTGATTTGTTGATATGCTTGATGTTGCATTGTTGGTAATGATAATAGTGTGTTAAGATGAGCGGTAAAGATAAGTTTTGTGTTGTTATACCTGTGGTTTAGAATCTCCCAACAGGTTTGATAATTTTCTGAGCTGATATTGAGATGTTGTATAAGTTTTTCAGCTTCACCGCGCACTTTATTCTTCAAAAATTGCATCTTTTGAGCATTAGACATAGAGCGATTATAGTGGACCGCTTCATTAAATAAGTTTTTGAAGGATACCCATTGTTGATAATTTCCACTGAATGGTGGTATATCCATCATCGGTGTCGACTTCTCCCGATGACTCATTGACCAAATTTTAGTATTGATAATTTTCTTGATTTCTTGGAATTTTCTTTCATACTTGCAAAAAGCCTGATTGTATACTTCATCATCTTCGGGAAGTTCGCTGTCGATGTCCCAGTGAAGGGAATCAATGGTTGCCCAGCGGGATTGAACGGTCTTGAGCAAATCTTCCAACTCCCATTTCTCATTTACTATTGAAAGATCGATGTAAAAAATAGTGCGGGCAAAGGCCTTGAAGTTGCTTTGTTGTTTTCTCATCATTTCTGCAACCTTGCTTGAATCCAATGATGATTTATCAAGGTTGCGAGAAATTGGTGGAATAGCGAACACTGTAGGGACTGGATTTTGATTAGTGTTCTGAAGATTTCCCGTGGAGGCATGCTCTGTTTCTGGTTGATTCATGTTCCCGTTGGAGTTGTTATCCTCAGGGTGATGCTGACCTGGAGGGGTGATTGGGTTTGCTGTCAATTGAGACTGCTCTTCTTGATTGAAAGTATCACTGGCGCCATTCCCTTCAGTTTCAGTTGCCCAACTTGTCAATTGATGTGACGCCGTAGGGTTTACTTGCTGTTCAGAAGGTCTTGGTGACGGAGCTCTCTGCTTGGCTACTGTTAAATGATCAGTCAGAATGGCCCAAGTTGATTCGTAGAAAGTCTTAGTCTTCTCAAAACTTTTTTCGGTTAAATACGGGAAATCCTTGATTTTGGATTCTATTATCCTTTTGTGATTGTTCAAGAATTCTTGCCAGAATCCGTCGAGAGAGTTTAACTTACTTGTGATGTTAGACACTGTTCGACGGCTTGGTCCATCCTTCTTGTAATTTTCAAACATTCTATTCATATTCGCCATGATTTGAGTTTGCTCGTTTATGAGAATTTCCATTTCTCTGATGACACTCATTTTGATTGTTATGTAGATAAGTAGTTACTCTGATAGATGATAGCAATTAACTCGTCTGATGATGATTATTTGACAGGTATTGTGGCCACTTATGTTTGTGCTTGATGTATGATTGTGTTCCTTGGTTTATTGATAGTTTGATTGCTGCAGCTTCCGATGCTTAGAAACTTAGAACTTGCTAAGGTATATTCTAAGGCTTGAATTGATAATACTCGTAGTTAGACGTCTCTAATGATGATTTGATGATTATACTGATGTTCACTTAATATGGAATGTTTAACACTGTATGCGTCAATGCGCCTTCTCAATCTTTACGGTGGGACCCGCTTGTGGGAGGCCGTTAAGACCGATTCGCTAATACACACAGTCACTAAACAATCCGGTTCGAAGGACCATTTGATGTACGGGATACGTACAACAACGTTGATCTGATAATTGATACTTGATAGAAACACTGATAACTGTATATGATTTTATTGATAACCAAGGTATAAATGTACTAGCTAGGAGCACGTATAAACGTAGACTGAATAATATTACAATTAATGCACATACTGCAATAAAGAAATGAATGAATTATGAATAGTGCTGACGCTTGCAATGTGCGATGCTTGTATCGTACAATTTGAATAATAGAATCGTAAGGATAGCGCGTAGCGACGACATTAAGAAAGAATATGATGAGGTAGTCAAAGCTTACAAGCAGTATTCGCAAAAGCTTGCTACCTTCCAAACTAAGGCACCTTGTGCCTCTTTTAGTGCGGGGGGCGATTCTGCAAGTGAGTCCCGGTCTACCGCACCAGAATTGCAAAATATAATTTCAGTAACGTGTGACAGAGATTTTTTTTTTTTTCTGGTAAACTACCCTACCACAACAGGGGTACGAATTGTAACTTCGCTCATACCATAGACAAGTACAAATACCTACCGACATAAACAAAAAGTACGGAGTGACATTGACATTTGTAGTAATACCAACAACAAATTTCTTAAGCTACCAGTAGTCGGGGTTGCCACTGCAAAAAGAATAAATACCACCAAAATTGGAAACAAAAATATAAGATTGCTATTCTCAAAATTAGAAGAAAGATTAAAGCAACAAACTATAGATATATCAACGACAGTAACGAGAAATGTCATGGAAGCACTCGATGAAAAAATGATAATGTTAAAAGAAGAAAACGATGTACTTAAAGTTAAAATATCCGCTTTGGAACAAAAACTGGCCAACGTTGATAAGGAAAAGAGAAGAAATAACTTGGTGTTCTATGGAATAGATGAAGAAGGAAAAACAGAAAACGAGTTAGTAGACTACATAAAAGAAGTCATATTAGAAAGTGGGACACAAATGAATAGCCAAGAAATTAGCAATGTATATAGAATTGGCTGAAAGACTGATAAGAAGAACCGGCCAGTCATTGTGTCCATCACAACTACATGGAAAAAGCATACAATACTAAGAAATAAGTCCAAATTTCTACCTGGAATTTATGTAAATGAATACTTTCCTAAAGAGGTATTGGAAATAAGGAAGCAACTACAGGAGCAAGTTAAAGAAGAAAAAAAAAAAGGAAATATAGCCTACCTAAAATATGACAAAATAATAGTGAAAAAGCCGAAGGACAACAGCCGCGATAAAAGAAAGAGAGGAGATTCTGGTTCACCAGTTCAGAAAAAAGTCAGCAAAGAAAATGAACCCGTGCAGCCATTGCCCAAAACCTCATCTAAGGACCCCGCAAGACCTAGTATACTTGACTATGTGGAGAGGGGGCGGCTAGCCTCTTTTGCTGAAAATTCAAAAAACTAAACACAGACATAGGCACTCGGAACAAAAATAACGTTAAACACACTACTTTGTCAAAACAAATTATAGAAAATTGCACCCCAACCCGGCTTGTCACCGTGGGGGAAGAAGACAACTACCCTCCATCGAAAAATATTAGAAATAAAACAAAAAAGAAAGTAAAATTAAGAAGAAATCAATGCTTGAAAGTGTACACATATAATGTGAGATCACTCTCAACAAAGGAGAGAATGCTAGAAATGGACCATGCAATAGAAAGTATTAAATGGGATATTATCGGACTTGCAGAAACTAGAATAATGGGATGCGCTATTGAAGAACATGGTAAATACATACTATGTTACATTGGTGAAACAGTGGGCTTACATGGAGTGGGTTTCATAATTAATAAGTCATTAAAGAACAACATATTAAGTTTTGTGGGAATCTCGGAGAGAGTGGCATTACTAAGGATGAATATTGAAGATAGACTACTATCAATAATACAAGTTTACTCTCCAACCGCGAGCTCAAGTGAAGAATAAATTTCAAAATTTTATAGTGACTTAACAAAAGCACAAAATTTAGCAGATAAAGACAAGCTTATTATTGGCGACTTTAATGCTAGAAGCGGACACCCGAAACTACATGAGAACATTATAATGAGAAAGTATGGATATGGAGAGCGAAACGACAGGGGTGAACGTCTAATACAGTATGCATATGAGAATAAACTGTCTATCATGAATACATACTTTAAGAAGAAATCATCTAGAAAATGGACATGGATATCGCCAGATCACAAGACAAAAAATGAAATTGACTATATTCTGAGCACTAACCCAGACTTCGTGAATAACCTAGAGGTGTTAAATAAAATAAGTTTCCCGTCTGACCACAGATTAGTAAGATGTACTTTGAAAACTAAAAAACCCAAAATCAGTAGAAAGGCTTTCAACAATTTACCAAATAAACTGAAAACCGCCGAAGATAGAAGTAACTACATACAACATTTGGAAAAGAACACAGCATCATTACATGATACATTAATTAAACTTGAAGATGTACAGACCTTGACTGATAAACTGGAAGAAACAATTACAGCCAGTCTTAGATTAGACCACAAGGCAAACACCAGCCAACATAAAATTATCTGCAAAGAAACACTGAACCTAATCTCTAGACGAACTGAATTGTTAACCAAAAAACACACAACAAAAAAAGATAGAGATTAACTCAAGAAATTATTCAAACAAACAAATAGAGCAATAAGGAGAGACTATGACAATCACAGAAGAGCAGTCATTGAGAGAAATATGTCAAAATATCGAAGTTCTAAACGGGCTTTTATAGAACTCTTAACTCATAAAAAGTGGATACAATCACTGAATAATGAAAAGGGTGAAATTAGAGAAAGAGATGATATATTGAAAAGTGCAACAGCCTTCTATACCGAACTATACAAAAAACCAATGGAAGAAGAAATGAAAGGAGATGAAAACAGTACGACTAAAGAAACAAGTTCGGAAACAAAACCAGCCCAGATAACAGAAGACGAGATTATGAAATTTATCAAAAAACTAAAACCGGAAAAGAGCCCAGGATCTGACAACATCACAAATGAAGCCCTAAAAATTGGAGCACCTATTCTAGCTCCATATCTATCGAGAATTTTCAACCTAATTCTTGAAAAACAAGTTATACCAAAGCAATGGTGTGAATCTAACATTGTACTGCTATACAAGAAAGGCGACCCGCTCGACATTGGAAACTACAGACCTATCAGCCTGTTATCCACACTTTATAAACTTTTTTCATCTATTATTTTGAGCAGAATTGCACCAGAAATTGACAAAAACCAACCAGTAGAACAGGCAGGGTTCAGACCACATTACTCCACAATGGACCACATTCACTCAATAGAACAGATAATTGAAAAGTACAAAGAATTTAACAAACCAATTTATATAGCATTTGTGGATTACTCCAAGGCTTTTGATAGCATAACACATTCATCGATATTACACGCTTTAGCTAACAATAATATAAATAGCACATACATAAATATAATAAAAAAACATCTATTTTAAAAGCGTAAGCAGAGTTAAACTGGAAAAACATGGAGATGAGTTCAAAATTGGAAGAGGAGTGAGACAGGGTGATCCACTCTCACCAAAACTTTTCATAGCGCTTCTTGAAGACATTTTCAAAAACATCGACTGGAGTCATATGGGTATATGGATACTGAATAAAAGACTGACACACCTAAGGTTTGCGGACGATATAGCTCTTTTTAGCGAATCGCCCAGTGACCTGGAAAAAATGTTACAAGAACTAGACTCTAAGAGCAGAAAAATCGGCTTACACATGAACGCAAGTAAAACAAAGATCATGTCAAATCACAACAGAAAAATTATTAAAGTGGAAGGTAAGCCTATAGAATATGTGGATGATTATGTGTACCTAGGCAAATTGATCTCTTTCGAAGCAAATAACAATGAAAATGAAGTGAATAGAAGAGTAAATATAATGTGGAAGAAATACTGGGCACAAAAGGAAATCCTTAAGGGAAACTATAACATGAACATGAAAAAAACAATCATGGATTCCTGCATCCTCCCAAGCTTGACCTATGGGTGCCAAACATGGATATACAGTGATAAAATAAAGAACTAAATCTTGTCCTGTCAGCACGCAATGGAAAGAAGCATCTTAAGTCTGAGAAGAATACAGAAAACTAGAAACATAGATATCCGCAAGAAAACAAAGATAACAGATGCTCTTGGATATAGCTTGAAACAGAAATGGAAATGGGCAGGGCATATAGCAAGGTATAAAGATAAAAAATGGACTCTCCAAACAACAAAATGGCCTGGCCCAATAGGAAAAAGAAGTGTTGGAAGGCAGAGAAAAAGATGGACAGATGACCTCATAAAAATAGCAGGAAAAGAATGGATGAATATTGCTATGGATAAGGAAAAATGGAAAAAGATGGAGGAGGCTTTTACCCTTGGGGACCACTAGTGTGGAGAAAAAAAGCTATAATAATAATAATAATAACGTGTGACAGGGGCTCTGCCGATTTATCAAAATCAAAATTTAATGGTAAAACTTGTGTTCGCTCTTTTATACAGCGTGTTACCGAATTTATAGAGGCTAGAAATATACCTGCACACAAAATTATTAGTTTTGCTACTGAAATTTTTCAAGACGATGCGCTGCATTGGTATCGGTCTGTAAAAGACAGCGTGAGCTCTTGGACAGAGTTAACGGATAGATTGAGGGAAGATTTCGATCAAACCGATTATGATTACCGGCTTAAAGCGGAAATACGGTCTCGTACGCAAGGGGAGCGCGAAAATATTACCATTTATCTCTCGATTATGAATGGAATGTTTTCGCGTTTATCCAAGCCAGTTCCGGAAGACGAGCAACTCGAAATCATCCTTCACAATATCAGGCCTTGCTACGCTAGCACTTTAGCTTCTGTTTCTCAAATTGCATCCGTTGACGCTTTACGCTCGCTATGTCGTAATTATGAGGCTATTCAGGCACGTCTTGCACAATTTCAGGAACCGCCCAGAGTAACATCAGATACACTTGCACCTGAGTTTGCTTACACAAAGTATGGTAGCAAAAATGAAAATAAATGACATAATACCTCTTCAAACACTTTTAATAAACACCCAAATTTCACACCCAACAGGAATTTTAATAAATCATTCAATTCTAATAGCTACAATCAAAATAATTTCAGTAAACAACAACAAAGTTATGTTCATGCGGTCGGTATGAATAAAAATGTTCCGTATTGCCCTAGATGTCGCTCTAACGCGCATCACATCCGTCAGTGCCCGGCTAGTCGTGATATATTTTGTTTTAAATGTGGTATGAAGGACGTTAAATTTCCGGATTGCCCAGTTTGTAGTAAAATGCCAAAAAACTAGCTAGGCAGAATTGTGGTAATTTTGACAAGCAAGATTGGGAAACTTGGCTTGAATTTATTACAAAATTTACCTCAACTTACAAAATTTCTACAATTCTGCAACAGAAACCTACAACAGATCCTAGGCCCTATGTAAACATTAAAATTAACAACATTGACGGCTGTGGCTTGCTTGATTCCGGTGCTGCAGTTACTATTTTAGGCAACAATAGTCATTTATTATTTGCAGACTGCACCTTACACCATGATAATCACATTAATATAGTAGCCGCTGGTGGTCAAAATCTTAAAAGTTTAGGTTTCATTAATTTGCCAGTCTCATTTGAAGGTCAATTTTGTACGAGCTACGCACGTTCATTATAGCTAACTCATCAAATTCACTTCATCGGTATATTAATTGCACTAAAGCAGTTAGTCCGCGTTCGGTAAGCAAGGCAGCAGTATCATTTTACCTTAAGTTTATCAAGTTTAAATCAATAAATCCATTATAGTAATTATCAGTGACTTTTATCAATTTTCCCATCAAATCGACATCGACTCCGAACATTGGTCCTTCGAACTTTACGCAAAGTGGGATCTTAGCGCGAGTGAGGTGACCTCATTTTTCGCGTTCGCGATTCCGGTTTGTCGCCACGTGGAAGACGTCAGCAGTCCACATCGAGCATCGTGATCTTCGTTGGCGGACATCGCGAAGGCACGAGTTACAGGCAACCAACTTACCTATCAAGCTCAATCAAGCAAGCAAATTATCAAGTTACCGACAGGAAGATTATCAAGTAAGATCTTTCCTTTTTATTTATCATGGCCACCGTGGGAGAGATCATTGCTGCTCAGGAGCAGATCTCCCAGGCAATAGAACAACTCTATAGTAATTTTAAGAAAGATAGTTCAGAGAGAAAAACCTCTGATTATTTACGAAGACGTTTAGAAACTTTAGATAACCTTTGGACAGAGTTTAATAATAATCATATTAAATTAAGCTCAATTGAAGATAAATCTCACATTTATTTTACTACGAATATATTTGGTCAAGTGAATGCCCGCCAGCAATTAATTTACGAGACGATAAAAAATTGTCCCGTATCAACTGATTCAGGTAGACCCAGGACACCCATATTGAAAGCCCCAACTTTTGTCCCTCCTGGTCCAACACCGAACAATCCACCCCAGGGCCAGGAAAAGGGCTCAAATAGCAAGACAGACGACATGATTAGGAAGCAGGGTAGCAATTTCAAGGCTTTCATGAGGACTGTCAAGAGTATTAATCTCGAGTCGGTCTCCGAGAAATGGGAACTTGAAGACCTATTACGTACATTGCAAGCCCGCTGGGCAACTATAGACTCTCAGCACTGGGAATTGGACTCAGAAATAAATGGAACGAACAGGGTATATGAACAAGAGTTCTCAGAGTATGAGGAGTGTTTTAATAATATTAAAAAATCTATTAACAAGAAAATCTGGTCCGTCGCCTACAGGGAGAAGTCCACCCCAAAAATGGAAATACCAATTTTTAATGGCAACTATAGCCAATGGACTTCATTTAAAGATCTTTTTACAGAATCAATTCATAATAACCCTTCCATTTCTAATGCCCAAAAATTACAATTTCTTAAGGGTAAGCTTAGAGGGGAGCCCGAACGACTCATACAGCATTTGCAGATAAGTTCTGACAATTATATTGTCTGTTGGGACATCCTCACAAACAGATACAATAACCGAAAAATGATTTTTACATCGCACGTTAATACATTATTAAGTATTCCAAATTTACAACAACAATCATCAAATCATATCAAGCGTATTCATGACACTACTCATGAGTGTCTGAATGCCATCAAGAATTTAGGGATCGATGTCGAATCATGGGACCCTCTGCTCGTACATTTATTATCTCAAAAACTTGACTCGGAAACGTATCACGACTACATGGAGTCAACGAAAAATCCAAGGGAGTTACCCAAACTGAGTGATTTTTTATCTTTTTTGGAAGTTAAATTCACTACGCTAGAATCATCAAGAAGAAAACAAGACAATAAACTAGCATCTTACATCAATCAAGCACAAGTATCAGTACCCAAGTATCAAGGAAATTTATATCAAAAATCAAGTAACTATAATAAACCCTTGACATCAAACACGCGAGTGGTTCCGTCGTACAAGTCGGGAACTCAACATAATAATTTGTACAAGTCTGGTGCGCAATCTAATACTACGAAAGTATGGTGTCCAATTTGCGATAACAACGAACATAACATTTATTACTGCGAGAAATTTTTAGGCATGCCACCAAATATCAAGAAAAATACGATATCAAGATTAAACTTATGTGCCAATTGTCTTTATAATCATTTCGGGCATCCTTGTCGGTCGGAAAAGAGATGCCGCGAGTGTAAAAGAGAGCATAATTCCATTTTACACGAGGCATTCACGTACAGCAACCCGACACCTCCCCGTGTAACAAGTAGGTCAGAGCCAAGTTCATCGGCCGCCGCATTCAATCAAGTACGTAGCAATAATCACGTGGCTACACAAAACGAACCTGCAGAGGTACTACTAGCAACGGCGGTCATCAAGGTCCAAGCCGCAGATGGTACTTATCATGAAATACGAGCCCTCTTAGATCAGGGTTCTCAAACGTCCTTGATCACGGAGCGGGCAGCCCAATTGGGATGTCCCAATTTTTTACAAAGTATAATAAATCGAAAACCATTTGGAGAAATAGGCTTTGTGAAGCGTTTTCAGAAATCAGATTCCAAAAATATGATAATCTGAATTAAATAAATAAAATTTAAGTAATGACCTTCATTTGACCCCTGCAGTGTTACGTCACAAATGCAGGTCTAAAGGAAAGTCTACACTTTAAAGCAAATTGACAGTTTGAAATGTTGCTGTCCTGCTTATAATAGCAAAGAGTGACAAAGATGGAAATTTAATCACATGATGCGCATTCGGCTTTAAACAGTTGTCATTTTATCGTAAAGTCCGAAATGTATACGAGTATTACCAATGTATTTTCACAAATAAAAGTATTAAATAACTACGTTAAAAGTGAATATAAAAGAATTTAAATATCAGATTTTAATAAAAAATATGTATTTACTATCACACCATTAAACAAACCTACGAATAATCGAAGCTAAAAGAAGATAAATAAATGAAACTATTTGTCATGGTTCATTTAGGACCGTGCCGTGCTTGTATGATTGTTGACTGTCACTTGACTTTCAGTAATGCCACAGATTATTTTATGTACAAACTGAATTTTTCTAGGCAATGGAACGTGGCTGTCTTGTACCGATTCAAGCCTTCAAATCGGTGTAATTCACAAATATTTTATTATTATGAGTTTATTAAACTCAAATGATTTATTTTTATTTTAGCTCGGACAAAGTCGCGAGAAAAGTCTAGTTTACTAAGGCATAATAAATTAACACATTTTATTGGTTTTTAAACAATGATAATGATAATGATAATTTATTTATTTACAGAGAACATGGTACAAGATAAAAGGTTCTTAAAGATATAGAAGGCTCTCACATTCTGCCGCGATTGCGACGTGTAAATTAAACAATCCCACGCTGAGAGCTTGAAGGACCGATATGGCCTCAAGTAGTAGAAAAAATGTTATAGTTGCAACAGTAAAACAGTACACTGTTTTGCCTGGCTTCCTTGTTGTATTCTGTTAAACATATATTTATGTTAACAAATGGAGCATGTTTTTCATATTAAATAATTAATATACATGTTTCACAAAACTATAGTGAAACATATCGTCACACAAGTGATGAGATGTGAATACCAATATATCAAAAGTAACTTGTAATAAGTAATATATTATTTACTTATACATATAATAAGAAAATTGATTACTTTAGTTAAGTTAAATGCTCATGATTACCGTTAGATTGAACAACACACAGTTACGTTCGTTTTGTTTACTAGAGTTGGCCTACTGTTCTTGTTGCTACTATGTAGGATTGCGTAGATTTCGGGAGCATACCGAGTTGCCTGGGTTGCACGGGCATGTTTTGCTGCTGTAATTTCAGTGGCTGCGTAGATTGCTTGAGTTTAAGAGATTTCAAGAGTTGCACGAATTGCTCGGATTTCGTAGATTGCATTGTAAGGATATAAATAGGGGAGCGTTCAGGAGGAGCAGTTAGTTGTTCTTTTTCGTTCGAATACGCGAGTTCTTTAAGCAGAAGTTTTTGTTTAAGTAAGTGAGACCGGCTCACAGTTAATTTTAATTAATTTAGTTGATGTGTGTTCATTTTAAAGATAGTGTTCAATTGTTAGAGTTTCCTATTATTTTGTTGTTTCGTGTTCTGTGATCGCAAGTTTTGGTGATTTTCCTTTATCCTTTACCTTGGCCGCACGGGGCTACTCTCCGGGGCCATCCTTTATTACCTACTTTCCTTGGCTGCTCGGGGCTACTCTCCGGAGCCTTTCCTTTTAACCATCCTACCTTGGCTGCACGGGGCTACTCTCCGGGGCCATCTTTTATTACCTACTTTCCTTGGCTGCTCGGGGCTACTCTCCGGAGTCATTCCTTTAACCATCCCACCTTGGCTGCACGGGGCGACTCTCCGGGGCCATTCCTAATTACCTCCTATCCATCCTTCTAAACCTTCTGGAATTTGCGATTATAGAATACGTTAGTTTGTTAGATTTTGTATCTGCTTAAAGTAGGGACTGTACGGGACGAGGTTCCCGGTCTCCTCACCTGAAACCTAACGGTGATATACGACAGTGTGAAGATTTAACGTCCGAAAGGACGGGATCAAGCGTTGGGATTCGACCTGGCACTCGATTTATATTTGTCTTAACTGACAGTCGAGTTACTATCCCACAGCGCGTACCCGGTCTTGGTGTATCTGCTGGGTCAGTGCATGTAAGATCGGTGGTGCTGGTCTTATCTATATATTTATATATTCCAAACATATCTCTCTGTCCTACCTCAGGAGCATCCCTGACTACGGTCGCGAATGAGGTTCTTAGGGTGGCCTAGGATTAGGTGTTTTATTAGCTAGACAGAGGTTCGCCGCCTCGCTCCCTTAGTTTAGTCTAGGGTAGTTTTCCATTGCACCTCGGAAAACTACGAGGCTTCACCTCAAGGTTCTTATTAGAATAGTGCAGATTAGCTAGATTTATAGGTTTTTGTTAGGCGGTTAATTTGTTTTATTGGGATTTAGAATTTGGTATTTGATTTTTTGATTTAGTATTTGATAGTGTTTGACTAACACTTAGATTTTAATATTTTGACTTGATAGGACATCCATTAAACTGCCCGACTTTTATCAAAAAGGAAGGCCATATTATTTCTACCTATTTAATCTTTTGTTTTTTTTTTTTTTTTTTTTTGAGGTTTTTGTTTCTACATTTATATTACAGCTTAAACTCTGTCATTTGCTGAGAGTGAATACAAGTAAATGAATACTTATCAATTTTCACTAAGAATTAAATCAGGATACGACCAAAAGCGATCCATAGTTATCTTTACCAAACCAAGGGAAGAATAACTACTTCTGACATTTATATAATAATTATTCTTTGGTCAATGACTGATTATTATTTTATAACAAAACAACTTGCAAACGCAAGTCAGTCTCAGTTAATGACAGATTACTGACAGAAATTATTTAAGACTTTGGACTTAATTGTGTAATCTTATGACTCTATTAATCTTTGCTTAATTTGGAATTGAATTGGGTGTATATATTTTGCAATTCTTAGATCCCACTAAATAGAAGCCAGGGTAGCTTTGAACATTCTTAATAAATAATTAAACGCGTTCAGTAACTAACAAATAAAGAAACACCCAAATAACTATTAAAGTAGTTTTCCTCCTGAACCTATAAGAAAGGTCAGCATAGGGCAATTAGAGACCTAGTAAACCTGGTTTCTTGCGTCCTCTTTTCCCTTTGAATAACATTACATAAATTACCGACTATTGACAAGTAAACTCAACTGTCTCGTGTTGGAGTCTCTTAGGGTCTATGGAACGAGAGACACAGCTACTGGTAAATAGCCAGGGAGAGAACTCCAGGGCGGAGGAGGGGCCCTAGCCTCGACACAAGACATAATTGCTTATTTACCATCATAATTGCCTTTTGTTTACAATTTAAACTGAGGTTTAGTTTTATGTAACATAGTGACAGTCATTCCTATCTCTTATAGTCATTTTGTTCCGTTTACGTTTAGTGAGGTTATTTTTATTCGACAAGATTTATTAGTTTTATTCATAGACATCCCTTATTTCTACTAAAAGAGGTTGGTTTACTATTCACAACGTAGGACACTAGACGATCACATGGCCAAATTTAGATATTACTTGTTCCAGTATTTACCATAACTTGTCCTGATTTTAATAGAAATAGGTAGTTTTATTTAGCAAAGTAAGTTACATAGATAAGGTGCCGATTTATTATTTAATACTACTTAATAAGTAGTTTAATCGTCCTTTAGGTTAATAGTTTATTTAAATTAGTTTAAGTAGGTTAAGTTAGGTTTAAGTTAGGTTAAGTTAAATTAAATTAGTATTATAAGGGGGGGCTTGTACAGTCTCACTGTGACGTCATCCAGCTTATTTCGTAAAAAAATTATAAAAAATTAAATACTCATCCAAATTCAAAATCGATGAAAAAGGTATCTTAAAATATCCTATTCTTTCCAAAAATAAGATAAAAACTATAGGTTATTTTTTTTGGGACATCCCAATTGTTGAAACTTCCGAGAGAAAGATGCAGGGGAGTTATCACCGGAATAGGAACAAAGGAAAGTAGTTGCAAAGGAATGTTACTATTAAAATGCGGCTCTATGATCAATAACTTCAAGTTCGAAACTCAAGTTTTTATCATGAAAAATTTAATCAAGAATTTACCAAATTGCACCATACCGAAACCAAACTGGTCATACCTAGAACAAATCAAGCTGGCTGACCCCGAATTTTATAAGAGTAGACCCGTAGATATTTTGCTAGGAGCAGATGTGTACTGTCAAATTTTAATGGATGGCATTTGCAGAGAGCATCCCTCCCTACCTACTGCACAACAGACGCAACTAGGTTGGATATTAAGTGGGAACGTGAAGTCATTTCACTGTAATGTTATAATCAATAACTTACACGATATTCAAAAATTCTGGGAAATCGAAGGAAGGAAATCGAAACGGAGACCCAAAATATATCAGAAGAAGATCAAGCATGCTTAAATTATTATCAAGACACAACTACAAGAAAGGAGGACGGTAGATACGAGGTGCATCTTCCATTAAAATCAGGATTTCAAGAAATTATTGTGGAATCTAAATCAAAAGCTATTGCTCAGTTTTATCAACTAGAAAGAAAGTTTAACAAACATGCGGATATTGCGAAAGAATATAAAATATTTATCGACGAATATTTAAAACTTGGTCATATGACAGTCGCGCTATGATGTGGGAATCGGGTAGTAACAGATAAGACAAGTTGTTTCGAATACACGTGTTTAATAATGGCTCTATTTACTTAGTGCATGTTACATATATACCTTACGCTAAACATATAAGGGAGTGTGACGTAGTCTCACACTATACCTCCCTTGGCAATTTAAAAAAAAATACATAAGTACATTTTTTTTTACACTGTAATTAAAAAATAAGTTCCATGAATATTATTGTTTTTAACAAAAGTACATTTTTGTTCTGTTCTTATGAATAATTTCTTCCTTCCCATTTTTTAAAATCTTAACATTAGGTTCTACATCTTCTAAAACAGTAAAAGGACCTAAGTAAACATCCGAAAATTTATTTCCGGTTTCATTTTTGACAAGAATTAAGTCATCCTTTTTATAGATGATAGGGTTTACATATCTATCGTACATAATCTTTCTTTTGTGCTTGCTGTCTATTAAATTATTCCTAGCGTCGACATGTGATTGTTGTAATCGGAACTTCAACTCAGCTGCATAGTTATCACTATTGTATAATGGTTCTACTGTATTACAAAGAAGGTTACTTGGTAATTGACATTTTTTTCCAAATACTAGCTCGAAAGGTGTATATTTTGTTTCCGTATGAACTGTAGTATTGTAAGAAAATACCCAAAATGGCACCCACGTACTCCAGTATCTCGGATTATTATCAGTTTGGATGCGTAAAAATGCGTTTAACGATTTATGAGTATTTTCTAACGAACCCACACTCTGATGGTGATAAGCAGAAGATGAAATTTGATTAATTTGCAATAATTTACAGACTTGTGTCATTATGGATGAGATGAATTCAGTTCCTTTATCACTTGCAATTTCTCTCGGCACGCCATATCTTAGTATAAAATTTTGAACGAAACATTTTGCTACTGATGCGCTTTCTTTTGACTCTAACGGATACGCTTCCACATATTTACTCAGCTCACATTGTACTGTTAAAATATATGTATTATTATAATAATCCTTAACTAAGGGCCCAACTATGTCTAAAAATATCTTATCTAATGCTGACTTTGCTGTAGTCGTTAATGCCATAGGCTCTTTTGTCGGTAAAGAGTGCTTTTGTTACCCGACTGCGAAGAAGGAGGGTTAATGTGTTTGACGCGTATGTATGTATGTATGTCTATTCCTATGTCCTCTCGTAACTACTCAACGGCTGAACCGATTTTGACAGATGATACGTCATTGGATTCGTCTTGGTGACGCGAGTGATACTGGGTACATGAATTTCTTGAAAAATTAAAATTGCGGATTTTTGGCGTCAAATTGTGAGTCTCCAAAAATTTTTTTTCATTCAACCCTTTCGAGTAGGGTATCAAAATGAAGAGATTTAAAGAGAGATTACAAATATATATACAAATCATATGATTAAGTTTAGTCTGGAAGAATAAATTGGCAATCAATTCATTCAAACAACGGTAGGCAGATAAATATGCCAACTACTAGATATCATTGTACAATAATTTTCTCTATGAAACCCATGTAGAAAAGAAGTGCTAAGATACAAATAGTGTAATAGTATATTGTGTCTTAAGGGCGGTAAATAAGGAATTCCTAACGAGAGTCTATTAATTAGAAACCCGAAGTCGACAACTGACGGCTTTAATAAGTATGATGTTTTTCATCACATTTGTGAGTAAAATTGTATATTTGTTAAAGAAAATAGTATAGTAGTTGTCTGTTTGTCATTTTTTTCCTTTGTCAGTTTAATGTTAGTAAACAAAGTAAATTAATCCCTATCCTACTTCCTACTAATATTATAAATATGAAAGTTTGTGAGTGAGGATGTGAGTGAGTGAGTGATAGAGCAAGAGCCCGGGCCGGCCAGACATACCTTTTATCATAAAAGCTGAAAGTTTGTCTATGTGTGCCTCTAGTACAGGTAAGAATGATCCCCACCCATGATACCTGGGTAGTGGTTCCTTTGGGAGGTATCAGGTAGCAAAGGTGTATAAAATTCCATCTTACTTTCGTTATTTTATAAAACTCAATTTTTTTATATTTCATTTGTAACAACATCAAAATTCACTTTACTCATTGCCAGACACTTAGTATGGTTCCAACCCCCTGCCAGACACCCCTAAACTATAATATTTTGTAATTCAATTTACGTTATATTATAACAGCTAAATTTAATATATGTTTTTTGGGGAACTATTAAACGATGTTTCCTTAGCAGCCAGACATTTTCGAGGGTTCTATCATCCTGCCAGACACATTGAATTGAGCAGAAGTTGTGATATTATAGTTTAGGGGTGTCTGGCAGGGGGTTGGAACCATACTAAGTATCTGGCAATGAGTAAAGTGAATTTTGATGTTGTTACGAATGAAATATAAAAAATTGAGTTTTATAAAATAACGAAAGTAAGATGGAATTTTATACACCTTTGCTACCTGATACCTCCCAAAGGAACCACTACCCAGGTATCATGGGTGGGGATCATTCTTACCTGTACTAGAGGCACACATAGACAAACTTTCAGCTTTTATGATAAAAGGTATGTCTGGCCGGCCCGGGCTCTTGGACCATGAGTAAGTATGTTTGTTACTTCTTCACGCTAAAACGGCTGGACGGATTTGGATGAAATTTGGCAAAAAGTTAGTTTATAACCTGGATTAAAACATAGGATACTTTTTATCCCGATATTCCCACGCGATAGGGATAAAATCTCGAAATAACAACCGCTGGGCTTGGAGTTTTAGGGTAATTATATCGGCGGCTATGGAATCAAAGGCCAGGATTCATACACTAGTTATTTATTGGCGAGACACGTGTGAATGTCCTAACCGGCGAGGAAGCACTGACGTGTCGGCTTGTATAGTTAAGATATCTCGGTGATGTACCGCTATATACCTAACTATACATTCCTGTGTACACTACAGCAGCCCCCCCCCTCACAAAAGGAAAGACCCCCCCATTTTTCTTACAAGCCCCGTACGAGAAAAATGTAACACAACACATAGAGGAAAAAAAAACTTAAACTAAACCGCGGTATAACTGGTGTATATAGCACTCCCGACACTGACGTAGTTCGCACTGCACCTCACTTTCACACGAAACCCGCTGCCGCCTGTGTGTGACCCTGTTGCGCGGGAGGCACGCGACCGGCGTGGCCCGACTGTGGCTCGCTTGCGTGCTTCCAGATCCAATTTTTGACTCTGTTTTTGCACGTCCGCCATAACGCGTATGCTAAAACTAGGGTTCCCACTACTACTAAGGCTATCACTAGAATGCCGTAGTTGGTCACTCGGTTCTCGAAGTCTTCGTGCTTTGCTATGAAGCCCGCCGATATTTCATCTTCTTTAACTTTGTCTTTACTGTGCGACCAACCCATGTTTGCGTTAATCCGATTGTCGAGTGACCAACTGAAGGCTAAGTATTAGTTTATATAGGTACTTGTACATAAATGCTTAGTTGCACTATATTTTAAAATTAATATTTAAGTAAACAACTGGTAATATTATTCGCAATATTTCTGAATACCTAAGTATTGCGACAGATATTAACCTAACTAGCCTACAGTTACCGCTGAATTAGCTTTGCGCGCTAATACCGCGCGGGATATTTAATTATTCGACCGCTGCGTACTACAGTCCGCGTGACGGGCGCTGGGTTCACGTTGTCCGCTGTCAGCGCATTCCGCGCGGTATTATCGGCAACGCTATTCCTTATAGGAATACTATTCAGGGGTGTGCTAACATTGGTTGTAGTATCGCTTAACACATATGCGGGTTTGAGCCTATCGGTGGATATTTGTGATTGCCTGTCTGGTAATTGCACCGTAAAATATTTTTTACATCTTTTCATGACTTTGAAAGGCCCGTCGTAGGGCGGTTGCAAGGGTTTCCTTACAGCGTCTACCCGAACGAAAACCTTATCACAAGTCCTAAGGTCGGGATGTATGAACACAGTACGTGAGTCGCGGTGCTGTGTTGGCGTAGGTCTTAAGGCCCTAATGGCGTCTCTTACTTCCCTAACGACATCCGAAAAGTCTATGTGCCGCTGATTCGACGTGTCGTAAAACTCGCCCGGTAGGCGCAACACGTGACCTAGCGTTAACTCCGCCGCGCTCACACTAGTGTCGCCGCGCGGCGCCGCACGTAATCCTAGCATGATGGTGGGAAGTTCCTGTACCCAGGACGTCGTTGTGAGCCTGGCCCTTAACGCGGCCTTTAAACTACGATGCCAATGTTCTATTTTTCCGTTACTTTGGGGGTGGTAAGGGGTAGTTCTCGTCCTGGTTACCCCTAGATACTTCATTAACGTAGTAAAAACGGCGCTCTCAAATTGTCGTCCCTGATCACTAGTAATTTTCCAGGGACAACCAAACCTGGCTACCCAGCCTTCGTAGACAACCCTAGCGACTGTTTCCGCTGTAATATCGCATACGGGAAATGCCTCGGGCCAACCCGTTACTCTGTCTATTAACGTTACTAAATATCTATGACCATCCGGTGACGTTGGTAGTGGCCCTACGATATCGACGTGTAGGTGTTTGAACCTTCCTACCTCGGGAAAATGCCCTAACTCTGAGTGCGTATGTTTATGAATCTTTGCCCTCTGACACTGAATGCAAGTCTTTGCCCAATCGCCAACATCGCGATTCATGCTAGGCCAGTAAAAGCTACGTCTAACCATCTCCCGTGACGCACGGATACCCGGGTGACTTAAACTATGTAATGCATCGAACGCCTGTTTACGAAATCGTACTGGTAGGTACGGTCTCAACCGGCCTGTTGACACGTCGCAATAAACCTCGCCACCGGAGTTAGGTAATTTAATACTCCTGAGACGAGTAACTACGACTTTATCCCGCAAAGCGTGGGCTAAATCGCTGTCTAAGGCTTGTTCCCGGGCGACTTCGTGGTAATTTATACACGATGCACCTGATATTGTCTCTACGCGGGACAAAGCGTCGGCGACTAGGTTCTCAGTACCCGATACGTGTCGTATGTCAGTAGTGAATTCGCTGATATACAATAACTGGCGAGTCCGCCTCGGTGTGTCTTTGTCACTTGTTATTTTAGTAAAGGCGTAAGTCAATGGCTTATGGTCCGTATAAATCGTTAAATGACGGCCCTCAAACATATTGCGAAAATGAACCATTGACAGGAAAATGGAAAGTAACTCGCGATCATAAGTACTATATTTGCGTTGTGCCTCTGTTAGACTCTTTGAGAAATAGCCTAGCGGTTTCCACTTACCTTCGACATTTTGTTGTAACACTCCGCCCGCACACGTGTCCGATGCGTCTACCATAAGAGCCATCCTCGCTCCCTCGATTGGATACGATAACAACGCCGCGCTGCTTAGCCTCGCTTTACATTCCGCGAATGCTTCGTCGGCCTCCTTCGACCATTGAATAACAGTTTTATCTTTTTTTGTGGATTTAGTTAAATACTTATTTAGGATCGCCTGATATTTAATGGCCGATGCGAGGTGCGCCCTGTAAAAGTTTATCATCCCTAAAAAGCGTCTTAGCTGTTCCACGGTCTGCGGTTTCGGAAATTCTGTAATTGCCTTGACTTTTTCAGGCAGGGGTTTAATCCCTTCCGCAGTTACCTGATAACCTAGAAATTCGACGCTAGATTGACCAAAACTACATTTACACATACTAGCAGGTACACCTTTGGGCGAAAGCTTAAAGGCTATTTGTTGGCATTCCAAAAATCTTAATTCCTTTCCTTTCCAGTACTATTTCACAAAACTGCTTTTTGTTTCGTTTTCTTTAAGTTAATTTTTCGTTTTAGCCCGCGTAAGGATGTATACTTGGCAAGAGAGTGCATAATAATAATAATAGTAGTAAAATTAATTATGTCTACACGTATCTAATAAATTTATTTTTATATTTTTTAAAGTCACACAATAAATTCGTTTTCTAGTTTATAAATTATCTATTTATTTATGTATTCTTATGTAGTTGATGGTGTGTATTATAGTAGTTATGTCTTTATAACGTTCAGAGGTTTGCCTACGGTGCTGGCTGAAAATCAGCGCTGGGGTGTTTTTAACGCTTCAGCATTATGCTGAGCCAGTGTCCGATTCACAATCGCAATGACACAGACCTTTGTGTTGTTTTTGTACCAAATAGTATTGTTGTCTTGTGTTGTGAATAAATGTATTTTCTTTCTTTCTTTCTTTCTTTACATTTGGCTGTGTTAATGGTTAGTCCGAACTCATTTAATCTAACAAACAATCTGTCTAGATGCTCGCGGTGTTGCGACGCGTTAACACTAGCTATTAACACATCGTCTAAGTACCCAAATACGAAATCTAAGTCCTTCAAAACCGTGTGATTCATGAATCTTTGGAACGATTGGGCAGCATTTCTTAATCCGAATGCCATTCTAGGGAATTCGTATAGACCGAATGGGGTTATAATCGCGGTCTTCTCGATATCCTTTTCCGCCACTGGTATGAAATGATAAGCCCTATTAACGTCGATTCTGCTAAATATCGTTTTACCTGCCAGGATGTAAGTAAAATCCTGCAACCGCGGTATAGGGTAGCGATCCGGTTTAGTGCGCGCATTTAATTGCCTATAATCCCCGCAAGGTCGCAGGCTGCCGTCTTTTTTAGGCACTATGTGCAAAGGGCTTGCCCAGGCACTTTTTGACGGTCTACAAATACCTAACTTACACATAAGTTCGAATTTCTCCTTAACTTTTTTGTACCTATCAGGAGGCAGTGGTCTGGCGCGAGCGTACACTGGTGAACAAGTAGTTTCAATATGATGCACTACCGAGTGCTTAGGGGTTTCTTTGAAGCTAACTGGCCGCGTTATATCCGGATATCGCTCCAAAATATCGTAGAAAGGCCGTTTTTCGCTGTGAACATTAATTGACTCAATATTGCAATTAACTACTGTGGCAACTACTTGCCTGTTCGTTTTTGAATCTATTAATTTCTTAGCGCTAAGGTCTACATTTAACCCGTAATAACTTAAAAAATCTGCCCCCAGTATAGGTTGACTAACATCGGCAACGACAAACGTCCATCGAAAGGCTCGTTTTAAATTAAAATTTAACATTAATGTCTTTACGGCGTACGTTTTAATTGGCGTACCATTCGCCGCGTACAAACTGTAGCCTAGCTCAACATCGTTACTGGTACTCACAGTTTTTTTAGTCCGTGGTATCACCGACACATTCGCCCCGGTGTCCACTAAAAATCGTAATCCGGACTCCCTGTCGGTCACACACAGGCGGTGGTTGGAGGTACCGATACAGCATTCCGCCCTAGGCTGTATCCCGGCTAGTTTCCCGCCTTCCAGCCGCATGGCTTGATGCACTTTTCGGCTCTCTCCCCGAAGCGGTAGTGGTAGTAACAGAGCCAATCTGGGCTCCGGCGCCTACTTGCCTGCTGCATCCGCGGGGGTCTTGAGCTTTGCCTTACTGCCGTCTGGGCTTTTTGCCGTCCTAACGTACCTCTCTCCAGACGGTCTAGGCGAGTCCCTATCTTGGCGATCTCCACCATCAGTTTGTCCTCTGTCTCTGGCTGGGGGGTCGCTGAAACTTCTGCCAGTACCGCTCCAGCGCGCGTGACCTCCAGAACCTTGTCTGCGAGCGCAGCCAGCTTCTTCAAATCGGTTATCTCGCTGCCTGCTAATACTGCCTTAACCGCTGGAGGCATAAGCCCAATCCACAGCATCCTGATTGTGGCCTCCGGGAAATTACCTCCGGACAAATCCAGCATGTGTCTCATAAGCTGTGAGGGCCTCTGGTCGCCCAACTCCAGATCCTGTAGTAACCTGCGCTGACGTTGTTCCTCGCTTTCTTCAAAGACTGAGAGCAATCGCTCCTTCAACGCATTATATTTATCAGTTTCTGGCGGTGAAAACAGAATGTCGCTGGCGGCCTGAATTGTAGCCTTACCCAGTTTCGTCACCACTATATTATATTTTTGGAGGTCTCCCAAGCGTTGCGGCTCAAGGATGGCGTCTAGTTGCGCGTACCAAAGCCTGGGCTGGTCTGCCCAAAATTCCGGTATCCTCGTTCCCAGCGATACCGACGCCAATTCGCCTTGACTTGACCCTCCCGGCTCCTGTTTGCCTTGATCTCCCGGAGCTATAGGTTGCACTGGTGGCTGTTGCACTGGGGGATGTGCTCCTCCTTGGCCGTACATGCTTGCTCCGCGCAATTATTATGACAAGCACTATAGTCCACGCGTACGTCACGCTAAAATTATCCTTGCCTTATTTGACAATGAAAAACGTTAAAAGTCTGTTCCCGCGCCGCGAATTTTTTCACCCCTACAAAAAAAAGTCACTGAACTGAACTGAACTCCGGTTTGCTGTCCGAGAGCGGGGTCACCACTTTAGGGTAATTATATCGGCGGCTATGGAATCAAAGGCCAGGATTCATACACTAGTTATTTATTGGCGAGACACGTGTGAACGTCCTAACCGGCGAGGAAGCACTGACGTGTCGGCTTGTATAGTTAAAATATCTCGGTGATGTACCGCTATATACCTAACTATACATTCCTGTGTACACTACAGAGTCATTAAATTTGGTATGTAGGTAACTCGACGGATGTCTAGAATAACACATAGGTACGCTACTTTTTATCCGGATATTCTCACGGGATAGTTTTGAACTATTTCGAAAACAAATGACTTTCTGCCAAGTACCTATCTTGCGGCGCATTCTTCTTGGCAATGATGGTTTTTCCGAAAGCGCTGGTAGTTTAAAAAATGACGTGTACAAGTGCCCATTGCGGCCTTTTTACTGAATAAATGATTTGAATTTGGATAGGCAACATTTTTGAAATTTCAGCACTGGGTTTAGAGTCTTGAATTTTGTACAGCTATTCACAACACAACCTCAATGAAGGAAGACCACGATATAAATTTTGGAAATTGCCAGGGGAATTTGTTAAAATCCCGAAAATTTCAAGTGCAACTACCAGACCGATTAGTTTACGCATGCGAAGCCGCGGGTAAAAGCTAGTTAATATTATAAATGCGAAAGTAACTCTGTCTGTCTGTCTGTCTGTTACGCTTTCACGTCGAAACCACTGAACCGATTTTGATCAAATTCGGTATATAGGTAGTTTGAACCCCAAGGATCAACATAGGATACCTTTTATTCCGATAGAGGGCGCCACCGCGCGATAACCTAGATCCACGCAGACGAAGTCGCGGGCATAAGCTAGTTTGCCATAAATGAGAAACTCCATGATCCTGTAACGCTATGTAGGCAATTTATGTTACGACTGCAGGTATTTCTTGCACATTTGAAAAAACAACACAAACCAATATTAGGAAGACCGATAGTGGGCTTATGGTGGCGTATTGAATTTCAGTTGCGAGGAAGCCCTCACGTACATATGGTCGTATGTGTTCCCCCTGCTTACGCATAATTTTTTAAGTCATAATTCTATTTCGCATAATCTGTTTACGCATAATAGTAGGTACTTATGCCGAAACTGTTTTCGCATAACAGTTCATGCCGAATTCTTTTATGCATAACCTATGTAAGCCGAATGGGCTTTACGCATAATTTGTGAATTTAGAATATTATCTAGGCAGAAAATTACTTACGCAGAAAGTTACTTTTGCATACTTAATGTAACATCAATTTTATGTCTGGAAAGCAAATATTCATATGAATTTAACGATTCTGAGACGAAGTCGACGGAGCTCCGCTTCGCGGAGCTCCTGTTCTGCTCATTAAGGCGCTTGGCGCCTTGACAAAATACTAACCTAACCTAACCTATAGGTGAGCAATCCTGTGACCTGGGTTTTCTTTATTGCGGGGGCTCGCCCCCATGTCCCCCCGCTTTATGCACATGCCTCTTTTACTGGTGGTTGTTCGTTCCGTTACAAATACAATTCTAACCTAACCTAATAACATTTTTCTAGTCATAAATAGCAATTAGCTAACTTATTTTCGGATTTGAGCCTATCAAAATTCGGCTAAATTACATATATGCTAAACAAGATTATGCATAATAAAATTCGGCCATGTTAATCACATGCTTAAATAAATTCGGCTAAACAATTATTCGGCTTATAGAGAATTATGCCGAACTAAATTTCGGCAAGTTTAAGATTCGGCGTAAATAAATTATGCGAAACCTGTTATGCGTAAGTAATCAGTTTCGGACATTAAAAAGTAAGTATGATAAATAGAGGGCACCCGGTCGTATGGTGTGATGATATGCCCTCATTGATACATCAGAAGGTATTCAGATGCTTGACCAAGTCGTAACGTGTGAGCTGCCTGATGATGACCAAGAATTGAAAGATTTAGTAGAACGACTTCAAACACACAAACATACCCACACTTGCTTCAAAAATGGAAATTATTGCAGATTTAGCTTAGCCATTAGTGCACTAGATCCAAGAAAACTATTAAATAACCCTCATGACCTCAATTCATTACAAGAATTAAATCGTTTGCGAAATCTTGAACTAGCTCCAAATAATACACCTTAGTTCAAAACAAAGCAGTTACATATTTTTCGTAGTTCTATACTAAAAAGCAAGAAATAAAATGAAGTAATAAAAAAAACTAAAAAACCCGACTGCGATGTAAAAAATACAAAGTTTAAATGATTACAATCATTACATTCTTCATAGAACTAAAAAGCACAAAATAAACAAATCACTAAGGAAAGGACTTCATCACATTTCCTAACATTGGGTATGCTGTTAAGGTTGATTAAGAGGTTTTACTAAAGAAGGTAGATATAAACGTAATCAGAACATTCCATCCTCGCCCTTTTCCACCTTTCCCAGTAGTTTACACTATTATGAATAGACTGAACTGAGAATGAAAATATGAAAAATTAAGCATGACAACATTAAGAACCAAATTTCGTAGCAGGCGGGACCCATTTGCAAATTATAAATCGAAAGAAAATTAATGGGTCCCGCCTGCTACGAAATTTGGTTCTTAATGTTGTCATGCTTAATTTGTCATATTTTCATTCTCAGTTCAGTCTATTCATAATAGTGTAAACTACTGGGAAAGGTGGAAAAGGGCGAGGATGGAATGTTATGATTACGTTTATATCTACCTTCTTTAGTAAAACCTCTTAATCAACCTTAACAGTGAACTAAAAGATTTTCTTTGCTCACCCGCGACCTTAGGATAGCTAAGTCTATGCAAATTATGCGTGTTCATGCAGTTCCTCCACCTCCACACTGTACAAACACACACAAATTACACAAACCCATCTATCACCACCACCACAATACACTGACGCGTTTCGAACTCAACCAGAGCTCATCCTCAGAGTGACACAACCGTTCACCATGCTACCAGTTGTTAGACTAACAAACCACCACCACTGTTTTAATTTGCCAAACAAAACAAAAAACTACCCGCAAAATATTAATAAATTTTAAATATGATACAAAACTACCTTGATTTTTTAATTTTATTTATTTATTGTCAAGGCATGTTTAATAACTACCGTTGCTAAAATTAGACCCAAGCCGTAGCAAGGGAGATGACACTAAATTTATTTGCTCATTAATAATAGACCCCATACTGTTGTACCTAATTATCTCCATACATTCTAACACATCGAGACGAAACCCCTTGTCACAGTAATGTAACACTTCATACGAATCTGAGTCCGATATAGAATGATTTAATTCCAACAAATGTTTAGCAAAATTAGATCTATCAGGATGCCCGTTCCTATATGCCGATACATGCTCTTTAAACCTAGTATTAAAACTGCGCCCGGTCTGACCTACATATACTTTACTGCAGTCATTACAAGTGAGCTTGTATACACCCGATTTAGTTCCTTTATCCATCTTCTCTTTGTGGTTACAAAGTTTAGAGTACAAAGAGTTGTTAGTTTTAAAGGCTACATTAACATTGTTAGATTTTAAAATGTCATAAATTCTATCAGACAAACGACCAACATATGAAATACTACACCTATATTTGTTAGAAGACTGAGGAGGCAACCCGGCGTGAAGCATGCTATTCACTATCCGTGCTTGCTTCCTCCTAACCAAACCATCTACCATCGATTTCGTATAGCCATTTGACGTTGCTATCTGATAAATAGTATTTAACTCTAAATCAAAATTTTCCCTAGAAAGAGGTACAGTTAATAATCTATGTACATAACAATGAAAGGCTGCTAACTTATGCTGCCAGGGATGATTAGATGATGCTGGTATCACAGCATCTGTGTATGTGGTTTTACGATATATTTTAAATTGTTGTTTATTGTTTGATCTCGTAATTGTTAGATCTAAAAAGTTAAGCGAAAAATTTTCTTCTATTTCTTTTTTTTTTAAATTTTATTTTTACATGTTTGTTATTGATACTATCCACAAATAAATCAAGTTGCCTCCTACTTCCCTTCCAACACAGAATTAAATCATCAACATACCTATAATAATACACAATATTATTATTTCCTACAATATACTGATTTTCAAAGATTTGATTTGATTTGATTTTGATTTTTTTTATTTTGATTTTGAAAATCAGTATATTGTAGGAAATAATAATATTGTGTATTATTATAGGTATGTTGATGATTTAATTCTGTGTTGGAAGGGAAGTAGGAGGCAACTTGATTTATTTGTGGATAGTATCAATAACAAACATGTAAAAATAAAATTAAAAAAAAAAAGAAATAGAAGAAAATTTTTCGCTTAACTTTTTAGATCTAACAATTACGAGATCAAACAATAAACAACAATTTAAAATATATCGTAAAACCACATACACAGATGCTGTGATACCAGCATCATCTAATCATCCCTGGCAGCATAAGTTAGCAGCCTTTCATTGTTATGTACATAGATTATTAACTGTACCTCTTTCTAGGGAAAATTTTGATTTAGAGTTAAATACTATTTATCAGATAGCAACGTCAAATGGCTATACGAAATCGATGGTAGATGGTTTGGTTAGGAGGAAGCAAGCACGGATAGTGAATAGCATGCTTCACGCCGGGTTGCCTCCTCAGTCTTCTAACAAATATAGGTGTAGTATTTCATATGTTGGTCGTTTGTCTGATAGAATTTATGACATTTTAAAATCTAACAATGTTAATGTAGCCTTTAAAACTAACAACTCTTTGTACTCTAAACTTTGTAACCACAAAGAGAAGATGGATAAAGGAACTAAATCGGGTGTATACAAGCTCACTTGTAATGACTGCAGTAAAGTATATGTAGGTCAGACCGGGCGCAGTTTTAATACTAGGTTTAAAGAGCATGTATCGGCATATAGGAACGGGCATCCTGATAGATCTAATTTTGCTAAACATTTGTTGGAATTAAATCATTCTATATCGGACTCAGATTCGTATGAAGTGTTACATTACTGTGACAAGGGGTTTCGTCTCGATGTGTTAGAATGTATGGAGATAATTAGGTACAACAGTATGGGGTCTATTATTAATGAGCAAATAAATTTAGTGTCATCTCCCTTGCTACGGCTTGGGTCTAATTTTAGCAACGGTAGTTATTAAACATGCCTTGACAATAAATAAATAAAATTAAAAAATCAAGGTAGTTTTGTATCACATTTAAAATTTATTAATATTTTGCGGGTAGTTTTTTGTTTTGTTTGGCAAATTAAAACAGTGGTGGTGGTTTGTTAGTCTAACAACTGGTAGCATGGTGTACGGTTGTGTCACTCTGAGGATGAGCTCTGGTTGAGTTCGAAACGCGTCAGTGTATTGTGGTGGTGGTGATAGATGGGTTTGTGTAATTTGTGTGTGGTCGTACAGTGTGGAGGTGGAGGAACTGCATGAACACGCATAATTTGCATAGACTTAGCTATCCTAAGGTCGCGGGTGAGCAAAGAAAATCTTTTAGTTCATTGATATGGACCTCCGCAAAGTAACGCCTGATTCAATAAATTCAACCTTAACAGCATACCCAACGTTAGGAAATGTAATGAAGTCCTTTCCTTAGTGATTTGTTTATTTTGTGCTTTTTAGTTCTATGAAGAATGTAATGATTGAAATCATTTAAACTTTGTATTTTTTACATCGCAGTCGGGTTTTTTAGTTTTTTTAATTACTTCATTTTTTACGTGGCGCTGTTGTATCGGCAATAATCGGCATTGTATCGAAGGGCGGGACGGCTGGCGCGGGGGAGGGGCTCGATTTTAGAATTCGTTTGAGTACGGGAACGGCCTTAATATTTTTTCAATAATTGCCGATACCGCTGACTGCGCTCTTTGCGGCATGAGCCCGACCAGCACGCCAGCACGAGCAGCACCAAACTCATTTACCGACCTCGGGCTTCATGACAAGAAAATTAGTACAGGCAATGACTCATTTACCGACCACGAGTTTCATCTCAAGCACATTAAGGTCGAGGGTTTTACAATACAATAACAAAGACTCTTTATTGTAGGTACACCAGAAATAGTAAGCGATACAGAAAACAGATACACAGAGAAATTATTTTCGGGTTTGCAACCAAGGTACCTAGTCTGCATGTTACGACATTGTTTACAAGCAAGAGTGATGAAAAAAACATAAAACGTCATAAAATTAGGTGGTCCGTCGCGTCGCGTCCGATGAATTATGAGCGCGATACTCAACCTCACGATATCGCACCCCCAGTACAACACTGCACTAAGTCAAAATAGCTCATTTTTCAGAATCGACGAAAAACCGTTATCCATGTTATTCAAAGTTATAGCGAATGTCTCGTAAACATTGCATGTGTAGAATTCAATGCGTATCTGTTTATAATAGTTCAGATAATTCTAACTACGTAAATAAAGCAAAATGATGCATATTTTGACTTAATTCACTGTTGCAGAGTGATTCAAAATTCAAAAATTCAAAAATTCAAAATTGTTTATTGCATGTCACATTACAGGCTGTAGGATGGTAAATTACAAACTAGGTATACATGTGACGCCCTGATAGGGCACGGCAATACAAGTAAACAGAGGGTGCTTATTATAATTAGAATGTATTATATAACATGCATGAAAAAGAAAAAAAAAAAACAAACATATAGGTATAATTACACACTCCTGAGACATTTTAAGTTTCAGCCACCTATGAACTCTAAAAACCATCCACCAGTCCTCGGCCAAAGAGCTCACTCGTTTTTGTCGTTGAAGAACTCATCTAGGCTATAGAAGCATTTATTGATTAAGATTTTTTTTAATTGGTTATTAAATGTTACAGTACTATCAATGTCCCTTAATGAATTCGGTAAATGATTATAAATTTTTATTGTTATATAGTGAGGGTTTGATTTTACTAATTTCAGTTTGGAAAATGGCAGTTTGATTATATTTTTATTGCGGTTATTTCTTTTATGGTCAGTTTTTATTGTGTACAAATTTATATGCTTTCTAACAAACTTGCAGGATTCTAGGATGTACATAGATGTAAAGGTGAGTATTTTATGTTTGATGAAGTGGGGCCTGCATGATTCCATTTGTTCAATATTTGTGAGTATTCTGATACATTTCTTCTGAAGGACGAAAATTTTTTGAGCATTGCAGCTGTTTCCCCAAAGCACAAGGCCATACGAAATTCTTGAGTGAGCGTAGGCGTAGTATGCAGAAAGGGCTGTCTGAAAATCAGTTGCGCGCTTCAGGTGTTGAAGGGCATAAATAAAAGAAGAGAGTCTCTTGGACAGTTTCTCTATGTGCATCTGCCAATTTAAGCCCGTATCTAGTTCAATACCCAATAAATTAGCCGAATTCACGTTTTCTAAAACTGTGTTATTAAACGTGTAGTTAATTGTTAAGGCAGGTTTCTGGTATGGTTTAAATTGAATGATTTTAGTTTTTTTCAAGTTGAGTTGCAAGTTGTGAATTTGTAGCCATTTTACAATTTGATCGAGTACATCATTTAATTTACTTTCTGCCTCACTAGGATTTGAGCATGGAAATGTAACGGAAATGTCATCGGCAAAGAGCGTACAGTGCTCAGTTAGTATAGAGGGTAGATCATTAATGTAGATCAGGAACAAAATGCAACTTAAGACGCTACCTTGGGGGATAGAGCCCTGAACAGGGACTCTATTAGATCTAATTCGTTGGATTTTACCAGTTTTAAAGTCTGTATACTCGATTTCTACGTATTGTGATCGGTTGTCGAAGTAAGATTCAAACCATTTATGACTTATACCTCTGATTCCCGTGTTGTATAATTTATCTAGGAGAGTTTTATGGCAGACTCTATCATATGCCTTACTCATATCGAGTAATAATCCTAAGGCATACTTTTTTTTGTTGATATGGCTGAGAATTTCAATTAAAAATTTATAGACTGCAAAAGTAGTGGATCGATTTTTTCTAAAGCCGTTTTGGCTGTCATGGAGGACATCGAATTTTTCATAAAAAGAGTTTAGGCGGGTTATCATAGCGGTTTCGAAAATTTTTGCTGAAGTTGGCAGTAATGCAATAGGTCTATGGTTGTTTAAGTCTGTGATGTCTCCCTTCTTGTGTATGGGTCTGATTAGTGATATTTTCAGTGCATCCGGGAAGACACCCTCAGAAAAAGACTGGTTTATTAAGGCAGTGTACGGAATGGTAAGGATTTCAGCACAGTTTTTTATTAATATGGGAGGGATTTCATCTATACCGAAGGATGACTTGCTTTTAAGGTTTTTCAATATTTTGTATATTTCATTGGGTTCAACTGGGCCTAGAAAGAAAGTTTTGCTTACAGAGTTGGTCATTGATGTTCTAGTATACGCCGAGCTGCAAGAGTTCCCAATCTCGGAGAAAAAATTGTTGAATGTATTCGCAACAGCTTTTGGATCACTTAATATTGTACCATCCGGTTTTTTTATTTCTGTGTTCTTTCTAGGTTTTTGTGAGGACTTATTTGTTTCTTTATTTATTATTTGCCACATCGTCCTAGTTTTGTTTAAGGAGATTTTGAAATTTTGTTTGTTACTTAATTTTTTTGATGTATAAACCGCTTTTTTTAATATTTTACTATATTGTTTATAATAATTTTGTAATACTTTATTTTTGGACTGCGACGCTAATATTTTTAAAAGTCTTTTATTCTTGCATGAGATTTTTAAGCCTGATGTTAAATACGGCTTTCTTTCCTTCAGTTTAATATTTTTTTTGGGAATACATTGATCTAATTTTTGTTGTAAGATTTCATTGAATTTATTATAATTCTCGTTTACATTTTTGTTTTGCTGGATTTCTTCGTTCCAATTTACTTTTAAGAGCTCATTTTTAAATTTCGTTATATTTACTATGTTAAAATTTCTTTTTTGAATTGACAGAACCTTTACGGCCCCTAAACCGATAGGTGTTGAAACCAAGATACCTCTATGATCTGAAAAACCTTGATCCGACACATCTATCATTGAATCTTTTAATTTAAAGTTTGTGAATATCAAGTCTATGCATGTGGAGCTGGTACAAGTAACCCGTGTGGGTTTGTGGACTCTTTGATGGAAGCCATATGATAACAACATATTTAAAAGTCGGTATTTTGCATTATTATCAGTAAGAAAGTCTACATTTATATCACCTCCAATTATGACATTCTTATTTTTGTCCTTAAGCGAAATGCGACATAATAATTTACTAAGGCAAGCGTAAAAAGTCTCAGGTTCTCTCTGACTATTTGGCCAGTATAGAGTGATTACTAGTGTGTTAATTTTAGTTAATTCTATAGCACTTACTTCAAATATCATTTCTAAAGACAAGGATGCAATATCTAATCGCTCTAAATATTCTAGTGGGTTTTTTATCAACACCAGTACACCACCTCCCTCGTGTTGGTCACGACAGTAATATGAACAGATGTTAAAATTAGTTAAATTAAGTAAGTCTAACTTTTCCTTGTTTAGCCAGGACTCAGTTATACAAATTAAGTGTAAGTTTTTGTTTTCTTCAATGAACTCTTGCAATAAATGAATTTTATTCCAAACACTTTGCATATTCTGGAAAAAAATAGTTAAGTTAGTATCGAAAATTAGGGTTTCTCGCATCATTTTTCTTTTGTGAATCGATGCGCTCGCGTTGTTTACTGCTTAGGGAGAGCCCGGGAGATTCGTCTTTTGTATTGTCTGCAGTACTAGTAGATCTTGGCGTGTCAGTGATAGTTGTCCCTTCTGTAGTTTTTAATTGTGTTGTATTTACTATTTTCCCGTTTATAACTAGCTGGTTATTCCTTATTATTGCATGAGATCCATTTTGTCTGGCAGTTTGAAGAGCTCGCTGAAGCTCCCTCCTCTTCTTCAATTCCTCCTGATTCAGGTATTCAGTGACACTGAGACCGGCTTCTTTAAGAAATATAGAGTTTTCAAGTATAGTTTTTTTCAGCCTTTTGCTCATTAATTCAATTTTTAGCGGCCTATTTCGTCCCTTTTTTCCAACAAATGATATATCCTCTATGTAACCAGTTAAGTCAAGATTTAATATGTCGTAGAAGATATTGATAAGCCTATCTATTATTTCAGTCTCTGATTCCCAGTAGTTTTCAATCAATCCATGAAGAACAAATATTTTATCTCTGCAAATTGGAGCTTCTTCAGGGAAGGAAGGTTTTGGATGACTTAATTCTGATCTTAAGTTTTCATTTTCTGCACTCAATGTGTCGCATTTTTTATTTAGTTCTTCAAGCCTGGTATTTAGGTCGCGTATGTCTTGTTTAAGTTTCATCTGCTCGGTATCAATTTTTTCTTTAATTAATTTAAACTCTGTTTTTAATTCTGAAGTAGCTTTTTCGATTTCGTTTTGGAAAGTAGTTTGAATCATTGATAAAATGTATTTATTATTTTCACCCAGAATTGATTTTAATTTCTTCAACGTTATTTGTTCATACTCGTCGTCTTTATGACTATTTTTGGCTGGATCTTGAGTATTCCCTTGGGGGGAGATTATGGAGTCATCATCGCTCATTGATGAGTTTGTATTGCGGGGGGATTTTTTTTTCCCTACCGTACTATTTGAATCCGATGTTACGGAGGTTAAGAAAGGCGCAGCCTGCGCATGTAAAGGAGTATTTTTATTTTCACTATTTGGCTCAATCGAACGGCACCGTGAACATTTCCATGCATTTTTAGACTCAATGCTCATGATGGAGTATCTTTTTTCCGATACATTTGTGCAATCTAGATCATAGCTTAGGTGGCACAAAGAGCATTTCAAAAATCTTCGGTGTGTATGTTTTTGACGGCATCCTGCGCATGTAAACACCATGTTGTGACCTGTAGCAGTCTATGTGAGTGTGGTTCAACAGACAAACGAAAAACTAGATGGCGCTGATTTCAAACTTTGTTGTGGCACACTTAATGTTCAAAACAGATGGCGCTGACATCAATTATTGATCGTTGCAATGATTTGTTGTTTTCTGCTTTTTTAGGTTATTTATATATTATGAACTTTCGTACGTACCTTGTAGTGTAGGTTGATCATTGGGATCTTAATATTGGGTTGTAAATTTATATTCTCCTTCTTCTATTTTGTATTCGTAGCCTGGTTGTAGTTTATAGTTTCTCACGTTTTATTTTTAACGTTTTTTTGTGGTTAGGTTTAGATCACATCATTTTTACTTTTACACAACCACTTTTCTTGATAGATAACACTCCTATATGCGTATTTTTAATTTAAAAACACACCATAGTGGCTATATTAGTATATAATTTGGATTTTAATACTTAAAATAATATTTTTCACGGAGGCAATGTTTACATGGCTACTAGCGCCCTCTCTTTCTCTCTTTTTCGTGATAGAATGAAATAATAAAAAAATATTTCGAGTTACGCTATTTTTACTGATTAATTCTGAAATAATGCACTGTTATGCTATTGTTTTTTTATTCAGATTCATTATACAATAACGACCCATTTGTTTTGTCTCCAGAAATGGTACCTATTGAAAGAGAAATAAAAGACAAAACTTTACTCAAATTAATACACATTTATTATTAAACAAAAACTCTTTTTGAAAATAAAACAAACACTCATCAAAAACGTAATTATGTTAAACTTCAAGTAACAAAAAATAAAATTATTCCAAATTGAACACAGCAAAAAGTTATTTCTTACTATATTAGGTACAGACTGTAAGTACTACTATGTAGTTTTACAATTATTTATGGCACATTACAAAAACATAAAAAACTAAAACAAAATTCTAATTTTTTTTTTATATATTCGTTTAAAACTCTATAGACAAAACATACTTCCATAATAAAACATTTGTAACAAAGGAACGTTAAACACTGTTAAGTAAATACCTACTTTAAGCTAACTTTAATCAGACTATTATCTTGGACTCTAATAGTATATCAACTTAGTATTACCAGTCTTTAAGCGTAACAAGTCTTATTTAAATCACAACTATTGCATTACATCACAGATCTACTCATCATACTACCTTCTGCCATAAATTATTAATCATAATGAGTGAAAACTCACAAACATATTATTAAAAAATAATGTTTTTTATAATACTTACTTATTTTGAACTTTTATCATTATTATATAAACTGTTTTTTTTATATATAACTCGAAATACAAAGTTTTGTTTTTCACTATTCTAAATTTAATGCAGTCTTATAATAGGAGTTGACATAATTAGTGGGAATTACATTTTTGTCGATTAACTCCATGATATCTCTTTTCTTGTTTTGAGCCAGAGGTTGTTTTTCTGTGTATGCTTTAAGCAATAGCGGAGAAAACTCTTGGTCTCTGTAGCGCCTTGAACGATTTCGAACACAAACTTTCTTAAAATCAGTCTGCTCGAACGATGTTTTGTAGAAGAAACACAAGGGATGTTGCTTTTCAACGCGAAGTTGTTTAATGTCGTGCCATTTGAGTTGATTATTGTCCTCGTCTACATTGAAATTATTACCCCAAGTTTCTTGCAAGACTTTAAGTTCGTAAAAGTCGTCATAGGTAAGCTCTTTTACAAGGTATGGCTTTCCTGTTTTTTTGGCAGTACGGATTAAAGTAGCATATTGCTGTGGGCAATAAATAGGGCCAGATCTTAAGTACCTTTTTATTTGTTTTTCTATTACACTGTGGACGTTGTCCCCTTCATTTTGTGAATGTCCGCGGATCAGAAATTTATGGGTTATAGAATTAACTTTCAGATGGTTCACTGCGTAAGCATAGATGGATAATAAGTATTTATTTTTTTGCTGCCCACAGCAATTATCGCTATAGAATATGATATCCACGTTAGTATAAGCATCAGTCTTTTCAAGTACCATTTTAATGTATTTCAGGACGCAACTTCCTATTTCAACTGCACCACGCTTGGCTTCGATTTCATCCCAGAAAAAACACACAACATCCTTTGCCTTTAAATCGCTAACAGTAAAGTTTAAGCAGTTGATTCGAGATTTGTAGAAGAAAAGAGAAACTTGGCCCTTCGGAACTTGCATAACTGCCTGCAGGTCGTATACTGCTACGACGACATCTTCCCTGTTTTTATCGGCCTCCTTTTCCAATCTGGACAATTCTTTTTCTTTGATGTGGCTGAAGTAACTGTCGCGGAGTTTTGCCTTGCCCTCATCGTCGGCATTTTTATAACTTTCACACAAGTCACATTGATCTTTTTTAGGGACGTAAAAAGAGATATTGAACTCTTCATTGAATATCCTACTGAAAGTAGATGCTGAAGCAAAAGCTAAATTATTTTGCTCTTGGAGGGCCTTGTAATCTCGGTACAAGTCTGCCAAACACTTATCGCTTGAGATGTATTCTCTTGTAGTTTGAGCCCTTAAATAGTGAGATTCTATTCTTGGAATGGAATTTATGAAGTCAGTCACACTATCTTTTACGGCAGAGCCAATTTTGCGCTGATTACCATGCTTCCCGCGACCATCAGATTCCATAAAACCAGTGTCTGTTTTCTTTAAAAGAGCCGTCTTAATATATCTGTCACAAATGCTTAGTGTAGCCTTAAAAAACTCTTTACATACTCTAATCCTGTTGTTACTATTTTCAAAGTAGTATGCCGAATTCAAAGCCCTCAATTTTTGTGAAGTTATGTTTTGGCTTAATTTCTTGTGTGTGCCTGACTATGTATTCTCTCTGCTTCTCCAAATCGCCCAGCTGCCAAAACTGTTTGAAAATGTCTTGTCTTGCTATTTCCTCTATTTTAGTTTTGCAATTCAACTTGCATTTGTCGCCACACGGTGGACGAATTTGCCGCTCAGCGATCTGTTTATCAGGATTTTTTAAAGAAATGTATGCTTTTCCTGTATTCCGCAATGACTTTGCTATGTTAGATTTCCAGCCATCAGGATTTCGTTTCCTTTTTCTAACTAACCTGGGTTCGCTCACCGGTTGAGCAGTGTCAACGGCAGAAGAAGAGGAAGGGTCGTGTGTCACAGTAGAATTAGAATTCTCTTGAGTATTCACTGTAGAAGGACCTGGCCTATTGGATTCATCATCAGATGATTCACTTGAACTGCTGGAGCTTGACGATGATGAACTGGAAGTTGTTGAGGAGCTCGAGGGCGATAATCTTCTAGGTATTACAAGCGGGCGAGATAATATTTGTTTAGCTGGAATACAAAAAGTCGGATCGGTGTCCGAATCATCTATAAAATCTTCTTCTTCACTCTGATTAGATAAAACAGGAACAGGTACCTCCGTATCTGAAACTCCAACGGCTGGTGCTGTCACCGCTGACGGCCCATCGGTTGATGCTGCAACTCTTGTATTTCTGACACCCTTTTCCACGCTCCATTGTTGAACAGAGTGTCTGTATTCTTCTGCAGTCCCTTCCGTTGCCTTTTCAAGCAACATAAGAGCGCGACCCCGCTTCATCTGCCAAAAAGAAATAACAAAATTAATTCATTCAACAATAGTGCATTATCTAAAAAAATAATAATAATTTTGTAACTAAATGAATTGTAATATTTCACACGAAAACACAAGCCGAAACATGAATGCACAGAAAAACCAGAAAAAATAGACCAGCGCTGGGAATCGAACCCAGGTCCTCAGCATTCCGTGCTGCGTGCTATTCCCCTACACCACCACTGGACACAAAAAAAAACAAACAAAAAATTTGGAGTTGAAATAAAAAATACAAAAAGACTCCAAATCGTAATCTTTAAATGAATTGTAAATACATTTCTTTTAATTTATAATGTAAATAAGAATTTTAAGGGCATAACATAATATATTACGAGGTTTCAACAAAATTAGAGCATAATTTATATATACCATCAATAGTGTATCATTTCATTATTTTCACCTTTTAGGAACAATACAGAAGCATTTTGAAATAATACAAAAAATCTAACTTACCTTCGTCAACAATACAGAACTATTTCGAAATAGTATCAAACACGTTGTTTAAGCACATTCACCAACACTGAATTAAAGCTAAATAACTCTGAGTAATTTTCGTAGTACAACCAACAACACCATATTATTACGAAATAATTCACTGTTGCGGAAAGGCTTTACGTGTCGATCCTAAGGCAGACAAGTCGCAACTGGAAATAATTTTGTGTTCGCGGAATAACTACGGCAGCGCGTCTTCACCAATAGAGAGTCACAGCGCCACCTATGGGACATTTTTGTAGATATAAATACGCCGGTCTTTGTGACTTACGCGGCAATTTTTTGGCTATTCAGTAATAATACAAAGTCAATTTTGAAATTTTTCGAGATAATACAGTGTTGTACTGGGGGTGCGATATTACCATAACCTAACCAACAATAAGTTGGAAAACCCCCGACTTTGTCACTTTAAAGTTCAATATCTCAAAAATGGCTAAACCGATTTTGATGAAACATGTCTAAGAACCATCACTAGAAAACCTGCTGTCAAATAAAAAAACTGCATTCAAAGCGGTCCACCCATTTAAGAGCCACAGACAGACACACAGACACAGACATACAGACATATATAGCGGTCAAACTTATAACTTATAGATTGGTACTAGCTTTTGCCCGTGGCACCGCCCGCGTGGTATTCGGTTATCACGCGCTATTCCCTCGGGAACTGTGCATTTTTCCGGGATAAAAACAAGCCTATGTTACTCTCGGGCCCATAAACTATCTCTATGCCAAAAATCACGTCGATCCGTCGCTCCGTTACAGCGTGAAAGAGGGACAAACATACAAACACACTTTCGCATTTATAATGTTAGTATGGATGGAGTATGGATTTATTAAAACTCAGATGGTGCATCTTTTCCTGGATTACTTATAGCGGCCACAGTAATACATACTTAATATGTGAAACTTTCAAGTGTCTAGCTATTACGGCTCAAAAGATAAAACCCTGTGACGGACGGACAGACAGATATACAGACAGACAGACAGCGGAGTCTCAGTAATAGGGTCCCGTTGAGTACAGAACCCTAAAAATTACTTCGAACCGGCACCGCCAATGCGAAAAGCTCCAGCGCCCACTAGGTAGAGGTACCGGCTTCGTGCGGAAACTATGATTTGTTTGACAGATATTTCAATAAATTTACCTTTGAGTATGCTAAAGGTTCGATTGATGGTGGAGCACGCCCTCTTCTGCACCTTTTTTTTTAATCTAGTATTTTAACGAGGCTTTAGTACACAAAATGTGACTATGTCAGCCTCATGGGGAGCCTCAGTTACATACACCACACTACAGATATTACACTCTCCCTTGCACTGCCCCTTGAGCTGCTTGAGCCACGTCTCGGATGCAAAGGTCTGTCTAATGAACCTGTAAATTAGCATCGCTTCTTCTGAAAGCGGTCGACTTAGAATTACATTTACACCTCCAGTGAACAAGCCCATACCATCCAAAAACCTGTCTCTGATGTTCTTATTCTAATCACATTCCAAAAGAAAATGAATTAGGTCTTCAGTCAGTAGTGGCTGAACCGATTTTGATGAAACATGTCTAAGAACCATCACTAGAAAACCTGCTGTCAAATAAAAAAAACTGCATTCAAATCGGTCCACCCTTTTAAGAGCCACAGACAGACACACAGACACAGACATACAGACATACATAGCGGTCAAACTTATAACTTATAGATTGGTACTAGCTTTTGCCCGCGGCACCGCCCGCGTGGTATTCGGTTATCACGCGCTATTCCCTCTGGAACTGTGCATTTTTCCGGGATAAAAACTAGCCTATGTTACTCTCGGGCCCATAAACTATCTCTATGCCAAAAATCACGTAGATCCGTCGCTCCATTACGGCGTGAAAGAGGGACAAACATGCAAACACACAAACACACTTTCGCATTTATAATACTAGTACTAGCTTTTGCCCGCGGCTCCGCCGCGTGGTATTCGATTATCGCGCGCTGTTCCCTCGGGAACTGTGCATTTTTCCGGGATAAAAAGTAGCCTATGTCACTCTCGGGCCCATAAACTATCTCTATGCCAAAAATCACGTCGATCCGCCGTCGCTCCGTTACGGCGTGAAAGAGGGACAAACACACAAACATACAAACACACTTTCGCATTTATAATATTAGTATGGATGGAGTATGGATTTATTTAAACACAGATGGTGCATATTTTCCTGGATTACTTATAGCGGCCACAGTAATACATACTTACCCCCTTATTCATAAACGACAATCAACCCTATTTTAGTTAAAATGCCGCTAAAATTAGTTTGTCCTTATCTGTCACTTCGACATTTGTATTTGTTAGAAAGGGACAAAGCATTTGTTAGTTACCATAGGCTTGTTAAGTTTTATGAATAAGGGTGTAAATATGTGAAACTTTCAAGTGTCTAGCGCTATTACGGCTCAAAAGATAGAACCCTGTGACGGACGGACAGACAGATATACAGACAGACAGACAGCGGAGTCTCAGTAATAGGGTCCCGTTGAGTACAGAACCCTAAAAATTACTTCGAACCGGCACCGCCAATGCGAAAATCTCCAGCGCCCACTAGGTAGAGGTACCGGCTCCGTGCGGAAACTATGATTTGTTTGACAGATATTTCAATAAATTTACCTTGAGTATGCCAAAGGTTCGATTGATTGTGGAGCACGCCCTCTTCTGCACCTGCACCTCGTTATAGTAACCTCGGGGGAGTCCAGGGGAGGCAGGGGTAGCCAGAATCACCTACGATTGTTTTTTGCGTGTTAGTAATAAATAAATAAAAACCGGCCAAGAGCGTGTCGTACACGCCCAAGATAGGGTTCCGTAGCCATTACGAAAAATCAAATATTTTTCTAAGTATTTCGTATTGTGTACTGAATTTTCCAAGTTTATGTACATTTTATACCTTTTATGCTATTTACTCTTAAACTACTAATAATCTCAAGCAATCTTAGCCGCTATAATTTTTCTTGTTTTGATATATTTACTACCATTCTGAATTTTTTCAAAATTTTACACCCAACAGTTTATCAAGATTACGATTTGGAGTCTTTTTGTATTTTTTATTTCAACTCCAAATTTTTGGTTTCTTTTTACGGTCATCCCGTGAAAGTTTATATAAATTTCACACGAAAACACAAGCCGAAACATGAATCATCATCATCATGCGCTGGTCTATTTTTTCTGGTTTTTCTGTGCATTCATGTTTCGGCTTGTGTTTTCGTGTGAAATTTATATAAACTTTCACGGGATGACCGTAAAAAGAAACAAAAAATTTGGAGTTGAAATAAAAAATACAAAAAGACTCCAAATCGTAATCTTGATTTGATTGCTTAATAGCGACATCTCTTGTCCCTGGTGAACGGATAGTTTCGATGGGAGTGAAAAATGTTTCTCGTTGAGAACGTAGATCATAGATGGCGTTAGTGTCGCTGCTAAAGTGACTAATGAAAAAAAGAATCCAAGTTGAGATATAAAAATTCGTGTCTAGTTTCCTGTCCAGTGGTGGTGTAGGGGAATAGCACGCAGCACGGAATGCTGAGGACCTGGGTTCGATTCCCAGCGCTGGTCTATTTTTTCTGGTTTTTCTGTGCATTCATGTTTCGGCTTGTGTTTTCGTGTGAAATTTACCCAACAGTTTATATTTTAGAGTGCCTCCCCCGAACTCGATTTCAATGAAAATTTTCACTTTAAAGTTGAATATTTCGCAAACAGATCATTGAATAGAAAAATTGTCTTAGCAACCCCCCAATGGATTTAAAAGACCTATCCAACGATGATACCCCACAATATAGGGTTAGTCGAGAAAAAAAAATCACTTCCACTTTACCTCTATGGGAGGTACCCTAAAAAAATTTTTTACTGTACCACTTTGTCGGCGTGACTGATATGTATACTTATACTCATGTCAAATTACAGTTTTCTAGTACTAACGGTCTCTGAGCTTACCCGCGGACAGACAGACAGACAGACAGACGGATAGACGGACATACATGGTGAAACTATAAGGGTTCCTAGTTGACTACGGAACCCTAAAAAATATCTCGAGGTGACCATTACATACACTAACAACATAATTATTAATACAACTAGATTTTGCCCGCGGCTCCGCCCGCGTGGAATTCGGTTATCGCGCACTGTTCCCTCGGGAACTATGCATTTTATTTTATTTTCCGGGATAAAAAGTAGCCTATGTATGTCTCGGGCCCATCAACTATCTCTATGCCAAAAATCACGTCAATCCGTCGCTCCGTTACGGCGTGAAAGACGGACAAGCACACAAACATACAAACACACTTTAGCATTTGTAATATTAGTAAGTATGGATAACTTTTAATATATCAGATAATCGACCGATAGTTTACGCGTGTAATCCAGAATATTGCAATAAAAAGGTCAAGAGTATTATGGCGGCTTTCAATGTACAGTGGGGTAGAAAAACCTTCGTCAGTTATTAAATTGATTCCTTTAAGAAGTCATAGACTCTTAGTACATTTTGAAACCAAAGTACTAAGTAGACAAGTGCATGCCAAATTATACTTACTGGGCATGATAACAAGGGTCAAAATAGTATACACCTCTAACATATGTCTAGTTTTATATCAATACAAAACCTTTTTAATAAACAACTACGTAAAAGTTTCAATCAAATAATGTTCTATTTAATTGTCAGTGTTTGTCAGTGCCAAGGTGTAGTTGTAGGGTGTCTATGGTTACCTGATTACGTTTAGCAGGTTGACAGTTTGACACAGTATGTCCTACTCAATCGGTAAAGCAGATGAGTGCTCATACTGAGCAAAGGAAAATAGATCTTAAGGTGACGAACCTTTGTTTACTTCGACTGTACCCACCCATACTATTATACTTTACTATACTATTAATATTATAAATGCGAAAGTGTGTTTGTGTGTTTGTCCGTTTTTCACGCCGTAACGGAGCGACGGATCGACGTGATTTTTGGCATAGAGATAGTTTATGGGCCCGATAGTGACATAGGTTACTTTTTATCCCGGAAAAATGCACAGTTCCCGAGGGAACAGCGCGCGATAACCGAATACCACGCGGGCAAAAGCTAGTACTTTTATATTTATCCAAACCCTATTGGAAGGATGTCCCATGCTCAAGTTTAATCGTAAGCTTCCAAACCGGCTGCCAGCCGAAGATACGCTGACGCGACGGTTCGTTTATGGTTACTCATACAATCACATACCCAATAAGGCGGCCCTCTCATTTGTGCTGCAGAGATTTTAAAAGTTCTTCCTGAAGTTCCTGAGCTCCCCATTCTGCCACATAAATGAATCATGCGTCGCTCCACTATATGACGCGTCCACATTTAAAATTGAGTTCATGTCATCACATATCTGAAAAGCAGAGAAAATTGAATGTAGTTTAAATTTTTATATAATACTAACTTATGCCCGCGACTTCGTCTGCGCGCTGCGCGGATCTAGGTTTTTTTTTTGACTGGAAGGTAAACGGGCAAGTGGGTCCCTGGTGGTAAGAAATCTCCACCGCCAATAAGCATCTGCAACACCAGGGGTATTGCAGATGCGTTGCCAACCTAGAGGCCTAAGTTGGAATACCTCAAGTGTCATTAATATCACCGGCTGTCTTACTCTCCGCGCCGAAACACAACAGTGCAAGCACTGCTGCTTCACGGCAGGATTACCGAGCAAGATGGTGGTAGCAATCCGGGCGGACCTTGCACAAGGTCCTATCACCTGCAAAGGTTATCGCGCGGTGGCGACCTGTACCGGAATAAAAGGTATCCTATGTTGATCCTTAGGGTTCAAACTACCTAAATTTCATCAAAATTGGTTCAGTGTTTCGACGTGAAAGCGTAACAGACAGACAAACAGAGTTACTTTCGCATTCATAATATTAGTAGGGACTAGCCTGTTACCCATGACTCTCCGCATAGAATTCGGTTTTCACTATCCTGCTGGAACTATGAAATTTTCCGGGAAAAAAATTATTCTATATCCTTTCCTGGGACTCAAACTATCTGTATACAGAATTTCATCTAAATCGGTTCAGCGGTTTAGACGTGATGAAGTAACAAACAAACAAATAAATAAACAAACAAACAGACTTACGAATGGGATTTTTTACCAGTTTCTATAACTATTTGTTAAAGATTTCTTTAAATGGGACTTGCACAACAAATGAAAGGAGCTCAAACTCCATTTATACCTACACCTACTATTGATCACTAAAGAATTCCACTACCTATCTTTTGGCTTTATCATCATGTATTATCCTAATCTAAGGCACTAAATTAGTTTATTGTAACCCAGATTTGGAATGTTTGAAATCAATATGAAAGTTAGAAATTAATTATTTTGTCTTCTATGCTTTTTGTTTACATACATAAGTAGTTCAGAAAATGAGTCAAATTCAAAAGTAATTTATTTCATAACCAATACAATTCCGAATCTATGTATTTACTTACCAAAGACTACCAAAATTATTTGCTGTACTACCTACAAACTCCCAGCGACACTAAATTATATATGCTGTGTCAAATAATTACCTTTTTGTGACAAGGCCTAGCACCTACAACATGATAAACAAATTCCGTGAAGACAAAAATCATTTTAAATATTGTATAAGAGTAAAGACACTATACAGGCTACTAAAAAAAAAAGAGTAAAAGTGCTCACCAACATATCTTAGCGGTAGTTTTCTCTTGAAAAATCTCCTCATACATTGTTGGCTCGATAACTGCAATAATGTGGGTGCAATTAATGGCACCACACATCCAGGGCAAATTAAATTTATTGTAGAATCTGCAAAACATACAGAAGAAGTAAAGTCAAAGTCAAAATATCTTTATTCAATTTAGGCTATAGGACAGCCATAGGAATATATATTTTTTAATATTTATTTCTAGCTTTTGCCCGCGGCTCCGCCCGCGCAGTATTCGGTTATCGCGCGCTGTTCCCTCGGGAGCTGTGCATTTTTTCCGGGATAAAAGTAGCCTATGTCACTCTCGGGCCCATAAACTATATCTATGCCAAAAATCACGTCGATCCGTCGCTCCGTTACGGCGTGAAAGAGGGACAAACACTGCGCATTTATTATATTAGTAAGTATGGATTTGAACTGATAAACTAGCAGCTCATTGAACTAATGTTGTGGGACGTTGAGACCCCTAGTCACTCCCTACACATCCTTGCAAATCTCTCCTACTATAAAACTTCAAAGCTGTAAAGAAATCTGAAAAAATAAACAGTTGGTTTTTAGGTTGTTATTTCATCTTGCCATATTTCACTTTTAAATATACTCGCTGGCAAATCTAACCCCCTTCTTACTTAGGAATGTAATGTATGAAGAATGGGCAGTTAGTCTTTACATACTCACCGACAGAGTAAGTAATGACTCTGCTAGGAATCTTATTAATTTCATAAAACTTCTATAGTATCTTTGCCTTGTGTGGTATGTACAAGCTGCTGACATATAATTCTCTTTGTATTTTTTTAATATTTGTAACCATTTTTCTTGCTTATCAGATAATAGTCAGTGGTCCATATTTATATGTATAATACTGGCTGCTGCCCACTACTCTATCTGTAAAGAATTTGCTTATTGCTATCCCGCAGGAGCTATGAAATTTTCATGGATTAAAAATTGTCTCAAACTATGGTCTGTCCCATAATTCGAGATAATAAAATGACGTTTCATGTGTTACCTGTTTTTTGCGTCTCATAAATAGTGATGTGCCGCAACCGGTAATCACCGAAAGATTTTGTAGGTACATGTGTACCAATATATGTATGTCATAAAATATTAAGATATGAACGGATCCGTGATGTACTAACGTGTAGGACACTTAGGACATTCTAGAAAAGGCAAAATAGGTCTAATAAAAATGCGACAGTTTTGGAGATATTTCGACTTTTTATAGATGTTGATGTTTAAGTTTCAATTAAATTCTAAGTAAGATCATTGCCATAAGAAGCTGAAAATACACTTAATAGGTGTTCCCTTCTTTCACAGACAGAATTTTCGTAGAATTTCGTTTCGCAGAAAATATTTCATATAATATTTGCTCTTCGTATGTTTACTTGGAATATTATTGTTTTAACGACTATTAACTTGAATGGAACATATTTAATAGAAAAACTATTCAATGAATTTTATAATCTCATTTACTTTTTTATCAAACTTATCAAATTGTAGAATTGTTTCCATTTCATTCATTCATATCCATTTATTCGTGTCATGCGGTCCCTCTCGCTCTCGTATGAAATAGTATAAGTGTGAGAGACCGCACGACACGAACTTTGAGTTCCGTAGTAGACCTGCAGCGACCCCCTCCGAAACGACTCGTTAGGTACTAGAAATGTAGTTTAGGTTAGGTTAGAACTGAGACCACATCAGAAAACGAATTTCATGTTTTTCTTGATAGTAATTTTTACTTTAACTAAATAATATGAGAATAATGAATATTTGATTTCTTATTCTATGATATGAATATCTAAATAAAAAATTATATTTCTAACAAAAAACAATGGTTTAAATTTCTTCAAAATAAATTTTCTGCGTATTGATTATTCTATGAAACGACAATTATGAGAAAAAATATCTGTTAAACGAAATTCTATCAAAATGTCTCCAAATCAACGTACAACCCCGATTGTGTAGGTATACAATCTCACAAATAAACACCATATTACTATTATAGCGGCTTTTGTGGTCCATTAAAATTATGTTTAATACACAGAGGTAATAAAAAAAAAACAGTTTTAATTGTCATGTCTAATGTTCATGTAGTGCCAACTCCCGTAATAGTCGGAAGCTCTGCGCTCGAACTTGTTGACGACTATGTATACCTAGGACAGACGGTCCAGTTAGGTAAGTCCAACTTCGAGAAAGAGATCACTCGTCGAATCCGACTCGGCTGGGCAGCGTTCGGGAAGCTTCGCAGTGTCTTTTCATCCAAATTACCGCAGTGTTTGAAGTCAAAAGTCTTTGACCAGTGTGTGTTGCCAGTGATGACATACGGATCTGAGACGTGGGCGCTAGCGATGGGCCTCATAAGGAAGCTCAAAGTCACTCAAAGGGCTATGGAGAGGGCTATGCTCGGGGTTTCTCTGCGGGATAGAATCAGAAATGATGATGTCCGCAGTAGAACTAAGGTTACAAGTAGCGGCACGAGAGTCTAGCGCTGACCGTTATTGCGCAGAAGTCAAAAGTAAGGTATCACAGGGGGCTACAGGGACGAAGGGCGGGCGTGCGTAGCGCCGATTGGCTTTCCAGTCGCATTACGTCCCCCGCGCCCATGCACCCATGCGCAGCTATCCCTTCCACAGTTCACTCAGCGCTAGACTCTCGTGCTACTACTTGTACTGACATAGCCCGAAGAATTGCGAAACTGAAGTGGCAGTGGGCGGGGCACATTGCACGCAGGACTGATGGCCGATGGGGTCAGAAGGTTCTCGAATGGCGTCCGCGGACCGGGAGACGAGCTGTCGGTAGGCCTCCAACTTCGAACTTCGTATGTTGCCGTCCCGCTGACGCTTTTCTCATTCAATACTCGAGTAAAAGGGACGCTGCCATACGGACTTCGTTTTTCTAGTTTTGTAGTAGCCCCTCTGTATTATATTTTTTTATGTTGGCACTAAGTGATGAACACTGTATTTTACCTGTTTTGTACCTGTGCTTAGATTTTATCACTTTATCGTAAAAGTGTATTTATATTTTTAAAATAGGAAGTAGTATATTGAATACTTTAATGTTATTTTTGCTATCGTAAAATATACATTTTTATCGGTTATTTACGAAACCGGAATCATGGAGCCGCACTGTTCGTTTTATGCTGGCCACATTATTTTTACGTTTGACATTTCAGACTGTCATTTTATTATCTCGAATTATGGGACAGACCATACTTTTACATCAAATTTTGTCTAAATTGGTTTAATAGTTTAAGTGTGTGCCTGGAGGTAACAGAAAGTCTTTATAATACTAGCCCGTTGCCCGCAACTTCATCTGCATAGAATTCTATGTCCTTTATTGTCCTCTGATAATATTTGTATGATTACTATGGATAAGGGCTTACCTTTGTAGGGTCGATTATACGGCTATTTAGGTTGGGAGGAAGTAAGGGAACGACCTCCGCACAAAGCGCCTTAAACACCTCCTGAGTCAGCCGGAAACGTCTTGGAAATAAATCATTCACGGTCTTCGCGTATTTGCCTTTGGCGGTCAGTTAGATATTCAGAGTAAGTATATATCGATGGATAAAGCCTCTTCCATTTATAAATCGTTCCATTAGTTCTAATAAAAAAAAGAATCGAATTTTCAAAAATCTTTCTGCTACAAACATGTAACTGCTGTGGAAAATTTCCTTCTTGTGAATATTTACTGAGACTCTTCTATCAGTTATACTTATATTATTCTTTACACAACTGCCCAAGAAAGTTTTGCCTAGTTTTACTAGACAATTTACGAAATTTACTGCTTGCTTTCTTTAGAAGTGTATATTTTCGAGTCAAAGAAACTTCATTTATCTCAAAAGAAATAAGATACTTTACTGTTTTAACTGAAACTGCTGTTAAAACTGTTAAAAAAGCTGGATCACATCACACTGTCACTGTCACACACAAGTTCACATAAAAAAAAAAATAGTCCACAAGGTCGCTTTTCCTCCAACTTTCATTGAATCGAAGCGAAAACGTTAACAACTTAGTTATCGTGTGATTTTGACATTTCTACTCGAAAATCTTTACGTCAAACTTCGAAATCGTCGGCGAAGTTTGCTTTTCGTGGTAGGCCAAATCCGTAACCATTCACGAAGTTCGAGTTTTGTAGTAGACAAAACCGCTCGAAACGAGTCGAAACGAGCTTCGGATCGAAAATGAAAACGAAAGTAACTTCGTGGTAGCAAATCATCGATTCGAAGCCCGTAACGTCGAACTTCGATTTTCGTGGTAGCACTCCTGGTTATACTCTTTCCTTTCTTGTTTACGGCAGAGAGTTAGTGACTTGTGGTTCGCACTTCGTTGATAACGATTTGGGGGATGAAATGCTTTTTCTACCTCGCGATATTTATGCTCAAAACATGGAATTCTTGACCCATATATTTGATAAAGTTCAACACTCACTTTACAACGCACATCAAAAAAATATTGCGCGTTACAACTTACGCCGAAAGCCGGCTGAATTTAATGTGGGAGACACGGTCTGGAAGCGCACGTATTTCCTAAGCGATAGGTCTAAATACTTTAGTAAAAAACTTGCACCAAAGTTCGTTAAGTGCAAAATAACTAAAAAAAGATCTCCACTCGTTTTCGAACTACAGGATCTTTCTGGTAACGATTTAGGTGCATGGCATATTAAAGATTTAAAATTAACACCGGGCGGCAGGTAGCACCCGCGCACGTTAAGTAAATAATAAGTCACTTACTTCTTTATCAATTTACTAATTGCATATTGCATCTGAACGGGCGATCAGCTGTCGCGCGCTGCCACACAGCAGTCTTCGTGCGACACCGGCAAATGCGCACGCGTGTTAATTTAATTACTTTTTCTCTTATCACACTCCCTTATCACTTAGACGCGCGGTTCTATTTATTTATAGAACCGTGTCATTTTAGCGCGCTGCCTCCGCGAGGACGCATCTTAGCTACCCCTTTATTGTACTAATTTCTTTTAATCTAACCACGCGTATTTATTACTTTTCACTCGTTAAATTAGTAAATCGCGCGTTAGGTCCTGCCGCGATCCGCCACTCATTGATCTATTAATTGATCTGTTCTTAAGCCTTTAGGTACCCGAGATCTTGCAACTCGTTAAAAAGTATTTTTAATTTTGAATTACGGAACCCGTGCGGTTGGTAACACGTAAAATATGCCTTTAGCCTCTGTAATTCGAAACTCTAATGATTGGGACGGATGGTAATTCCAATCACAGATCAATTAATTGTATAATTATGTTCTATGAATGCATACAGCGTCCACCTTCCATTAACACATTTTTTTCCCTTTGACATAAGGGTCAACAAGCCTCTGTTGTTGTTTGACCCGCCTTGAGACTAGAAGTATGATCATAGTATGAAAGACGACGTATGAAAGCGTTATGTGATTGAGTATTTTTTAATCGAAATTTGCTATGAGGCTCAAATTTCTTTTGGAGGGACGGACGTACTGTCACAATGCGCAAAGGCGATCGCTGACAATTTAGTTAGCCAGTCGTAAACTAGATGGCGCTTTCCTCAATTAGGGATCTCTGAGCAGATCGACAGACGAACGCTAGAGGTCGCCACCGTAGTTCTACCTTCTATCAATAATTTACTTAATCTTATTTAATTTACGTAAAAATATGTATTTAATATTTATTTATTATTTACTTATTTATTTATTGAAAGTTGTATTTTATAACACATAATTCACTACACATTAAATCACTACATCCGACTCACCCTTGACACAAAAACCCGCCCCTATGGGCGTTGACAATCAGCTGTGTCCGGGGGTAATTATTCTCGCCCTTAAAAGCTGAAGCACAGCTGTAATGTAGTGTGTGCCTCTCCACACACACATACTCTCCACCCATATATATATAAATACATGTAGTGTTAGCATAAGCTCTAGAATAAAGTCAGATATCGAACCTAAAGGTTGTCTCCTTTACGCTCATCCTCACATGGCGACCCTGCCAGTGCGGCCTTGCCGCTGCACTGGCGGCGCGCCGCGCCGATCAGTGATTAATTAAATAATGAAAAGACATTAAAAGTGAAGTGAAATAAAAAGAACAATGATAAGATAAACGCTATGAATGTGAAAAAAAACTATATTTAGATTAGTGGCTATATAATCAATAAAATAATTAACAAATAAGAATATAAAGGAAAATGAACTGTGAAAGGAAGAAACAAATCAAAATAAGCAAACTTTATCAAACTTAATGCAGAAGACACAAGACGAAGAATACAATACAAAAATAAAAATAATCAGAAAATGAAGAAACGGTTTTATTATTCAACGGGTAAGAGACAAATTGGAAAATTTTGAACATCGAAGTCAGATGCAGCCGTGCCGGGTGATGTTGATTCCTGTGGAGGTGTCGGATGGTGCCGGGAGTTGTTTAAGGAGTCAAAGAGGATGGAGCAGCAGAAGGATGGTGAAAGACACCGGTATATCAGCGTGAAACTAACGGAAAGCAAGATACGTAGGCAATTAGAAAAAAAATATTATAATTTAAAATTTCGGTATGTACAGAATACTTAAAATTTTCAGCATGTTCCTCTATCTACTATTAATTTAGTAAAAAAAAAAAAAACTTAAACTTTATTAATAATAACTAGAAATATATGAATAGAAGGTAATTTTTAATACATTATAAAAAAATTATATTATTGGGAGTAACCAATTTGGCAGACATTTATAATTGTTAATTTTAAATACATAACCAATAATAATAATAATTTTTGAAATACATAACCACTTGCTGACGAGATGAAAAAATTACACATAGGTAGTAGGTATAAAATGCGCTTGAGATTCCATTACTTGACCAAAAATTATCACCACATTTAAAAATTCTAATTACGATTACCTTAATTAGCATCAATGTTTACAGTTAAGTACCGCGCACGATGATCTCATTAGTCATCAAATATGGAACGGAATCCAGGTATTCAACGTCTGTTATTACAGGTCAAATTTCATGATGATAGGCATGACATGATACATGTATGAGAATCAAAACTAAAACCATAATAGGTGATGGAAATTTTTACTCGATATTATATTGTGTTTTTCATAGCAATGATTTGACTACTCGTATTTTCGTGCATGTTATTCGTTTGTCGTTATTAGAATAATTAATATTTAGGCAAGTACGTTTAGGAATGAGCAAATTATAACTAACTTTCAACAAGAGTTTTTTTTATCATCAATAGAAGAAATACGTTGAATGATGATTATTTATTTAAATATAATTTTCCTTTTTTATTCCGCTGCAGAGGCATAAGAGGGATGATTAAATAATAATTTGTAATGGCTGTTAGACTGATCACCTACTGCTATTTCAAGTTATTAATAGACGTAAATTAAATAACCATCATAATCATCAAAATAATTGAAAAAAAAAGGTATTCTAAAACGCACTTTTCTTTTTAATTGTATGGGACAATTTCAAGGTTTTTAATAGATTTTTTATAAAGAAGAAAAGAATCGTAAAATTATAGGATTATTATAAGGCAGATATGTATTGAATAAATAGTGTCATGTGTAGATAATTCGGAAAAAATTAATTTTATGAGGAAGATAAAGTGTTGAACGAGAAGGAAGCTTTATGCGTGTTTGGGAAAACGGAAGTGAATAAGTTTTACAATTGACGATTGGAACGGCCACTTTAATTGTCTATTGCAATACTTGTAAGCTGAAATTTTCAGATTGCATGGGAATTTGGTAGAGGTTTCGAATGTTGTTTTTTAGAAATGGTTTTAATTTAGGTACTTAAAGGTAGAAAGACTTCGCTATCAACAGTAGCCCGAGTTGCGCTGTTGAGCGATGTTGGGAAGTTAAACAGCATGGTACGCCAGGATACAGGGCAGGCAGGAAACCCTTGTTCTCTGATCATGATTCGATCGAGCATCAATCTTGAAGAGACTTGGGCACAAGGCATGTAAAAGAAGTAAGGAAGTGTCAAATGAATTGCCTGTATGTATATAGGTATTATGTTGTAAAAGGATTAATGAATGTGCGCGCACTAAAATAAATAAAAAAAATCCTGTATCCTGAACAGTAAATAAGTGAATTAAGTTATAAGGTCGGCCGACCACAAGTGAAAATGTGTTGCGTACCTTGCATTGTGCATTGCATCTTGCGTTACATTGCATGTAGCATTGAATAAGGAAAAAGTGATGCCAAAGTTGCACACTCGAAAAGTTTATTATTAAGAAAAAAGTAGATAAATGACGTCATTATAGATAATCATATGAATAAGTAATACATAAATATAAAGACTTGCAAGCCAATGTTCTGAGCAACATTGATATTATACTTATTTAATTAGTTAAAAAAAATAATTAGGAATATTTAACTTGTACACATACATGCCGAATAACATGCACATTGCACAGTATATGACAGGAACAGTAGGTACGACCATTATAATTATGTTTGTAATAAAAGAGTTATTTATGTAAGAAGAAAATTATACCTATGTACTTTCCTGAAAAGTTACACAATCAAAAAAAAATTTAATGAAATGAAACATCGTTATTGAAGATTTTTTTGTTTAAATTGTTAATATAAAGATTTCTAATATAAATTTTTGTTTGCCAGTTATTGTTGGCAACTTTTAAACATGTAAAAGAGATGAAATTAAAAAAGATATTATTACGATTTACCTTCCACTGACTATATTGCTAATCTGTGACAAACAAGATGATGCCTATATTTCGTCTCGTCAGCAAAGCGCATGAACGCGTATGGTTAAGTTATTAAGTTAAGATATTTTAGTAAGTACAAACTACGTGTTTTTTTTTTGTTTTGCTGCATTTATTATAATTGGGATTATGTTTCTCATATTTTCAACCAATGTTTTACAGTACCTATATGACTATTTAATTTTTTTTTCAAAATGTATCCTTCTTATTTTATTATCAAAATTAAATTTAAAGGAATATTGTAAAAAAAAAAAAATTTAACTCAAAAATATATTTTTTTCTATAAGAGGGGAGGTGTAGTGTGTGCCTCTCCACACACACATACTCTCCACCCATATATATATAAATACATGTAGTGTTAGCATAAGCTCTAGAATAAAGTCAGATATCGAACCTAAAGGTTGTCTCCTTTACGCTCATCCTCACAGTAAACTCACATTATACAGCAGCTCCTACACTCTACAGCTCCCTCGAAAGCTACATAAGCCCAAGAATTGAGCAGCTCTGTACGGCTACACTACACCCTTCGAAAGCTCCATACGGCTACGAAATTCACAAGCTCCGTAGGTACGGCTAAGAAACGTCACTAAAGCTACGAACTAAAGCTTTGACACCAAGCCCTGACGGCCTTAATCGTCCCGAGCTCTACACCCTTTTTCCTGGCTCGTCCAAGACCCTGAGCGCTCCGGCGTGGAACTCCCTCCAGACTGCTCGTCGTGCCGCCCTAAGGCCCCTTTTGTCCTCGGCACCGACGACCGCTCTGCTGGACCAGGCCCCCCTGCTGTGGCCAGCCCTCTTCGCTCCGGGTTCTTCTCTCTGACTCCAGGGAAGTGTAGGCCAGGGAAACGTTATATTCAGAACCGACTCATTTAAAATCACTTGTACCTACTACCCTGAGATCTATATATTTATTTTTGTCAACTAGGTCGTTATTTTTTATCTAATTAAAAATTGTTAAAACGTCTACTTGTTTCACTCATAAAAAATAACCAGTAGGCCTCCCTTCAGGACAAACCTCCCCTCGAGAGGTTAGCCCTGTGACAATAGGCAGGGCAGGTAGCTACCTACCTACTTATTAAAATTATCTGCCTTGGATCTTACTTATTACATCTATGTAATAATAAAGTTATTTTTATTTCTTTTTGCTGAGCTAGTAGAAGTCTGAAGTCAAAAATTCGAAGTTTCGAACCATCCCTGTTGCTCTCATGTTAACCTATTGGCACAGACAGAATATATAATAGTACTGCTATTGGTGTGAGCGCGTGGGCTACATACAAACTTCGAATTTCGGAGTAGCCCCCTGATTTTGATGTCAAAAGCGATTTTGTACCATATGATACCTACTCCTTGTATTTAAGTACATATATGTTTGACCTGTAAGTAGGTATGTATGTATTTCTATTCCTATGTCCTCTCGTAACCACTTAACGGCTGAACCGATTTTGATAAATGATACGCCATTGGATTCGTCTTGAATCTTAATGACGCGACTGACATAGGTTTTGTAATATTTCAATATGGCGTCCGCGAAAAAACAATGGCGGGAAAATTGAAAATAATATTTTGTATTGAACAGTATGGGTAGGTAAGGTATCAAATGACAGCTAATAATTGACAACATTAAAAAAAAAAGCTATTTTGTTTTTTTGCGTTTATAATAAAAAAAAAATAAAAAAAAAAAACTACTACTGGTGAAAAATTATACTACCCGTGTTTCTCGGTTTTCCTTTATTTTACGTAAATTCGTAATTAATAATTTATTAAAGAAATGGTCATTAAAAAGATCGTGTATACAAAGTTAGGAATACTGATGTCGTGATCCTAGCATAATATAAAATTTAAAAGTGACTTTAAACAGAACTGTCATATCAATGTCACGTCATTGTCAACCGTTCGTTGCCGTCCGTTCGTTCACAAATTAATTTGTTGTTTTGCGTTTGCTGCTTTTAAAGAGTATTAGTTTGGTATTAGTTTAGTACCTATAGAGAAAAATCTTTTGTGTTTCTTTCTAATTTCTAACAATGATGACCGAAAGAAAGTATCATCAAGATCCTTTTACAACTTGTTTCGTCCCAAGTTGCAAAAACACGGCGTTAATGGAAAAAGCTAAGCACTTTTCATATTCCTCGTGCATGTAGATTGGAATGGTGTTCGATCCTAAATATAAAGGGTTCGAAAAGCGCAATCTATATATGTGAAGATCATTTAAATGTAAGTACGTAAGACGTCTTAAAGTCGTTGTAAATTATTTAATAAATGTTTTTAAATCTTTTAATTGTACAGATCGCGTCAGAGAAAAGGAACTCCTCTGTGTGACACGTGACAGATCAGTCTGGCCCTGCGGTTAACTATCGCGAGCTCTGAGACAAGTGCATCAAAGGGAGGGCTCGGGTTCAAATCCACTTTTTGTTTTATTTATGTTTTTGGTTTATTTATTTTTTTGTAGTATTTTTCTGATCATTTAAATAAGTTGAAAAAAAAGATATTGATCATTTACATTTTTTTAATCACATTTGAATTGATACGATCTTCGGTGGTGTGAGTGAGACAAGAGAACCTTAGTAATAATATTCGAATACGATCCGAATTGTGTAGGTAACAATTGTTTTATTGTTATTCCACGAGCGGACATCAACTCATAATTCTTATAACATTCAATACTCGCATTGCAAGTTACATTCACATTCACAGTCCATTTTCACCAAGCGGTAAATGACAACTATCAAAAATATCTCTTTTAAATGTAACAAATTTCCCCCATCGAAATCCTCGGAATCGAACTCGGTTCACTACGAGCAGCGCACAGGTCGAACACTTCGATTTGCCGCTAGGCCATTTCAATACCTGACGATGGTTGCAAAATTAATAGTTGCTAGTTGTTGCGTGCCATTGTCATTAGTATTCAGTAGATATGCACCAAGCGCCAAAGCAAAGACAACCTTATCGCACAGTAAATAGCGACTTTCAAAGAAGCAGCGACTGTAGATATACTGAGTTCTAACTTTGTTTTTCGTATTGAGTCTTTGAGGGTGGCAGATATTTACTTAATCTTTGCATCCTGTTCTAGCTAATGCGTATAGACATGAACAGCTAGATTACGTTTATTGCCGATTGTTGCACTACCTTATTGTAACTTCAGAGAATTATCGAAGACTGCTGTATTAAACTGCTACTTAAGGTTGAATGTAGGATAATACACTTTATGAGTCCCATTTACTAACCTGAGGGTATATTTTTAACGAAATTTACAAATCGTTACGTTTCGTGTCGATCTCCTTGTGTTAATATCTCCACGTTGTAATGTTGTCCGATTTATAAAGTTCACGAAAAGCTTTTATTATTTCGATTAACAACTTTTTGAAGGCTATAATTGTTGTTCTCTGGGAACAAAAATAACATATTTTATAAAAAAAATAGCACGGGATATGAACGTAACGGTAAGTTTGAAATAATAATATTTATTGTTTAAATATTTCTGACCAATTGCACTTTTCATGTATGTATTTCTAATATTATTGTTTTCTTTTATACAGAGAAAAACAGATCAATACAAAGCAAAGGTATCAAGCGACGGGTTATGTGAAATGTGATCTGAAACTTTTGGGTGTCTCTCAGAACAGTTCGACGATATCTACACGCAGCGAATATCCATAATTATAATCCGGCCAGAAAAATTAAGCTTACTGACGATCACCGCACCAACAGATTAAACTTTGCCACTCGTTACTTAAATTTCGACTGGGAAAACGAAATAGTTATATTTACGGACGAAAAGTGCTTTAAGTCAGACATGGATGGCCGAAAAATTTTGTTGAGATGAAGTGGGGAGCGGGGAGAGGTATCCCCCAACAACGTGTTAGATCTCAGAACAAGCAGGCGATTAACACTATTTATTTAAAACTAGCTTTTGCCCGCGATGTCGTCTGCGCGGACCTAGGTTATTGCGCGGTGGCGTCCTCTACCTGAATAAAAAGTATTCTATGTTGATCCTTAGGGCTTAAACTATCTCTATACCAAATTTTCAAATTCAGTCCAGCGGTTTCGACGTGAAAGCGTAACAGACAGGCAGACAGACCGACAGACAGAGTTATTTTCGCATTTATAATATTACTAGCATATACCCGCGACTTCGCCTGCGCGGACCTAGGTTATCGCGCGGTGGCGCCCTCTACTGGAACAAAAAGTATCCTATGTTGATCCTTGGGGCTTAAGCTATCTCTATACAAAAATTTCATCAAAATTGGTTCAGCGGTTTTAACGTGAAAGCGTAACCGACAGACAGACAGACGGACCGACAGACAGACCGACAGACAGACAGACAGAGTTACTTTCGCATTTATAATATTAAGTAGGGATACGTTCAAGGCGTGTATTTAATATTATTTTGAAGTTTTCTTAGATCACCATGTTGCAACATATTTTAAAAGGTTTGAATGTTTTAGGTTACCTACTGGGGATGGATGTCTTCAATGGACCGGTGTGAAGTTAGCGGCCAAAAGTTGGCGGCCGATTTATGGCGAACATTTGGCCGCCAACATTTGGCCGCTAACTTCACACTTTTGTGAAGTTAGCGGCCGAAAGTTATCGGCCGATTATAACCCAACCAAATTAAGGAGATCAAGTTATCATTCGAATTCGTGAGTTCCTTAGACTAACAAAAACACAATAACTAGCTTATATTTAAGGACAACTAGTCAACCTGAACGTCAGGTGAAGCAAGAAAATTATTGCCAGCTACACCAGATCAATACAAGCAGCATATAAAACTTCGAAACTAAAATGAAAAAAACACCTACTCGGAAATGCGAACCTCTTCAGGTCTTTCCATATACTAATACTGGACACTATAAGCTATCTATAAAAGCTGCATCTGTTAACTAAGCTCATCTAGTCTAGGAGCCACACCCGATTTAATGAAAGTGGTGTTATTTTTTTTGGAACAAAATGAGAATAACAACATGTTGGAAATGCGAACCTCTCCAGTTTTTCCTGGCATATCATTACGCACGCTAAGAGCTTTCGATCGGCGCTTCAACAGTCCACTAACCTCTTTTAGTTTTGAAGAAAATGTGGATTAAAAGTTAGCGGCCAAAAAAAAATCAACTTAAGTTAAAAGTAATATATTTTTGTCAACGTGGTCCTTCAAGATATTAATTTAGTATGATAATGCATTTGAAAAGCTTTCAATCAAACCCAAAACTGTTCATATACGACGTCTAGTACGGGAGCTACGCCCGAATAAAAGTGGGCGGCCGAAATTTTTTTTCAGTAATATGACAAAACGACCAACTTGGAAATGCGAACCTCTTCAGGTCTTTCCATTTTATAATACTAAATACTATATGCTTTCAGTCAAAGCTGCCAGAATTTACTAACCTCATCTAGTTTAGGAGCCACACCAGATTTAATGAACGTGGAGTGATTTTTTTTGAAATAAAATGAGAATAACAACATGTTGGAAATGCGAACCTCTCCAGTTTTTTCTGGCATATCATTACGCACGCTAAGAGCTTTCGATCGACGCTTCAACTGTCCACTAACCTCTTTTAGTTTTGAAGAAAATGTGGATTAAAAGTTAGCGGCCAAAAAAAAAATCAACTTAAGTAAAAATAATATAATTTTGGAAACGTGGTCCTTCAAGATATTAATTCAGTATGATAATGCATTTGAAAAGCATTCAATCAAACCCAAAACTGTTCATATATAACGTCTAGTACGGGAGCTACGCCCAAATAAAAGTGGGCGGCCGAAAATTTTTTTCAGTAATATGACAAAACGAGCAACTTGGAAATGCGAACCTCTTCAGGTCTTTTCAATTTATAATACTAGATACTATAAGCTTTCAGTCAAAGCTGCCAGAATTTACTAACCTCATCTAGTTTAGGAGCCACACCCGATTTAGTGAAAGAGGTGTGATTTTTTTTGTAATAAAATGAGAAAAACAACATGTTGGAAATGCGAACCTCATCAGTTTTTTCAGGCATATCATTACGCACGCTAAGAGCTTACGATCGGCGCTTCAACTGTCCACTAACCTCTTTTAGTTTTGAAGAAAATGTGGATTAAAAGTTAGCGGCCAGAAAAAAATTCGAATTTTTTTTTCAGTAATATGACAAAACGACCAACTTGGAAATGCGAACCTCTTCAGGTCTTTCCAATTTATAATACTAGATACTATAGGCTTTCAGTCAAAGCTGCCAGAATTTACTAACCTCATCTAGTTTAGGAGCTACACCCGATTTAATGAACGTGGAGTGATTTTTTTTTTAAATAAAATGAGAATAACAACATGTTGGAAATGCGAACCTCTCCAGTTTTTTCTGGCATATCATTACGCACGCTAAGAGCTTTCGATCGACGCTTCAACTGTCCACTAACCTCTTTTAGTTTTGAAGAAAATGTGGATTAAAAGTTAGCGGCCAAAAAAAAAATCAACTTAAGTAAAAATAATATAATTTTGGAAACGTGGTCCTTCAAGATATTAATTTAGTATGATTAAGCATTTGAAAAGCTTTCAATCAAACCCAAAACTGTTCATATACGACGTCTAGTACGGGAGCTACGCCCGAATAAAAGTGGGCGGCCGAAATTTTTTTTCAGTAATATGACAAAACGACCAACTTGGAAATGCGAACCTCTTCAGGTCTTTCCAATTTATAATACTAGATACTATAGGCTTTCAGTCAAAGCTGCCAGAATTTACTAACCTCGTCTAGTTTAGGAGCCACACCCGATTTAGTGAAAGAGGTGTGATTTTTTTTGTAATAAAATGAGAATAACAACATGTTGGAAATGCGAACCTCTTCAGTTTTTTCAGGCATATCATTACGCACGCTTAGAGCTTTAAATCGGCGCTTCAACTATCCACTAACCTCTTTTAGTTTTGAAGAAAATGTGGATTAAAAGTAAGCGGCCAGAAAAAAAATCGATTTTTTTTTCAGTAATATGACAAAACGACCAACTTGGAAATGCGAACCTCTTCAGGTCTTTCCATTTTATAATACTAGATACTATAAGCTTTCAGTCAAAGCTGCCAGAATTTACTAACCTCATCTAGTTTAGGAGCCACACCAGATTTAATGAACGTGGAGTGATTTTTTTTTAAATAAAATGAGAATAACAACATGTTGGAAATGCGAACCTCTCCAGTTTTTTCAAGCATATCATTACGCACGCTAAGAGCTTTCGATCGACGCTTCAACTGTCCACTAACCTCTTTTAGTTTTGAAGAAAATGTGGATTAAAAGTTAGCGGCCAAAAAAAAAATCAACTTAAGTAAAAATAATATCATTTTGGAAACGCGGTCCTTCAAGATATTAATTTAGTATGATTAAGCATTTGAAAAGCTTTCAATCAAACCCAAAACTGTTCATATACGACGTCTAGTACGGGAGCTACGCCCGAATAAAAGTGGGCGGCCGAAATTTTTTTTCAGTAATATGACAAAACGACCAACTTGGAAATGCGAACCTCTTCAGGTCTTTACAATTTATAATACAAGATACTATAGCGTTTCAGTCAAAGCTGCCAGAATTTACTAACCTCATCTAGTTTAGGAGCCACACCCGATTTAGTGAAAGAGGTGTGATTTTTTTTGTAATAAAATGAGAAAAACAACATGTTGGAAATGCGAACCTCATCAGTTTTTTCAGGCATATCATTACGCACGCTAAGAGCTTACGATCGGCGCTTCAACTGTCCACTAACCTCTTTTAGTTTTGAAGAAAATGTGGATTAAAAGTTAGCGGCCAGAAAAAAATTCGAATTTTTTTTTCAGTAATATGACAAAACGACCAACTTGGAAATGCGAACCTCTTCAGGTCTTTCCAATTTATAATACTAGATACTATAGGCTTTCAGTCAAAGCTGCCAGAATTTACTAACTTCATCTAGTTTAGGAGCCACACCCGATTTAGTGAAAGAGGTGTGATTTTTTTTGTAATAAAATGAGAATAACAACATGTTGGAAATGCGAACCTCTTCAGTTTTTTCAGGCATATCATTACGCACGCTAAGAGCTTTCGATCGGCGCTTCAACTGTCCACTAACCTCTTTTAGTTTTTGAAGAAAATGTGGATAAAAAGTTAGCGGCCAGAAAAAAATTCGAATTTTTTTTTCAGTAATATGACAAAACGACCAACTTGGAAATGCGAACCTCTTCAGGTCTTTCCAATTTATAATACTAGATACTATAGGCTTTCAGTCAAAGCTGCCAGAATTTACTAACCTCATCTAGTTTAGGAGCTACACCCGATTTAATGAACGTGGAGTGATTTTTTTTTTAAATAAAATGAGAATGACAACATGTTGGAAATGCGAACCTCTCCAGTTTTTTCTGGCATATCATTACGCACGCTAAGAGCTTTCGATCGACGCTTCAACTGTCCACTAACCTCTTTTAGTTTTGAAGAAAATGTGGATTAAAAGTTAGCGGCCAAAAAAAAAATCAACTTAAGTAAAAATAATATAATTTGGAAACGTGGTCCTTCAAGATATTAATTTAGTATGATTAGGCATTTGAAAAGCTTTCAATCAAACCCAAAACTGTTCATATACGACGTCAAGTACGGGAGCTACGCCCGAATAAAAGTGGGCGGCCGAAATTTTTTTTCAGTAATATGACAAAACGACCAACTTGGAAATGCGAACCTCTTCAGGTCTTTCCAATTTATAATACTAGATACTATAAGCTTTCAGTCAAAGCTGCCAGAATTTACTAACCTCATCTAGTTTAGGAGCCACACCCGATTTAGTGAAAGAGGTGTGATTTTTTTTGTAATAAAATGAGAATAACAACATGTTGGAAATGCGAACCTCTTCAATTTTTTCAGGCATATCATTACGCACGCTAAGAGCTTTCGATCGACGCTTCAACTGTCCACTAACCTCTTTTAGTTTTGAAGATAATTTGGATTAAAAGTTAGCGGCCAAAAAAAAAATCAACTTAAGTAAAAATAATACAATCTTGGAAACGTGGTCCTTCAAGATATTAATTTAGTATGATTACGCATTTGAAACGCTTTCAATCAAACCCAAAACTGTTCATATACGACGTCTAGTACGGGAGCTACGCCCGAATAAAAGTGGGCGGCCGAATTTTTTTTTCAGTAATATGACAAAACGACCAACTTGGAAATGCGAACCTCTTCAGGTCTTTCCAATTTATAATACTAGATACTATAGGCTTTCAGTGAAAGCTGCCAGAATTTACTAACCTCATCTAGTTTAGGAGCCACACCCGATTTAGTGAAAGAGGTGCGATTTTTTTTGTAATAAAATGAGAAAAACAACATGTTGGAAATGCGAACCTCATTAGTTTTTTCAGGCATATCATTACGCACGCTAAGAGCTTACGATCGGCGCTTCAACTGTCCACTAACCTCTTTTAGTTTTGAAGAAAATGTGGATTAAAAGTTAGCGGCCAGAAAAAAATTCGATTTTTTTTTCAGTATTATGACAAAACGACCAACTTGGAAATGCGAACCTCTTCAGGTCTTTCCATTTTATAATACTAGATACTATAAGCTTTCAGTCAAAGCTGCCAGAATTTACTAACCTCATCTAGTTTAGGAGCCACACCAGATTTAATGAACGTGGAGTGATTTTTTTTGAAATAAAATGAGAATAACAACATGTTGGAAATGCGAACGTCTCTAGTTTTTTCAGGCATATCATTACGCACGCTAAGAGCTTTCGATCGACGCTTCAACTGTCCACTAACCTCTTTTAGTTTTGAAGAAAATGTGGATTAAAAGTTAGCGGCCAAAAAAAAAATCTACTTAAGTAAAAATAATATAATTTTAGAAACGTGGTCCTTCAAGATATTAATTTAGTATGATTAAGCATTTGAAAAGCTTTCAATCAAACCCAAAACTGTTCATATACGACGTCTAGTACGGGAGCTACGCCCGAATAAAAGTGGGCGGCCGAAATTTTTTTTCAGTAATATGACAAAACGACCAACTTGGAAATGCGAACCTCTTCAGGTCTTTCCAATTTATAATACTAGATACTAAAGGCTTTCAGTCAAAGCTGCCAGAATTTACTAACCTCATCTAGTTTAGGAGCCACACCCGATTTAGTGAAAGAGGTGTGATTTTTTTTGTAATAAAATGAGAAAAACAACATGTTGGAAATGCGAACCTCATCAGTTTTTTCAGGCATATCATTACGCACGCTAAGAGCTTACGATCGGCGCTTCAACTGTCCACTAACCTCTTTTAGTTTTGAAGAAAATGTGGATTAAAAGTTAGCGGCCAGAAAAAAATTCGAATTTTTTTTTCAGTAATATGACAAAACGACCAACTTGGAAATGCGAACCTCTTCAGGTCTTTCCAATTTATAATACTAGATACTATAGGCTTTCAGTAAAAGCTGCCAGAATTTACTAACCTCATCTAGTTTAGGAGCTACACCCGATTTAATGAACGTGGAGTGATTTTTTTTTTAAATAAAATGAGAATAACAACATGTTGGAAATGCGAACCTCTCCAGTTTTTTCTGGCATATCATTACGCACGCTAAGAGCTTTCGATCGACGCTTCAACTGTCCACTAACCTCTTTTAGTTTTGAAGAAAATGTGGATTAAAAGTTAGCGGCCAAAAAAAAAATCAACTTAAGTAAAAATAATACAATCTTGGAAACGTGGTCCTTCAAGATATTAATTTAGTATGATTACGCATTTGAAAAGCTTTCAATCAAACCCAAAACTGTTCATATACGACGTCTAGTACGGGAGCTACGCCCGAATAAAAGTGGGCGGCCGAAATTTTTTTTCAGTAATATGACAAAACGACCAACTTGGAAATGCGAACCTCTTCAGGTCTTTCCAATTTATAATACTAGATACTATAGGCTTTCAGTCAAAGCTGCCAGAATTTACTAACCTCGTCTAGTTTAGGAGCCACACCCGATTTAGTGAAAGAGGTGTGATTTTTTTTGTAATAAAATGAGAAAAACAACATGTTGGAAATGCGAACCTCATCAGTTTTTTCAGGCATATCATTACGCACGCTAAGAGCTTACGATCGGCGCTTCAACTGTCCACTAACCTCTTTTAGTTTTGAAGAAAATGTGGATTAAAAGTTAGCGGCCAGAAAAAAAATCTTTTTTTTTTTCAGTAATATGACAAAACGACCAACTTGGAAATGCGAACCTCTTCAGGTCTTTCCAATTTATAATACTAGATACTATAGGCTTTCAGTCAAAGCTGCCAGAATTTACTAACCTCATCTAGTTTAGGAGCTACACCCGATTTAATGAACGTGGAGTGATTTTTTTTTTAAATAAAATGAGAATAACAACATGTTGGAAATGCGAACCTCTCCAGTTTTTTCTGGCATATCATTACGCACGCTAAGAGCTTTCGATCGACGCTTCAACTGTCCACTAACCTCTTTTAGTTTTGAAGAAAATGTGGATTAAAAGTTAGCGGCCAAAAAAAAAATCAACTTAAGTAAAAATAATACAATCTTGGAAACGTGGTCCTTCAAGATATTAATTTAGTATGATTACGCATTTGAAAAGCTTTCAATCAAACCCAAAACTGTTCATATACGACGTCTAGTACGGGAGCTACGCCCGAATAAAAGTGGGCGGCCGAAATTTTTTTTCAGTAATATGACAAAACGACCAACTTGGAAATGCGAACCTCTTCAGGTCTTTCCAATTTATAATACTAGATACTATAGGCTTTCAGTCAAAGCTGCCAGAATTTACTAACCTCGTCTAGTTTAGGAGCCACACCCGATTTAGTGAAAGAGGTGTGATTTTTTTTGTAATAAAATGAGAAAAACAACATGTTGGAAATGCGAACCTCATCAGTTTTTTCAGGCATATCATTACGCACGCTAAGAGCTTACGATCGGCGCTTCAACTGTCCACTAACCTCTTTTAGTTTTGAAGAAAATGTGGATAAAAAGTTAGCGGCCACAAAAAAATTCGATTTTTTTTTTCAGTAATATGACAAAACGACCAACTTGGAAATGCGAACCTCTTCAGGTCTTTCCAATTTATAATACTAGATACTATAGGCTTTCAGTCAAAGCTGCCAGAATTTACTAACCTCATCTAGTTTAGGAGCTACACCCGATTTAATGAACGTGGAGTGATTTTTTTTTTAAATAAAATGAGAATAACAACATGTTGGAAATGCGAACCTCTCCAGTTTTTTCTGGCATATCATTACGCACGCTAAGAGCTTTCGATCGACGCTTCAACTGTCCACTAACCTCTTTTAGTTTTGAAGAAAATGTGGATTAAAAGTTAGCGGCCAAAAAAAAAAATCAACTTAAGTAAAAATAATATAATTTTGGAAACGTGGTCCTTCAAGATATTAATTCAGTATGATAATGCATTTGAAAAGCATTCAATCAAACCCAAAACTGTTCATATACAACGTCTAGTACGGGAGCTACGCCCAAATAAAAGTGGGCGGCCGAAATTTTTTTTCAGTAATATGACAAAACGACCAACTTGGAAATGCGAACCTCTTCAGGTCTTTCCAATTTATAATACAAGATATTATAAGCTTTCAGTCAAAGCTGCCAGAATTTACTAACCTCATCTAGTTTAGGAGCCACATCCGATTTAGTGAAAGAGTTGTGATTTTTTTTGTAATAAAATGAGAATAACAACATGTTGGAAATGCGAACCTCTTCAGTTTTTTCAGGCATATCATTACGCACGCTAAGAGCTTTCGATCGGCGCTTCAACTGTCCACTAACCTCTTTTAGTTTTGAAGAAAATGTGGATTAAAAGTTAGCGGCCCGAAAAAAATTCGATTTTTTTTTCAGTATTATGACAAAACGACCAACTTGGAAATGCGAACCTCTTCAGGTCTTTCCATTTTATAATACTAGATACTATAAGCTTTCAGTAAAAGCTGCCAGAATTTACTAACCTCATCTAGTTTAGGAGCTACACCCGATTTAATGAACGTGGAGTGATTTTTTTTTTAAATAAAATGAGAATAACAACATGTTGGAAATGCGAACCTCTCCAGTTTTTTCTGGCATATCATTACGCACGCTAAGAGCTTTCGATCGACGCTTCAACTGTCCACTAACCTCTTTTAGTTTTGAAGAAAATGTGGATTAAAAGTTAGCGGCCAAAAAAAAAAATCAACTTAAGTAAAAATAATATAATTTTGGAAACGTGGTCCTTCAAGATATTAATTCAGTATGATAATGCATCTGAAAAGCATTCAATCAAACCCAAAACTGTTCATATACAACGTCTAGTACGGGAGCTACGCCCAAATAAAAGTGGGCGGCCGAAATTTTTTTTCAGTAATATGACAAAACGACCAACTTGGAAATGCGAACCTCTTCAGGTCTTTCCAATTTATAATACTAGATATAATAAGCTTTCAGTCAAAGCTGCCAGAATTTACTAACCTCATCTAGTTTAGGAGCCACACCCGATTTAGTGAAAGAGGTGTGATTTTTTTTGTAATAAAATGAGAATAACAACATGTTGGAAATGCGAACCTCTTCAGTTTTTTCTGGCATATCATTACGCACGCTAAGAGCTTTCGATCGGCGCTTCAACTGTCCACTAACCTCTTTTAGTTTTGAAGAAAATGTGGATTAAAAGTTAGCGGCCAAAAAAAAAATACACTTAAGTAAAAATAATATAATTTTGGAAACGTGGTCCTTCAAGATATTAATTTAGTATGATAATGCATTTGAAAAGCTTTCAATCAAACCCAAAACTGTTCATATACGACGTCTAGTACGGGAGCTACGCCCGAATAAAAGTGGGCGGCCGAAATTTTTTTTCAGTAATATGACAAAACGACCAACTTGGAAATGCGAACCTCTTCAGGTCTTTCCAATTTATAATACTAGATACTATAGGCTTTCAGTGAAAGCTGCCAGAATTTACTAACCTCATCTAGTTTAGGAGCCACACCCGATTTAGTGAAAGAGGTGTGATTTTTTTTGTAATAAAATGAGAATAACAACATGTTGGAAATGCGAACCTCTTCAGTTTTTTCTGGCATATCATTACGCACGCTAAGAGCTTTCGATCGGCGCTTCAACTGTCCACTAACCTCTTTTATTTTTGAAGAAAATGTGGATTAAAAGTTAGCGGCCAAAAAAAAAAATCAACTTAAGTAAAAATAATATAATTTTGGAAACGTAGTCCTTCAAGATATTAATTTAGTATAATTATGCATTTGAAAAGCTTTCAATCAAACCCAAAACTGTTCATATACGACGTCAAGAACGGGAGCTACGCCCGAATAATAGTGGGCGGCCGAAATTTTTTTTCATTAATATGACAAAACGACCAACTTGGAAATGCGAACCTCTTCAGGTCTTTCCATTTTATAATACTAAATACTATAGGCTTTCTGTCAAAGCTGCCAGAATTTACTAACCTCTTCTAGTTTAGGAGCCATACCCGATTTAATGAAAGTGGTGTGATTTTTTTTGTAATAAAATGAGAAGAACAACATGTTGGAAATGCGAACCTCTCCAGTTTTTTTTGGCATATCATTACGCACGCTAAGAGCTTTCGATCGGCTTTTCAACTGTCTACTAACCTCTTTTAGTTTTGAAGAAAATGTGGATTAAAAGTTAGCGGCCAAAAAAAAAATCAACTTAAGTAAAAATAATATAATTTTGGAAGCGTGGTCCTTCAAGATATTAATTTAATATGAATATGCATTTGAAAAGCTTTCAATCAAACCCGAAACCGTTCATATACGACGTCTAGGACGAGAATAACGCCCGAATAAAAGTGAGCGGCCGAAATTTTTTTTCAGTAATATGACAAAACGACTAACTTGGAAATGCGAACCTCTTCAGGTCTTTCGATTTTATAATACTAGATACTATAGGCTTTATGCCAAAGCTGCCAGAATTTACTAACCTCGTCTAGTTTAGGAGCCACACCAGATTTAATGAACGTGGAGTAATTTTTTTTGAAATAAAATGAGAATAACAACATGTTGGAAATGCGAACCTCTCCAGTTTTTTGTGGCATATCATTACGCACGCTAAGAGCTTTCGATCGGCGCTTCAACTGTCCACTAACCTCTTTTAGTTTTGAAGAAATGTGGATTAAAAGTTAGCGGCCAAAAAAAAAAATCAACTTAAGTAAAAATAATATAATTTTAGAAACGTGGTCCTTCAAGATATTAATTTAGTATGATTAAGCATTTGAAAAGCTTTCAATCAAACCCAAAATTGTTCATATATGACGTCTAGTACGGGAGCTACGCCCGAATAAATGTGGGCGGCCGAAATTTTTTTTCAGTAATATGACAAAACGACCAACTTCGAAATGCGAACCTCTTCAGGTCTTTCCAATTTATAATACTAGATACTATAGGCTTTCAGTGAAAGCTGCCAGAATTTACTAACCTCATCTAATTTAGGAGCCACAACCGATTTAGTTAAAGAGGTGTGATTTTTTTGTAATAAAATGAGAATAACAACATGTTGGAAATGCGAACCTCTTCAGTTTTTTCAGGCATATCATTACGCACGCTAAGAGCTTTCGATCGACGCTTCAACTGTCCACTAACCTCTTTTAGTTTTGAAGAAAATGTGGATTAAAAGTTAGCGGCCAAAAAAAAAAATCAACTTAAGTAAAAATAATACAATCTTGGAAACGTGGTCCTTCAAGATATTCATTTAGTATGATTACGCATTTGAAAAGCTTTCAATCAAACCCAAAACTGTTCATATACGACGTCTAGTACGGGAGCTACGCCCGAATAAAAGTGGGCGGCCGAAATTTTTTTTCAGTAATATGACAAAACGACCAACTTGGAAATGCGAACCTCTTCAGGTCTTTCCAATTTATAATACTAGATGCTATAGGCTTTCAGTGAAAGCTGCCAGAATTTACTAACCTCATCTAGTTTAGGAGCCACACCCGATTTAGTTAAAGAGGTGTGATTTTTTTTGTAATAAAATGAGAATAACAACATGTTGGAAATGCGAACCTCTTCAGTTTTTTCAGGCATATCATTACGCACGCTAAGAGCTTTCGATCGACGCTTCAACTGTCCACTAACCTCTTTTAGTTTTGAAGAAAATGTGGATTAAAAGTTAGCGGCCAAAAAAAAAAATCAACTTAAGTAAAAATAATACAATCTTGGAAACGTGGTCCTTCAAGATATTAATTTGATATGAATATGCATTTGAAAAGCTTTCAATCAAACCCAAAACCGTTCATATACGACGTCTAGGACGAGAGCAACGCCCGAATAAAAGTGAGCGTCCGAAATTTTTTTTCAGTAATATGACAAAACGTCTAACTTGGAAATGCGAACCTCTTCAGGTCTTTCGATTTTATAATACTAGATACTATAGGCTTTCTGCCAAAGCTGCCAGAATTTACTAACCTCGTCTAGTTTAGGAGCCACATCCGATTTAATTAAAGTGGTGTGATTTTATTTGTAATATAATGAGAAAAAGGACATGTTGGAAATGCGAACCTCTCCAGTTTTTTCTGGCATATCATTACGCACGCTAAGAGCTTTCGATCGGCTTTTCAACTGTCTACTAACCTCTTTTAGTTTTGAAGAAAATGTGGATTAAAAGTTAGCGGCCAAAAAAAAAAATCAACTTAAGTAAAAATAATATAATTTTGGAAGCGTGGTCCTTCAAGATATTAATTTAATATGAATATGCATTTGAAAAGCTTTCAATCAAACCCGAAACCGTTCATATACGACGTCTAGGACGAGAATAACGCCCGAATAAAAGTGAGCGGCCGAAATTTTTTTTCAGTAATATGACAAAACGACTAACTTGGAAATGCGAACCTCTTCAGGTCTTTCGATTTTATAATACTAGATACTATAGGCTTTCTGCCAAAGCTGCCAGAATTTACTAACCTCGTCTAGTTTAGGAGCCACATCCGATTTAATTAAAGTGGTGTGATTTTATTTGTAATATAATGAGAAAAAGGACATGTTGGAAATGCGAACCTCTCCAGTTTTTTCTGGCATATCATTACGCACGCTAAGAGCTTTCGATCGGCTTTTCAACTGTCTACTAACCTCTTTTAGTTTTGAAGAAAATGTGGATTAAAAGTTAGCGGCCAAAAAAAAAATCAACTTAAGTAAAAATAATATAATTTTGGAAGCGTGGTCCTTCAAGATATTAATTTGATATGAATATGCATTTGAAAAGCTTTCAATCAAACCCAAAACCGTTCATATACGACGTCTAGGACGAGAGCAACGCCCGAATAAAAGTGAGCGTCCGAAATTTTTTTTCAGTAATATGACAAAACGACTAACTTGGAAATGCGAACCTCTTCAGGTCTTTCGATTTTATAATACTAGATACTATAGGCTTTCTGCCAAAGCTGCCAGAATTTACTAACCTCGTCTAGTTTAGGAGCCATACCCGATTTAATGAAAGTGGTGTAATTTTTTTTGTAATAAAATGAGAAAAACAACATGTTGGAAATGCGAACCTCTCCAGTTTTTTCTGGCATATCATTACGCACGCTAAGAGCTTTCGATCGGCTTTTCAACTGTCTACTAACCTCTTTTAGTTTTGAAGAAAATGTGGATTAAAAGTTAGCGGCCAAAAAAAAAATCAACTTAAGTAAAAATAATATAATTTTGGAAGCGTGGTCCTTCAAGATATTAATTTAATATGAATATGCATTTGAAAAGCTTTCAATCAAACCCGAAACCGTTCATATACGACGTCTAGGACGAGAATAACGCCCGAATAAAAGTGAGCGGCCGAAATTTTTTTTCAGTAATATGACAAAACGACTAACTTGGAAATGCGAACCTCTTCAGGTCTTTCGATTTTATAATACTAGATACTATAGGCTTTATGCCAAAGCTGCCAGAATTTACTAACCTCGTCTAGTTTAGGAGCCACACCAGATTTAATGAACGTGGAGTAATTTTTTTTGAAATAAAATGAGAATAACAACATGTTGGAAATGCGAACCTCTCCAGTTTTTTGTGGCATATCATTACGCACGCTAAGAGCTTTCGATCGGCGCTTCAACTGTCCACTAACCTCTTTTAGTTTTGAAGAAAATGTGGATTAAAAGTTAGCGGCCAAAAAAAAAATACACTTAAGTAAAAATAATATAATTTTGGAAACGTGGTTCTTCAAGATATTAATTTAGTATGATAATGCATTTGAAAAGCTTTCAATCAAACCCAAAACTGTTCATATACGACGTCTAGTACGGGAGCTACGCCCGAATAAAAGTGGGCGGCCGAAATTTTTTTTCAGTAATATGACAAAACGACCAACTTGGAAATGCGAACCTCTTCAGGTCTTTCCATTTTATAATACTAGATACTATAGGCTTTCAGTGAAAGCTGCCAGAATTTACTAACCTCATCTAGTTTAGGAGCCACACCCGATTTAGTTAAAGAGGTGTGATTTTTTTGTAATAAAATGAGAATAACAACATGTTGGAAATGCGAACCTCTTCAGTTTTTTCAGGCATATCATTACGCACGCTAAGAGCTTTCGATCGACGCTTCAACTGTCCACTAACCTCTTTTAGTTTTGAAGAAAATGTGGATTAAAAGTTAGCGGCCAAAAAAAAAAATCAACTTAAGTAAAAATAATACAATCTTGGAAACGTGGTCCTTCAAGATATTTATTTAGTATGATTACGCATTTGAAAAGCTTTCAATCAAACCCAAAACTGTTCATATACGACGTCTAGTACGGGAGCTACGCCCGAATAAAAGTGGGCGGCCGAAATTTTTTTTCAGTAATATGACAAAACGACCAACTTGGAAATGCGAACCTCTTCAGGTCTTTCCATTTTATAATACAAGATACTATAAGCTTTCAGTCAAAGCTGCCAGAATTTACTAACCTCATCTAGTTTAGGAGCCATACCCGATTTAATGAAAGTGGTGTGATTTTTTTTTAAATAAAATGATAATAACAACATGTTGGAAATACGAACCCCTCCAGTTCTTTCTGGCATATCATTACGCACGCTAAGAGCTTTCGATCAGCTTTTCAACTGTCTACTAACCTCTTTTAGTTTTGAAGAAAATGTGGATTAAAAGTTAGCGGCCAAAAAAGAAATCAACTTAAGTAAAAATAATATAATTTTGGAAACGTAGTCCTTCAAGATATTAATTTAGTATGATTATGCATTTGAAAAGCTTTCAATCAAACCCAAAACCGTTCATATACGACGTCTAGTACGGGAGCTGCGCCCGAATAAAAGTAAGCAGCCGAAATTTTTTTCAATAATATGACAAATTGCTTGAACTTACGAACTTACGAACTTGCTTGAATTCGAAGAAAAAATATGTGTGTTTTTTTTTAAAATCTGTTCATAAACGACGGTGCTTTGAGGTAACAGCCAAAAAAATACAACCAATTTGTAACTTCCTAATTTTCTTTGTCGCTTAAAAAATAAGCTGTCATTGTCGATATATATGACACGTCATTGAAACTAGATGGAAGAAGTGATCCATCTGAACGCCAGTTGTCTAAGTAGTTTATGCATCTGAGCCAAAATCCCTGCTTTGTTTCTGAATGTTAACCAATCAACAAGGAAGTCTATTTGCAACCTTGTAATTGTTTCGTATACGAATCATAAGTCGTTTTGATTTTAGGTATGGTAGCTTTTGTCACAAAATATATGTCGTTTTTACCATTTGGAGCAGTTTTTTGAAGAATAAGAGAGCATATTATGCCCCAGTGGGAAACTATTTTTGACAATTAAAACACGGAATTTTAAAAGGCCAACATAATTTGAAATGTTCGCAAAGAAAAATGATTAACGTTTGCCGTTATAAATGTGAAAAAGAAATTATCGAGCTTTTTGAAAAAATGGAAAATACATCAGCCTCCTTATTGGACAATACGAAATCTGACAACAGCACAATATTTTTTAAGAGTTCATGTTTTGATTTTAGGTATGGTAGCTTTTGTCACAAAATATATGTCGTTTTTACCATTTGGAGCAGTTTTTTGAAGAATAAGAGAGCATATTATGCCCCAGTGGGAAACCATTTTTGACAATTAAAACACGGAATTTTAAAAGGCCAACATAATTTGAAATGTTCGCAAAGAAAAATGATTAACGTTTGCCGTTATAAATGTGAAAAAGAAATTATCGAGCTTTTTGAAAAAATGGAAAATACATCAGCCTCCTTATTGGACAATACGAAATCTGACAACAGCACAATATTTTTTAAGAGTTCATGTTTTAAGCGATGTCAAGCTATCGTAGCCAACATAATTATAGATGAACATGGAAATGACTTGAACCCAAATTACGATCGAAATACGTATATTGCTTTGGAGCAATTTGATAAAGAGTAAGAGAACAAGTAATGCCCCCCATAACTATTTTGGACAATAAAACGCGGAATTTTAAAAGGCCAACATAACTACCCTTTCAGTATGAAATGTAGTAAAAGCAAAAACACCGTTTTTCAGAAGAAGCAAAATAAAAAATGGTTACATTTATTGTTTGTGTTTTCTTTTGAAATATTAAAGGTATAATGAACCTCTAAAGCTCATTATTTTTATGTTTTTGTATACTTCACTACAGAGAAACCCAAAATGGCGTAGTTTCAATAGTTCCAGAGATAGTATGCCATTTACTACAAAAAAAAAAAGCAACTGGCTTTTACGACATTTTTTTTCAATCTTTGCATCCTTTACTGATGCAAAAGTTCGTTGTAAAAGGAACAACAATGGGATTATACTGTGTAATTTTGTATTAAAAGACAAATGTAATTGAAGAAAGTGTAATTAAGTGTAGTAAATACAGTAAACATATCAGAAAAAAACATGTTATTTAAAAGTTTTTTATTATTTATTCAGTAGTAACGTACTTTTTTATATCAAAATAATAGAATATTGAATTAAAATCAGCATAAACGTTTTACCGTGGACAGGGTTTGCAGTTTGATCGAACTTGATTCGAAAGCTTTTATGATTCTCTGTATTACTTTAAAATAACCTAGTCGCTATTGAAAAAAAAGGTGTTGGATGTTAGTAATTAAGCAAGAAGACAATAACAGTCTGAAAATCGCTCAGTCGTTGATTATGTATCTTTAAAAGAGATATAAACTAGCTGCATTACTGCAATAAAACCAACGTAAACTTTGATAAAACTATAGAAGTTATAACCGTGCATAAATAGTCCAACATTTTATTGGAGAGCTTCGTCAAACTTTACTTTATGAACTATTTCACGGCAAAATTCATTTTCCAACCGAGATTACCGGCAGCTATTAGTAACGTATATATACTGTAATAAATAAATGATGACAGGTTGCAATGTGGAAATTATTAAAGGTTATTGACTAAGGCCCAGTGGCTACATTCTAAGAAGGCTCTTCGATAAGTTTTTAAACTATTACTACAAACTTTGGTAATTTAAAACATAAGTATGTTTTTAGTTACTAGTATGAACCTAATTTTGTCTTGAATTTTCTACGTTACTAATAGCTGTCGGTTAGGGTGTCCCAGGCTATAAGGGCAAAATTTTTTTTTTCGATTTCAGATACGCATACCCTTTTATTTTGTTTCATTTAACCCTAGTATCTCACATAATAAATTTTATTGGAATCGGATAGCAATAACCCGTGCCGACTTAATGTCAAAGTTTGAATGTAAAAATTTGTATGGAGGCCATTGAGGGATATTAGGACCCGGTATATTTTTGTAAATAAACATTGGTTATTTGTTTATTGTATTATATTTATTAATTTTACGTATTTAGATTAATCATTTAAAGGATATTACTCATTAATTTTTTATTTTTAACCTTTGTTTGTACAATCAGAATACACCTCCCTGTGTTCTTGACGGAACGTAATAATAAATATTGCTTTTGCTCCTGAAATCAATGAAAGTCTTGCATCACTTTAACAGCTCTTTCAGCCATGTCATTGACTGCTCTCAGCATCTGCACCTTCATTTTAGCGTGATGGAACGACGCATTATCGGACCACGAAGTGGGAGACTAGTTGAGAAAACTGTCATCAATTTTAATTTTAAAAAAAGTCGAGTGAACTAGGATTTACTTTTTTTAGAAATCAAGTTGAGTTGTTCCTTATTATTGTAGGATATCATATCACTATCGGTAGGCGTTCCTCTTTATATCCAAAGCTGGCAACAGTTTACCATCCTAGCAGACAGTCACGATTTCCGGTACATCATTCTAAAAATTAGCTTTTATAGCTTCGACGCGCTCTTTTCGCTTTTCCGTGCAAATTCTTTGCATGGAGGACTTGCTTATTGAAAAATTGTCAATGTCCAAGAGCTTCTTTACTTGTTTCAATTATAAATACAGAATCTTTCATACCTAACTGACACCTGTCTAATGGTGCCACTAGCTTTGGAGTGATAAAGTTTTTCCTCCTAGTAGGTTTACTAGCATCGGGCTGTATGCTCTCAGGTGGAACGGAAATCATGTCTTGTGAATCTGTTCCCTCAGAATCAAAAGACAAATCTTCTTGTTGTGATTCATGGGAAGGCGTCGCGGGAGTTAGGGACGACAAATATTTAGCACGCCGATTTTCCTCTTGAATGATTCTAAGGCTAGCCTTTTCTTCTTTTTCAGTCTATTTTTTATCCATATTAAATGATATTGTAACGGATAACTCACGTCTTAAATCATCATTTAATATGAGTGAGTCTCACGGTAGTTTCATGATCAAACTTTTTATCCACTCTAGCCAAGTGACCCGGTCGCCCGCCAGGATAGGATCTTCTTGCAAAAACAGGGAGAGCCATCTCTCTGTTTTTGCAAGAAGATCCTATCCTTGTCTATCTGTAATAAATCAAGCGCACTGGCATGTGCAATATCAAATAAATTATTTAAGTTTGAAACAAACACTCGTCGACGCTGCTTGAAAACCTCTTGTGTTTTGTATGCATTTTTTAATAAATTTTACCAAACCTGTTAAGTATAGGGTTACTAATTTCTATACACACAGGTAAAGATAGTAGATAGTACGTGCTTTTTCCCAGTAAATAATACGCTGGCGACGTATAGCTGGCGTACTTCGCGTATAGTATAGGACAAAACTGCCAACACTTGACCATTAGTTAGACTGCAGTTTTGACCCGGTAATTTAGTGTTTTACATCACTAATCAAAAATATATCCTTTTTCGAACTCCGTAACTCTACTGCCATGGTGCCACAATGAAAATAATAAGTACACTAATGACGAAAACAAGGAATAACAAGCACATAAAAACTTAGTTCGCACGCGCCTTACTATGCAAGTACTGGCTGGTTTCGATGGAAGTCGGCACGGGTTCCCGTTATTCTATTGATATAAAATTTTATTTCAGACTATTTTAATGTCATTAAAATAAAATTAGAGGGTATGCGTTGAAAAAAAATAACTTTCATTTTTTTGGGACACCCTACTGTCGGTAATCCTGGTTTTAAAATGAACTTTGCCGAGAAATATTAATAAAGTAAAAAAAAGGTAAGGTAAGGTAAGGTAAGGTAGATTGCACTATTTTGACGTACTGCTCCGATAATTTATATTTTCTATAGGTTTTATCAAAGTTCACGTTGTTTTTACTGTAGTAATGCAGATAATTTATCTCTTTTTAAATATGAGTAAAAAAAACTTAATAAGTTTTTCTTCTCTAAAAGACTGGATTATTTATAGATACATAATCAACGACTGAGCGTTTTTCAGACTGTTATTGTCTTCCTGCTTAATGACTAACATCCAACACCTTTTTTTCAATAGAGACTAGTTTATTTTGAAGTAATACTGATAATCATAATGCTTTCGAATCAAGTTCGATCAAACTGCAAATCATGTGCATGGTTTAAGGTTTATGCTGATTTTAATTCAATATTCTAATATTGTGTTAGAAAAAGGTACATTAATACTGGATAAATACTGATTTTTTTTTAAATAACATGTTTTTTTCTAAAATGTTTACTGTATTTACTACACTTAATTACACTTTCTTCAATAACATTTGTCTTTTAATACAAAATTACCCACTATAAAACCATTGTTGTTTCCTTTTACAACACATTTTTGCATCAGTAAACGATGCAAAGCTTGAAAAAAATGTAAAAGCCAGTTGCATTTTTTTTTGTAGTAAAAGCCATACCATCTCTGAAACTATTGAAACTACGCTATTTTGGGTTTCTCTGTCATGAAGTACTCGAAAAACTAAGAATAATTAGCTTTAGTGGTTCATTATAACTTTAATGTTTCAAAAGAAAATGCTGAAAATAAATATGACCATTTTTTATTTTGCTTTTATGAAAAATAGGGTTTTGAAAGAAATACAGAAAGAGGGTTTTGATTTTTGATTTTAGCTTTAACTACATTTCAAACGGTAATTTTTAATAGCTGTGGTTTTCGCGAAACTGATTACAGAGATGGTAAAAACTAATTTTGGCCAAAATGGCTTTTACGACATTTCATACTGGAAGGGTCGGTAATTTGAAATGTTCGCAATTGATTCGAAAATTAATTTCAGACACCAAAGCAATAACACATGAAGTTCTTAACAAAATTCCTAGTGAAAGGGTCACAAAAATCATCACCAATAATCAGGATGAAGAAAAATGTAGCAAGAACAAACGGCCCGTATACAGTACTTTTTAGGGTTACACTGCATGAATACGAAAAACTAAATGCTGAAAGTCAGAATCACGAACTTCAAAATACCAATTTTTATAATTCTGAACGTTTTAAAACTCCTAATATGACTATTCCGATTCTTTATTAATCCGATTTCTATAAATCCGAAAATAAAAAATGCTTAAGGTTTAAAATGACGACTTTCAAAATTCAAAATTTTAATACACCGAACAACAAAAAGTCCAACTCAATAATAATCCAAAATGTCAAAAATATGAATCCCGATTACTAAAATACCGATTTTAAAAATTCCGAATATAGTAAGTTAAGCTATGTAGGTAAGTTTGGCCTAAAACACTTTTTACTGTTATTCATTTTTAGAAATTTCTCAAAAGGTCGACGGAGCTCCGCGAATCACAGAGCTCCTGTTCCGCGCTGTTAAGGCGCTTCGCGCCTGACGCAATTCTAACCTAACCTAACCATAGTATAATTGATTGATAATATTTTTTGTTTATTTTACGGTCATCCCGTGAAACACAAGCCACACGAAAACACAAGCCGAAATATATAGACTTTCACGACAAAAATTTGGAGTTGAAATAAAAAATACAAAAAATGTTTCTCGATGAGAAATTAGTACATAGACGGCGTTAGTGTCGCTGCTAAAGTGACTATGAAAAGAATGGAAGTTGAAAATATTGGTGCATAGGAAAAATTCGTGTCTATTCTCCTGTCCAGCGGTGATGTAGGGGAATAGCACGCAGCACGGAATGCTGAGGACCTGGGTTTGATTCCCAGCGCTGGTTTATTTTTCTGATTCTTCTGTGCATCCATGTTTCGTCGTGTGTTTTCGTGTGAAATATATAGACTTTCACGAGATGACCGTAAAAGAAACAAAAATTTAGAGTTGAAATAAAAAATACAAAAAGACTCCAAATAGTTGAAGTTTATTTTGCCGAATTATCGATATTATTTCGGAAAATTAATATTTGGAATACTGTATTTCGGGCCACTAACATTTCATGTTTCTCGTTCTTCGGAGTTTTAAAAATTGGATAAGTATGAAAAAGTCGATATTTTGAAATTCGGAAAAAAATAGGTATTCGTGTTTTTAAAAAATCGGAATTATATGTCTTAGGAATTGTGAAAATCAGAGTTTTGAAAATCGGAATGATATATTTCGGAGTATTGGGTGTTCCCCACTTTTTAGGCCGGCACTTAGATAGATTGATAAAAAACTTTATTCACAAACATGGCATGACAATTTTATAAAAACAAATGATTCCAGTTGTTAAATACATTATAAATTAAGTTGTCACTTAACAGCCGCGAAAAGGCGCCGACTCAGCAAGTGCTTCAACATTGCTGTCACAGCGCTGATATTCTGTCGGAACCAGTGGGAGTTGACGGACTCAGTTAAAAGATCTTGATATCCAAAACGTTGCCGAATCGTTCTTCGGAGTTTTAAAAATCGGATAAGTATGAAAAAATCGATATTTTGAAATTCGGAAAAAATGTTCGTGTTTTTAAAAAATCGGAATTATATGTTTTAGGAATTGTGAAAATCAGTTTTGAAAATCGGTTTATTCTTGAAAATTGTTAAAAATGCCTCGGAAGCGGTAACGTTTCGTGTGCTCTGCCTACCCATATTAGAAGGATTTTTTTTACAAATTGTAATAAAAAATTATGAAATCGTTTGAAAATAATTTCGGCACAGATCACAAGTTTTATTCATATCTTTAATTTTTTTACTGATGGTGATTTTTTTTAGTTCTTGGGGATTCATTAAACAATAGGGTGGGCCGAAATTTTTTTTTTTCGAATTTCAAATTGTAATAGTAACAAAAAGTTGCATTTTTTAATTACTAATAAGATTTATTTCTACACTACAGTGATCGGAATATGTTTAATGCCTCCGCAAGCTACTTGAAGTTTCTCAGAATCGTAATTTTAGAGCCGAGTTTACCCAGATATTATAATTAAAAACATTACGTTTATTTTAATAATTCTGATTCTTTTTATAGTATTATATTGCAATTTATTAAAAAAATACATAAAACAGCGTATTTTGGCCGTTACAGAATCATGCAAGAGGACGGTAGGATTCCTAATTACGCGAGTTGAGGTTGTTTTTCCTAAAATTATAGTCACGCGTGATTCGCAAGAATTATTGGTTTAGTCTTGTGTTTTAGAATCTTGTGAGTGGATTTGAATAATGAAAAAAAACTCGTAATGCTTTAGTTTCTCCTTTGTTTGGTACCTACTAATTGCAAAGTTAAAGAAAATGTACCTACCTCCCACCAACGAAGATATTCTGAAGTATTACGAATGGACGAGATATGACCTTAAAAGGCTAATCACAAATCCAAAGGAGCCTTTTGGCCACTTTTGTCGTAAAAGTGTATGCTCCGGTATGGTTTTCTATAAAATTAGCTTCAACTTGTCAACATGCAGCTCGACTTTTTTTCAAAGAGATTAAGAGATCTAGATATTTGCCTAATAACCTTAAAAAAGTCATAAATTCAGTTTTACAGAGAAACTGCTATTCTGCTCATCCGGAGAATATGTTGTTGTTAATGTTGACCGACGAAAAACAAGAAGTGCGAGAATTGGCGGTACGTTGCACCGCAAAAGTATCTAGACAAGGTCTAATTCAATCAAAGTTAGCTTCCAGAAAAATCATGATAAAATTTGAGAGCAAGAGAGATTTTAAGGTACAGTAGTGAGATGATTTGGTATGTTAATCGTATTCCAAAGTTGTTTCAAACATTAAATTAATAATTTTTTAACTTTTGTACACTATTTTTCACTAACAATAAACATACTTAACAGATACTTTCCATTTTATATTTTTTTAAGGTGACCATATTTTTTTGATTTTATCAATTTTTCGACAGAGATGCGGAGGCATAAGATGATGATTTAAAAATATAAAAAAAATATGTCCTTACTTGTTTTACTACTATACAACTTTTTGAAACTATTAGAAATCAAACATCCAAAAAAATTTTTTTTTCATACAATCGCGACCCACCCTATTAAACAACTCTCTTTTAGGTGTATTTTTCTAAAACAAATATGACACTGAAAGTATAATGAATCACTTAAAACGTCACGACAACAATACAAGCATCTGTTGAACATAGAGTCACTGTTTTGTAACAGCATTAATTTAATTGTACTCCTGTATTCATCAAAATTCATATCCACCCCATCTAAAGGTAGCCCATTGACAAGACATGATAAGAAATAAATGATAATTGGGCCACAATTATAGCCATCACGTTGCAAAATATGATTTACCATATGCACATTTTTTATTGAACCCAACCCTAATTTTTGCAGTAGTTTGTTTGTTGCAGTTTTATAATGTGAAACATAAAGATGTTCGTTTCCTAAGGGATCTATAATTGTGATGCTATATGTTTCAAGGGATAAAATGGCCATCGTGTAGTGCTGAGATATGCAAAGGGGAAAAACTATTTCTTTGTCTAATGGCAAATTTAATGATTCAAAGAAAGTTTGTGGCAATGTATCAATATCTGAATATATTAAAGTCGCTTTTTCAACACCGAAAATGTGATATTTGCTCTTGTTTACTACATGTAAAGCGTGGTTAACCGTAAAGCTGTCAATGTATAGTTTAGGCTCTAAGGTAAGAAAGTCTTTTATTTCCAACTCCTTTGGTGATACTTCCATAGAGTCCATTCTTGTTACATGATAACCCCTGTCAACAAGTTTATAGTACTTCACATCGTTCACCAAACCGTTAGGAAAAACATCAATTCCCGTGTGGCTGTCGCAGTCTGAGATTGCGGGTTCCTGAGGGACTTCTGAGTCGAATACACCTTGCACTTGACAATATGCGCACTCAAATGGCCCTGATGCAAAATTTGGAGTATTTGGCTCGAGTTTTGCGCAGGATTCGTGAATGAAGTCATCGCAAGTATCGCACTGTACCCAGTTGGTAACTAAATCGGTATGACTAGTACCATGACGACAATATTTACATGTAGTTGATTTTCCAGCCAATTCTACATTTTCAGCAACATTTTGGATATCAAGATTTTGTAAGTGCCGGCCTAAAAAGTGGCTGTATACGGGTCGTTTCTTTTTGTTCCATTTTTCTTCATCCTGTTTATTGGTGATTTTTGTGAGCCTTTTATTAGGAATTTTGTTAAGAACTTCATTTGTTATTGCTTTGGTGTCTGAAATTAATTTTCGAATCAATTGCGAACATTTTAAATTATGTTGGCCTTTTAAAATTCCGCGTTTTAATTGTCCAAAATAGTTTTCCACTGGGGCATTACTTGTTCTCTTATTTTTTATTAAATTTCCCCAAAGCGGTAAAAAAGACATATATTTTGTGACAAATATTTTAAACGTATTTGGATCGTAATTTGGGTTTAAATCATTTCCATGTTCGTCGATAGTTATGTCTGCTACGATAGCTTGACATCGCTTAAAAAACGGACTTTTAGAAAATATTGTGCTGTTGTCAGATTTTGTATCCTCTAATAAGGAGTATGATGTATTTTCCATTTTTTCCAAAAGCTCGATAATTTCTTTTTCACATTTATTACGGCAAAGGTTAATCATTTTTCTATGTGAATTTCCAACACGGTGTGTCAAGTATTTGGTATTTAGCAGTATATATAAATTGGCTATAAAAGCGTCAACGGTCTTTAAATCACTCATCAAAATAACACTTACTAAAAAGTCCTTTAACATATTTTTATCTCTGACTATGGACCTGTCAACATCTTTACATAAACATTTTACAAGATGGGCACAACACAGAAAAATGGGAGTTGCCTTGATGCTGCTATCATCTTCCAGACTGTTGCAACACTTTTGCAAATATTCTGAAAGGGAACAGCGGCTAAATGCTAAGCAGACAGCATTTATCAGTGCAAAACTATAATCGGTTACAACTCCTGAAATTATAGGCCAACAATTTTTTCTTTCACACATGACTCTAAAATCATTTAGAAGCTTGAATATTGTGTTCGTGTCATGTTTGCAAGATATCATAGCTAATACGGGAAAAATTCGGTTTGTTAATGGTACTTGGATAACACCCGAGTATAAATATATTCTTTTATGCTTCTTTTCATTATTCGGTGGTCTGCATACGCCCCCAGTTGCATCAAAATGCAACAAAGGGCTGTCGGCACATTTGAGAACCTTTATTTGTTCTTCACTGAATAGCTTAACGCATAAGGGAAAACTCAACTCCTGGATGTAATTTGAGTGATCTTTTTGATATTCACATAAATCAATGATATCATTTGTGGAACGGTCATTTTTGGCAAGTGCTTCCGATCGAATTTTTCGGATTGTTGAATCAGATTTCACCGACCGGAGATTATTGGTCTCTTGTAAAATCCTTTCATTAATCTTTAATAGACACTCTTTCTTTAGAGCCAATGGTTTGTTTTTAATAGATTCATTTTTCCATATTTTCCTTTCCACTCCCCTAACTTGGTGAGTTAAGTATTTTTTGTGGCTGAAATTAATATTTGTACTATATACATCGATCTGACGTTCATATAAATCGATTTTAAATTTTTTGCAACCTTCGTGTTTGCATTTCGCAGTGATTGAGATTTTATTTTTACAGTACTTTTTACATTGAAAGATGAAAATGCAAGTATTATTAATATATTTATCGATAGTTTTCCGTATAATATACGGATACACGTCGGTTTTTAACTTATTGTTAGTAAACATTGATATCCAAACGTTTTCGTCTATAAAATGTGACCCTTCAAGAACGGAACACGACGTACCGCATAACGAACTTACATTTTTTGTCCCAATTGGAATTACATTTTCGGATGTATCTTTGCTTGATAAGTTTTGAATTACTTTAGGTATTTTATATGTGTCGGGTGACGCTTCTATTTTATTTTCTATTGAAATTGACTGTGTCGATGTGCAATGAACATTATCGAAGTCACATGGCTCCAATTCACTATTTATTTCAATAGGTGCACTTTCAGGTATTTCTGCCTGCTCAGGTTCATACACTGGCGAAAAACTAGTAAAAGTTGAAGGAGCAACAGGTGATGGAGTACCGTCGGCTTCATAAATCCGTGCATTGGTCTTAAAAAAAATATTCTCACAACTTTCTTTTTTCTGGTTCTCGATGGTCAAGTTAGTAAAATCACTTCTTTTATCACTATTTTCCTGTAATAATATAGTTGTTTGTTCGTATAATTTTCTCCATAACCTATAAATCCGCAGTCTATGTTTTTGTTCATTAGGGAGATAAAAACACTTGGTCAGAATCGCATAAACTGTCAAATTTTTTGGTGACATCGGTTTTGCAGGGAATTTGTATTTTGTTAAAACTTGTTCTAATTTATTTCTTGAAAGGGCATATCTGTCGGATATGCAACCTTCGGATTTCTGAAAATGAATTTTTTTAAAGGTGTTGTTATAATTTATAATTTTAAAGACTTGGCTAGCATATCTGTACTTACAGGTTGTGATTTTCAATTTTTCGGCAATTTGTTTACATTCAATTTTAGTAACAATATCGTTTTCATTCAGTAACGGTTTTAATTTTTGCAGTTCCTGCGAAATTTGTTGAAATGCTTCTTTTTTTGCTAAGTACATTTTGTATGACAAACTGTATTATGCTATATTTGTTTTGAAGGTAACGCTATGCTTAATACCTAACAAAGCGCAATTCAAAATTCGGAGGAAAATAAGTAATAGTATTTTGGCACGTTTTTTTAGCGGACAGCTGCGGATAACAAAAAGGTGTTAATTTAGGCAAAGTAATCTAATTGGAAGGATATCGAGCGAGTTATTAAAAAAAAAGGTAAATTCTAATTTAATTATTTGTATGGAGAAAACGATTTAAACTTTTTAAATTACCAAAACTAAAAAACTACGATATTCAAGGGGCTGAAATTTAAAAAAAAAGGGAGCGGGACGGATACTAAAATGCCGAAAAAACTATCAGATTCAATGTTAAGGTACTTTGCCACTTTTTTTAGCGAACGGTTGCGGGAATCAAAGAAGAGCTTAATTAATGCAAGAATATCGAGCGGGTTATTAAAAAAGAACTGCAAATTCTAAGCTGTGTAATTATTCGTAAGGAGAAAATGATGAAAATGATCAAAACTGAACACAACGAAGATGATAAACGGAAGCGGGGCTAATTTATAATGTCGAAAATGATCAAAACTGAACACAACGAAGATGATAAACGGAAGCGGGGCTAATTTATAATGTCGAAAATGATCAAAACTGAACACAACGAAGATGATAAACGGAAGCGGGGCTAATTTATAATGTCGAAAATGATCAAAACTGAACACAACGAAGATGATAAACGGAAGCGGGGCTAATTTATAATGTCGAAAATGATCAAAACTGAACACAACGAAGATAATAAACGGAAGCGGGGCTAATTTATAATGTCGAAAATGATCAAAACTGAACACAACGAAGATGATAAACGGAAGCGGGGCTAATTTATAATGTCGAAAATGATCAAAACTGAACACTACACTACGATATTCAGGACACCAAAATTTTCGGAGATGATAAACGGAAGCGGGACTAATTGATAACGTCGAAATAACTACCGTAAGGAAGCCTATTTTACAGAAACAAAATGTTTTAATTTAAAATTTTTACAATAACGACCCAGCGTCCAGGAAAATAAAAACCAGGCACGCGGCATACACGAAAGGTAAGGATTAACAAGCAGCACTTATAATGGATTTGAAGCGAAAACAGTAAACGGAGAATTTGATTTCTGTTCAGCAGGTAGCAAACCGCGTCAGGTATATCAACTTTAGCGAGCGAGCCCGGTTTCAAAGAGGTACTTTGCCACTTTTTTTAGCGAATTCTAAGCCATTTGAACCACTTGTACGGAGAAAACGACGAAAATGATTTAAGGGTATGGTGAAGGTGAGCGGGACTAATATTATAACACAGTATATATATATATAAGCTAAAGCAGTATGGAAGCTACGAACAAATCGATCGGAACGAACACACTCAGACGTGCGCTCTACACGGCCTCTGAGGGGACTCTGAGGGAGTGTATTCGTTTCAACGTACACAATCGATATCTAAATAGAAATAGTGTCAGTTTTTTTTTTCAAAACAACCGGGTTCGATTCCCAAGCTGAGTACAGGTTTTTTTCAAATGCATGAATGCAGTCTTTCTTGTTATTAAAATCGATGTGATGGTTCCTAAGAAGAAATTTTCGTATGTCGTATAGTTTCAGACTTTCCTATACTGACCGATTTAAATGGTCCACCCGTAGGTATATATACTGTGATTATAATTTCGAAGAACTACCGCAAGGAAGCCTATTTTGCAGAATTTTTTAACCGACTTCAAAAAAAAGAGGAGGTTATCTATTCGGTTGTATGTTTTTTTTTAATTTTTGTTACCTCAGAACTCCATCATTTATGAACCGATTTCAAAATTTTTTTTCGCGTTCATTAGGATCTGGTTATTGGATTCTAAGGAAATAGAGGGAACTCTTCAAATATTGTAGCAACACCTATGGTAATTTGGATGTAATTAGCAGTAACTCGTGCATTTGCTCTTGAAAATCATAATTTTGTGAAGTGGAACTGATGATGACGACCACATTTGACCAACAAAGCTACTACTCAATAACAAGTACTTCACGGGTTGAATTTCAATTAATTTAACACAGTTGCTAAGCAATTTATGCTCGTCGTAATGCATAATGGAATGTAATGGAGGCCTATGTCCATCAGTGGACGTCCTGCGGCTGAGATGATGATGATGATGTAATGCATATAGTAAAATGAAACGAGTGGCGAAGCACCAACACTCCTCAATAATGAACGTCTCTGCATCAGAAAAGCAATCTTTCGTAAAAGATGTCGAGCAGTTGCCATGAAACTATTGTATCTTAGATTATTAACACTAAAAAGCGTGAAAAAAGAAATTATAACAAAAAATTTAACCGACCACAAAAAAAACATGAAAATATTTTTTTACGAGTCAGAAGTCGGTGCCTCAGCACGAGACAGCAGGAGTGATTGAAGTTTAATATATAAGTAGGTATGTAGGTGAAGTAGACGACTGTAGATCCACTCCTGCTGTCCCGTTTGCTGCTGCTGTTGTTATCCTTAGTCGCCTCTTACGACATCCACGGAAGAAATGGAGAGGTGTTATTCTAACCCGACACCACACGGGTATTTTTCAAATTGAAAAATTTACAAGAAAGACCCAGGGTCCAGGAAAACAAAACACAGGCACGCGCAACATACGGAAGTTGAGGATTGATAAGCAGCACTAATGTTAAATAGATTTTAAGCGAAAAATGCGAAAAATATGGCGAATTTGTTTTTTTTTCTTTTTTCTGAGCAGCAGCTAGCAAACTGCGTCGGGTACTTTATATCAACTTTTGCGAGCGAGCCCTGTTTCAGAGATCCAAGATTTAGGTATTTTGCCACTTTTTTTTAGCAGACGACTGTAGGCAACAAACAGAAAGTAATGTACAAAAAATAATCGACTGAAGAATATCAAGCGAGTCATTAAAAAATACGGCAGGGCGATTCCACGCAGAAAAATTCTCCCGGAACAAATTTTGTTCCCGATGTCATCTTCGTGCTACAACTTCACTGTGACTCTTAAATGATACTTTATCATCAATGTTATAATTTTATTAAAGAGGCCCTTCAAAATTATAACTATTTTGAAATTTTCTGTATATGACAATGACAAAATAAGCCTACAATGATGTAATTCATAGGCAAAAATAATGCAATGTGACGAATTTCAATATATAATCAATAGCATAAAATGTCTCATGTATCAAATTACCAGCATTAATCATTTTCAAACGGGAACGGGGGTTGTTACGTATGGGGTTGTATGTTTTTGGGCATTTCTTTAATTTCGTGCAAAACGCTAAAATTTGCAAGAAAATATTTTTGTCTTCTATTTGCGCGCTTGTTAGAAGTTTTGCGATAAAAGAACATGTAATTTAATTCCCAGGTGATGAGATGAAAATCTTAATTTCGCCAACAATGACATGACCGACAATGACGATAGTAAAAAAAAACGTGTCTATACAGGTTTCTGTTAGAAGATGAAAACAAAATACCTGTTTCGCCAAACCAAGCCTGTGTTTACTTCAATGCTAATACAAATTTAATAATATGTAACACATCATTATCGAGAAATAGCTACAAATGACAATGACGACAAAATTGACAAAAATTGGAAGAAGTTTTTTGACCTAGCCGTAACGCAGCAAGTGTTGCCTCCTGAGACGCTTGCGGGAACCGAGCGGCGGGGGACGGTTGCAGGAGGCTATGTTTCGTATTATTCATACTGTCCGTTTTTCCGAAATTCGACAATCAATGGCCGTGGTCACTAATGACGATATTTTTTGACACGGTTTTCGATATGAGTTTTAACCAATTAGCACTAATTTTTTTGACAATTTTTTTACACAAAAGTAAAGATTATTTCGTCCTTAATATGATTGTGTAGGTTTTATTTCATATTTATTTTCAGTTTAAGTTTTATTCAAATAGTAAGACGATTAACTAGTTTGGCGCCTAGTGAAAAACGGCAAATTTTACTCATTCTCCCAGAACAACTTTTTTTGTAGTGTGTTTAGCCGAAGACGGTTCAGGTAGCTTTTTTATTATTTAATTGGGCACCTAAAAAGTGGTTTTTGGTGGCAGAATAACTTACCTGGTAAATTCTATCTACGGGAACGTAAAAAATGGGCGTTCCGAAGATTTGCCCGGCAAATTCTAAGCTATTTGAAACATTTTAATGGAGTAAACTACGAAAATTACCGAAAGTACAAACCACAAAATTCGGGGAACTGAAATTTTAAGGGGGTGGTGAAGAGGAGCGGGACTAATATTTTAATGTCAAAAGAACTACCATGACAAAGCCTGTTTTGAAGAATCATTTTTTATTTTATTTTAACCCTCTTACACACAAACATCACGCCTGTACCAAAGAATTCAGGTTTTAAGTTTGACAAAAACGGTACAATAGTAACAGGTTTCTTGCTTGTCGCCTACAGTATACCTTAACCTATATCCTTAGTCGCCTCTTACGACATCCACGGAAGAAATGGAGAGGTGTTATTCTAACCCGACACCACACGGGTATTTTTCAAATTTAAAAATTTACAATAAAGACCCAGGGTCCAGGAAAACAAAACACAGGCACGCGCAACACACGGAAGTTGAGGATTGACAAGCAGCACTAATGTTAAATAGATTTTAAGCGAAAAATGCGAAAAATATGGCGAATTTGTTTTTTGTTTTTTTGAGCAGCAGCTAGCAAAGTGCGTCGGGTACTTTATATCAACTTTTGCGAGCGAGCCCTGTTTCAGAGATCCAAGATTTAGGTATTTTGCCACTTTTTTTTAGCAGACGATTGTAAGCAACAAACAGGAAGTCATGTGCAAAAAATAATCGACTCTGAAGAATATCAAGCGAGTCATTAAAAAATACGGCAAATTCTAAGCTATTTGAAACATTTGAATGGAGTAAACTACGAAAATTACCGAAAGTACAAACCACAAAATTCGGGGAACTGAAATTTTAAGGGGGTGGTGAAGAGGAGCGGGACTAATATTTTAATGTCAAAAGAACTACCATAAGAAAGCCTGTTTTGTAGAATCATTTTTTTTATTTTAACCCTCTTACACACAAACATCACGCCTGTACCAAATAGGGTAGGCAGAGTACACAAAACGTTACTACCGTAATTCAGGTTTTAAGTTTGACAAAAACGGTACAATAGTGACAGGTTTCTTGCTTGTCGCCTACAGTATACCTTAACCTATATCCTTAGTCGCCTCTTACGACATCCACGGAAGAAATGGAGAGGTGTTATTCTAACCCGACACCACACGGGTATTTTTCAAATTTAAAAATTTACAAAAAAGACCCAGGGTCCAGGAAAACAAAACACAGGCACGCGCAACACACGGAAGTTGAGGATTGACAAGCAGCACTAATGTTAAATAGATTTTAAGCGAAAAATGCGAAAAATATGGCGAATTTGTTTTTTGTTTTTTTGAGCAGCAGCTAGCAAAGTGCGTCGGGTACTTTATATCAACTTTTGCGAGCGAGCCCTGTTTCAGAGATCCAAGATTTAGGTATTTTGCCACTTTTTTTTAGCAGACGACTGTAGGCAACAAACAGGAAGTAATGTGCATAAAATAATCGACTCTGAAGAATATCAAGCGAGTCATTAAAAAATACGGCAATTAATTCTAAGCTATTTGAAACATTTGAATGGAGTAGACTACGAAAATTACCGAAAGTACAAACCACAAAATTCGGGGAACTGAAATTTTAAGGGGGTGGTGAAGGGGAGCGGGACTAATATTTTAATATCAAAAGAACTTCCATAAGAAAGCCTGTTTTGTAGAATCATTTTTTTTTATTTTAACCCTCTTACACAAAAACATCACGCCTGTACCAAATAGGGTAGGCAGAGCACAAAACGTTACAACCGGAATTCAGGTTTTAAGTTTGACAAAAACGGTACAATAGTGACAGGTTTCTAGCTTGTCGCCTGCAGTATACCTTAACCTTTATCCTTAGTCGCCTCTTACGACATCCACGGAAGAAATGGAGAGGTGTTATTCTAACCCGACACCACACGGGTATTTTTCAAATTTAAAAATTTACAATAAAGACCCAGGGTCCAGGAAAACAAAACACAGGCACGCGCAACACACGGAAGTTGAGGATTGACAAGCAGCACTAATGTTAAATAGATTTTAAGCGAAAAATGCGAAAAATATGGCGAATTTGTTTTTTGTTTTTTTGAGCAGCAGCTAGCAAAGTGCGTCGGGTACTTTATATCAACTTTTGCGAGCGAGCCCTGTTTCAGAGATCCAAGATTTAGGTATTTTGCCACTTTTTTTTAGCAGACGACTGTAGGCAACAAACAGGAAGTCATGTGCAAAAAATAATCGACTCTGAAGAATATCAAGCGAGTCATTAAAAAATACGGCAAATTCTAAGCTATTTGAAACATTTGAATGGAGTAAACTACGAAAATTACCGAAAGTACAAACCACAAAATTCGGGGAACTGAAATTTTAAGGGGGTGGTGAAGAGGAGCGGGACTAATATTTTAATGTCAAAAGAACTACCATAAGAAAGCCTGTTTTGTAGAATCATTTTTTTTATTTTAACCCTCTTACACACAAACATCACGCCTGTACCAAATAGGGTAGGCAGAGTACACAAAACGTTACTACCGTAATTCAGGTTTTAAGTTTGACAAAAACGGTACAATAGTGACAGGTTTCTTGCTTGTCGCCTACAGTATACCTTAACCTATATCCTTAGTCGCCTCTTACGACATCCACGGAAGAAATGGAGAGGTGTTATTCTAACCCGACACCACACGGGTATTTTTCAAATTTAAAAATTTACAAAAAAGACCCAGGGTCCAGGAAAACAAAACACAGGCACGCGCAACACACGGAAGTTGAGGATTGACAAGCAGCACTAATGTTAAATAGATTTTAAGCGAAAAATGCGAAAAATATGGCGAATTTGTTTTTTGTTTTTTTGAGCAGCAGCTAGCAAAGTGCGTCGGGTACTTTATATCAACTTTTGCGAGCGAGCCTTGTTTCAGAGATCCAAGATTTAGGTATTTTGCCACTTTTTTTTAGCAGACGACTGTAGGCAACAAACAGGAAGTCATGTGCAAAAAATAATCGACTCTGAAGAATATCAAGCGAGTCATTAAAAAATACGGCAAATTCTAAGCTATTTGAAACATTTGAATGGAGTAAACTACGAAAATTACCGAAAGTACAAACCACAAAATTCGGGGAACTGAAATTTTAAGGGGGTGGTGAAGAGGAGCGGGACTAATATTTTAATGTCAAAAGAACTACCATAAGAAAGCCTGTTTTGTAGAATCATTTTTTTTATTTTAACCCTCTTACACACAAACATCACGCCTGTACCAAATAGGGTAGGCAGAGTACACAAAACGTTACTACCGTAATTCAGGTTTCAAGTTTGACAAAAACGGTACAATAGTGACAGGTTTCTTGGTTTTCGCCTACAGTATACCTTAACCTATATCCTTAGTCGCCTCTTACGACATCCACGGAAGAAATGGAGAGGTGTTATTCTAACCCGACACCACACGGGTATTTTTCAAATTTAAAAATTTACAAAAAAGACCCAGGGTCCAGGAAAACAAAACACAGGCACGCGCAACACACGGAAGTTGAGGATTGACAAGCAGCACTAATGTTAAATAGATTTTCAGCGAAAAATGCGAAAAATATGGCGAATTTGTTTTTTTTTTCTGAACAGCAGCTAGCAAACTGCGTCGGGTACTTTATATCAACTTTTGCGAGCGAGCCCTGTTTCAGAGATCCAAAATTTCGGTATTTTGCCACTTTTTTTTAGCAGACGACTGTAGGCAACAAACAGGAAGTAGTAATTTCATTTCACTGTACTCAGTAAAAGAGTACAGTGAAATGAAATTTAATTGACTGATAAATATATTGTCTGTGCCTTTATGTACCATTTTGTTTAAATTTTTTATTTTCATTTTTCTGTTAAATATTTGTATATTTGTTTGTATTTGACACTTTTCAGATCATCATCCCAGCTTATATACGTCCCACTGCTGGGCACAGGCCTCCTCTCAGACCGAGAGGGCTTGGGCCATAGTTCCCACGCGGGCCCAGTGCGGATTGGGAACTTTACACGCACCATTGAATTGCTTCGCAGGTTTGTGCAGATTGCCTCACGATGTTTTCCTTCACCGCAAAGCTCGTGGTAAATTTCAAATGTAATTCCGCACATGAATTTCGAAAAACTCAAAGGTGCGAGCCGAGATTTCAACCCACGACCCTGTGCTTGAGAGGCGATAGGTCAAACCACTAGGCCACCAAAGCTTCACTTTTCACATATGATTTTATTTTTTACCTATTTCATTTTTTTCTCTCTTATTCATTGACATTATTTTGTATTTTTTTGTTGACTAAATTTTATTTTATATTGACTTTTATTGCATTGAAATTTTAATTATTTTTTATTGTTATTTGATCGATCGTTCCAACTTGCTGTTTTTTCCTTTAATTATTGTTATTATTTTTTAATTTAATTCTAATTTGAGATTTTTATTATATTTTAACTGACATTTTATTTTAATTTGCTATTAACATATATTATTATTTTTTGTATACAATTTGACGATCCTTTTGTGATTTTTTATATCAACTTAGCGAGCGAGCCCGGTTTCAGAGATCCAAATTTAGGTATTTTGCCACTTTTTTTTAGCGGACGACTGTACCTAGGCAACAAAAAGGAAGTAATGTGCAAGAAATAATCGACTCGGAAGAATATCGAGCGAGTCTTTAAAAAAATACGGCAAATTCTAAGCGATTTGAGACTTTTGTATTGAGAAAATGGCGAAAATAACCAAAATTGCAAACGAAGACATTCAAGGGACTGACATTGTAAGCGGATGGTGAAGAGGAGCGAGACTCATGTTATAATACCAAAAAAACTATCGCAAGCAAGCCTATTTCGCAGAATTAAATTTTTTAATTTAAAAATTTTACGAAAACGACCCAGGTTCCAGGAACACAAAAAACAGGCACACGCCACACACAGAAGGTAAGGATTAACAACTAGCACTGATATTTAGTAGATTTTAAACGTAAACTGTGAAAGTTTTACGAGGCAACTAAACAAAAATTCAACTCCGCCTTTACAACTCTGTTTTATGTAAGAACGAGTAAAGGGATTTCATTACTTTTGACTAAATTTAGGATCCTGAATGATTTTGAATCTTAATTTAGGAATATATAATTGCGCTTAGCCAAATAATAAACGCGATTACAGTTGAAAGTAAAGACTAAAAGTCACTAGAAGTGAAAACTAAAAGTAACTTAATAAAGCGCGTTAGCAAAGTGAGGAGCCGAGAGCGGACGAAAGCGTCACAGGTGTAGCGTTTATAGCGATTGGATGGGCTCTGTGCTGCCGGAGGTCAGAGTGAGGGTCCTTGGTATTCTCTCCCCGCTGCGCGCCGCGCACCGCTCCCCGTGTTCACCCAGACTGATTTGTTTAAGGTCAAATCAGACTGTTCATTTTTCGTTCATTTTCGTCTTTCATTCAGTACTCTTTCACTCGTCTGAACACAAAATGAACCGATCCAACAGTGTTGGATATTTTCATTTCGAGTGAAAGGTACCAAATGAAAGGCGAAACTGAATGAAAAATGAACCGTCTGATATCACCTTTAGTGATGGGATCGTACGCTGTTCATCAGCTCGCAAAACGCGTCCTCGGTTATATCAACTTTTTTGTTTGTTCAATTTGCTATGTTTTTTTTTTACAATTTGTTTTGTTTTTCATTAGGGTTTCCCCACATATCCGATCAGCTACACATACATAACAATCGCTGCCTACCTACGATTCAATATAATATGCAGAATTCAATATAATATAATAACAAGAGGAAAAATAAAAACTAAAACAAGTTGCCATACGGCAAATACCTGCTACGCATTCCATTTTACAAACTTTTGGGCGTATCTCCACTTTAGAATAGTAAAAATAACAAGCCACGCACTTCTGAGCATTACCTACTTTATTTTAATTCCACAGTTGTTAACCCTTATTAGCCATTAGCATGGTGTACGGTTGTTCTACTCTGAAGATGAGCTCTGGTTGAGTTCGAAACGCGTCAGTGTGTTGTGGTGGTGGTGATAGATGGGTTTATTATGTAATTTGTGTGTGTTCTTACAATGTGGAGGTGGAGGAACTGCACGAACACGCATATTTTGCACAAGCTTAGCTATCGTGTAAGGTCGCGGGTGAGCAAGGAAATTCTTTTTCACTTCTCAGCTCGTAAAGTTCGTGTTTATGCTGGATCTAGAAGACATAAAATGACTTTTTATGCATTAGTGCATAAAATAAAATCTTCGTCTAATACCAACTCAAGACCAAGGTAATCCGGTGTCAACAGCCACAAATAAAAAAGTTTCTATACCTATATTTTTTAAATATTTTTTAATTTATATAAAACTAAAAATCAATCTAATCAATCATAATACATCAGTAAAATTAAAATACTGGAATTATTATAATAACGCAAATTTCACACATTTATTAGACCACTAAAAACAATAAATAAATAAATAAATATCATGGGACACTTGACACCAATTGACCTAGTCCCAAACTCAGCAAAGCTTGTACTATGGATACTAGGCAACGGATAACCATACTTAAATACAGATAAATAAATACTTAAATACATAAACATCCAAGACCCGAGAACAAACATTCGTATTATTCATACAAATATCTGCCCCAATAATACAATAGAATTCAACAGTGTGGAGAGGGATGTTATTTTGAAGGAGGTTTTGGATAAAGTCCCTTCTTTATATCCCTTTCTACATCAATGTTACCGCGAGGCAAGTCATCTTTACTTCAATGGTAAGTCGGTATCTTCGCGGGTGGGTGCGCAGCAGGGTGATCCATTAGGGCCTTTAGTGTTTTGCCTTGCGATACATAATATACATAGATAGATAGATAGATAGATAAATAGATAATTTATTCAATAATTTGTAGTACAAAGTAACAATAAATACAATGTTTTACAAAATTCTATGTAACACGTTGTCCTGCACTAGAGTTACTAGAAAACTCTGTATCGCAGGCTTAAAGCGCTAGCATAAAATAAAATTAAAAATAATTTAAGTATCTAAGCTTAACAGTGCAAATAGATATTATGAAATTATACAGACAATAAGAAAAGTGAAAATAATAAAAAGGTAAAAATTACAATAGTATAAAATCAGTTAATTTAAGTAAAGTGTTATGATCTAAATAAGCCACAAACGTCAGTGCAATTTTTAACCGTGTCAAAGCCGATTCGAAGTTTGCTGACTAAGGTACCTAATACATTATACGTGCAAAAAATTGCAACTGGGCTTAACTTAAGTAGAAATTTACAATTTATGTTATTAGGTCAACAATATGACCACTGTCTTCTTTACATTGTAACTATAAAATTAACAATATGTATACTAAAATGAAGTTTAAATTATGATTTTGAGAATGTATTGTGACGCAGATTGTGGTTATAAGGTGCCTTCGTAATCAATTGTACTGATGTATCTTTTTTCAGCCATAACTTTTGCCGGACAGACAGCATCACCTGTGATATGGTTGCTTGGTTTTTTAAAACGCAAGCAAGTAGCGCACTTGTCGGGGGCGTGGCTGCAGGCTTTGCCGTCTCCGCAGCTTGGCACTTTGCTCGATAACGACTCTCTCCGGATAGCCGTTGCACTGAGGCTGGGATGCAAGGTTTGCGAGCGGCATCGTTGCATATGCGGGGCGATGGTAGAGGAGGATGGTCACCATGGACTTAATTGTCAAAGGTGTGCTGGCCGATTCTCGAGGCATCACTCCATTAATGACCTGATTCACAGGGCAATGAGTGCAGCTAACGTGCCTTGTATGTTGGAGCCTCCGGGTTTGAGCCGTAGCGACGGCAAGAGGCCTGATGGTCTGACGTTGGTTCCCTGGCGGAGGGGGCGGTGTCTCTTGTGGGATGCCACGTGCGTAAGTACCTTTGCGGCATCACACCTGAGTCACACATTGAGGGCAGCTGGGTCCGCGGCTGAAAATGCCGCGCGGTCGAAGCGCCTGAAATACTCAGCCTTGGAACCGACGTACGAATTTGTGCCGTTTGCGGTCGAGACGGCTGGCCCTTGGGGGGTGGACGCCAGGTCGTTGGTTGGTGAGTTGGGGCGCAGGATGAGGGACAGAGGAGGTGACCCCCGTTCCGGATCGTACTTGGTCCAGCGGGTCTCGTTGGCCATACAACGGGGCAATGCCGCTGGGGTGATGGGTACGTTTGGGCCAAGTACGATGCGGACGGGTGTTGAGTAGTTTTTAGTTTAGTTTATTTTATGATTTATTCCTTTTGTTTTTTTAATTTTTAATTTTTTTTTTTTGGTTTTTGATGTTTTGTTTTTTTTCCTTTATTAATTTTTCATTTAGGTTTTAATTTAATTTGTAATTTTTTAATTGATTGTACCATTTTTCATAGAATAAAAAATAATACTACATTTTATTGTGAATACACCTTAAAGAACTTCACAAATGCCGCATCCATTTTGCCGGCCGGCCAAACTACCCGCCTGCGGGCGCCGGCGCTGGCCGAAGCAATCATTGTACTTACTAGATCACTGTGTAAATCTACCTTCTTTGTACAATTCATTCGCATTTTGCACCTGTTTACTTTGTTATGTTGTTTTATTTTTAAATATACTTATTTATTGTCGTGTGCTGCATGCTCTAAGTCTAATATTAATTCAAATTGTTAAAATATTCTCATTCTAGCTTATGCTCGCGACTTCGTCTGCGCGGATCTAGGTTATCGCGCGGTAGCACCCTCTACCGGAATAAAAGGTATCCTATACTGATCCTTGGGATTCAAACTACCTATATACCAAATTTAATCAAAATCGTTTCAGTGGACAGACAGACAGACAGACAGTGTTACTTTCGTATTTATAATATTAGTAGGGAAGTAGGGATTATTAACCGCCTAAATGACAAGTTTCATGGTTTTATTTTTAAAAATGACGAACTTCCATATAAAGTTTCATCCCCTATTTCACCCCCTCACAGGTCGAATTTTCAAAAACGCTCGAACAAATATCTACTTATTTCTTATTAACTGCTTAAATGCCAAGTTTCATGGTTTTATCTTTAAAAATGACGAACTTCCATATAAACTTTCATCCCCTATTTCAACCCCTTCAAGCCTTTATTCGGAATAAAAGGTAGCCTATGCTCTTTCCCAAGGCCTAGTCTATCTCTGTACCAAATTTCATTAAAATCGGTTCGGCGGTTTTGGCGTGAAAGCGTAACAGACAGACAGACAGACAGAGTTACTTTCGCATTTATAATAATTAGTATGGATAAGGTTTTGTACAAACTATTTCTCGTGTGGCTTAATTATTCGGTGTTTGGCATTGTGTTTCTGTTTGTACGTATTTTTTAAGTTTTTGCTAATAGGTATTATTTTAAAAATGGTTTTATTATTGGAATTACTTGATACTTGTGAAAAGTGAAAACGTTTTTTATGGCATTGTCCTTTTTTTAACCCCCGACGCAAAAAGAGGGATGTTATAATTTTGACCGCTATGTGTGTCTGTGTGTTTGTGTGTCTGTCTGTGGTACCGCAGCTCTTCTACAGGAGGACCGACCGAAAACAAGTGAAATGTATCAGTTAAGGAATTCATGTATTATGTCTTTTACAAAAAAGAGAAAAAAACCGTTAAATTTAGTTTTTTGACGAAATTTACTTGTGACACTAAATACTATACTACGAGTACCTATAGAATGCACGAACTGTATAAAGTGAGTATCGGTTGCAGGCAGCCGCGGGCGGCCATCTTGCTACAAAATCAGTTTCGCGAAATTCTAAATGTTGCAAGGAGTAGGCAACTTGTTCGCTAACTCACTGGGAACGGTTTGTTTAGATTGTAGTATCATTTAATAGGTTTAAAACTGTAGTTTTTTTTGTAAGTAATAAAAAAAGGGGGTCATTGCTCAATATTTCCAGTTATTAGTCGTCAAACAAGAAACTTATAGTCAAGTTTACCGATTTTACAACTTTCACCTTGATTTTATGCAAAAAGACTATACGTATGCTATTGTTTTATATAAATTAATAGTGTTAGAAAGAGTGAACATCAATTTACATTTCAGTATTTTTTCCTTTATTTAAAACCTTGCAGTTCAGAAGATACCGACGTTTTTAGGGTTCCGGAGCCAAATTGGCAAAAACGGAACCGTTATAGTTTCGCCATGTCTGTCTGTCTGTCTGTCCGTCTGTCTGTCTGTCTGTCTGTCCGTCCGCGGCTTTGCTCAGGGACTATCAATGCTAGAAAGCTGTAATTTTGCACGGATATATAGGTAAACTATGCCGACAAAATAGTACAATTAAAAATTAAAAAACAATTTTTTTAGGGTACCTCCCATAGACGTAAAGTGGCGGCGATTTTTTTTTTCTCATCCAACCTTATAGTGTGGGGTATTGTTAGATAGGTACTTTACAACCATTAGGGGTTTGCTAAAACAATTTTTCGATGCAGTAATGCGTTTGCGAAATATTCAACTTTAAAGTGCCAATTTTCATTAAAATCGAGCGTCCCCCCCCCCTCTAAAATCTAAACCGGTGGGTGGAAATTTTTAAAAAAAATCATGATGTAGTCAGTATATCAAACTTCTAAGGAAAACTATAACGGTTAAGTTTGCTTGAGAATTATTAGTAGTTTATGAGTAAATAGCAGCGTAAGGTATAAAATATACCTAAACTTGGAAGATTCCGTATAAAATACGAAATCCTTAGAGAAATATTACTTATTTTTTTCGTAATGGCTACGGAACCCTATTTTGGGCGTGTCCGACACGCTCTTGGCCGGTTTTTGTTAGAAAGTAGTGTACGCGCGGCGCGGTGCGTCCATCGATTATAAACCCGGATGGTTGGAGGCATATTGGTGGCGCGGCCCGGACTGTCAAACTAAGTGGTAAATTTGGTGACAATACAATAATGTGGTAGTGACATCTTGATGGTCCTACCAGGATCGTCTCCGCAGATGGGGTAACTTAATAGTGCCGACTTTAAATTTAGTACTTACGGATATGTAGTTTCTTTAGATGACAAATGACAATGCAAGTACAGTCAACAAAAAGCACAGACGGCAATTAAATTTTTAACAAAAACTTTCTAGAAACATTATATTTACTTGCAGTGTAATGTACTTAAGTATTTGTTTGCTAGGGTGGAATCTTTCAACTCAAATTTGAAGTAGATATCTTCAACCGATTAAGCTGAAATTTTACACGCACTTATAAATGCGATGACATCATAATAATAAATTTTTATTTTATAGTTTTTTTCAAAGCGCAAAAAAAATGTAATCAAGTTTTCATCACGGCTTATTTCTATCACAAAATTAATTAAAAACAGAATATTTTCGTATTTTTTTTAGAAAATATATATGCATAATGTCAGTAAAATTAAATTCCCAACCATTTTTCTTTTATTAATATGTAAAACAAAGTACGTAATGAAATATGAATATTATCCACCACATTATACTTTTATCAATTCACTCCACGAAACATTAAAGTGTTCACGCGGTTAGAGGTTTTTGCTTAAGCTATATACAAATAATATTGTTCTTGCTATGACTTCAAATATTTTCACTGTTACACAGACCACAAGTAGCCTTTCCCGGTTTAAAATATGTATTACAGCACACATGTGACTTATTTACTAACTAAAGGGTAACTTGTGATCTCTTTGTCAGTCGATATTCAGTGTCTATTACGGTCGTTACCCTTTATCATCTCAGCCTATATACGTCCCACTGCTGGGCACAGGCCTCCGCTCGGAATGAGAGGGCTTGGGCCATAGTTCCCACGCGGGCCCAGTGCGGATTGGGAACTTCACACGCACCATTGAATTGCTTCGCAGGTTTGTGCAGGTTTCCTCACGATGTTTTCCTTCACCGCAAAGCTCGTGGTAAATTGCCCACATGAATTTCGAAAAACTCAGAGGTGCGAGCCGGGATTTGAACCCACGACCCTCAGCTTGAGAGGCGATAGGTCAAACTACTAAGCCACCACGGCTTTTTGTAACACTGCTTTTTGTTACCCTTTATAACACTGTTAAATTGCTACTACACAGCTCTTAAGCAGCTATGTGAACTTAAGGCTGAATAATTTGTGCCCATTTAATAGTTATAGTTGCTGAATAGCCAGCTGTTCAGCAACTATACATCATGTTATTCAGCTTTAAGTGTAAATTAATCCGTTATCCGGCTGTTATACAACCCACTTGTGCTACTTGGGAATCTGCTTACTGCTTACTCCAGAAAATAGGGAGATGGTGGTTGCGCAATAAAAATAACGCAAAGAGATGGAACCAAAAAAGAACTTTTTTTTTTAATGTGTGAAAATTAATGAATTTTCTTAGAAAACACGTAACTATATTTAAAAGGTGGCTATATAGCTACCTATTGTTTCATAACGTCGAATCAAACATTATAATCTTAAAGATGTCTTTATTTGATTTTATTGATTCCGCAAGTGCACTACTGCAAAAGCAGACAACCGTTTTTTGCGAAAATTTGGTCATTTTTTGTAGTTAAATATAATGTAATGTATAACTTTCCAAGTTTATGCATTTATTTGAACTTCTTCAGTGGCCGCGGTTCACCATTAGTTAGGAAATACAATGATATTATGGTTGAAATATATATATAGGCATTATTTTAAAAAATAAATGAGGCGGACAGTTAGATTAAGTACACGTTTTGTGGCAAAAACCTCAGCCTCACCCTATTAGCACCAAAGCTATAAGGCGCATCACAAAGTTCTTCGGTGAAGAAGAAGAACTCAGTAGTTTATTTTCTTCCGAATAAAAACACGAAGAAAAAAAACTTTAAACTTGCATCTTTATACTAAATTGCATTGATAAGTTTACTTCCTGCGTGTGGTTGAGCGTCATCATTTCCACCTACAGCATTGTGTGACGCAGTATCGCGTTTTCGCCATTATCGAATGCAGCACTCGCCCTGTCTGTGCCAAGCACCGTGTCAACGTGTGTCGCCGTGCGTTGTGCATCAGCGCCCTGAATGACCTTTGTGTTTTTTCTTCGAGTCGGCCGGTAGATGCGAACTAATGTAGCGGGCAGTATGTACATTTAGTTTAATAATGTAATTTATAGTTATTTTTGCAGATATTACTGTTGTAAATCAGTATAATACATTGTATTAACATGTTAATAAATTTACGACAATGTCGGAAGAATTAATGTGGTTGATTGTGACCCTTAGTCGGTCAGTGCAAATCTACCGTCACGAAACTGGATAACTTTTTAAGCACCGTTAATCAAAACAATATTGACTTGTTAAAAATTAAAAAGCAGAGATTTGAAGCTGCCTTCAATCAATTATGGGAGGTGAACGTTGAGGTTTAAATATTGGACCCCCTTGATAGAGAGGAATTTGATAGAACTGACGACAAATTTAGTATTTTGTTAGCAAGAATTAACACTTTGCTAGCTAGCAGTGGTAACCAACAAATTTCATGTAACCAAGGTCGGAAGGAGCCACACTTCCAAAGTTTGCCGACACTTAATTAAACCTTTTAACGGGAACATGGGTGAGTACGAGCATTTTAATTAAGATTTTAATGTTTAATTCCATTGTTCATCCAAATCCTAAACTGTCACTATGTGACAAATCGTACCTATAATCTATTTAGTTACTATTATGGAAGGCGAGGCTCTCGATATCGTAAAGCACTTGCCTCTTAAAACGATAATTATCACCTAGTTTTGGATTTGCTCGAAAATCGTGATGATAACAGGGAAAAGTTAATCACATACCACGTTAATAAAATATAAGACACCCCACCTATAATATCTAAATGTTCAAATTCTTCATCACATAACCTTGTTAACGTAGCTAAGCAGCATTTAGGATCATGCAGAACTTAGAGCAACCAACCTAACAATGGGATAGTTTACTATTCCGTATATTGCAAAAAAAGACTTATAAACTGTACGTTCGTTCTATTTAGAAAAAGAGTCAGTAAATACAATGCCTACATTGGAGTCGCTTTTTGCATTTATAGAAAAAAAGGCGGCGGCTCTTAAGACGCGCATTCGCTCCCACGGTGAGAGCGCGAGGATGTCGCGCTTTTGCTCCGCTGTGGAGACGCAACACAATGACAAACAGAAGATAGGGTGTAAGTATTGCAGTTCTCAAACTCATAGGTTATATTTGTGTCCTTAGTTCAAGTTGGCAAATTCTGAAGAGAGATTTAATTTCATAAATAAAAATAAGTTTTTGCATAATATATTTAAGGATAATAAACGGTAATCCATCATTTTACCGAAAATTGTTTCATCGATTATCGTTTCCCATAATACTATTAGTAGTATTTTTATCACTTAAGAATAATTTATCAAACTTCTTTTCATCGCTCATACGATTGCTCGAATTATCACAAAAATCAACTAATCGAATTTCACTTCCTCATTTTATTTGTTTATCGACATAATCGTTCATCAAATCGCCTTTTCACTATAATTTTGGTTCATCATAAGTGTCAGTTCCTAAAATTCTTATAAGACAAAAAATCGTTTCGCCATTATTACTATACTTGATAATACGTTTGTATGACAATACATTTCATTGAAACACAATTTAATATTAGATGGTATTCACTCCCGCCTTAGCCTTCGATGTTAGGTATTTTTTTATAGCAGCTTGGATATTGCTTCAGTTCTTTGCTGTTGGATTCTTAAACAGAGGGTAATTGTGTATTAAGTTACTGACCGCAATATATTTTTTTAAACTTGCTGCGATAATAACAAATGCATCGTTCAATGAAACGTGACCGCGATGAAATATTGTTCGTGGGAATAATAATAATATGATCCGTCTGTGAATCATGTTTCGATAATTTGATGCTATTAATAACTGATAATTCTATGACAGGTAAATTCAATACATCGTTACGCTACGATTTGAGACAGACTTACGATTTACGATGAAAAGTTGTTGGATTACAACAGATACTAAATAAATTTAAGATTATGTGATTAAGAAAAAAAAGGTAATGAAATTTGTGGAAAAGTTTTCGATGAAATGAAAATCGACGTGACAAATTTCCTATTTACCTGATAACAATCAATGTGTACAAAATTCGGAAAAAACTAACATTCACGGGATTTGTGGCCGTAACACTCTTAAATAATTAAGGAAGTTATTCACACACGAGTTTATCGTAAAGGTAGCCTTACATAAAACACGTGTTTGAATAACTTTTAATTGAAGATTAATTGTTGCATTGTCCATAAAATTACACACCACATCCTCAACTTCACATACCTTTGTATGCTTTGAAATAAATTAAAAATCCCTGAAAACATGCAGTTAGCGGATAATAATTTTCATAAAAGTGCACCTATCTCTGTTTTATTAGGATGTCATGTGTTTTTGTAGGCTCTGCACCATCATGTGACCAGGCCGTTTAATTTAAATGGACCGTACCTGGTCAACACTCATTTTAGTCACGTAATTGTGGGAGCCAGCGCTGCCTATCGCATGGATCAATCAATAAAACGCTAGACAAAATAAAAAAAAAACGAAAAAAAAGACGCCAGAAAAGGATAACTAAAAAGTAAAAAATAATTATGCACTGCCTAGCTGTTGCCTGCGACTTCATCTGCGAAGAATTCGTTTATCCCTATCCCGCGGGGACTATGCTGATTTCCCGCAAAATTAGCCTAAGTTAATTTAGTACAAGTACCTAGTAATATTTTTTTTATCCAAGCGTCGTCGGTGTCGGGGGACCGCTAAGGTTAACAGGAAACTAAAGTACATATGTTGTATTTTTTAACGTATATACCTTAGCGGTCCCCCGACATCGACGACGCTTGAATAAAAAAAATATTACTAGGTACTTGTACTAAATTAACTTAGGCTAATTTTGCGGGAAATCAGCATAGTCCCCGCGGGATAGGGATAAACGGATTCTTCGCAGATGAAGTCGCAGGCAACAGCTAGGCAGTGCATAATTATTTTTTACTTTTTAGTTATCCTTTTCTGGCGCCTTTTTTTTCGTTTTTTTTTTTATTTTGTCTAGCGTTTTTTTTGTCGGGGGTTTTTAAAATTTTTAATTTTAGTTTTTTTTTATTTCATGTTTTTTAAACTTTAGTATAATATATTTTTAAAAGTGTACTAGTGTGTTGAATATCCTGGCTGCAGCATCAGCTCGTCATGTTGCCACCACTGCATTGTATTTAGAATCAATTACTGATCAAAACGAATCCAAACACGACATATGTGCTATTATTTTTTATAGTCTTCTAGTGTGCTGGATATCCTGGCTGCAGCATCAGCTCATCCTGTTGCCACCATTGCATTGTATGTAGAATCAAAAACTGATCGAAACGAATCCAAACACGATATATCTGCTATGGTTTTATCAAAAGTGTACCTACTGGTGTTCTGGATATCCTGGCTGCAGCATCAGGCCGAGAACTGCATAATTTTGCATAGTCATATAGCATACATGGATGTTTCAAATTTTACGTCCCAAATATGCTTGAAAGTAAAGTAAATACCCATTATGCGTCTAAGATTCCTACCGCAGCGAACAAAAGAGCTGATGATCTTGAAACGGCTGAACCGATTTTGATAAAACATGTCTAAGAACCATCGCTAAAAAACCAGCTTTCAAATAAAAAAAAAACGCATTCAAATCGGTCCACCCGCTGAAGCGCTACGGTGCCACAGACAGACACACAGACTGACAGACACACAGACACACATAGCGGTCAAACTTATAACACCCCTTTTTTGCGTCGGGGGTTAAAAACAAATTTGTTCACAACCAAGGTCAGTCGATATGATTTTTTTTTCAATGTCAGAGTATACAGAGATAAATAATAATTTGAAGAAGCTTTGGGAAGTTGAAAAAGTTCCTGAGGTTTTTTCTGAAGCGAATACTGAGCACGAATTCGCAGAGATTTGTTTTAAGGAATCTTTAACTTTAAATAAAATATTTTTTAAGTTATATTGCCATTTAAGCAACCTATATCAGAGCTTAATTTGGGAGATTTGTTTTCTTTCCTATGCTTTGCAACGTTTTTTTAATTTAGAAAAAGACTTACTTATCAAAGATGAGGTACTTTATAAAAAAAAATACCTGTCCTTGCAGTCGGGTAAAAACTAGCTTTTGCCCGCGACTACGTCCGCGTGTACTTTAGTTATCAGGGCATAATATATTTTAATTAACCCCCGTTATGATTGTGACAGTGTATATGTGTATAGCGAAGTATTGCCGTGAACGATAGGTAACAGTTTACTACAGTAAGTACCTACTTACTTCACCATAAACAATATTTTTTACCACTTTTGAATCTAGTTTATGAAAAGTTTTATGCAAAGCACGAGAGTAAATTCAAGATCTTACTCTAAAACCCGAAGTATATATTAGAAATTGCACTGTACGTAATATTTTGTAAATTAGGTAAAAGATAAATATTTCAAGTTTCTAGGGCCAGTAGTTTGGGCTTTGCGTTGATATATAACCCATTGAGTCAGTTTTGCATACATAATATACATACATAACACATTACATACATACACATTAAATTATACGAGTACATTACATTATTATAGGGACTTTATAAGAGACCTTGTCGACCTTGGTCATGTTGAGGAATACAGTATTTTTAAGTAAGACTTATATATAACTTGACACATGCAACTTATTTTTTTACTCATCAACCTATAAGTAAGTATTTAATGAAAATAGTAAAAGTACAAAAATACCTACCAAAAGCGTGTCGGACACACCCAAGATAGGGTTCCGTAGCCATTACGAAAAAATAAATGATATTATGTGCGTTACAACACAATATTCATTGTGTGATACCACATAAGTTCTAAGTTTATGTTATTACTAGATAAAAATGTATAGTTTATTTAGATACCTTACATAAAGTAAAATAGCATAATGTGCTATAAATGTATAAGTTAATTAATGTAATTAATTTTAAAATTGCCACGCCCCAACAGGGCATCATTCTTTATATCATTTGTAAAAGGTGTTGCAATAAAATACTGAATACTGAATGAAAACACTTACTACAGTCTTAAAATTTATTACCAGAAAAAGAGCGTATTACTATCTTCACGGGACTTACGTTCTTTTGTTGAGAAGCGCAGTTTTTCGGCAATAACTTATTTATTTATTTTATTTATTTATTCTCAAAAAAGGTACATAATTTTAATTACATAACTAATTTCGCCAAACTATGATGTTTATTGGCGAATATTGCGCTCACTTTACAACAATTGTACCGTACCTACTTAACTAAACTACTTAATATTATGCCTGCTTAATATTATTAAAAACGGTATATCCGATCATGTTGAATCCAAGCCCCCCCCCCCCCTATAAATATTTATTTTTTGTAATTTAACTACCTACACCTAAATAGTGGCTTTGACAAGACATCTGTATTGCAAATTTCATTGATATACTCGTACATCTTGTAGTTTTCGAGTAAAATGCCTGTGACATACGGACATACAGACAGACAGACAAACAGACAGACGGGCTTGATGAAACTTAAACAAAAACGTCTTCCTATAAAATACCTAAAGAGGTACTCGTAGAGCTAAAGAATATTCTGCAAGAAACGGAACGTTTATAATATTGGGGATCAAAATGTGATAACCTTATATACGAAAAAACTTTTACATTTAAAGTACTGCACCAAATTTGATGAAATTTTGAATGGAACAAAGCTTAAAATATCATAGCATAGCAGAAACTACTAGTAAGGCATTTTTATGACAACGATGAGTCCACTGTGAATATAAATCAAATTAATATTACGTAGCACATTACGTATTAATATTGTGTTATTTTGTAATATTGTGTTATTTAGTAAGTAACTACATTGCCTATTAATCTATTTACTTGACATGTTTATGTTATGCTTATGCTTTTTTTGATAAAAAAAGCGTTTTTAATGGAGCCAGTTGTGAGTAGATGTGTATTTCTTGTTTACAGTTTTAGTTACCTGACGAAACTCGTGTGGTAGTAACCTATTTGTTATGATTTAATTATTCTTTTATTTTTTGATTATGTTAAAGATTGATGGGTAAGTACCTTTGCATCATTACAAATTTCCTTGTCAAGTAACAATGGTTTATGGTTTAAGACATTTATTTCCCAAAACAGAATATAATTCGAATAAATACAAAACAAAACATTCATCTCGGATTGATACATTATTTGTGTTGAGGGTATGTGGATAATAAAGCTAAGTAAGTGATTGCTCTTCAATGGACTTCATTACACATCGGATGGATAAGCAATTGCGATAGAAATGTCAATAATTTTAGGATATCAATTACGTACATTGTCATCGTAATACTATATTTTTTATCTGTTAATTTCAAGTGCTTTTTCTACAAACAAAAAATTTAGAATACAGTACAATACAGTCTCATTTCAGTGTAGAAAATTCTTCATAATATGGTTTTAAAGACTTTTTTGTATAATACAACAAAATAAATTAATTAGATCAAAAATCATAAAAATAATGAAAATAAATAAATACACAAGTCTATATTAATTTCCAAATAATACTTACAAACTACCAACTATGACTTCTTATTATTTCTTTTATTCATCATCATCTTCATTACATTCTGTGACCTTCTAGAGACCAATTATCCTGAATGGAGTATAGTTAGTCCATAAAATTCAATTCATTATTTTATTAGTTAGCAAAATCTATTTAAACCAGACCACAACCCTTTTGGCTGATAAGTTCAGCATTCTTAGCTATTCTAATTCACTTTCTGTCTGTGTTTTTAAACGAATAATTTATTTGTGACTGCTAATTAGTGCTTGGGGGTTCAGTTAACCCGTATTCGCAAATATCCAGCTAAAAACGTTTCATCTAAAAATCCCGATGCCGCAGTCACAAACTGGACATCGGATTTTTCATGAACGGCCAAATAACGGGATTTCCAGGGAGCAGCCCTGACGAACTGCTGATCCGGGACTACACCCCGAAATTCCGGGATTGCGCATTTCACCTGAACGAGCCCGTCGGCGGCGAAATCGTCGTGCGCAGGTCGTCTTACATTTTTTTATAACCCACTAACTTAAAGTTCTACTATCTGAAACAAAAACGCTACAAAGTTAAAACTGTTACCACAACAGCGCCTGAGCTGAACGACCGTAGTGAGCGTGCCGCGGTCGCAGCCGACGAAACGCCAGAACCGAACTTATGTTAGACGTATATTAATGAATAACAATAATGTTAAACAAATAATAATTATGTCAGTCAAACTGTATACCAAAATCCCTACTAATATTATTATAAAATAGAAAGACCTGAAAAGGTTCGCATTTCCAAGTTGGTCGTTTTGTCATATTACTGAAAATAAATTTCGGCCACCCACTTTTATTCGGGCGTAGCTCTCGTCCTAGACGTCGTATCTGAACAGTTTTGGGTTTGATTGAAAGATTATTAAATGCATAATCATATTAAATTAATATCTTGAAGGACCACGTTTCCAAAATTATATTACTTTTACTTAAGTTGATTGTTTTTTGTGGCCGCTAACTTTTAATCCACATTTTCTTCAAAACTAAAAGAAGTAAGTGGACAGTTGAAGCGCCGATCGAAAGCTCTTAGCGTGCGTAATGATATTCCAGAAAAAACTAGAGAGGTTCGCATTTCCAACATGTTGTTTTTCCCATTTTATTACAAAAAAAAAACACACCACTTTCATTAAATCGGGTGTGGCTCCTAAACTAGATGAGGTTAGTAAATTCTGGCAGCTTTGACTGAAAGCCTATATTATCTTGTATTATAAATTGGAAAGACCTGAAGAGGTTCGCATTTCCAAGTTGGTCGTTTTGTCATATTACTGAAAAAAAATTTCGGCCGCCCACTTTTATTCGGGTGTAGCTCCCGTACTAGACGTCGTATATGAACAGTTTTGGGTTTGATTGAAAGCTTTTCAAATGCGTAATCATACTAAATGAATATCTTGAAGGACCACGTTTCCAAGATTGTATTATTTTTACTTAAGTTGATTTTTTTTTTTGGCCGCTAACTTTTAATCCACATTTTCTTCAAAACTAAAAGAGGTTAGTGGACAGTTGAAGCGTCGATCGAAAGCTCTTAGCGTGCGTAATGATATGCCTGAAAAAACTGAAGAGGTTCGCATTTCCAACATGTTGTTATTCTCATTTTATTACAAAAAAATCACACCTCTTTAACTAAATCGGGTGTGGCTCCTAAACTAGATGAGGTTAGTAAATTCTGGCAGCTTTCACTGAAAGCCTATAGTATCTAGTATTATAAATTGTAAAGACCTGAAGAGGTTCGCATTTCCAAGTTGGTCGTTTTGTCGTATTACTGAAAAAAAATTTCGGCCGCCCACTTTTATTCGGGCGTAGCTCCCGTACTAGACGTCGTATATGAACAGTTTTGGGTTTGATTGAAAGCTTTTCAAATGCATTATCATACTAAATTAATATCTTGAAGGACCACGTTTCCAAAATTATATTATTTTTACTTAAGTGTATTTTTTTTTTGGCCGCTAACTTTTAATCCACATTTTCTTCAAAACTAAAAGAGGTTAGTGGACAGTTGAAGCGCCGATCGAAAGCTCTTAGCGTGCGTAATGATATGCCACAAAAAACTGGAGAGGTTCGCATTTCCAACATGTTGTTATTCTCATTTTATTTCAAAAAAAATTACTCCACGTTCATTAAATCTGGTGTGGCTCCTAAACTAGACGAGGTTAGTAAATTCTGGCAGCTTTGTCATAAAGCCTATAGTATCTAGTATTATAAAATCGAAAGACCTGAAGAGGTTCGCATTTCCAAGTTAGTCGTTTTGTCATATTACTGAAAAAAAATTTCGGCCGCTCACATTTATTCGGGCGTTATTCTCGTCCTAGACGTCTTATATGAACGGTTTCGGGTTTGATTGAAAGCTTTTCAAATGCATATTCATATTAAATTAATATCTTGAAGGACCACGCTTCCAAAATTATATTATTTTTACTTAAGTTGATTTTTTTTTTGGCCGCTTACTTTTAATCCACATTTTCTTCAAAACTAAAAGAGGTTAGTAGACAGTTGAAAAGCCGATCGAAAGCTCTTAGCGTGCGTAATGATATGCCAGAAAAAACTGGAGAGGTTCGCATTTCCAACATGTTGTTTTTCTCATTTTATTACAAAAAAAATCACACCACTTTCATTAAATCGGGTATGGCTCCTAAACTAGAAGAGGTTAGTAAATTCTGGCAGCTTTGACAGAAAGCCTATAGTATTTAGTATTATAAAATGGAAAGACCTGAAGAGGTTCGCATTTCTAAGTTGATCGTTTTGTCATATTACTGAAAAAAACTTTCGACCGCTCACTTTAATTCGGGCGTAGCTCTCGTCCTAGACGTCCTATATGAACAAATTTGGGTTTGATTGAAAGCTTTTCAAATGCATAATCATACTAAATTAATAGCTTGAAGGACCACGTGGCCAAAATTATATTATTTTTACTTAAGTTGGTTTTTTTTTTGGCCGCTAACTTTTAATCCACATTTTCTTCAAAACCAAAAAAGGTTAATAGACAGTTGAAAAGCCGATCGAAAGCTCTTAGCGTGCGTAATGATATGCCAGAAAAAACTGGAGAGGTTCGCATTTCCAACATGTCCTTTTTCTCATTATATTACAAATAAAATCACACCACTTTAATTAAATCGGATGTGGCTCCTAAACTAGACGAGGTTAGTAAATTCTGGCAGCTTTGGCAGAAAGCCTATAGTATCTAGTATTATAAAATCGAAAGACCTGAAGAGGTTCGCATTTCCAAGTTAGTCGTTTTGTCATATTACTGAAAAAAAATTTCGGACGCTCACTTTTATTCGGGCGTTGCTCTCGTCCTAGGCGTCGTATATGAACGGTTTTGGGTTTGATTGAAAGCTTTTCAAATGCATCATCATATCAAATTAATATCTTGAAGGACCACGTTTCCAAGATTGTATTATTTTTACTTAAGTTGATTTTTTTTTTTGGCCGCTAACTTTTAATCCACATTTTCTTCAAAACTAAAAGAGGTTAGTGGACAGTTGAAGCGTCGATCGAAAGCTCTTAGCGTGCGTAATGATATGCCTGAAAAAACTGAAGAGGTTCGCATTTCCAACATGTTGTTATTCTCATTTTATTACAAAAAAAATCACACCTCTTTAACTAAATCGGGTGTGGCTCCTAAACTAGATGAGGTTAGTAAATTCTGGCAGCTTTCACTGAAAGCCTATAGTATCTAGTATTATAAATTGGAAAGACCTGAAGAGGTTCGCATTTCCAAGTTGGTCGTTTTGTCATATTACTGAAAAAAAATTTCGGCCGCCCACTTTTATTCGGGCGTAGCTCCCGTACTAGACGTCGTATATGAACAGTTTTGGGTTTGATTGAAAGCTTTTCAAATGCGTAATCATACTAAATTAATATCTTGAAGGACCACGTTTCCAAGATTGTATTATTTTTACTTAAGTTGATTTTTTTTTTTGGCCGCTAACTTTTAATCCACATTTTCTTCAAAACTAAAAGAGGTTAGTGGACAGTTGAAGCGTCGATCGAAAGCTCTTAGCGTGCGTAATGATATGCCTGAAAAAACTGAAGAGGTTCGCATTTCCAACATGTTGTTATTCTCATTTTATTACAAAAAAAATCACACCTCTTTAACTAAATCGGGTGTGGCTCCTAAACTAGATGAGGTTAGTAAATTCTGGCAGCTTTCACTGAAAGCCTATAGTATCTAGTATTATAAATTGGAAAGACCTGAAGAGGTTCGCATTTGCAAGTTGGTCGTTTTGTCATATTACTGAAAAAAAATTTCGGCCGCCCACTTTTATTCGGGCGTAGCTCCCGTACTAGACGTCATATATGAACAATTTTGGGTTTGATTGAAAGCTTTTCAAATGCATATTCATATTAAATTAATATCTTGAAGGACCACGCTTCCAAAATTATATTATTTTTACTTAAGTTGATTTTTTTTTTGGCCGCTAACTTTTAATCCACATTTTCTTCAAAACTAAAAGAGGTTAGTAGACAGTTGAAAAGCCGATCGAAAGCTCTTAGCGTGCGTAATGATATGCCAGAAAAAACTGGAGAGGTTCGCATTTCCAACATGTTGTTTTTCTCATTTTATTACAAAAAAAATTACACCACTTTCATTAAATCGGGTATGGCTCCTAAACTAGAAGAGGTTAGTAAATTCTGGCAGCTTTGACAGAAAGCCTATAGTATTTAGTATTATAAAATGGAAAGACCTGAAGAGGTTCGCATTTCCAAGTTGATCGTTTTGTCATATTACTGAAAAAAAATTTCGACCGCTCACTTTAATTCGGGCGTAGCTCTCGTCCTAGACGTCCTATATGAACAAATTTGGGTTTGATTGAAAGCTTTTCAAATGCATAATCATACTAAATTAATAGCTTGAAGGACCACGTGGCCAAAATTATATTATTTTTACTTAAGTTGGTTTTTTTTTTTGGCCGCTAACTTTTAATCCACATTTTCTTCAAAACTAAAAGAAGTAAGTGGACAGTTGAAGCGCCGATCGAAAGCTCTTAGCGTGCGTAATGATATTCCAGAAAAAACTAGAGAGGTTCGCATTTCCAACATGTTGTTTTTCCCATTTTATTACAAAAAAAAAACACACCACTTTCATTAAATCGGGTGTGGCTCCTAAACTAGATGAGGTTAGTAAATTCTGGCAGCTTTGACTGAAAGCCTATATTATCTTGTATTATAAATTGGAAAGACCTGAAGAGGTTCGCATTTCCAAGTTGGTCGTTTTGTCATATTACTGAAAAAAAATTTCGGCCGCCCACTTTTATTCGGGTGTAGCTCCCGTACTAGACGTCGTATATGAACAGTTTTGGGTTTGATTGAAAGCTTTTCAAATGCGTAATCATACTAAATGAATATCTTGAAGGACCACGTTTCCAAGATTGTATTATTTTTACTTAAGTTGATTTTTTTTTTTGGCCGCTAACTTTTAATCCACATTTTCTTCAAAACTAAAAGAGGTTAGTGGACAGTTGAAGCGTCGATCGAAAGCTCTTAGCGTGCGTAATGATATGCCTGAAAAAACTGAAGAGGTTCGCATTTCCAACATGTTGTTATTCTCATTTTATTACAAAAAAATCACACCTCTTTAACTAAATCGGGTGTGGCTCCTAAACTAGATGAGGTTAGTAAATTCTGGCAGCTTTCACTGAAAGCCTATAGTATCTAGTATTATAAATTGTAAAGACCTGAAGAGGTTCGCATTTCCAAGTTGGTCGTTTTGTCGTATTACTGAAAAAAAATTTCGGCCGCCCACTTTTATTCGGGCGTAGCTCCCGTACTAGACGTCGTATATGAACAGTTTTGGGTTTGATTGAAAGCTTTTCAAATGCATTATCATACTAAATTAATATCTTGAAGGACCACGTTTCCAAAATTATATTATTTTTACTTAAGTGTATTTTTTTTTTGGCCGCTAACTTTTAATCCACATTTTCTTCAAAACTAAAAGAGGTTAGTGGACAGTTGAAGCGCCGATCGAAAGCTCTTAGCGTGCGTAATGATATGCCACAAAAAACTGGAGAGGTTCGCATTTCCAACATGTTGTTATTCTCATTTTATTTCAAAAAAAATTACTCCACGTTCATTAAATCTGGTGTGGCTCCTAAACTAGACGAGGTTAGTAAATTCTGGCAGCTTTGTCATAAAGCCTATAGTATCTAGTATTATAAAATCGAAAGACCTGAAGAGGTTCGCATTTCCAAGTTAGTCGTTTTGTCATATTACTGAAAAAAAATTTCGGCCGCTCACATTTATTCGGGCGTTATTCTCGTCCTAGACGTCTTATATGAACGGTTTCGGGTTTGATTGAAAGCTTTTCAAATGCATATTCATATTAAATTAATATCTTGAAGGACCACGCTTCCAAAATTATATTATTTTTACTTAAGTTGATTTTTTTTTTGGCCGCTTACTTTTAATCCACATTTTCTTCAAAACTAAAAGAGGTTAGTAGACAGTTGAAAAGCCGATCGAAAGCTCTTAGCGTGCGTAATGATATGCCAGAAAAAACTGGAGAGGTTCGCATTTCCAACATGTTGTTTTTCTCATTTTATTACAAAAAAAATCACACCACTTTCATTAAATCGGGTATGGCTCCTAAACTAGAAGAGGTTAGTAAATTCTGGCAGCTTTGACAGAAAGCCTATAGTATTTAGTATTATAAAATGGAAAGACCTGAAGAGGTTCGCATTTCTAAGTTGATCGTTTTGTCATATTACTGAAAAAAACTTTCGACCGCTCACTTTAATTCGGGCGTAGCTCTCGTCCTAGACGTCCTATATGAACAAATTTGGGTTTGATTGAAAGCTTTTCAAATGCATAATCATACTAAATTAATAGCTTGAAGGACCACGTGGCCAAAATTATATTATTTTTACTTAAGTTGGTTTTTTTTTTGGCCGCTAACTTTTAATCCACATTTTCTTCAAAACCAAAAAAGGTTAATAGACAGTTGAAAAGCCGATCGAAAGCTCTTAGCGTGCGTAATGATATGCCAGAAAAAACTGGAGAGGTTCGCATTTCCAACATGTCCTTTTTCTCATTATATTACAAATAAAATCACACCACTTTAATTAAATCGGATGTGGCTCCTAAACTAGACGAGGTTAGTAAATTCTGGCAGCTTTGGCAGAAAGCCTATAGTATCTAGTATTATAAAATCGAAAGACCTGAAGAGGTTCGCATTTCCAAGTTAGTCGTTTTGTCATATTACTGAAAAAAAATTTCGGACGCTCACTTTTATTCGGGCGTTGCTCTCGTCCTAGGCGTCGTATATGAACGGTTTTGGGTTTGATTGAAAGCTTTTCAAATGCATCATCATATCAAATTAATATCTTGAAGGACCACGTTTCCAAGATTGTATTATTTTTACTTAAGTTGATTTTTTTTTTTGGCCGCTAACTTTTAATCCACATTTTCTTCAAAACTAAAAGAGGTTAGTGGACAGTTGAAGCGTCGATCGAAAGCTCTTAGCGTGCGTAATGATATGCCTGAAAAAACTGAAGAGGTTCGCATTTCCAACATGTTGTTATTCTCATTTTATTACAAAAAAAATCACACCTCTTTAACTAAATCGGGTGTGGCTCCTAAACTAGATGAGGTTAGTAAATTCTGGCAGCTTTCACTGAAAGCCTATAGTATCTAGTATTATAAATTGGAAAGACCTGAAGAGGTTCGCATTTCCAAGTTGGTCGTTTTGTCATATTACTGAAAAAAAATTTCGGCCGCCCACTTTTATTCGGGCGTAGCTCCCGTACTAGACGTCGTATATGAACAGTTTTGGGTTTGATTGAAAGCTTTTCAAATGCATTATCATACTAAATTAATATCTTGAAGGACCACGTTTCCAAAATTATATTATTTTTACTTAAGTGTATTTTTTTTTTGGCCGCTAACTTTTAATCCACATTTTCTTCAAAACTAAAAGAGGTTAGTGGACAGTTGAAGCGCCGATCGAAAGCTCTTAGCGTGCGTAATGATATGCCAGAAAAAACTGAAGAGGTTCGCATTTCCAACATGTTGTTATTCTCATTTTATTACAAAAAAAATCACACCTCTTTCACTAAATCGGGTGTGGCTCCTAAACTAGATGAGGTTAGTAAATTCTGGCAGCTTTGACTGAAAGCTTATAGTATCTAGTATTATAAAATGGAAAGACCTGAAGAGGTTCGCATTTCCAAGTTGGTCGTTTTGTCATATTACTGAAAAAAAAATCGATTTTTTTTCTGGCCGCTTACTTTTAATCCACATTTTCTTCAAAACTAAAAGAGGTTAGTGGATAGTTGAAGCGCCGATTTAAAGCTCTAAGCGTGCGTAATGATATGCCTGAAAAAACTGAAGAGGTTCGCATTTCCAACATGTTGTTTTTCTCATTTTATAACAAAAAAAATCACACCTCTTTTACTAAATCGGGTGTGGCTCCTAAACTAGATGAGGTTAGTAAATTCTGGCAGCTTTGACTGAAAGCTTATTATATCTAGTATTATAAATTGGAAAGACCTGAAGAGGTTCGCATTTCCAAGTTGGTCGTTTTGTCATATTACTGAAAAAAAATTTCGGCCGCCCACTTTTATTTGGGCGTAGCTCCCGTACTAGACGTTGTATATGAACAAATTTGGGTTTGATTGAAAGCTTTTCAAATGCATTATCATACTGAATTAATATCTTGAAGGACCACGTTTCCAAAATGATATTATTTTTACTTAAGTTGATTTTTTTTTTTGGCCGCTAACTTTTAATCCACATTTTCTTCAAAACTAAAAGAGGTTAGTGGACAGTTGAAGCGTCGATCGAAAGCTCTTAGCGTGCGTAATGATATGCCAGAAAAAAATGGAGAGGTTCGCATTTCCAACATGTTTTTATTCTCATTTTATTTAAAAAAAAAACACTCCACGTTCATTAAATCGGGTGTAGCTCCTAAACTAGATGAGGTTAGTAAATTCTGGCAGCTTTGACTGAAAGCCTATAGTATCTAGTATTATAAATTGGAAAGACCTGAAGAGGTTCGCATTTCCAAGTTGGTCGTTTTGTCATATTACTGAAAAAAAAAATCGAATTTTTTTGTGGCCGCTAACTTTTTATCCACATTTTCTTCAAAACTAAAAGAGGTTAGTGGACAGTTGAAGCGCCGATCGTAAGCTCTTAGCGTGCGTAATGATATGCCTGAAAAAACTGATGAGGTTCGCATTTCCAACATGTTGTTTTTCTCATTTTATTACAAAAAAAATCACACCTCTTTCACTAAATCGGGTGTGGCTCCTAAACTAGATGAGGTTAGTAAATTCTGGCAGCTTTCACTGAAAGCCTATAGTATCTAGTATTATAAATTGGAAAGACCTGAAGAGGTTCGCATTTCCAAGTTGGTCGTTTTGTCATATTACTGAAAAAAAATTTCGGCCGCCCACTTTTATTCGGGCGTAGCTCCCGTACTAGACGTCGTATATGAACAGTTTTGGGTTTGATTGAAAGCTTTTCAAATGCATTATCATACTAAATTAATATCTTGAAGGACCACGTTTCCAAAATTATATTATTTTTACTTAAGTGTATTTTTTTTTTGGCCGCTAACTTTTAATCCACATTTTCTTCAAAACTAAAAGAGGTTAGTGGACAGTTGAAGCGCCGATCGAAAGCTCTTAGCGTGCGTAATGATATGCCAGAAAAAACTGAAGAGGTTCGCATTTCCAACATGTTGTTATTCTCATTTTATTACAAAAAAAATCACACCTCTTTCACTAAATCGGGTGTGGCTCCTAAACTAGATGAGGTTAGTAAATTCTGGCAGCTTTGACTGAAAGCTTATAGTATCTAGTATTATAAAATGGAAAGACCTGAAGAGGTTCGCATTTCCAAGTTGGTCGTTTTGTCATATTACTGAAAAAAAAATCGATTTTTTTTCTGGCCGCTTACTTTTAATCCACATTTTCTTCAAAACTAAAAGAGGTTAGTGGATAGTTGAAGCGCCGATTTAAAGCTCTAAGCGTGCGTAATGATATGCCTGAAAAAACTGAAGAGGTTCGCATTTCCAACATGTTGTTTTTCTCATTTTATAACAAAAAAAATCACACCTCTTTTACTAAATCGGGTGTGGCTCCTAAACTAGATGAGGTTAGTAAATTCTGGCAGCTTTGACTGAAAGCTTATTATATCTAGTATTATAAATTGGAAAGACCTGAAGAGGTTCGCATTTCCAAGTTGGTCGTTTTGTCATATTACTGAAAAAAAATTTCGGCCGCCCACTTTTATTTGGGCGTAGCTCCCGTACTAGACGTTGTATATGAACAGTTTTGGGTTTGATTGAATGCTTTTCAAATGCATTATCATACTGAATTAATATCTTGAAGGACCACGTTTCCAAAATGATATTATTTTTACTTAAGTTGATTTTTTTTTTTGGCCGCTAACTTTTAATCCACATTTTCTTCAAAACTAAAAGAGGTTAGTGGACAGTTGAAGCGTCGATCGAAAGCTCTTAGCGTGCGTAATGATATGCCAGAAAAAAATGGAGAGGTTCGCATTTCCAACATGTTTTTATTCTCATTTTATTTAAAAAAAAAACACTCCACGTTCATTAAATCGGGTGTAGCTCCTAAACTAGATGAGGTTAGTAAATTCTGGCAGCTTTGACTGAAAGCCTATAGTATCTAGTATTATAAATTGGAAAGACCTGAAGAGGTTCGCATTTCCAAGTTGGTCGTTTTGTCATATTACTGAAAAAAAAAATCGAATTTTTTTGTGGCCGCTAACTTTTTATCCACATTTTCTTCAAAACTAAAAGAGGTTAGTGGACAGTTGAAGCGCCGATCGTAAGCTCTTAGCGTGCGTAATGATATGCCTGAAAAAACTGATGAGGTTCGCATTTCCAACATGTTGTTTTTCTCATTTTATTACAAAAAAAATCACACCTCTTTCACTAAATCGGGTGTGGCTCCTAAACTAGATGAGGTTAGTAAATTCTGGCAGCTTTGACTGAAAGCCTTTAGTATCTAGTATTATAAATTGGAAAGACCTGAAGAGGTTCGCATTTCCAAGTTGGTCGTTTTGTCATATTACTGAAAAAAAATTTCGGCCGCCCACTTTTATTCGGGCGTAGCTCCCGTACTAGACGTCGTATATGAACAGTTTTGGGTTTGATTGAAAGCTTTTCAAATGCTTAATCATACCAAATTAATATCTTGAAGGACCACGTTTCCAAAATTATATTATTTTTACTTAAGTTGATTTTTTTTTTGGCCGCTAACTTTTAATCCACATTTTCTTCAAAACTAAAAGTGGTTAGTGGACAGTTGAAGCGTCGATCGAAAGCTCTTAGCGTGCGTAATGATATGCCAGAAAAAACTGGAGAGGTTCGCATTTCCAACATGTTGTTATTCTCATTTTATTTAAAAAAAAAATCACTCCACGTTCATTAAATCGGGTGTAGCTCCTAAACTAGATGAGGTTAGTAAATTCTGGCAGCTGTGACTGAAAGCTTATAATATCTTGTATTATAAATTGGAAAGACCTGAAGAGGTTCGTATTTCCAAGTTGGTCGTTTTGTCATATTACTGAAAAAAAATTTCGGCCGCCCACTTTTATTTGGGCGTAGCTCCCGTACTAGACGTTGTATATGAACAGTTTTGGGTTTGATTGAATGCTTTTCAAATGCATTATCATACTGAATTAATATCTTGAAGGACCACGTTTCCAAAATTATATTATTTTTACTTAAGTTGATTTTTTTTTTTGGCCGCTAACTTTTAATCCACATTTTCTTCAAAACTAAAAGAGGTTAGTGGACAGTTGAAGCGTCGATCGAAAGCTCTTAGCGTGCGTAATGATATGCCAGAAAAAACTGGAGAGGTTCGCATTTCCAACATGTTGTTATTCTCATTTTATTTAAAAAAAAAATCACTCACGTTCATTAAATCGGGTGTAGCTCCTAAACTAGATGAGGTTAGTAAATTCTGGCAGCTTTGACTGAAAGCCTATAGTATCTAGTATTATAAATTGGAAAGACCTGAAGAGGTTCGCATTTCCAAGTTGGTCGTTTTGTCATATTACTGAAAAAAAAAAACTATTTTTTTTCTGGCCGCTAACTTTTAATCCACATTTTCTTCAAAACTAAAAGAGGTTAGTGGACAGTTGAAGCGCCGATCGTAAGCTCTTAGCGTGCGTAATGATATGCCTGAAAAAACTGATGAGGTTCGCATTTCCAACATGTTGTTTTTCTCATTTTATTACAAAAAAAATCACACCTCTTTCACTAAATCGGGTGTGGCTCCTAAACTAGATGAGGTTAGTAAATTCTGGCAGCTTTGACTGAAAGCTTATAGTATCTAGTATTATAAATTGGAAAGACCTGAAGAGGTTCGCATTTCCAAGTTGGTCGTTTTGTCATATTACTGAAAAAAAATTTCGGCCGCCCACTTTTATTCGGGCGTAGCTCCCGTACTAGACGTCGTATATGAACAGTTTTGGGTTTGATTGAAAGCTTTTCAAATGCTTAATCATACCAAATTAATATCTTGAAGGACCACGTTTCCAAAATTATATTATTTTTACTTAAGTTGATTTTTTTTTTGGCCGCTAACTTTTAATCCACATTTTCTTCAAAACTAAAAGTGGTTAGTGGACAGTTGAAGCGTCGATCGAAAGCTCTTAGCGTGCGTAATGATATGCCAGAAAAAACTGGAGAGGTTCGCATTTCCAACATGTTGTTATTCTCATTTTATTTAAAAAAAAAATCACTCCACGTTCATTAAATCGGGTGTAGCTCCTAAACTAGATGAGGTTAGTAAATTCTGGCAGCTTTTACTGAAAGCCTATAGTATCTAGTATTATAAATTGGAAAGACCTGAAGAGGTTCGCATTTCCAAGTTGGTCGTTTTGTCATATTACTGAAAAAAAAATTCGAATTTTTTTCTGGGCGCTAACTTTTAATCCACATTTTCTTCAAAACTAAAAGAGGTTAGTGGACAGTTGAAGCGCCGATCGTAAGCTCTTAGCGTGCGTAATGATATGCCTGAAAAAACTGATGAGGTTCGCATTTCCAACATGTTGTTTTTCTCATTTTATTACAAAAAAAATCACACCTCTTTCACTAAATCGGGTGTGGCTCCTAAACTAGATGAGGTTAGTAAATTCTGGCAGCTTTGACTGAAAGCCTTTAGTATCTAGTATTATAAATTGGAAAGACCTGAAGAGGTTCGCATTTCCAAGTTGGTCGTTTTGTCATATTACTGAAAAAAAATTTCGGCCGCCCACTTTTATTCGGGCGTAGCTCCCGTACTAGACGTCGTATATGAACAGTTTTGGGTTTGATTGAAAGCTTTTCAAATGCTTAATCATACTAAATTAATATCTTGAAGGACCACGTTTCTAAAATTATATTATTTTTACTTAAGTAGATTTTTTTTTTGGCCGCTAACTTTTAATCCACATTTTCTTCAAAACTAAAAGAGGTTAGTGGACAGTTGAAGCGTCGATCGAAAGCTCTTAGCGTGCGTAATGATATGCCTGAAAAAACTGGAGACGTTCGCATTTCCAACATGTTGTTATTCTCATTTTATTTCAAAAAAAATCACTCCACGTTCATTAAATCTGGTGTGGCTCCTAAACTAGATGAGGTTAGTAAATTCTGGCAGCTTTGACTGAAAGCTTATAGTATCTAGTATTATAAAATGGAAAGACCTGAAGAGGTTCGCATTTCCAAGTTGGTCGTTTTGTCATAATACTGAAAAAAAAAATCGAATTTTTTTCTGGCCGCTAACTTTTAATCCACATTTTCTTCAAAACTAAAAGAGGTTAGTGGACAGTTGAAGCGCCGATCGAAAGCTCTTAGCGTGCGTAATGATATGCCTGAAAAAACTAATGAGGTTCGCATTTCCAACATGTTGTTTTTCTCATTTTATTACAAAAAAAATCGCACCTCTTTCACTAAATCGGGTGTGGCTCCTAAACTAGATGAGGTTAGTAAATTCTGGCAGCTTTCACTGAAAGCCTATAGTATCTAGTATTATAAATTGGAAAGACCTGAAGAGGTTCGCATTTCCAAGTTGGTCGTTTTGTCATATTACTGAAAAAAAAATTCGGCCGCCCACTTTTATTCGGGCGTAGCTCCCGTACTAGACGTCGTATATGAACAGTTTTGGGTTTGATTGAAAGCGTTTCAAATGCGTAATCATACTAAATTAATATCTTGAAGGACCACGTTTCCAAGATTGTATTATTTTTACTTAAGTTGATTTTTTTTTTGGCCGCTAACTTTTAATCCAAATTATCTTCAAAACTAAAAGAGGTTAGTGGACAGTTGAAGCGTCGATCGAAAGCTCTTAGCGTGCGTAATGATATGCCTGAAAAAATTGAAGAGGTTCGCATTTCCAACATGTTGTTATTCTCATTTTATTACAAAAAAAATCACACCTCTTTCACTAAATCGGGTGTGGCTCCTAAACTAGATGAGGTTAGTAAATTCTGGCAGCTTTGACTGAAACGCTATAGTATCTTGTATTATAAATTGTAAAGACCTGAAGAGGTTCGCATTTCCAAGTTGGTCGTTTTGTCATATTACTGAAAAAAATTTCGGCCGCCCACTTTTATTCGGGCGTAGCTCCCGTACTAGACGTCGTATATGAACAGTTTTGGGTTTGATTGAAAGCTTTTCAAATGCTTAATCATACTAAATTAATATCTTGAAGGACCACGTTTCCAAAATGATATTATTTTTACTTAAGTTGATTTTTTTTTTGGCCGCTAACTTTTAATCCACATTTTCTTCAAAACTAAAAGAGGTTAGTGGACAGTTGAAGCGTCGATCGAAAGCTCTTAGCGTGCGTAATGATATGCTTGAAAAAACTGGAGAGGTTCGCATTTCCAACATGTTGTTATTCTCATTTTATTTAAAAAAAAAAACACTCCACGTTCATTAAATCTGGTGTGGCTCCTAAACTAGATGAGGTTAGTAAATTCTGGCAGCTTTGACTGAAAGCTTATAGTATCTAGTATTATAAAATGGAAAGACCTGAAGAGGTTCGCATTTCCAAGTTGGTCGTTTTGTCATATTACTGAAAAAAAAATCGATTTTTTTTCTGGCCGCTTACTTTTAATCCACATTTTCTTCAAAACTAAAAGAGGTTAGTGGATAGTTGAAGCGCCGATTTAAAGCTCTAAGCGTGCGTAATGATATGCCTGAAAAAACTGAAGAGGTTCGCATTTCCAACATGTTGTTATTCTCATTTTATTACAAAAAAAATCACACCTCTTTCACTAAATCGGGTGTGGCTCCTAAACTAGATGAGGTTAGTAAATTCTGGCAGCTTTCACTGAAAGCCTATAGTATCTAGTATTATAAATTGGAAAGACCTGAAGAGGTTCGCATTTCCAAGTTGGTCGTTTTGTCATATTACTGAAAAAAAATTTCGGCCGCCCACTTTTATTCGGGCGTAGCTCCCGTACTAGACGTCGTATATGAACAGTTTTGGGTTTGATTGAAAGCTTTTCAAATGCATTATCATACTAAATTAATATCTTGAAGGACCACGTTTACAAAAATATATTACTTTTAACTTAAGTTGATTTTTTTTTGGCCGCTAACTTTTAATCCACATTTTCTTCAAAACTAAAAGAGGTTAGTGGACAGTTGAAGCGCCGATCGAAAGCTCTTAGCGTGCGTAATGATATGCCAGGAAAAACTGGAGAGGTTCGCATTTCCAACATGTTGTTATTCTCATTTTGTTCCAAAAAAAATAACACCACTTTCATTAAATCGGGTGTGGCTCCTAGACTAGATGAGCTTAGTTAACAGATGCAGCTTTTATAGATAGCTTATAGTGTCCAGTATTAGTATATGGAAAGACCTGAAGAGGTTCGCATTTCCGAGTAGGTGTTTTTTTCATTTTAGTTTCGAAGTTTTATATGCTGCTTGTATTGATCTGGTGTAGCTGGCAATAATTTTCTTGCTTCACCTGACGTTCAGGTTGACTAGTTGTCCTTAAATATAAGCTAGTTATTGTGTTTTTGTTAGTCTAAGGAACTCACGAATTCGAATGATAACTTGAACTCCTTAATTTGGTTGGGTTATAATCGCCCGATAACTTTCGGCCGCTAACTTCACAAAAGTGTGAAGTTAGCGGCCAAATGTTGGCGGCCAAATGTTCGCCATAAATCGGCCGCCAACTTTTGGCCGCTAACTTCACACCGGTTTCAATGGGACCAGGCGAGCTAGTGGAAATAGGCGGCCGCATGAACAGTGAGCGATATCTTGAAGTGTTAAAGGACGTAATGCTGCCGTCAGTGCGTGTGGCTTATCCTGAAGGACAAATTTACCTGGTTCACGATAATTGGGGATGTCTATTTTTTTGCAATGTGCAGTAAATCGAAAACCATTTCGAGATAAATGCTTTTTAACTCGGTTTCTGTAGTTATTTAATTTTAATATAACGTAATGAATTTATAATTTAACAAATAAGCAATGACCTTCATTTGACATTGGTGTAAATTACGTGACCGGTCCAAATCGTACTTTATTATGTGTGGTTAGAATTCTTCACAATTTACGCATGGATTGTACTACGGAGTTTGATTTAGACCGGCCGGCAATACATCTGGCACTGACAGTGCTGGTAAAGTGTCAATACTGTCAATGTCATTCTTGCTTGTTTTGCGACGAATATTGTATTGAGATGAATCAAGTAAAATACCCTGGCTGTGTTTATACCGGATTCTGATAAGCTTCTCTGAATGAATTGTACCTTTCTTTAACCCGGACGCCGATCATTCTGCACTTACGACAACCTACGCATCCCTTTGAAAACAACTTGGCTTGGCCCCGGATACCGACCTTTCTGCACTTACGACAACCAACGCTTCCCTTTGAAAACTACTTGGCTTGGCCCTGGACACCGATCTTTCTGCACATGCGATAACCTACGCTTCCCTTTGAAAACTACTTGGCTTGGCCCCGGACACAGATCTTTCTGCACTTACGACAACCTATGCTTCTCTTTGAAAACAAATAAGAAAATACATATGCTCTGGGTTAATTATGAACAGGACTATATAGATGAGCTTGTCAAAAAGTCCATAGACTTCTGGGAGAAATACATATTTCCAAAACTATTGGCAAGTGCTGTATCCTAGATTAAGTGAAAGCCTGTTCTGTTATATTAATAAAACAGGGACAAAGTATCCTAAAAAGTATGTTCTATTTTCATTTTGCTGGAATAAATAGCCTCTCCAAAAGTTATACTTAATATTACTTTTTTCATAGCTTAACTGAAACCTAATATGATCACCTATTAAGGGACAATTTCACCCTTCTACAGTCAAATCCACTGGATCGTAACCTATTGCGAAAGGAACCTTTTCACTGAAAATATCAGTGACATTGCATTGCTTGACAAAGAAAAATCAACATGACTCTTACTTTGAAAATGTTCTATGATGGGTCAGACAACAAAAGGTTCGACTGTAGACAGGGAAACTGAATTACGTCCCGCCTTAGCCTTCTAAACCTAACCTATCCGAGTCGCTTCTGTTCCGAACCATCTTGCTCACTCGTATTATCATTAAATCTTTGAACATTATAGTTAAAATGTATGACTTTTGTGATTATAGAATTTAATATTATGTGCCATAAATATTAGAGCTAATAAGCATATAAGCATTATACTGCACAAAAATTATGACTAGTGATGTTTATAAATTATATGGATATCGATTTCTGACCATCGAAATTCGGAACAAAAAATGTATGGGAAATTGGGAAACAAAGGGATCCCTATTTTTTTAACACAGATTTATGGAATGTCAACATGACATTTGCAACAATAAGTTTCCACTCTGGTATGCGATTGATTGTACATTAAATATTTGTTTCTCTTGCCCCGACACGGGAATCGAACCTGGGGCCCCAAGTTTCATAATCAGGGTCTCTAACCGCTTTTAGGCCATCTGGTCATCAAAATGCTATGCCTGAAAAAAGTTAACTAGACAAGGTGATACTGAAGAAAATATAATGTGAGTAGTTTCAAGATTGAAAGTTCAATAAAACTATTTTGGCTGTTTATTCACTTTTTATTATTTCAGTTTTTTCCTTCGTGTCCACTTTACACTGAACAGCATCATTTATTGTATTTATCCAACTAGAAACTATTTTGCGAGAATGAACTTCAGATGGTTTTGAGAGTACATTATCTTGCAGAAAAAGTCTTCGGAGTTCTGATGTTTCATGCTGTAAAAATAATTTGTGATTAAAATAGGTAAAGAATGGTCAACATGTTTTGAAGATCTTGGGGGAGAGTATTGATAGGGATGTTTTTAGAAAATAAATTAACCGAGATTGAGGATACAACTACCTACAAAAAAAAGCTCTTTAGTTAGCACTTTGCTAAGATAACAATTTCAAAATCATACCTGTGATGATCCAGGGATTTCAACACCTGTTGCAGGTATATTACTAATACTGCTTGACCCAAATGCCACGGAGGCTTGCTGTAGATTTTAGTTTGGGCCATCTTTTCATTAACTTCCAGTATTGGTAATTTTCTAAATCTTTATCCAGCTATAAAAAAAAACTAAATTATAAATAGATTCATGGTACAGAAGCTTAATAGGATGAAAACTAAATTACATGGGTACTTAGAAAACTGCATTATTTACTTTACCTCTTTATAATATTGGTATAGAAATGTAAACTGAACCCAATCTAAAACAATTAATTATAAACCGCCCCTGTGGCATGGACCCAGAGATGCTATATTATGTTATGCGAGAAAACTGCCAGCATAAGTACATTATTCTAATTTTTATTATTAACATAATACTATACCATTTTCTAAAGTTGGTATTTTGTGACTCATATAGGTACAAAATCTTTAATTAAGTATGTAATACCTGGAATTCTCGGCCCTTTTTACTGCACTCCAACACAAATCAAACATGACTCAAGTTTCATGTATGATAGTGCATCTTTTATAAATACGACAATAGTAAAGTTATATTCGCAGGTTAGGTAAGTGCATAAGTAAAATAAAATACTTACATTTAGATGATCTTCACAGCAATAATACTGGCGTTTTGAATCGACATCGATATCTAATTTATAACACCCATAGCCTTTTCAAGTTCTTGTTTACGTGCACAAAAACTTTTTTGCTGTTAAAACTAGTGTTATTCATGTCGGTATCCAGAGGTAAGCAAAATTCAACGAATGCTTATACGAATGGTTATTCGTCGTTAGGTTCAGTCCAAGGTACTAGCACAGGTCGACGAGTATAATATTAGGGTAATCGAAATCCAGGGAAAAGCAGTTCAGCGCGTTATACGATAAATTACGAGGTTGGAACGGATTGACATTGACAATAGTGAAAGTTGGTTGACACTAAGTTTGACCACAGATAAAAAATAAATAAAAAGGGGGTGCCACATATGGCAAAGTCATGAACCAATCAACTATGTGGTAGCACTTTATCAAACTGTGACGTCATCAACCAAAATAGTTTCAATAATTAATTTTGGTAAAAGTAGTGAACTAAATGAAAAAATATTGAAATTAGTTTCTTATAATTGACTATTCTATACAAAAAAAATATAAAAACCATGGGTAATTTTTTTTAGACATCCCCAATTCTTCAGTGCATAAGTCCAAAATCGTCAGAGACTGGCTAAATTACCAAAAAAACATAACGGTGTTTGAATGGCTGACTAAAAGTCCGGACCTAAATCCAATAGAAAACTTGTGGGGTCAGATGGTATTTAATTGGGACTCCAGTCAGATAAGATCTAATAAGAATTTGGTAAATGAAAAATGGGAACTGTTGTGTAATAGTGATACATGTTTCAAAGTAGTTTCGAGCATGAAAACACAGCTTCAAGAAGTATAAGACAGTGAGAGCTATCCTCTCCGTTACTAAAAGGAACATTAATTTCTAACCAATAAAACAGTATTAGAACGAAAGAGCAAGTGTTAAAATTCCTATTCAGTGTTATTATTCCTATTATTGTTATTTCGTAGTTGATCAATAATAAACAGACCTTTATTATGATCAGTCAAATTACCCTTGTTGACGAGTCATTTGTTAATGATGCACCATCTGACCTCACATAGGTATTGTTTTTAATGTGTTTTGTCAAAAAGGTTATCAGAAACTGTGATAAAAGAGAAAGATGTAAATTGCTATACTATTAAGTTCAGCATGTTGATTCTTTCTCAGTAATCACAGCGACAATTAATGTTAACAGTCTAAAATAAGTGTTGTTTTTATAAATTAATATGATGTATGCGAAAGCAAGTGTTTCTATTAGTAAATTTAGTTGAATTCAAAACCTAAGTAAATAATCATATTGAAAATTGTATACCTATACCTACTGACCCAGAAATCTATGGATAAATAAACAAATATTGCGTTTGCAACATGCCTATCTTTTTTTATACCTCATGCCTATTTTAACAAAGATCTCTAATATTAATCAACGGCAGGTGATTAATAAAAACAAAAAAGAAAAACAAAAAGATCTCAAGCCGCAGGGGCTTGAACTGAGAACCTTAGTATGACGAGGCAGGTTGAAGCCAACTATCTATCCACTAGACCAACTGGCTTCCTACGTAACGTGACAAAAATATTGAACGCTTTGATGTCATTACCAAAGGGGGGTTCCTTTTCTCTGACGCGATCTGTACATATATTTTAATGTATTTTTTTTCTGTTTTAGCTTGAAGATGATTTAGATAACTTTTACGCATGGAAATTTGAAAATGTCAGAGGGAGACTTAAGCCCAGAGTGCCTGATCATTTCAAAAATATGGTTTTGTTACATAATAAACAAATAACATTAAGTTCTGCGCCTATACCACCAAACTGAAAAGAATTCAAAAAGCGTCATGTGCATACCGGAGATGTATGAAAAGTATGTCCAGACTCAACCAACAACAGTAGACCGTTCAGTGTTTACAAAAAAATATAAATGCCATCATAAAGATTATTTTGTGATGCCATTGTTAGAAACAGAATATCCTTCGGTTGATGGTAGCACTACTGAGTTTATAGGATCTGAAAGTACCAGCAAATCCGAGTTAACTTCAAGTCAGAAACCCAAGAATCTTTCTGGCAGAAAGTATTGGTTAAGTCTGATTAAGAAAAAACCTTTAAGTTATATAGGAGTCTGTAAGCAGTACTATTGGATGATTGAATATCTAGAAAAATGTTGTAAAATCCCTTCCTTGCATATCATCATTACACTGTACAAAATTAAAAACAATGAGACATTTTCAAGAATTACTGACATCTTTATCTACTGTTTGGCGAATGTTTTATAAAACATTAGACTGTCTGAAAGCATTCTGCAACAAGTTGATATCCCTTCCTGATCAGCTGCACATTAAGACAAATTTACCATCATCATTTCGAACTAATGAAGAAATTTCTAGTGTGCAGACTATCATTGATTGTTTTGAAGTGGAAATAGAAAAATCCAAAAATCCTGCACATCAAGCACTTACATGGTCAGAATATAAGCACTGTAACACCATCAAATATTTAATAGAAGCAACCCCTGAAGGTTTTATCAATTTTATTTCAAAAGGTTTTGGCGGCCGCACATTCTGATATGTGCATTTAAAAAAAAAGTGGTTTTTTGGACATTATTCCAGACAAGTGCACTATTTTAGCAGACAGAGGATTTAAACATTTAGAAGCATTACTAGATGCTATGGTTGTCGCATGTGGACTATATAAAGTGCCATTAGATGAAGATATTAGATTAAGACATTAGATTAAGGTATTATTAGATTTAAATAGTATTCATTATAAATATGTATGTTAGTCTGTAAGGTATTTATTGTATGGGCCTAAGTTGCCCGAAATAAATAAATTTATTATTATTTATTATTATTATTATTAAAATGCTTGGAAATGATTCCACCCTACACTAGGGTTGAGGATTACCTGTACCTAATACCATTTCTTTTTGTTGTTAAGTGGATGTCCACATCTTTGTGACATAATAATAGATTAATGATCTCCTTGATGAATGAATAAGGTTAGAAAAACGCCTCAGGCCAACTCAAAGTGACTAAGTTATGTAAGAAAATGTTAGACCTTTAAGCTTTCATATTTTATGTCTTTAAAAAAATATTTTACTTTGTCAGACATGTTTTCTTTCAAAACTATCTCTATATTACTAAGTTTGCTTTTTAGGGTTTCGGAGCCAAAATGGCAAAAACGGAACCCTTATAGTTTCACCATGTCTGTCTGTCTGTCTGTCCGCGGCTTTGCTCAGAGACTATAAATGCTAGAAAGCTGTAATTTTTCACGAATATATAAGTAAATTATGCCAACAAAATAGTATAATTAAAAATTCAAAAACAATTTTTTTTAGGGTACCTCCCATAGACGTAAAGTGGGGGTAATTTTTTTTTCTCATCCAACCCTATGGTGTGGGGTATCGTTGGATAGGTATTATAAAACCATTAGGGGTTTGCTAAAACGATTTTTCGATTCAGTCATTTGTTTGCGAAATATTAAACTTTAAAGTTCAAAATTTCATAAAATCGAGCGTCCCCCCCCCCCTCTAAAATCTAAACCGGTGGGTCGAAAAACTTGAAAAAATTCAGTATGGTAGTCAGTATATCAAACTTCCAAGGAAAACTATAATGGCTAAGTTTGCTTGAGAACTATAAGTAGTTTATGACTAAATAGCAGCGTAGGGTATAAAATATACCTAAACTTGGAAGATTCCGTATAAAATACGAAATCCTTAGAAAAATATTACTTAATTTTTTCGTAATGGCTACGAAACCCTATTTTGGGCGTGTCCAACACGCTCTTGGCCGGTTTTTGTTATTTAATTTAAGTGGAAAAGCAATTTTATTTACTAAGCAATATTGATGTAACTATTAAATTAGGTACATAGTAATAGCAAATTAAAATTTAACAGCCTTATTCATAAAAAGTTAGAGCCTCCTTGAAGGCTCCTTGATGTCCCGATGCTAAAAAACGTGATTCATAAACGTCTGTTAGCGCTAATCAGTTGATCAAGGCTCTGCTAAAGTTAGAAGACCGTAGACCCTCCTTTATCTCCCTGCTAAGTCACAAAATGGCCGCCACAGAGTTGAACAGCTGACTTTGACAAGAGCAAAAAACCATACCGAAGATATTTTATGGAGATTTACGCAAAGATTAAAAAAAAATCAGGAAAAATTATTTTCAGAAATTTATATTTAAAAATCCTTTAATAATACGAAAAAAATAAAATTAGGATGATTAAGATAGTTACGGTTTTTGGCACTTAGTTTAGGTCTACTAAAACACGCGGATCGGAAATGGCGGGAAAACAAGCATCTCTGCTGTCACTGCTGTCAATTTTATTTTTTTTAATTCTCGATAAGGCCATTTTTTGTCCATGATTTGTCAAGAGTGCCAACATAACGCGTCTAATCAGTCTATCAGGAGCTCAACAACTAGCAGACCGTTAGCAAGCGTTTATGAATCATACTTCTTGACAAACGTCAAACAAGCTTAATCAGTCTGTTAACTAACAGACCGATCATACCTCAATTAAGGATTTTTTATGAATAACGCTGTTAGACTGTAATAAATTGAATAATTTATTGAATCAGGCGTTTCTTTGCGGAGGTCCATATCAATGAACTAAAATAATTTCTTTGCTCACCCGCGCGTTTGCTTTGTCGCGGGTGAGCAAAGAAATTATTTTAGTTCATTTATAATAAATTGATTAACTAAGAAAAAAAATTGTCAAATCAGTCTGTCAGTCGGAGTATGGTAGGGCAGTACCATCATCAAAGCCAAATAGCTTCGCTGCTGGCTTCCATTTTTAATTTAAGTAATTTAATTTATTATTTTTTCATTGTAATTTGCCTAAATTTTTCGTAAATTGAATAATTCATAATTCATTTATTGCGTTTCATGTTGTATATACATAAGGTCTTACATTATAAAAAAATCCAGGAACATGAACCCTGCTAGGGCACAGCAATCTTTTAAATATTTACTATAGATTACAATTAATTGATTATTAGAATAGGTTTAAGACTTAACACTAATAATAATAAAGAACTTTGAATTATAACCAAATAAAATATAAATATTATTAACACATATACTTTGTTTTTTTGGTCCTAAATAATAAATAATCAAATATCATGAGACAATTGACCTAGTCCCAAACTAAGCAAAGCTTGTATAAACATACTTATATAGATAAATACATATTAAACATGCAAGATTCGAGAACAAATATTCTTGTTATTCATACAAATATCTGCCCTGACTGGGAATCGAACCTGGAACTCAAACTTCATAATCAGGTTCTCTAACCACTAGGCTATCCGGTCCTACCAGGTACCCAGGTGAATCAATTCAAGTGCTTCTAGGTAACTACAGGGGAATTTAAAAGAAAAAGTATCACCGCTAAGTAGGTTTTACAAGTAACAGTTAATAGTCTACAAGCCAGGCAGTATATTTTGTCAGTCATTTCCTCTCGAACGATAACGTATAGAATGCTTAGAGATAGTCGTACAGTGAATCTTTGTAAGCGTCAGCTGCCGCTCGGAGGGTGGGTTGGGCTGTGGTAGCCGCCCACTCATGTGAAAAAAAAATTGTTTTCAGTCATTTCCTCCCGTCTGAAAATTTGCCAAACGACAGTTTAGACAATTATTTTACGTTTCAAAAAAGTCAGCTGGCCTTACCGTGGTGGATTACCTATACGTCAGCTGGTCACACAAATATGTAAAAAAAAAACTTTTCAGTGATTTCCTCTCAGCTAAAAATTTGTCAGATGATAGTTAATATGCTAGTCTGATTGAATAAAAGCGTCAGCTGGCTCTATGTTGGTGGAAAGGTCGTCAGCTGATGGTGTGAAAGGTGCGGCGCGGGAGCCAAGCGTGAGCGCTAATCACCTAATTGAATACGTCAACTGTCGGGTTTTCCCCCTTCATATTGCCAGCTGATTTTTTAGGGTTCCGGAGCCAAAATGGCAAAAACGGAACCCTTATAGTTTTACCATGTCTGTCTGTCCGTCCGTCCGTCCGCGGCTTTGCTCAGGGACTAGCAATGCTAGAAAGCTGTAATTTTTCACGAACTTATACGTTAGCTATGCCGACAAAACAGTACAATAAAAAAAAAATCACCCCCACTTTACGTCTATGGAAGGTACCCCAAAAAAAAATATTTTTTATTTTTTATCTACAATATCCACACAAATCAGTATCAAAAAAGTATGAAAAAAAGAAAGACTTGAAGAAAACAAGTGTGTAGTGGTCTATATTTGGTTTGGATAGGTATTTAACTAAATGTAAACAAAACAACGTCAATTGGTATCTTAAATATTGAAATTCGCCCATCAAACAATCTAAATATTTGCATTTCTGTATTGAAATATACTAGTCTAATTTGTATTACTTACAACTACAATGATAGATAAGTAAAATGTGTGAAATCCTCGAATGTTCCAAATCTGGATGCTGACTGAAGTTTGTTTACATTCGTTCGTTTTTAATGTAGCGGCACTGCAATACTTTACAGATGCCGCTACATAACGGCACGTTGCGGCATACGTTTGTACTGCGTTAGCACTGATACTGTATAGGAGCCGCTACAGTACGACATGTTGCGGCATATGTTGATACTGCAGTAGCACTGGTAGTTTACAGATGTCGCTACATTATAGCATGTTGCGGCATACGTTGGTACTGCAGTAGCACTACTACTTTACATATGTCGCTACATTATAGCATGTTGCAGCATAAGTTTATACTGGGGTAGCAATGATACTGTAAGTGTACAGGTGCCGCTACAGTACAGCATGTTGCGGCATACGTTTGTACTGCGGTAACCCTACCAGTGCTAGTTTACATATGCCGCCACATTACAGCATGTTGTGGCATACGTTGATAATGCAGTAGCAGTGGTACTTAACAAATGCCACTGCATTAAACCATGTTGCGGTACACGTTTGTACTGCGGTAACACTGGTAGTTTACAGGTGCCGCCACATTACAGCATGTTGTGGCATACGTTGGTAATGCAGTAGCACTGGTACTTAACAGAGGCCGCTACATTATAACATGTTGCGGCATACGTTAGTACTGCGGTAGCACTGGTAGTTGTAACGTATAACGTTAATTCTTACAATGGAGAATTAAACAGTTATCAAATAGCTACTAAATATTTATTAAAACACTTAAAATCTAGAACTAGGAATCAAATAACAAAAGAAAACTATTTCTAAAATTCTTAAAACATAACTTAGCACATAAAAATTAAATTAAAAACCTTATATCTAAATCTTACTTACTAAAATACATAAGTAGAACTAAACTATATTAACTAATACAAAAACAATAATAACATAAAACTAAATACTTATTCAACAAACAAACGTACGGAGCGCACGCGCAAATAATATCTATTTATTATATATATATAAAAGGCAAACCTGACTCACTGGGTTATATATCAACGCACAGCCCAAACCACTGGGCCTAGAAACTTGAAATTTGGTACAGAGGTTCCTTTTATGATGTAAGTAAGCACTAAGAAAGGATTTTTAGAAATTCATCCCCTAAGGGGGTGAAATGGGGGGGGGGGTGAAGCTTATATGCAATTTTGTCATTTTTGGACTTAGAAGTATGAAAATAAGTGTATAAGTTTTTAATTACAATTAAAAATGATCTGTCTAGGTGAAATGGATAAAATACCCCCCTAAAGGGGTAAAATGGGGGGTAAAGTTTGTATGGAAATTTTCTCATTTCTGGACTTAGAAGTATGAAAATAGGTATATAAGTTCTCGATTACAATTAAAAATTATCTGTGTAAGCAAAATGGATAAAATTTCCCCTAAAAGTGTAAAATGGGGGGGGGGTAAAGTTTGTATGGAAATTTTCTCATTTCTGGAATTAGATCTATGAAAGTATATAGGTTCTCGATTACAATCAAAAATTATCTGAGTATATGAAATGGATAAAATTTCCTCCTAATGGGGTAAAATGGGGGGGTAAAGTTTGTATGGAAATTTTCCCATTTCTGGACTTAGAAATATGAAATAGGTGTATAAGTTCTCGATTACAATTAAAAATTATCTATCCAGGTGAAATGGATAAAATTCCCCCCCTAAAGGGATAAAATGGAGGGTAAAGATTATATGGAAATTTTCTCATACCTGGACTTAGAAGTATGCTGTTTTTGCTTTGCGAAAGCTTAAGCCAATCGTTTCCGGGAAAGCTCTAGTTCAAATCTACCACGCTCATTTCCACTCACTCCTGTCATATGGAATAATTCTGTGGGGAAATTCCACCAACTCCGACAGAGTGTTTAAGGTCCAGAAGCGAGCTCTGCGCACATTAGCGGGCGTTAAACCTAGGGACTCTTGCAGGGAGCTATTCAAAAAATTCGGGATATTGACGCAATATTCACAATATGTTTATGATATTGTAATGGTTACTCGCCGAAACATACATTAGGGTGGGCCGAAATTTTTTTTTTTCGAATTTCAAATTGTAATAGTAACAAAAAGTTGCATTTTTTAATTACTAATAAGATTTATTTCTACACTACAGTGATCGGAATATGTTTAATGCCTCCGCAAGCTACTTGAAGTTTCTCAGAATCGTAATTTTAGAGCCGAGTTTACCCAGATATTATAATTAAAAACATTACGTTTATTTTAATAATTCTGATTCTTTTTATAGTATTATATTGCAATTTATTAAAAAAATACATAAAACAGCGTATTTTGGCCGTTACAGAATCATGCAAGAGGACGGTAGGATTCCTAATTACGCGAGTTGAGGTTGTTTTTCCTAAAATTATAGTCACGCGTGATTCGCAAGAATTATTGGTTTAGTCTTGTGTTTTAGAATCTTGTGAGTGGATTTGAATAATGAAAAAAAACTCGTAATGCTTTAGTTTCTCCTTTGTTTGGTACCTACTAATTGCAAAGTTAAAGAAAATGTACCTACCTCCCACCAACGAAGATATTCTGAAGTATTACGAATGGACGAGATATGACCTTAAAAGGCTAATCACAAATCCAAAGGAGCCTTTTGGCCACTTTTGTCGTAAAAGTGTATGCTCCGGTATGGTTTTCTATAAAATTAGCTTCAACTTGTCAACATGCAGCTCGACTTTTTTTCAAAGAGATTAAGAGATCTAGATATTTGCCTAATAACCTTAAAAAAGTCATAAATTCAGTTTTACAGAGAAACTGCTATTCTGCTCATCCGGAGAATATGTTGTTGTTAATGTTGACCGACGAAAAACAAGAAGTGCGAGAATTGGCGGTACGTTGCACCGCAAAAGTATCTAGACAAGGTCTAATTCAATCAAAGTTAGCTTCCAGAAAAATCATGATAAAATTTGAGAGCAAGAGAGATTTTAAGGTACAGTAGTGAGATGATTTGGTATGTTAATCGTATTCCAAAGTTGTTTCAAACATTAAATTAATAATTTTTTAACTTTTGTACACTATTTTTCACTAACAATAAACATACTTAACAGATACTTTCCATTTTATATTTTTTTAAGGTGACCATATTTTTTTGATTTTATCAATTTTTCGACAGAGATGCGGAGGCATAAGATGATGATTTAAAAATATAAAAAAAATATGTCCTTACTTGTTTTACTACTATACAACTTTTTGAAACTATTAGAAATCAAACATCCAAAAAAATTTTTTTTTCATACAATCGCGACCCACCCTAACATACATTCACTCAAACGTGTCAATATCCCGGGTAGAATAACCCGCCAAACCGGACGATTGCAAGCGGTGCCACGGCGATTGGTGCTGCTCGACAAAAATCCGCGCGTCATAGGCCCTAGGTTTTATGAAAAACTACCCGCAGATTTAAAAAGTGAATGTTCGGACGAGACATTTGGACGTCGACTCAAGAAACTTCTTTTGGACAAATCACTGTACTCAGTAAAAGAGTACAGTGAAATGAAATTTAATTAACTGATTATGATTTTGTCTGTACCTTTATGTACCATTTTGTTTTAAATTTCTGATTTTTGTTTGTTTTTATTTGACACTTTTCACATTATGTGACTTTATTTATTTATATTTTATTTTTTCTTTTCATTATTGACATTATTTTGTCCTGTTTTTTGTGGACTACATTTTATTTTACATTGACTTTTATTTGCACTGACATTTTAATTATTATTTTTTTTATTTGACATAGCAATTGTAATTTTTATTTTTAAGTCTACCTTAAATTATTGTTATTATTTTTAAATTTGATTCTCATTTGACATTGTAATTCTGATTCTATTTTTAACTGACATTTTATTGAAATTTCCTATTATCATGTATTATTATTATTTTTTGTGTACAATTTGACGATCCTTTTGTGAATATCTTATAACTACTTTACATGTACTTATAATGCATTTTTTCATCAGGAAATAAATGAATCTAATCTAATCTAATCTATGAAAATAGGTATACAAGTTCTCGATTACAATTTAAAATTATCTGTGTAGGTGAAATAGATAAAATTATCCCCTAAAGGTGTAAAATGGGGGGTAAAGATTATATGGAAATTGTCTCATTTCTGGATTTAGATATATGAGTTTTCGATTACAATTAAAAACTATCTATGTAGGTCAAATGGATAAAATTACCCCTAAAAGGGTAAAATGGGGGGTGAAGTTTGTGTTGAAATTTTCTGATTTCTGAACTTAGCAGTATGAAAATTGCTATAAGTATATATGGGCGGCGTACCTTTTATATGTATTATTTTAGCCTAAATAAATAACAATGGTTAATGATGATTTTAGTTGTAAATAAGTTTTTGTATAAATATTAAAGAGAATGTCGACTTCCGATTCTAATTTGTTTATTTATCTAATTTATTAAGAATTTGATATATGAATTATAAAAATGAAATTATATTCTAATGTTTTCTAGCGCTTTTAAATGTGATTAACTGTGAAATTAATGTATTAAGACATAAATCTATTGTCAGTGACGTCACTTGTTTTGATCGAAACGAGTGCCGTGATCAGGTAGTAGGGTTGTTTGTTACCTAGTATTTAAGTCTGAGCACCGTTGGAAAAAGGGTCATTACTTATTTGAATTTTGTTGTACACTGTTACTCTGCCCAAATAAAAAGTGATAATTAATTAATCGGTCTACTTCTTTATCTCATACGTGAAAATGGAACCCAGTGAGCCTGATGTAGTTCAGTACAATTAGATCAAAATTTGGCAAAATTAAAGCAAGAGGTTTATCTATCAGGATATGTAGGTTATAGAGAAAAAATAAATTTTACCCACTCTCCCCTCCCCTCCGGGGGGAGCGTCACCCCCCCGCGCCCTCGAATATGTCCCGGATCGCGGTATTTTCCATTATAAAAGAAAACCGTACACGATACATAAAAAGTGTGTAGGAACGAAATAATCCTTGATAAATTTACTATAAACCTTTCATACATTTGAAAGCGATATCACTTATAGTTCCAGCGCATTATGATACCAAATACTAACTTTTTTTATAATTAATCTATTTTTTCGGCTAAAAGGTTAGTTTTCTCAAATACTTCACATTTTACCGCCAAGATATGTATGACAGAAGTAAACAATAGAATATTTTCTTTATAAAAAGGTATAATTAATTTCTAAAATCTTTCATTTACCATTGCTATGCAATTTTTTTAATTTAGTTCATTTGGCCATTCAGCGAAATATAAATGTTCATACTGGTTAAATGGTGTTACTTTAAATACCATTAGATTCTCATATGTTTTCCTATAAGCTACAGGTATGGACCTATTTTCTGTATTTAAAAAAAAATGTAGGCCCTGCTGGGATTTTAGGAGATAGGGGCGGGGAAATGGTTAATTTTCACCTATTTTCTTAAATAACTTCAAAACGGATTAATTTAAAATAATGAAAAATATATATTTGAGATTTTCATAATGTACCCTTTCATTTGATATGTCACATGATATAGTTTCTACATTTTTTTTTTCTAATTTACCCCCCCCCCCCATCCCCCCAAACTGGCCCCCGTGTTTAAAATTAATTAATTTACTTTACACGTCCGTGTTTGGGTCATCAATTTACATAGGTGAACTAAATTTGAATTCAATCGGTCTAGTAGTTTCAGATCAAATTGGCTATGACAGACGGACGGTTTAGGTATATTTATACCTTAGGCTGCAATTGATTCTTAAACTACTAATAATTCTCAAGAAAACTTAACCGTTATAGTTTTCCTTGCAAGTTTGATATACTTACTATCGTCCTGAATTTTTTTTAATTTTTTCTCCCCACCGGTTTAGATTTTAGAGGGGGGAACGCCCGATTTTAATGAAAATTTGCGCTTTAAAGTTTAATATTTTGCAAATGAATCACTGAATGGAAAAATTGTTTTAGCAACCCCCTAATGATTTTAAAAAACCTATCCAACGATACCCCACACTACAAGGTTGGATGAGAAAAAAAAAAACACCCCCACTTTACTTCTATGGGAGGTACTAAAAAAAATTTATTTTTTTAATTTTTTATTACACTGTTTTGTCGGCATAGTTTACATATATATTCGTGCAAAATTACAGCTTTCTAGCATTGATAGTCTCTGAGCAAAGCCGCGAACGGACAGACAGACAGACAGACAGACATGGCGCAACTATGAGGGTTCCGCTTTTGCCATTTTGGCTACGGAACCCTAAAGAATGTGTAATATTTTATTATAATCTTACTTACGGACTAAATAGTTTTTTTTTTGGTACTTTTTCCTAAGTTAATGTCGCAGTAGCTGATTATGGTGAATTTTCAAAATAGCATAGCAGCGTCAAATGAATGAGTTTAGAAATGAATTATACCTTTTTATAAAGAAGATATCCTGTTCTTTACTTTAGTCATACATATCTTGGCGGTAAAGTGTGAAATAATTGAAAAAACTAAACAATTAACAAAAAAAACTGGATAAATTATTAAAAAAGTTCGTATTTGGTGCCAGATTGCGCTGAAACTGTAAGTGGTATCGCTTTTGTATGTATGAAAGGTTTATAGTAAATTTATCTAGGATTATTTCGTTCCTACACACTTTTTATGTGTCGTGTACGGTTTTCTTTTATAATGGAAAATACCGCGATCCGGGACATATTCGAGGGCGCGGGGGGGTGACGCTCCCCCCGGAGGGGGGGGGGAGAGTGGGTAAAAATTATTTTTTCTCCATAACCTACATATCCTGATAGATAAACCTCTTGCTTTAATTTTGCCAATTTTTCCATACATTGCAATCTAATTTTCTTCAACTAATGGTGTTACAACGCCGACAGCAGCGGTGGGATCAGTATCCCCTATACTTGGAACCTCCAGAGGCACGAAATCTGAAGTGTATATGTGTGCGTGCACGCACACCACGGTCATGTAACGAGTGACGTATTAGTATTAAACTAGCTTTGCCTTGTCACAGAATACAAATACAAGCAGTAGGGAACCTTCGAACAAATCCATCGAAACGAACGCACTCACACAGACGCGCGCCCGACAGGGCCCCAGAGGGATCCGCACGGTACTGCAGTCGCGAGTGACGCGTCGAGACGAGCGCTCGCGTTGCGTTGTTAAATTGCGCGCGCTCGAGCGCGACTATCCGCAAATCCGCGATACAGAAAAATAAATAACTAAGTATGCCTGGAAAATATTGTGCAGTGTATTGCTGCTTAAACACCAGCTATCCTAAACCAGGACTTTTATTTTTTAGACTCCCCGCTGATGTTGAAAGGTAAAAATGATTTATTTTACTATTAAGTACATACTAAATAAAATGCTTTTTCTTTTAAATGAAACGTTTGGTAATTTTGGTGATAGGTAGGTATTGCCCGTGATTTAAAGTATATAAATTGTGTTAATTGTTTAAAAGACGTCTCAGGGTTTATTCGTTAAATACCCAAGTGTTTTTATGGTGTAAGTGATTTTTAACCCCCGACGCAAAAAGAGGGATGTTATAAGTTTGACCGCTATGTGTGTCTGTGTGTCTGTCTGTGTGTGTCTGCGGCAGCGTAGCTCTTAAACGGGTAGACCGATTTGAATGCGGTTTTTTTTATTTGATAGCAGGTTTTTTAGCAATGGTTTTTAGACATGTTTTATCAAAATCGGTTCAGCCGTTTTTGAGATATGAACTTTAAACTGACAAAGTCGGGGGTTTTCCAACTTTTTGTTGATTAGGTTATATTAATAATAGTTTCAATTATTAACCCCCGACGCAAAAAGAGGGGTGTTATAAGTTTGGCCGCTATGTGCGTCTGTGTCTGTCTGTGGCACCGTAGCTCTTAAACGGGTGGACCGATTTGAATGTGTTTTTTTTATTTGATAGCAGGTTTTTTACCGATGGTTTTTAGACATGTTTTATCAAAATCGGTTTAGCCGTTTTTGAGATATTGCACATTAAAGTGACAAAGTCGGGGGTTTAGTTTAAATTAGTTGTAAGGAATATGTACCATCCTAACTCGATGGGGTTGCGTCGTTTCGTTACTGAGAACCTTAGACTATATACAACACTAGACCGAGCCTCAGTAAGAAACAATGCGATTGAAAACGTCCACTCTTTTTCTTGTGTTTGTGTGCGTGGCGACCACGTGACAGCTTCGTCTTTACACTCGAATTACGTCAATCCGGTTGTCACTGTGTGCGTGCTAAATGATACCACGTAATGTCATATCCCCCAAAATTTGGGGGAAAATTATTACGACACGACGAAAATTAGACGCTAGTAAAAGTAATGGTGAATGTAATCAAATAAAAAATGAATTAATAAAACTAAAATAGACAGACATGGCAAAACTATAAACTGTTTATCCCTCTGTGTACAAAATTACCTATTTAGGCATACATTTGAGAGCCGAATTTTTTACCGCTCAGACAGTATTATGCTTTATTCGTGAATATTAAACTCAATAACATTACATGAATTCTTAGTACTAAAGATTATTTTCCAAAGAATCGATTTGAATAAGTAGCACCTAGCGCCACGACAGTTAAATGTTAATCTTTAATTTAACATAGTAAATAAGTTATCGACTTTCTATAAATTATTAATTCAATCGTCATCATCATCATCCCAGCCTATATACGTCCCAATGCTGGGCACAGGCCTCCTCTCAGAATTAGAGGGCTTGGGCCATAGTTCCCACGCGGGCCCATTGCGGATTGGGAACTTCACACGCACCATTGAATTGCTTCGCAGGTTTGTGCAGGTTTCCTCGCGATGTTTTCCTTCACCGCAAAGCTCGTGGTAAATTGCGCACATGAATTTCGAAAACCTCAGAGGTGCGAGCCGGGATTTGAACCCACGACCCTCTGCTTAAGAGGCGATAGATCAAACCACTAATCCACCACGGCTTCAATAATTTATTCAATAGTTCAATTAAAATATATATTTTTTTATATATCAAACACTGCTGTAGCGTTTTTAGAAATAGATTTCAGAATTATCTGCAGAACTTGGCTATTATTTTTCACGTTTATATTTTTGGTGGGATCTAGACACGCGGTAGCATGTAACGATAAGTCCAAGCTAACAAAACTGACGATGACTTATCGTATCTGCTTAATGTGTGATGGGCTTTAAGAAATTATCACAACTTATGTAAATGTTCGGAAATTAAAGGCTGTTATTATTATTATATCAATCTCAAATAAATGCAGAATAAAAGAAAGCTCAATAAGATGGTGCAAATATTCATTAAAATATCAAAGAACATTAATTAGATTCGTCATTTTCTCAAATAGATTAAAAATAAAAACTGTTCAGGTTCAGGTGAAATCGATATATTTCGACTTTGTGCCCAATACAAACTTTTCAGTACGATTTTGACTGAATTGTGGGGAATTTTGCACTGGAAACTGGTATCACCTATAAAAAAGGTCACACAATTCTAACCTAAATAATTTAATCTTTTCTTACGAAATTTTATGGATTCTCGAGTACTTACCGATGGAAAGTCACGTTATTAGGATTTTTAATCCTGCCTTTATAATTGCGGCACACTTTTATAGCACATTTGGTCATATTTCGGCACTTTTGTATTGCGCGCTCCGCATACGTCACCTACGGTGTCACAATGCAGACTGAGGGGGGAAAATGACTTATAAGCCAACAGTTGGCTTATATTTTTTGGGGACGTTTTCATGCCGCCGACGGTCCATCTAGTGTTGTATATAATCTAAGCTGAGAACCTATGGATACTTTCCGGCTCCATCATCAGATCAGCTCGACGGTAACATAATAATATTGTATTGTCACCGAACATACATAAGGATGCAAAAAATCAATTAAATTGGACATCGGGAAGTGAGACAAATTGAACTTCAAGATTTGACCCAAATATACAATACACATACATATATACATACAATTACAATTAAACAAAACTTGTAACATAAAGCCTAATAAGCTGAGGTACAGCGCGAACTATAATGTTTTTTTTTTTTCAATTTTACATAAAATAAGTTGACAACCCTAAAGCTCCTTCGGAGCGTAGGCATTTATCTTTGAAATGATGCTTAGCTTTCGTACTGCTTGTATTTATATACTGTGGCCTTGTGTACGCGCGTTTCATTGCTGTCCGCTATCTACCCTCAGACTTCTCACTGGCGACGAACTGGTACTTACCTACGATTTAAAAAAAATGGCGTTTATGGGAAATTTGTCTATTTTCGACCACAATAGCCAAGATTGGCAAATATTCTACAGCCGCCTTCAACAGTTTGTGGTACTGAATAATATTAGCGAAGATAAAAAGGGAGCGTTACTTCTAACGCATTTAGCGGATGAAACATATCGTCTGGCAGGGAACTTGACACATCCGAAGAAGATAGAAGAGGTCAAGTTCGAAGAGCTAGTGTTGGTATTGAGCAAACATTTCACGCCAAGTAGATGCACTTTCGCCGATAGGGCGAGGTTCTACGAGGCGACGCGTGAAGCGGGCGAGAGCATCGAAGCATGGGCAGCCCGAGTACGGGGACTCGCCGTTCACTGCGAGTTCGGGGCTGCGCTGGACATGCTGCTCATCGACAGGTTCGTGCTGGGACTGCGCGCCAGCGCGGAGCGCGACCGCCTGTTCGAGCAGGATGCTGCCAAGCTTACGTTCGCGAAGGCTGTGGAGCTGGCGCAGCAGGCTGAGTGTGCGCGGAGCGCGCGCGCGCTGGCCGTGCCCGCTGCGCACGCGCTAGTCAAGCAGGAGCCCGTGTACCGGGTGAGCGCAGGCCGCGCCGCCGGGCCCCGCTGTGCAGTGTGCGGACTCAAAAATCACGATGTAAACAAGTGTCGGTATAAAAATTACCGTTGCCAGTTGTGCGGAGTAAAGGGGCACCTTAAGAAGGTGTGCAGCTCGAGCAAGAAGGTCACTACGAATTGCCGGTTACATAACTTGGAAGCTAATCCAGCGTCCGAGGGTCTAGGAGAAGGCGATTGTGACACGTGCAAGGAATGTGAACTTTTTAGCCTAAGGTATGTGAATTATGCTCCAATTCTGTTAAATATTTCTGTAAACAATGTAAACTTAAACATGGAACTCGACTCGGGATCGAGTACCACCGTAATATGTAACAAATTATATAACAGCAAATTTTCTAACTTAAACTTAAATAAAAGTGATTTAAAGATGTGTTTATATAATGGTCATAAAATCACGCCTATAGGCTATTTTACTACAAAAATTACATATTTAAACCAAACCCACGAATTGAATATTTATGTGATAGAAAATGGTGGGCCGCCGTTATTAGGTCGTGATTTCATGACAAAGTTTAAGTTAAGTTTTACGGTTTCTGATAATAATTACGTACACTCAGACGCGACCTCGAGTGAGTTACAGCAATTATTGAGCGATTTTTCATGCCTGTTTAATGATGAATTGGGGAAATTTAACCCATTTAAAGTGGAATTAAAATTAAAAGAAAATGTCAAACCTAAATTTTTCAAGCCGCGTCCTGTCCCTTTTGCACTAAAAGGTCGTTTGGAGGACGAAATTGATAGACTTATGAAATTAGGTATACTTATTCCTGTGAGTCATTCGGAATACGCGACGCCAATAGTGCCCGTCTTGAAAGAAAACGGAAAAATAAAAATAGCTGGCGATTTTTCGGTTACGCTCAATAAAGACATGATTATTGATAAGTATCCTATGCCGCGCATAGAAGAAGTGTTTGCAAAGCTCGGCGGCGGTCAGCATTATACTAAGTTAGATCTCAGTAATGCCTACAACCAGTTTGTTTTGACCGATGAATCACAAAATCTTACTACAATAAGTACAACAAAAGGGCTTTACAAATATACGCGGCTTGTTTATGGCCTCGCCAATGCACCCGCGATTTTCCAACGCGCAATGGAAACGCTTTTGGTAGGTATAGACGGAGTCAGCTGTTGGCTGGACGACGTATGCGTAACGGGCCCTTCTAGTGAAGTGCATTTAGATCGCTTACGGACCGTTTTAACTAGACTGCGGAATGCCGGGTTAAAGTTACAAAGAGATAAATGCGTTTTTTTTAAGGACAGTGTAACTTACCTCGGTTACGTAATTGACAAAGATGAGTTACGGACTTGTATAATAAAAAAGTAAAAGCTTTTTCGAATGCGCCTACCCCTACTAATGTAGCAGAAGTTAAGATATTTTTGGGTGTAGTCAATTATTATCGTAGTTTTATACCTAACGCGTCGGGTATATTAAGTCCGCTTCATGATTTACTACGTGCCGATGCGGACTGGCAGTGGGGCGCCCGGCAACAGGCCGCGTTTGACAGCGTGAAGAAGGAGCTGTGTTCGGATCGCGTACTAGCGCACTTCGACCCGGCGGCGCAGTTGGTGCTGTCCGTGGACGCCGGGCCGGGGCTGGGCGCCGTGCTGGCCCAGCGCAACCCGCGCACCGGACTCGAACGTCCGCTCGCTTTCGCCTCGCGCTCTTTAAATGCTAGTGAAAAAAACTACAGTCAAATCCAAAAAGAAGCGACGGCTATAATTTTTGGGGTAAAGCGTTTCCACCAGTATTTATACGGTAGGCAAGATCCATTTATATTAAAACAGATCATAGACCTTTATTGTCTATTTTTGGCAAAAAGATAGGAATATCGGTGATGGCAGCGTCACGCTTACAGCGGTATGCTATAATTCTATCAGCGTACAACTACGTGGTTCAATATGTAAGTAGTGCAAATAATCTCGTGGCAGATTATTTTTCTCGCGCACCTCTACAATGTTTAGACACTACGAGTACTAGGGAAAAGGAAGACAATGTGTCATTTTTGAATTTCTTAAATGCCCACGTAGCACCTGTCACGTTTGAAGAGATGCGGGAAGCTACCAAAAAAGACCGCATTCTACAAACAGTAATAGCGTATATGAATAAGGGATGGCCTCGAAAAATTCAATGTGGTTCCGTTGCGCCTTATTTTTACTGCAAAACAGATCTTGAGGTTAGTCAAGGTTGCCTTTTCCGCGGTCACCGAATGTTGTTCCGACAGTGTTTCGTAAATCAATGTTACAGGAGTTGCATTCGGGGCATTTTGGCGTAGTTAACACGTTCACTGCGGTTTCGGGTCGAATAGATCACATGCACATCTATCTTGCGGTGCGGCGCAAAAATTACTTGACTTACCGCTGGTGCGGGATAAGTTTAAATAGGTTACCAACTGAGTATGAGTGAGACAGTTACTGTTTTGGAATTGCCTCTTTCAAAATAATCAGTCCCTATAAAAAAACGCAATCGGATCCTTTATGCCCTATACCGACTGAAAGGAAAAAAATAACGTTTGGTGCGGTATAGGATCTTAGTGACCCGATGCCCAATGACCCGATAACCGCACTAGATTACTGGCTATTTTATCTAGTGCAGTGCTCGTGATAGGAACAAAAGATAGTTTTCTCTGTGGGTGTTTGCAACATTAACAGACACTTGACGCTGTTTCTTGTACAATTGATATGGGTTTGGCTACAGGTAAGTGCTTTAAAATGGGGACAAAGAAACGAAATTTTTCTGGATACTATGACAAATTACGTCAAACTTTGAGCAGCAAAGATGCCGTAAATAGAGTAAAAAAAGTCAAAATTTTATGAAAATATTTTAAAAAATCTCTTTGCCGCGAAAGCTACAGTGTAACACATACATCTGATATTATTATTAAAAATAATTTTTTGCTCGATATCGATGTTTTTTGTTACCCTGCAACCCTAAAATTCTATCGACAGTTTTTTCTGTCAGTGCGTATATCGGGCATAAAGGATCCGTCAGTTTTACACATATTTTTAAATAGTATTGAGTGATTGCATCTATTTACGAACTTAACTGTACCAAGAGCAACTCTATAACTACCTATTATATAATTCAAATATTACCAACATTCATCATACCTATGTAGATAATGACCTTTTTTGACGAGCATGTCAAACAGGTCCTTTCGACCCGCAAACGCTCTAACAAAAAGTCGAATGTCGGATCTTATATACCCTATGACGCACCGATTCAAAGTCTTCGAAATTGTTTCCCGCAGTGAACGTGTTAAAACAAAAAGTATCGCTCGAAGTAAAATGTGGTGGCCAAAACTAGATTTGGACATAGAACGTTGGATAGGCTCATGCGCCGCCTGCTCAGCTGTGCGGCCCGCGCCCCCGCGCGCCGCGCCCGCGCCCTGGCCGCGACCGCCCGCCGCGTGGCATAGGATACACATCGATTACATGACTATCCAACAGAAAGTGTACCTAGTAGTTATAGATGCGTACAGTAAGTGGCTTGAATGTTTACACATGAATGCTGGTACCTCGACTCGAGCTCTGATAACTAAACTAAAAGAATTGTTTTCACGATTTGGCTTGCCGAAGCTTATTGTATCTGATAACGATGTAAAAATAAATTCGTTGGAATTTAACACTTTTTGTAAAATGAATGGCATCCGGTACGTAACATCGCCGGTTTATCATCCAATTAGTAACGGACAAGCTGAAAATTCTGTAAAAACCTGTAAAAAAATGATTAAATGTATTCTTGAAAATAATAATTCTCACAGCGATGTAAGTGAGAAATTATTAGGGTTATTATTTGAAAACCGAAACACCCCGCATTGTTCTACAGGTGAGGCACCAGCAAAGTTGATGCTGGGTCGTACCTTACGATCACGGCTTGACCTCATATTACCGCAGCCTTGTACTTGTACAGAATTTCTTCCTAGTGAAAAAATTGATTGTAGAAAATTTAATATAGGAGATAAAATATGGTTGAAATGGTTTACAGATAGGAAAGAGACGTGGACGTTAGGTATAGTAAAAAAAATAATTGGTAATCGAATGTACGAAATATATGTAACTGATCATGATGTTTTGTGCAAGCGCCATGTTGATCAAATGACAAAATTTACAGGTAGCCAAATAACTGGCAATGATGGTGCGGTCGTAAACGACACGAGTGTTTGGGTACCGCCGCCAGCACCGGCACCATCACCACCGCCGCCGCTTCTGGCGGCGTCACCCCAAGCCCCTACGCCCGAGGTCAATGAGTCGGATCTACAAATTGACGGTCATAGTAGTGATGAGCTCAATGAACAAAATGATGCGAGAATGTCGCATGAGGAAAGGGCGCAAAATGTCGAGCCGACGTTGTCAGATGTCGTAGACGACACAGATACTATTGAGCCAATCATGCCTGTGACAGAGTCCGTAGTAGACGGTGACCCCGTACCATCACGACCAAGGGGACCTACGCTAAGACCTAGACATAAGAAAGTAGATTATAAGAAGTTTTGTTAAGATAAAATAAACATTATTCTGTCTCCTTGTTACCAGGTGCCAGAAATTAGTGAAGGAGGAGTGAAGTGTATATGTGTGCGTGCACGCACACCACGGTCATTGTACCGATTCAAGCCTTCACATCGGTCAAATTCACAAATATAAATAATTATATTATATTATTACGAGCATATTAAACTCAAATGATTTATTTAATCTCAGCTCGGACAAAGTCGCGAGAAAAAGCTAGTTTACTGGCACGTAATAAATCGACACATTTTATGAGTTTCAAAACATTCCTTAGCTGGGACATTGAAGGGCCGATATGGTTACAAGTGGCATAAAAAAATGTCATAGTGGAAACTGAAAACAGTAAACTATTTTGCCTTGCTTGTACGCTGCATGTGAGCGTTGAGCCTGTGTCTATGCGACACTTATATATGATTTCATACAGAATACGCCTTTCATATAAAATAATAAATATACATATGTTACAAGGCTATCGCAGTACTTATCATCAAACTAATGATCACATTTGGTTATAAATATAAACCAATGTTCATATTAATTTACTTCTGGCTTTAATATACACTTTAACTGAATGTTCAGTGAATAGTCCTCGCAGTCGTTCAGAGGTTGGCTGGAAGAGATTCCTTGCAGAGAAGAGATCATTATTGCACAGATGTTTCGCCATTTGTCAATTATTAGTTGAATAAATAATTACTAGATAATTACTAGATAAATACTATAATGATGGTTCAGTATAATCTATCATAATTTATATAGTTCATCTGATTTTATCAGTGACCTACATATCAATCATTGTATTTACACAGTGAAAGGCCACATAATCTTTACATAATATATTGGTTCTGTACACAATAAGAAAATTATATCATGATAGTAAAAATTAAATACTCATGATACTGACTGGGCTGAACAAAGCAGCAGCATTCGTTCGTTTACTAGAGTTGGCCTACTGTTTTTATTTCTTACTGTGTTAGTTTGCTTTGGTTTTGGAGCTTGAGGGTCGAAAGGGGTGTCGTGGAAGGGCAGTCAAGTCATGGAAGTGAGAGTGGAGAGTCAAGTCATGGTAGTGAGAGTTGAGAGTCGAGTTGTGTTTTAAGCAAAAGATTAATTTAATTTAATTAAGTGAAACCGGCTCACATAGTTTTGATTATTAGTGCTTATTATTGTTATTTTGTGTTCTGTGATGGCGAATTCCTACTTGGTGATATCGATTTTGTTTACAATAGATTGCTGTTATTACAATTTAAAATCTGTCATTTGCTGAGATAAAATACGAGCAAATTAGTACTTATAAATTTTACCAAGACTTACTTAAAGCAGGATACGACCAAAAGCGATCCATAGTTGTCTTTACCTAACCACGGGAAGATTAACTACTTGTGCTTTATTTATTTATTGGTTTACAACTGATTATTATTTTATCAAGTTATATCAGTCTGAGTTAATGACAGATTACTGACAGAATTTATCTAAAACTTTGGTCTTAATTGTGAGATTTTATGACTCTATTAATCTTTGCTTTATTTTTAATTGCATTATGGGTGTATATATTTTATACTTCTTAGATCCCATTATTTACATTTGAAACCAGTGATGATTAGATTACAACAGTTTCTATAAGTACCTAATTATTTACATTAATTAAAACAAAGAAACACCCAAATATTTATTAAAGTAGTTTTCCTTCTGAACCTACATAAAAGGTCAGCATAGGGTAATTAGAGACCTAGGAAACCTGGTTTCTTGCATCCTCTTTCCCTTTGATAAACTGTGACGTAACTTACCGACTATTGACAAGTAAATTCAACTGTCTTGTGTTGGAGTCTCTTAGGGTCTATGGAACGAGAGACACAGCTACTGGTAAATGGCCAGGGAGAAAACTCCAGGGCGGAGGTGGGGCCCTAGCCTTGACACAAAACATAATTGCTTATTTTCCTTCATAATTACCTACTGTGTACAATTTTAATAAATGTTCATTTTCAGGTAATATAGTGACAGTCATTTTTATTACAAATTTTATAGTTATTACGTTCCATTTATGTTTAGTGAGATTGTTCTTTATTGGATAGGTTTTATTCATAGACATCCCTTACTTCTACTAAACGAGCTTGGTTTACTATTCAAAACGTAGGACACTAGACGATCACATGGCCAAAACAATTTTACTTCTTACTTGTCCTTTAGTACTTGTCCGCATTAAATTTCCCTTCAAATTATTTTAATACTTGTCCGGAATTATCACTTGTCCGGATTTTATTAGATTTTTAATTCATACGTGTTTAAAAAAAAAACTAGATAATATTTATTAATTATAATTTAAATTAGGGGGGCGATTACAATTTGATGATTGTTATTAAATAAAAAACTAATATTTATTAATTATTATAAATTAGGGGGGTGTTACATCATGTAACGAGTGACGTATTAGTATTAAACTAGCTTTGCCTTGTGTACGCGCGTTTCATTGCTGTCCGCTATCTACCCTCAGACTTCTCACTCCAACCCGAGCCTACTTTTTCAATGGAGCAAGTGATGAATTTACTAACTACAGTGACGAAGCAAGCGGCTTCGAGCGCAGCTACAGCCGCGATCTCTGCCATTCCTGCACCACGCGATCGCAACAGCAACTTCTACCTGCCACCGTTCGACCCAGATATTCGGTCCCACGATATCAGGGATTGGTGTGCGAATGTTGACGAAACCATAACTACTTTCAACATTTCACCCCAAGAAGCACGCATGAAGGCTATTCTACAACTAAAAGGACGAGCGAAGACGTGGGCCGACACCTGGTCCCTACGATCTACCACGTGGCAACAAGTGAAAGAAGATCTAATTCGGACGTTTGGGAAGGAGTTCCGGTATGCTGACGACGTTCACAAGTGGCGCGCCTACACATCGGATCAAGCTGCTAGTTACGCTGAGTACGCGACTACCGGGTGGACTCTCTTCAAGCAGGTTCGGCCGGAAGCTTCGGACGCTGAAGTGATCGACGCTCTGATAACCGGTATTTATCCTGAACATATTAGGTCGGAATTGCTTAGGAATACGCCTGACTCTTTGCCCAAGCTAGTTTCTGTACTGAAAACATACAGAAAACGAAAATTTGAGAGTACCGACAAACCTAATAATAGTTTTAATAAAAAGCCGCGAGTATCCGAAACCATCACGAAGGGTGGTGACCAAGCTGTTACTTGCTTCAAATGTAACAAACCTGGTCATCGTTTTCGGGACTGTAAGGAAACTCCCACTCCTTCTAAATCAAATACCTCCCAAGATAGACGGTCCTAATGGTTCTGTAAAGTCAGTTGAGTGCAAATATTGTCATAAAATGGGTCATGTAGAAAACAATTGTTTTCGAAAACAAAATAATGAACGTAATTTGGCTTTAAAAAATAAAACTGTTAATTTTTGTAATTCTGTGAATCGCAGTACTACCAGAGTGAAAATCGGTGCCAAACTATACGATTGCATGTTTGATACAGGTGCCGATTGTTCGCTGATTCGGCAACGCTTTTCTGGTTCGATTCCAGGAAAAAGAAAGACTGTTGATGTTACATTTATGGGGATTGGCGGTTGTCCAGTGCGTTCAACACAAACTATCACAATAATTGTTGAGATTGATGAAGTTAGCGTTGAGTTAGAATTTTATATAGTTGGAGATACTCAGACTCAGTTTGACATGCAGATAGGTTATGATCTCTTACAAATCCCTGGGCTTAGTGTAACTTTGACCAATACTGGGATCTCAGTAAAACAAGATCCTGCACATGTTGTAAAAAATGTGAATGAATGCACTAGTTCAGACACCTCTTTTAACTTTGACACTGATATCACAGACCAGTTTTTACTTGATAAACTGACAAATATTGTGAATAACTTTAAACAAAGTTTTACAACTGGAAATAAAGTTTCAAAGGTAAATACAGGTGAATTAGAGATCAGACTTAAGAACCCCGACAAAATTGTACAGCGCAGACCTTATAGATTATCTCCTATAGAACGAGAAAAGGTAAAAGCTATTATAGATGATCTCAAGTGTAATGGCATAATCCGTGACAGTTCTTCTCCATTCAGCAGCCCGATTCTGCTTGTAAAGAAAAAAGATGGCTCTGACCGGCTCTGTGTCGATTTTCGGGAACTTAATGCCAATACCCTTAGAGATCATTATCCTTTACCCCTGATTGCGGATCAAATAGACAAATTGGGCAAGGCGCGTTACTTCACATGCCTCGACATGGCCGCGGGGTTTCACCAGATACCTATTTCTGAAAAGTCGATCGAGAAGACGAGTTTTGTGACCCCTGACGGCCAGTATGAGTTCTTGCGAATGCCTTTTGGCCTATGTAACGCGCCTTCAGTCTACCAGCGTGCGATAAATAAGGCGTTAGGTGACTACAAAGATAAAATTGCCCTTGTTTATATAGATGATGTACTGATTATGTCTAAAACTGCTGAAGAAGGTTTGGATAATCTAAATCTTGTACTTAAAAGATTGACAGATGCAGGATTTTTCCTAAATGTTGCCAAATGTTCGTTCTTAAAGACCTCTGTACAATTTTTGGGTAATGTTATTGAAAATGGCACTGTAAAGCCCAGTCCCTTGAAAATACAAGCTTTGTCCAATTCGGCTGTTCCAAAGAATGTGAAAGAACTTCGCCAGTTCAATGGTTTGGCAAGCTATTTTAGGAAATTTATTCCTAATTTTTCTAAAATTATGATTCCGCTTTACGAGCTGACGAAATCTAACACACCGTGGAACTGGACAGAAGCACAAGAAAAGGCTAGACTAGAGATAATTAGCCGTTTAACGTCATCCCCATTATTGACGATATTTGACCCCGACTTACCTACTGAATTGCATACCGACGCTAGCGCTCTTGGTTATGGTTCAGTGTTAATACAGAGACAAAACCAGATTCCTCATGTCATTGGCTATTTTAGCATGAGAACGACCAGTGCGGAGAGCAAATATCACTCATATGAGCTCGAAACACTGGCCGTCGTCAAATACATTCAGCATTTCCGCCACTTCCTGTATGGTCGTTCATTCAAGGTCGTCACCGACTGTAATTCCCTTAAAGCCTCCAGACACAAGAAGGAGCTGACGCCCAGGGTACACCGTTGGTGGTCTTTTCTACAGTCGTTTCAGTTCGAAATAGAGTATCGCAAAGGCGAAAAACTAGCAAATGCCGATTATTTTAGTAGGAACCCGGTCGATATGACTAGCCCACTTAAGGCAGTAGCCGATACTGTTTGTATGTCGCGCACTGTTCATACGTTACGTTTCTCTGTTAATGCTTCAACCCTTGACCATAATTGGTTGCTTATCGAACAAAAGCGTGACCCTGTACTCAAGGATATTGTCAATCAGTTACAGTCTGACTCCATACCTAAAAATCTCGCAGACACTTACGTTATTTTGAAAGATAAATTGCTGAGACGTAAAGTACAAATAGAAAATAAAACGCGAAAACTGATTATCGTACCTCGCAGTTACCGTTGGAATCTTATTTCACATTATCACAATTCACTTCAACATTTTAGTTGGGAGAAGGTAGTTGCAAAAATACGTGAGCAATATTGGTTTCCCAGTATGTCAAAATTGGTTCGAAAATTTATTGAAAATTGTGTTAGTTGTAGGGTCAGGAAAGGAACCTCAGGCGCTAGACAAGTTTCTTTGCATCCAATTGACAAAATTTCAATACCTTTTCACACTGTGCACGCAGACATAACCGGTCAAATGAATGGAAAGCGTAGTCGCCCCGAATATGCCTTTGTTTACATAGACGCCTTTACTAAATATGTCCATTTAGTGTATTCAAACGACCGCACGTCAGAGTCTGCTATTAGATGTTTTCGCGAAGTCATTACAATTTTTGGCACTCCCACTAGACTGATAACTGACCAAGACAAAAGCATGACATCTTTAGATTTCAAAAAAATTTGTCAAAATTACGGTATAGAACATCATGTTGTCGCAAAAGGGGCCAGTAGGGCAAATGGTCAGGTGGAACGCATGATGAAAGTCATTAAAGATAATATGTCAGTGGTGGAGCTTGATAAGCCTTGGCACAACTCCATTCAAGATTTACAATTGGCTATAAACTGTACAGTATCGAAAAGTACCGGTAAAAGTCCAATGGAGTTATTACTGGGCAGAAAATGCTCTCCGCCTGCCATCAAGCTCCTCCAAATCGATGATGATGAACCAGTCGAAGATCTCATAGCAGTTAGGAATGCTTGTAAAGAGAGGATGGACGAGCGATCTGTTCAGGACAAAAATTCGATTTGATAAGGGTAAAGCTCAAGTCAAACATTATCGTGTTGGAGACTACGTCCTAATGCGTATTCACGAACGTCATACTACAAAATTAGGACCAAAATTTGAGGGCCCTTGTAGTGCTAAATGCACTACCAAGCCCTAAATATATGGATTAATAACAATAACTAGGCGTTTTAAGGTTAACAATGACAAAGCCGCCATTCTCGCTAACTAACATTTTCTGCAGCAAAGACATATCTGATTTACATTCCTCATGCCTTAGTTATTAATAAAAGCAGCTTTCTAAACAGGAATACATAATATCTGAGCTTTAAACGAGAATAACAAAGGCGACATCTTGGCCCGCGGTTTAGGCGATTTTGTGCTCGAACCGCTGGACAGAATGATGCAGTGTTATATATATTTAGAATCAGAAAAATAAGATCTAGACGACTAGCGTATTAGTTTGGCGAATTTTGAGAATAATTAGAAAATTTATTATTTTCGCGGCAGTTTGAAAACAGATAGTGAAGTACCTGACAGCTAGGTCCGACAAACGCCAGTCGAGAATTTTATGGACTAAGGATTATTATTAAATTTAGCAGCTCCCGCGAGGTCTTAATAACGTGTGTTTACATAAAAACATCTCGCGGATCTACTATATAAGAAATAGTTAAATTAGCTTGCATTGTTTACATACGACTAAGATTTAAGTCGATCGATTTACAATCAATATCGAACGTTTTGGTCCCGGCCTAGTAAGAAGATGACAATCAGTCACGATCCGGAACCCGCGCGAAGCGCACGCCGCTCGGTGCGCCGTTTTTGACAGCTGTGACGTCTGTCGTAGCTGGTGCTGTTTGTCTACCGCTCGTAGAAGATGTGAAGTGTGGACACTAGCGGTGTCGTATCGCGAAGTGGTGTAATGGTGGCCCCAAGGGCGTTTCTTTAGTGACTTTTCAAGCGACTTCTTCGGTCTTCGGGTTGGTTCCGGGCGTGGCCCACAACATGGCAGGGCTTTTGCGTGGCGCCGCCACGCGAGGCGATTGCCCGACGCGCGAGACGCGTCTGTGACGCGCGCGCTGCCGTAGGCCTCCGCGAGGAGTGTCCCGCGCGCCACCCCGGCGCGCGGCACGACGCCAAGGCGACGCGCCGTCCTTCGGCGGAAGACTCTGCGCTGCAAAGTGCTCGCCGTCCACGGCGACAGCAGGATGCTTGTGACGCGCGCGTGATGCGCGTGCGTTTGTCTAAGGCAAACCTGACTCACTGGGTTACATATCAACGCACAGCTCTAACCGCTGGGCCTAGAAACTTGAAATTTGGTACAGGGGTTCCTTTTATGATGTAAGTGAGCACTAAGAAAGGATTTTTGGAAATTCATCCCCTAAAGGGGTGAAATAGGGGGGTGAAGCTTATATGCAATTTTCTCATTTCTGGACTTAGAAGTATGAAAATAAGTGTACAAGTTTTTGATTACAATTGAAAATTATCTGTTTAGATGAAATGGATAAAATACCCCCCTAAAGGGGTAAAATAGGGAGGTAAACTTTGTATGGAAATTTTCTCATTTCTGGACTTAGAAGTATGAAAATAGGTGTATAACTTTTTATTACAATTGAAAATTATCTGTCTAGGTGAAATGGATAAAATACCCCCCTAAAGGGGTAAAATGGGGGGTTAAGTTTGTATGGATTTTTTTTTCATTTCTGGACTTCGAAGTATGAAAATAGGTATATAAGTTCTCGATTACAATGAAACATTATTTGTGTAAGTGAAATAGATAAATTTCCCCCCTAAAAGGGTAAAATGGAGGGTAAAGTTTGTATGAAATTTTCTCATTTCTAGACTTAGAACTATGAAAATAGGTATATAAGTTCTCGATTACAATCAAAAATTATCTACATATATGAGATGGATAAAATTTCCCCCTAAAGGGGTAAAATGGGGGGTGGGGGGTAAAGATTGTATGGAATTTTTCTAATTTCAGTATGAAAATTGGTATACTTACTGTTATCAGAAGATAACAAATAAATATGATCTGCGTAGGCAAAGATAAAGAAAGAAGAAGTAGCGTTCGACTTATTAGGGGGAGTTTCTATGAGACTTCCTTATTTCTACACTAAAATTAAAAAAAAAAAAAAAAAAAAAAAAATTGTTTATTTAGCAAAGGACACTTGTTACAGTACATGAAATTTATCCATCAGACTCCAAACTAGGCTGAGCCTGTATCTTGGTAGCCTGCGAGTGTGTTTAACAAAATTAGCTGAAGTGTGACAGAATTTATTATATTTATTACAAACTAGTTATATATTAAAAAACAACGAATTTGCGATTGCAGTGTGTTTATGTTTGTGTACGTGTCGTGTGTTTGTGTATGTGTGTGAGGGGAAGGGGTGAGGAGGGGCTTGAGTTGTAAAGAGGTAATTCTAATACATTTCAAACAAGGTTTTCGGTCTCAGAATATGAAATTGTTAGCAACCATTTATTCACCACTTTTTTTGCATTAGCAAGGGAAAGCAGCTTGATGTCAAGAATCTTGCAGATGTTGTTATATACGTACGGGTGGCTGTAATCAGGGCATCTTCTGGCCATAGCTGATCTAAGTGGCGGCAGTGGGGCTTTAAAAATTCGCTTGCCCAGGAGTTCCACATACTTTGAAGACTTAAGAAGGCTTTTATGGGTTCGTGACACCGCCTTCATTATATGAAGCTGGCGTACAGTCAGCACTCCACTTTCTCTGTAAAGACTATCAGTGGGGTATCTAAACGGTTTCTTCATCATGACCTTTAATACCGCTCTTTGTGCCCGCTCTGCAGCCAGCATGTGACACTTGGCGGCGCTGCCCCAGATGGCCACTCCGTATTGCAGAATAGACTGACAGAGAGCGTAATATACCAGTCGAAGCACATCTGGTGCAGCGCAGCCTCGTAATCGCTTCATCACGTAGACCAGTTTCCTAGTTTTAGAAGCAAGCGAAGTCACATGTTGCTTAAAGGAGAGATGTTGGTCAAAAATAATCCCTAAGTACTTCACATGTTGCCGCCTTTCAATTTCTCTACAGGCACAGACACGTTTGGGCCCAGGAAATGGTAAAGCTGCAGTGTAGTGTACACATGAATGATATTTAATAGCTACATCCACAGGCGGTAATGACGCTGCTATCTTTGAAAAAGCTACAAAGTTAGTCTTTTCTACATTCAAAGTCAGTAAGTTGGAGTTCAGCCACGACGCTACTTTAGCAAGAGCATTCTCAGCACGACAATATGTTTCCTCCCACGACTTTCCACAAACGATTATGACGGTATCGTCCGCATAGCAGATCAGCTTTACATTAGGGATGTCAATGTTCAATATATCGTTGATATACAGTGTAAAAAGTGTCGGGCCGAGTACACTTCCCTGTGGGACACCAAAGACTACAGGGAGTCTGTCGCTGGTGTTATCCCCAATTTTTACCATCTGACCTCGGTTGTTTAGATAGCTGTCAAACCAATTTAGAGCTGTGCCTCTTATACCCATGTGTTCCAACTTCTTAAGAAGGATGGTCACGGAGACCGTGTCAAAGGCCTTGGCTAGGCCTTCACTTTTAGGGAGAAATTTTATCCATTTCGCTTACACAGATAATTTTTAATTGTAATCGAGAACTTATATACCTATTTTCATACTTCTAAGTCCAGAAATGAGAAAATTTCCATACAAACTTTACCCCCCCCATTTTACTTCTTTAGGGGGGTATTTTAGCCATTTCACCTAGACAGATCATTTTTAATTGTAATCAAGAACTTATACACCTATTTTCATACTTCTAAGTCCAAAAATGACAAAATTGCATATAAGCTTCACCCCCCCATTTCACCCCCTTAGGGGATGAATTTCCAAAAATCCTTTCTTAGTGCTCACTTACATCATAAAATGAACCTCTGTGCCAAATTTCAAGTTTCTAGACCCAGCGGTTTGGGCTGTGCGTTGATATATAACCCAGTCAGGTTTGCCTTTTATATATATAAGATTGACCAGCCTAATTTTTAGAAAGAAAGAAAGAAAGAAAATACATTTATTTAACGCCATAAAACAAACATAGAAATAAACATGAAACAAATAAAGACATACATGACGCTAATTTTCCCATTTCTGGACTTTGTACTATGAAAATAGGTGTATAAATTCTCGATTACAATTAAAAATTATCTGTGTAAGTGAAGTGATAAAATACCCCCCAAAAGTGTAAAATGGGGGGGTAAAGTTTGTATTGAAATTTTCTCATTTCTGGAATTAGATTTATGAAAATAGGTATATAGGTTCTCGATTACAATCAAAAATTATCTGATTATATGAAATGGATAAAATTACCCCCTAATGGGGTAAAATGGGGGGGTAAAGTTTGTATGGGAATTTTCCCATTTCTGGACTTAGAACTATGAAAATAGGTGTTTAAGTTCTCGATTACAATTTAAAATTATCTGTCCAGATGAAATGGATAAAATTCCCCCCCTTAAGGAATAAAATGGAGGGTAAAGATTATATGGCAATTGTCTCATTTCTGGATTTAGATTATTTTAGATATATGAAAAATATAGGTATATATAGGTATACAAGTTTTCGTTTATAATTAAAAACTATCTATGTAGGTAAATGGATAAAATACCCCTAAAAGGGTAAAATGGGGGGTGAAGTTTGTATTGAAATTTTCTGATTTCTGGACTTAGCAGTATGAAAATTGCTATTAGATAAGTATACATATTATTGGTATTAAGGGTCCTGATAACAAATAAAAATTATCTCCGTAGGCAAAGATAAAGAAAGAAGAAATAGCTTTCGACTTATTAGGGGGGAGTTTTTATGAGACTTCCTTATTTCTACACTAAAAATATGGCTGGTCACCATTTAAAATGATCCGTATGGTGTTGACGACTTCAATAAGGGAGGGGGTTTTTCATACAATATGGAGGTTAATTAAATAAAACATATAGCCTGATAACTAAAGTACACGCGGACGAAGTCGCGGGCAAAAGCTAGTAAAACATATAGCCTGATAACTAAAGTACACGCGGACGAAGTCGCGGGCAAAAGCTAGTATTTAAAATAATCCGTATGGTGTTGGCGACTTCAATAGGGGAGGGGGTTTTTTATAAGTACAAAATGTAAAACTAAATGTGGAAATTAAATTTATATTTAAAATGATGTGTTAAATAAATTTGCAAATAATTATGCAGTACTTAACTTAGCAATTACTCATCGGGTTGTGTATAATAAAAAAATTATAACAAAAAATAGAACCGACTACAAAAAAACCATGAAAATAATTTTCTACCAGCCTGAAGTCGGTGCCTCAGCACGAGCCAGCAGGAGTGGACCTATAATCGTCTACCTCATCTACAACTATACGAGTAAATGGCTTCAATCACTCCTGCTGGCTCGCGCTGAGGCACCGACTTCAGGCTGGTAGAAAATTATTTTCATGGTTTTTTTTTGTAGTCGGTTCTATTTTTTGTTATAAATTTTTTTTTTCACGCTTTTTAGTGTAAAACATCTAAGATAAAATAGTTTAATGTCAACAGCTCGTCACCTATTACGAAAAATTGCTTTTTCCGATGCAGAGACGTTCATTATTGAGGAGTCCTGGTGCTTCACCACCCATTCCATTTCGCCATATCCGTTCCGAGGAGCATAAATTGCTTAGCAACTGAGTTAAAGCAATTGAAATTCAACCCATGAAATACTTGTTATTGAGTAGTAACTCCGATGGTCAACTGTGGTCTTCATCATCAGTCCACTTCACCAAATGATGATTTTCAAGAGCAAATGCTCGAGTTACTACTAAATATATCAAAATTACCATAGGTGTCCCTACAACATTTGAAGAGTTCCCTCGATTTCCTTAAGATCCAATCATCAGATCCTGATTTGGTGCTTATGGGACCTAATTGAAAGCATTCCTAGACGAACGCAAAAAAATAATTTCAAATCGGTTCATAAATGACGGAGTTCTGAGGTAACAAACATAAAAAAAAAAAAAATACAACCATCATAAACTAGCTTCAAAACTAAATAAAGATTAGCTAGGAATATTATGTAATTAATTGTAAAATTGTTATGAAATAAACAGATATTTTTTTTTTTTTAACTGGTAAAAAATATTGTTTATAGCGAAGTTAGTAATATAGTAAACTATCACCTATCGTTTACGGCAGTACTTCGCTATAAAAACAGATATACAGATGTCACAATTATAACGGGGGTTAGTTAAAGCATATGCCCTGATAACTAAAGAATACGCGGACGAAGTCGCGGGCAAAAGCTAGTTTTATTATAAACATTCCCGAGACCAGTCGCCGGCGGCGCTTGACGAACTATGCCGAGGAGCGTACGGCGATGCCGGAGCGCCGCTGCCGCTCGCCACTCAGCCACAGGCCTTAGCGCGCGAAGCCCGCGTCATTTTTTCTAAACATCTCACCTCCGCGCAAGACGACCGCTGCGCTAATCTTATTTTTTCTAACAAATACTTTGAATTATATGTAAAGTGAGTGCTGTTACGTCCCATTGTTGGGAACACCCTACCGGGTGAAGAATCCGAACACCCTACCGGGTGAAGAATCCGATCACCCTACCGAGTGAAGAATCGCCTCACACCCTACCGGGTGAAGACCCACCTAGAAGACGTCATCGGCAACTTGGCTCATCACGTATCCACACGGCTGCTTCACCACCAGGCCCTCCGAGTCGAGCTCCGTACCGCCGAGGGGCGTACGGTACCAAGAAGGAACGGCCACTCTCGCACACACCAGACATCTAAATAGTCACAGCCCTGCCGAGCTGCCTAGAGGCAACCGAACTCCCCCCCCCCCTCCCTGAGCTAACTAATCTTATAACTATTAAAATTTGTAAAACTTATAAACTATTAAAAGGTATAAGACTTAAAACTAGTTAATCTTAAAACTTAAAAATAATAATAAATCGTAAATTACTAGTTAGTAACTTTTAAAACTTAAAATTAGTATAGTTTTTTAAGTAATAGTGAATATTTAATTATTGAAATAAACCACTTTATTTTATTAAATTCTTGTTTCTTTGTTTTCGTGATAGGTACCCCCATTCTTAATAGGGACCCACTAGTCACGTGACATAGTTTACAGATGCCGCCACATTACAGCATGTTGTGGCATGCGTTAGTACTGTAGTAGGACAAGTACTTTACAAATGCCGCTACATTATAGCATGTTGCGGCATACATTTGTAGTACGGTAGCACTGATACTGTACAGGTGCCACTACGTTACAGCATGTTGCGGCATACGTTTGTACTGCGGTAGCACTGGTAGTTTGCAGATGCCGCCACATTACAGCATGTTGTGGCATACATTGATTGTAGACGACGCCGCTCTGCACCTGAAAAATAAAAGCCTAACTGTTGACGCCCTCTGGTGGTGTCAAGCGTCAAGCACACGTTGAAGACGAGAACCGCACGAGGGCGCTGCAATCGCGACGGTGTCAATGTCACTTTGCCTTTCACTTTTTACTTCTACTACCGTGACTTGCGCAAAATTTTTTGATAGCGAGACAAGACCGCAAAATGAAGAATTAAATCAGAATTTAGAGTCGCGTGAGGCTTTCGAGTCGCAGTATTACCGAATTATGGCTCAAGCCACAAAATTGATTGATGATAATGCGGTGGCTGTGACTACGAACGAAGCGAACAATTCCAATTGCTCTTCTCTAAATTCGTGTCCGGTTAAATTGCCTACCATTTCTTTGCCATCATTCGACGGTTCGTACGAACACTGGCTCGAGTTTAGGGACACTTACACGTCGCTAATACATAACTCGAAAGATATTGGTGCGATTCAAAAATTCCACTACTTACGTTCGGCCCCTCACAGGTAACGCTTTGCAAGTAATTAAATCTTTAGAGTTTTCGTCGGTGAACTATAATATCGCTTGGGAATTGCTGGAGAACAGATATAACAACCACAGGGTACTCACACACACTTACGTAAAGTCATTGTTCACAACACAAGCTTTAACAAAAGAATGTCCTTCACAAATTAGGAGGTTGGTCGATTCCGTCCTACGTAACCTTCGCGCTCTTAACACACTAGGCGAGCCCACGGACTCCTGGGATACACTTATTATTTATTTGGTCGTCACAAAACTAGATTCAGTAATAGAGCGTGAATGGGAGAAGTATAAGGGCTCGATTAACCTAACACAAAAAAGCGATACGTCATCTAAAATCACGCTGACTGATTTACTAGACTTTTTAAGAAACAGAGCTGATATGTTAGAAGCTATAAAATCAAATCACACAAAAAACACGCACACACATACACAAGAAGTTAAAAAGTTATTTACAAATCAGCCGCCTCAATTACAACACTCACGATACGTATCACAAAGTTATGTTTCTAGTTCCGCAGGCACTCACGCGACTAAACCGAACTCTAAACGTACTTTTGTTAAAACTTGTCCTATGTGTAATGGCAATCATCCATTGTATTCTTGCACTAGCTTCTTGGATCTGTCTGTTGACGAGAAAACGCGCTTACTTAACGACAAGAAGCTATGCCTAAACTGCATGAGGTCGGGTCACACTGTTGCTACATGCCTATTCGGCCCATGCAAAATATGCCATAAAAAACACAACAGTCTTATACATAGTTCAAGCAATGACACCGGCGCCGCGTCCACATTTGCGATAACTGATGCACCTGTGACGACAGCAGCTAATCATTCACACACACAATGCAATTATAATACGCACGACGCTAGGAATGCAAGCGACCCACACACACACACTCAATCATTGCAATCGGTCCTGTTATCCACAGCACTAGTGGACATTACCGATTGTAATAATATTAATCACCGGGCGCGAGTACTTTTAGATAGCGGTAGTCAACATTGTTTTGTTACTCAATCATTCATCACACAAATAAACGCACCTATCATACAGTCCACTCACAAAGTTACGGGCGTAGGTCAGTCTGTCACACAGTGCACACAGTCTTGTCAGGTTTACCTACGATCTATAACGAGTGAGTATCATACACGCATCAATTGTATGATACTTCCTTGCATCACACAAAAGCTACCGTCGGCTCACATAAATGTCAACAGTCAAAACGTTAAAATTACCACAAAATATCCAGCTCGCCGATCCTACATATTACAAACCATCACAGATTGATATGTTGATCGGCGCAGATATTTTCTGGGAATTAATAAGTGACGGCCACGTTAAATTGTCGAGCGGGCCACATTTATTAAATACAAAGCTGGGATGGATAATCTCAGGCCCATTATACACACAAACATCAAACACTAAACAAAAATTATCGAAACAAACACAATGTCATTTTACACACACAGACACACAATCAATAGACACACAACTTCGCAAATTTTGGGAAATTGAGGAGGTTTCAAGGGTAGGCGACGGGTTGACGGCGGAGGAGCGCGCTTGCGAACAGCTGTTTACTAGTACCTCAGATGAAATAAAAAGTAAAGATAGAGCGCTACGAACAACGAAGTGAGGCCGGTCAAACTACACCAATCCGTGTGCTTACACAGTGGCACGCACACACTTGCAACCAAACTACACCAAAACATTGTTACTTAGCAACGCATTCTCGTGGAGCACAACGTATTTTAACTTCGGCTAATATCACTAATAATGCCAAATTGCGCAGTGAAAGGGTGTAAAAACTATTCGTCCAAAATAAAAAGCAGGATGGAATCACTTTTTACACGTAAGTAAACTTGAAAACCAATATTTTCAATAAAACCGGCCAAGAGCGTGTCGGACACGCCCAAAATAGGGTTCCGTAGCCATTACAAAAAAATTAAGTAATATTTTTCTAAGGATTTCGTATTTTATACGGAATCTTCCAAGTTTAGGTATTTTATACCTTACGCTGCTATTTACTCATAAACTACTAATAATTCTCAAGCAAACATAGCCGTTATAGTTTTCCTTGAAAGTTTGATATACTGACTACCATCCTGATTTTTTTCAAATTTTTCCACCCAGCGGTTTAGATTTTAGAGGGGGGGGGGGGGACGCTCGATTTTAATGAAAATTTGCACTTTAAAGTTGAATATTTCACAAACGCTTTACTGAATCGAAAAATCGTTTTAGCAAACCCCTAATGGTTTTAAAATACCTATCCAACGATACCCCACACTATAGGGTTGGATAAGAAAAAAAAAATCACCGCCACTTTACGTCTATGGGAGGTACCCTAAAAAAAAAATGTTTTTGAATTTTTAATTATACTATTTTGTTGGCATAGTTTACTTATATATCCGTGCAAAATTACAGCTTTCTAGCATTGATAGTCCCTGAGCAAAGCCGCGGACGGACAGACAGACAGACAGACGGACAGACAGACAGACAGACATGGCGAAACTATAAGGGTTCCGTTTTTGCCATTTTGGCTCCGGAACCCTAAAAATTGAAATAATTTTGATTAGGACTCAAAACGTCAACACTAGTGTTGCCATTATAATAATTGTCGTTACCTTATTATTGGGTAAAAGCCGCCTGTGTAATACAATATTATGGCAACACCGGCGTTCGCACACATATTTATAAAACCGGCCTCACTCAACTGTTCACCGCGATCCATCTTTACTTTTTATTTGATCTGAGACTAGTACAACACAGCGCCTAGATAATGGCCGGTTTTCCGTACGTATACCTATGCGCGAAACAGCTGATGAGCTCGGCGATACCTACGCTATAGCAAAAACCCGCTTCCTATCATTGGAACGTAAACTCGATCGTAACCCAGAATACAAAACGATGTACACTAATTTTATGCGTGAATATATAACTTTAGGTCACTTGTCACGTATTCACACATACACAAAACCATATTATTTTCTTCCACATCACGGTGTCTTTAGAGAGCACAGCGTCACAACAAAATTGCGCGTTGTATTCGATGCGAGTACTAGCTCGACTATGGGCAAGTCACTAAACGACTTCCAATTAGTAGGCCCGCCTTTACAATCGCACATTTTTTCAATATCACTTCGCTTTCGACAAAATACATACGTCGCGTGTGCGGATGTGGAGAAAATGTATCGGCAAGTGTTAATACAGCCTGATCAACGAAATTTGCAACTGATTTTGTGGCGAGAGAGTCAGTCTGATCCGTTAGGTATTTTTCAATTAAATACGGTGACCTATGGTATGTCATGTTCGCCGTACTTAAGTATTCGTTGCTTAAAACAGTTAGCTTCGGAATGCACTAATGACACAGTTAAGCGTTTCATAAATGAAGATTTTTATGTAGATGACCTAATTACTGGCCACAACAACAAGCGACAGTTACTAAACACATGTGAACAGGTCACCGAAACATTGAACGCTGGTTGTTTTCCTCTCCGGAAATGGGTGTTTAATTTTGATGTGTCACAATCATCGGCTAAAATCACATCACGAGAACTTTCTTTGGGCGATACATGTCAAAATAAAACCCTAGGATTAGGCTGGTTAAATCACACAGACGAGTTACACTACACTACTAACATACAACACGACGATTCACAAACAACTGAGCGTAAAATGTTATCGGTAATTTCACAGATATACGATCCACTCGGCCCGACAGTAATTATTGCAAAAATATTATTACAAAAATTATGGTTGCTTAAGTTGGGGTGGGATGACCGAGTGCCTGACGACGTATATTTATGCTGGAAAAAAATACATAAAAACACACACACAATACATTCATACTTTGTGTATTCCTCGTCACGTCATCACACACACAAATTCACTTCAATTGCATCTATTTACTGACGCAAGTCTGCATGCATACGGAACTTGTGCTTATATACGTACATACAGTCATAACGAGGAATTTATAGACGTGAAATTGTTGTGCGCAAAGAGTAAGGTATCGCCGGTGTCCTCCCCATTAAGCATTCCGAAACTCGAGCTGTTAGGTGCATTATTGGGTGCGAGATTATACAATAAAATAATAAACTCGTTACATGTAACTTTTGATAAGGTGATTTTCTGGACAGACTCCACTATAGTGTTGGGATGGTTACGTATGTCGCCTCACCTATTAAAAACGTTCGTACAGAATCGAGTCGCGGAAATAAATAACTTGACCGGGAGCGCGCAATAGTTACATGTAAGCACCAAGAACAACCCGGCCGATCTGGTATCACGCGGGCTCGAGCTCGACGCGCTTAGTAACTCGGACTTGTGGTGACGCGGCCCGTTGTTTTTGCATCAGCCGGAATCGAACTGGCTACTTCATCATACGACATGCACACAAAATTTAACACAAAATGATTTACCTGAACTTAAATTAAATACGATCAGCTTGACGTGTCAGCCCGATGTTGATTCATTTCCTTTCGGTAAATTTTCATCATTCAATAGAATGAAGCGCACTGCTGCGTACGTTCTTCGGTTCGTGTACAACGCACGCATTAAAATAAAAATGAATCGTCGAAACGGCCCACTGTCTCTTATACCGAAATTAATGAAGCAACAAAATGGCTGACACGTCTCGCTCAAATGCAATCATTTCCGACAGAACACACAAATTTAATCAATAACATAAAATTTAAACACACACGGAATATTTCAAAATTAAACATATTTATCGACACAGACAAATTAATTAGAGTAGGTGGACGCCTATCTAACGCAAGTAATTTCACATACGACAAGAAATTCCCTCTGTTGTTATGTTCTAAACATAAATTGACACAACTCTTATTCGAAAGTGAACACAAGCAGTTGTTACACGCGGGACCGCAGCATCTGTTATCTGCAGTCAGAGATAGCTGGTGGCCGCTTGGTGGTAGAAACCTAGCTAAGCAAGTGGTGCGCGACTGCGTTACGTGTGCACGAATGAGAGGAACGGTTTTCACACCGATTATGGGTAATTTACCATCACCACGCTTAGACCCTGGTTATCCATTTATACGTTGCGGCATGGACTATGCAGGGCCAGTGTTCGTATTAAATCGCAAAGGTAGGGGCGCGAAGTTAGAGAAGGCTTATATTTGTGTAATTGTTTATTCCTCTACTCGTGCTGTTTATCTAGACCTGGTGACCAGCTTGACCACACAAGCATACCTGCTTGTCTTAAAGCGCTTTATTTCCCGTCGTGGAAAGCCTGCTGAAATATTTTCCGACAGCGGCAGAACCTTTGTAGGCGCAATGAAAGAACTTTCATTGTTCCTACAAAATAATTCTGATTCTTTGATCGACTCTGCCTCTGTGGATAAAATAAAATTAACGCTTACACCGCCTTATGCGCCTCATTTCGGTGGTTTGTGGGAGGCAGGCGTCAAATCTTGCAAATTCCACCTTAGACGCATCGTTGGCAACGCAAATTTGACGTACGAAGAGTTCAGTACGGTATTAGCACAAATCGAGGCCATCCTGAACTCTCGTCTCATGCATCCTTTATCCACAGACCCCAACGACTACCTCGCCCTTACTCCCGCACAATTCCTCATTGGCCGTCCTATAACGTCCCCCCCATGCGAAGACCTCCTTCCAACTGCATCAGGCCGTCTTCCACGCTACGAGAGGCTGGAGCAACTGAGACAGCATTTTTGGAAGCGGTGGTCGAAGGAGTACGTCTCGGAGCTACAGACGAGGACAAAATGGCACACAACCGGCCAAGACATAATCCTTGGCTCCCTTGTCCTCGTCAAAGAAGACAACCTACCTCCCCTGAAATGGCGTTTAGGGAGGGTGATAGAAGTTTTCACCGGCAACGACGGCGTTTCCCGCGTGGCCGACGTTAAGACGTCAGCTGTGTTTGCGCCATCATGCGCGATATACCTACCCACATACATCTCTGCTACCAGTCGAACTTATTTAACTTAAGTACTAGCACTTACTGACTACTCTTGAGTGTCCTCTGATCAGTTCACACAGCCGTCGTGTGTCTGATTCGTTTAGTCCGTTCACTCACGTAGATATTCAGCGCGACACACCCGTGCCTTGTGTTAGCTTATATTTATTCGCCTAAACACCACCCTGTGACGTCACACCCCAAACTAAATAAGATTTCTTCCTGTATAAAGTTATTGTATTGTATTGTATTGTATTGTATTGTAATGTAATAATTAATTTTCACTGAACACAGCACATCGCCATAACAAAATAACGTTATTTCACGAGAACACTGTCACCACCCATACAGGTCACTATATTTTTACGAGATTAGTACACTCCTGGACTAATCCTCTTACATTACCGCGCCACGCGGTTAATTAACACTTAGTCATTAAGTTTATCATGCACAATTCAAACACTCAAACCTTAGACAAATCAAAACTATAATCGTTTTTGCCATAAAACATGTTAGGCTGCGCGCGCGCTTCACAACAGACTCGCCTGTGTGTCACGGGCCGCACACGCTAGCTCGCATCCACCCGAAATCACGCAAATATAAACAATATGATCGACGGCAGCGCACCGGCCTCACTGCCCGGGCGCCTTACGATTGCGTAATGAACATTAAGGTGAATCTTTTGTCAACATCCCCCCGTCCCGGTCTGAGGAGCAGACCGTTAGCTTATTCTACGGGAAGGCGAGAGAGAGACGCCACGGCTCTCCGCAAAACCGAACCCTCGACCAACACCTCAGCCACACGCGGAGTTTCATCTCCACCAAAAATCAAACGCAAAATGCGACCTCGTCGCCAAAGCAATGATGGCAGATTCGCCTCCTTCAATAATACTAAATCTCCTTCCTTGGGAGGCTCAGTCCTGTCTGTCCACTTCACTCTCTGTTGTAATAAATGCAAATATTCAACAGACCAGCGACTCCAAAAGTTCTGGCTCATTTGCTGTAACATTTGAAAGCGCGACAACCTGTATACACGTTCATCCCTCCACGGATATTCGGGCAGGGCGTTCAGGGGCTCCCCCACCAAAAAATGACCAGGAGTGAGGACTTCCAAGTCATTTGGATCCTGAGATAGTGGACAGAGAGGACGAGAGTTGAGGACCGCCTCAAACTTACAAAATACAGTAGCTAGCTCTTCAAACGTTAGAGCTGTTTCCCCGATAATGCGGCGGAGGTGGGTCTTCGCTGACTTCACAGCCGCTTCAAAAATCCCTCCCCAATGAGGGCAATTTGGGGGACTGAACCGCCAAGTTACCCCCTTTTGGGCAGCAATTCGACTTAAACTATTACAATTTCTATTAATAAATTCACAAACATCCTTTAGATAATTTACAGTCCCCTTATAATTTGAGCCGTTGTCGGAGCGAATAAGTGACGGTAGGCCTCTACGCGACACGAAACAATCTAACGCAGCAACGAAGGCTTCTGTTGTCAAAGCTGATACCACCTCCAAGTGGACAGCCTTGGTGGCCAAACAAACAAACACACACAAATACCCTTTTACAATCCGGGCATTCCGAAAGTTGGTTGTTTTGATCGAGAAGGGCCCGGCAAAATCCGTTGCCGTTCCATCAAACGGTCGTGGCTTTGAAGGTCGAATTCTATCCGCTGGTAAATCGCCCATTTGCGGCTGCATAGTGGCCGCCTTTACTCTATAACATGAGATGCATCGAAACAAGACACTTCGGATTGCTCTCCGGGCCGACAAAATCCAAAATTCTCGTTGTAAAATGGCTAACAACGCATTGCACCCTGCATGAGCGTTGCGGACGTGTCGATCTGACACCAAGAGCTGCACTAAGGGTCCGCCTTTGGGCAGCATCAAAGGGTGGCGGCTCTCAAACGGAAGGTCCGCCTTCCGGAGCCGGCCTCCAACCCGAAGAAGCCCATCGGAGTCGATGAACGGGTTCAAACGAGCGACCGCTCCCTTCAGCTTAGCGCGTCCTTCGCGCAAAATACGAAACTCTAACTCAAAGCGTGCGGTCTGTACGACACGAACCCAGTGCAACAATGCGCTCCGGCGCTCATCTACAGTTGCAATAGGTTTCAAACGCTTTGCCTGTGGGTTACGACAATTATGAATGAAGCGCCTGATCCAACTGGTAACACCCATAAGCTTCTCCAAACTACTATACCGAGCAAGTAACCAATCCGACTCTGAGGTCGACTCAGCGACCACGGTATGCACACGCAAACCAGGCAGAGTTTGTGCTGAAGCGTCCATCTGACAAACAGGCCAGGAGGTCTCCGAATCCATTAGCCACTCTGGTCCCCACCAGAGCGGGTGAGACATCAACTCTGGAGCCGTACACCCTCGGGAAGCACAGTCCGCTGGATTAAGCTCTCCCGGTACATGTCTCCAAATTATATCAATTCCAATGTTCTGGATTTGGGAAACCCGATTTCCCACGAAAACCTCCAAGGTATGTGGGGCCGCGCGCAACCATGCAAGCGCGACCTGACTATCCGACCAGGCGAAGATGTCCTGTATCTCGACCGTGGCTGCAAACTCATGAGCAACGTGACTCAACAGTTTAGAAAGAAGATTAGCCCCGCTCAACTCAAGTTTAGGGATAGTTAGCCTAGTCCTAATCGGAGCAACCTTGCTCTTTGCTAACAAAAGCGAGACACTGACCCGACCCTCGGTGTCGACAGTCCGCAGATATACAGAAGCGGCGTAGCCGCGCTCTGACGCGTCGCAGAAACCATGAAGGCTGGCCTGATACCTTCCGGGCGGCAATATTCGACGAGGCAGGGCAATCCGATTGACCTCCTCAATTGATGAGATCAGCTCGAGCCATCCATCCAATGGAGGCCCGATCAACGGCTCGTCCCACGAGACGCCCAAAGTCCAAAGTCGCTGGAGAAGACACTTCGCAGAAAATATCACTGGGCTTAACCAGCCGTTGGGGTCAAACATGCGAGCTATCATGGACAACACCGTTCTCTTGGTCCATGCCTTTGGTACTTCCAAGTCCACTTGGAAGGTAAATATATCCTTTAGCGGCTGGTACTGCATGCCCAGCACCGCTATCCTGTTGGGATCATCCACATCCTCAAACAGGTGAGGGTTCTGTTGGTGATCCTCCGGGATCCCTTCTAGAACTTTAGGTTCATTCGACAACCATTTACGCAATTCATATCCCCCTGCCTTGAGGATTGCAATCAATTCATCCCGCAGTAAGAGGGCCTCCTCAATACTTTGGGCTCCGGTGCAGACGTCATCTACATAAAGGTCACGTGACAACACGGAAGCCCCACGGGGAAAGCGGGTCCGGTCCCGTTCTGCCAATTCAAGCAACGATCTTATGGCGATGTAGGGGCTGGACTTCAAACCATAAGTATTTGTGTTCAGTTCATACACCGTCACAGGATCCTCAGATCGCTCACGCCAGAGTATCAACTGGAATCGCCTGTCCTCAGGATGTATGACTGTCTGGCGAAACATCATCCGGATGTCCGCTCCAAAGACCACCTGATGTCTTCTAAAGTTCAGGATGATATCAATTATGCCCCTGTGCAACTTGGGACCGGAATGCAAGCACTGATTTAATGAAACCCCGTTCGAAGTGGGTGCCGACCCATCAAATACGGTCCTCAATTTGCCTGTTGAGGCCTTCACCACCGCATGGTGGGGCAAGAAGTAATGCTCAGTTGAGCTCCAATCAACTCGAGCCGGAGACATGTGGCCTAAGTCCTCGTACTCGCGCATGAAATCTATATATTTTTCACGAAGTACTGGATCACGCTGCATACGCCGCTCCATGGAAAGCAGTCGTTTCTCCGCAAGTGCCCTACTTTGCCCGAGGCTAGGACGAGAAGCAACAAAGGGCAACCTTGTTACAAACCGACCAGAGGTCAACCTCTCGGTGTTCGATTGATAAAAGGCTTCGCACTCTGCGTGGTCGGGATCCATCCTAGAGACCATAGGCGGTTCCCCCACCTCCCAAAACCTTTGCATGGTCTTGGCCAAAGACGCAGTCGCGATAACCGTTGACTCCTTCATGGAGTCGTTCTCAAATACAGGGCCCATCAAGGCAAAACCAAAAATGGTGGACACTGCCAACATTGAAGACGAACCCAGAGCCTTCCGGGTGCCCAACAAAATCCATCCTAAAACGTCCGAGCCCAGGAGCAAGTCTACGGGGCCGGGATGAAAAACAAAGGGGTCGGCCAAATCCAAACCTGAAACCAAAGACAAGACGCCCGGCGGTATGTCTGTAGAGGGCTGCCAACCCGCAATGGTATCCATTACCAGCGCTGACGTCGCGATCCTCATTGTGGAGGACTGCAGCGAAGAAAACGTAACAAGTGTCTGTCCTGTCAGACACTTCACCTGTATACCACCAACTCCAAGAAGTGGGACTGGTGAGTCCTCCACGGCTAAGCTTAACTGATGTGCCACTCGAGTGGTGACCAAACTTTTCTGGGCCCCTGAGTCTAACATGGCCCTTACAGTAATAAATTTTCCCCCACTACCCCATACGCGGACCGCCGCGGTAGGGAGCAGAACCGTCCGCGGCTCTGTCCCATTGTGGGAGCAGACTAGTTATGGGTTCCCCCCTCGCTCCAAGCCACGGGAATACGATTGACCCGGATAGTATGGCGGGCGAGTGCACATCCCCATGTAAGGGGGCGCATAACCCGCGGCCCTGCCGTACCTAGCATACGGCGGGTGGTACTCCAGCCGTGAGGGCGGTGAAAACCGCTGTGGCTCCGTTTGGCGAGTAGTAGGAACCGGGGCGGAGGGAGGTGTCCCACCTCTCACTTCCGCTTTAGGGCCCCCGCCCATGGGAGACCAATCCGGGGCCTGGCCAGCCGTATACTGGCCATGCATCGGAGGCGCGGGGTCCCGGACCGCCGAGGCCCGCGCAGGCACACGACCCCCCTCCCAAGGGGGGGTGCGACGAGCCAAGCCACGTCCTCCGACGGACGGTGGAGGGCTTCGCGCAGGAGCACCCCCGCCCATAGGGGGCCCCTGCCTCATTACCGGGGAGCCAGTCCCGCTCCGATTCATGCAGAGCAGCTCGTGGTGCTGCCCACGGCATGCACTGCATGGCTTGACTCTGCGGCAGTCACGTGCATAGTGACTGCCCAGACAATAAAAGCAAAGTTCATGCCGCTTCACCATGCGGCGCCTGTCCGCCACTGGCAGCCTCTGCCAGCCCCTGCATTGCAGCAGGCCGTGACCCATTTGACCACACTGCAGGCAGTCCGTGTCCCTCGCCACTGCCGCTGTATGGACGAACCGCGCACCAACTCCACGCGGTGACGGTGGCTGTGCCTGTTTAGGCTTCCCTCTCCATGAGGGTCCTGGGGGCCTGCGTTCTGGCATCCCAGATGACGCTGGTTCCGTCATGGAACTCTCCGCAGCCCTAGCCTCAAACTCTAAAAACCTTATTAAATCCGTGAAAGTCGGTAGGGTGGTACTGTCCCGTTCAGCATTCTCACGCTCAAAGCGCGAGCGTATGTCATTAGGCAATTTGCCCAACAGAATATGCACCAATAAAAAGGACCACTGATCCACCGGCAGCCCTAAAGTGCGGAGCGCGTTACAGGCCACCGTAACGGGCGTGAGCAGATTTAGACGCAGCTGTGCCCGGTTTGCCACTTTAGGCAGGGCCAATAACTGCGCGGTATGTGCGTCGGCCAATAAGCGCACATTTTGATAACGGGTGTTCAACAACTCCCAAGCTGTGTCGTATTGTTCGTCCTCTACCCGTAGGTGCTGGATGAGCGACCGCGCTTCATCCTCCAGGGTGGAGAGGAGATATGCCATCCTTTGGGCCTTCGATAGGTCTTGTCTGGAGTCGACCAATGACTCGAACATATTTTTAAAGGCCACCCATTTCTCCATTTTACCCCCAAAATGAGTCAGCTGCAAAGTGGGGAGCCGATCAGTGACACCTGGTGCGTCCAATCCACCGGACGTGCGAGGGGCAGGGCCGCCCGTCTGTCTCGCTTTGATCCTGGCAGCCGCCTCCACGATGTCATCGTTGCAAGTCATGATTTGTTGGTAATCATTGAGGAAACCTGTCAAAACCTCGTCTTCTAAGGTATCTTCATCGAGCGCCGCCATGGCCATCTCGACGTTTGCTATACGTGTACGGATCTGCTCCGCTCGGTCAAGTATAGCTGCGTCCTTGTCCTTCCTGGACAGGAGCGCCCTAGCCGTTGTAAACCACCTCAATTCATTGGCGATAATCGCCTTTGCAGTTGAAAGAGATTTCGCCGCCATTGCGTTAGAGCCCAAACAAAGTTAACACAAAATTTACTTATTAAAACAATCGAATGTTCGACTCCAACTATGGCTCAAAAGGGGAAGCCCTAATTTAAATAATACAAACAAATTTAAACAAACAATGCTTAACAAACAAACAAGTAAAAAAAGAAAAAAAAGTGGGTAACAAAAATAGGATAATAATAAGTAATTTTGTCCCGAAATTCTACGGGAAGCGGTGGTCACCCTACCTATTATTTAACTTTACTTTCAAACAATAATTTTTGTAATATTTAAATGTAACTTTCAAACACAAACAATTTATAATATTTAAATTTTACTTGCAAACTCAAACAAAATATATTAGCAAAGTCTAAAAGTAGTATATATAACCATTATAACTACTGATGTGCCCTTCAGAGTTACGCTATAAACCGCGCTCTGCTACCAGCTTTTGTTTGCGCCATCATGCGCGATATACATACCCACATACATCTCTGCTACCAGTCGAACTTATTTAACTTAAGTACTAGCACTTACTGACTACTCTTGAGTGTCCTCTGATCAGTTCACACAGCCGTCGTGTGTCTGATTCGTTTAGTCCGTTCACTCACGTAGATATTCAGCGCGACACACCCGTGCCTTGTGTTAGCTTATATTTATTCGCCTAAACACCACCCTGTGACGTCACACCCCAAACTAAATAAGATTTCTTCCTGTATAAAGTTATTGTATTGTATTGTATTGTATTGTATTGTATTGTATTGTATTGTATTGTATTGTATTGTATTGTATTGTAATGTAATAATTAATTTTCACTGAACACAGCACATCGCCATAACAAAATAACGTTATTTCACGAGAACACTGTCACCACCCATACAGGTCACTATATTTTTACGAGATTTAGTACACTCCTGGACTAATCCTCTTACATTACCGCGCCACGCGGTTAATTAACACTTATATGGTAAGCCAAAAGTCGGGTATCGTTATGTTTGCTGACGACACGTCTTTACTGTTCAAGGTTAGTAGAAAAGATACCGACTTCACTGAACCCAATGAAACCCTGTCCGTGATATCCGCATGGTTCGCTGCCAATAATTTGTTACTAAATCCTAAGAAAACCAAATGTATTAAATTCTCATTGATAAATTCATCTAACTCGAATTCAATTTCTAATATAAAGTTAAATGGGCAAACTATTGAATTTGTAAAATCAACAGTATTTTTAGGAATAACACTCTATTCTAAACTGCAGTGGGGACCTCATGTCACTGCAATCGCGGGTAGATTGAGCTCTGCTGCTTTTGCAGTTTGGAAAATACGGCAGCTAACCGATGTGGCGACGGCACGGTTGGTGTATTTTGCGTACTTTAATAGCATTATGTCGTACGAGCTTATTTTATGGGGATCTGCTGCAGACATCGAATCAATTTTTATCTTGCAAAAGAGAGCAGTTAGAGCAATTTATAATTTGAAGACGCGTGAATCTTTAAGATCATTTTTTAAGGAAACTGGTATCCTAACCCTGCCGTCGCTTTATGTTTTTGAAATAATCATGTACGTTAGGAAGAACATATGTGATTTTCCCACTAACGTCGATAAGCCAAAGGCTACTAGAAACACAGGGAAGCTTAAAGTACCATCTTACAGACTGGCTAAAACCAAAAAGTCGTTTTTGGGAAGTTGCATACGTTTTTATAATAAAATTCCAAAAAATATTACTGAAGAAACTGATACAAAATTTAAATCTACTGTCAAAAAGACATTAATATCTAAGGCTTATTATAAAGTTAACGATTATATCATGGACAGGGATATTTGGAAATAATTCCGATCCGCACTAGCGATCCCTTCAAATAGTGAACCTACTGTGTTAAAAATAAAATTGTGTTAAATACTTGTAATGTATAGTACATAGATGTCATTTATAAATATTGTGAATCTGTTTTTAAAAAAAAATACCTCGTTGAGTTTCTTGCCGGATTCTTCTCAACAGAGGTTTTTTTCCGAACCGGTGGTAGATTAAAAAAATGACGTGTAAAAGTGCCCATTGCGGCCTATTTGCTGAATAAATGATTTGACTTTGACTTTGACTTTGAGTCATTAAGTTTATCATGCACAATTCAAACACTCAAACCTTAGACAAATCAAAACTATAATCGTTTTTGCCATAAAACATGTTAGGCTGCGCGCGCGCTTCACAACAGACTCGCCTGAGTGTCACGGGCCGCACACGCTAGCTCGCATCCACCCGCAATCACGCAAATATAAACAATATGATCGACGGCAGCGCACCGGCCTCACTGCCCGGGCACAGTAAAAGTAATCTTAACAGTACTCCGACTCGGCCGTATTCTTGAAATTTATACCTACGGCTGCGCGGAGCGCTAGGGTTGACAACTACAAAAAGTAAAACAGATGTGTGTAGATTTTTATTGTATGTGTGTAGTTTTAGGTGTAGAAATAAAACGTATGTTAATTTTATGATTATTTTTTTATTAATTAATTATAAGTTGGTAATCGAAAATAACTTACGCTTATTAAGGCAAGTTCGAAACGACTTGTTGTTGAATTTTATGACGTAGAAAATTCTCATCCTTATGATAATTGGAATGGACGCATTAGCCCCGTAGGCGAAATAGCCCCGGTTGACCTTATAGAAATAATAATGCATCCACTGCGGTGGGTTAAAAATCGTAATGCTACAGTTTTTCAGTTAAACAGCGGACAGACATATAGACGGACGGATGGGCAGAACAGACAGACGCACAGATAAAATATATCTTATCTTATCTTAAGAACAGCTGGACCAATTTTGATAAAACATGTCTAAGAATCATTGCTAAAAACGTGCTTTCAAATAAAAAACCGCAATGAAAGCGGTCCAAGCGCTTAAGAGCTACGGTGCCACAGACACAGACAAACAAACACACACACACACACACACACACACACACACACACACACACACACACACAAACACACAAACACACACACACAGGCAGACACACACACAGACAGACAGACACACACACAGACAGACAGACACACACACACACACACACACACACACACACAAACACACACACACACACAGACAGACACACACACAGACAGACACACACACACAGACAGACACACACACAGACAGACACACACACAGACAGACACACACGCAGACAGACACACACGCAGACAGACACACACGCAGAAAGACACACACGCAGAAAGACACACACACAGACAGACAGACAGACACACACACAGACAGACACAAACACAGACAGACACACACACAGACAGACAGACACACACACAGACAGACACATACACAGACAGACAGACACACAGACAGACACATGCAGACAGACACACACACAGACAGACAGACACACAGACAGACACACACGCATACAGACACACACAGACAGACACACACACACAGACAGACACACACACAGACAGACAGACACACACACAGACAGACACATACACAGACAGACACACACACAGACAGACAGACACACAGACAGACAGACACACAGACAGACACACACGCAGACAGACACACACACAGACAGACACACACGCAGACAGAAACACACAGACAGACACGTTCATTTCCAAGTCAAAATGCAGAACTACAGATGGCCAAAATAAAAAAAATGTAAACAACAAGACTGTTTTAAACTGAACACGTTTTTATTAAAAATGTGAATTAATATTAGTTCAAATTCATAAATTCGTTCGGATTTATATTTTGATAGAAGATGTAATTTGTAAATAGCGATTCGCATATTTTTTCAATGTAATTTTCTATAAATAGACACGTCATTATGGTTTACATTTTGTTGAGTAAGTACCTAGACAAATTTTAATGAACTAATAACAAAGTACCTACCTAATAGGTATTAATCTTACCTTTCAGCATCAGCAGGAAGTTGAAAAAATGACAATGTTGGTTTTATAATTGTCGTATTTAGGCACCCGTAAACACTGCAATACGCACAATCTCTTGACGCCGCCATTATTTTTAGCCACGTTACGAGGCGAATAGAGCGGATGGCGCAGCGCAGCGAACGCGACCGACTTGCGCGACGCGCGGAGTGGCTCTGTGGCACTACGAACTTAACTGACTTAGCTGCAGTGTAAAACGCGCCGCTGAGTCACGCTGAGTCCGGGCGTCGATTTTGGCCCTCTAGTATGAAGTCGAACTACTGGTTAGATTACTTCTATTGTGGCCCGGGCGCCTTACGATTGCGTAATGAACATTAAGGTGAATCTTTTGTCAACAAGCTGGGCTCCTTCGAAGGGCATTTTCGAAGCTGTGCCCACTGCCACTACAGACGACCACGGACTCTTCGTGACCCGATACTACAATTTGGGACCCTGGTGTTCCCAAAGCCCGGGGCATGTTGACGCCCTCTGGTGGTGTCAAGCGTCAAGCACACGTTGAAGACGACAACCGCACGAGGGCGCTGCAATCGCGACGGTGTCAATGTCACTTTGCCTTTAACTTTTTACTTCTACTACCGTTACTTGCGCAAATTTTTTTGATAGCGAGACAAGACCGCAAACCTTTTTCTTACAAATTCTTTTTATTGTAAAAATCCTTGTAAAGCAAAATAAATATTTTGCTGAAGAAATTATGACTCCTTCATTGAAGTTGCTTCTGCCGAACCACCCATGAGATTGCCATAAGCACAGCCGCAACACCTAACATAATTAGTCATGAAACCAGTACACGAAAATTATATATTATATAAACGTACTTACCTGTATTATGTACTCCATTTATTTGCTTTGCATGTGTTTAATAAATAAACGATGTAACGAACGGGTAGCGCGCATGTGTGTGTGACCAAGGCGCAAGCATTAGTTTATATTAAAAAATGCACTTCAGTTGACCTCTGACCGCCGTCGCTAACACCCGCATGTCAAGCTTTCCCAAAAGTTCATCAATACGAGTTTAGTCTTGTCTTTACTTTGCCGCCTAACATCAGCACCGACACCCAGCGCTTACATTTTAGTCCTTCGAGCCGGATCGTCGAGGATAACGAAGTTGAAGACAGCCGACGACTATACCTACCGCAATGTTCGCACGCACACCGCCGCGCACAACCGTTAAAACGCGTGGCGCTCTCGAACGAGAAAACTGAGCAACTTGCACACGTTGATGATGAAGGAAGTGATGTGCACTCGCTTAAAGTAAGATCAGAAATAGTGGATCCAAATGTAATGAAGAACGAACTGAGTAAAATTACCGAACAGCTGCCTCAAAAACCGGGCAGTTTGAAAATCGAACTCGGTGATTTCAAATCCGTTCCATCGAAGAAAAGCTCCAACAGATTTTCGGTGTCGGCACGCAGAAAGCAATTGGAATTGGAGGCAGCCGAAGCCAAAGCTAAAATAGAAAAAGATTTAATAGACAAAAGGTTGGCCGCTGAAATAGCCGCATTAGAAAACGAGTCTTCACACGGTTCCCGTTCTAGTAAAGCAGACTCGTTCCGTGCGGCTTCCAATAAAGTTAAAGACTGGCTAGAGAAGAGCCAGCACGGGTCACAAAACCTGCACACGGGCACCCCGCCACCAGCGCCGCACGCCCACGCCAGCAATGCTCCGATGTCTGCTACGATGTCCAGCACCTAGCTCGAGCGATGGAGAACCTAGCTGTCACTACTTATTCTACGAACACTAAGCTACTATCAAGATTAGCTACACCGAAAGACTTACCTGTTTTCTACGGGGAACCATTCGAATGGTTACAGTTTAAAAAGAGCTACGTCGAGGCCACCAAGTTATGCAATTATAGTAACTGTGAAAACGTTGCCAGATTAAGTAAATGCCTTCGCGGCGAAGCGAGAGAAGCTGTGTCATCGCTGCTCATCAGTGACACAACGCCAAGTGTAATCATTGAAGCCCTAGAGCTGCGCTTTGGACGACCTGAGTTAATTATACACAAGATCGCTTCGCAACTTAAAAAGCTGCCGCCCCTGCCACAAAGTTATCATACCGATATAGTGATATTTGCAGTGAAAGTGAAAAATTACGTAGCAGCAGCTCAGTCAATCAACCAGACCGACTATCTAAGAAGCCCAGAGTTACTTAACACGGTAATTTCTAAGTGCCCTAGCGCGCTCATTAATAAATGGGTGGACTATCTTTACGAAAACAAAAACAACAACAAAGCCAAACTGCAAATATTCGCCGATTTTCTGCACAGAGAAGCTACAAAGTTTGCCGCAGCAGGAATCAGTCACGTCCCAAGCCAATCAGATCACAAAATCTACAAGAAAATCGATGACCGCAAGATTCAAGTTCACTCTGTACTTAACAACGACAGCGACACAAATGTTAAATGTAAATTATGCCGCACAGTAGCTCACCCGCTCACCAGTTGTAATAAATTTAAACGGGCGCTAAGAAAGGACAGGTGGCGAATCGTAAAAATACACAATCTATGTCATAAGTGTATGTTGCCGGGCCACTGTAAGGAAACCTGCACGGCACCGCCGTGCGACGTCGACGAGTGCGGGCTAGCCCACCATCGCTTGCTCCACTGGCCTGCAAAGAAAAACGTGTCGCCCTCTCTTGATGAAGCGACTGAAAATAACATTAATAATATTTCGAACATATCGCCGCCAAGTGAAGTGGATTATAATATAAATAATTCGACAAGTGGGACAGTCACAAACACAAAAATTGTTACGCCGCGCGCGAGTGTACTGGTGAAAATTGTGCGCGTGAATATTCACGGACTGAAAGGTGTTATTAAAACACATGCATTACTCGACGACGGAGCTACCGTATCTCTAATCTCAGCTGATCTAGCAGCCTCAGTCGGCTTAAAAGGTCTGCCTGAAACTTTAAGAATCCGTGGTGCGTGGAACTCTGACATTGTGCGCCGTAGTGAAATCGTGAACTTTGAACTTTCAAACAATAACAATCAAGTGTACGAAATGCGCGCGCGCAAGATTAGTGAATTGGACCTACCTATTCAAAAACTATCAAAGGTAAACGTCGATATGTACGAACATTTACGCAATTTGAAAGACTATTTGTGCTGTGCCAGTGATGTAAAACCAAAAATATTGATTGGAAAAGACAATTTCCATTTACTTCGGACATTAAAAACTATCTATCGTGGTAAAAATGAACCGTGCGCAACCCTCAGTCCGCTCGGTTGGTCCGTGAGCGGAATCGTACCCGCGCGCGGCCGAGCTTTAACCACTGAGCCTGAGATTTCAAATGAGAAACTGGATCTGTAACAAACCGCAAGTTTTAAAATATGCGCCGAAAGAATTCGTCAGTGAAAAGGCAATAACCATGAAAACCGGATATAATGACTTACCTAAAAGAACTCTTGGACTACTTTGGTTCCCAGCAAGCGACACTTTTGGTTTTGACTTATCGCTCAAGCGCATTCCATCGGAAATTATCAACTTTCAAAGAAAACCTACAAAGAGAGAATGTTACGCATTCTTATGTCGATATTCGATATTTTCGGTTTTCTTGCCCCATTTACGGTTAAAGCAAAAATTATATTGCAAAATACCTGGAAAAAAGAGATAAGATGGGATGACGTCATACCTGAAAAGGAAAATGTTATATTTCGAGACTGGATTACTGCGCTTAAAAAATTACAATATTTACGAATACCGAGATACGCTTTCACCTCGACAACAACCGAGAGCGAGCGGGACGACGCTAAACCTACGACGCGCGGACATGACGATCCCATGAGCCAGAAAGAGACAACTATACAGCTACACGTATTCTGCGACGCGGCCCCCACTGCATTTACTGCAGTTGCATATTGGCGCCAGGGAACAAAAACAAATGACTCGGTGTGCGTGAGCGCCTCATTCATTGCTTGCAAGTGCCGAGCATCGAATATAAACAAATATACATCTATACCTAAGCTCGAGCTGCAGTCAGCTGTTATCGCTTTGTAACCTTACAGCGATGGCCTGTAATGTTCCACCTTATGTAGACATAGGTTTAGTAGGAGAGGCTAACGAATTAAGCTAGATAATTGCTAATCTACTCATAAGATACGCAAGCGAGATCATTGACAACTTTAAACTATCGCGCGCGGATGTAGGAATAGCGCGTTACCATGGTTACGCTATTTTTACGTTATTTTGTCGCCAATGTCCCCAAAATCGCCTTTGTCCCGAATGACGCAAACATCGCTCAGATCGCCGATATGTAGGGTATAAATACAACCGCGTAGGAAGGAACGGGATGATTATTTTCTTCGACACGGACTCGAGAGGTTCTCTCTGGAATACTTGTTATTAATTCTATCATATTTTAATTGTTTTGTGTTATTTATATAATGAATTGGTGTGTGGATGCCCTGCTTTGTGTATCATGGTATCGAAGACCTTTGGTATTATGGTATTCATCGATGGGAATTGCGTATTGATTCATTATGGGGTTTGGGGATCACAATCAGTTGTGATTTTAAATATTTCTGGAACAGTAGAGGACTTATTGAGTTTCGGCTCAGTAAAAGCCGATTCCTAGGGAATGAGAGCCAGGTCACCTAGCGGTGGTAACGGACAGGCTGGCTTTCCCTGGGAACGTTCTTCAGTGTTAGTGTGCGCCTATGGAGTAAGGGCGAGGTCTCGTAATATACCAGAAGAGACGGGCCTAATTTTCTCCCTGGGTTTTGGAGGGTTTGGGATGCCATACCAGGTGCTCTAAATCAACCAAGACCTTGTCCTCCTTATCTATTTGTTTATCTATTCACATATTTATTCTTCGGCATCGGTATTTGTCTTTCCCAATCCTAACACGACAGATACTGGTGAGCACACGGGTGATAGGAGTAGGAAGCAGAGCCACCCACTCGACGTAGGGGTAATTAGAATAGGTCTCCTCACTTCACCAGGTGAGAGACTCCGCGAGTAATCTAAATGTGGAGCCCGGGCTTCTAGCTTGCTGTTTCGTGTAGTTTAGTTGGCTAGTTTAGAAGTAGGATAGGATATGGTAGGCTTGATGTCTTGTTTTACTTCCACTTGGTAAAATGGAAGTTTTATTTGCTCTATCTACTTGATTTGATGTTTATTTGTGTGCAATCGTGTTTTACTTCCACTTGGTAAAATGGAAGTTTTATTTGCTCTATCTACTTGATTTGATGTTTATTTGTGTGCAATCGTGTTTTACTTCCACTTGGTAAAATGGAAGTTTTATTTGCTCTAACTACTTGATTTGATATTTATTTGTGTGTGTTAATTGTGTTTTCTTTCCATTAACTATACAGCTACTTACCAATTTGCTTAAGGCTGCTATTTAAGCTTGCCTGCTACATTCAAAACCTAGCCATACTCTTGGTGACATACTTACATAGATATTGACAACTAAATGACTGACTTTGACGTCCGACGAATGAAGGGTTTCGGCGTTTCACTTTTCATTCAATGTCCTATGTTACAAACGCTAGTAGCTTCAAATACAAGTGAGACAAAATAATTCAACAACTCACTATGGAATAATATTTTATTTGCTGAAAGTAGAATCTCCTTTGAAGACTGTGGTCGTTCCTGGCTACGGACCTTGGGTTGTATAAACCTGTAGTGGCTAATAATATCAACTATTCAAATAGTAATAAGACTCTACCAAATAACTTATCTTTTATAAACTTACGACGTAAGTCATATTGATTAAGACTAAGGCAGAGCAAGTCAGTGGTTGGCCGGTACCAGGTGTTCCGGAAGCTACTCGTTAATCAATATAATAAACCAATATAAGTTATCTCTACATACTGCTGAAGTTGGGTTTGTTACTGCAGGAGTATTGTGATCACAGGTTTGATCCAGGAACAGCCTCAGACTATAATTGACTTCCCTTTGAAATTGTCCTCTCTTGTAAACATAAGATATGTTCTTATATTTCCTAACAAGGAAAAGGTAGTATGCTCCCTCAGAGCACGCAGAGGAGGCAACGCCCAGTACGGTGACGAAAGCCACTTCCAGAGGCGGGGAGTGGGCCTCTGGACTTTAGCTGCGGTATAAAATACCTTTTTCCACACGAACATATCATAGACATACAACAACTACATTCTACATTTACTCTTTATTTATCTTCTCTTTATTACCTAGTTAGACTATATAATAATAGAGCTCTTTTTCCCATTATACTAAACGTGCTAAAGGGTTACCTTCTAGGACACAACGTAGGATCCTTATTCTAGACCGCTAGCGATCATTTGGCCAATTTTATGACTTAAACAAGGTAAATCAATTTGAGTTAGATATAGGTAATTCGTAAGTTGAGACCCATAATAAGATAATAATAAATAAATTTGGTTTGTAGGCTTCGGTGTAAGCTTTAAGTAGAGTTTAAATACGTTAGGTAGGTGGAATCGTTACAGCTTGCCGACTCGCCGACACAATAGCGCGAGTTAAAGGTGTTGACAGCCCTAATATCTCTTTTGTCAGCAGAAATTAACGCATCTTCAGCACTGCCGAATACGTCAATGCTGAACTGCATAAAATTAAATATAAATAGTAGTAATTAATTTATTTTAAGTTAGAATACTCTTAACTGTAAGACTGGATTGTTATTCTGCTAGTTTGAATAAAAATAAGTAAATAAATTATTTTTTTTAAATTAAAGTCCTGACGATCCACTTAATTGGCGCAGCCGTTAGGAATCCCGTCGTTATCCTTCTGCGTCCTGTATCCCGATTTACGTTTCGGGATCGCGTCGCGTCGGGCATCGTGCGTTTTCACACTTGAACGGGAAGAAATTTATTAAGCGTCGTCAAGAGGCTGCCGCAGAAGCTGTCCAGTTCCAGCCGATCCAGTCACTCCAGGAAGCTGTCCAGATCCAGCCGATCCTGCCAGTCCAGAGATTCCAACCAGCCACAAGGACACGTGAAAGCTGCCGGGAGGAATGTGAGTCAATCTTTTTCATCGTCCTTTCTGTCCTTTCATACGTATCCTTGTTTGCATTAAATATATTGTGTGTTATTAGGGATTAGCCAACGCCGTAATAACATCGTTACAATATTGCAGAGCGTCAAATTCGACTCACAATATTGACCCAATTACGCTATATGCATTATACCTTAAGTTATTGTTGTGATTTTTTTTTTATTTATAATGGAAGGCATTAACCGAGTTCCTGGGGAGATAGTTAAGATTATCCCGATCTTTGAAGGGGATGCGAGAACACTCCCATTATTTATAAAAAAATGCGAGTACATTATAAGTAAATTTGCGGGGGAAGACGCTCAAAACGAGTATCTATTCCATGTAATTACGAGTAGACTCGCAGGGCCTGCCGCGACCCTAGTAGGGAAACGTGATCAAATTAGTAATTGGGGCGAGCTAAAATATTTGCTTAGCCAACATTTTGGCGACCCCAGGACCGAGGAATGCCTACTGTTAGAGCTAGAGGCGTTAAAAATAAATAGGGGTGAAAGTTATTTGGATTTCTGTCATAGAGTTCAGCACCATAGAAGTATCTTGCTAGCGAAAGTAATAGAGAGTATTAACGACGTCACATTGCGTGCTGCCAAAACTTAGATTTACACACATACTTCCTTGAATGTTTTTCTTTATAATTTGCCACCATTTTTAGTTCTTTTAGTGAGACTAAAATAAATATAATGACCTTAGAAGATGCCCTTAAAACCGTCATGGAGGAACAAAACTTCCAGACAGTTTATGACATGAAAAATCCGTCTAGACCATCTAGAATTAACAGACCGAACCCTAGCAGTTCAGAAAATACCCCCAGAAACAGTAGTATAGGTTACGAAAATCAGCAGCAACAGAACATAGGTCATAGGCAACCGAATAATTTAAGTAACTCGATTCAGTTTAGAAATAACAGACCGCAGAATAGAGACCGTATGTTTATAGACCGTATGTATATAGACCGTAGGTTCCCACATAGCATATGACGGCCAATGCACCTTTTAATGCACCGCCTAGTCAGCATAGGCCGGTCAACGTACCGCCTCGCGCGACATACGGTAATACAACACCTCACGGGACGTCGGGTTCAAACACCGATGTCACAATGCGGACGGCTAGCTCAAGGCGTGTAAATTATACCGAAAATTTTGATCAAAATAACTTGTTTTTGGAACCTAGTGCAGGACCCTCGTCCGGGCCGTACCAGGACCACGAAAATGAGGTAGAAAATTTTTGCATAGGGGCCTCAGGAAGCGGGAACGAATAGAGCTAAATTATAATGAACTACGCAGATTGCCACATATCGTTATACCCGAATTGAAGGCCGTATTTATGATAGATACAGGAAGTACGAGGTCCTTTATCAGTCCCCAAGTGGCGGACCAGTATTACCACAAATTTAAGCAGCAGGAAAGTTTTGAGGTCGTTAGTACCCACGCGACGAGTAGACACAATGAAGTTGTAGTGCAGACAGTAAATATGACGGCTTGATCGGTAGCGACCTACTTAAACAATTGGACGCGAATATAGATATGAAAAGCTTTTTACTAGAACGGCACAAATACCTATAATTTATACACCTCCTATGAAGGAAAAGTATATATTGCCCCCACGTAGCGAACTTAGGGTTAAATTGCCGGTAAATTTATTAAAAGGCGATGCCATATTAGGTTTTAAACAATTTATGGAAGGGATTAGAATGCCCACCGCGTTAGTTAAGTGTGAGAATGGTTACGCAACCACCGTAATACAAAACTGCAAGTCACAAGAAATGACTTTAGTAGTTACAGCGCCTTTCAAAGTAGAGCCTTATGCACATGAGAAAATTGCTATTAACTTTACAAAGGATGTCAATGAGACGAACAGATTGCTGTCAGATAATTTCTCAAAATTGAGATTAGACGACTTAAATGAGGAAGAAAGGAAGGTGATAGGACAATTGTGTGAGGAATATAAGGATATTTTTTACTGCGAGGACATTCCGTTGTCGTTCACAAATCAGGTAAAACATAAAATTAGAACGGTCAACGAGGACCCAGTTTTTATTAGAGCACATAGGATGCCCCCGGTTCAAACCGAGGAAATTAGAAGACAGGTAGAAAAAATGTTAAAGGACGATGTAATCCAGGAGTCACATTCTCCTTGGAGTGCACCAGTCCATTTAGTCCCTAAAAAGGTCGACATGTCGGGACAACAAAAGTGGCGAATGGTGGTCGACTATAGGCGCCTTAATGACATCACGGTCGATGACAAATACCCTTTGCCAAATATAAACGACTTGTTCGATATGTTAGGAAAAAGTGTTTATTTTATTACATTAGACCTGGCTAGCGGGTACCACCAAATTGAGATGGACCGACAGGACAAAGCAAAAACGGGTTTCAGCACACCTTTCGGGCATTATAAATTTAATAGAATGCCGTTCGGACTGAAAACGGCTCCCGCTACGTTCCAACGAGCGATGGACAACGTCCTCAGGGGTCTGCAAGGCTTGCATTGCCTTGTATACCTCGACGATGTCATAATATTTTCTAAAAGCCTGGAAGAACACGTCGTTAAGCTTCGAGCAGTTTTCGATAGATTTAGGGAAACAAACTTAAAAGTACAGTTGGATAAGTCGCATTTCCTTAGGAAGGAAGTCCTCTACCTAGGACATACTATGAAGTGAAGGTCTCAAACCAAACAACGACAAAATTGAAGCGGTACTTAACTATCCATTACCGAAGACTACAACTGAAATTAAAAGCTTTTTAGGACTTGTAAGTTATTATAGGAAATTTATCAAAGACTTCACTAAGATAACTAGACCTTTTAAAGCATGTTTGAAGAAAGTAAAAAAGATTGTGATTGATGACGAATACAAGAAGAGCTTTCAACTTTGCAAAGAGCTTTTAACTAATGCTCCTTTATTACAGTTCCCAGATTTTAAAAAACCATTTATCCTTACCACAGACGCGTCAAACTTTGCGATCGGTGCGGTCTTATCTCAAGGGACCATTGGGTCAGAAAAACCTATAGCTTATTTTAGTAAAACCTTAAGTGACACACAAGCAAGATACAGTACGATAGAAAAAGAGCTTCTAGCAGTAATAGAAGGGGTCAAACATTTCAGACCTTATTTATACGGGAATAAATTCACAATTTTTACAGACCACAGACCTCTGGCGTGGCTGTACTCTCTAAAGGAGCCCAATAGTAAGCTAACAAGATGGAGTTTAAGGTTACAAGAATATAACTTTGATATATGTTATAAAAAAGGAAGTCAAAACACAAACGCCGACGCACTGTCTCGTATAAGACTTAATATAACAAACGACGACGATGCGTCCATGAAAGTCAACATAGACGAGGAAGACTTTGACTTAGACGAATTCGTTAGGGACGCAGCCACAAAAATGCTTGTAGATACTGAGCCAGTTACACCAGAACCCGACATAGAAATAGTTGAGATTTCTGATTCAGATGACGGTGCCACTGCTCATTCTATTTCCAACAGAGAACATGAAGGCATCCCAATCTTGAATGAGGCCATAGATACGAAGCCTAAGCAAATTATAGTTTACACTTGGCTAAAAGATAGTATTAGCGTTAAAGACATATCTAATAAAAAACAAAGAATTTTAGAAGTACACATGCCAGTAAATAATGAGGAATTAGTTAAGAAATTTTTGAAGGAATATGCAGATATGAAGAATAAATATTATGTTTACTTTGAAGATCAAGCTTTCAGAAAAATTTTCAGTTGTGTCGTGACGAAACTTTACAAAAAGGGTAAGCAGAATCTAGTTGAATGTACAGAACGGGTTGTTAACCTAACAGAATCAGAGGAGGACCAAAAAACAATCACAATGCAGTACCACGAAGGTAAAACTTGCCATAGGGGTATTAATGAAACACTAGCGAAAATTAAAAGGCATTATTGGTGGAACAATATGAAAGAAACAATTTCGGCAATAATTAACGGATGTGAACAGTGTCGTATGATGAAGTATGAAAGAAAACCCATCAAGCCGCCTATTCAACTTACTCAAACCCAAGAAACCCCATTTCAGGAAATTTTCATGGACCTTCTATTTATTGAAGGCAAGTATTACCTGACCGCAGTAGACGCTTTCAGTAAGCTAGGCCAAGCGATAGGCATACCAAACCGTAGCACTCCGGAGGTAGTTAGAGCTTTGATTAAGTACTTTAGTATATACGGCATACCTCAAAAACCCAGTTGCGACTCGGGAACAGAATTTAACAATGAACTCATGAAGGAGTTATTAGCCTTGTATAAAATAGACCTACACATAGGTACACCAAACAACCCTAGTTCCATGTCGATAGTTGAACGTTTTCATTCCACAATAATCGAAATTTATCGTCTAGCTAAATACGATAAAAGCGAATTAGACGCCGCATCAGTTATGACATACGCCATCATGGCATATAATAGCACCATTCATAGCGCAACAACGTTTACACCTTTTGAAATTGTTTTTGGGCATACAGACTCAGGTAACCCATTCAATATAGATAGAGAAAGAAATCTCCTGCAAAAACTACTTCAGGATCATAGAAAGAGACTTAAAATCCTATATGAATATGTTAGTGAAAAATTAGTTAATGATAAAGTTAAAGTTAGAGAGAAGAAGGGCGGCGAAACCCCACCCGAAATCCAAGAAGGTGATGTCATATTTATGAAGGACACTCGAATCCGTAAAGCTAAAGAACTTCCTAGATATGACAAGGCCAAAGTGACCGGCAACCCATCTAGAAATATTATCCCGGTACAAGTTAAAAAACGCAACACTCGCGTAGCAGTTAAAAATATCAAACGACCTCCACAGGTGGCGTGTGATATTACTAACCGCCCTGGCACATCAGGGATGCAACCTCAACATCCAAAACCTGGAGCGGAATCCAGGGATAGCTCCAGTCAGGATAGGTACAGCTCTGATGAGGACTAGTTCCTGGAGCATAATTAAAGTAATAGATTTAGAATATGTAAGTGCACTTTTCAAAAGTAATTTAGAGCAGTATAATAAGTTAAAGCACCTTATCGATAGTAATAGTGAATCCCGAAAAGAACTAATGGGTTTGGAAATCCAGGTTGATTCCTTTACAGATTTATCCAGAGATAGATCACGCCAGATATTACCATCAGCAAGAGTGAAAAGAGGCATTCTTAACCCATTAGGATCAGTAGTAAAATAATAACGGAAATTTAGATAATGACGATGCCATTAGGTTTAACTCAGTAATTGATAGTTTAAAACATAAGGAAAGTTCTGTAGAAAATAAGGTTACATTAATGCAAAGGGTATTTGATAAGTTAGTTAACGTTTCAGATGATATAAATTTTAATGTTAAACACTTGGGTTATAAAACCAAACAATTGGAAAACATTCAAAAGGAGGAAATTAAACATTTTAATATTATGTCTATGATGAACAGTATGTATCAAATCCTAAATAACTTTCGGACCATTTATAATATTATTCAGGAAATTGAAACTGCTATAGCTTTCAGCAAACTAAGTACTTTACACAAATCTGTAATAAATTCGACCGAATTATTTAATATTCTCATTGAAATTGAAAAACTTAACTTATCCTGTTTCTAAAGAAAACTTACTTAATATAGAACGTAGTATAGAATTAAAATCATATATTAGTAATAGTCATTTAACATTTGTATTGGAAATCCCATTAATAGAGAAAAACACATATATTTTTTACAAAGTTGTTCCCATCCCAATATATAACCCGGACACACATCAAACCTTTGCTATCATTTCCAAATACCCTGACCTTATGAGGAACAGATTAATACTCAGACCCGTAGCGAAATACTGCGAAGAGATGGAAGAAAATAAGTTCATCTGCACTGAAGACGACATAGTACAGCAACTAACAGCGACATGCATCGAACAACTAATGCTGCTACGAGACAACCTGGCAAACTGCAACCAACAACTGATCAAAACCGAAGAACAAGTTATGCAAAAATCACAGCTGACCATTGGCTACTTTATACGCAAAAAAGTACGGTATTGACCGAGACCTGCGGAGACGAAGCGTCAAAGCATAATTTAGAAGGAACTTTTATACTAACTCCAAATAAACACTGTGAAACAAAAATAAATAACATAACTATAAAAGCAGTCAGCAACTCAACTTTCACGATATATAACCTACCACCAGTCATGTTACCAGAGCTCCAGATCGAGACCCAGAGAGTTGACAGCGAAGTGGATCTTTAGAAGGAACTTTTATACTAACTCCAAATAAACACTGTGAAACAAAAATAAATAACATAACTATAAAAGCAGTCAGCAACTCAACTTTCACGATATATAACCTACCACCAGTCATGTTACCAGAGCTCCAGATCGAGACCCAGAGAGTTGACAGCGAAGTGGATCTTCGAGGAGTGGACTTCGGCGACATAAGAGACATCCTCAATAGTGTTAAATTCAATAGTGAAAATACAAGTAGTGATTTCCTTATTAATTATCGAGTCAGTGTGTGGACCATAATACTATATGTAATAGCATTTATTATAGCATTAAGTTATTTGTCTTTTAAATTATATTTCATATTTTTCAAACGAAATTATCTGAAGCCGACTAAGCCTCCTTCAGGTAATTTCTCTCTTGAGGAGGGAGGAGTTAAAGGTGTTGACAGCCCTAATATCTCTTTTGTCAGCAGAAATTAACGCATCTTCAGCACTGCCGAATACGTCAATGCTGAACTGCATAAAATTAAATATAAATAGTAGTAATTAATTTATTTTAAGTTAGAATACTCTTAACTGTAAGACTGGATTGTTATTCTGCTAGTTTGAATAAAAATAAGTAAATAATTTTTTTTTTTTAAATTAAAGTCCTGACGATCCACTTAATTCGCGCGAGAGCCGCGTTGTTCCCGATAAGAGATTCTTCTGGACTGATTCCTTGATTGTGTTCCATCAGATAAAGAATGACAAACGAAATTACAAAGTTTTTGTCGCTAATCGACTTGGCGAAATTGACGATTTATCACAGTCAAACGAATGGCATTACGTACCCAGTAAAATGAACATAGCCGATAAAGCGACCAAGTTAAATACCTACGAATTAACCGACGAGTGCGAATGGCTCCGAGGTCCGGATTTTTTATATACACCGCACCAAAACTGGCCGAAGTACGAACCTGAAACAGAGAAAACATTTGGTGATGACATTTTGCAAATAAATACCGTATATAAAATAGAAAACGTGGACTTACCTGTTCCTGACGCGACTAAGTTTTCTCGTGGCTTCGCTTGCGGAGATGCACAGCAAACGTATTCTTATTTATTGAAAAGTGCAAAATGCACGGCGCTGCTAAAATGGACACTGGCATGATGCAGCGCGCTGAAACTGAAATAATACGTTATGCACAGATGCAATCATTCGCGCGAGAAATTTACCTACTGAAAAAAGAAAAGCCGATCGAACCTGACAGCCGATTACGTACTTTGACCCCCTTCCTTGACGAGTGTGGGTTACTTCGAGTCGGCGGAAGAATACAAGCTGCTCTGGATGTTAACCCTGAGCTGAAACGTCCCGTGATCTTAGACGGGCGTCACCCGATTTCAAAATTAATAGTTAAACACTACCACGAGAGGGCAGCACATAGCAGCAACGAAATGGTAGTAAATGAGATTCGTCAAAAATATTGGCTGCTGCATTTACGACCTACTGTACGGACTGTCGCATCACGCTGCCTGATATGCCGAATTAAAAAAGCCAAGCCGTCGATCCCACGAATGGGAGACTTACCGGAAGCGAGGCTGGCGCACCACCAACGACCCTTTTCTCATTGTGGTGTTGACTTGTTTGGTCCGATGGAAGCAACAGTGGGCCGCCGTCATGAAAAGAGGTACGGCGTACTTTTCACCTGCTTAACAATACGAGCCATACACATAGAAATTGTGCCCTCGCTGTCAGCTGACTCATTCATAATGGCCTTGAGACGGATGGCAGCACGGCGCGGCTGGCCGTATCGGATGTACTCGGATAACGGAACCAACCTAAGGGGAAGTGAAGCGGAACTACGTAAATCCTTCCGAGAAATCAGTAAATCCCACATCCACGATGACATCATAAACAAAGGGCTCGAATGGTACTTTATAGCCCCTGCTAGCCCCCATATGGCTGGGGCTTGGGAATGCCTTATTCGTAGTGTCAAGACGGCACTAAAAACGATTTTAAAAGAGAGAGCACCCCGAGACGAAGTTTTGAGCACGCTACTGGCCGAGGTCGAAAACATGGTGAACAGTCGCCCACTGACCCATGTGTCTGTAGATCCCCATGACCCAGAGAGTTTGACGCCATATCACTTCCTCATTGGCTCCTCATCCAATTTATCAGTTCCTGGAGAGTTTACGGACTGCGATATGTACCGGAAAAAACTGTGGAGAAAAGCTCAGAGACTCACCGATATGTTTTGGAGACGCTGGGTCCGCGAAGTCCTTCCAACATTGCTGCCGCGCAGCAAATGGCACCAAGAAGAGAATAACCTAAAAAAGGGCGATGTGGTGGTTATTGTCGATCCCTCATCACCACGAAACACGTGGCCTAAAGGGCTGATAGTAGATATTCACCCGGGGGCGGACGGACGAGTACGCGTTGTCGACATAAAAACAAAGAGTGGAATACTTACTAGACCCGCCACACGACTTGCCGTTCTCCCAAAAGCCGATGATGATTGCCCTTGACGGGCAATGGGGGGGAGGATGTAGACGACGCCGCTCTGCACCTGAAAAATAAAAGCCTCACATAATTAGTATGAAACCAGTATACGAAAATTATCTATAAAAAGGCAAACCTGACTGCGTTATATATCAACGCACAGCCCAAACCACTGGGCCTAGAAACTTAAAATTTGGTACAGAGGTTCCTTTTATGATGTAAGTGAGCACTTGTCTCTCTCTTGTCTCATTTCTGGATTTAGATATATGAAAAATATAGGTATACAAGTTTTCGATTACAATTAAAAACTATCTATGTAGGTGAAATGGATAAAATTACCCCTAAAAGGGTAAAATGGGGGGTGAAGTTTGTATTGAAATTTTCTGATTTCTGGACTTAGCAGTATGAAAATTGCTATAAGTATACATATACCTATTGGTATTAAGGGTCCTGATAACAAATAAAAATTATCTCCGTAGGCAAATATAAAGAGAGAAGAAGTAGTTTTCGACTTATTAGGGGGTAGTTTTTATAAGACTTCCTTATTTCTACACTAAAAATATGGCTGGTCACCATTTAAAATGATCCGTATGGTGTTGACGACTTCAATAAGGGAGGGGGTTTTTCATACAATATAGAGGTTAATTAAATAAAACATATAACCTGATAACTAAAGTACACGCGGACGAAGTCACGGGCAAAAGCTAGTATATTATATAAACGTACTTACCTGTATTATGTACTCCATTTATTTGCTTTGCATGTGTTTAATAAATAAACGATGTAACGAACGGGTAGCGCGCATGTGTGTGTGACCAAGGCGCAAGCATTAGTTTGTATTAAATAATGCACTTCAGTTGAACTCTGACCGCCGTCGCTAACACCCGCATGTCAAGCTTTCCCAAAAGTTCATCAATACGAGTTTAGTCTTGTCTTTATTTTGCCGCCTAACATCAGCACCGACACCCAGCGCTTACATTGATAATGCAGTAGCAGTGGTACTTAACAGATGCCGCTACATTAAGCATGTTGCGGTACACGTTTGTACTGCGGTAACACTGGTAGTTTACAGGTGCCGCCACATTACAGCATGTTGTGGCATACGTTGGTAATGCAGTAGCAGTGGTACTTAACAGATGCCACTACATTATAGCATGTTGCGGCATACATTTGTAGTGCGGTAGCAATGGTACTTTACAGGTGCCACTACAGTACAGCATGTTGTGGCATATGTTTGCACTGCGGTAGCGCTGGTATTTTACGCGTGCCGCTACATTACAGCATGTTGCGCCATACGTCGGTACTGCAGTAGCACTAGTATTTACAGATGCCGCTACATTTGGGCACGTTGCGGCATACGTTTGTACTGCGGTTGCACCGATACTGTATAGGTGCCACTACATTACAGCATGTTGCAGCATACGTTAGTACTGCGGTAGCACTGGTAGTTTACAGATGCCGCCACATTACAGCATGTTGTGACATACGTTGATAATGCAGTAGCACTGGTACTTAACAGATGCCGCTACATTATAGCATGTTGTGGCATACGTGGGTACTGCAATGCACTGGTACTTTACAGAGGCCACTACATCATAGCATGTTGCGGCATACATTTGTAGTGCGGTAGCAATGGTACTTTACAGGTGCCACTACAGTACAGCATGTTGCGGCACACGTTTGTACTGTGGTAACACTGGTAGTTTACAGGTGCCGCCACATTACAGCATGTTGCGGCATATGTTGATATTGCAGTAGCACTTGTCACAGGGCTAAATTCAAATTCAAATTCAAATCATTTATTCAGTAAATAGGCCGCAATGGGCACTTTTACACGTCATTTTTTTTTAAACTACCAGCGCTTTCGGAAAGACCATCATTGCCAAGAAGAATGCGCCGCAAGAAACTTGGCAGAAAGTCATTTTTTCAAAATAAAATAATTACAAATAAAATACTTAAAAACTACAGTAAACAATTAAACAAAAAATCACAAAAAAAATAATTAAATAATAATACAGGGATGTATGGGGTCCCTTAGTTACAAAATTAAACACTAACTATATCTACGTTAAGCGGAAGTGTAGAATGCTTCCACCGTCATAAATGAAAAAAAAAAAAAAATAATAAAAAAAAACTGAAATATGCATTTCAGGTCAAGTAACCATTAAGCTTTTGGATTCCGATGGCAAGCTCACGTCTGCCGCCCCCAAAGTTAGCTCACACGCACTCATGTCATGCTCTGAAAGCAGAGCGGTACCGAGGGCATGGTATTGCTTCCGTTCCCATAAGCTCTATGGGATCGTCTTGGGAACTTCGACGTAGCGAGCCTGTGACTAGAATTATTAAACTAAAAATATACAAGTTTAAAATCCATAAGCTTAACAATATACAATATAACTATAGCAAGGGGATGTATAAAGTCCCCGAGTTAATAATATAAATCCTAATCTAAATAATTCAGAGATTTATATAGTCTCTAAATGTCAAAGTAAACTACTTAATTAAACTAATTAAATTATACAATCATCAGAGGTGTAAAAAGCCTCCAAGGTCAAAAATCAATAATAATAATTAAAATAAAGAGATGGAGATGTATAAGGTCTCCAAATGTCAAACTAATGCATGTTTTTAAATTAAATTCTGCAATGCGGACAACGGCAACAGAACCAGAAACTAGACACGAAATGCGCCGGGACACTAACAAGTCACACTTCACAACACTACACAATACAAATACACCGACATAAACACACACTCACACACACACAAACACGAGTACATCACACATCAACACCCTCATCGCACATCAATCTTCATCGGCTTTCAGTTTTGGCCATGTCGCATTATCACATAAGTACTCCTCAACTTTATAGTAAGCTTTCTTCAGGAGTGCACTCTTTATGTATTCCTTAAAAGAATTGTGTGGCAATTTCCATGCTTCTACGGGAACTTTATTGTAAAATCTCACGCAGTTTCCCACAAAAGATTTGCTTACTTTCCGTAGACGAAATTTAGGAACGGCAAGCTTATGCTTATTACGAGTATTGATATCATGTACGTCTGACACTTTCTTAAAGGACTCGATATTCTTGTGTGTATACAATATCACATCATGTATGTACTGTGAAGCTACTGTGAGGAGGAGGGGAGGTTTGTCCTGAAGGGAGGCCTAGTGGTTATTTTTTATGAGTGAAACAAGTAGAACGTTTTAACAATTTTTAATTAAATAAGAAAATAAAAAATAACGACCTAGTTGACAAATAAAATATTTAGATCTCAGGGTTGTAAGGTTCAAATGATTTTAAATGAGTCGGCTCTGACTATGACGCCTCCCTGGCCTACACTTCCCTGGAGTCGGAGAGAAGAACCCGGAGCGAAGAGGGCTGGCCACAGCAGGGGGGCCTGGTTCAGCAGAGCGGTCGTCGGTGCCGAGGACAAAAGGGGCCTTAGGGCGGCGCGACGAGCAGCCTGGAGAGAGTTTCACGCCGGAGCGCTCAGGGTCTTGAACGAGCCAGGAAATAGGGTGTAGAGCTCGGGACGATTAAGGCCGTCAGGGCTTTGTGTCAAGGCTTCAGATTTTTAGCCGTACAGAGCTGGGAAGATTCTTAAGCCGTACGGAGCTTGTGAATTTAAAAGAAAAAGAAAAGAAAATAATAAATTTATTTGCCAAAAATTCGACACAACAAAAAAAAAACACAGTTAAAATAAGACAACCTTATTACATACTCTTAAATGATAATAAAAAATCGAAAAAGAAAAGACATTGAGCCGAAAGAAGCAAAAAGGGCCATACTCAGCGTGTTGCCGCGGCAAGCCGCAGCGCTGGTTTTCAGTATGACCCTTTAACTTACAACTAAATTTAAAAGACTAATGCCGCGACGGCACGAACGTCAGAAGACGGCATTAGTCAAATAAAACTAAAATAATTAAAAAGAGAATAATGTTGAAATTAATAACAATTACAAAAAAAATAAAACATCAGACAACAATTCAAATTATACGTTGAAATTGCATACCAACTAATCACGTTTGTATGGCAACACTTGGGCGTCCGAGTCGTTTAAACGCAATTAAACGCCACAAGAAGGCCAGCCGTTAATATTAATATTTAAAAATAGACCATTATCAATTTTTATAGGTAAAAATTGTAATGCCGAGCAACGCTTACCAATGAGACACGAAATAATTAAATTAATCTATGTAATGACTAACCACTGTGACCAGCTCGGCTCATTATTATAAAAAAAATGCATTCAGATCGAGTACCGTCATATCATTATTTTATTTTTCCTAGTACGATCAATAACGCAGAACACAAACAAGCGCTGTTTTGTTCCGTGCAATCATGTGCCATCAACCAATGTGCAAAACAGAAGCAATAATCATATAAAACAGGAATAGATGCAAAGGTAAGCAGTTGAGTCAATTTGAGTAACATAATTTGGACATAGCGTAATATCTGCAACACATTTAAATAAAACATTATAATAATATCTACAACGATCTCAGCTATACTTTTGCTCTCCAAGCAAGAAACTTTTACACTTAGCTTTAAAGTTTCCTATTGTCTGCAGAGCTCTAATGGGAGGAGGCAGATTATTCCAGCACTTCGTGGCTGCATATCGAAAACTACCACGAAATGCTGCGCTGTGGTGCTGCGGGTAGACCAGTTGGAGAAACCTAGATGACCGGGCCTCCAAGGATCGGGCGTTACGTGACCAAGTTAGCTTATTGTACAGGTACAAGGGGATCTCTCGGTTTACAATCCCAAACATGAGGGACGCCAAATGTAGTTTACGACGAGTGGACATATTTAAAACGTTGTTTTGGTTCAAATACGGAGTCACGTGAGCGCGAGGCGGTATATGATAACAAAACCGTGCACATGCATTTTGTATCCGTTGTATGCACCTCTGCGTGCGCGCTAGAAGACGCGGGCCGTGCACGATGTCTCCGTAATTTAACCTCGACAGTACCAATGCATCGCAAAGCCTAACCCTGAATTTCGTAGCCGTACGGAGCTGCGCTGTAAATTAGGTGGTGTCAATAGTGGTCCAGTGCTAGATTGTTGCCAGTCACTCCTCTGCAGCAATACACCAGCTCTCAGGGTGTGCTGAATTGCAGTGAGTGGCAGAGACAATCATACGGAGTTACAGGCAGGCAAAGGAAAGTGACTCTTAATTTTATATAAATATTATAAAGAGCAAAAGAAAATAATAAGTGACCTGAGTGGCCGTTAAAATTTGAAATACAACGGTTCACTAAATAACCGTTGGATTATTTTTAAAAATATACGTTACAAGTGAGTTTGAATTATTTTAGCAGCATAGAGCATCCGTTGAAATAAATTATTATTTGTAAGCATTAACATAAATAAATTACAACGGATGGGAGAAATTAACTAGTGTTAAATTATAAGGTATTTGAAATAAAGGGTTCCCTGGCCAGGGGAAGCCTGTAGTTCAAATAGACAAAGTTAAAGTTACAAAGATAAATTAATTAAAATAAAATACACAGACAAATCACAAGTTTATAGGACACAGTTAAATATCGGAGAACTTACCAAGTCTTGGGCTTATGGAGCTTTCAAGGGAGCTGTAGAGTGTAGGAGCTGCTGTATAATGTGATTTTACAGCTGTGCCTCAGCTTTTAAGGGCGAGAATAATTACCCCCGGACACAGCTGATTGTCAACGCCCATAGGGACGGGTTTTTGTGTCAAGCGTGAGTCGTATGTAATAATATTCAATGTGTAGTAAATTATGTGTTATAAAATACCACTTTTAATAAATAATTAAGTAAATAATAAATAAATATTAAATATGTCGGAGACAGCACGGTCATGAGTACAGACATTCAACGGTAGCGCAGCGCGCGGTTTATTATGATTGGTCGATCCCTCCGTGACGTCACACCGGACCGATTGACCTGCCGTAGCGCGCTAGGACGGAGCCGGGTTGGCAAGATGCGGACATTCTCTCGCTGGCTGCGCTGGAGACTGGACGCATGGAACGACTTCGGAACTGTCCACGTTACCTTTTGCCTACTGATAGTGTTTGCTGATTAAAAGTGTAGATTTGATTAACTTTGTCGCCTTTCTCAATCTCCGAATGTCACCCATTACGATGTTAGATGAAGAAACCATCCCTGACTGTATCTGGACTACCCTCCTACCCCCCCCCCCCCTTCTCCGTCATCAGAAGTGGGATCGAGGACCTCATGCAATACAAAAAAACAAAAAAATAGTGAAGATATGTGATCAATTATGGCCGAGTAGCGTAACAAGAATTTAATCCAAAGATGGAATAAGTAGAATCCATTCGTGCTACTGGACGAAGAGAAAATCAAGACCCGGATAGAAATAGTTGCGAAATGAGGAAAGTTCTATGCTGTCGTCAACTGAACAAAGCTCCGAGTACGGCTGCGAAGGCACACGGCGAAAAGGCATCGAAAGAAGAAGAAGAGACGAAGAGGAGAAATAACGAAGTCTCTGGAAGCGAAGGATCCTGCATTAAGTGACTGCGCCCTGCTGTGCCTCACGGGCCTTCTCGTGGCTTTTCGTGCGGAAAGCTAAGACGTTGCATTGCAGTACCGGATCCGAGGACTAAAAGGTCATGTAATAGTTCCATTCTTTCTTAAAGTAACTAAAAGATGGGTATAGTAACTTTTAAATCAAGCAGCAACCAAACGCGATTGATTTTTGTTTCAGGTTCTGGTCATTAAAAGACACCCGCTGGTCTTTTCGCTCCGAACTCCGCTCCAGGCGGAACCCACAGCCGTGTAGACCTGTGCTCTATTAGAAACCCGACAAGATAAAAAAAAATCCCGGTGAGTCGTTTTCATTTTGTTGCGATTTTAAGTGATGAAAGTTATCTATACGTAACATCGAAAGCAAAATCTATTTTAATTTAAAAATTTTCACTAAAATATCACTTAATTTAGTTATAAAAATGAGTTAATTTGGTTAAAACAATGTGTCGGCAGTCCCTGCTTCAATAATTTCTTATTTTGAAACTGTTAGGTATGCTACTGTAGCAAATTCACATGACGATGATGACGATGTCGTGTGTTACAGAAACTTTCTGTACTCGCATAAATAATCAGATTACTCACTTTGCAAAATAAAGTTTCGTACGACTACGAAAGTTGTTCTGTTTAGGACATTCAAATAAAAATGTAAGTTTGAGTTAGTAAAATCAAGTAACGTATGTAGTTAGTTGACTGGTTAGTCAGCTTCTTGGTCTGCCTATCGTGAATAAGTAGATAGTTATTTTGGGTTGTAGTTTACGATAGATCGTTTGTTAGTGATGTTTTGTTGAGTGAAGGTAGTTTAAATACCTTCACCTACCCGCATTAAATTTTCAATTTTTGTATACGAAAAAAAATATGATCGAACCAAAGCAAAAGAAGGGTTTGCGGGGTGTATTTAAATAACAAGTACTATTTAAAAGCTTTAAGTGGGAGTTAAGTATTGTTTTTCTGAGTGAGTACACTTGAATTGTCTAACCACTCAGCTGCCCGCGTGAAAGAAGAAACGCAAACAGCGAGGCAGTATTGAATTACGTTTAAAAATCGATTTCTTTAATATTCCTAAAATATGCGATACATAAATTATTACACAATAAAGACAAAGAAACAGAGAATAATGTTTGTAGTAGTAGTTTGGTGGGTTATTGTTCTGAAATAATTATAAAAAATGCACAAAAAGCAAAACAATGCTTACGTACCTACGAAAATTTGGGACACTTTTTCGAGTCTATTTCAAACACTATAAACCACTTAACACTTAAACATAGAAACACAACCACGAAAATCCTTGCAAATAACAATCGTATGCGTTACATTGTATTTACTAAACGCAATATAATTTATTTTATCACAAATCTAAACAGTTGATCCTTGACCGTTTCGACTCAAACTTTACTTGTCTCGTCGGAATATTTTTTCCTTCGAATTTTGTTCCGCATACCTTCGGTTTTATTTATTTTTAATGTTGCCAGTTTATCGCTCAGTATGAATGATACTTTTAAGGTCTCAATACCATGTTGACTAACATAAGGAGAACATAAAAACTGTAAGACCGTTGTATGGCAATCACAATTGCCAGAAGCATTTTGTTAAAATATATTTGGCAACCGTAGTTGCTCAAAACAAAGTACGTGAGTGGTTTACCGTCAAAAATAATTTATACCTAGTGATGTTTAGATGAGTGACAACGACAACAACTATGACAATTAAATATTTGAAGACTGTAGTCTAATCAGATAATTTAACAATATTGAAAATTTTGGACGTTCCAATACTTTGTATTTAAATTGATGTGATAGTTTACTTTATTTTGATTGGCATTTGGATATAAGTGTATTTGGCTTAGACTGTATACACCTTGATGAACCATTCGTAGACGTAGACGTTATGTCGGGCTTCGATTTTCCCGTAGCTATGCGGCCACAACTGTGAGTGGCGTGCGTCTGGTCTCGAGATGTAAACGGTCGCTGAAATCGCTTAATAGATGCGATGGTTTTGTGTGACTGATGGACGAGTAGTCCAAGTGTTGTTGTGAACAGTGGATATAATTTGTTATTAGACGAAGACAACAGATGGTTATAGCATTTTACACCTAATCTCCAGATTTTAAATTATATTTGGACATTGACGTTTTGATTCTGTTTATAAATGTTTTGACAAATCGTTGTAAAAAAATAATAGTTGACAAACTCTTGACAACCCATCATTGACTTTGTTGTTCTATAAGTAGTAACACGATTTCCGAATAGATACAGACTTGATTGATTGCAGTGTAAAGGATATTTAAAAAAAAAAAAACAAATAAAAAGTACCTTCCTACTGTTTAAAGTTGATTATACAATTTTGTACTGTGAGGCTACTACGGGTAGTGTGTAGACTTTGTGTGTGTTGACTTTAGAATACTATTTTACGTTTTTCTGAAAAAAAAAACTAGTGTGTGTGTTGTTATCAAAGCGTGCAAGTAGCACACTGCAATACAATGCAATGACATTATCGTACACCAGAAATAGTAAGCGATACAGAGAACAGGTAGCACTTTTGTACTACATTTGTAAGTTGATACCTTTACTATTTTTTTTTTTTTTTTCAAACAGTTGAGTAATAAGCACACGATAGGTTAAGGGGTAAGCCATGTACCATACCATTCGAAGTAATTGAAAGAAAGTGTGAAGTATAGAAGGAGGATCTTAGTTCGGCTGGTCAGACCGTACCAGTAGCTTTTCCGTAGCCGTAGCCCGTTAGAAGTCGGTATCTGCCCCGAGCTCTGCTTGGCGTGTAGTCCGTGGGTACGCGGTAAGGCGGCGAGCTCTAGCGGAGGTCGGGTCTCGTAGAGACCGCAGAGCCGTTGGCTCGGCGATCCCGTAGGGGATGCGCGTAGTGTGGGTGGCTATGTAATAGCCCTAGGCCACGAATGAGATGCCTGCCTTGTTGATTTGATTATTTTAATGCGTTCGAAGTGAGTATGAGACTGCATTATGGCAGTATAGTGATGGTAAATGGCGCTCGAGCATTCAAAGTATAGCACAGTATTGCATGGAATAGTAATTATTTATCAGAATTATGGTAAAGATGGTAGTACGATAAAAAAAAAGATAGTACAGATGATAGTGCAGTTAGGTATCTTAATACAAAACAGATCTCTTTTGCGTAAGATGGGATTCCGTACAAGTTTATCGAAAATCTCCAGGTTGCTTCTAACAAGTTTTTCATGCTCGTAAATGTAAGCTGTAAATAAATACTAAGAACGTAGGTGACAAAACGTTTGTCACGTATCGTATGAATCAAATGTTGTGTGGTAGTTGATGAAGTGAGTCTAAGCAATGTAATTTTCTTGCCTACGTGTACATAGTAGGTAGAGTCAGGTATGACCGAACGGTATACTGTGCTATGGTCCTTTTGTTTCAGAATAAACACACGAGGACGTGTGTCCGCGCAGGATGGCCGTGTCGGAGACAGCACGGTCATGAGTACAGATATTCAACGGTAGCGCAGCGCGCGGTTTATTATGATTGGTCGATCCCTCCGTGACGTCACACCGGACCGATTGACCCACCGTAGCGCGCTAGGACGGAGCCGGGTTGGCAAGATGCGGACATTCTCTCGCTGGCTGCGCTGGAGACTGGACGCATAGAACGACTTCGGAACTGTCCACGTTACTTGTGCCTACTGATAGTGTTTGCTGATTAAAAGTGTTGATTTGATTAACTTTGTCGTCTTTCTCAATCTCCGAATGTCACCCATTACGATGTTAGATGAAGAAGCCATCCCTGACTGTATCTGGACTACCCTCCTACCCCCCCCCCCCCCCCTTCTCCGTCAAATACATATTATTACGTAAATAAAATAAGATTAAGTAAATTATTGATAGAAGGTAGAACTACGGTGGCGACCTCTAGCGTTCGTCTGTCGATCTGCTCAGAGATCCTTAAGTGACGAAAGCGCCATCTAGTTTACTACGAGCTAACTAAATTGTCAGCGATCGCCTTTGCGCATTGTGACACAGTGGTACTTAACAGATGCCGCCACATTACAGCATGTTGTGGCATACGTTGGTAATGCAGTAGCAGTGGTACTTAACAGATGCCACTACATTATAGCATGTTGCGGCATACTTTTGTAGTGCGGTAGCAATGGTACTTTACAGGTGCCACTACAGTACAGCATGTTGTGGCATATGTTTGCACTACGGTAGCGCTGGTATTTTACGCGTGCCGCTACATTACAGCATGTTGCGCCATACGTCGGTACTGCAGTAGCACTAGTACTTTACAAATGCCGCTACATTACGGCACGTTGCGGCATACGTTTGTACTGCGGTTGCACCGATACTGTATAGGTGCCACTACATTACAGCATGTTGCGGCATACGTTTGTACTGCGGTAGCACTGGTAGTTTACAGATGCCGCCACATTACAGCATGTTGTGACATACGTTGATAATGCAGTAGCACTGGTACTTAACAGATGCCGCTACATTATAGCATGTTGCGGCATACGTGGGTACTGCAATAGCACTGGTACTTTACAGAGGCCGCTACATTATAGCATGTTGCGGCATACATTTCGTCGGTCAAATCACAAAAAGGCGTAACTGATTTTTTACAACTTTACAGGAGAGCAAATCAAAGAAATCGGCGACTAGTTCAACGGCCATACAAAATAATTTACAATGTTTATTTAGAATGTAAATAATTAATTTCATAGGTAATTTTATCCTTTCTATAATATCAGTAACAGATTTCCGGTAGCTTTATTGAATTATGAGATATTAATTTTTTTTTTACTAAGGATCCACTTACGCTTATTCGTGATGTGCAATTTTGTGACAATTTCGTAATAATTGTCATTTGTGTCTATTTAAATGAAAGTAAATTGAAACAAAAAGTATGAAATATTATTTATTTTTAAACTTAAATCAAACAAATCAGTCTAAATCTTTCAATAAATTAACTGCATAGCATAACATACCAAGCAAATATTATAAATTAAAAGTTTTTGATGCCAACATACAAATTTTGTAATAACAATTACAAATTATTCATAATCATAACCTCAGAACATATTTTTGTCTTACTATAATAGGCAGAGCTCCAGCTGCCACTAGTAGTATTCATACCACGTACTTCGTCACATTCGAAGAGTGTCTACTTTGAAGAAGTAAGCATGGATAAAAAAATCAAAAAATGTCTATGGGCAAGACAGTTTCACCATCTATTGATTATTATAAAAAGTTATTGGAGCGCTGCCCATTATTAAAGGAACTGTTTTAACACTTATTACTAAAGTAAAAGTAAACAAAATAAAATATTAAAATTAACTTCGAAAAAGAGATGGCTCAATGATACGCCTCCAAAATATTTAAAAACTACTCATCATGTGATAAAGATTTATAAAAGTGGACATAATCTTGGTTTCTTATTACGGGCGCCTCTCCAGTACACATTGACATAAGATCGTCATATTTTTCTTTGGTAATTCTTGTGTCGCTGGGAGTTTTGTTGATGGGATCAACTTCGTCATAAAAATGTTTAAAATTTAGTCGTTTAATAGTAACTGATCGATACTCCTTTTTCAAGAATTTCCTTCATTTCCTTTTCGGTATTCCATCATGTTGGTCCAATTTACAGGTTCACCATTCAGCTCATCTTTGCGTAGCCCAAGAATCCTAATTTTTTGGGAAAACTCTTTGAAATTTAAGAAGTCATTGTAGTTGTACTCGAGTTTTGCGTGCAAGTCTCACAGTCGGAACTAGCTGAGAAGGGACAAAAATGTTTCCTGCTTTGGACATGGCGTAAGACACAGCACTATGCACAGAATTTCCCTCACTCTGGCCATGGGATGGGCAAAAGAAGCGCAAGCTTATTTCTTCTACTGAACTGCAATGCACCATAAGATACAGAAGCATAGAAGCCACTATTGAATTTTTGTTTTGCCCTTGACAGCCGTCACTAAACAAGTTAACTTTTTTCACTCCTTGCATATCATAACGAAACAAGAATGAAAAAGAGCTGTGCTTATTTCTGAAGAACCTCTATTACTTATTGCCTCATGCCATAAATTGCATGTGCAGTCCTTTGAGCCCAGATCGTAAATAGTAAAATTAAAGTTCGCTAAGCGTCTCTTATAAAATAAAGCACTTTCGTTACTTTTGGGCAAATATATAACCTGTTGTAGATCGAATGAAGCGCAACGAACTGTGTCTGAACATTCGTTCTTACATTCGACCTTTATTCTTCGTACTTCGTCTTTTTCAGAAATATGACTTGTATAACGTTCATGCAGTTTTTCTTTTACTTCGGCGGTACCTTCTATGTAGGTTGCACACAGGCCACATTGATCTTTCTTAGGCCAGTGGATGGACAAATACATTTCCTTGAAGACACTCCGATATAAAGAAAAGGAAACTTTTGTTTCATACTCTTTCTTATCAATATTAACTATTTTTTTTTGCTTTAGACGCACAAAGTTTTTGCACTACTTGTCAAAATTGCAAGTTTGAACTGGTTCGTTATTTATCACTTATAGACGTAACTGAATTTATCCCACGTCTGGCGGGTAAAAATTATTATCACGAAAAGTCGTAACTGCACTCGCCTATTCGTGAAAAATAATCGATGTATGAAAACGTAGTTGAGTCCCTTTGTAATAGTTCGTGCTGGGTCTTAGGATAAGAATTCAGATAAATCTTTTCGTGAGCATAGAATATGCATATTTTTGAATGCCATGATGTATAGAACTCAAAATCGCCATATTGTTGGTTACACCTTTTCGTGATTTGATCGACGATTTGTAGTGCGGTAGCAATGGTACTTTACAGGTGCCACTACAGTACAGCATGTTGCGGCACACGTTTGTACTGCGGTAACACTGGTAGTTTACAGGTGCCGCCACATTACAGCATGTTGCGGCATACGTTGATATTGTAGTAGCACTGGTACTTAACAGATGCCGCTACATTATACATGTTGCGGCATACGTTTGATAGCCGCCGAGCGTCACAGCCCTAATGTAAACAAATATGAGCAGCCCTTGTATACTATAGAAAGAGAGAAATAAAGTGAGTTCCTATTTGACCGCTATGAAATTAAGACGTTTCATTTAACCCCACCTACCATTTCTGTCATCAGAAGTGGGATATACGGAATCCATTGCTCAAGTTAATTTAAAATAATGTTATTTAAATCAAGTGAATAAGACAATTAAATAAAGTTATTTCAATAAGTGAATAAGACAATTATAAGTGTACATAGACAATAAAATAAGACAATTTGTGAATAAAATAATAAATAAACAAACAATTAGTGAATCTAAATTAAATTAGTTAAAATATTGTTGAATTAATTAATATATTGCTGTGACAATGAGTGACAAACAAAAAAAAGGAAAAGGACAAAAACGAAAGAACAATCCTTGGCCACGTTTTCGTGAGAGTGCTGAACCACCAGAAAGTGTTGAACCAGTGTCTCAATTCAGTGGATCGACGAGCAAGGCAATCGCATTACCAACATTTGATCCCGATGTCGGAGCCATTGAGGCCTCCGAATGGTGTGCTGAGGTACAGGCTTTAGCACAAAGAAACGGATGGGATGATATAGAGACGATTGCAAGATGCGTACCGTTTTTGGTCGGCAGGGCCCAAGAATTATACAAAGAATGGACACCATTGATCCGTAACTGGCCATCACTTAAGGAGGATTTAGTTACCACCTTCCCTAAATGCAGGGATTTACATAGAGATTTTAAAATAGCAGCGAATATGAGTAGTGAACAATATGCTACAGTGTCTATTTACGCTGCCAAAAAGCACCGTATTTTAAAGCAGCTTAGACTCAAATTCACTGAGAGTGAAATAATAGAATTAATTACCGGAGGAATTACTGACCCACATGCGAAATCAATTGCTAGTGGTGCAAATTCCATCCCAACGCTGTATGAAAAACTGTCTCGGTATGTACCTTTGCCTCAATCTTTGAACACAAATAAAACAAATGACAATTATGAGCATCGCCATAACTTTAAACGAGCAAAACTGGAGCTGAAGAGGTGTAATCGATGCAATCGATTTGGCCACCTGCAACGAGACTGTAGAACCAAGGAAGAAAATTTACCAAAAAACGGACAGGCTGCGGAATCGACGATTGATAAAACTCCACAGTGCACTTATTGTCGGAAGAAAGGCCACAATGTCGAACAATGTTGGACAAAACAAAGGGTGCAAGGGTCAAAGAAAAAACAAGGCAAGGACGTTAACTGCGCCACCAATGGGAAGGTATGTACCACAGCTGTAATAATCAATGGAAAATTAATGCATGTCCTTATTGACAGTGGAGCATCTTGTTCTTTAATAAAAGAGAGCCTAGCCAGGTCTCTGGGAGTTCATTGTCAACCATCATTTATATATCTTTGTGGGCTCTCTAATGATATTTTGACTTCTACTCAGAAAATTACCGTAGTCACCCAATTTGAAAATATTGCATTAGAGATAGATTTCCATATCGTTCAGGACAATGAAATACGTTATGATGCAATTGTTGGCCGCGACGCTATAAATTCAAAGGATATCGTGTTCGTAACCACTTACGAAGGAACTCAGATAACAAGGCGATCTCAGTCCCCTACTAAGCACGGACTTGTTTATAATTTGGAGGAAGCGATAAATATTGCTGTGGCTCAAGCTCCAAACAAAGCACAGAACAACTTACGTGAGCTTTTAAATAAACATGCTGGACTAATTGCCTCAAAGAATAACATACGAGAAATTAAAACTGCTAAGATGGAAATAAGAACGACAACAACTGAGCCTATTGTTTATCATCCATATCGTATGTCGGCGTCGGAACGTACTAGAGTACAGGAGATTGTTACGGAACTTTTAAACAATAACATTATACGAGAGTCAACTTCACCTTACGCTTCGCCGGTTATACTTGTAAAAAAAAAGGATTCAAGCGATAGATTATGCGTAGACTATCGAGCTCTTAATCGAATTACTATTAAAGATAGATATCCCTTACCATTGATTGACGACCAATTGGACAAACTTGGAAAAGCTCAACTTTTTACTACTCTCGACATGGCATCTGGTTTTCATGGGATACCTATAGAAGAAAATTCCATAGAAAAAACTGCTTTTGTAACCCCAGATGGGCATTACGAATGGTTACGAGTACCTTTTGGAGTATCAAACGGCCCGAGTACTTTTCAACGAGCCGTGAACACTGCGCTAGGAGCACTTAAGCAAAATATTGCCGTGGTATACATAGATGACATTATTATTCCGTCTAAGACTGTCACTGAAGGGTTGGAGCGATTGGATTTAGTACTGAAGGCTTTGGACAGTGCTGGATTTACGCTAAACTTGAAAAAGTGCAAGTTCTTGCAAACTGAAACCGAGTATTTAGGACGGATTGTGTCCAAAGATGGTATTCGCCCAGGAAATGCTAAAGTTGAAGCTTTAAGAAATGCTCCAATCCCCAAAAACATAAAACAAGTTAGACAATTGATGGGACTTGCTGGATATTTTCGTAAATACGTCCCTGAATTTGCAACAAGAACTGCATGTATTACAGACCTCTTGCGGAAAGATACACATTTTCTTTGGTCTGAAGAATGTGAAAAGTCACGACAATACATAATTGAACAATTGACAACCCAACCTCTGTTAGTTGTGTTTGATCCAGATCGAGAAACAGAGCTACACACCGATGCTAGCAGCCTAGGATTTGGCGCTATTCTTTTCCAAAAATATGATAAAGAGCTCCGCGTTGTATCTTATTATAGCAAGAAAGCTTCACCGGAAGAATCTAAATATCACAGTTATGAATTGGAAACACTCGCAATCGTGAACGCCTTGAAATACTTCAGAGTGTATCTTCTTGGCTTAAAATTCAAACAGATCACTGACTGCAACGCTGTAAAAGCAACATCAAAAAAACGAGATCTATTGCCTAGAGTGGCCAGATGGTGGACTTATATACAAGACTTCGACTTTGAAATTAACTACCGTAAAGGCAGCAACATTCAGCACGTCGATTTTCTTAGTCGAAACCCGATATCAATTGAAATCGCAGACATACAAGTTAATAATCAAATAACATGGTTGGAGGCTACACAAAAACAAGATCTAGAAGTAACGAATTTAATTAGAAGAGTAAAAGAAAATCCTGATGAAATCAAGGAATATACTTTACAAGATGGTTTATTAATGAGAGTTTTCGACAACGGAAAAAAAAACTAGATACTATGTGCCCTCTTCAGTTCGATTCAATTTGACAAGAGTGTACCATGATGAACAATGTCACGTTGGCGTGGATAAAACGTTAGAATCACTAAAATCTAAATACTGGTTTCCTAAAATGACATCTTTTGTAAAAAAATACATTGGTCACTGCATCACCTGTTTATCTGCAAAACGTCCTAATGGTCCAAAACAAGGTTATTTAAATCCAATAGAAAAGTTACCAATACCATTCCATACCGTACATGCTGACTGTACCGGGCCATTCGGGACAGTAAAAGGTACTTACAGATATGTACTATTGTTGGTGGATGCATATACCAAATTTACAATGTTGTTACCACTCGAAAACTTAACAAGTTCTCAATTAGTAAAGGCTCTAGAACCTCCGCTTTATCTATTTGGGACAACTTGTTGGGGGTGCGGGGTTTACGGTGGTGTTGGCAGTCAAATGAAATAGTTTATGTTCACTCAAAAAAGATATAATAATGTTCTACAATGGACTCTTAAATGTTAATGTAAAATAAGGATTAATAAATGTTAATGAATACACCCGATCGCGACGATCTCTAAAAATGTACTAAAAACTCAGTGTGTAGTCCAACGCATCGCGAATAACCGCGGGCGCTTGACGTCACGCATGTGTAAGGTGCATGTGCACTGAACATCTTGCCGGGGGCAAGGATGAAATGTAGGTAATTTAATAGACGAAAATGATACAAAGTTAATGACAATACGAATGATGCTTAAGAGTCTCTAAAAAATAGTATTATGAATTTTAAACTTCGTTATGAAAGGAAACTTTTCTTAACACTGGGGTTGTGCCCCTTTCGGTATAGCAACACTCGTTTGATACACGTGCACTACATGGTTCGGTACGTTCACGGTTCCTTGTTGTAGAATGTTCTGCGGATTGTAGCTCTATCGCTAGAGTGGTCGGTTCTGTTACCACCGGGGCGGCTGCTGCTTGCGCCGGCGACGCGCGGCATACGCGCCGGAACACCAAAATTACTGCTGTCATTCCAATTATACCCAATATGATGTATATCAGACTATAGTGATGGATGTCATGAACCGAAATATTGTTTGGCAAGGGCTCATTCTCTTTCATAATTTTAATTTTCTCTTTTATATCTTTTAGTGATTGCTTGTTTTCTTCATCGCTTGTAGTTGTTGTAGGAGGTTTTTCGAATGTAATGTTCATCACTCTGTTAATTGATGCAATCTCAGGGACTTCATAGTTCGTTTTTATGTTAAATTTACTTGTCTGCTGTTTGTGTGTGTAAATTGTGCCATTATCCATTTTTATTAGGCAACCTTCTGGAATATTCACGATGTTTGTTCTGGACAACTGATGTGCGGTGACTTCTTCTCCACATAGTAGTCGCAAATGACATTGACCGCAGCAGAAGAATAAGTATTGGTTGTGGTTAGCTAACTTTGTCCACTTGTTTCTACAGGCGGCGTTGCTCGTTTTACACTGCTCTGGTTTTGTTTCATCTTGTACGCACAGGTCGTTGTCTGACTTTATGTGGTAAATGGGTGATTTAAGCTGACACAGATATGTAAACGCATCTCGTAGCACGCAGTTTTCTAAGTTCCTTGGGGATATTGGTAGATACGATTCTTTTTGTAGGTTCATCGCAACATAATCTTCGATGGGTGTTACTGTTATCATGTTTTGATGTAGCTGATGAGGTACAGGAAGAAGGTTGTATAGTTCGTAGTTGTCCCGGCTGAGTAATGGGACGGTTATTTCGAATATAGCGAATTCTTTTGTTATAACCGCCTTGACACTTAATAGATGATAGATATCTCTCATTCCTGTTTGAATATTATCTACGGGAAGAGTAAGTTCTTTGTCTATTAACCCGGAAATTATACTTAGTTGATGTTGCAATTGTTCGGGATTGATTAAGTGAGTGTTAATTTTCCCACTGTAGATTGTGCTCATTGTGTCTAACAGGGTATCTTGAATGTTTTTCAGATGGTTTAGAATGTTATTGGTGGCCATAGCGACGAGTGTAAATTCTGATACAAACTCGATTTCATGAACTTCTGTCGCCAAGTTGCGGGTGGCTTGGTCTAAATTCATCAGATGATGGTTGATCATTTTGTGTTGAGACTGCATGGTTTGTTCTACTCTCTGTAATACGTTATACTCTGCTTCTATTATGGAAGTTTGGTTTTTCCATAATATGGCTAAATGTTTTTGATTTTCGCGTACCAGTGTAATGTCCTTGTGATATTGTTCTGCGAACTGGTCGTCTAATACTCCGAACAAGGCGTTTGCCAGATATCCGACACCATTGATAATACCACGAGTCACGCGCGGTCGAACGCTTATTTGTTGATTCAGCATAACTTTGTTGTTATGTTCGAGTTCATTGTACGAGTGACGCAGTTGCAGCATAATTATATTGCAGTGGGACAGCTGTGTTATCTTATTACAAATACTGTTTAGATGTTGATAGTATTTCTCGTATGAAGTGATGCCTTCCCAATACGGATTCATATCGTAATATGCAATTATCTTCCATTCGTCTCTTATTATCTGCATGTTATTGATTTTATCAAAATACAAGGCTTGCTGGTCGTTTAAACTTGTAATTTTTAAACCATATCCCGGTGTTAAAATGCTCATAAAGTAGATAAGCATCATGGCTAGCGAGAAAAAGTTCGATTTGTTGTTGTAACGAGTAGATATATGACATGATTGTTTTTTATTCTGTTCAGTATCTCTTGTTGTTGCGAATTTATCTTGTTTGTTTTTGTTTTCAAGGGGTAGAATAGACAACTTGGTTACGGGTCTCCTTATTATTCCATTTTTTGTTTTTAAGGTCACTACTCTTACGTAGCTATCACTGCCAGGGTGGACCTCGATTACTCTTCCGAGGGCCCACTTTCCAGGTGGGAGGTGATCATCGTGGATAACTACTACGTCGTCTACTGCTAAATTTTGTTGAGGTTGTAGCCACTTCTTTCTTGATGTTAGTTGACTTAGGTATTCTGTTTTCCATCTTTTCCAGATATCGTGGAACAGTTTTTGCGTTAAGTGCCACCTGGTACGTGCGTCTTCGCTTGTTTCAATTATTGTTAGCCCAGCTCTGCCTGTCAAGAAATGTGCTGGGGTTAAAAAGTCAAGGTCATCAATGTTTTCTGTTAGCGCACACAGAGGGCGTGAGTTGAGACAAGCTTCAATTTGTGTTAGGAGGGTGGAGTACTCCTCGAAGGTTAATTTTTGCTCTCCTACTACTCTTTTAAGATGATATTTTAAACTGCGAACTGCTCGTTCCCATAATCCTCCTGCTGTGGGCCAGGCTGGTGCGTTGAAATGCCACTCGATGTTCATCTCTGCTATGTCTGTTAAAAGATTGTCATGGAAGATATGTTGAAGTTGACGATATTCGTCTTGGAGTGCTCTGTTACCGCCGACAAAGTTGGTACCCTGGTCGCTATACATATGCCTCGGCGCTCCTCTTCTAGCGGCCATCCTCTTTAAGGCTGCTAGAAAGGCTGAACTTGTCAGCTCTGATACTAACTCCAGGTGCACAGCTTTGGTAACCATGCAAATGAAGACAGCTACGTAACCCTTCAATGTTCTTGCTCCTCGTGCTTTACTGGCCTTTATGTCTAAGAATCCAGTATAATCTACTCCTGTGTGGTAGAAGGGTTTAGCGGGGTTAGTTCGCGCTGCTGGAAGATCCCCCATTAGTTGTTGGTGTCTTTTTCCTTCATGTTTTCGGCATGTTACGCACTTCCTTAGTTCTTTTTTCACTTTGTTGTTTCCCCCTGTTATCCAATATTCTTGCCTCAGGATAGCTGATGTTAGACTGGCACCGCCATGCAGAGTCAGTTCATGAGCTTGGTTTATCAACAAACTAGCCAACGTTGACTCACTCGGGATGATTTTTGGATGTTTCATCTCAATGCTCATGGTTGCTTGTTTTAATCTCCCACCGACACGTAAAATATCTTGTTCGTCAATAAACGGATTTAAGTTTAATAATTTGCTTTTCTGGTGTACGTGTTTATATTTACGTAAATGTTCCAATTCCGATTCAAAGTTGCAGTTCTGTACATGTTTGATTATTGTCAACTTCGCTTTCCGCAGCTCATGTAACATGAGATAGCTTGGTCGATGTTTATGTTTAGGTGTTAATGCCCTTTGTATCCATGCTACTATCCGTACAATTTTGCTAAATGAACTGTGTTTAATTAATAGCTCGTCAATAATGTTTTCACAGTTACTGTTTTGTTGTATAATGTTTGTGTGACCCAGTTTTCTCTCTTGTTCTGTTACGAATGTTTCTTGTTTTAAGCTTTCAGGCTGAAATGTGGTTAACCAGGCTGGTCCATTTTTCCACAGTGATTGTTCTTTTAACAACTGTGATGCATATACTCCACGGCTAGCTGCGTCACTTGGGTTTTCACTCGTGTTTACGTAGTTCCACTGTGATTTTGGCATAATTTCCGTTATTTGTTTAACTCTGTTTGCCACAAAGGGCGTCCAACGGCTTGGTTCACCTTGCAGCCATCCCAATACGATTTTGGAGTCTGTCCATCCGTACGTCTCTAGTTTATGATGATGTAATGACTGTTTAATTTTGTTCATTAGTTGTGCGAGTAAATAAGCTCCACTTAATTCTTTTCTTGGTAGGGTCAAACTCTTTTTGAGCGGAACAAGCTTTGTTTTTGCGGCTACGATGACTGTTACCGGCTGATGTTTGATCCGGGCGTATACTACGCATGCATAGGCTACCATAGAGGCGTCACAAAATCCATGTAACTCTATTACGTCCCCTTCCTGGCTGTTTAACCATCTTGGTATTTCGAATTCGTTTATTAGGCTGATTTCTGCTTGTACTTTTTTCCATTCTTTAAAAATATCCTGTGACACTTCTTCGTCCCATTTAATATTCGTTCTCCATACAGTTTGGAATAATAATTTTAACTTGGTAACTACTGGTGCTAGCCATCCCAATGGGTCAAATATCTTTGATATCTCAGAAAGGAGTATTCGTTTTGTTACTTTTGATTTTTCCGTCATTTCGCACCTAAACGTAAATTTATCTTGTTTTGGGTTCCAGCATAAACTAAGCGTTTTGGAGGTTTCCTCTGTTTTAAAATTAAACATTATATTGTTGTCATGTTGATTTTGGTTTATGTTATCTAATATCTGCTGGCTGTTTGAGGACCATTTTCGTAGGTTGAATCCCGCTGTTTTGAGTAGTGAAGTTAGGTTAGTAATTGTTTTGTTTGCTTGCTCTAGTGTGTACGAGCCATGAACTAAATCATCCATATAAAAGGACTCTTCTAGTATTCTTGACGCTTCTGGGAAATTGTCCCGTTCGTCTGCTGCTAATCTTCTTAACGTCATCATTGCTAAGAATGGGGCGGCTTTTGTACCGTATGTTACCGTGATCAATTTGAACGACTGTAGCGAATGTTCAGGAGATTCTCGCCATATGATCTTATGTAAGTCAGCATCATCCTTATGTATCAAGATCTGTCTATACATTTTTTCAATGTCCGCGGTGTATGCGTAAGGATATTGTCTCCACTTTAATAATAAGGACTGCAGATCTTGTTGCAGGTTTGGACCCTTGTACATAAGGTCGTTTAGTGAGCATCCTGTAGATGTTTTAGATGACGCATTGAAAACCACCCTATACTTTGTTGTTGTTGATTCAGCTCGTTCTACTATGTGGTGGGGTAGGTAGCACTCTAACTTAGTATTGTCATCAGCGCGCTCCATATGTTTTAGGTCCTGGTATTCTTTCATAAATGTTTTGTAAGCTGTCGCTAGGGTGTTTTGTGTTTGTAGCTTTCTTTCCTGGTTACGAAATTGGGCGATAGCTTTTTGTTTGGATGTTCCCAGGCTTTCCTCAAATTTTGGTTTCATCGGTAGGCGTACTTCATACTTCCCGCTATCTTTGCGTGTAGTTGTTTCTTGATAATGTTTCACGCATTGTATTTCTTCAGTCGATAAATTTTCTTGTTCAGCTATGTCCTCCATTTCCCAAAATTGTTGAAAATCTTCAATGTTGTTTATGACTACGTTACATTGGAATGTCTCTACTCCTCCACACAGTAGCCAGCCCAGTTGAGTTCTTTGCGCTATGGGTTGTTTTGGGTCTTCGCCTTTAAGGATTCCATCCAACAGAATGTAAGGATAGATGTCTGCTCCTAGCAGTAAATCTACTGGCCGGCTGATGTAAAATTCAGGATCGGCTAGGTTAATGTTTTGAATGTTGGACCACGACGGTTTTGCAAATGTTTTATTAGGAAGGTTTTTTATAAGGTTGGCCATAATTATTACTTCTGAGTCGAAAGTATAATCTGAGTAGATAGATCCGCATGTTATGTTCATCTTTCCTTTACAGTTGTTTTGTCTCTGTCCAACTCCGTAGATGACGCCTTTGCATTGTTCTCTTTTAATACGTAATAGTTGGGCCGCGTGTTCCGAGATCAAAGAAATTTGAGAACCTTGATCAATTAATGCTCGCATGATATGTTGTTTACCATCGGCTCTCCATACTTTAATTTGGGCTGTTGCTAACAAAATCTCTGAGCTTTTTTCTGGTTGTTGAGACACGTGTGTTGTGTTTCCCATTCTTTCTTTAGGTTGCAATGGTCTCGATGGGCCGGTCGATGACCTTTCTAAAGCCTCGTGTAAAATTGTGTTATGCGAGGCTTGGCAGTTGCGACATTTCTTTGTCGAATTGCAGGCTTTGCCATTGTGTGAAAATAAGCAGTTTTGGCAAAGTGCTAATCTGTTTATTGTAATTAATTTTCTGTCATTCGGCATTTGTAGAAAAAATTTGCAGTTGTATATTCCATGGTCGTGTTTGCACAATGGACATTTGAAACCGGGCGATTGACCTGATTTCACAATTGGCGAGTTTGCGTTCGCATAACTTTTGTAGTTATTAAAATTGTTATAAGATTTTTTATAATTAGTTACGTGCGGGCTGTTATTTTTATGATTTGTAGCTTCTTGTTTTCGACGAGATGATGTTTCCAGGGTTGTGAATTTACTTTCCAGGAAATCTAGAAGCTCCTGTAAAATCGGTAACTCTCTTGTATTCTTCAAGGATTCAAGGTAGTCTGTGTATGTCTCGGAATCTAATTTCTGGCACAAGACATGTACTAGAATAGGATCCCATGTTGTTGTATCTACCCCTAAATTCTTTATAGCATTAAGCGTTTCTATCGCTACGTCATGCAGTTGTTTAATAAGAGATACTGAATTTTGATGAATGTTCGGCAAGCCAAATAAAATGTTCATGTGGGAAGTAAATATCAATTTCTTGTTATCATAACGATGCTGTAGAATTTCCCAACAGGTTAAATAGTTATCTGAAGTGATAGCTAAGTGTTGAATTAATCTCTCCGCTTCTCCTCTGACCTTGGATTTCAAAAATTGCATTTTCTGCGCGTTCGACAATGTTGAGTTGTTGTGAATAGCTTCATAGAACAAATCTTTGAAAGACGTCCATTGATTATAATTCCCGCTAAATATCGGGGTTTCTAGGCTTGGAGTTGTTTTTTCCCTGTGCGACACTGCCCACATCTTTTTGTTGATGTTCTTCTTCAGAATGTTAAATCGTGTTTCATACTTAGTAAAGCTGGCTTCGTACGCTAGGTTCTTGCCGTTCAACTCGCAATCAATCTCGAGATGCAGTGCGTCAATGGCTTTCCATCTTGTCTCCAATGCTTTCAGCGCATCTTCGAACTCCCACTTATCTGTTAGAGCCTCTGTGTTGATGTTCGCTACTGTCCTTTCAAAAGCTCGGAAGTTTGCTTCTTGTTTACGAAGTGCTTCGTCTGTTTTGCTGAATCCCCCTTGATCTTTACGAGGATCTTGGTCTTTCCAATTTTGCTGCTCGCTGCGTGTACCCGATTCTCCTGACTGTTTCTGGTCTCCTGTTGCGTTGGTCTTATTTCCGGCTCCTTGTTTTTCGGGTGGAATCGAACCACTAGATTTCCCCTTCAATTGTTGGTAGCCGTCGTTCAACATTTTCTTGTACATCAAATATGTTTCTTTCGTGTTCTCAAATATTTTATCGGTAAAATAAGGATCCGAGTGGCTTACCTCCGTACTAATTCGATCGTGATGGAATTGAAATTCTCTCCATAGCTCTTCTAACTTGTTAAATTGTCGTTTGAAATACTCTTCATTATTTTTCCTTTCGGTACCATCCTTCTTAAAATTCTTAAAATTGTTAACTATTTCTTCGGCTAATTCAACCTGTACGTCAATGTTCGTCATTTTTTCGATCAGTTATTCAAACAAAAAGGACAGATCTTACTTGAATCTCCAAATGTTTCTGCTGTACCAGCTTACTGGATCCTGCGCTGCAAACCCGATGCTGCTCCTCGAGTTATCACCGCAATCCTCACACTCCACTAATGTTCAGATAGTTCATACACGTCACCCGCCGCTACGCACTTTTACGTTACCGACGCGCAAAGTTCCTTGTTCGAAGGACCAAAATGTTGGGGGTGCGGGGTTTACGGTGGTGTTGGCAGTCAAATGAAATAGTTTATGTTCACTCAAAAAAGATATAATAATGTTCTACAATGGACTCTTAAATGTTAATGTAAAATAAGGATTAATAAATGTTAATGAATACACCCGATCGCGACGATCTCTAAAAATGTACTAAAAACTCAGTGTGTAGTCCAACGCATCGCGAATAACCGCGGGCGCTTGACGTCACGCATGTGTAAGGTGCATGTGCACTGAACACAACTAAAAGAATAATTACAGACAAAGGAACGAATTTTTCTAGTAAAGAGACAAAAGAACTTCTAAAAAAGATGGATATTGAAATTCATTTTATCGCAACCGGCGCAAGCAGAGCAAATGGTCAAGCCGAAAGATATGTTGCAACAGTTTTAAATTTACTTGCATGTGAAGTGAGTCGAGGGTCAGAATGGTCGAGCGTTCTTTGGAAGATTCAGTTAACGCTGAATACGACTCTACAAAAGAGTATAGGTTGTACACCTATGGAGCTACTTACTGGAATAAGGTCAAAGGTGCCTGCGATTCGACGAATTAATATGGACCTTCCTAGAATTGAACAAGAACCAGAGGACCTAACACAGTTACGAAATACCGCTGAAGAACGGCTCCGAAATAATGCACTAAAAACAAAATTGAGATTCGATAAAACCAGACGAAATCATTTAAAATTGAAAGAAGGTGACATTGTTTACGTTCAGCAGCAGCGTACTCGATTAAGCAAACTTGACCCACGTTATAATGGTCCATTTACAATTGAAAAGTGCTTACCGAAAGATAGGTACAAAGTGAAAAATGTACAAAAGAAAACTATACAGATTGTACCTAAAGACCGAATACGGTTATGGAACCGTGAAGCTGGGGAAAATGCACAGGCCGTGATAGCCTAGTGAATTGATAACATATCATAACCCTAGTAAAAAAAAAAAATAATAATAATAATAATAATAACTGGCGTAGCTATTTAACCAATATTTAAATGAGCTGGGACCGCCACAATAATAATTAAAAACGGCGTAGCTATTTAACTAACATTTAAATGAGCCGGGACCGCCACAATAATAATAAAAAAAGGCGTAGCTATTTAACTAACATTTAAATGAGCTGGGACCGCCAAAATAATATCAAAACAAAAGGTGTAGCTATTTACTGTTGTAAATGAGCTAGGATCACCAAAACCAATAACATTAAATCGGCAATTTATTCTTTTAAAAAGCAACAATTTCATATCATTCATCTAAAACATTAAACTTAAGTGTGCCGTTCACAGCTAAACATCAGCTGAACAACAAAAAAATGAGGTCATTGACCTGCTTGAATTTAAAAAAAAGAGCACTTGGGGTTCGAGTCCCTTTAAGCTTCCGAGATATATGATATGATAACTAATCTACAGTTTTTGAATACCTAACTTGTTATTGTGTTGGTTCTAATATGTTTTTGATTTCAGGTACAGTAAGGGGTCGCTGAATTAAAACTAACTAATTAGTTAATCTTAGTTTAGTATAAATGTTGTAGATTATAAGATTTTAACTTAATTATAAATAACGAATATTTTGAGGAAGTACTTCCAAAACAAAAAAAAAGCGCTTTACTTTAAGTTGTTAAATTAAGTATTGTTATTTAAAACATTATTCTGTTTTATATTTGGTGTAATAATTTTAAGTAAAATTGTAAAAAAATACCTATTACCTATTGTATAATATACCTATATATGAAATAAATAAATAATATATTTAAAAAAAAAAACTGAAAAGAGCAACCCTATGAGTTTCTTGCTTGTTCTTCTCTAGGGAAACAGCATTCCGAACAAGTGGTAAATTCTACAATTAAAGTGATAAAAAAAATAGCTTTGGTCAATCTTCAGTAGTCATTCGACTAACTGAGAGTTATCTGAACTTCTTTTATCTTAAGGCTGTTCAATTATCATTAATAATAAGTAAATTATCATAAATAGATTAAACTGATTGTTTAATAAGAAGTTTAAATGTTTCGAGAGCGAAACAGTTTGTCAGGAAGGCCGTGATAGCCGCCGAGCGTCACAGCCCTAATGTAAACAAATATGAGCAGCCCTTGTATACTATAGAAAGAGAGAAATAAAGTGAGTTCCTATTTGACCGCTATGAAATTAAGACGTTTCATTTAACCCCACCTACCATTTCTGTCACGTTTGTACTGCGGTAGCACTGGTAGTTTACAGATGCCGCCATATTACAGCATGTTGTGGCATACGTTGGTAATGCAGTAGCAGTGGTACTTAACAGATGCCACTACATTATAGCATGTTGCGGCATACATGTGTAGTGCGGTAGCAATGGTACTTTACAGGTGCCACTACAGTACAGCATGTTGTGGCATACGTTGATAATGCAGTAGCACTGGTACCTAACAGTTGCCGCTACATTATAGCATGTTGCGGCATACGTTTGTACTGTGGTAGCACTAGTAGTTTACAGATGCCGCCACATTACAGCATGTTGTGGCATTCGTTGATAATGCAGTAGCACTGGTACTTAACAGATGCCGCTACATTATAGTATGTTGCGGCGTACGTTTGTACTGCAGTAGCACTGGTAGTTGTCACGGTGCAACCGTTGTTATCTCTTACCGCTAGATGGCGTTAGTAGCGCAGTCTATAAAAAACATTTTTATTTTCCATATTTAATTAAATGCCATTGCGCAACTGTGTTTTGAAGTACAGATTGAAGTTTTTATCTTTTAAATTTTATACATTCAAGTTCAAAAATACATAGTTAATTCCATATTGTCTCTGGTATTTTTATCAATAAGAGGGTAAGCTAGTTAAAATTGTTGAATTTGGACGGTAGTTGTTTTCTTAAAAGCTGATATTGTTATTGTGTCAAAATTTTGCTTAAATAGACGCACACAGCCAGAATTTCACATTCTGCAAAAAATCAGAAAACAACGAATTTGCCTTTCTAAAACTATTTATCTATATTTAAAAATTTTAAATTCAGTGAAACTCTGCCCAAATTTGGTAAGTCCTTGGCAAATATCAATCTTTACTTGTGTATTTTTAACTTGTGTTTTTTGTCAATTTTTAGTTGTATATTTAGCCAAAATTCATAGTTGTTTTCCACACTTTTTAAATCTGTTCTTTTTTTTAGTAATTAATTCCTTTCGGCGCTTTTATTTCAAAATTGTATATTTAATTTAAATGCTGTGATAAGTTTCACATTTTAACCGTTGGGCCGTTACACATTCAAAATTGTAACGAACTTTTCCAAAATTAATTTAAATACCTTAGTTTTCTTTTTACAATTATTCTTTTAAAATTCTTCGAACGATTTTTTCTGCCACCTCCAACATTACGGCTGACCTGATGATGATGATGATGAAGAATCTTCACGCCGGTTGGATGGATGGCAGAATTTAGGCCACCTGAACCTTGCCTAAACAAGTGTAAATTTCAGGGCGGCACCGTACGGTCTGGGACTGAATCCCTCACCGCTCCACCAACACCTTCTTACGGCTGCCTGGAACCGAAGCTGCTGCTTGCTGACCCTGGAGCCCCTTTTGCCTCCAGCCTTTGTCCAGCACCGGCAACCTACGCTTCGGACTCTAATCCAGGGAAGCCTTGCCAAGAAACGCTTTCCCACTCAACTCTTCCGTATCGCGACCCTCGAGATTTTTTTTATTTTATTTCTGTCAGTAAAGCCTTAGGGGCTAAATAAACGTCTAAAACTTAAATTCGTTTTTCTCAAATTGAACCCCTAGGGTCTCACTGCTCTACCCTGACATAGTTTACAGATGCCGCCACATTACAGCATGTTGTGGCATACGTTGGTAATGCAGTAGCACTGGTACTTAACAAATGCCACTACATTATAGCATGTTGCGGCATACTTTGGTATTGCAGTAGCACTGGTACTTTACAGATGCCGCTACATTATAGCATGTTGCGGCATACGTTTGTACTGCGGTAGCACTAGTACTGTAAGTGTATAGGCGCCGTTATAGTACAGCATGTCACGGCATACTACAAGCTACAAGGGAAGCTACAAGGACCAGATCACCCGGTACTCCATTGGAAAGAAAAAACGACCAAAATAACATGACCGATATAATGGAAACAATGCTGGAAAAAATGCAAGACACAATGTTAGTAATGATGGAAAAAATGTTCGACAAAATGATGGACCGTATGGTTCAAATGGTCAGCAGCCTCATAAAAAAATGAATCGCAATCTCCGAGTTGTGACTTGGAACGCCAACGGCTTGACGGAACGACGTCAAGAATTTGAAACCTTTCTTCAAACAGAGTTGATCGATATTGCACTAATATCCGAAACCCGATTTACTCCAAAGTCTCATGGAAAGTTTAAAAACTATAAAATCTACACTACCAACCATCCCTCCGGAAACAGTGACGGTGGTACTGCAGTAATTATTAAAAGCAACATCAAGCACTATTTGTGGGAGGAATATAGCACAGATAAAATACAAGCAACGTCTATTGCACTGGTAGATGACAATCATGAAACTGTGTACTCTGCAGTTTACTGTCCACCTAAACATACTATAACAACACAAGACTTTAGAAACTACTTTACTACACTAAATAAAAGATTCGTCAGCGCCGGTGATTGGAATTCGAAGCACCTTCAGTGGGGTTCCAGATTAACTAACACAAGAGGAAGGCAACTCTTTAAAACAACTAAAGACATGAAACTGGAATGCTTATCCGGGAGAGAGCCTACCTACTGGCTTACCGATGCAAATAAGACCCCCGATCTGCTGGACCTCTTCATTACCAAAAACGTAGACATTAACTATGTAACGATGGAATCATGCGTTGACCTAACATCAGACCACACTCCGGTCATTCTGAATAATTAACACAACCATAACTCTAGTGGAACCACCGTCAAAAATATACTCTAAAACCACAAACAGTGTATAGAGAGGTAATAACATCAGAAACAATCTTAAGAAGCAAAATAAATACCGCTGAAGACCTAGAAAAAGAGGTGGAGAAATTTAATATTTCCATTCACAATGCTATTAGCATTGCTACCCCCAAACGAAAAAGTAAAGGAAAGCCACCAAAACATAACACCTATCCTAAAGAGATAAAGGAGCAAATACTGAAGCGGCGCAAACTTCGAAGGATTTGGCAGAAGACAAGATATCCTAGCGATAAAACAATATTCAATAAATTCTCCGACCAACTTAAAAACCTTATAAACAAGTTCGAAAATGAAAACATCCAAAATATGCTCTCAAATCTGGATCCAACCGCTGAAACAAACTACTCGATATGGAAAGTCACCAAAAACTTAAAGCACCCGCAAGCCCACGTACTACCTATCAATAACAAAAAAGGGGGGTGGGCCAGATCTGATATAGAGAAAGCAACAGCCTTTGCGGAACATCTAAGTACTGTATTTCAACCCCTCCCTGAGAGTTGCAGCGAGCACGGGAGGAAAGTCAAAGAGTACCTTGAAATGGCAGATCAAATGTGTTTGCCTCTAAAAAGCACAAGCCCTAGAGAAGTATATCGAGAAATATAAAACTTAAAGGAGGGGAAAGCACCAGGCTATGATCTTTTCGATGCAAAACTTCTAAAGGAGCTGCCACACAAAGGAATAATGAAGTTGGTACACATCATTAATGCCTGCTTAAAACTTGAACATTTTACTGGTCAGTGGAAGATAGCACAGGTTATAATGATAGCGAAACCTGGCAAACCCGCACATGAAACTTCCTCCTATAGACCCATCAGCTTATTGCCAGTTGTCGGAAAACTCCTTGAGCGGATACTGCTCAACCGAATGAAGGAACATCTAGCCACGGTGTTACCTGATCACCAATTCGGTTTCCGTGAGAGGCACGGAACGATAGAACAAGTTCATCGTATAGTGGACATTATCAATAGAAGCCTAGAAAACAAACTGTACTGCTCGGCGGTATTTCTTGACGTCAGCCAGGCATTCGATAGAGTATGGCACGATGGCCTAATCTTCAAACTTAAAAAGACCTTGCCGCACTGCTTTCTTCACATGCTCAAATCGTATTTAAATGGGAGGAGTTTCCAGGTAAAATACAATGACGAATATTCTGATCTTCATGAGATCGGATCTGGTGTCCCGCAGGGTAGCATTCTGGGCCCAGTCTTATACCTCATATTCATTATGCCATTGATTCTCACGAAATCACCAACCTTATCACCCGCAAAACATCTCCAGACTATAATTGATCAGTGATCCAGTCCTCCACTGTTGGCATCACGCATAGTTTTGCCTTTCGTTCGCCTTCTTGTCGTCGAATATATTTGACGATGTCTCCCCCGAAAAATTGCAATTTAAAAAAATAAAAAAAAACTAAGGTCACGCGACCATTCTTTTCATAGGTACGCGCCGCTGTGGGTAGTAAGGTATTTATCGCAACGCATGAATTTACATGCGACCTTGGTAGGTAGGTATTTTTAAATTTATAAGGATAAATAAAGTCTATTGGAGATTAGAACTTACTCGCTACAGGTGCCAGCGGTTGATAAAATCGGAGATTCCGTTACCATTTTTTTTTTATTCGACTGGAAGGCAAACGAGCAAGTGGGTCTCCTGGTGGTAAGAGATCACCACCGCCCATAAACATCTGCAACATCAGGGGTATTGCAGATGCGTTGCCAACCTAGAGGCCTAAGTTGGAATACCTCAAGTGCCAGTAATTTCACCGGCTGTCTTACTCTCCGCGCCGAAACACAACAGTGCAAGCACTGCTGCTTCACGGCAGGATTAGCGATCAAGATGGTGGTAGCAATCCGGGCGTACCTTGCATAAGGTCCTACCACCTGCAAAAATTTGCACCGTTTGCAATCTGTAAATAAAGATATCTAAATTGTTTTGTATTGTGTTACGTAGCTAGGGATAAAACAGCATAAATCAAGTAATTTAATGATACTCACTCGATGTAGTCCGAAGATTTTGTATTTTGTTCGGCTTTAAAAATATCAAATTTTCTCTTTTACCTAAAAATAAAAAAGCAAAAAGCTTAGTTATGAGTTGTGATTCGAACTCTCGGCACATTTGACTGATTAAGGTCGCCTACTTCCTATATATACTATTGGTGAAACCACTGCGCCATCAATGCTTACCTGTGGCGCGTGAAATTCTGAACTATATGCATATTCATGATTGTAATGTTTGTTTGGGACAAGGCAGCCGACATATAAACTATCTTCATTCTACAGAAGAGGGCAGTCCGGTCTATCTACAACCTTGGCTCCCGAGATTCACTAAGAGAACGCTTTAAGGAGATAAACATCCTCACAGTAGCTTCACAGTACATACATGATGTGATATTTTATACACACAAGAATATCGAGTCCTTTAAGAAAGTGTCAGACGTACATGATATCAATACTCGTAATAAACATAAGCTTGCCGTTCCTAAATTTCGTCTACGGAAAGTAAGCAAATCTTTTGTGGGAAACTGCGTGAGATTTTACAATAAAGTTCCGGTAGAAGCATGGAAATTGCCACACAACTCTTTTAAAGAATACATAAAGAGTGCACTCCTGAAGAAAACTTACTATAAAGTTGAGGAGTACTTAACTGATAATATGACATGGCCAAAACTGAAAGCCGATGAAAATTAGCATGTGATGTAATCGTGTTTGTGTGTGTGTGTGTGCGCGAGTGGGTCTCTGTGTGAGTGTCTGTGTGTGTTTATGTCGGTGTATTTGTATTGTGTAGTGTGACTTGGCAGTGTCCCGGGGCATTTCGTGTCTAGTTTCGGGTTCTGTTGCCGTTGTCCGCGTTGCAGAATTTAATTTAAAATCATTTATTAGTTTGACATTTGGAGACCTTATACATCTCCATCTCTTTAGTTTAATAATGATTATTAATTTTTGACCTTGAAGGCTTTTTACACCTCTGATGATTGTATAATTTAATTAGTTTAATTATGTAGTTTAATTTGACATTTAGAGACTATATACATCTCTAAATTATTTAGATTAGGAATTTTATTATTAACTCAGGGACTTTATACATCCCCTTGCTATATTTATATTGTATATTGTTAAGCTTACAGATTTTAAACTTGTATATTTTTAGTTTAATTTCTAGTCACAGGCTCGCGACGTCGAAGTTCCCAAGACGATCCCATAGAGCTTATGGGAACGGAAGCAATACCATGCCCTCGGTACCGCTCTGCTTTCAGAGCATGACATGAGTGCGTGTGAGCTAACTTTGGGGGCGGCAGACGTGAGCTTGCCTTCGAAATCCAAAAGCTTAACGGTTACTTGACCTGAAATGTATATTTCAGAATTAAATTATTATTATTATTATTTTTAATTTTGACAGTGGAAGCATTCTACACTTCCGCTGAACGTAGATATAGATAGTGTTTAGTTTTGTAACTAAGGGACCCCATACATCCCTGTATTATTATTATTTTGAATTTGTTTTTTTTTCTCTTTAATTGTATACTGTAGTTTTTAAGTATTTTATTTGTAATTATTTTATGATAAAAAAATGACTTTCTGCCAAGTTTCTTGCGGCGCATTCTTCTTGGCAATGATGGTCTTTCCGAAAGCGCTGGTAGTTAAAAAAAAAAAATGACGTGTAAAAGTGCCCATTGCGGCCTATTTGCTGAATAAATGATTTGAATTTGAATTTGAATTTGTTCTGGTTTGTTCACAGAAAATTAAATTTGCAAATTAATAGTTTTATTATAAATAACGAATTAAATACTATTGTCACTGTTTAATAAATATATTTTTTTACTTACGTTAGTTCCATCGTTTTTTAGAATCTTATGAGTCGTCTTTCGAGATTTTTCCTTCTTATTCAATTGTTTGTTACCCATAATACACACGCACACGGTGGTATATCAGTAGGACACTCAACACAGTTTTTACTAGTAACACTACAATAATATATTTGCAAGGCAAATTAAATAAAATCTTGTATTTTTTTGGGGAAACTTAGTACATGTCCGTCTAGCACGAGCGCTCAGCGGTCACTGTCACATTTCGAAAGAATGACGGAGATAGACACTGCAGGCCGTAAGTCAATATCTTTTTACGATAGAATTTGTCGATTTTTATTTATTTTAAAAATATTGCCTCAAATTATTGAAATTCGGAAGCTGTCAAAGAACTATTTAAGTTATGGTAGATTTTTCTCTATTTTTTGTTTCATAGTGTCACGTAGTAAAAAAACAAGTAAAGTTCTTTTAAAAATTCGCGTTGGAGGTTACTTTGGGAATTAATTGTATCGAGCAAAGTGTGATGAATCGTGTATCGAAAGCTGTCTTTGACAAGATGATATAATCAAGAATGATATATATTTTTCCCAAGTCTACAAATATCAACGTTTCGTAGAAAAGTAGCATTATTCTTGGCTAGTTTTGCGTATTTGGCTCAGGGAACGGCCTTAATAATACAGCGGCAGGAAATCGGTTGACCAAAGCGATTATAAACATTAATACGAGCAGTTCCTAATAGAACATTTGTATAGGTGAGATTCGCTTGCGATTGAGACAGTGTACAGTCCTTATAATTAGCATCAGCTGATAGGTAAGACACACCACCTGTATTTGTATCAGGATGGGACGTCAACACGGGCGCGGGAGCGAAATTTGTTGCATTAATTTGTGGCGGCGGTGTTACATGCGTAACAGAGACAAGCGATTGCGGTGCATTTTTACATTGATATGAAGTTGACGCTACTGGTGGCGCCGCTTGCGGTGGGACGCTAGAATTAAAACATTGCGCGGAAGCAAACGGGCGAGGATTGCCCGGAGCCTGATTCATAGTAAAGCCCGAGTTAGTGGATTTGTCCATATGAAGTAACGAGTGATGTTTTAAATGACACGAGCGGCATAATTTTTTACTCTGGCATGAATTCCATCTATGTCTTGAGCTTAAATAATTGGTACAAAAACCGTTTTCCTTTATAAAATTATATCTTTTATCTGGTGATAAATTTAAAAACACTTTACACTCATAAATGAGCTCATGTGTTTTATTACACAGGGTGCAGTTATTATCTGAAGTAGTGGATGAATTTGAATTTAAATAAGTATGAGAAATTTTAGAAATATGCAATTTTTTCGGTTGTTCAGGTTGTTCTTTAATTAAAACCTTTGGGGTGACGGTTGGATTAGTTCTTTGAACGATCTTGACTTGCCCTTTAATGAACTCTATAAAAGTCTGGTATGTAGGTATGTCTACATTACGAACAGACATCTCGAACGCTTTAGCAGTCTCCCTGTCTAAACGCTTTAATCCAAAATAAATAAAAATATAATCACACAGATCAGGTAATTGCAAATCTTTGAGAGCAGCTACCGATACGGTATATTTATCGACAAATGACTCTAATTGTGCAGCACTAGCGGGGTTTGGAAGCGGTTTCATGTCAAAGACGGTATCTAAAAATGATGTAGCCAAAGCTCGCTTGTCCTCGTACTTTTCAACTAACGATTTCCATATAGATTCGTAGTTACCTTCGTTCGTTGAAAGTCCAGAGATAAAGGACTGGGCTTTTCCCGTTAGTTTACCTACAAGATAGTATAATTTCTCGGAGTTATCTAACTCGGAGTTTGAGTAAACATTTTTCTTAAATGAAGCGTAAAACATACTCCAATGGGTAGGATTCCCATCGAAATCAGGGATTTCGATCGGCCCTAGTTTAGGAAACGGACGTTTACCTACGCCTTCATGAGCATTAGTGGAAGCAGTCTTCGAGGTATTTACCAACTTATTTTTAATGCGTCTGACTGCGCAATACAAGTCTTCAAACGAACTCCATGAATTGAAATTTGGTGTAAACGTATCACTTATTTCCATTTGAATTGAATTTATATTATGAAAACAATTCAGATATTTATCGCGTATATCATCGATAGTCTCCGTGGCAGAGATGAAGTTCTCGCGAATTTTAGCGTCATCAATTAAGCGAGAATCGTCGTAAATTCGTTGCATTCGAGAAAAATACGATTCACGACTTGTTTCTTGTAGTAATAATTCCCTTTGCAGGGCCCGTTCATCGCGAGGAGTAATCGGCGGCGCCATCTTGAAATATCAATAGATGGATCGAACAAATGAATTGCGTGACGTTGCGTAAAATAATTTATGCTCATACACTTCACAATATCGAAAAATATGCGTAAGATTATATAATCTAGTTTAGGTACAAGCAGTACAGGTAGACAAAAACGTGCGGGGATGCGAAGAATTGATGAAATAGCCGAGATTTTAGCGTAGACAAAGTGAGGTTATGCGGGGAAAATGACGAACATTGAGGTTAAAAACCTCACAGGAGGCACCAAAACTATAATCACGCCAGGTGCGGAAACCAATCCGCAGCTGTTGAAGTACGTAATTAGGCGGGAGTCAAAGAAATGAAAGAAATTAACACTCACCAAGATTTCAGGAGGATATACGTGCACAAACAGCAAACTGAAGACACCATGTAATTTTGTGTGTGTTTTTGTGGTGATGAATAAATGCGTGTGTGTAGGAAGGGTCTTACAGCTAGTTTCAGCAGTATTTCAGCTATTTCAACAGCCAAATAATATTAAGATATGATGCAGCAAGGCGGAACACAATCGAAACTAAACGGCGTCCATAGAGTATTATTTTTTTTTTTAATGCGTTTCATAGATTGCTTTGACTTCTAGGTAATAATTAGGCCGTTCTAGTAGAGCGCCCAGGATTTTGTTACTCATGCCTGGAATTCTGGTGGTGTTGTGCCAGTCATGATGTTTTTTTTCTCCTTTTAGAACACGTCTGTGTCCGGAAAGCCAGTGGGGTTGTGCCGACCACAGTACGGTGTATTTTTCCTTAGTTACGACTCTATCATAGAGCGTCCAAGCTTATTTTGGTACGCCTGTTTGTAAGGGTAGTGTTGAGGAAATTATATGTTCGTAACGTTTTAATCAGTGGCTGATTTGTCTATTGAATTTCAATTTACTTATTTAAACTTTTGTTAGAAATATTACTTGTCTATCTTGAGTCAGCGGCGAAGGAGCCTAGCTGATCTCTTGGTCTTTTTGACGGACTATGCAAGTAAGATTTTGAGCTTCAATTAGCTATTGTGATTTACCTTTGAGAAAATTATTTGACTAAGCTTGAGTCAGCGGCGTAGGTGCCCAGCTGATCTCTTGTACTCTTTGAGACAAGCTTGTCAAGTAAGTTTTTTGTGTAGATTTTCGCACGTTTATTTTAACAATAATAACTTTGGGATAGTTTAGAGTCCGCGGCGAATGTGCCTAGCTGAACTTTGGTCCTTAGTGACAAGCTATTTCCAAGAGTTTCGTTTAAGTTTTTGATAATTTTACTTGTTTAGCTTCGAGTCAGTGGCGGAGAAGCCTAACTGATCTTGTTATCCTTAGAGGTGGAGTAAGTAAGTAACATCATGTAGATTTTCTATGAAAGTAGAGTTTAAATAATTAGCAGTTGTTAGGCTTATTGTTTTGGATATTTGTTTATTCTTCGTCTCTTATTTAATTATATAGGAAGGATTTCTACTGTTTTTTACCGTAGGCCTTGATGCATCTGTTTTCAGCGTTGGTCACGCGAATTCAGGTGATGCCGAGGTAGAGCAGTAACTGGGTATCTTTGACCGGGATTCCTTGTCTTAGTTAAGTTAAAGCTTTTGAGCTTTTGGTTGTTATGGTATTGGACATAGAGTTCAATCTTTATTATAATTAATAGCTTTCACTTTTGGAAGATTTGATGATAGAGTTTGAAGTTTGCAATCTTGCATGCTTTGAATTTAGGTTTGGAGCTTTGATTTTGGTTCAGGAGCATCTGATTGAGGTTTTCTCAGCCTTATTAATTTTTCTTTTCAATGCAGAGTCTTTTCAAACTTTTGATAAAGCTTTAGTGCTTTATTTTTTTCGGGAAAGGGTGAATTGTAGTGTTGTATTCCCAACCCTACAACCGAGTTGGATTGTTTTAAAAGAAAGAAAGAAAGAAAATACATTTATTCACAACACAAGACACAACAATGGCATTAAGTACAAATAGACAACACATAGGAAATTATGCGTCATTGCGGTTGTGAATCGGACACTCAAAATTCAAATTCAAATTCAAATCATTTATTCAGTAAATAGGCCGCAATGGGCACTTTTACACGTCATTTTTTTAAACTACCAGCGCTTTCGGAAAGACCATCATTGCCAAGAAGAATGCGCCGCAAGAAACTTGGCAGAAAGTCATTTTTTCAAAATAAAATAATTACAAATAAAATACTTAAAAACTACAGTAAACAATTAAACAAAAAATCACAAAAAAAAATAATTAAATAATAATACAGGGATGTATGGGGTCCCTTAGTTACAAAATTAATCACTAACTATATCTACGTTAAGCGGAAGTGTAGAATGCTTCCACCGTCATAAATGAAAAAAATAAAAAAAAAATAATAATAAAAAAAAACTGAAATATGCATTTCAGGTCAAGTAACCATTAAGCTTTTGGATTCCGATGGCAAGCTCACGTCTGCCGCCCCCAAAGTTAGCTCACTGGCTCAGCATAATGCTGAAGCGTTAGTAATAAACACCTCAGCGCTGATTTTCAGCCAGCACCGTTGGTGACCCTCGGACCGCTACAAAGATATACTGTAGTTTTATTACTATACCTACATAAGACTACATAAAAAGACAACTTGTAAACTATGAAACATATTATATATTTTATGACTTTGAAAAACATTAGTACATAAACGTAATTATAATAACTGTTATTCACCCACTTGCCAAGTATACAACACCGTTAGGTACCCGGCTTAAAAGGAAAAAAGAAATTAACAATCGAAACAAAAAAGAAGTTTTGTGTAATAGTGCTGGAAGGGAGAGGAATTAGAGCTTTTGAAATGCCAACAAATAGCCTTTGAGCTTTCGCCCAAAGGTGTACCTGCTGGTCACTCCGAGTATAGGAGGAGGGATGTCATTCCAGCACTTAGACGCCGCAAATCTGAAACTACCTCGAAACGCCGCCGTCCTGTGCGGAGGCACAATAGCCTTAAATCTGCGCACACTTTTTGACCATGTGATTTTTTCAAAAAGGCACGAAGGCGTCTTATGCCGCACTACACCGAACAAAAGGGTCGCAAGGTGCAAGCGCCTGCGGTCCTGCATTTTCAGAAGATCAGCAGCATTCAAGTACGGAGTGACATGGGACCGAGGAGGGACTTTGAAACAAAAAGGAGCACATGCGTTTTGAACTCGTTGAATCAATCTCCTAGAACTACCAAGTATACAACCATCATAGAAGACATCGCAATAGTTCAATCTAGACAATACTAACGACTCACACAGTTGGACACGCAAATCCACACTGAGGTAGTCACGAATATTGTAAAGAATCCGAAGGCGATAGAAGCAGCTGCTAACTAACTGAGCTACATGGCTCTCGAAGCGTAACTCGCCATCCATAGTTAGCCCAAGATTTCTTGCTACATCTACCCTTTCTATTGATTCGCCCATGATAGCAACATCTTTGGTAGCCAAATTTTTCAAAGTATTACGAATCTGATGCTTAGATCCAAATATAAGATACTTGGACTTTCGGGGATTAAGAGCTAGACAGTTCCTCCTCGACCAAGAGAAAACGCGATCAAGGTCTGCATTAATGTTCTCCACGCCGTTGACTGCATCTGAAGGCATACTAGATGCATAAAGCTGCAGGTCATCGGCGTCAAGATGGTATTTACTGCTCTCTATACTAGTAACGATATCGGCGTTATAAAGTATAAGGAGCAGTGGACCCAAGATCGAACCTTGCGGCACTCCTCTGCTCAACGAACTAAGGGAGGACCGCAAAGCACCACCATGCATTCCCCGCAGCTCAACCGCTTGTGCTCGGTCGGACAAGTAACTGTCAAACCACTTAATCGCCGTAGCATCAAATCCATAATATGACATCTTAGATAATAGCAAGGGCAAATTGATGCAGTCAAAAGCCCTACAAAAATCCAAAAGAACCAAAATGGTACTTTTACCAGCATCCCTCGCCTGTAAGATGTTATCAACTACATCGAGTAACGCAGTAGCAGTCGATCGACCCTTGCGAAAACCCGACTGTAGTTCAGACAAGATGCTGTTTTTCTCTAGGTATTCCGACAGCTGATCACAAATTACCCTTTCTATTATCTTCGATGTACAAGGGAGGATACTGACAGGACGGAGATCGGATAAGTCGGCTGGATTCGGTTCCTTAGGTATTGGGGTCACTCGAGCGTTTTTCCAATCTTCTGGAAATGTCATAGTTGTAATAGGTACTTTTGTTAATAATGTATGTCAAAATGTCAGAAGTCTTTGAGAATGTCAAATGAAGCATGTCAATAGAAAGCGAGTCCAGTCCCTTTGCTGTAGTTTTTATCATAGCAATAATTTTAGCGACAGTCGTCGAGGTCGTTGTTGTAAGTTTAAAAGTCGAGTCTCCATGTCTGTGAAATTCGTAGAAAGTCAAGTCTGACATAGCCACGTCTGACCGCCCTGGAACGTCAAGAAAATGGCGATTTATTAAGTCCTATTTGACATATCTTTTAACAAAATTGTTACTTTAGGGTAGTTTCAATAGCACCTGTCACAAATTATTGAATAATTGAGGTAGTTGTTATTTGTCATTGGTTTAGCGGCGGCTTAAGAGGCTGAAAAGGCTTGATTCTATGGCCAGGAGTTTTGTTGGAGTAATTAAAAAAATATTTTTTCACTTTCCTTTCATCTTACCATCCATCAAGATGGCTTGAATCTCAATTTTATTTAATCTGGTGAAATCCAGGCGTGTTTTCATTATAAATGACCTAAAGTCCTTTATTTCATTTCACCATTGTGTGAATTATTTCAAAATGGTTTAATTTCGGAAAAACGGTGAGTTTTTACTATTTATTTGTTTTTTTTTCAACCTTTTGGTATTTTGATTTTCTTTCAAGTTTTAACTTGTGGCTTTATTGTTTTAGCCGCGAGGCGTTTTTTTATATAATATAAATAAACACAATCCTTCATTTGGGATCTATTTTCGCACATCAGCATATCCTTTCGGCATGCTGGATGAAGATTTGTAACTCGAAAAGCACGAGGTGTCGGCCATCATGAGGACCCCGCCCGTGACGCTCCATATTTTCGTATTTGTTTTTGACTTTATTTTGCGTCCATAAACGGTCAGTGAAAACTTTATTTTAACGCAAGATGCACCAACGTCAGATAATTGAAGAACTGTAAAATTTTGAATTTGTAAGTGTAATTTTGCACGCCCTTCTGGCTTACTATTTACTTAGTGTTTTTTTTTAATTCAATGTTTTTAAAAATAGAAGGCAAATGTATCGCGCCGGATTATTTTGGCTATATTTAAATTTTAAGAGTTAAAAATAATGTAATTAGCTCATAGCTATTATTTAAGTTATTTTTGGCTTAAGAGTCCTTTAACCAAGTACGACGAAAACAGGCGAGAACTGGGAGCCTCTATCAGGTGAGACTAAGTTTTTATTGCAACGTCTGAGTCCCCGGCTTGGGTTAAAAAAGTCCAAATTTCCTCTATCTGCTGAGTTTTGGCTGTTTTATTTCTTTGAAAATAGCCTGGCGTCCGAGCTTTTATTATTTTCTACACCTCATTATACATTTTTATTAAATTAAACATTACATCCTGAAGCTGAGTTCGCGTTCCAGCAACTCAAGGAACGTTTAGTGTCCGCGCCGGTTCTTTGCTGTCCAGATTACTCCAAACCGTTTGAGGTCCATACAGATGCCAGTAATTCGCACCCTTCGTGCAAGAAACGCGTAGATGAAAAAATACTACTTTTCAGGAGAGCAAAAAAACATCCTCACACTTTTATTATAGATCGTACACAATATTGACACAATATGTTCCGGACGACGGCGCTATCCAGTGCGCGCGCACTGGATAGCCGCCCCGCGCGTAGTTATATATGTGTACATAGTGTATAGAAATAAGTGATATGTAAAATTTTATAAGTCCATCATTTGTAATCTGAAATAAAGCGTTGTCCTGTCTCGAGTATCATTTTAGCATGACGGACCGACTAGGCTTTGTATAGAGATAATATATTTTAACTTAGCTTAACGTAAACAAAGCCTAATCGGTCCGCCTAGCCACCACGCAAACCATGACTGATCCCCTCTCGAATCCCGGGCGAGTATTTATACCCCGGTGGTGGGGGGCAGGGTGTCGAGAGGAAAGATCAGCCACGGTTCCTCTATGTGCGTTGCGTGGTGGCAAACAAGATAGGTAGGTGAGCAACAGGCTCAGGGGGCGTGCGCTGCGTCGCATTAAAACCCAAAAATGTTAGTTATAAGAGATTTATTGAATAAAGATCATAGAGGGGAGGGGCGCAGGTCGGTCCGGTGGAGGGGATAAGCCTGGCTATAAAAGTAGGAACATTGCCGCGCAGCGGCCTCTTTGCGTCGTCGTCTCAGCGGGTGAACTCCTCTTCCTACGTGTGCGTGTGCGTGTGCGTGTGCGTTAGCGTGTGCGTGTGCGTGTGCGTGTGCGTGTGCGTGTGTGTGTGTGTGTGTGTGTGTGTGTGCGTGTGTGTGTGTGTGTGTGCACGCGTATACAAATCAAGAACAGTTGTTTCACTACCAGTCATAGGTGTATCCCGCACATTGTGGTCCTTCGTTAACCGGATATTCAAGACATTCAAGACATCGAGATGCCAGTGACCAGGTCCACGGGGAGAGAACGCGCGGCTGCATCCGCTGAGCCGACGACTACTGACGAAGCCACGCCCACTGCAACCGTGTGACGTAGTACGTAAGGAATATATATAAACATGTAAACCTCCTATGAGCTCAGTAATAAAACATTATTCAAAGTGACATCTCGTCTTCTCATTTACACCGCGAACCTCACATGGCGACCATGCCAGGTTTCGGGTAACCGCGGCGCGTCGACGCGCAAAGCGCCCGTAAAAGGGTATGGACTAGAAGTGCAGTATGTGTCAATCCGATGATTCGATGTTAAGAGAACTGTCGGAAAAATTTGAATTATTTTGTGTATACTTCATCTGTGCGGTACTCGGAATGACAGTGCTAGTGCTCATATATAAACTTTATTCGCGATACTTCGTTTAAAGACATAAAAATGAAAGTTAAACAACAAAAAAAAGTTAAAGTGAAAGGTTAATAAAATGGGATCCTCGCCGTCAAAGAAGGATGAGATTATAATTGCTCAAACTGCGTCTGGGGGGAATAACAGTGCTAACGCTCAGCTGGACGATTTAAAATTTCACTTGTCCACAACAAATATTATCTTGACGGTCATATTGCTAGTGATCCTACTCGCTGTGCTGTATGGAATATTTAAGATATACAGAACGTGTCATAAGAAGATGATCCATCGCGAAATCAACCACTTCGCGACGTTCCGAAGGTCATTCACCAGACGGGACCAGCGGCGCCCACCGGAGATGGTGTAAGGACGAGATGAAAAGTACGAAAAACTTCGCCGGTCGTAAGTGAAAATATACAGTGAGTGAGTCGTCGAGAGTATTCGTTTTAAAGGTACCAAGTGTTTGTGAGTGTGCTAGTTAAGTATAATGCATGGACTCAAATATTAACTAAATTTTAATTTTAATACAGTATAATAAGACTAAATAATGTAAAAGTACCTACCGTGTTATGGTCTGGGAACTTAAAAATGTATACAAGGAATTTAAAAAGTTAAAGGATAACCTTTTTAAACTAGGTATAGAGAGAAGAACAGAAGAAACATTAACAAAATACTTTTGTAAGGCAAACGCATTATATCAGGAATATTTGAGATGTTCTGATAACTTAGATACTAAAATAATAAATAATGAAATTAAAGGTAGCGATATCATTTATATAAAGGAATTGTGTACACGGACAGAATATCTGTATCACCAAATAGAAGGGTTTTGCACGCAAAAAGCCCCTTCATTGAAAAGTAGTGTTATAGAGGAAATCACCATGACAAGTTTTGACCTAAAAACGGCAACGTCCCTCCTGCCAGTTATGACTGGAGGTGAGGATGTTACCAAACAACTAATTAGTGCCATCGAACTGTACTATACCATGCTATCGGCAGATAGCCATACGCATTTAATACAATTTGTCTTAAAAACCAGAGCGCAAAATTAATATTAAATGAAACGTACGATTCAATAACCACTCTTGTCAATGACATGAAAAATAATTTATTAACAAAACAATCGCCCACTGCTTTGCATTCACAGTTAGCCCTCGCAAAACAAAATTCAAGTACAATCGACGAATTTGGTCAGCGGTTGGAAGATTTATTTGTTAAATTGACAATTTCCCAGGCTGATGGTGATCAGAGTGCTTACAAAGTATTAGAGCCAATAAACGAGAAATTAGCAGTACAACGATTCACCGACGGCCTGCGAAATCGCCATTTAAGCACCATTTTAGCGGCCCGAAACTATACCCAGTTGAAAGATGCTATCCGCGCCGCCAAGGACGAAGAATTATCGTCCTCGCGATCAGAAACGGAAGACAACCTTTTTATAGCCACAAGTCGACAAAATAATAATTTTTACAATTTTAACAACAGCCGATCGACAAGTCACGCAGAACTTAGAGGCGGTCGTGGCCGAGCCCGTCGCCCATACCGTGGGTATGATAATGACGCTCGTCAACCACAGTTCACTCCACACCAAGGTCGTGGAGGTGGTTCGAGTCGTGGCAACTTCATCACGCGCACTTTTACTCGAGGTAGGTTTAATTATAACAGAACAGGCCGAGGAACTTCTAATAATCATAATATGCATTTTCTAAACTCCCAAGAAAATGCATCAGGTAGTGATAATACACAAAACGAGGAGTTAGAATTTTTTCGACCCTAACTATATATTAGCTTGTGAATATAGTAACTCCGTCGAGTGTGCGGTAGGTGATACCAATTATAGATGGCTAGTTGATACAGGCGCCTCCTTATCGGCAGTGAAACTTAAAACCATAAGTACTTGGAATATTCCTCTTCACAAGGAAAACATAAACATAAATGGGATCGGTGGACAATTACAAACGGAAGGTTTTGTATACATTAAGTTATCCATTAAAGGAAAGGAATTCAAACACAAGTTCTATGTTTTGAGACACTTACCATGTTCAAGTGATGGCATCATCGGCCAAGATTTTCTTCAGAAATACAACAGCATTATAAATTATGAAGACAATACTTTAACCTTATCACATTTACACCACAAAGTTAATTTACCCTTAACAATGGGATCACTTGGTAATAACAGTTTTCTTAAGGTACCCGCGCGTTGTGAGAAGATTTTTACAGTACAAACTAGTATAACAGAAGAATGTGTGATTGCAGCACAAGAGTTGTGTAAGGGTGTGTTCATAGCGGGAAGTATATGTAAACCAGTAAACGGACATATTTCGATACAGATTCTTAACACACGTGATACTGAAGTTGCACTTAGTTATTTTAGACCCGAGGTCGACAAACTAACTGATTATTCAATTTGTAATTTTGAAAAGAATAATAATATAGACGGAATTAGAGTCCGGAAAATGTTCTCATTATTAAAATTAGACCATCTTAACAAGGAAGAAAGGAATTCAATTCAAAACATCTGTGCAAAATATTCAGATATCTTTTATTTACCCGGTGACAAACTGACTACAACCAATCTACCTACACAAAATATTCAGCTAAAACCAAATTCCACTCCAGTTTATACAAAACAATACCGGTTGCCATTTTCACAAAGAGAAGAGTTGGAAAATCAAGTTCAAAAAATGTTAACTGAAAATATAATTGAGCCCGCCAAAAGTGACTGGTCCAGTCCAGTATTATTAGTCCCCAAGAAATCAGAAAATAATACTAAGAAATGGAGATTAGTTATAGATTTCAGAAAACTAAATAACACCATTTTAGATGACAAATTTCCACTCCCGAACATCACAGATATTTTAGACTCTTTGTCAGAATCAATATATTTTAGTCAACTAGATTTAACACAAGCCTATTATCAAGTAGGGCTACACCCGGAATGTAGAAAATACACTGCTTTCACTACCCCCTCAGGACAATATCAAATGAAACGTCTCCCAATGGGCTTGAAAATTAGTCCAAGTACGTTTTCACGTGTTATGACAATAGCTATGTCAGGACTTAATTACGAAAAAACATTTGTATACTTAGATAATTTAATTTGTTTTGGACGAAACTTAGAAATACATAACAAAAATCTTATGCAAATATTATCCAGGCTACGTACAGTAAATTTAAAATTAAACCCAGAAAAATGCGACTTCTTAAGAAAAGAAATTTTATACCTAGGACATGTAGTTTCCGCAGACGGCATAAAACCAGACCCAGAAAAAACAAGAGTGCTAAAAGATTACCCCAGACCAAAAAATGCGGATGAAGTCAAACGATTCGTAGCATTTACAAATTATTATAGAAAATTTATCCCTAATTTTGCAGAAATGTGTAATCCATTAAACTATCTTTCAAGAAAAAATGTGCCCTTTGACTGGAATGAGGAATGTGAGGAGTCGTTTGTGAAACTAAAAAAGTCATTGACCACCCCCCCAGTGCTCCAGTATCCAAATTTCGATGAAAGTAACACATTTATTTTGAAAACCGATGCCTCTGGATTTTCCATAGGGTCATTGTTATGCAACAGTGACCACAGACCAATTGCTTATGCAAGTCGTACTTTAAATAAGGCGGAAAAACGGTATCCAACTATAGAAAAAGAATTGTTGTCAGTAGTGTGGTCAGTTAAGTATTTCCGACCTTATTTATATGGCAGAAAGTTCAGGATAGAGACAGATCACAAACCACTAATTTATTTATTTAGTATGACAGATCCATCTAACAGATTAATGAAATTTAGATTACTATTAGAAGAATATGATTTTATCATAGATTATATAAGAGGCCCTAACAATGTAGCCGCCGATGCATTATCACGGATATGTGTGTGTAACGAGTGACGAACTAAAATCTATGAATGAATCTATTTTAGCAGTTTTAACAAGAGCACAAACAAAAAAAAATAAAACACAATCAAACAACCCAACACACACAAAGTAACATCTCTACTCACGATTGGACTGATCACCCAAGAGTAGTAGATATGCCAAAATTACCGAAAAATTACATAGAACTTATATTTATGAATGAGAATGAATGGAAGAATTTAAGTACGTCAGGAATTAAGAAAGCGCGCAACATGGTTTATTCACCTTCAAAGAATGCCATTTATATGAAAACATTTGCCCGATCGCAGAGTGCACGAGAGGCCTTTGCGAGGGAAATGATTTATTTTTGCGAAGATTTAAAGATAAATGAATTATACATAATTAAAAATGAAGATAATGAAAAAATAATTAAAGAGATATCTCAATACATAAGCAAAATGCCAAAGTGGTCCGGACCACGACTGTGTATTATTAAAGGTGTGACAAAAATAACCGATAGTGATACTAAACGCATAACCTTAAATGATTACCACATGTTGCCCACTAGTGGACATGCGGGAATAAGACGAATGATAAAGAATATAACACGGAAATATTTTTGGCATGGGCTGGAAAGTGACGTCACCAGCTTTGTCAACAAGTGTGACAAATGTCAACGATATAAGTATCTAAAACCTATAAAACAACCAATGACTATTACTAATACAGGCAATTCAGCCTTCGATAGAATATATTTAGATTTAGTTGGGCCCCTAGTTAAGGATGATCATAGTTACTGCTACATTTTAACGCTCCAATGCGACCTGACCAAATACGTCGAGACGTATCCGATAACGAATAAGGACGCCGCGACTAGGGTTTGCAATTCGAATATTCGAATATTCATATTATTCGAATATCCGACAAAAATGAAATTCGAATTTAGCAGTGTTGATTATTCGAATAAAACGGATATTTTGAATAGTCAAAAATAAGAATTAAATAATTCTGTATCGTCTTTAATAAAACGATAGAGTCGTACTTTTACTTACATTAAGTACAGAAACGTTCATAATTGAACTCCCAAAACGTTTCGTATAAAAAATAAAAACTCAAGACGGCAAACTTATGACATCGATATATATCGATATTGAATTATTGTTTGTTAGTTGTCACTTTGATTTTCTTTTTTCATTGAGTTTATATTGTTGGACTACTTTACTTTTAAATGAGTGTATCATCATCATCATCATCATCATCAGCCAACAGCAGTCCACTGCTCGACATAGGCCTCTTCCATGGCGCGCCACAACACTGTCTTCAGTCACTTGCATCTACCCGCCGCCAGCGACCCTCTTAAGGTCTTCCGTGCCTCAGGACTCCCTGCACTACGTTTTGCCGTCTGTGGTTTCCATTTGAGGACTCCTCTGCTCCAACGAATCAGCCCTGCGACAGACGTGGCCAGCCCAACGCCACTTCAGAGAACTAATTCTTTGAGAAACGTCGGTGACTTTCGTTCTTTGTCGGATAATGATTTTATTCTTCAAAGAAACCCCTAGCGTTGCTATCTCCATAACTCGCTGAACGACCTTGAACTTGTGGATTAGCCCCGCAGTCTTGGTCCACGTTTGGCTCCATAGGTCAAAACTGGTAGGACGCGCTGGTTGATGACTTTCGTTTTTAGGCACTGAGGGATGTCTGACGACAAGATATCCCGAAGTTTCCTGAAACAGCCTAGCCCAACTGTATTCATCTATTAGCCTCCTCAAAGTTGTTTGTACTGAGTTGTATAGTCTCACCAAGATATACATACTCAGACACAATTTCGAGTGGAGACACAACACTGACAGGAGGCACGACGGGTTGATTATCTTCTCTGACTTCTGTATAATCTAATTTATTGAATCAGGCGTTACTTTGCGGAGGTCCATATCAATGAACTAAAATAATTTCTTTGCTCACCCGCGACCTTAAAAAGGTCGCGGGTGAGCAAAGAAATTATTTTAGTTCATTATTCTGTATAATCTGCCTCACTGTGTGTATGTGGTCTATGGTACTGTAACCTTTACGAAACCCAGCCTGCTCCGGGGGCCGAAAGTCGTCGAATTTTACCGCAAGTCGATTCGTGATCACCCTGGCGAACAGTTTGTGGCTCAGAAGCGATATTGGTTCAACAGTACCACTATGCTTCTGTTCCAAGCCTCCGGTGTAGTGCATTTGTGAGTGACGGAATCGGAAAGCCTCTTAAGCTGTCTGAGTGCAGGTAAGCCACCAGCTTTGAGAAGCTCTGCATTAATACCGTCTTCACCCGGACCTTTCTTATTTTTAAGCTGCCCTAGGCCATTCATAATCACGCTCATTTCGACGTCCGGGATATCTTTAGTATAGTGGTGAGTTAGTGAGGCTTTGATGTTATTTGGATCGAGAAGCAGCATGAGAAGCATACAGTTGTCCGTAAAAACTCTCAATCTCGGTGAGGATTTCTGGCTTAGTGGAGACAGTTTGGCCATTTGAATTTTTTACCTTCGTTAGGTTGCTTCTTCCAAGTTGCTGGATAAAGACTTTTGATCTCCGGTTGCGCTCTATTGCCTCCATAATAAGAGTGGGTATTGGAACTACGGGAGATCTCGCCTTATCAGCTTTCCCACCTCCTTGCAGAGCATTATTTAATTTAATTTCACAAAATATTCATATTATCCGAAAAATTCGAATAATTCGAATATCGAAATCGAACTATTCATTTTATTCGAATATAAAAAAAGGTTCGAATATTGCAAACCCTAGCCGCGACTGTAGCCAGCGCGTTAGTAAACAACTTTATTTTACGGTATGGAATTCCGCGGGAAATTATCACTGACCGGGGAACCGAATTTATAAACAATACCATGACAGAAATTTGTAAAATATTTAATATAAACCAACTCAGTTCCACAGCTTACCGGCATCAAACTCTGGGTTCATTAGAGAACAGCCATAAACATCTCAGCGCATACTTAAGAATGCAAACTACAACCCAACAACAGCAATGGAGTTCATGGTTACCGTTTTGGTGCTTTTCCTATAACACTACAGTTCATTCTGAAACCAATTATACACCTTTCGAATTGGTATTTGGCAAACAGTGTAACTTACCATCGAACTTAACGACAACAATAGATCCGCTGTATAATTATTATGATTACCCATTAGAACTTAAGTATAGGTTACAAAAATCGCAATTTGAAGCGAAAACCAATTTATGTAAAAGTAAAGAGCTTAGAAAAATAAGATATGACTCTTATGTTAATCCTATTAAATATAAAGCTGGAGACTTAGTTTTAATTAAGAAGGAAACTGGTACAAAATTAGATCCATTGTATACAGGACCGTACTCAATAGTTAAGGAAAATGAGCCGAATGTAGTCATTATAGACAAAGGCAAGGAGATAACCGTGCATAAGAATAGAACTAGACCGTATAACTCTTAGTTCTACTTAGTACTTAGTTGTTTAACAATATTCATAAAAAAAATGTACATATCTTATCTTTTTTTTTTCTTTTACCGAGGGCGTGTGACGTAGTAGGTACGTAAGGAATATATATAAACTTGTAAACCTCCTATGAGCTCAGTAATAAAACATTATTCAAAGTGACATCTCGTCTTCTCATTTACACCGCGAACCTCACAACCGAAACGACGCGCACGTCGACTACAACGGGTACCACGGGTACAACGGGTACAACGGGTACTACGGGCACGACACAAGAGCAACTTACGTCAGTGCAGGGGACGCCGGATTCTCGCCCCCCTGCACCACCACCTTCGAAATCTATTCGAACGACATCGAGCCGCCGTGCACTACGGTTGGCTAAGGCGCGAGAAGAAGCACTACGGGTGAAACTGGAGTTAGCGCAGGCGCGCATCGCCGCTATCGAGACTGAAGACAGCGACGACGAGGAAGCTACGGTCCTATCAACGTACGAGCAACGGGTCGACGACTGGTTCGATGCCAACCAGAGGCTAGCCATCGCCGACGTGCCGCACAACCCGGAACAAGAACCGCAGCGACATATCACTCCAGAAGGAAGGGAGCGCACCGTCATCCACGACAACGCCACCGCCGCCGCCGCCACCGTTGGCGCGCGCGCCGGGGGCGGGGCCAGTGCCCCCCCCCCCCCTCATGGCAGCCACCCCCGCCGGTGCGCCAATCGCCGCCGCCGCTTCGAATACCGCGCCGCACGCGAACGGTTACGAATTTTCTCAACCGCGTCAACCACCACCGGACGCAGCCGAAGAAAAAGCCGTCGCTACGCACACAAGAAGTGCTGAAATATCGGAGCTCGCCGCCGCCATCGCCATCGCCGCGCGAGGCGGTCATAGAGATTTACGTCATCACATCGAGCTACCTACATTCAACGGAGCCTATCAAGAATGGCTATCGTTTCGAGCCGCTTTCAACGAATCCGCGCCGAGCTACAACGAAGCGGACAACGTCGCAAGATTAAGGAAGAGCTTGAAAGGAAAGGCAAAAGAAGCAGCGGACAATCTCCTTATATTCAACGCACGCTCGAGTGAAATAATGAAGACTCTCGAGTCCCGCTTCGGTCGCCCGGACACCATCGCGCTCGCCAAACTGGAGCGCCTGCGCGCCATGCCGCGTCTCTCCGACGCACCGCGCGACATCTGCGGCTTCGCCTGCCGCGTGGCCAACGCCATGGCTACGCTGAGGGTCCTCGAACGCTCGCATTAACTGCACAGCCCCGAAACGACACGATCGATGCTGGACAAGCTGCCGCCAACCCTGAAGTACTGATGGTTCGACTACGCCGCGTCCGTAGCCCACACTGACGAACCGGACCTACTCAAGCTGTCCACATTTCTGCAGCGGGAGGCCGACTACTGCGCGCCGTACGCCCAGCCCGAGAACATCGAACACACGGGAGCGGTGCAACCGCCGAAGAGGACCCACAAAGCTTTCGCCACAACAACGAAGCCGCAGAAGCCGGCAACGAGATACGCGTGCTGCAACACTGACGGTCACAACGTCACCACGTGTCCGAATTTTCTACAAGAAGAAACCAACGAGAGATGGAAGCTCGCGCGAAGCCTACGACTTTGTTTCCGGTGTCTGCGCCACCAAAGCAAGACTCACTTCTGCAAACGAGTGAAGTGCGAGCGAGACGGCTGCGAGTACTCCCACCACAAGCTACTTCATAGTGAAAAGGAAGATAAGAAAATCGAAGATGCGGCAAACGAGACAGTGGCGTCGACGTGGATGACGAAACACGCGCGAGCATATTTGAAGATCGTTCCAGTCGAGATATCCGGACCGGCGGGAGTGGCGCACACTCACGCATTACTCGACGACGGATCAACCATCACGCTCATCGATGAGCAACTGGCCCGCCAAGTGGGCATCAACGGACCAAAGGAAAACCTGAAAATAGAAGCGATAGCGGATACGAAGATCGCGACAGCAAACTCGCGTCGGGTCAAGCTCGGGGTGCGCGGCGCCGGCGAACGATACGAAATACACGCGCGCACAATTCAAGAGCTACATTGTCACACTGTTTAGGTTTTGCGCCCACCCTCCCAGGAGGAGAAGTGAAACAAAAGAATGTGAACAAAACTAATTTATTTAACCCGAAAACTAGCTCAACGGTTTTAATTAAAAAAATACAAAATGTGGGTAAATTTAAATTTCGGGTGTGGTCCGACACTAGTACGCAAGATAACGGAAAATACAATTCCTATTATTCTTTTTACTAGCACTTCCCTGCACTGTAGCCGATGATGGAGAAGGGCGCTGGTCCGTGGGTGTAGGGTACGACACCCCAACAGCGGGCCGTCGCTCTGGCCGAAGTGGAGGAAAAGACGGGATGAGAGGTGGGCCCCCAATGAGCCAACCCGAACCTGGGACCCTGGAACGCGCCAATGACGGGTGTTACACACGATCCAGGTGATCGGTGAACAGCCACGGCAATAAAGCTAGGAAAGCACTATCGTAGTTGTGCTGCCGTGCCTGTTCACAATCAGATACGGAGATTACATTTAATTACGAAAAAGCAAAGCAATAATTAATTATTGGGGAAGGAATTTACTTTTATCAAAATGCGTGGGTAGAATAATAATAATAATAATAATAATAAATGTTTATTGATAATAATGTTACATAAATTACTGCTTACAAAGTATTGAAACATTATGTACTTACAGAGTAAAACAGTAGGTAAGTAAGCGTCATCTGACCCCCGTACTAGTGTTAACTGTATCACGGTGGGTCAGGATTCCACGTCCTTAACAATTCCGTTTTAACACTCATGCTTATCCCAGATATGTTCATAATACAAAAGTAAATTCGTAGTACAGAAAAAGTATGGTATCACAATAAAATAATTGTGGGTACCTACATATTAACAGTATTGTAACACGGCCGCCAGAACCAGTCCGACTTAGCAGGTAAACATGCAGTATATGCAAACAATTAAGATACTATAAATTACATACTAAAGATTGAAGAATGCAAATCCAGAAAATGTACGTTATTATTTATATGTAAAATAAACGGTTGTTAGTTATTGAAGATTGTAGTTAATGTGTGTCTCAGTGTGTGTGTATGTGTGTGTGTGTGTGTGTGTGTGTGTGTGTGTGCGTGCGTGCGTGCGTGCGTGCGTGCGTGCGTGCGTGCGTGCGTGCGTGCGTGCGTGCGTGCGTGCGTGCGTGCGTGCGTGCGTGCGTGCGTGCGTGCGTGCGTGCGTGCGTGCGTGAGTGCGAGTGCGTGTGCGTGTGCGTGTGCGTGTGCGTGTGCGTGTGCGTGTGCGTGTGCGTGTGCGTGTTTATAATCCATCTCGAGCAAATGATTTTGTATTGTTTTTTTAAAGGAATGTGAATTAAGTGACCGTATTTGTATATTTTTACTAATCCTATTGTATAAAGTGGGCCCAAGAACTTTAAAAAATTTTTTAGAGAACTTTGTTTTGTGTGGTGGTGTCAAATATACAAAGTCTAGTCTCCTCCTAGTCTCCGAGTAATCCGGAATATATTTGTGTTGTTTTGTTAGCAATTGTTTAATAAATAGTTGCCTAACTGTGAGAACCATATTGTCCAGGTAAAGTGTACGTGTTGGATATCTAAATTTACAAAAAGTCATTACTTTAAGAACAGCACGCTGGGCTCTCTCAAGTCCTAGTAAAATAGTTTTTGACGCGCCTCCCCACACGGAGATACAGTAGGTAGTCACCGAATGGCAGAGTGCATAATAAATTGATACTAGTAATTTTTTATCGAAAATGGAAATGATTTGCAATTATCACACTCGGAAATTCATGCAGCGCTGGGTCAAGCACTATGGCGAGGCTCACTAGCCGCATAAAATAGCCAAAGAATGATAAGTTGCGAAACTACAATTTCCCAAGCATTTAAAAACATATATAAAGGAAAAACATCTACAACTAGCTAATACGCAGTTAGTTAATCACCACTTACCCGAGATTGGGGTTCACAGTTGCACCGTAACAATTTTAATTAAAATTAATTAAATTTAAAACACAGGCTAGCGCGAAGGACGACTGCTATCGGTTACGAGAATCGTAGTAGGGCCGAAAGTGCCGTGCGCTCGCCTCTGCGCCGTGAAAGGATCTGTGTGTCGATCGGCACTCAAATGATCTGCTCTGGCGCCGAATAACGGGCCGCGTGACGTCACACACATAGTGTTGTACGACACACGGAATTGAATTTAAATCTTATACAGCATGTCAACGAATAATAGTGCTACTACGTAATAATTAAAATGCTAGTTTTGTAGATCAATCGGTGTGAAATGTGTTTTTACATGTTATTTTAATGTAAATTTGTATCAATAAATTGTGCTAATTATTAAAAATGTACGTACAACGTTACATTACCCGCCTCGCCACGGAAAGGGTTTTACCCTGAAGGAAAACCCGTGCTAAAAACTTAACTTGTGACTCACTGTAACGCTAACATTCGATCATCTACATTCGTCTCATTTACTCGTCATTCAAACTAGCAACAACAACAAAGTTATATTATTGTCGCGTCTTTCTATATGATAGGCACCCGTGATACATCGCACGGATGACTATAAAGATCATCACAAGGCTGTAAAGATCGGTAAGGTAATGCACAACTGTTATATTCGTATTTAAATGGAACGAAAACTACTTAAGGTTATTTGCAAGTTTGAAATCTTTAACGTGCCAAACTCCTAAATTTTTGTCGGACATGTCTTCCAAAACATACACTAGAGGAGATCGTTTCTCAACTATACGACACTTGATGAATTTGGGTGCAAATTTTTTAGTAAAATACTTGTCCTTGTCACTAAGTACAAAGGTACGTTTAAGAACTAAGTCACCTACATTGAAATCAGCCGGTCTCCTACGCAAGTTATAATGTGCAGTGTTTTTTACATGTGCCTGCCACAGTAAAGCCTGCACATCATCAAACACAGAAGCCAGGCAACCAAGGTTTTCCGCGTATAAGTCGCGTGGTAGGAATAAAACTTCGTCTCCTAGGTCTGAATCGGTATAATGAGATCCGCACAAAACCAACTCTCTACCGTACACAAGAAAAGAGGGTGTGTAACCGGTAGCTTCATTGACAGAGTTGTTAATGGCAAATTGTACCTTGGGAATAAAAGTGTCCCAGGATCTGTGGTCGTTGCCAACCAGCGTAGAAAGACAGGAAATCAGGGTCTTATTTGCGCGTTCCGCATTGTTAATTTGCGGGGTATACCGTGGTGTGAAGAAAACATTAGGAACTCTATACCTTTTAAAAAAAGCATCCGTAGTAGAACTAATAAAGTAACTAGCGTTGTCAAGGAAGATCGTTTGCGGAACGCCATGAACTAAAAATATAGAATCTTCTAATATTTTAACCACTGATTCCGACGTTGCGCGACGCAATGGGAATATATGGCAGAATTTTGAGAAGCAGCAAGTTATAACTAACATGTAACTGTTTCTTGTAACAGCAAGGGGACCTACAAAATCAATCGCAATCATCTGGAATGGCCTCGAGCATTGCTTCGGCCTACCCATTTGACCGAATGTAGTGTGATTTTGCGCCTTATAAGACTGACAGGTCGAGCAAGAGGTCACGAAATTCACGACATCTTGGTGCATACCAGGCCAGTAGTACGTTAGAGACAACCGCCTATAAGTTTTGAAAATGCCCAAATGTCCTGCTGTTGGCTCTGAGTGGTGCTCCTGGATGATTTTCTGTCGAAAATTACTTGGAACAACCTCCTTCCACGCGAACTCTGCAGTTAACTGTGCTGTACTTTTAGATGTCGATTTGGAAAGTCGAAATAAGGAATTATTTTTTATTTGGAAATTAGGATAGTTACTTGGATTGTTGAGACAGCCGTTATAAATATCTTTGTACCAAGTATCGTCTGTATTTAACACATAATTGGCAAGACTTATGGCCGTTACTGGAACTGCACGCGAAAGAGCGTCGGGAATGACATTGTCCACGCCGCGACGGTGTTTTATTTCAAAATTAAAGGAAGAAAGACGAACGCCTCAACGAGCGAGACGACCTGTGGGATTATTTAGGGAAAGGAACCATTTTAACGCAGAATGGTCAGTGTAAACAGTGAAAGTCCTCCCGTTTTCTAAGTAGCAACGCCAGTGCTCGAGAGCAGTCAGCACCGCAAGTGTCTCGCGTTCAGTAATGCTGTAATTTTTCTCGGCACTGGTAAGCGAACGGCTCATATAGGCGATAGGATGCTCTTTACCATTCATGGTCTGCGTTAACATGGCTCCCACCCCATAGTTACTAGCGTCAGTGTGTACTTCGAATGGCTCAGAATACACCGGGCAAGAAAGAACTGGCGCGGACACCAAGCATTCTTTCAAGGCGTTAAACGCCACGTCAGCCTCCGGCGTCCACTTGAAAGGAGGGGACTTCTTGCCATTCGAAGTCAACCTGTTAAGGGGACCAGCAACTGTGCTGAAATTAGGGACAAAACGTCGGTACCAGGTAGCGGTACCGAGAAATCGTTTTAACTCCTTACGAGAAGTAGGAGTAGGGAAATTAATAATAGCTTCTACTTTTTCAGGGTCAGTACGTAAACCATGGGCATCGACTACATACCCTAAATATTTAAGTTGACTACGAAAGAACTTGCACTTCTCAAAATTCACCTTGAGATTGGCATTTCTAAGTTTATCTAAAACGCATAGAAGACGAGAAACGTGTTCTTCAAACGTTGAGCTGATGATAATAATGTCATCAAGGTAAGCAAAAGTCTTGAAATCCATATCAGCAAAAAGTAAATCTACCAGACGCTGTTGAGCAGCAGGTGCGTTAGTCAACCCGAAAGCAGTAGTTTTAAAACGTAAAGTGCCTCTGCCTGGTACGTAGAAAGCGGTCTTATCGCGGTCTTCAACTGCAATGGGAATTTGCCAAAAAGCCTTTGATAAATCGACGCTAGATAAATATTTGGCGTCACGAAGGTTGTCTAGTATTTCAGCTACGTACGGTAAATTGTAAGCATCGCGCTTAGTTACAGCGTTTAGCTTCCTACTATCGAGACAAAACCTTGGTTGCCCGTTCTTCTTGCTAACGATAAGCACCGGAGAAGACCAAGCGCTCTCACAATGTTCCACTACATCTAATGAAAGCATTTCATCCACTTGCTCTATTAAAATTCGCTGCTTTTCAGGAGACATGCGATAGTAACGCTGTCTGATAGGCTGAGCATCACCAGTGTCTATATGATGGGAAATTAAATTGGTTCTACCTAGACCTTTTTCCTCTGTAGAGATAGACTTAAATTGAGCTATTACATTATCTGCAATAGACTTTTGTGAATCCAAAAGATTGTCATATGAGTGAATGAAAGTTTCATCAATGTTTACTTTAACCTCCGCTAACGAAGTGCCTGACAAGGTGATGCTACCCAAGTACTTAGGACAAATATGAAAAGTACGCCAAAAGTCAATGCCTAGTATAACGGGAGTTTAAACTTGCGGAACTACGTAAGCTTTGATGATATGAAATTGACCTTCAAATGAGACTGGCAAATTAATGAAACCTAAACTTTTAAGATTTTGACCACCAGCGGCTACCATATTAATGTGATTATCCTGGTGTAAGGTGCAGTTTGCAAATAATAAATGACTATTGTTGCCTAAAATAGTAACTGCAGCACCGGAATCAAGCAAACCACAGGCGTCAATATTGTTAATTTTAAAATTTACATAAGGCCTAGGATCTGTTGAAGGTTTCTGTTGCAGAATTGTAGAAATTTTGTAAGTAGAGGTAAATTTTGTAATAAATTCAAGCCAAGTTTCCCAATCTTGCTTGTCAAAATAACCACAATAGAGAATGTTAATAGGTGTGCAAAATCACTTGAAAGCTTTGTTCCAGTAAAGCTTTTGCGTATACAAATACATTTGTTTTTATTTCAGTGAAAAATACCAAGTAGTTATGATTTTATACGCATTCAAAGTTCGCATAAATATCGAGTCCCGCCAACAGCCGCGCGACAGCGTGTGACGTCATTTTCCAACGCTCCGCGCTCCGCGTAGTCGAGTCCCTAGTTATCAGCTGTACCAGTAGGTCCAATGCGCCGTGTTTTGTTTTGTTTCATCGCTTCCAGAGCTTCCAGTTGTATACATTTATTTAAAAAAACCGGTCAAGAGCACGTCGGGCCATGCTCAGTGTAGTGTTCCATAGTTCCCGACCGTCAGTCCTGTCACAATAGGCGGACATAAAATGAGACTTTTTTTAGTTATAGATAGGTAATAATAACTTAGTTAAGTGTAAATTTGAACATGAATAAATAAATAAATAAAAACTGTGTATTTCACAATAAAAGTAGGTATAAAAACAGAGACTAAGTAGGTATAAAATAAACGTAACTAAAACTAATTTAAATAGCTAATTAAAAATTAAATCAGTCTAATTTACAAAAACTTAAAAACATCTGAACTGATTAAGTAGAAAACAATTAACGAATTTTGTTTTCATAGTTTTTAGACGTGCGGTTTAAAAGGTAGAGGGGAGGGGGGAACATTTTTATGATCTTCGGAGACTTCGGAGTGAATATCTCCGAAAATATTCATTTTATCAAAAAATGGTTTTCGCAAACCCATATTAATTTTCAAATACCTATCCGACAATACCCCACAACATAGGGTGGAACTGAAAAAAAAAAACATCCTCTCTTTACTTGTAGGTATGAGAGGTACTTACCCAAAAAAAATTTTTTTTTATATACCTATTTCCGCGTAAATTATATGTATATTGAATATACTCACGCTAAAGGCCAAAGTCTGGCTTCTCTAATAAGTCGGCCCTTATATCAAATGGGCTTGGTTTTTTTTTTTTAAAGTACTTCTTATAGTGAAGGATATTTATGTTGAATATGAACACCCTACTTATAACAGGAGCATTTTTGATAGGAAGTACTGCCTGGAAAGTTTTGATATTTAGGCAAGTAGTAGACCAATATATAAAATCTGAGAAAAAAAATTTTTTTTTTTTATTCTACTGGAAGGCAAACGAGCAAGTGGGTCTCCTGGTGGTAAGAGATCACCACCGCCCATAAACATCTGCAACACCAGGGGTATTGCAGATGCGCAGAAAAAAATTTGGAGGTGTCACTACACACAATCGTACATTTAACTAACACCATGTACCTAACATATTTATAAGTAAGATTAACAACTGATGGATCCTAGTTATCTGAATAAATAAATTTTATTATTATTATTATTACTACTTCACAATCACATTCTTTTTATTTTTTTATTTGGTCTTTTATAGTAGTTAAATTTTTTGCAAATCTATACATATAAAGAACACCATTTCAAAATTTTAAGTAAATCGCTTGAATATATCCAGAAAAAAAATACATTAAAAGAAATCTTAAAAAAAATCTAAAGCCAAAAACTGCCACAAGTATAATGTCATACTCAGCATAAAAATTCTTCGGTACTCACAAAAAAAAAACCCAAGTCCATTTGATGTAAGGGCCGATGACTTAATACGAAAACCCGACTATGGCCTTACAGCTTTCTAGTACTAACGGTCTCTGAACTTAGCCCCAGACAGACAGACAGGCAGATTGACGGACAGACATGGCGAAACTATGGGGGTTCCTGGTTGACTAGAAAACCCAAATAATGGATGAAGGATTCAAAAAAGGACAATGGGATGATCTATCTAAAGTAGATAGACTCATGGTGCTCATTATTTAGTGATTTTGACATCCATTGGATCGAGAAAAAACAACTTTTTTGGCGCACTGATCTGATACAGGTATTTGTACATTTTAGCACAATACATGATTTTCTAGTATTAGGATTGAATTTTTTTTTTTAAATATTCATAAATTAGTGAAACGTAACGCAACTGTACGGAAGAGCGCGACCAGACTGAGCGCGAGTGTTGTACTATGACGTCACGCGCATCGAGCGCGGGCTGAACGTCGCGCACTCATTTTAAAATTCAATATCTTCGAAACTAATTGACGTATCGAAATAATTCTTTCACATATTTTTTATTTTCAACAGAGAATACCGAAAGCCAAAATTCAAAATTAGAGAACATTCTCTATTCTGCCTAGCTAGTTTTTTGGCATTTTATTACAAACTGAGCAATCCGGAAATTTAACGTCCTTCATACCACATTTAAAACAAAATATATCACGACTAGCCGGGCACTGACGGATGTGGTGGGCGTTAGAGCGACATCTAGGGCAATACGGAACATTCTTATTAGTACCGACCGCATGAACATAACTTTGTTGTTGTCTACTAAAATTAGTTTGATTGTAGTTATTAGAATTGTTTGATTTATTAAAATTCCTGTTGGGTGTGAAGTTTGGGTGTTTATTATAAGTGCTTGAAGAGCTATTATGTAATTTATTTGCATTTCTGCTACTATCCTTTGAGTACGCAAACTCAGGTGCAAGTGTATCTGATGTTACTCTGGGCGGTTCCTGAAATTGTGCAAGACGTGCCTGTATAGCCTCGTAATTACGACATAGCGAACGTAAAGCGTCAACGGATGCAATTTGAGAAGCAGAAGCTAAAGTGCTAGCGTAGCAAGGCCTGATATTGTGAAGGATGATTTCGAGTTGCTCGTCTTCCGGAGCTGGCTTGGATAAACGCGAAAACATTTCCATTCATTATCGAGAGATAAATGGTAACATTTTCGCGCTCCCCTTGCGTACGAGACCGTATTTCAGCTTTGAGCCGGTAATCATAATCAGTTTGATCGAAATCTTCCCTCAATCTATCCGCTAACTCTGTCCAAGAGCTCACGCTGTCTTTTACAGACCGATACCAATGCAGCGCATCGTCTTGAAAAATTTCAGTAGCAAAACTAATAATTTTGTGTGCAGGTGTATTTCTAGCCTCTATAAATTCGTTAACACGCTGTATAAAAGAGCGAACACAAGTTTTACCATTAAATTTTAATTTTGATAAATCGGCAGAGCCCCTGTCACACGTTACTGAAATTATATTTTACAATTCTGGTGCGGTAGACCGCGACTCACTTGCAGAATCGCCCCCCGCACTAAAAGAGGCACAAGGTGCCTTAGTTTGGAGGGTAGCAAGCTTTTGCGAATACTGCTTGTAAGCTTTGACTACCTCATCATATTCTTTCTTAATGTCGTCGCTACGCGCTATCCTCACGATTCTATTATTCAAATGATTAAGCATATTCTGAGTTCTCATTAATGACGGTACATTAGGTGAAGAAGGATCGGTTGAATCTAAATTTAATTTAATTTTTGTAAGTACATCAAAACAACCCTTAAGATCCTCCCTAAAGTCAATCGAGGACTCCAATATGTGCTCGGATGGAAGCTCTGGTGCTAATTTAAGGATCTGTTTACGTAACTCTTCTACAGAAGATGCAGCAGTAGCTCCTCTAATCCGAACCTCATATTCGAGTTCCGACTTCTGCAGAGACAGATACTTGATGGGGAACATGGTCAAGCAGAATAATTAAAAAAAAAATAACGGAATAAGTGGTGATTAAAAAAAAAATGCAGGTACCTGCGTTTTAAAAAAAAACCCGTTCTCCGTTCTGTTACAAATGATGAAACTACTTGGAACGTCTGGTTTTTTCCTTTTGTATTAGTAAAAATAAAAAAACAAGTTAGTTGCAACGAAAAAATAAAATTTGCTACTAATGTGTACCACCAAACAAAAAAAAACACGATACAAGATCAAAGTATGTGAAATTAGCGTTAACAAATTCAAATGATCTTTAAAGTGTACCGTTTTTAGTTAAAAAAAAATGAGGGTAGGTTGAAATTTAAAAATGAAATTTTGAATATAATGCAAATAACGGTTACGAACCAACGGTTATTGTTGAAATATGGTGAAAATTTAAATTTTAAAAGTTAAAACCGCAGCGCATGAACACCCGCAACACCCAACGGGAAACAGATGCGTTGCCGAATTTTGAGGACTAGGTGAAATGCCTCAAGTGCCCAGTAAATATACCGGCTATCTTACCCTCCTTACCGTTACACAACAATGCAAGCACTGCTGCTTAGCGGCAGGATTAATGGGTAAGACGGTGGTTCTGACCCGGCCGAACCCTGCACAAGGTTCTACCACCCAGACAAAACAACAAAGAAATTAATTTTACAGATGAGAATAAAAAAAAAATCAAAAATAACCGTTATAAGGTACACCTTAGTAGCTGCAAAAAACCACAAAAACAAAAACAATAAAGCAAGTTTTACAAAAATAAGCCACAAACACACACTAACTACAAGCAAAAAGAATAATGGGAACCAGATTTTTCTTGCGTACTAGAACCACGTTACAAGGCGCCAGTGTCACACTGCTTAGGTTTTGCGCCCACCCCCCCAGGAGGAGAAGTGAAACAAAAGAATGTGAACAAAACTAATTTATTTAACCCGAAAACTAGCTCAACGGTTTTAATTAAAAAAATACAAAATGTGGGTAAATTTAAATTTCGGGTGTGGTCCGACACTAGTACGCAAGATAACGGAAAATACAATTCCTATTATTCTTTTTACTAGCACTTCCCTGCACTGTAGCCGATGATGGAGAAGGGCGCTGGTCCGTGGGTGTAGGGTACGACACCCCAACAGCGGGCCGTCGCTCTGGCCGAAGTGGAGGAAAAGACGGGATGAGAGGTGGGCCCCCAATGAGCCAACCCGAACCTGGGACCCTGGAACGCGCCAATGACGGGTGTTACACACGATCCAGGTGATCGGTGAACAGCCACGGCAATAAAGCTGGGAAAGCACTATCGTAGTTGTGCTGCCGTGCCTGTTCACAATCAGATTGTGACGTCCTGGCGTCACAGGGTTCGTTAAGGGTAGAAATTAAATACCTTTTAGGGTTTAGCCCATTGCCGTGAGTGCGGTCCGCTCCGGTTGCCTGACAGAGCACGACTGCCCCGAACTGTCATAGCACCCGCGCTACCCGCACTTCCGGCGATGTGCACATTTATTTTATAGTCATGTAATGCAATACGCTACACCTCTCCCTTTTTATTAAGTTTAATAGTAACCTCAAATAATTCAATTCGTAAATTTCCACAATTTATGTTCCGCACCAAAATAAGATACTTATACAATCATAGAACATAGACTTAGTAGATAGTAGTAAAATTAAGTAAGTAATCCTAACTGTAGGTATTACATCAACTTGTTACATCGCCATGATTTGACTTGGTTCATTATAAGTTAATGATGAAAATAAGATACTCCGGCAATCTTAAGAATAAGAATGAGAAAACTTAGGCAATACACATCTCATTTAAAATAATACTATTTACAATAAATTCATACATTAACTCTCTGATATTTCTTAGGCAATACATTTCGGAGGTACAATCATATATGTATTCAAACATTAATCTGGCTGTTATCTAATCATTACTTAGTTACCTTTATTTTATTTTTAGTATTAATTTTACTTAGTTTATGATTTACTTCTCTTTTTTTTTTCCTTGTTTTATTATTTGACTTAATTTAGTTTAATTTTTTGATTTAATTTAGTTTTATTTAATTTTAATTTTGTAATTTTTTCATTTAATTATTGTAATTTGTAATGATATAATGTAATGCTAATGTGATTTAATTTAATTAATACATTATATACAGGGCGTCCCACGGCGATGCCACATGGAGGGAAAGTACCTTAAATATCATAGATAGGATGTTTTGCTGAAAGAAGGCTTTATTTTATTTTTAAAAGTTAGTAAAACTGCATTCAAAGATTTTTGAATAATTACATGGTTTGACTGGGAATCGAACCCGCTCCACTAGAAAAAAAAAAATTCCTTTAGTTTTCTCATACCAATCGAAAGGGTTTATTAGAAGTATTATTTTTTGCTAAATAAACGCCTAGTGCCGGAAATAAACGGAACACCATAAATTTTTAACATTTGATGTGAAATTTTATTCGGAAAATGACATTTCCGTAAGGCCACACAACTGACATTATACCAAACGTAATTTTAGTACCTACTAATGAATCAGTGCCCACTTGAGGAGTTCGCATCATTTCCGTATTATAATTTAAGTGCATGATAAAATGATACGGAGAGATAATTAGTAAGTAGGTAGTTATCTGTTTGTATGCTACAATCCAACTTCTGTTCAATCAAGTGCAATCAATGCAAGTGCGATTTTTTTTATTAAAAATGTTAAAATTTATGGTGTTCCGTTTATTTCCGGCACTAGGTTATTTAGCAAAAAATAATCCTTATAATAAACCCTTTCGATCGGTATGAGAAAACTACAGGGTGTTTTTTTTTTCTAGTGGAGCGGGTTCGATTCCCAGTCAAACCATGTAATTATTCAAAAATCTTTGAATGCAGTTTTACTAACTTTTAAAAATAAAATAAAGCCTTCTTTCAGCAAAACATCCTATCTATGATATTTAAGGTACTTTCCCTCCATGTGGCATCGCCGTGGGACGCCCTGTATAATGCTCTTTCTGCTATTGAATGTGATTTAATTCAACCAAAATTTATTGATCGTAGTAGGAACTTAATGTAAGTTGTATTTGTTTATCTCTTTGTCTTTATAATTAATTTGTCAGTCTTTACTTTGTTTATCAATAATAAATTAACAATTTGTATGAATTCCTTTGTGATTCTACCACCGGTTCGGAAAAACCTCTGTTGAGAAGAATCCGGCAAGAAACTCAACGAGGAATATATATATGTATATATGTTAACAGGTTTACAACAGTTATTATTAAATGATATCGATTCATTTCATTCATTTAAACAATTTGAAGTACATGATTCCACTTAATTCTTGACAAATTTTATTTTATTTTTGTGCTTGACATTGGCATATAGTGTTTTAGATGTAGATGTACAAGCAAATTGTACAAAACGTTAGCAAATTATATTAATGCTTAAATAGCGCTATTGCGTCTTATCAGTTATCAAAATTTAACATCAACTACAAATTACATCCTTCCACAGGCGAACAGCCCGTTCAGTAGAAAAATTGTAGTGACTTGGCTCTCAACTGTAATATGGTTATTATTAACCAAATATTAAATATATTTTAAATGTTAAAAAATTTGTTGACTATACTTGCGTTGTCAACCAACTACACCTGCATACCAATTTCAAGTCGGTGGTGTTACCGGTTGACGAGCTCCGTACGGCGGAGACGATCCCGGCCGGAATATCAGGATGTCACTACCGGATCATCGTGTTGTTACGCAATTGACACCAGTATGCAAAATTTCAGCTTAATCTGTAACTGGAAAGTAGATTAAATTTAATTTGCACGATTGATGTCAACCTTCGGGACAGGTGAAACGAAATAAAACCAGCTTTAAGTAATAACCCCCAGCGGTTTGAAGTCTATGCCTAATCAGAAGATTTCTCTCCATAAGACACCTTTTAAACATTTTACCGCCCAAACTAGTGCGAGTGGTCCCATCCGACAATGACACTCTCCTACGTCAGTTATCTCTAATCCCCGTAGGCGATCGCTCGTGGGCCGTTATTGAAGACTGAACAGGAGCCGTGTCACATATAATTTTAGCAAAATGACTTACATAATTTAGTAGAATTGGTAGAATTCGAAATGTTAAATAGGTAGATGTGACAACACTGCGCTCCATAAAGCATAATTACCCACTTAATGAGTTGGTACATTAGTACTATTATATTATATATTCTGTGGAGTTGGTTAAGGTTGGCCCCTAATGTTTGAGACGTTATATCTGCATATTCCTAATTCCAAGCATAATAACCCCCAAGGGGCACTCGGTGACCGAATCAGGTATCCATTTGTTTACACAGCCATAAGACCCTATCACAAGAGTCCTTTCTAGAATTTTGAGGGTGTTCTGGAGCACACGATACGCAGACCATTTTTAGTCTTTTGTGCGGTATAACCCTATACTAGTAATAAATATCGTGACGTCTCTAGACTCTTCACTTTATCATCAGGTTTGGAAAACACACAACATTTTAGGCAACAGGTGATCTTCCTCGACATGGCCTTGTTACCACATGCATGTATCTTGGCAGCACATAGTTCGCCAAACCAATTCTACGTAACAGAGGGACCAGACAATATTCTATTTTGGCAAGGCGAAGAAATACGAAAGTAGTATTATCTCAAACAAAACAACAAATTGGTGCAAACTATTACATTGTTGGCCAGGTATCGTAACGTCATACGTCGTCGTTGGGTTTAAGCACTGGCATTATCGGCGAGACCCAAACTAATACCAAGTCTATTTACTGGTTCAAAAATAAAATTTCAAATCTGTTAATTTTTCCCAATGATTATTATTAAAACACCTAGTTAGATAACGGGTTAAAATTATTATATATTTTTTTTTTTTTTCTAAATAGATGGGTACTCAACTATAGGCTGTTTTGCCTTTATGAAGTCAAATTATAGTAACTGAAAACTACAGGTATATAGATTTAATAGCATAATTAGGTTGCGTTCATAGGTTTTACTTTGCCATGGTGAAAAATATATGTCAAGTTTGTCCGTCGCAATTTGGTACAAATCGGCGTCATCACCTGATTAGTCTACATCTAGTACCTAAGTTACGATATATTTCTTATAGGGCCTCCCACATGTAAAAACGTAGCATTTCACAGTCTCAGTTGTTAGGCGCTAGCAAAATTCAAATCAGCGTTTCCTCTTTTCACAGCACAACACCCGGTGGCGGCACCGCCTCTGTCGCCGAATGCCTCGAGAAGCTTTTTCATAATCCGAGATAAACTCGGTTTAGTGTTTCCTTAGTACCAACCGAGATAAACCCAGTTTGATATTCCTTTAGTAGCAACCCTATTACTTGGTTGACTATCCTTTGTACCAGCCTGTAATAATAGCGCTATGCACCAGCCTGAAATTACCAGCTTACCCGCCATAATTCAGCACTATTCTTTGTACCAGCCTGTAATTACCAGCTTACCAGCCGTAATTCCAGCATGTTCTTTGTACCAGCCTGTAATTACCAGCTTACCAGCCGTAATTCCAGCACAATGTGGGTCATTCTACTTTTAGCCAACCAGTCATTTTTTATAATGTAGGTACTTTTGAAAAATATTTTCGAAAACGATAGTGCTTGGTTTTATCATTAACCATTTCAATAGGCACATAATTAAGCTTACATTTAGAATTATCACTACATGTGAAAAGTGATCATTATTATCTATACTTAACGTAGGTAACGCAGTGGACATGCATGTCCTCGCCATTTGTATGGAAATTGGTGTATTTTCCGTGAGTTTTTCCACAAAATTTCTTTAAATTTAAAGTTTTTTTTTTTTTTTTTTTCAATTTAGTTGTTTCAGTCATTATATAAGTTATTTACACTTGAAAGTAATCACTAATGGCCACTTTCCGGGAACACATAAATCCCGAGTTAGCGTTAAGCTTTGTTTAGTAGTGTCAAAATGTATGGAGCTGTCAAGCTTAACTACCAAATCCAGATCTATCCCCTCCAGCAAGTGGGTCTAAGTATACTTTATATTTCACAAACATTAATGGTTACTTAAGAGTAGAATGGTCCAGGTACTATTTTTGGTACTTCTTTTGGTGCTACTTTTGGTACCACTTTTGGTACTACTTTTGGTACTTGCCTGACATTGTCAGGTTGCCATGGGCAGAGTACCCCCCTTTTTATTTGTTTTTTATTTTGTATGAACTGACATTGTCAGTCTACTACTTATATATGGCAGAGTACTTAGCTATCACCCCCAATATCCCCTGTGACATATTTCATGAAATTACTAATTTACTTAATTATAGTTACGCATTTGACATAAATTGACATAGATTGTTGTCTCAGAATTTACATGAATAATTCAGGAACGAGTTACGTTCTTTAGATTGAGAATTATCTCTTTTAATAATGTTTACATTATGTTAGATGTCAAAATAAGTAATTGACTAATTTAGTAAAATTAACGGTGACGTGCACTTGACGTCCAACCGTCGCTTTTATTTGTAATTAGTGTACTTAGTTTCTTTCAATCCCCTTACTGATTGATTATCAATAATTATAGAATTAGAAATAGAACTAGAAAAAGAAATATATCTATTCATGCTTCGCATAATAAAACAGAATAAATACATAAAACAAAACAAAAGCAATATGCGAAAGCACGAAACGGTCGCAGCTCAGCATAGTGTTGGCCGTGTAGGCCAACTAACTTATGATTATCTGCTATCATTGAAATTTGGTTATTTTATTTATTTATTGTGGTGGGTAGGTGCATGGAAACAATTTCAATCAATCTCTAAGCATAACTATTTACTTTAGGAACCCCGTCCATAATTCTCTAGTACCTAATTCAACTAATTGTACTAGGTACTTAATCAAAATTTTCCGTTTGTGTCACAGGAATAATTGATATGGAATGCTCTTAGGGATAACAATGTGCCCATTTGTCAGGCACCTTGTCTTTCCAGAGTAATTGCAATACGCATTATATCAATCCAATTTATGAGAAGTGCAAACAATCCGATTTCCTCCATATTCTTGTATACACACAACACTAGATCGAATAATACAACAATCGTCTATATTCGTGTCCTTCAACTAAACGTCTAATCACTTTTCGCCAAAATCCACTTATACTCGATTCTATCAATTATACTCGATCGAATATGTGATTTATTTTTTAATTTCGGTAATACATTCGCTTAACAAAAAAAAATTGATATAATTGAATAAACAGTCTTTGGAATTAAATCAAGTATTGTAAGTAATAAAATAAAATTCGTCGACTTTTCAATTTCAATAAATCGATATCTTCAATTAATAAATTAATCGATTTACTGAACAGATTAAAAAAAGATAAAGATAAAAATATTTTATTTGCTTAACCATGAGTAATCGTCAAATACAGTTGGTACACATAAAAAAGAAAAAAAAAGTCCTACATGTTTTACCTTGCGGCGATTAATTATTTTATTTATTTATTTATTAATAAGAGTTAACATTTACAGGCCTTTGTATATTATATATTTTGTAATATGTTCTAGATTTAAATAGTCTGTGTCGGGTTAATGGCGTCCTTATTTACACTTTTTATAAATTGGATTACATAGGGTAAACTTACCCAGATCCCATCCTCGTCGCCACGTGTGACGTCCTGGCGTCACAGGGTTCGTTAAGGGTAGAAATTAAATACCTTTTAGGGTTTAGCCCATTGCCGTGAGTGCGGTCCGCTCCGGTTGCCTAACAGAGCACGACTGCCCCGAACTGTCATAGCACCCGCGCTACCCGCACTTCCGGCGATGTGCACATTTATTTTATAGTCATGTAATGCAATACGCTACACAGATACGGAGATTACATTTAATTACGAAAAAGCAAAGCAATAATTAATTATTGGGGAAGGAATTTACTTTTATCAAAATGCGTGGGTTGAATGGAAATGATTTGCAATTATCACACTCGGAAATTCATGCAGCGCTGGGTCAAGCACTATGGCGAGGCTCACTAGCCGCATAAAATAGCCAAAGAATGATAAGTTGCGAAACTACAATTTCCCAAGCATTTAAAAACACATATAAAGGAAAAACATCTACAACTAGCTAATACGCAGTTAGTTAATCACCACTTACCCGAGATTGGGGTTCACAGTTGCACCGTAACAATTTTAATTAAAATTAATTAAATTTAAAACACAGGCTAGCGCGAAGGACGACTGCTATCGGTTACGAGAATCGTAGTAGGGCCGAAAGTGCCGTGCGCTCGCCTCTGCGCCGTGAAAGGATCTGTGTGTCGATCGGCACTCAAATGATCTGCTCTGGCGCCGAATAACGGGCCGCGTGACGTCACACACATAGTGTTGTACGACACACGGAATTGAATTTAAATCTTATACAGCATGTCAACGAATAATAGTGCTACTACGTAATAATTAAAATGCTAGTTTTGTAGATCAATCGGTGTGAAATGTGTTTTTACATGTTATTTTAATGTAAATTTGTATCAATAAATTGTGCTAATTATTAAAAATGTACGTACAACGTTACAACATCTATCGCCGCAGTCCGTCAAGAACGAAGACGTCAACAAGTGCGAACATCTACGGGACATACAGCATCATCTCAGATACCAATCAGCGAGGCCCAGGGTGCTCATCGGCCAAGACAACTGGCACCTCCTCATCGCCAACGAAGTCCGCCGCGGCCGGCGACACCAGCCGGTGGCATCCCTCACGCCGCTCGGCTGGGCGTTGCACGGTGCGCACACACGCACGCTCGGACGGCAGACGCACTCCACCTACCACGTGTGCGTTCAAGACGACGACGAGGACATGAACCAACAGCTGAGCAAGTACTTCGCATTAGAGAACCTTCTCGTCGAGGCCAAACGCCCGCAGTCAGACCCAGAAGAGCGGGCGCTCGCCGTGCTTGAAGAAAACACAGTGAAGAGAAGCGACGGCCATTACGAAGCCCCGCTCCTATGGACGAGCGAAGACGCGAAGCTGCCGGACAACTACGACAACGCCCTGCGACGATTGGCCGGCGTCGAGAAGAAACTCGACAAGAATCCAGCGCTGAAACAACGATACGAACAAGAGATGAACGCACTGTTGACGAAAGGCTACGCCGAGCCTGCACCATCACACCGAGCGCCCAGGGTGTGGTACCTCCCACACTTCGCCGTACTCAACCCAGCGAAGCCCGACAAGGTGAGGATCGTCCATGACGCCGCGGCCAAGACGCGCGGCGTGTCCCTGAACGATCGCCTGCTCACCGGACCAGATCTGCTGCAGTCACTGCCCGGCGTGCTAATGAGGTTCCGCCAACATCCGATCGCCGTAGCCGCCGACATACGCGAGATGTTTATGCAAGTCAAGATCAAGCCAGAGGACAGGGACGCGCTGCGCTACTTGTGGCGCGGCAATCGACGCGACGACGCTCCACCGAACGAGTACAGAATGACGTCACTCGTGTTTGGCGCCACGTGCTCGCCTTCCATCGCAATCTTCGTGAAGAACAAGAACGCCGAGCAATACCGAACTACGCACCCGGAGGCAGCGGAAGCGATCGTCAAGAATCACTACGTCGATGACTACCTCAAGAGCTTCGAGAGCACAGCAGACGCCATCAGAGTCTCGCGCGACGTCCAGCACATACACAGTCAAGCGCACTACGAACTGCGGCAGTGGGCGTCGAACTCAGAAGAAGTGATAGAAAACATCGCGGAGAAACCTGCACATCACGCGGCCGTCGACTTAAACAACGCCACCGAACGCGTACTGGGACAAAGGGTATAACCCTGTAAGGATGGCGAAACTGCCTTTGACGAGAAAGTGGTTTTCCTTTGGCTCGGATAATTGTCTTTACATACGTTGTAATTTGACCAAATTTTAGCCCCAAAATGGGCGTGGTTTTTGAGATAATTAAAAAAAAAGGACAATCGTTTTTATTTTTTATTTACCAAACTAGTGGCCCGATTTTCACGAAATTTTTATATATTATGTAGAAAATTAAGAGCGTTTTTTTCTAAAAAAAGTCCAATTAATTTTATATTTAAGTAAAAAAAAAAACATTTTTTTTAATATTCATAATTTTTTTTTTTTTTACTTGCGAGGTGGCGACACCTACCAATATCAGATATATTATGACCCATTTAATACTCTAATACATATATTTTTTTCAAAAACATTCATTTGGATTATCAGGTTAAAATAAGCGAATTTGTAACATCTCATACATAGCCTTCCCTTTACTACGTACATGGGCGTTTTCAAAAAAAGTTGTTGAAATGACTTTTTTTTTAGAAGTGGATGAAATTTGGTATTCCTACTCAGAATCAGGAGCACTTTCGATTATAATAGGAGAAAAAAAATGTCTCAACATTTTTTATTCCATTACGTTACCATTTTCATACGCGTATCTGTGGCGGTAGTGTAATGGATAACACAAAATTATATGAAAAACCTGGGACACTTTTTTTTCCCATTGCAATCGAAAGTGCTCCTGATTCTGATTAGGAATACCAAATTTCATCCACATCTGACAAAAAAGTCATTTCAACATCTTTTTTTTGAAAACGCCCACCTACGTAACATAGGATTCAATAGTAGGGTGGGTTGAAATTTTTTATTTTTATTTTCTTAGCATGGGGGTAGAATTTGTACCTTATGAAAAAAGAAAATTTTTCAAAAAAAAAATTTTTTTATCTAATATTTTGAGGTGGCCCACTCGCTTTTAAAATTAATAATTTATCAAATGAGGTAGTTCCAACAAAAAAAAAATTTTTCGGTCAAACATCTGGAAGACGTCTAAAAATTGTCGATTGTGATTTTTTTTACTTATAACTTTCATTTTAATACAAAAGAAAGAGAAGTCATTTTTTGATTTTTTACATTAATTACAAAAATAATAGATTTTTTTTTTTTTACTTTTGATTTCCAATTGGCTTTCGAGGGGAGACCCTACAGGTTCTAGAACACCTTTAATGTATTTTTTTGGTACTACTTCATTTAACAGATTATTAATTTTAAAAGGGAGTGGGCCACCTCAAAATATTAAGTATTTTTTTTTTACAAATTTTTTTTTTATCATAAGGTACAAATTCTACCCGCATGCTAAATAAAAAAAAATTTTTTTTCAACCCACCCTACTATTGAATCCTATGTTACGTAGGTGGGCGTTTTCAAAAAAAAGATGTTGAAATGACTTTTTTGTCAGATGTGGATGAAATTTGGTATTCCTAATCAGAATCAGGAGCACTTTCGATTGCAATAGGAAAAAAAAGTGTCACAGGTTTTTCATATAATTTTGTGTTATCCATGACACTACCGCCACAGACACGCGTATGAAAATGGTAACGTAATGGAATAAAAAATATTGAGACATTTTTTTTTTCTCCTATTATAATCGAAAGTGCTCCTGATTCTGAGTAGGAATACCAAATTTCATCCACTTCTAAAAAAAAAGTCATTTCAACAACTTATTTTGAAAACGCCCATGAACGTAGTAAAGGGAAGGCTATGTATGAGATGTTACAAATTCGCTTATTTTAACCTTGTCAGGGTAGAGCAGTGAGACCCTAGGGGTTCAATTTGAGAAAAACGAATTTAAGTTTTAGACGTTTATTTAGCCCCTAAGGCTTTACTGACAGAAATAGAATAAAAAAAAAACTCGAGGGTCGCGGATACAGAAGAGTTGAGTGGGAAAGCGTTTCTTGGCAAGGCTTCCCTGGATTAGAGTCCGAAGCGTAGGTTGCCGGTGCTGGACAAAGGCTGGAGGCAGAAGGGGCTCCAGGGCCAGCAAGCAGCAGCAGTCCTTGCAGTAGAGGAAGGACCGGGCTTCGGTTCCAAGCAGCCGTGCAGAAGGTGTTGGTGGAGCGGTGAGGGGTTCAGTCCCAGACCGTACGGTGCCGCCCAAATTTGGGCAGAGTTTCACTGAATTTAAAAATTAGAAATATATATAAATAGTTTTAGAAAGGCGAATTCGTTGTTTTCTGATTTTTTGCAGAATGTCGAAATTCTGGCTGTGTGCGTCTATTTAAGCAAAATTTTGACACAATAACAATATCAGCTGTTAAGAAAACAACTACCGTCCAAATTCAACAATTTTAACTAGCTTACCCTCTTATTGATAAAAATACCAGAGACAATATGGAATTAACTATGTATTTATGAACTTGAATGTATAAAATTTAAAAGATAAAAACTTCAATCTGTACTTCAAAAAAACAGTTGCGCAATGGCATTTAATTAAATATGGAAAATAAAAATGTTTTTTATAGACTGCGCTACTAACGCCATCTAGCGGTAAGAGATAACAACGGTTGAACCGTGACAACCTGATGATCCAAATGAATGTTTTTGAAAAAAAAAATGTATTAGAGTATTAAATGGGTCATAATATATCTGATATTGGTAGGTGTCGCCACCTCGCAAGTAAAAAAAAAAAATTATGAATATAAAAAAAATGATTTTTTTTTACTTAAATATAAAATTAATTGGATTTTTTTTAGAAAAAAACGCTCTTAATTTTCTACATAATATATAAAAATTTCGTGAAAATCGGGCCACTAGTTTGGTAAATAAAAAATAAAAACGATTTTCCTTTTTTTTAATTATCTCAAAAACCACGCCCATTTTGGGGCTAAAATTTGGTCAAATTACAACGTATGTAAAGACAATTATTCGAGCCAAAGGAATACCATTTTCTCGTCAAAGGCAGTTTCGCCATCCTTACAGGGTTATACCCTTTGGAAGCCATCAACGGACGAGATCGCGTTCAACCTAGACCTCACGTGATTGCCACCAGACGCGCTCGACAACGCGGAGCCGACGAAGCGGGAAGTCCTGAAGACAATGATGTCGGTGTTCGACCCCCTCGGCCTCGCGACACCCGTCACCGTGATACCGAAGAAATTACTACAAGAGGTATGGCGCCGCGGGACCGGATGGGACGAAAAACTAGACGCCGACCTGGCCCAACGGTGGGCAGAGTGGACAAGAAATCTGAAGGCTCTACGCGACGTGGCGATCCCGCGATGCTATCCCGGCTACACAGAAGCGACTCGACGCGAGCTACACACATTCGTCGACGCGAGCGAGACGGCATATACGTGCGCACTCTACTGGCGCGCGACCGCGGCGGACGGTGCCGTACCCATAACACTGGTGGCGGCGAAGGCCAAAGTCGCGCCACTGAAATTAACATCGATCCCGCGCCTGGAACTACAAGCCGCGGTGCTGGGAGCCAAGATGGCGACCGCCGTCGTCGAAGAACACGATCACAAGCCGGACTCGAAGACGTTCTGGACAGATAGCCGCACAGTGCTCGCGTGGCTCAGGACGGGCGCGCGATCTTATCGCCCATTCGTCACGCACCGCATCGCCACCATCGAGGAACACACAGCGATCAACGAATGGCGATGGGTGCCGACCAAACATAACGTCGCCGACGAAGCAACCAAAGAAGCGCCGCAAGACTTCGACAGCAGCCATCGATGGTTCACCGGGCCAGAATTCCTTTACGACGACTGCTTCGCGTGGCCTACAGAATCACCGCAACATCAACGCGAAGAAATCACAGAAACGGGCGAAGAGCGAGTACATACCGTGATGGAGACCGCGAAGGCGCCTCGTTCGTGGCTCCCCGCCGCCGAACGTTTTTCAAGATGGGAGAAAATGCTGCGCACGATCGCACGCGCACTCCAGTTCGTTGACCTCTGCCGACCCCACCGGGCGAGGTCACACTACAAACGTACCGCGCCGAAGAAACGCACCGACGCTGATTGGACGAGCCGGCCGAAGCGCGACACGCCCTCACCTGCGAAGAAAAGTGAACGTAAACAAGAAATCCACTTACCTCTCGAAGCGAAGTACCTACTCGAAGCGGAGAAACTCGTCGTGCGCGCCGTACAACACGAATCATTTTACGAAGAAATACGAAGTTTGAAGAAAAATCAAGCGCCATCGCTGCAGAGCCGGCTGCGGCCCTTGTCCGTAGAGCTGGTCAACGGGATCATCGTCATCAAGACACGAATCAACGCCGCAAGTGACATCACCGAAGCACAGAAGAGGCCGCCAGTGCTTGACGCCAACCACCCGGCGGTCAAGCTGTACATCGACTTTGTACATCGACAACTGGCGCACAGCGGCGTCGAAGCCACTATCAACGAGTGCAAACAACACTACGCTATCTTACGACTTCGCCCCGTCGCGAGGATGACGCTCCACCGTTGCCTGCCGTGCCGCATCCGAAGACAAGCGCCGCCGGTCCCGCCCACTGGGGACCATCCACGAAGCCGCCTCGCACATCATGAGCGCCCGTTCACCTATACGGGCCTCGACTACTTCGGGCCCCTGACCGTCACCGTCGGCCGTAGCACCCACAAACGCTACGTAGCGCTCTTCACCTGCCTCACCGTACGCGCCATCCACCTGGAGGTGGTGCCCAGCCTCAGCGGGGACTCGGCGGTCATGGCGCTCAGGCGCATGATCGCGCGCCGCGGCTGCCCAACCGAGCTGTGTCCGACAACGGGACCAACTTCACGCCGCCGGCAGGGAGCTCCGGGAGGCCTTCCACCAAGCCACCCGTGAGGAAGCGACCCAGCGCCAGATCACGTGGCGCTTCATCCCAGCGGGCGCGCCCTTCATGGGGGGGGGGCTTGGGAGCGGCTTGTGGCCACCACTAAGACCGCGCTACGCGCCGTGCTGCAAGAACGACACCCCAGCGACGAGATCCTCGCCACTCTGCTCGCCGAGGCGGAGTACACCGTGAACAGCCGGCCGCTCACTCACGTGGCCGTCGACCCCAGCGAGCCCGAAGCCATCACCCCGAACCACTTCCTTCTCGGGGGCTCTGCGCGCGTGCCTACACCGGGCACCTTTGACGACTCCGAACTCATCGGCCGCGCCACGTGGAAGACCAGCCAGCGCCTCGCCGACCACTTCTGGAGCCGGTGGCTCAGAGAGTACCTGCCCACACTTCAATACCGGCGGGAGCCCCACGGACGCGGCGCCCCGATCACAGTCGGCGACATCGTCCTCATCGCGGACGGCACGCTACCGCGCAACACCTGGCCACGGGGGCGCGTCATCGCCACCTACCCGGGCCCAGACGGCGTGACCCGAGCAGTCGACGTGCAGACGAAGGGCGGAGTCATAAGAAGACCTACCAAGAAGCTGGTGATCCTGCCGACGCGGCCAGACGTCCTACACGACGAGGATTCTGCAACGCTCGCCCGAGCGGTTGCACGGCGGGAGAATGTTCCGGACGACGGCGCTATCCAGTGCGCGCGCACTGGATAGCCGCCCCGCGCGTAGTTATATATGTGTACATAGTGTATAGAAATAAGTGATATGTAAAATTTTATAAGTCCATCATTTGTAATCTGAAATAAAGCGTTGTCCTGTCTCGAGTATCATTTTAGCATGACGGACCGACTAGGCTTTGTATAGAGATAATATATTTTAACTTAACTTAACGTAAACAAAGCCTAATCGGTCCGCCTAGCCACCACGCAAACCATGACTGATCCCCTCTCGAATCCCGGGCGAGTATTTATACCCCGGTGGTGGGGGGCAGGGTTTCGAGAGGAAAGATCAGCCACGGTTCCTCTATGTGCGTTGCGCGGTGGCAAACAGGATAGGTAGGTGAGCAACAGGCTCAGGGGGCGTGCGCTGCGTCGCATTAAAACCCAAAAATGTTAGTTATAAGAGATTTATTGAATAAAGATCATAGAGGGGAGGGGCGCAGGTCGGTCCGGTGGAGGGGATAAGCCTGGCTATAAAAGTAACATTGCCGCGCATCGTGGCATTCGTGTGGGTAGAAGTTTTTTGTTCGAAATTGAACTACCCACCATCGCTCGGACCATACTACTGCATCCGCCGTGCCGTCCGAACCTGCGAACTCTGTTCGATCCCGGCCTCCCACCAGCGGGTCTCACCGGGAAAGGACAGAGGACACAGTGAAGGGCGGTGCGCGCCCAATGGTCGCGCGCCACGCTATGCCGCAGCTGCCCTAGGCAGCCTAGGTCTTGTAGTTTGCCTCCCCACCACCGCTCTTGTAGCGGGGGTGGGTAGACTTAAACAGCCCTTTTTAGGGCTACCCACCGCGCCGAGATGGCGCCGCCCCCGACGCCCCCCGCCCCTCCGGACCCCACCGCCCGCAGAGCCACCCGGCCGCGGATCTGGAAGAGGGTCCGCTATGATGCGGCAGACATCGCCGCCGCGCAGCGCGCCTTCCATGTCGCCCGGGGCGCGGGTCTGGGGTTGATGGCGGCCCCCCCCTGGCTTCAGGGAAGCCATGGGGGAACTCAACGTCAGACTCCCCCCCGCGGCCCCCGACGCCCAACAACAAGACCCACCACACCGGACGTCACCGACGCCGGCCCCCGCGGACGCGGCAACCGCCGCTGCACCGCCAATGCCGCCGCCTGCTCCATTACCACAGCGCACTTCACCCCGTGGCCTCGCAACAAAAGCGACGGCCACGCGCACGCCGCCCGCGCCCGCGCCCGCGCCTGCCGCGCAGCGCTCGCCGCCACACTCGCCACCAGCATCCAAGGCGCCACCAGCGCCCCGCGCGCCCAAAAAGCCGCCACCGCCACCCCGTGTACCGGTAAAGAGCACGGAAAAATCCCGCGCCCGACACCGGACCGGCGCAGAGCTGCAAACTGCAACCGCGCCGCCCGCGCGTGCGCCCGCCCCAACAACCGCGCCGCCCGCGCGCGCGCCCGCCCCAACAACCGCGCCGCCCGCGCGTGCGCCCGCCCCAACAACCGCGCCGCCCGCGCGCGCGCCCGCCCCAACAACCGCGCCGCCCGCGCGTGCGCCCGCCCCAACAACCGCGCCGCCCGCGCGCGCGCCCGCCCCAACAACCGCGCCGCCCGCGCGCGCGCCCGCCCCAACAACCGCGCCGCCCGCGCGCGCGCCCGCCCCAACAACCGCGCCGCCCGCGCGTGCGCCCGCCCCAACAACCGCGCCGCCCGCGCGCGCGCCCGCCCCAACAACCGCGCCGCCCGCGCGTGCGCCCGCCCCAACAACCGCGCCGCCCGCGCGCGCGCCCGCCCCAACAACCGCGCCGCCCGCGCGCGCGCCCGCCCCAACAACCGCGCCGCCCGCGCGCGCGCCCGCCCCAACAACCGCGCCGCCCGCGCGTGCGCCCGCCCCAACAACCGCGCCGCCCGCGCGCGCGCCCGCACCCGCGACCGCGACAGCGCCGCCCATGCGTGCGCCCGCGTCCTCGCCCGCGACTGCGCCGCCTACGCGTGCCCCCCGCGCCCGCGATTATGCCGCCCGTGCGTGCGCCCGCACCGCCACTCGATACCGAGACCGCGCCGCCCGCGTGCGAGCTGCCCGAGTCCGTACCCGCGCCGCCCGCGCGCGTGCCGCCCGCGTCACGGTACGAGGCAGAGTGGCCCGCCCTTCCCACGCCGCCCACCCGCGCGACGCCCGCACTAAATGCGGCGACCGCGCCCGCGACACCGATCCGACCGGCGATGAGGATTCCGTCGCCATCACGGTTCCCGCCGCCGGCAAACCTGCCGCCGCCTTTCGCCGCTACAAACAAGCGGAGACTGTCGCCCTCCCCGTCGTCAATCCCACGCCCTACCATCCCGAGGCTGGAACTGTCTCCGATGGACTTATCCCGCAGAGTAACCTGTGAGGACATCGGAACAGACGACGGCGAGGAGGTGGACAGCAGCAGCATCACAAGACAGCCATCACCAGCACCGAAGCTGAGGCGAAGCTGGGCCATCCGGTGAACGCCAAGCCGCTGAAGGAGGGCATCATTTTCACTCCTCGGTCGGAGGAGGAATACAGAGTGGTCCAGGACCACCTTGAGAAAACCCCGGACCTGGCCTGGAACAAGTGGACCAGGACAGAAGAACTGCCACTGAAAGTGGCAATACGCGGCCTTCCGGCGAACACAACGCCGGAGGACGTAGTGGAAGGCCTACGGGAGAAGGGGTTCCTCCCGATATTTGCTGTGGCAGTGAGGGCGAGAGCGGGACGCCCGGGCTGCATTTTCCACGCACAGCTGGAAAGGAACAGCAGCACAATCCCAGGTATCTACAATGTTACCACGCTACTGGGCATGCGTGGTGTCAAGGTAGAGGCCTGGAGAGAAAGACCGGGGCCAGCGCAGTGTCACCGATGCCAGGCCTTCAGGCACAGCTCGGTGAACTGCCACCACCCGCAACGCTGCGTCCGATGTGGAGAGGGACACGCCGCCCGCGACTGCCCGCGACCGCGCGAAGACCCGCCGACATGCGCCAACTGCGGAGGACCCCACACCGCAAATAGCGCACAGTGCCCAGAGTACCAGAGGGAGGCGAGGCACAAGACGGCGGGAGTCGCACCACGCACACGCACGAACGCGAGCGCGCGCCCCGGCACCACCCCAACCGGCGCGACCTCCACAATGGTGGACAGTGGCAATGCGCCAGGCTCCCTCATGGCGGCGGCCAATGACGGGAGACGCCCGCCTTTGAAAAGGCGACGAAAACGCGGCGGGAGGAAGAAGGCCTCCAACAAAGAGCCGCGCGAGCCCCAGCCGAAGTAAACGGCACCAGAGGCGCCCCCGGAAATCGGCCCGGCCCCGGAAGTCGCCGCCCCTGCAAAGGGGAAGAAGGCGAAGCCGAGCCCGGAAGCTGACGACGGGAAAGCGGAGGTCCAACAGCAGCTGATCCTCGTGCTGCAAGAGCTGCTCCAGGCCGCCCAATCGGGACAGGACCCCGTCCCGATTATTCTTAGAAGGCTAGCTGATTTGTACCCACAGAATGGCTAGCCAACTAAGAATAATGCATTGGAACGCCGAAGGCCTATCCAAGATGAAGACCGGGTTGCTGCGTCACCTCCTCTCCGAGCAGAAGATCGACGTGGCGCTCATTTCGGAGACCCACCTTAAGGCAGGGGACCGCCTTAAGACGCCAGGGTTCTACGCCTATAGAAAGGAGGAGACCTCACCAATGGGCATCGCCTACCGGGGCCTGGCTGTCCTGGTGAAAAGAGGGTTGGTGCACCAACCGCTGCCGTTGCTGATGACGCTCAGGTCGTCATATGCCCTCGGAGTGGAGATCTGCGTCAACGGACATCCCCTACGTGTGTTTGCCTTCTACAAGCCGCCCAGCTCTCGTCTCGCTGTGGCTGACGTCCACGACCTGTTGGACTCGCCGCTGCCCACGATTGTAGCGGGCGACTTCAACTGCAAACACACCGCATGGAACTCGTCGAAGATATGCCTTGACCGGCGGAGGCTCTTCGAAGACGCAGACAGCCAAGGATACGAGGTGCTAGGACTAGAGGTCCCGACCCACTATCCGCACAACGCAGCCCACGCCCCAGACGTCATCGACCTTATGGTAGTTCGCGGCCTTACCACCTGGCCCGCGCATGACGTCCTGGATTACCACCTTCTCTCGGATCACCAACCAGTCCTGGCGACTCTGGAAATGGCACCGACTCAGACGGTTGCCCCTCCTCCTCACCACAGACAAGACTGGGACAGATTTGCCGCCTACATGACTGAACACTCGCCGTCCTTCCCCGTGACCAGTACGGAGGAAGTCGACCGCCTCGCCGAGTTGTTCAGTTCATGTGTCACCGACGCTCTCACACACTCCAGTGTTGAACCCGGCAGATCACCAGCGCACCCGCGCCAACAAATCCCAGCTGACATCCAAACCCTCATCCAGAGGAAGAGGAAACTGCGCCGCCACTACCAACGCACCAGATGCCCAACCACGAAGTCCCAGCTGAACGCGCTCGCCGAGAAGATTTCGAGGGGCCTTGCCGTATACTCGGAATACTCTTGGCTCGAGTACATCACGTCGGCTGGTGAAGACTGGAGCGGCATCCACCGCCTGTGCCGCCGTCTGGCGAACAAGCCAGCACCCACCCGCCCGCTTCTTGCAAGTGACGGAACCATCCGCTACAAGGCAGAAGACAGGGCGGAGATCTTCGCGGACCACCTGGAGAAGCAGTTCTCCCCAAATCCCTCTGACAACCACCAACGAGAGGCAGACATCGAGCAGCGACTGGCGGAGTACTTCGCAGCACCGATTGCCCCCGATGAAGACCCCATCATCTTCTCCCCGGGCCAAGTCGTAAGGATGATCCGACGCGTCCCGCTGAAGAAGGCGCCTGGCCCCGACCGCATCCCCAACGAGGCGCTGCGTCACCTACCACCGCGAGGTATCGCGACGCTGACGCGGCTCTTCAATGGAGTCCTGCGGACGGGCCACTTCCCGCGCCCCTGGAAGCTCGGGCGCGTCATCATGCTCCCGAAGCCCGGGAAGAACATCCTTCGCCCGGAGAGCCACCGGCCAATCACGTTGCTGTCGACCACCTCGAAGCTGTTCGAGAAGCTGCTGCTGGTGCACCTGTCGCCGCACATCACACCGCGCGACGAACAGTTCGGCTTTCGGGCCGAACATTCCACCACGCTGCAGCTCGCCCGAGTCCTACACCAAGCCGCCGTTGCCTACAACAAGAAGGAGCACTCCGTCGCCGTCATGCTCGACATGGAGAAGGCCTTCGACCGTGTATGGCACCTCGGCTTGGTGTACAAGCTGATGACATCCACCGCCCCCCGGCGGGTAGTGAAGACTGTGGCCACCTTCCTGGAGGACCGCCACTTCCAGGTTGCGGTGGAGGACGCGGTATCCACCGCACGCCCCATCCGCGCCGGTGTACCACAAGGGAGCTGCCTGTCGCCCGTGTGCTACGGGCGCTACACGGACGACATCCCCGTCAGCGAGGGCGTAATGCTCGCACTGTACGCCGACGATGCCGCCTACCTGACATCTTCCATTAGCCTTGCGCATGCGGCGCGCAAGGTTCAACGCTGCCTAGATGCCCTACCAGCCTGGTTGGACGAGTGGAGGCTCTGTGTCAATGTGGCGAAGACCCAGGTCATCGCCATTGGCACGAAGCGGCTGCTACCACCACGACTGACGATGCTGGGGCAGGCCATCGAGTGGTCCCCCACGGTCAAATACCTTGGGGTCACCATCGACCGCCGCCTCACCATGGCCCCCCACATCCGGAACGTCATCGCCCAGACGCGCGCAACGCGCGCCCTTCTGCGACCGGTCCTAAGGTCCCACCTGACTTTGAGAGCCAAGTTGGGCGTGTACAGGACTTATGTCCGGTCACGCCTAACGTATGCAGCCCCCGCGTGGTACGCGCTGGTGGGAGAGTGCAATAGGAAGCGACTCGATGCCCAGCAGTCGCTATCCTTGCGCAGCATCATTGACGCCCCGTACTACGTGCGGAACACCGTCATCGCCCGGGGCCTGGGCGTAGAACCCCTGAGCCACTTCATCGGCAGCCTCACCACCACGATGTTCGGCCGTGCGGATGGGTCGCGCTTTCGCCACTTATGCGAGCTAGCGCCCTACCACCGCCGGCCACCGGACAACAAGGGCCTGCCGCACGACCTCGTGCGTGCAGCGAGCCCTTAACCACCAGACCAGACACCCTTGGACCAGGACACACCTACCTTGCCGCCGGCCGACGATCGCTCGCTGGACCTCCCCGAACGGGGTCCCATCCGGCGGGCTTGATCTCGCTGGCGGTTTAAGAAGAACACCGGACTTGACACCCACTGAGGGCTAGGCCTAGGCCTAGCCTCAAAACCAGCGACCCGGCCATATTTGTGGTCGGCGACTGAAGCCGCTGAAGGGGGCAACCGCCCCGAGCAGCATCCCCGCCCCCCTGCTTCGCAGGGGGACGAGATGAATCCTCGATCGATCGCAGCGGCCTCTTTGCGTCGTCGTCTCAGCGGGTGAACTCCTCTTCCTACGGACCGACCTGGGTCCTGGCCTACGTACCTGAATCAAGAACAGTTGTTTCACTACCAGTCATAGGTGTATCCCGCACACAATAGAAGTAATCTAACAGTATTCCGACTTCATACTAGAGAGCCAAAATCGACGCACGCGCTCAGCGGCGCGTTTTACACTGCAGCTAACTCCGTTAACTGCGTAGTGCCACAGAGCCACTCCGCGCGTCGCGCAAGTCGGTCGCGTTCGCTGCGCTACGCCATCCGCTCTATTCGCCTCCGATTCGATTTCTTAACGTGGCTACAACATGCTACAACGCTTCGGAGTAAATATTTTATTTAATAATGGCGGCGTCAAGAGATTGTGCGTATTGCAGTGTTTACAGGTGCCTAAATACAACAATGATAAAACAAACATTGTCATTTTTTCAACTTCCTGCTGATGCTGAAAGGTAAGATTAATACCTATTAGGTAGGTACTTTGTTATTAGTTCATTAAAATTTGTCTAGGTAATTACTCAACAAAATGTAAACCATAATGACGTGTCTATTTATCTTCTATCAAAATATAAATCCGAACGAATTTATGAATTTGAACTAATATTAATTCACATTTTTAATAAAAACGTGTTTAGTTTAAAACAGTCTTGTTGTTTACATTTTGTTAAGTACAGTCTGTCGGTCCAGCTGTTCTTAAGATAAGACAAGATATATTTTATCTGTGCGTCTGTCTGTTCTGCCCATCCGTCCGTCTATATGCATGTCCGCTGTTTAAATGAAAAACTGTAGCATTAGGATTTTTAACCCACCGCAGTGGATGCATTATTATTTCTATAAGGTCAACCGGGGCTATTTCGCCTACGGGGCTAATGCGTCTATTCCAATTATCATAAGGATGAGAATTTTCTACGTCATAAAATTCAACAACAAGTCGTTTCGAACTTGCCGTAATAGGCGTAAATTTTTTTCGATTACCAACTTATAATTAATTAATAAAAAAATAATCATAAAATTTACATACGTTTTATTTCTACACCTAAAACTACACACATGCAATAAAAATCTACACACATCTGTTTTACTTTTTGTAGTTGTCAACCCTAGCGCTCCGCGCAGCCGTAGGTATAAATTTCAAGAATACGGCCGAGTCGGAGTACCTACTGTTAAGATTACTTTTACTGTGATATTGACCTGGACGAATGTATAGATAAAAAATCGCTTCTAGTAACAGATACTTAAGCGTAGTTACGTGCTTTTGATCAATTTTTTAGAAAAAAATTATCGATGTAACTGATACTTACGTGTTTCTGAGGCACTAAAATTCATTTTTGACACTGGTGTTTATTTAGTTACGCGTTTCTTGCTTAGATAATTTAGCTACACACAGAATCGTAACCTGGAATACGTTTTTATTACTGAGTAAGAACTAATTTAATCTTTGAGTATCTAGAATTAATTCTTTGTTCCAGGTAACATATTAGCAATCAAAATTCCGTGTTGTCATACAAAATATGATATGATATTTTAAAGTTCTTAATAATACGCTCGGAGTGTGAAAAATAAATAAATTAAAATTCATAAATGTAACCAGTAACAAATTTACAGTAAAATATATCAAAGAAATGTCAAACTACCCAAAAAAATGACTTTTTGTCATTAAAATTGTTTAATTTACCAAAATGGTCATAACTAACCAAAAAACAGTCATATTGCGTTTTTAACAATGTTTTTTCGATTACTAAATCCTGACCTGAGGCTTTCTCACATTATTTATAACTGTGAAGAATTAAGAAAAAACAACATTGCTTTGCACGGTTTCATACTTATCCATAACTCCGAAACAATCTTTTTTTATACTACACACAAAAACAGTTTTTTAATATTATTTGTATTATTATTGGTTACCCCTTTCCAACCGAGCTACACAATACCCGGGCTACACGAGGTCAGCCCTTCAAGCTAGGATAGCAAGCCAGTGTTAGTAAGCTAGCAAAGTAGTACTTCTGGCTTCGTGCAGACAAAACTGCCTTCATTCCTAAGCTAGTTTAGAAGCCAGGACAGTTTCTAATAGGATGGAGTTTTGTTTTTAGGCTAGTATGTTCTCCTATTACTGATTTTACTATCCTAGCTTGTTTACTAGCTTCATGTGACCGGCGAAGCTGGTTTTTAGTTTGCTAGTAAGCAGGAACCACATGTTTGGCTTGTTTTTCTACCGCGACGAGTTTCTCAGATTTTAAGATGTCCAAACTAAGTACGCAGATTAATTTAAAGTTTGTACAACTGTACTCTGACCATGAATTGATATGACATGACTACTAAAGAACAAAAAGTAAAATTAAAACGTATTCTCAAGACCTGACGAAAATTAATAAATCAACCCTGTCTTACATCTTTAGTTCGTCTTGTGCGAATTGGCACAGTTTTCGAAATGACTGTTTTGTCTAATAGTATTTTTTTTCGCATGCAGTTCATTTTGGACCTGTGGTCACCTCATCACTCCAGTAAATACTAGCTTAAAATAATAAGCCTCATGGAAACAGAACAAGCATGCTCCAAGCCAGGTCAGCAAGCCAGACAGTTGAAGTAGAGAATTAGCTTACTATCCCAGCCCGAAAAACCAGCCTCGTGTAGCCCGGGCATAACCGTGCATGATATTTCAAAAAATCTGGATAACGCGTGTATTCCTTTTTCGAGACGCAACCGATACCAATCACATGTGCAGGACGAGGATTTCGATTCAATTTTAGTCGACAGGCAGCTACAAGAAGACCCACATGATGAGTAGAAAGATAAACTAGATGAGTATATTACACAGTACCAGATAATGTCTAGTGCCTGAGCCAGAAGAACGCCTCTATCTCTGGAAGGAAACTAATGTCGAAGACAAGCCACATAATCATATTACATGCAGTTAGGCCTGTCCAGACACTAATGTCGAATACTATAATAACAACTAGGTACTAGAATGATGATTTCTTCAAGTTTATATAAGAGTTTAATGTACTAACAACAACTATTACATGCGAAAACATGGCATGTACTTGAAAACGATTAGGCTTGAAATTATGAAGCTTATTGGTATAGGTACATAATATTAATGGGATACTTTCAATATCTGATAGTAAAAAACGTTAAATAATGTTGATTGGTAGTAATAAATCTTGATGTTATTAGGAACAGGTGTTTTTGTTGTTTTGTGGTTACTAAGTACGATCGTGGTATTTTACAAATTATTCCTGAGACATATGACCGTGGACGCGATTTTCCTGAAAATTAAGCATTTCCGATTTTTTTCACGACATATTTTTCTCAGACCCCTTAAACCATCAGTATTGACAAACATAAATTTGTTTTTTGAACATCATGGCTTCACTTTCTCGATTGAAAAGGGTTGTATACTCGGGTCGCACCTGCGTATATTTATTTACGAAACTGAATCTACCGAAATCCCTCGTGGAAGAAACGCAAATCTACTACTGACGCCTTAGGTACATCACCTCTGCTTCGCGTAGCTAAAGTTATACCCTAAACATTTTCTAAAAGGTGCCGGGAAAAAAGGAGTGAGTGTGTTTACGTCCTAGACTCTCAAAAACAGCCTGCGTGACAATGACTTAAGTTAAATTACGCTTTTTTGTAATGTGAATGTCGTAGTATTTGGCAATGTATGTTCATTTACCACACTTATTGCATGGATATTTTCTTTTTAATAAAATACGTAGTTCATCAATTTTTCTTTATAATTTTTTTGTTTTTTAACCAAAAATTTTGAAATTTACACACAAGATGTATTTTTTCATCCTTAATCTGTGGTCAATTATTTGCGAAAACGCGTAACTATGAGTTACGCGTTTCTCGCACGAATGGTGCGAATTATGGAATAGGCGCGATGCTGACTCAGACTATCGACGGTAAGGTAAGGAACATCCGATCGCATATATGTCCAAAAGTTTGTCATCAGCTGAGAAAAATTATAGTATCACGGAACGCGAGATCTTAGCCGTAGTTACCGCACTGGAGTATTGGCGTTGTTATATTGAAAATGGAGAGCCCTTTACTGTCTATACGGATCACAGTGCTCTTAAATGGTTCTTGTCGATTAGTAATCCAACCGGAAGATTAGCTCGAGGGGGGGTTCGCTTGTCCGGGTTCAATTTCACTCTTAAACATCGTCGAGGCGCCGACAACGTTATTCCAGATGCCTTATCGCGGTTGCCAGTCGGTGCAATTTGTACTTCGAACTCCTACTTGGATTCGAAGGACACCTGGTACACCAATATTTATAACGGCTGTCTCCATAACCCATAGCTACTTCTAACGGAACGTAATCCAAGCAAGACGTCAAAAACGAGTGTCAATTAATTAAATTGCGTTTTAAATATATTAATAACGCAAAAAGTGTATTTCAGTATTTAAAAGTCTTCTTTGTAAATAATAAATAAATAAATAAATATCATGGGACACTTGACACCAATTGACCTAGTCCCAAACTAAGCAAAGCTTGTACTATGGACACTAGGCAACGGATAAACATACTTAAATATAGATAAATAAATACTTAAATACATATTAAACATCCAAGACCCGAGAACAAACATTCATATTATTCATACAAATATCTGCCCCGGCCGGGATTCGAACCCGGGACCTCAAGCTTCGTAGTCAGGTTCTCTAACCACTTAGCCATCCGGACGTCAAATTGTGCATCAATTAAGGCGTGTAAATGTTATCCAGCCGGACAGTGGCCTAGTACTATAAATACTATCAGTGTTAAAATTCAAACGCTCAACAAACGTCAAGTCGCTGGATCAACGACCGTAATTTAAAAAAAGGAAACATTGTTTTGTGCTGTTAAATAACCTGGGGAGTATTGTTATTGATTTTCATCCCTAGAATAAGTATTGCTATAGTTTTTCAATATCTATTTACCACGTTAATAAGTAAAATCCTGTATACCTACTTATGACTATACGCATGTCATTGTGTCATTGACCCACTCAGCTGTTTACCTGTTTCTTAGTAATTTTCTTACTTTAAATTTAATTAATACCTAGTATTCCTTTACTTTACTTTTCATTGTATTAGACTGCTCCTTCTGTCACTTTATCTATCAATACCTAGTTGTTACACTTCTATCCTTTTGTTTCATTCTTGACTGCTTATTTCATTGCTTTCTTTGCCTAGTATTCAGTTGCATTGTGGTTAGTTTCAGATCATCATAAGTAAGTCTCACTGTGGCAACACAGTAAGTACCCAGAGAACAAAACTTTGGAAACTGCGCTTTGATCCAAAAAGGAGTCATAGAAAATGACCACAAACGTACTGACCCGTAAGGCCGTGGCGCGCCAGCAAGAAATGCAGTTCAGAGCAACTCTTGAAGATTTGAAACACTACAAGAGTCTGTGTGCTCAACTGGAAAGGGAAAGAGAAGAGGGCGAGGTGGAGGTAGCAGGGATTGTGGACAAAAACACTCGACTGAAGAATCAACTGGGTGAACTTGACATACAGTACCACAACACCTATGAGCAGCTGGTGCAAATGCAAGCAAAAATGGATTCATTTGAGGACTGTTCAGCCCATTATGAGCAAGCATTGAGGCGCATTGATGACTTAGAAAGTGAGCTAACGGAAGCTCACAGAGACATTCATGAACTCCAAATAGAATGTGAGCGTCACCAAGCTGCCGAAACTGATAGTCTGTATGAAGAATTAATGGGCAAAAGTTTATATGAAGGCATGATCTGCTCCAACAGTGGTTCACCCGTAGCATCCCACTCTCAGTCAGTTATGTCAACAATTGATTTGACAAAAGATGATTCAACCACATCATGCTATTTGGTAAGTAATAAAACTCTAAAAAAATATATTAAAGTTAAAAAATTCATTAGGCGCACACAGAAATTTATAAATGCCAAACATTGTTTACAGAAAAATGTACATTTAATTAAAGAGCGCAGTTTGTTAATAAATAAACTTAAATCAACTCAAAATGAATTAAAAGCACGAGACTCTTTACATGACAGTATGACAAAGACCTTACTGTCAAAAATCAGTAGGTTAGAAGAATCACTTAGAGATATAAGCGCTAAATATGAAAGCAGCAAGCGTGAAATTAGTGAGCATGTCAGTGCTGCTACACAGTTAGTTGACATGTGTCGCTATAATGAAGAACGCTTTGACTCTTTTATTAATAATCATATGTGTGTTTGTTCGCATGAAACTTCGTCTGCACAAAGCCACATCATCGTGCCTCGAGCGCCGGTGCTGCGGTCCCCGTCGCCCGCCAGCCCCGCGCCGCCCACGCGGCCCCCGTCGCCCGCGGGCCCCGCGCCGCCAGTGCGGCCCCCGCCGCCCGCGAGCCCCCCGCAGCCCGCGCGCTCCCCCCCGGCTGTCGGAGCGCCGCCGCCCGTGAGCAACCCACCGACCACGCGCCCCGAGCCGACCGCAAGCCCGCCGCCCGCGCCCATGGGCTCGCCGCTTCCTGCAAATCGTGCTGAGCCCGTGTCTCCGGCGGTATTGGTGCCCGCGACGTCCGCTGCAAGAAGCACTCAGCTGGCTGCAATGGCAAACTCAGGCACGCTACCTACCGCCAATACTGTCATGTACTCCGACGAGATTGGGGTGGGTTTTGGCCCCATACTCAACCAGCTCCTGGGGCAAAGGGTCGTAAACCACTGCCTACGCGGTGCTAGTCTCCAGCAGTTTGCCGATCGATTGCTCAAAGACAAATTCGACATTTCAACCACGTTGATCATCATGCTGGGTAACAGTCTACGCATTAAGAAATCTGGCTTTGAAGATTTACTACGTGCACTGTCAGTTGTGGAGCAGCGCGGTATTTATAAGATTATTTTATGTGCTTTCCCATATTCTAGTTCTTTGTCTTATGAGCGCAATGTTACAATATCTAAGTGGAATGCTATGTTGTATAATGTAACTTGTTATAATAATAAATATCAATTCTTTGACAGTAACAAATTCGTAAAACATTTTAAACTAAATGAATTGAAATTGTATTTGTCGAAAAAGTGTAAAGTAGCTACGGCAAAGTTATTAGCATTTAATATTGAACCTAGGTACGCAGCGGACGACGGCAGCGGGGCCGGACTCGCCGCGCGCGCGCCGCCCGCGGGCCGCCAGTCTTTAAACTAAGGGCCTGGACACATGTCGCCGGTACGGTGCCGTCTACGGTGTCACGGCGCGGCGCCGTCAAACGGCGTCGTGCCGAAACACGGTGCCGCGTACGGTGCCGTACACGGCGCCGCGAACGGCGTCGTACCACGGCGCGGTGCCGTGTACGACGCCGTGCACGGTGCATCGCTTGGTAGTTTAACTAGTTTACGTTTTGCTGCTGAACGCATAACACGCAAGTAAATAGTGCATAAAAATTATAACCGATGCTAACTGGCTATTATTTCAAGACATCACATTTACATTTATTGTATTCACGTTATAATTCAGTTATAAAAAATAATATAAGTATACTAAAAATATATATAAATAGTCTTACTTACCGATTTTTGTTTTTTCTTTTTTATCCTTTTCGTTGAAAGATGGAACAATATTTTGGCAGACGTCTTTCCAAGCTTCTGTTTAAAATTTTATTTTTATACTCCTCCTTCGTCTTGTCCCAAAGAACAGGTCGAGCTTCCACTAAAGAAATCATAAAATCTACATCATAATCTTCAGCCATTTTTATGCACTATTTACTTGCGTGTTATGCGTTCAGCAGCAAAACGTAAACTAGTTAAACTACCAAGCGATGCACCGTGCACGGCGTCGTACACGGCACCGCGCCGTGGTACGACGCCGTTCGCGGCGCCGTGTACGGCACCGTACGCGGCACCGTGTTTCGGCACGACGCCGTTTGACGGCGCCGCGCCGTGACACCGTAGACGGCACCGTACCGGCGACATGTGTCCAGGCCCTAACGCGTGAGACAGCGGAGGAGCAACGTAGTTTTATTTTGATTCATCAAAATATACAAGGCTTCTCCAGCAAAATAACTGAAATCGGTTTATTCTTAGATGCATTAAATGTAGGAGTAATGTGTATTACTGAGCACTGGTTGAAACAACATGAACTACTATTGAATATTTGTAATTACAGAATCGCCAGTTCCTTTACTAGGAAATCGGCTATACATGGAGGCTCTATGATTATTGTTAAGGACGATTACAAGAGCAAAGGACTAAAAAATGTAGTTCAGCTGTCCATTGAACGAGTTATTGAAATTTCGTGTGTTGAATTAGAGAATCACATCATATTATGTATAAATAGGCCGCCGTCCTCAGACTTTAGTCAGTTCGAGCCCGTGATGGAAGATGTTTTGAAACAAGTTTTTTCTAGTAGTAAATCTGTCATCGTATGTGGAGATTTTAATGTGAATTTACTAGACTCGGCAAATAGATATTCCGGAAGACTTTTGAATTTATTTAAATCATTTAACTTGTTTCATCTTTTTGAGGAACCGACGAGACTAACGGCAAACACAGCTACATGTTTAGATAATATTTTCTGCAAGTGTGATGTTATGGACAAAGAAATAATAAACTGTTTCAATTCCGATCACAGCGGCCAAAAAGCCTGTTTTACAATATCTAAACAGACAAATGATCAAGTAGTAACCTACAGACCCGTTACAGAAGCCCGTGTAGAAAAATTCAAGGAAAATATTATCAACAGCGTTCCTGAGCCTTATTTGGAGGGAAGTGATCCTAACGTCCTATATAAGAACCTGTCTGCAGTAATTAATCGAGAGTTCGGAAAAGTTTTCAAATTAAGAACTAAAATGAGAAACGGGACCAAGGCAAAGTTTAGTGACTGGGCCACGGTCGGAATACATAAGAGTAGAACTAGGCTTTACGAGCTTTATGAAATGAAAAGCCACAGTCAAGACCCTTCGTTTATAGAATACGTTAGAAAATATTCCAAATTATTTAAAAAAGTATGTATTACTGCCAAGGCTGATTATCTTAGTAATAAAGTTAAATCCGCTGATAATAAAGTAAAAGCTGTATGGAATGTAATAAATTCAGAAACAGGTAAATCTAAGCCCCGTAATTGTCAATTCCAATTAAAAGTGGATGATAGAATATTGACTTCAGATTTAGAAGTGGCGGGTGCTTTTGAAAATTTTTTCTCAGATATAGCTGTAAATACGACTCGCGATCTAAGGTCTTCCACTGTGCGGGCTAGCTCTTATCTAAATGAAATTGCGAAGGATAAACGTCTGAATTTTGATTTTCAACATACTAACTCTGAAGAAATTATAAGGACTTTTAAATCTTTGAAACCGAAGAATACAGAGGATCTTTGGAGTATTTCTGTTCGAGTTATGCAATCTGTTATCCATATTGTGGCACCGTACCTAGCCGTGATATTTAATAAGTGCATTGATGATTAGGGTTTGCAATTCGAATATTCGAATATTCATATTATTCGAATATCCGACATAAATGAAATTCGAATTTAGCAGTATTGATTATTCGAATAAAACGGATATTTTGAATAGTCAAAAATAAGAATTAAATAATTCTGTATCGTCTTTAATAAAACGATAGAGTCGTACTTTTACTTACATTAAGTACAGAAACGTTCATAATTGAACTCCCAAAACGTTTCGTATAAAAACTCAAGACGGCAAACATATGACATCGATATTATATCGATATTGAATTATTGCTTGTTAGTTGTCACTTTGATTTTCTTTTTTCATTGAGTTTATATTATTGGACTACTTTACTTTTAAATGAGTGTATCATCATCATCATCATCAGCCAACAGCAGTCCACTGCTCGACAAAGGCCTCTTCCATGGCGCGCCACAACACTGTCTTCAGTCACTTGCATCTACCCGCAGCCAGCGACCCTCTTAAGGTCTTCCGTGCCTCAGGACTCCCTGCACTACGTTTTGCCGTCTGTGGTTTCCATTTGAGGACTCCTCTGCTCCAACGAATCAGGCCTGCGACAGACGTGGCCAGCCCAACGCCACTTCAGAGAACTAATTCTTTGAGAAACGTCGGTGACTTTCGTTCTTTGTTAGATAATGTGATTTCGGATTTTATCCTTCAAAGAAACCCCTAGCGTTGCTATGTCCATAACTCGCTGAACGACCTTGAATTTGTGGATTAGCCCCGCAGTCTTGGTCCACGTTTGGCTCCATAGGTCAAAACTGGTAGGATGCGCTGGTTGATGACTTTCGTTTTTAGGCACTGAGGGATGTCTGACGACAAGATATCCCGAAGTTTCCTGAAACAGCCTAGCCCAACTGTATTCATCTATTAGCCTCCTCAAAGTTGTTTGTACTGAGTTGTATAGTCTCACCAAGATATACATACTCAGACACAATTTCGAGTGGAGACACAACACTGACAGGAGGCACGACACAGGGGTTGATTATCTTCTCTGACTTCTGTATAATCTGCCTCACTGTGTGTATGTGGTCTATGGTACTGAAACCTTTACGAAACCCAGCCTGCTCCAGGGGCCGAAAGTCGTCGAATTTTACCGCAAGTCGATTCGTGATCACCCTGGCGAACAGTTTGTGGCTCAGAAGCGATATTGGTTCAACAGTACCACTATGCTTCTGTTCCAAGCCTCCGGTGTAGTGCATTTGTGAGTGACGGAATTGGAAAGCCTCTTAAGCTGTCTGAGTGCAGGTAAGCCACCAGCTTTGAGAAGCTCTGCATTAATACCGTCTTCACCCGGACCTTTCTTATTTTTAAGCTGCCCTAGGTCATTCATAATCACGCTCATTTCGACGTCCAGGATATCTTTAGTATAGTGGTGACTGGTGAGTTAGTGAGGCTTTGATGTTATCGATCGGGAAGCAGCATGAGAAGCATACAGTTGTCCGTAAAAACTCTCAATCTCGGTGAGGATTTCTGGCTTAGTGGAGACAGTTTGGCCATTTGAATTTTTTACCTTCGTTAGGTTGCTTCTTCCAAGTTGCTGGATAAAGACTTTTGATCTCCGGTTGCGCTCTATTGCCTCCATAATAGAGTGGGTATTGGAACTACGGGAGATCTCGCCTTATCAGCTTTCCCACCTTCTTGCAGAGCATTATTTAATTTAATTTCACAAAATATTCATATTATCCGAAAAATTCGAATAATTCGAATATCGAAATCGAACTATTCATTTTATTCGAATATAAAAAAAGGTTCGAATATTGCAAACCCTATGATGATGGTGTGTTCCCGGACTTAATGAAATATAGCAAAGTGATTCCATTGTTTAAAGCTGGGAGCTCATCTGATCCTGGCAACTTTCGTCCAATATCTGTGCTGCCTGTGCTGAGTAAAGTGTTTGAAAAGATCATGCTTAACCAGCTGCTTCGTCACTTTAATGTAAATAACCTACTACACAGTCAGCAATTCGGTTTCACAAAAGGCCGTTCGACAACAGATGCAGCCGCAAGTCTCATGAAGTACATTTATGATGCATGGGAAAATTCGCAAGATGCAATAGGAATATTTTGCGACCTCTCCAAGGCCTTCGATTGCGTGGAACATGAGACGCTTATCCGCAAACTAGAACACTATGGATTTTCAGCTAAAGCACTGAAACTTGTTAAGTCTTATCTCAGCCAAAGAGTTCAAAAAGTGGACATAAATAGAACGCAGTCAGCTGGCTCAGCGGTGAAGCTTGGAGTTCCACAAGGATCCATTTTGGGTCCATTTCTCTTTCTGGTGTATATAAATGACCTGCCCCACTTGCTAGAACAGAAGTGCAACATAGTATTGTTTGCAGATGATACTTCTTTGATATTCAAAGTAAACAGGCAACAAGAAGATCCAACACACATCAATGAGACTTTAGCAGAGGCGCTAAACTGGTTCACCGCTAATAATTTATTACTAAATGCAGCTAAAACTAAGTGTATAAAATTTTCGTTGCCTAATGTAAGACAGTTTGAAACAATTATTTCCTTAAACGGAGAGAATCTGAAACTTGTGCATGAGACTGTTTTTCTTGGTCTTACGTTAGATCGTAATTTACAATGGAGCCCGCATATTTCTGGTCTTGCTGGTAGATTGAGTTCTGCCGCCTATGCTGTACGAAGAATCAGGCAATTTACCAACGTAGAAACTGCCCGGCTAGTTTATTTCAGTTATTTTCACAGCATAATGTCCTACGGTATTCTGATTTGGGGCAAGGCAGCTGACATAGAAACTATCTTCATTCTACAGAAGAGGGCAGTCCGGTCTATCTACAACCTTGGCTCCCGAGATTCACTAAGAGAACGCTTTAAGGAGATAAACATCCTCACAGTAGCTTCACAGTACATACATGATGTGATATTGTATACACACAAGAATATCGAGTCCTTTAAGAAAGTGTCAGACGTACATGATATCAATACTCGTAATAAACATAAGCTTGCCGTTCCTAAATTTCGTCTACGGAAAGTAAGCAAATCTTTTGTGGGAAACTGCGTGAGATTTTACAATAAAGTTCCCGTAGAAGCATGGAAATTGCCACACAACTCTTTTAAAGAATACATAAAGAGTGCACTCCTGAAGAAAGCTTACTATAAAGTTGAGGAGTACTTAAGTGATAATATGACATGGCCAAAACTGAAAGCCGATGAAAATTAGTATGTTGATGAGTGATGTGATATACTCGTGTTTGTGTGTGTGTGCGCGAGTGGGTCTCTGTGTGAGTGTCTGTGTGTGTTTATGTCGGTGTATTTGTATTGTGTAGTGTGACTTGGCAGTGTCCCGGCGCATTTCGTGTATAGTTTCGGGTTCTGTTGCCGTTGTCCGCGTTGCAGAATTTAATTTAAAATCATTTATTAGTTTGACATTTGGAGACCTTATACATCTCCATCTCTTTAGTTTAATAATTATTATTAATTTATGACCTTGGAGGCTTTTTACACCTCTGATGATTGTATAATTTAATTAGTTTAATTATGTAGTTTAATTTGACATTTAGAGACTATATACATCTCTGAATTATTTAGATTAGGAATTTTATTATTAACTCAGGGACTTTATACATCCCCTTGCTATATTTATATTGTATATTGTTAAGCTTATGGATTTTAAACTTGTATATTTTTAGTTTAATTTCTAGTCACAGGCTCGCGACGTCGAAGTTCCCAAGACGATCCCATAGAGCTTATGGGAACGGAAGCAATACCATGCCCTCGGTACCGCTCTGCTTTCAGAGCATGACATGAGTGCGTGTGAGCTAACTTTGGGGGCGGCAGACGTGAGCTTGCCTTCGGAATCCAAAAGCTTAACGGTTACTTGACCTGAAATGTATATTTCAGAATTAAATTATTATAATTATTATTTTTAATTTTGACAGTGGAAGCATTCTACACTTCCGCTGAACGTAGATATAGTTAGTGTTTAGTTTTGTAACTAAGGGACCCCATACATCCCTGTATTATTATTATTTTGTAATTTTTTTTTCTCTTTAATTGTATACTGTAGTTTTTAAGTATTTTATTTGTAATTATTTTATGATGAAAAAATGACTATCTGACAAGTTTCTTGCGGCGCATTCTTCTTGGCAATGATGGTCTTTCCGAAAGCGCTGGTAGTTTAAAAAAAATGACGTGTAAAAGTGCCCATTGCGGCCTATTTGCTGAATAAATGATTTGAATTTGAATTTGACCCGGTAGATTTTCCCAATTTCAGCATTAAAAACAATTCTCTTTATAGATTGTCCAAGAACAAACATGACTTAACATCGGAATTTTCGTGGAAATTGGTTGTCCCAGTAGAGCTGCGTAACAAGGCCATTTTCGAAAATCACTCAGAGCCTACTACTGGTCCCATGGGAATTTTCAAAACTTACCGCAGGCTTGCGCTACGCTATTATTGGCCGGGCATGTATCGGGATGTCGTGGACTTCGTTGGATCGTGTGATAAGTGCTTATCGTATAAGGCCCAGAACCATCAACCCCTGGGGGAAATGGGCCGACCCAAGCAATGCTCACGTCCGTTCCAAATGATCTCGATCGACCTGATGGGTCCCTTGCCAACGACAAGGAAACGTAATAACCACATATTGGTCATCACTTGTTGCTTTTCTAAGTTCTGTTTGATTTATCCCATAAAAAGGGCTACTGCAGAGATCATAGCGAAAATTTTGGAGGAATCGGTTTTCCTAGTCCATGGCGTGCCGCAAACTATTCTGTTGGATAACGCTGCACAGTTCACAGGAAGGGTTATGGATAGTTTGTTTAAATTCTACAACATCCCTACAACCCTAGGTACACTCCACAAGTAAATTTAGTAGAACGTTTCAACAGGACAATTATTACTTGTATTTCCACTTTTGTCGACGACGTCCATAGGTCGTGGGACGTGTTCATTCCGCAAGTCCAATTTGCAATTAATAGCTCCGTCAATGAGGCAACTGGGTTTACACCTGCGTTCCTAGTATTCGGTAGGGAACTAGTGCCTTGTGGGACACACTACGCGGAAACCGATATCGGTACAGAAGTGTTGTTCATGCCCAGAGATATATATGCCGAGAACTTAGGGTGTCTGTCCTCGATTTTCGATAAAGTACAGAGTAGGCTTTGGCACGCCTATGCAAAAAACACGTCTCACTACAACCTTAGACGAAAGCCAGCAGATTTTAATGTAGGTGATATTGTTATGAAGCGCACTTACTTCTTAAGTGACAAGGACAAACACTTTACCAAAAAATTAGCACCCAAGTATATAAAGGCTAAGATTGTTGCTAAGAAGTCACCGCTAGTTTACGTGTTGCAGGATTTAACAGGAAAAGATCTCGGTACCTGGCACGTGAAGGACCTCAAATTAGTTTGTCTTAATAAATAACCATATAAACTAATCCATACAAAAGTTGACTAATTAAAAAAAAAATTGCCGTCTAATCATCTTAAATCATACGTACCTAAGGTTTCAAGTTCACGTGACGGGTCACCTAATATTATTTTTGAATGGGAGCGTCGGTATCGAGTATTGTACAGATGCGACGTATTTGTGTAGCGTGATGTATGGTTGTGTTGTACGACAGTGTCTAGCTAGGTACTGAGCTATGCGGATTTCATTACGTTTAGACGTAATGAAATCCTTCCCGACGCGCCGTGGTCATCAATATATATGTACTTACTAGATATCGCGATCCGAACACTCATTGTGTTCCACTGCTTTGTACCTTGCACTGTGCAAAGGACTTTAGTATGACTTTGACATTCATGAGCGGCGGACGAACTAGTTTTTGATTGAGACTCCGAATGTAGGCGTGAACCCGCACGTAAGTAACAATTCACTACTCAAGTAAGTAAAATTACATCTCGTTCAAGTGATTACGCAACTATTAATATTGTAATACCACAGTAAATACATTTTTTAAAATAAGACGTCACGCCATCTTACAATCATAGACTAAAAACGTGCAGACGTTCCGTTCCTATTCAGAATTGAAAGAAAGAAAGAAAATACATTTATTTAACGCCATAAAACAAACATATAAACAAACATAAAACAAAAGACATACATGACGCTAAATACTCAGTCCCCACTCAGCATAATGCCACGGCAAGCCGTGGCGCTGATTTTCAGTAAGGACCTTATCTAAAAACTAACTTAAAATAAAAATTAAAAATAACAAATTAAAAAATATTAAATGTATGGCAACACCGGCTTAAACAGTTCAATCGCGTGCAGTTGAATTGTTTTAAGTCACCGCCAAAAGTATACTTTGCAAATATGAATAATACATATTACTATTAAAATGGATATTTAAAAACAATATGCTACATACCTGTCTCCTTAAAAAACAAAAACACAGGTAAAACACATACACACGTACACTATTAAAAGTACCCTACTTGACTAAACAATAAAACGAAATACAGTAATGAACAGTAGAAAAATAAAGTACAGAACACTGAACGTATTCAGTCTACCGCCAATTGAAATTGACAGTGTTAAGAACTCGTTTCTAGCTTATATCTAAGGACAACAAACAATAAGAGCGCCTAAAGTGCCAAAAATAACAACAAAATACAAGGTAAGACCAGTGCCTATTTCTTCATTTTCCCAATTGGACATTTAAAAAATGGTTTTTACATTTAAACTTAAAACTAGTTGTTGATTTCAGTGCACGGATGGGTGGAGGAATGTTGTTCCAACATTTGGTGGCGGCGTAACGAAAACTACCACGAAATGCAGCCGATTTATGTCGAGGATAAGTTAGCTGCAGGAACCTGCAGGACCTAACTTGGGGCGATCTGGCGTTACGTGCCCAGGCTAGCTTATTGTAAAGGTACGAGGGCGACTGTTGCTTCATAATGCCAAACATAAGGCAAGCTAAATGTAATTTTTGGCGGGAGTACATATTCAAAATCCTATTTTGATTTAAATATGGTGACACATGCGCACGTGGCGGTATATGGAAGCAAAAACGCGCGCAGGCGTTTTGAACCCTCTGAACCAGCCTATGGGTCCGTGCCAGAAGCCGAGGCCCGTACACAGTGTCACAATAATTTAGTTTAGAGAGCACAAGTGCCTCACATAACCGCACTCTAAGCTCAATATCAATAAAATCACGAATTCTGTAAAGTATTTTAAGCCTATAGAAGCAGTTACGAACTGTGTTAAGTATATAATCTTCAAATCGTAACTGCTCGTCCATTAAAATTCCTAAGTTTCGAGCTTTTTCTACGCGTTCGAGGCTATTATGGTTTATGTGTACTGTGAAATTGCTTTTTGATAATTCATCTATTTGTTTCTTTGTGCCTAGTAATAAGTATTTAGATTTAGTAGGATTTAATGCAAGAGAATTGGAAAATGACCATTTAGAAATGTTTTCAAGATCGTCATTAAGTTTTTCAACCTCTGATTTTATGCTGTTTACATCACACGAAATATATAATTGCAAGTCATCTGCATAAATATGGTATTGACAATGTTTAATAACTTGCGTGATATCACAACTGTACAAAATAAAAAGAATAGGACCCAAAATTGAGCCCTGTGGAACACCTCTAGGTACGGGATGGATATCCGACATGTACCTTCCACCATTAGATCCCTGGATTTCCACAAGCTGGCTTCGATTACTGAGATAGCTTGCAAACCATTTAACGGTGTTAGGCTCAAATCCATAATAACTCATTTTTGACAGTAGTAAGGATATATTGATAGTATCGAACGCCCTTGAAAAATCCAACTGTGTGAGTATCGTACCACGGCCCCTGTCCTGAGCAGTTAAAATATTGTCTGTTACGTCGAGTAAAGCAGTTGCCGTGCTTCGGTGTTTACGAAAGCCCGATTGAACCACTGGTAGAATTCAAATTCAAATTCAAATTCAAATTATTTATTCAGCAAATAGGCCGCAATGGGCACTTTTACACGTCATTTTTAGGGTTCCGGAGCCAAAATGGCGAAAACGGAACCCTTATAGTTTCGCCATGTCTGTCTGTCTGTCTGTCTGTCTGTCCGTCTGTCTGTCTGTCTGTCTGTCTGTCTGTCCGTCCGCGGCTTTGCTCAGAGACTATCAATGCTAGAAAGCTGTAATTTTGCACGAATATATAGGTAAATTATGCCGATAAAATAGTACAATTAAAAATTCAAAAACAATTTTTTTTAGGGTACCTCCCATAGACGTAAAGTGGCGGTGATTTTTTTTTTCTCATCCAACCCTATGGTGTGGGGTATCGTTGGATAGGTATTGTAAAACCATTAGGGGTTTACTCAAACGATTTTTCGATTCAGTCATTTGTTTGCGAAATATTCAACTTTAAAGTGCAAATTTTCATAAAAATCGAGCGTCCCCCCCCCTGTAAAATCTAAACCGGTGGGTCGAAAAATTTGAAAAAATTCAGGATGGTAGTAAGTATATCAAACTTCCAAGGAAAACTATAACGGCTAAGTTTGCTTGAGAACTATTAGTAGTTTATGAGTAAATAGCAGCGTAGGGTATAAAATATACCTAAACTTGGAAGATTCCGTATAAAATACGAAATCCTTAGAAAAATATTACTTAATTTTTTCGTAATGGCTACGGAACCCTATTTTGGGCGTGTCCGACACGCTCTTGGCCGGTTTTTTTAATCTACCACCGGTTCGGAAAAAAACCTCTGTTGAGAAGAATCCGGCAAGAAACTCAACGAGGTATTTTTTTTTTTTAAACAGATTCACAATATTTATAAATGATACCTATGTACTATACATTACAAGTATTTAACACAATTTTATTTTTAACACAGTAGGTTCACTATTTGAAGGGATCGCTAGTGCGGATCGGAATTATTTCCAAATATCCCTGTCCATGATATAATCGTTAACTTTATAATAAGCCTTAGATATTAATGTCTTTTTGACAGTAGATTTAAATTTTGTATCAGTTTCTTCAATAATATTTTTTGGAATTTTATTATAAAAACGTATGCAACTTCCCAAAAACGACTTTTTGGTTTTAGCCAGTCTGTAAGATGGTACTTTAAGCTTCCCTGTGTTTCTAGTAGCCTTTGGCTTATCGACGTTAGTGGGAAAATCACATATGTTCTTCCTAACGTACATGATTATTTCAAAAACATAAAGCGACGGCAGGGTTAGGATACCAGTTTCCTTAAAAAATGATCTTAAAGATTCACGCGTCTTCAAATTATAAATTGCTCTAACTGCTCTCTTTTGCAAGATAAAAATTTATTCGATGTCTGCAGCAGATCCCCATAAAATAAGCCCGTACGACATAATGCTATTTAAGTACGCAAAATACACCAACCGTGCCGTCGCCACATCGGTTAGCTGCCGTATTTTCCAAACTGCAAAAGCAGCAGAGCTCAATCTACCCGCGATTGCAGTGACATGAGGTCCCCACTGCAGTTTAGAATCGAGTGTTATTCCTAAAAATACTGTTGATTTTACAAATTCAATAGTTTGCCCATTTAACTTTATATTAGAAATTAAATTCGAGTTAGATGAATTTATCAATGAGAATTTAATACATTTGGTTTTCTTAGGATTTAGTAACAAATTATTGGCAGCGAACCATGCGGATATCACGGACAGGGTTTCATTGGGTTCAGTGAAGTCGGTATCTTTTCTACTAACCTTGAACAGTAAAGACGTGTCGTCAGCAAACATAACGATACCCGACTTTTGGCTTACCATATAAGTTAGGTCATTTACATAAATAAGATACAGGAATGGGGCAAGAATGGATCCTTGAGGCACTCCCATTTCGACCACAGATTCCTCCGATACCGCTCCGTTAATCGCTACCTTTTGCTTTCTTTGTGTGAGGTAAGATTTAATGAGTTCTAAAGCGAGGCCACGAATGCCATAAAAATTTAACTTACAAATTAAAGTATCATGATCCACACAATCAAAAGCTTTCGAGAGGTCGCAGAATACACCTATAGCGTCATGTGATTTCTCCCAAGCTTGCAAAATGAATTTAACTAAACTATGACCCGCGTATGTAGTAGACCTGCCTTTTGTGAATCCTAACTGCTGTGGATGCATGATTTTATGAGTATTAAAATGCGAGATCATTTGCGTCAGCATTATTTTTTCGAATATTTTGCTAAACGCTGATAGGATGGACACCGGACGATAATCAGAGGGATTATCTTTATCACCTGATTTAAAAATAGGAACTACTTTACTATATTTCATCAAATCTGGAAATACACCTTCATCTATGCAGCTATTGAAAATAAAAGCTAAAGTTGGAGCAACGACATCTAAAATAGACTGTAGAACCTTAACTGAGACGCCCCACAAGTCTTCCGTTTTTTTTACTTTCAATAATTTAAAAGTCCTAATGATGTCACCGGGAGAGACATGCGTGAATTTAAAGTTACTTATGTTTGGAATAGATACATTTTCTTTTAAGAGCGATTCAGCTAGCTTTGAGGAAGACGCGAGACATTTTGTCGTTTCGATGGGGATTTTAGAGAAGTAGGTATTAAACTCGTTAGCTACTTTAACCGCGTCCGTTTCTAATACGTTGTTAATCTTTAGTGATATAGAGGATTCCGCGTTCTTACGTCGACCGGTTTCAGTATTTATAATTTTCCAAACTGTTTTAATTTTATCATTAGAGGACTTAATTTTATTAGTTACATGGGCTGCTTTTACTTTATTACATACTAGCTTTTGCCCGCGGCTTCGCTCGCGTTAAATTTGGGGTAGCACAGATTTACTTTTTACGATCTTTATGTTCGTGTTTTAATTGATTTTTCGGAGGATTATATTAGCAAATTTTCGAATTTAAAAATCGACTTTGAAGCCTTGTTTCACATCTTCAGTACAGGGGTGAAATTTAAAAAAACCTACTTGTTTTTTTTGCCCGCGACTTCGTACCTATGCGATATAGGATTCCCGTGGGATAGGAATAAGTAAATTCAATAGAAAACCACACTTTCCGCGATTTTTAAAAAGCTTTCACTAATAGTTTTTTTTTAAATCAGCTCAGTTGTTTCAGAGATTACCCCCAATAAACAAAGAAACAGACAAAGTTTACATTTTTTTTTCTTCTTTCTCTCTTTGAGTTAATTGGTTAGGCGTAGGTAATAATGTGTCCTAACCGTTAAGGAATTACCTTCCAAAATCAGCTCACCTGAGTAACCAAAATGAAAACAACTAAAGGTCTTAGACCTGCATATTATGATATTAAAAGAAACTTCCTCTAACTCCTAACCGTTAAGGAGTTAAGCCTTCGATCATCAGCTCACCTTAATAACCTGAAAGAATACAACTATCGGTCTATACGTACCTATAATAATATTAAAAATATATCCTCAACTCCTAACCGTAAAGGAGTTTTACGTTCCATCATCAGCTCATCAACATGAGATGATGTCTATCAGACGCAAATACTTAAATAGCTTGAGAAAATATCTGAAAAACGTATCGTAACGTGATCACGTTATCAGATTTTTCGAATAAAAAAGTATTTTTTTAAATAAATAAGAAAGAAAAAGAAAAATCCCGATTTTCCCGTTCCCGTAATAATTTTCGGTAAAATCCTCTCTCAACGCTCCCCTACACTCTCCAAGGAACACACTTGCCAAATTTCAGCTTTCTACGACCAGTAAAACGAATAATCCCGTTTTTCCCGTCCACGAGGGAATTTTGTTAAGTCCTCTCTTAATGCTCCTCTACACTCCCCAAGCAATCTATATGCCGATTTTCAACTTTCTGCGTCCAGTAAATCCCGTTTTTTTCCCTTTCTCGTAAGAGTTTCGGAAAATTAACTCTTAATGCTTCCCTCCACTCTTCAAGGAACCTATATGTCAAATGTCAGCTTTCTGCGACCAATAAAATGACAAATCCCGTTTTTTATCGTCCTCGTAAGACATTTCGGGAAATTCTTTTGAAGTGCTCCCTTACACTACCCAAAGAACCTAAATACAAAATTTCAGTTTTCTACGACCAGTAAAACGAAAAATCCCATTTTTTCCCGTTTCCGTGGGAATTTTGAAAACTCCACTCTCAATGCTCCTCTACACTCTCCAAGCAACCTCCATGCCGCATTTCAGCTTTCTACGATCAGTAAAACGAAAAATCCATCCCGTTGAACTGAACATAAATTCCGTTTTTTCCTTATCCCGTGGGAATTTCCAAAAATCCTTAAAAAAGTTTTGTTACTATTATAATCACCTACTTCTATGCCAAATTTGAAGAGTCTAGTAATTATTGTTCAAGGGATTCCGTTGAACTGAATATATAAATCCCGTTTTTTCCTTATCCCGCGGGAATTTAGAAAAATCCTGAAAATAATGTTTTAATTAATGTAATACCTACTTTTGTATAAAATTTGAAGAGTCTAGTTATTATAGTTTCTGAGATAGGGTCACTCAGAATCGAATATATAAATCACGATTTTTCCCATTCCCGTGGGAATTTCCAAAAATCCTTCCTTAGTGGATGCCTACATTGTATAAGGTATCTATGTGCAAAATTTCAAGTCTCTAGGTCCAGTGGTTTGGGCTGTGCGTTGATATATCAGTCAGTCAGTCAGTCAGTCAGTCAGTCAGTCAGGACTTTGAATTTTATATATATAGATAATTTTGAATAATCCCTAACATACTGGTGGAAACGTTCATCAGTAGTACATGATTTCTTATCATAAAGATCATATAAGACGTCCCTACTCCTACGTATTCCAGGCGTAGCCCATTCATTGAATGACAGTTTGTTTCCTATTTTAATACGTTTTTTACTACACGTTTTATCGTATTCTTCGCATACAGTATTTAACAATATTTTGAAATTTTCGTTTGGGTTTTTAGTGCATACTTTTAAATTGTTTACTTTTTGCGCGATGTTTGTTTTGAGACGGTCAAGTCTTTGTTTGTTCAACGGCCTAATTTCTATGGTTTGATTAACACCGCCCCTAGCCCGAGGTAACTTCACTGTTTGAGCTTTGTGATCCGACCGTACTCCACTGATTACAGCTTTTTCTAAATACTTACAAGTTAAGCAAATGTTGTCTATACATGTGGTCGAAGTGGTTGTGACTCTGGTGGGTTCATTAAATAAGAAATTTAAATTAAAAGATTTTAAAACAGAAATAAACTGGTCTTTTTCAACGGATTGTGATAAAATATCGATATTAAAGTCCCCGCAAACCACCAGCGCTTTATTACGTTTTACTGATTTCCTTAGAACATCTTCCATAGTATTTATAAACAAAGTAATATTCGAGTTTGGTGGTCTATATATACATAAAATTAAATACTGTTCCGTTTCCGCAGAAGCGATCTCGCATACACGTTCAACAGAAAGGCTGGACAGGTCTTTGCGTTCTTTGAACTTTAAACCATTTTTCACTAATATGATAGACCCGCCACCTGCTGCAGATTCTCTGCAGAAGGCGCTAGCTATTGCATAATTATTTACATTAAATTGCATTGAATCTTTTTTTAGCCAGGTTTCTGTTAAGCAGATAATATGAGTAAACTCCAAGTAGTCAGTTAATTGTTGACAAACTATTCTCTCAAGTACTTTAGAAAGGCAAGGTAATATACTAATTGGTCGTAGGTCTTTCATGAATACAGGATTAGGAATTTTAGGAATAGGGCGTACCACAGAAACTTTCCAAGCATCAGGAAATGATTGGGTTTTTATCGATAAATTCATCATGGCAGTTATGACTCCCAGGGTACGAGGTTAAGTGAGGAGAATCATGTTCAAAGGTATTTTATCAACGCCCTGAGCATTAGACTTAAGGCTCTGAATAATTTTGAGAACTAGTTCCTCTGTGACTGGCCTCAGTGCAAATGTAGATGACCCAAAAGAGTTAAATTCGTAAAATGTAAGTTGACTGATTGAAATTTCATTGTTGCTAGGTAGATTTAGAAAGTGTTTATTAATAGTATTAGGGTCATTAAAATGTTTAGGCAGTTGCTTCTCATTAATAATAAATACATCATTCTTAAGATTTTTACACTGGACTTTAGAGGTATTAGCACAACGGTTTATCCTGTGTGAAAAATATGCACGCTTCTCATTAAATATAGCACAGGTAACCAAACGCTTTAAATCCTTATAATACTGCTTGTGCACCTGAGAGCTTGTGCGTTTATACCTTGCGTGAGCATCATTGCGGAGACTAATCATTTTCTTTACCGTAGGTGTAATCCTGGGGCTGTTACGGGGCTTGATATAGGTGGACCTAACCGGAGCGTGTACGTCGAACAAGGAAATAAGATTAGCGTTGAATGCGTCCACCATTTCACTCACGTTAGACAAACTAAGAATATTTTCCCAGTCAATGTTGTTGAGATCACGGTTGAAGTCGGGCTCGTGGATATCATTTAATGGTCTGTGTGAAATAAGTCTTGGAACAGGTTTTTCTATCTTAATGTTAAGTTGACAGGTAACAAATGCGTGAGAACTAAGATCCGGTATGTAATTAACGTGAGTGCAGCACACAGGTGCGTCGGTACAAACCAGGTCCAAAAGCGTACTACTGTTATCAGTGAAGTGAGTAGGCTCATTTACACATTGTAAAAGGTCAAAACAGCGTAAAAAATTCGTAAGTTTTTGCGTACGTATATCACTAATATTTGTCATGTTAACATTAAAATCCCCAACTAGAATAATGAAGTCGTATGTTGCAAATGAGCTGACAGAACCGGTTAAAGCGTCAATAAAGGTATCTATTTCAAGCCAGGGCGGACGATATGCAGTACCAATAGCGACCCTCGCACCCCTGACACTAAGGCTAAGCCACATTTTCTCGACGAGCGGTGCAACAAAATGTTTACAAACGCGTGCATTAATACCGTGTTTAACAAAAAACCCCACTCCTCCACCCCTCGAGCGCACATCCAAAGGTCGCGGCACGTGTTTTAAAGTAAATCCGGGAACGACCGGTGCGCGCGCATCCTCGCCCTCTCTCAGCCAAGTTTCGTTTATGGCCATAATGTCAACGGAATGAGTTTGCATTGCCACTATAAATTCCTCATGTTTTGTGCCCAATGAGCAGGGATTTAACAAACCAACTAATAGTTCACTGCATTTATTTACCATGATGATAACTTCGGTGTGATTAAATAGAATAAATACAAATAAGCAATGGCAGATGGCGAGGAGTAACATTGACATAATTGTTGTAAATGTAAACAGTATAGGCAGAAGTACAAGTAAATAATTGACGGAGTACACACGAAGTATGATAATTGTATGATAATATTAAAATAGGCTATATTGTTATAACGGTTATGAACATAATTTTTTATTGCGATAAAGTGCGATTTTTTCTTTTTATAATATTGACAAGAATTTTTTTTTGTATAAGTAAACGTGATAATTGAGTATGGTTAAATAAATTCATCAAAAAGCACCCGTGGCAAAAACCTTCCCAATATCCGCCTCCGAGCGTATCCGACTGGCAGCGGAGTCCTTGTGACGGCGAACATACACCCGGCCGTCCTTCGTCCAGTGGAACCTCCACCCCAGGCGCACACACTCCTGCCGCGCAAGGAAAAAGAGCGGCCTATTTAGTCTGGTGAGTCGCTCATTCACATAGAACCTGCACGGATTACCCGGCAGGTCAAAGCCGGAGGTGTCCGCTCCCCGGCGCACACGCGCAGCGCGCAGCAGCTCAGCTCGCGGCCCGCGGCGCGCGAACCGCACGATCAATGGGCGCGGGCGCGCGCTCATACCAGGAACCGCTTGTCCAGTGCCATCCACAGAGCTCCGCGTCAGCGGCGACATCTCGGGCGGCATGGACTCGCCCGCAGGTGGCCGCCGACGCGGACCCACTCGCTCGGCAAATACGATGTCGCGTTCATCCAGGCCGACACCGAGCTTCTGAGCAACCAAACACACGAGATGGGTTGGACTCTCATTGGAGTGTTCAGGTATCCCCGTCAGCTCGAGGTCATTTAAAAGGAGATCCTGATCGCGGTCGCAGAGCTCGAGCTTAAGCGCGGCGACAGTGGCGGCCAGCTCCCCGTCGGCGGCTGCCGCCGCCACCGGCCGCTCCTCTATACGCTCCTCCAGGCGCTTCACTCTCTCCTCCATACCAACGAGCCGAGCCTGGAAACCCTCGATAAATCGGTGCAGTTCCACCATCTCCTGCCGAAGGCCCGCCATCTCATCCCTCACAGCACTAAATTCAGTGCGGAAGAGGCGAAGTTGTTCAGCCACTTCCTGGTTCTGACTGGGCGATAGCGTGCTGTCACTGCCTTCGCCGAGCTCACTGCACTTGATAGGCGTGTCAGTATCTGCGGTCGGACACTTGCGGGGGGCCTTGGCCTTACATGCGGCACATGTCCAGGTAGTGGAAACGCGAGTGGTTTGCGGGATGCTGACGCAGCCTTTATGGTACACCGACGCGCATTCGGTACATTTGGCGACCCCTGACGACGAAATAAATTTTCCGCAACCTGAACAGTTAGCCATATTTGTAATTATTTGTAATTAAGCAAAGTTAGCTATAATCACACAGCCAATTTGTTTACAGTCACAGCCTCACAGATGCAACCCACCAGTTTAGGTAAACGTACGCGCACTCACTATTTTCAGCTAATCTTTGACCGCGGGATTACGGCGGTTGAATGACAAACTATCAATCACAGCGCGCGATTGATATTTTGAATATTTATTTTATGTTCTTTCTTTTTGGTCTAATCCGAGCATTATAATTACATTTTGTAGGTAAAATAGCTGTGTCACTTCTGCGGTGTATAATCTATATAGCGATGACGTCTTGTGACAGTCCGGTATTTGAACATATTGTTGACATGAACGTGCCTGTCCATATAAGTCAATGGCCGTGGTACTGTAACGTAAATACGTTACATAACCTAACTTACGTTTATTATTTTCTATTTTAATACCAATGAAACGTCTATAATATAAAAAATAAATCAGAACTTAATTAATAACACTTACCTATCTAATAAAAAAATAACAACACTAAATAATGGCTTAAAAAAGAAAAAGAAGGGATATTTACATTCAACAGCTTGATCGTTCATCTGAGCTTGTTACTTGTCTCCGTACGCTGATTGTACATAACTCGGATTGCTTTGTTTCCGAAAACACGTCACTCCTTCAGTGCATCATACGTCGTGTACGCGCGAACGCGACGTTTTAGTTTTTCGTTATGGTCACACTACGGCGGCCATGACAGTAGTCCCGAGTTAGCTGTCAAAGCGATCGCACGCGCCTCTGACCCAAGGGAGAATTACGTGTCTCACGGAGTGGATCCAAGTGATAGTGTTAAACTTACTGGCCAGTGCTACAGAACCGTGAATTATCACAATCGGCTCAGCCGCTTCTACGGAAGCCTTGATACCAGCTCAACGAGAGGCATCCATCAGCTCATTCAATTGTAAGTCCCAATTTCCCACTTTTTCCCGCTCACGTCGAATGTACACAACATTTTCTGGTCCTTCGCCCCTCTTTGAACCCCTGCCCCTGTGGATAACAGACCCCACAGCTATTGATCAGCCCCAATAAATTACCCATATAAAAAAAAAAACCGTTAATTTTTTCCCCATTTATTTTCCGAATACTTTGCCGATTTAACGCACTTACAGTGTAATCTCAGCTCATAATTAGTACAAAACAAACAAAGTACTTAAGGTAAAATCCCAATTAGGTATTTAGAAACGGCAAACCACATTAATTACTCAGCACATTCCAAAATTTTCTAGTCGTACACGAACTAGAAAAGTAACCTCAAAATAACGTGGGTACCTATTCTCCTTTTATTCAACAAATCTCCACATTAAACTAACATAATTCAATATAACAACCCATTTGCCAACAAAAAATCACTTCTACCTAATATTGTCATATTATGGAATAAAGGTAGGTAGCAACTACACTCAACGAACGTTCTCGAATATTTTTTATACTTAAGTGCCAAGTTTCTTCAAAGGTAATATAATATTGTTTACAAACATTCATCGCGCGATAATAGGTGTGGTGTGATTGCATTGTTATTACATTTTCGTCGGTTGTCTAAGTAATAATTAAAACTTGTACCTACTTACTACCATAACTAGCGTAAATATTATAATTCTCAGCTCAAAGTTATTACTTTACTTATATTACGTACTTGTTTAGTAGAGTCATTCATTTCGACGTACGAGTTCGAATTTAGGGTTCAATACGGAACATCGGAAAACCATTGGTGAAATTATTAACGGGTAACAGTTTCACCTTCCGAATCAGCACATTGTTTTTTTTGGCGTTTATGAGAACTTCCCATTGCAGGGGATTATATAGCGTTTATACAGGTTGCTCCAAAAATTTAAGTACATATAAATATTTATCTTCTCATTATTTTTAAAATTCTCCTTCTCAATTTCATCTCAGTAACAAGCAGTGAACGTAAACTCCGCTCAACACATTACACGTTATACCATATACAGGGTGTTATAAAATACACTTGTAAATTTATTATCATTTCTTCATTTATTTTTATTTTTTTTTCTCTCAAAACATCAATAACACAATTACATTCGCTACGTACATATACAAGCTGCTCAGATAAAAACAACACATATGTACAAAAAAAAAGAACCCATTTATATTTTCACACTCACACTTTTTCATTGTCTCATTAAAATTTTAACACACACATTGCCTATTTATTACATAACAAACCTCGATAAGTACCTATTCCATAACACATTAAATTTATCCACGGAACTCAATAAGACTTTACATTTAAATTTGTATTTTAATTTTTTTTAATTTCATTTGGCCCAAACATGCCGACCAAATCTCAAGCCGCTATTTTCCGTGAGGCAACAAAAGCCATTACTCAGCTCAGGGAAATTTCAATGGCGGTGCTTAAGCAAGACACACAATATACAATGGCTGACTTCACCGCGAGGTACGCCAAGCTGGACAAGTATAAGTCTAAATTGGAGGAAGTGTACTACGCCATATTGGACGAAAAACTCACTGACCAGTGACGTCGAGGCGGCGTACACTAACGCTTACGAATCATCGGTTGCGGACTACAAACTACAACCAAATACTTGTGGCTAACGCCGAACTCCAGCTCAAAACAGCCCATTTGGAGAATATACTCCCCTCCACCTCAACCACACCTACAGCCGTTCTGCCCAAAATTGCGCTCCCCAAATTCAGCTCAAAAATAGAGGATTGGCCCTCCTTCATAGCCATCTTCAGAAGTCTCACTGATGACATGGCCACAATATCGGATGCAGTTAAGCTCCACTATCTATTATCGTGTCTTACAGGTGAGGCACGGAGCATGGTATCTCACCTCCAGCTCACCAATGACAATTTCACCGTGGCCATGGATATCCTCACCCGACGGTATGAAAATCGACGCGTCCTGATCGATCGATTTGTCGACATAATCATGGGCTTACCACAAATTCACGCGCGTTCAGATATCCGCACGTTATTCCTAACTCCGCTAATTTCAGCACAATCCGCCCTGAACAATCTTGATCTGCCCATGAAGGATTGCGACTACGTGTTCATGTCAATAGTCGTAAGAAAACTCAAGGGTGAGCTCCGGACCCTTTTTGAGCGCAAATACGGCAACCTTCAAACTCTGCCCACCCTCAACGACTTAATCCTATTCTTAGAGGAACACGCGCGTTGTGTCGAGACCGAGTGGTCTAGCCTAGCTTCCCCGCAAGTCAGCCCACAGCCTCGTCAATACCGCAGGCAATCCCCAGTCGCTACTCCCCGACCCCCTCCGGCTCGTCAGCCCTCATATAAAGAAACACGTCCCATGGCCCCAGTTAGGACTCGCCCGGATTACTTCGGTCCGTCCCCAGCTCAAAACAGGCCAGTTTATTCAGCTCAACCCTCAACTCGCGACGTCACAGCGGGTAACAATGCACCCTGCCCGTACTGCCGTGACAAAGGGCACAAGCTCATCGCCTGCCCACGGTACAACGACCAGCCTACCCAAGGCCGCTGGGATTTCATTCAGGCTCGCAATCGGTGTCAGCGCTGCCTGGGTCCCCATTATGAGAACGAGTGCAAGTCCACGTGGGCTTGCAAAGAGTGTGGAAGTGATAAACACCACACATCACTTCATCGCCCTGGTGCTCCATCTCCAACTCATTCAGCCGCTCATCTTCTGCCTCCACCACTCAGGGAACGTCCCAGACAGCGCCAGACCCATGAGCCCCAACACTATTCGGCCCACGCCTCACACATGACACCACCGCCACAAAACAACCCACCCAATCTCTCGCGTTCGCCCAGTAGGTCTCGTGTAGTCCGCAGTGACTACCTACAATAGCCGAGTACTACGAAAGCGAAGCACATCAGCACACACACCCTCACTCAACTCACACACACTCACACTCAGCTCAAACACAAAAACCACAAGCCCAACCTGCGATTTCAGCTCAAACAGTAAAACATAATTATAGTGATACCGCTCAAAGTGAAGACCACGTAACTAATACACCGATTTTATTATATTGCCTACCGTTTCGCTAAAAATAGCAGACGTGCATGGTCAGTATCATACAGCGCGCGCCCTGCTAGATTGTGGTAGCATGCTTACGCTCATTACTCAGCGCATGGCCCGAATGTTAAATTTACTGCTAAACTCAAACTCATTAAAAATCGCAGGTGTGGGCAACCAACACACACAAGAGTCAAAAGCATCGGTGACAATAGTATGTCAACCTACACATCGAGACACACCTACGATTACGGCTACAGCTCATATTTTAAAAAATGTTACCGGTTATCTACCATTACAAAAAGTCCCACATATTGCACAAGTGAAAGGCCAGCCACCGATTCCCTTGGCGGATCAAGAATACAACATTCCAGCTCCGATCGATCTTCTGTTAGGTTCAGACGTTCTCGGCCAAGTTTTGGACAGGACTAAGGTCTCGTTAGGCCGCGGGAAGCCCATAGCCTTCGGCACGATTTTTGACTTCGCATTGATAGAGCCCATTGAGGACATATGTGCGACACCAACGCACCAGATTAACTCAGCTCAAGTTATAAGCTCACAGCCTGAACCTGACGTATCTGCTCACGATATTTGCAAAGGTCTTGAGAGGTTCTGGGAGTCAGAACAACCCCAAGCTCATATACAAACTAGCCCGTTACAAGAGCAGTGCGAACAAATTTTCCGCACCACAACCACTCGAGAACCATCAGGCCGTTATATGGTAGCATTACCGTTTCTTCCCGATCCGCCGACCCTAGGCAACACTCATGCTATTGCGCTACGTAGGTTTCTCAATCTCGAAAGGAAGCTACAAGCAAATCCGCCCCTCCGCCCAAAATATGTAGACTTTATGAATGATTATCTCAACTTGGGACACATGTCACCTTGTCACCCAAGTACCTTCGCAAACAAGCCTCACTTTTACATCCCTCATCTTGGCATCTTCAAATCGGGGTCAGATAAGCTCCGCACTGTATTTGATGATAGCAGCATGTAACGGCCCCCTCTTATTTAAAATAATTAATAAGTATTTTCTAGGTTTTTTTCTTTTTTAAAACGTATGAATTAAAAATCTAATGAAGTTATAAAAAATCGGACAATTAATAAAAAATGGTAATAAAATAGGGAATTTAAAGCGGACAATTATTGCGGACAAGTAGAAGGAAATTTAAGAAGGAAATTAGTTTTTGGCCATGTGATCGTCTAGTGTCCTACGTTGTGAATAGTAAACCAACCTCGTTTAGTAGAAATAAGGGATGTCTATGAATTAAACCTAACAAACCCTACTGAATAAGGAACAACCTCACTAAACGTAAATGGAACGTAATAATTATAAAATTTGTAATAGAAATTACTGTCATATATTACCTGAAATCAAACATTTGTTAAAATTGTAAACAAAAGGTAATTATGTAGAAAAATAAGCAATTATATTTTGTGTCAAGGCTAGGGCCCCACCTCCGCCCTGGAGTTTTCTCCCTGGCTATTTACCAGTAGCTGTGTCTCTCGTTTCATAGACCCTAAGAGACTCCAACACAAGACAGTAGAATTTACTTGTCATTTGTCGGTAAGTTACGTCACAGTTTATCAAAGGGAAAGAGGATGCAAGAAACCAGGTTTCCTAGGTCTCTAATTACCCTATGCTGACCTTTTATATAGGTTCAGAAGGAAAACTACTTTAATAAATATTTGGGTGTTTCTTTGTTTTAATTAATGTAAATATTTAAGTATGTACTTATAGAAACTGTTGTAATCTAATCATCACTGGTTTCAAATATATGTAATGGGATCTAAGAAATATAAAATATATACACCCAATTCAAAATAAAGCAAAGATTAATAGAGTCATAAAATCTCACAATTAAGTCCAAAGTTTTAGATAATTTCTGTCAGTAATCTGTCATTAACTCAGACTGATATAACTTGATAAAATAATAATTAGTCGTAAACCAATAAATAAATAAAGCACAAGTAGTTAATCTTCCCTTGGTTAGGTAAAGACAACTATGGATCGCTTTTGGTCGTATCCTGCTTTAAGTAAGTCTTGGTAAAATTTATAAGTACTAATTTGCTCGTATTCTATCTCAGCAAATGACAGATTTTAAATTGTAATAACAGTAATCTATTGTATACAAAAACGATATCACCAAGAAGGAATTCGCCATCACAGAACACGAAATAACAATAATAAAACTAATAATCAAAACTATGTGAGCCGGTCTCATTTAATTTAATTAAATTAATCTTTTGCTTAAAACACAACTCGACTCTCAACTCTCACTACCATGACTGTCCTTCCACGACCCCCCCTTCAACCCTCAAGCTCCAAAACCAAAGCAAACTAACACACTCAGAAATAAAAACAGTAGGCCAACTCTAGTAAACGAACGAATGCTGCTGCTTTGTTCAGCCCAGTCAGTATCATGAGTATTTAGTTTTTACTATCGTGATATAATTTTCTTATTGTGTATAGAAACCATATATTATGTAAAGATTTTGTGGCCTTTCATGTAAATGTAGTGATTGTTATGCACTGACTGTCACTGATAAAATCAGATGAACTATATAAATTATGGTACATTATACTGATCCATCATTATAGTACTTTCTAGTAGTTATTTATTTAACTAATAATTGTCAAATGGCGAAACATCTGTACAATAATGAACCCTTCTCCACAATGAATCTCTTCCAGACAACCCTTGAAACGATTGCGAGAAACATTTACTGATCATTCAGCCAAAGTGTATATTAAAGCCAGAAGTAAATTAATATGAACATTGGTTTATATTTATAACCAAATGTGATCATTAGTTTGATGATAAGTACTGCGATAGCCTTGTAACATATGTATATTTATTATTTTATATGAAAGGCGTATTCTGTATGACATCATATATAAGTGTCGCACAGACACAGGCTCAACGCTCACATGCAGCGCACAAGCAAGGCAAAATAGTTTACTGTTTTCTATTTCGACTATGAAATTTTTTTATGCCACTTGTAACCATATCGGCCCTTCAATGTCCCAGCTAAGGAATGTTTTGAAACTCATAAAATGTGTTAATTTATTATGTGCCAGTAAACTAGCCTTTTCTCGCGACTTTGTCCGAGCTGAGATTAAATAAATCATTTGAGTTTATTAAATTCATAATAATATAAAATAATTAATTATATTTGTGAATTTGACCAATGTGAAGACCTGAACCGGTACAGCTCTCTCCCCGAATATTTTCGAAAGGTCAAAATAATTTATTTTAACTGGAGGAAATATTCTAACAAACCATGAATTCACAAATATATGAATTGAATAATATAATATTCATATTAGTTTAATTTATTTAGCATTTTCTCCTGTGAGTGTGTGTGTGGTGTGGTGTGTATTTAAACCAAAATACAAATACAAATACAAAATACTTAAATAATCATAACCAATACACAGGAGAAATATCCATCAGACTCCAAACTAGGCTGAGCCTGTATCTTGGACGTCTGCGGGTGCGAGTAACTTATTAGAAAATAGTAACAACATATATACGCTATGTATATGCTATGCTATGTAATATGTATGTTTACCACAAATTGTATTATTAACTAGAGAGAAAATTTAAACAATACTGAAGGTGCATGCGAAAAAGTGAACAAGTTTATGTGCAATGTGTATGCGAGTATATATGTGTATGTGTGTAAGTGCGTGTGTGTGGGTGTGAGTGTGTATGTGTGTGTCTAGTCCCGAATAATTATTTGTTATTTAAAAGATTTTCCGTCTCCATGTAAGATAAAGAGCCAATCCATTTCCTTACAACAACTTTAGCTCTAGGGACCGATAGAAGCTTGATATCACAAACTCTGCAGATGTTGTTGTAGATTCGAGGATGAGAGTATGCAGGAGATTTTCTCGCCAGAGCAGATCTGAGTGGAGGCAGTGGACATTTAAAGATTCGCTTGCTTAACATCAACTCATACTGCGGAGAGTCGAGTATTAATCTGTGTGTACGAGCTAAAGAAATATCACGAAATATTTATCTTTTCTGTAAATTATGTATTATTGTAAGTTTGATGTCGAAATAAAGTTATGTCTATGTCTATGTCTATGTCTAAAGCATTCATAACAAAAAGCTGCCTCACTCTTAGAAACCCAGTTTCGCGATACAGCTCGTCTGTGGGGAAACGGAAAGGTTTTTTAAGCATAACTTTTATTACTGCTCTTTGTGCGCGTTCTAACCCAGTCATGAAAGTCTTACCAGCACTGCCCCATACCGCCACACCGTACTGCAAGACAGACTGGCAAAGTGCATGGTATACAATGCGTAGTGTATCTGGGTCAGAGCAGTCTCGCAGTTTTTTCATGACACATATTTGTCTCATATTGATATTCTTGCCCAAAGAAACTGTATTAATTTTAAGAACCGTGTTATCTGTCATCTAAATGCTAAGTAATCGCACGCAGTTTTATACAATTTTCCAATTTTCTTGTTTAACTCCATAAGAATGGTTAACTGCTTTCAGCGTATAAGGCTTATTATTGTATCTACCTCCAATGCGATGCCATTTTATCGCATCTACCATTCCTGTTTACTGATGTATACTTTATTACTGTTATGGCACTCCAGGTCTATACCTTATCATGTCTTAAATGCAAATGTTTAAATATGTGACTGTTTGTTGCCTTAATAAATTAAAAAAAAAAAAAATATATATAAACTTTCTCACTCGATTGGCCAGAGTAGAGATATGCAGCTTGAAGGAGAGATGCTGATCAATAAGAAGGCCCAGGTATTTAACATGGTCTCGTCTCTCAATTTGACAAGAGCACGGCTGCCGAGTACGTAGTGAGGAATTGGAATCTTGTAGACATGAGTGAAATTTTATTATTCTGTCTTTAGGTGGGGAAGAAGCACGCGTTTTAGAGAACGCCACAAAATTTGTTTTTTCCACATTTAGGGTCAGCAGGTTATCAGCAAGCCAAGAGGCAACTTTGGAAAGCTCATTCTCAGCTTCAGAAAAGGTTTGTTCCCAAGAGCTTCCATGCACAAGCATCACAGTATCGTCTGCGTAGCAGATGAGCTCTGAGTTTGGTGTTTCGATGTGAAAGATATCATTGATGTAGAGAATAAAGAGTGTTGGGCCAAGAATACTACCCTGAGGTACACCAAAGCAGACAGGAAGCTGGTTACTTTCATGTTGACCTATTTTTACCCTTTGGCACCGATTAGTTAAGTAAGAGTTGAACCAGTCAAGGGCAGCGTCCCGCACCCCCATGCATTCCAATTTTCTTAAGAGTATCGCCACCGAGACGGTGTCAAAGGCCTTAGCAAGATCCAAGAAAATACCTAAGCACCTATTAACACCATCGAGGTGACTTGACACCAAGTTTGAGAGGAGAACAGCCGCATCCTCTGTTGATTTACCGGCTGTGAAACCAAATTGGCGGTCAGATATCAACTGATTTCTGTGAATCCATTTGATTAACCTTAAATTTACAACTTTCTCAATGATTTTTGAAAAGATACTCAAAAGAGAAATTGGTCGGAAATTACTTGGAGTGTCCTTGAGCCCACTTTTATGAATCGGAATAACTGAGGCTACTTTCCAGCAATCAGGAAAGCAGCCAGACTCTAGACTTAAATTACAAAGATAGGTGTGAGGCTCCAAAATTACTTCCTTCAACTCCCCTATGAGCAAAGGCTTCACACCATCGAGCCCGGGTGCGCTATCCAATTTGAGCTGAGAAATAATTCTCCCAACTTCCTGAGTGTCGGTTGGGTACATGAAAAAAGAGTTTATAATCGTCTTTGGGGGTTTAAATTTGGCAGCCAAAGAAGCCTCAGTCTCCGATAGTTTGGATAAAATACGATCAGCTAGTTTCTTTCCATTATTTGCGAAATATTGATTACAATCATTAAGTGATTCTAATTTCGATTTGTCACTAGCATTAACAAGATCCTCAGCTTCGTTTCTACGGTTGGGGTTTTGATATATGCTTTTAATGCATTTCCACAATTTATCTGGTTTTTGTTTGTTGTCTGCTAATTGTTTGCTATGATAATTATTTTTTAAGTTAAACAGTAAATTGTCAAAAAAGTTTCTGTATCTTGAGTAGGTAAGACGAAGCATTGGATCGTGCGGGGAAGCTCTGACCTGCAAATGTAGCCTGTCTCTGTGTCTCATGCATCTGATTAGGCCAGGAGTTATCCATGGCTTTATGTTACATTTTGAGCGGCTAACTGTGCTCGACCGAGTATGATTGCTGATAGCCTGCGATATCTTATGGCTAAAATTGGAGGCAGCAACGTTAATATCATCCGAGCCAGTGACCGATGACCAATCCGCAACCCCCAGTTCCCTTACTACTTCCTGGTAATTGGTTTTTAGCACATTACGGTTACATTTTATTATCTTTTTGTGGGTCGCGAGGCCTACCATTGTGATGTCGTGGTCAGTTACAGAGCACGGACAGACTAAACCCACGGAGTTAAGACTATTTTTAATAAAAATGTGGTCGAGACATGCTTCATACCTGGTTGGTTTAGTGATTGTTGGTAGCAATCCATGCGAAGACATTAAGCAGAGGTACTCCGACTGACTGTGAGCAACGTCACCCATCAGATCAATATTGCTATCTCCTGCTACGATGATATTATGACGCTGGATACTGCTCAGTAATACATCAAGAGAGTTTAGAAATCTGTCAACGTTTGGAAAAGATGGGGATCGGTAGATTCCAAGTAGTTTTAAATCAGCAGTAATATTGACAGATAAACAGTTTGCATCATCTAAAAGCGGTTCCTCTGCGGAAGCGTGAAAGCATTCCTTAACATAAATGACAACGCCACCACTTTTATTTATTATTTTAGACGTATTAAAAGAGTTATAACCCGGCAATTGATCTATGACAGAACCATCCCCTAACCAACACTCCGTCAGAACTATTGCATCAAATACGACTTCCAGACCTTTTAAAGCTAACACAAACGCATCGAAATTACGTTGCAAGCTTCTTATGTTGTACGTAAGCAACTTAAAATTATATAGTGGAGTAATTAACTTATTACATTGATCAGGGGTGTCCAGCATATGACAATCGATACTAATTGTACTGTCTATATTTTCTGCCACCTCAAGTAATGCCATCTTCGTAGTAGTATTGAAATGCAAATATTTTAGGATTTTGCGATGTCATAGCTTTCACCATTATAGTTATCAAAAATGGAATAGACAATGGAGTATATATCTTGGAAAACCAAATCGGAACTAGATGAGATATGTACTTGTTTTGTGTTGACAATAGATAAATGTGTTTGTGTAGTATGTGAAAGTATAATAATAACAAACAAGTCTCGTTTACAATCAATAGAAGTCGAAGAAACCTTAAGAAATAGTATAATTTTTGAAAATTTATTAATAGCTTAAAATATCGAAACTGATTTTGCCCCTTTCCCTGGCCACAAAGTGCCCACCGATGCATCATCAGGTGCATTCTATGGTTCGCCTTCCAGTGGGGGACACGTATGTGCATGCGGCAGTGACCCAGCCGCGCCGCACCGTGGAGACCTTCCGCCAGGTGATGCCTGATGTTGCGCAACACATTTATCCAGATCCGCCATATTTCTAACCGGGATTTCTGAGCTGCCCTCTCTCTGACGGATGAAAACTGAGCCATTCCGAGTCCAACAGTATCTAAATCCGACATCCTTTGACCGGGCCCTGGCTTCACGAAATAACTTGCGGTTTGTGTGGGTTAGTCTTTCATTGAAAAACAACTTCCTCGTGGGCCCTGCCACTTCAATCGCACCTGTGGTAATATTACGTCTGGATCTGGCTGCCTTTAGGATTTCATTCCTCTTTGCACGACGAATAAATCTGACTACCAGTGGGCGGGGTAGGCCACCCGCCTCCGTGGGACGTGGACGCACGCGCCTGACATGATCAAGGTCTTTATCCGTCAAGGTCACGCCCATCTTGAGCGCCGCGGTCAGAACAATATGAGTTTGGTTTTCGTTAGGACACTCGTTCACCCCTATAATTTCCACGTCGTTGCCAAGTAGGGCCTGGTCCTGTGAACTTAGTTGTTCCTCGAGTTTGACAACTTTTTGACGCAACAACTCATTTTCCAATTCACGATCCTCTAACATCCGCATACGAGTGTCGGATTGATCCAAACGGTTCTCAAATGCATCCAAGCGCGCACTGCACTGCGCGAAAGAAGCTGTCAAATTTTGTAGGTGTTCATTTATTTTACTTATGTCTTGCCGCATTAGTTTAATTTCTGAGGTGAGCAAAGCTAACGCATTAGGTTCAGAATTTGTGTCCGGATTCTTAGCGGACGAATCACTGTTTTGTTTCTGAGTGCGTATATAGTTGAAGAAAATTAGATTGCAATGTATGGAAAAATTGGCAAAATTAAAGCAAGAGGTTTATCTATCAGGATATGTAGGTTATGGAGAAAAAATAAATTTTACCCACTCTCCCCCCCCCTCCGGGGGGAGCGTCACCCCCCCGCGCCCTCGAATATGTCCCGGATCGCGGTATTTTCCATTATAAAAGAAAACCGTACACGATACATAAAAAGTGTGTAGGAACGAAATAATTCTAGATAAATTTACTATAAACCTTTCATACATACAAAAGCGATACCACTTACAGTTTCAGCGCAATCTGGCACCAAATACGAACATTTTTAATAATTTATCCAGTTTTTTTTGTTAATTGTTTAGTTTTTTCAATTATTTCACACTTTACCGCCAAGATATGTATGACTAAAGTAAAGAACAGGATATCTTCTTTATAAAAAGGTATAATTCATTAGTTTAGTTTAGTTTAGTTTATTTGTTCACTCAACATAACAATTTACATCATATAAATACATTAATGTCAAATTATACAAGAATTTTATGCTGAGATCGTCAAAACTTATAAAAATAAACAAAGATAAAAAATAATCAATAAAATACAATGTCAAAATAAATTAAATTTGTCCACTTGGGGAAGTTGTCAAAAAATGAAATATTAAATTATGTTAATGAAAAGTACAAAAAGAAATATAACTATAAATAAATGTCTCAAATAGTATAGTATATTTACCAATATTGAAATAATGTCAAGAGAAGATTATGTCCGAAAACTCACTTACAGAGTATAGAGGGTTATCCATCAAAAGGTTTTTCACCCGGCGACCAAATGCCTCTTCGCTCAGATCTTTTATTTCGGCGGGCAGACGTTCGTAATAGGTAGGCCCCACAACTCGTGGATTTTTTCCTGAAAGTGCCATGCGACGTGGGACTGTCCTAAGGCGTCCTGTGGTACGCAAGGTTTTACCTTTAACATTTACGCATTCAAACGTGGATAAGTGTTTCCTCACAAACATCATTAACTCATAAACATAAACTGAGTAGTGCGTCATTATGCGATACTTCCGAAACAGGTCTCTACAGGAATGCCTTGGTGGTACACCAATTAGAGTTCGTACGGCACGTTTTTGCATCAGCATAACTCTATTGGCATCCGTGGAGTTTCCCCAAATGAGTGTACCGTACGACATCAGCGAGTGGAAATGTGCGAAATAAACCTGTCTCAAAGCATCCCCGGAAATCAGTGGTTTAAGTTTCTTTAACGCAAAGACTGCACCGCTCAATCTATTACACAGCCCACTCACATGGCTCTTCCAGTTGAGGTGAGCGTCCAATGTGAAACCAAGAAAACGGCACTCCATTGTCACAGGCATCGGGCTATTTATAAGACACGGAGGCAATGCGATACTACGACCCGAGAAGATCATGACATTGGACTTTGCAAGGTTCAGCATCAAACCATTCGTCCTGAACCACTCGTGCAGCTGATCACACGCCTTACGGATCTTCTCAGCAAGCAGTTCATAGGTCTGTCCGCTGACAATAACCGTAGTGTCATCCGCAAATAACACAGGCAGCCCAGCTGTAATTGATGATGGAAGGTCGTTTATAAAAATTAAGAAAAGGGTATTTCCAAGTGCTGACCCCTGTGGGATGCCTACACTCACAGAGCCAATATCCGAATCGTACCTTTTGCCATCTGTTAAAAATCTGACAATCTGCTTACGTCCCGTTAAAAAAGAGGCAAACAGTCTGTAAGCAGTGTCTCGAATGCCATAGTACGGTAATTTGCTCAGAAGCAGTTCATGACTAATGACGTCAAACGCCTTGGACAAATCGCACATGATACCTGCCATTTTGCACCTGTCATCAAGTCCAGACACAATGCAATCAAAAAATTTGAGCGTTGCTGTTGTTGTAGATTTGTTTTTTCTATACGCAAATTGTCTGTCCGTCAGTAAGTCATTTCTTTCTAGGTGCTTCATTAGGTATGACGACAGAATGGACTCGATTATTTTAGAAATTGTAGGCACGATCGAGATAGGCCTGTGACTGTCGACATCACACTTGTCTCCCTTTCCCTTATATACTGGGCATACTCTGGTATTTTTCAAAACTTCAGGATAAACACCTGTATCAAACATCATGTTGATAAGCACAACCATCACCTCAGATATCACTGGCCAAACAGACAAAATAAGATTTACTGACATGTCATACGTATCAACTGTTGTCCGTGTCTTCAACATGGACTGTAAAGCTTTATCTAAAATATCCTGTGTTATGGTCGGCGTATCGAATGACGGCACATTTAAATCACCAATGTGTCTTCGCAGGTATTGTGTTGATAACGAGGTATTGCCGTCCAATTTATACTTGGCTGCAACACTTAAAAAATGAGAATTAAATACATTAGGCACCTCACAGCATTTTATTTCCATTCGCGTTGTGGGGTCCTTAAGACAAATATTTGAAGAACTAGTTTTTGTACCTATTTCCTCATTCACAATTCTCCATATTTCCCTTGACGAATTCTCACATTTACTAAGCCTATTTTGAATGTGAGTTTGTCGAGCACGCAACGTCGCATCCTTAATCAATTCAGAGTAATGTGATATACACTCAGATATTATAGTATTATTTGGGTACTGTCGTCGAAATTCATGTAAATCACGGTGTTTGCGAAGATATTCCGACAGTTCATCAGTCAACCACGGGACGTTGGATTTTTTATTGTTTAATTTTAACTTTTTTATAGGGAAATGGATATCTATGTAGTATGTCAATATATTAAATAATTTGCAAAATTTAGTATTAATATCAAGGGTCATGTCATAAATAAAATTGAAATTATAATTACATATGTCCCGATAGAATAAATTAATTGAATCATCTGTAAATAATCTGCGTTCTACAGAGTCACTTTTCCCATTTTTATTACCATCATGCTCAATAGCAAACTCATACCGCTGTGCGTTGTGATCGCTTATAGCAGTATCCACAGGTGAAACAGTGAGGCGGTCGCGAGCATGGTTCGCTATCCCGCAGTCGATGCACGACGCAGAGTCTGCGGTCACGCGAGTGGGAAAAGTAACTGTGTTCACGCACCCGTAGCTGCCCAGTACGTCGTCTACCCGCTGCCTCAAAATATTAACACACAAATAATCAACATTTTGGTCGCCGATGATGAGAAACCTTTTGTTTTCTAAACTCATTCATTTGACGCTGCTATGCTATTTTGAAAATTCACCATAATCAGCTACTGCGACATTAACTTAGGAAAAAGTACCAAAAAAAAAAAAACTATTTAGTCCGTAAGTAAGATTATAATAAAATATTACACATTTTTTAGGGTTCCGTAGCCAAAATAGCAAAAGCGGAACCCTCTTAGTTGCGCCATGTCTGTCTGTCTGTCTGTCTGTCCGTTCGCGGCTTTGCTCAGAGACTATCAATGCTAGAAAGCTGTAATTTTGCACGAATATATATGTAAACTATGTTGACAAAACAGTGTAATAAAAAATTAAAAAAAAAAATTTTTTTTAGTACCTCCCATAGACGTAAAGTGGGGTTGTTTTTTTTTTTCTCATCCAACCTTGTAGTGTGGGGTATCGTTGGATAGGTTTTTTAAAATCATTAGGGGGTTGCTAAAACAATTTTTCCATTCAGTGATTCATTTGCAAAATATTAAACTTTAAAGCGCAAATTTTCATTAAAATCGTGCGTCCCCCCCTCTAAAATCTAAACCGGTGGGTAGAAAAAATTAAAAAAATTCGGGACGATAGTAAGTATATCAAACTTGCAAGGAAAACTATAACGGTTAAGTTTTCTTGAGAATTATTAGTAGTTTAAGAATAAATTGGAGCCTAAGGTATAAATATACCTAAACCGTCCGTCTGTCATAGCCAATTTGATCTGAAACTACTAGACCGATTGAATTCAAATTTAGTTCACCTATGTAAATTGATGACCCAAACACGAACGTGTAAAGTAAATTAATTAATTTTAAACACGGGGGCCAGTTTGGGGGGATGGGGGGGATAAATTAGAAAAAAAAAATGTAGAAACTATATCATGTGACATATCAAATGAAAGGGTACATTATGAAAATCTCAAATATATATTTTTCATTATTTTAAATTAATCCGTTTTGAAGTTATTTAAGAAAATAGGTGAAAATTAACCATTTCCCCGCCCCTATCTCCTAAAAGCCCAGTAGGGCCTACATTTTTTTTTTAAATACAGAAAATAGGTCCATACCTATAGCTTATAGGAAAACATATGAGAATCTAATGGTATTTAAAGTAACACCATTTAACCAGTATGAACATTTATATTTCGCTGAATGGCCAAATGAACTAAATTAAAAAAATAGCATAGCAATGGTAAATGAAAGATTTTAGAAATTAATTATACCTTTTTATAAAGAAAATATTCTATTGTTTACTTCTGTCATACATATCTTGGCGGTAAAATGTGAAGTATTTGAGAAAACTAACCTTTTAGCCGAAAAAATAGATTAATTATAAAAAAAGTTAGTATTTGAAGAAAAAGTTAGTATTTGGTATCATATTGCGCTGGAACTATAAGTGATATCGCTTTTAAATTTATGAAAGGTTTATAGTAAATTTATCAAGGATTATTTCGTTCCTACACACTTTTTATGTATCGTGTACGGTTTTCTTTTATAATGGAAAATACCGCGGTCCGGGACATATTCGAGGGCGCGGGGGGGTGACGCTCCCCCCGGAGGGGGGGGGAGAGTGGGTAAAATTTATTTTTTCTCTATAACCTACATATCCTGATAGATAAACCTCTTGCTTTAATTTTGCCAAATTTTGATCTAATTGTACTGAACTATCAACATTCACTTTAGATTCGTCGAGCGCGCTGGACGCTCTCACCGGGGTGTTGGAATTGCCTTTTTGAGGAATATTACTTAGGCAGACTTGACAGAACCACTCGGCTTTTAACTTATCCAATGCTTTGCGGTTCACGGGTACATTTATATTCACACAACATAGTGATACGCACATTCGCATTTAGTGCATTGCAAAGACTGAGCGGCATTAGCAGATTTACAACACGCTGCGCAGGTTTTACGTTTTACTCATTGTTATAACAGTGCGGCGAAGCTAAGTTAATACTTAATTACCGCTGATCGACACCTGCTAGCTATCTGAGATGTAAGTATGAGTCACCTCAGCGCGGCGCATAAGCCGATCGGGCGAACGCCGCAAGTTAGCAATCGGTGTTTCTCGGTAATATCCGTAGTAAATCGACTTCACAGCAGAGATGTAGTTATCGGCGCACTCGTTTACCCGAGGTGAGGAGGGGCCGTTACCGCGGATCACTAATTGATTTTGTCATTAAAAACAGCACAACACTGCACACAATTTTGCCACTTAGCACCAGCCAAATATGTATATGGTATATGTTGTAACGTTGTGTTTTCTTCCATGACTCGAACTGCCCGAGATTCGATTAATCTGGCAATTATTTCAATATATTTTTTCCAGCTGGTAACTGGAAGAAGGATTGTGTTGACGGGGTCATCTCTGATTGGAGCATTTAAGTAAACAATTTTGTAGGGATGTCAGTTCAGGGATTTTTATCATATTTCAGGGGAAATAGAAGTGAATCCAAATATAGGTGAATAACATTTATTTAATTTACAATCAGTAAGATTTGATACAGAATCGAAGGCTAATAACATCTAGTCATAATTTGGCATAGTAAATGTTTTCCCCACAATTGGTGGGATTCGGGGGAATTTCTTAGGGGCTTTTCATAGTCCAAGCGATGTTCATACAGACTTTGAGTAGGGCTGTACTGGAGCCTCCATTCCTCTTGACTTAGGCCTCCATCATGCGTGAGAGCTAGATCATTTTCCATCGAAGAAGAGACGAGGGTGACAGCCCCCATTCTGAATTTTAATGGCCTCTATGGCACAAACGCAGTCCATTTAAATTTTATTTTTGTGCAGCAAGTGAATTGTAAGTAAATTTGGTTACTGAAATATTGGTTAGATTCAGTGTAGTTCATGCGGCATTATTCTCATCCATGTGGTTAATTTCAGCACATGATTCCTTGCATGCGGCTGAGGGTGGGAAGACCAGCGTCGAGTTAATCCTGGGCTTCAGTTGATTTACTCCGGTAAGAATCATCCAGATCACTTAACCTCTTTGCCACATGCTTTTGCCTTTTTGCAAGTATCTAATCGAAGCAATGTCTTCTTCCTTCCAGCCGGTTAGGGTTTTTTTTCATTTAATATTTTCATTTAATATTTTCATTTAATATTTTCGTTTAATATTTTCATTTAATATCTTCATTTAATTTTTTAGTTTATTCTTCAATTTATTAGTTATCATTTAGACTTTTGAGAATTTTCTAAATTAGTTTTGTGGCATGATGATGCATATTATTTGGGTTTAGACCTTATATTTTTGCACCGCCAGTTGAGAGCTTAAGGTTTAGATAAACTCCAATTTCCGGGCTAGTTATTCATTTCTGTGTTTTGAGAACTAGCCATTTTTCTGTTGCATCATTGCCTTGGTTGTGCCTTCTGCACCTAGATTTTGCCACGTCTTTTCTTCCGTTGCTGAGACCAGAAGACTGTTCTGCATCCTGTGAGACCCGTGCGGCCAGCACCAGGGTCAGCGCATAGAGACGACGCCCCAGAGCATCGCGCTTGTCTCACACTGTGGTCATCCTTCGGCTGCCGGACTGGTGTCATAGAGAGGTAGCTTCTGGCCAGGTCTGTAAAACATTTATGTATGATAATTAGGAAATTTATGATTTAAATTCAGTAGGTGAAAATTGAAATTGATGGCAATTTTTGATTTCCTTAGGGACTAACACCATTAGGCTTAAATAAATTGTGAAACTAGAATATAAGAACCGCCTTCTGCATCACACCCGCTTGCGGCTGAGCTAAAACTATTTTTGTAAATTGTCTGGTAATCTACTACAAGTGGTTTCACATATTTATATAACTTTACGCTGTATAGAGTCGAAAGAGCAATAAAGATTGTGTTTACATACTAACATTTTTAATTTATATCCTTTAGATAGAGCCCTAATTATTCAGAGCACGCCTCCAGACAATGTTCATGTATTTTCAGTGTAGCAACAGCTACTTTCAGTTCTATTCAGACATTCCGCATTGCCCCTTGGCTGTAACCCTGTCCGGGCTTATTTTCCGTACGGCACAAGGTGGCAATGTACATTGTTATTAGGTAAGAAAGGAGGGTAATCCAAAATAAGGATTTGTGTGATCTGTCAGAAGAATATAGTTGCACTAGCTTCTGCCCGCGGCTTCGCTCGCGTTAAATTTGGGGTAATACAGATTTACTTTGTACGATCTTTATTTTCGTTTTTAATTGATTTTTCAGAGGGTTGTATAAAAAGACAAAAAAATCCTACTTAGTGCACTTCTATGATCCTTTATCCACTTACTTACATGTAAATGAAAAACGTAATATGTACCTACAAAATTTGAGGGTTGGCCTCGATTTCCCTGTGATCCCGTCATCAGATCCTGATTTGGTGACAATGGGACCACCTCGGGAGTATACTCTTTCGAATAAAAAAATAATTCTTAAAAAAACAACCCGTTTTTTCCCGTTCCCGTAACAATTTTCGGGAAATTCTCTCTTAGAGCTCCCCAACTCTCCCTAAGGAACCCACTTGCCAAATTTCAACTTTCTACGACCAGTAAAACGAAAAATCCCGTTTTTCCCGTTCCCGTGGGAATTTTTTAAAGTCCTCTCTCAATACTACTCTACACTCCCCAAGCAATCTACATGTCGATTTTCAGCTTTCTGCGTCCCATAAAACGAAAAATCCCGTTTTTTCCCTTTCCCGTGGGAGTTTCGGAAAATCATCTCTTTAATACTCCCTACACTTCACAAGCAACCTACATGCCAAATTTCAGCTTTCTACGACCAGTAAAACGAAAAATCCTGGTTTTTCCCGTTCACGTCAGAATTTAGGAAAATCCTTTTGTAGGGCTCCCCTACACCCCCCAGGGAACCTAAATGCTAAATTTCAGTTTTCTACGACCAGTCAAACGAAAAATCCATCCCGTTGAACTGAATATAAATCCAGTTTTTTCCGTATCCCGTTGGAATTTCCAAAAATTCTTAAAATTGTTTTTTCACTATAATAATCACCAACTTTTATGCCAAATTTGAAGAGTCTAGTAATTATTGTTCATGGAATTCTGTTGAACTGAATATATAAATCCCGTTTTTTCCTTATCCCGCGAGAATTTCCAAAAATCCTAAAATTAACATTTTAATTAATGTAATACCTACTTGTGTATCAAATTAGAAGAGTCTTGTTATTATTGTTACTGAGATAGGACCATTCGGAATCGAATATATAAGTCCCGATTATTCCCGTTCCCGTGGGAATTTCCAAAAATCCTTCCTTAGTGGATGCCTACATTGTATAAGGTATTTATGTGCAAAATTTCAAGGCTCTAGGTCCAGTGGTTTGGGCTGTGCGTTGATATATCAGTCAGTCAGTCAGTCAGTCAGGACTTTGAATTTTATATATATAGAAGAAGAAGAAGATGATTAGCTTGGAGTTTTTATTTAAATCATTCCAAAATACACCACAAGTGGCGACGAGGTCTAAAAAACCCTAATAGTGACAGTTGTGATAAAAAAAAGAAAAAAAAAAAAAACAAGAATGGTAAGTGGATTATTTGGCGGCACGTTACATTTCGATCACCGGTGTAATGACTGGAGCATGTTCAAAGTCCAGCTGACGCAATACTGCATCGCCAACGGCATCACAGATGAAGAAGACAAGACGGGCAGCATGAAACGAGCTATTCTATTAACTTCATTAGCTGAAGAAACGTTTGTTATTGTTACGAATTTAGTGTACCCCGAGCAAGTGGACTCTGTGCTATACAAAGATTTATTGCAACATTTAGATAGCCATTTTGCGGGGAAGAGGTGTGTGTTCGCAGAGCGATGTCATTTTTATAAAGCGGTACAAATGACTGGTGAAAGCCTCTCGGACTGGGCAGCCCGTGTTCGGAAGCTGGCACAACACTATAATTTCAAGGCAGAGTTACAAACGGTAGTACGGGATCGCTTCGTTCTCGGATTAGAGAATGAAAAAGAACGGGAGCGATTATTTGCAGAGGATGAGTCTAAGCTAACATTCAATAAGGCATTAGAACTGGCTCAATCTGTACGATGCGCCAGAACCGCGGCGAAACGCAGCGAGGCAGAGGGCGCAGGCAACTCGACGGCGAATGAATTATTCGTAATTAGATCGAGTAACACGGCGGCGCTTAACTCGGCAGCAACCCAAAGAAACGCGCGCGGCGAGATAAAACCTGCATGTGAAGTGTGCGGTTATAACAATCACGTTAAAGAAAACTGTCGGTTTATTAAGTACAAGTGTAAGAAATGTGGTCAAAAAGGTCATTTAAACAAGATGTGTCCAAAGAAAAATTCTACGGTGAAACAAAATAACTTCTTGGCATCGGATGTATCATGTGAGCTGGAAGGTAATATTGTTTGTTTTAATATAAAAAAATGGACATCAATTGCCATGGCTAGAAAAAATTACTCTGGGCGAAAAAAGCATCAGCTGTGAAATAGACAGCGGGAGCTGTATTTCTGCCATGGCCGAATGTTTTTTTAATAGGGAATTTAGAAATATTAAATTAATATCCACAAATAATTCGTTACGTACTTACGATGGTGGCGTGATTAAACCAATCGGTTATTTTCCTTTATTGGTCACGTTTAGGGGCAAAACGGAGATGGTTAATTTTTATGTTATCAAATTTAAAGGACAGAACCCTCCGGTTCCAATTTTAGGCAGAGATTTTATGACAAAATTCAATTTGTCTTTCTGTAGTTTACATCATATTAACGTGGCGCAAGACAAAGAAATACTGGATTTAAAATGTAAATACTCAAAAGTATTTTCAGATGAGTTGGGCAAATTAAATAAATTTAAGGTGAATTTAACCCTAAAACCAGATGCTAAGCCATTTTACTTTAAACCTCGACCAGTGGCACTTGCTTTGAAACCTAAAGTCGACGAAGCGTTAGATAAGTTAGTAGCAATAGGTGTTCTTAAACCAGTAGATCATTCAGAGTTTGCCACGCCGATAATGCCTATCTTAAAACCAGACGGCACCGTGCGAATTTGCGGTGATTATTCCGTCACTCTATATAAAGTGTTGGTATGTGACCAGTATCCACTACCCAGGATTCAGGAATTGTTTGCTAATTTACATGGGGGCCAAGAATTCAGCAAAATAGATTTGTCTATGGCTTATTGGCAATTGGAGTTGGACGAGGAGTCACAGGTCCATACGTGTATTAACACACATCGCGGTCTGTTTAAATTTACTCGGCTGGTCCTGGGTCTCACGTCAGCACCGGCCATTTTTCAAAAGACCATGGAACGGTTACTCGTAGGTATAGAGGGCGTTTGTATATTTTTAGATGATTTACTAATAACCGCACCAGACAGAGCTACACATTTAAAACGATTAGAAACGGTTCTTAAAAAGTTACAGGATGCAGGATTGACGGTTAAGAAGGAAAAATGTTTATTTTCCCAAAAGTCTGTCGAATATCTAGGGCATATAATAGATAAGGATGGCCTACATACGTCTCCTAGTAAAATTTTAGCACTAAAAAATGCAAAACCACCTGCCAACGTAACGGAACTTGAATCTTTTTTAGGCTTAGCAAAGTACTATAGAGCTTTTGTACCGAAAATGTCTAGCGTGTTAAGTCCATTACATAAATTATTAAAAGACGGATGCCGGTGGGAGTGGGGAGAACAGGAACAGAACGCGTTTGAGGTTATAAAAAAGGAGTTAGCATCAGACAGGGTTTTGGCACATTATAATCCACACTTCAAAACAATTTTGACAGTGGATGCGGGTCCAGGTCTCGGTGCGATTTTGTCACAGGTACAGGCCGACCGCAGTGAAAGGGTTATTGCTTACGCATCGCGCTCGTTAAGTAAAAGTGAACAAAGTTATTCACAAATTCACAAAGAAGCAACAGCTATAATATTTGGAATTAAGAAATTCCATCAATATTTGTATGGCCGTTCAACACCTTTCATTCTACGTACAGATCATAAACCGTTGCTATCAATATTTGGGAATAAAAAAGGTATTCCCGAAATGGCAGCAAACCGGTTGCAGCGATATGCTTTGTTTTTGTCTGCCTACAATTATCAAATTGAGTACGTACGCAGTGCGGATAACACAGCGGATTACCTATCGCGCGCGCTCGACTGCCGAGTCGACGATCGCGCGGAACGTAGTAGCAACGTCGTCGCTGCCTGCGAGCCCGGTAGCTATATGCATTTTATTATGAACACGGACGATGTTTTACCTATTTCTATAGATATGGTTCGCGAACACACGGCGCGTGACAATACCTTAAGCCCGCTCTACACTCGCGCCGCGAACGCCCGCGAAAGTGCGAAACGCGAGAGTAGATGTTGTTCACGCCTTCGCGCTCGCGGTTCGCGGCGTTTCCCGTCCGGTGGCGGTTTTTTGGCCCGCGACAAAGGGTACGCGGCGCGCGAATGCGAACGCAGCTACACTCGCTGTTTTATCGCAGTAGCGTACAAGACATTGTGGGGGATGGATGTGGAAGTTGCGAACAACACTGCGAAGCTTCGTGAGTGTGGAGGGACACAGTTGTGGGCGAACCGCTGCGTAAATTCACGCCGCCGATTCACGGAGCGACTTCGCGGCGCGAGTGTAGAGCGGGCTTTAAGACAAGTAATGCACTTTGTAAATAAAGGGTGGCCACGAAAAATTACCGATTTAACGTTAGCACCATATTTCAATTGTAGACTACAGTTAAGTTGTGAAAATGAATGTGTTATGCGGGCCCATAAGGTTATTATTCCTTTAACTCTGAGGGAAAAACTTTTAGACGAATTACATTCATCTCACTTCGGGATAATAAAATCAAAAAACGAGGCTCGTTCGCGGTTTTGGTGGCCCGGTATAGATAAGGACATTGAGAAAAAAAATGGTAGCTGTGAAATATGTTTTAAGTTTAAACCGGCACCTCCCCGCGCACCGCTGGCTTCATGGCCCTGCCCGGCAAGTGCCTGGGAAAGGGTACACTTAGACATGTTATTAATCAATGGTTACAATTACTTAGTTATAATCGATGCTTACTCCAAATGGCTAGAGTGCTTTTGTTTATTTAATTCTACCGGAACTGAAGAAATTTTAAAAAGAATTAGTGAGGTAGTGGGTCGGTTTGGGTTGATGAAAACTTTAGTTTCCGACAATGCATCCGTTTTTACATCAGAGTTGTTTGCAAGGTTCTGTTCTAGAAACGGTATTAAACATTTAACCATAGCCCCATACCATCCTGCGTCAAACGGGCAAGCGGAAAACTCAGTGCGTACTATTAAGAAAGCAATTAAAGCCTTTGCAGCGGAATGCTCATCTCATTTTTTGCTGTCGTTGCGGTTAAATAAATTATTGTTAGACTACAGAAATACAGCTCACTGCACCACAGGGTTTCCCCCGACACAACTGATGCTGGGTCGGTCAGTTCGGTCGCGACTTGATTTAATGTGTCCAACTAATACTGAACTGCCCAGTTCTGTGATACATGACGTGGCCAAGAAAAACATTGTTGATCAACAGATCTCACAGACTAAATATTACGGTGGAAAAAGAAACATTACATTTAAAATAGGTGATAAGGTCCTTGTAAAAAAACACTATGAAAATGGTAATAAATTTACCTGGCAACTAAGAGTAAACAAACAAAAACTCGGAAATCGCATGTTTATGGTATATATTTCTTCAATGGAATGCTTAACGAAGAAACACATAGATCAAATTTGGATTTACAATGGAAGAGAAGAAGCATTCCATTGGGAAGATCAGGCTCATGATTTAGCCGGAAATTATGATTTTGTAACAGTGGGTGATGACAACGCATCGGGTGTTGACACGGAGTTGGAAGTGTCTCGGCAACAAGATGCACCCGAAAACAGTGACGGATCGGAGTATGTTCCTAGTGAAGGGGAACTAGATTCGTCGGACTACGATCTTCCGGAACAATCACCTATTCGTTCTAATATTGTATTACGTCCACGTAACAGAAATAGATAAATTAAGTGTATGTAATAGATAAGATACGATACGTACCCAGTAAGGGTGTAGATACCTAATTGTATTATTGTATTAACAGCACCTAGTATTTAAGGGGGGAGGTATATGGTATATGTACATTGTTATTAGGTAAGAAAGGAGGGTAATCCAAAATAAGGATTTGTGTGATCTGTCAGAAGAATATAGTTGCATGATTAGCTTGGAGTTTTTATTTAAATCATTCCAAAATACACCACAATGTACCAAAATACTGTACACAATTTATTGTAATTTGCTGAACGACGGATATAACGTCTAGCCAGTACAAGAATTCGATTCGCACTCAAAAAATAATGAATGGAATTTTTCCAACTTTTAACATTCTAATTATGAACAATCATAAATCTTCACAAGGCAATCTAGCTCAGGATAAAGAAACCAGGTTGTGAATCTGTCGACCCTAGTGGTCCTCGCCGGCCCCCTCATAACCAATCTTGCTTTTCGCTTGGCGACTAAGAAATGTGATTGCCGAACTGCCTCTCCCCAAACCAGATTACGTTAATAGCTAGGAGTCATAACCATCCATTAATCAGAAATCAAGTCTGAAATTTCCACTCAAAATAATGAATATTATAAATTTGGAGAGTGTGTAGTGTATAGGCATAGCCTAGCATTGCTTCAGCCTGTTGGCTGCGTGTGTAGTATGGTGTTCCAGTTGCCAGCATTAACGCCGAATGTCAATCTGACCTGCCACACACTTGACCAAAACATATTATTTTGGTATCAATCCAAAATGAGCACTGACAAGAAACAAAAACGAAACAAAATTCGCACCCCCAACCGAATAAAGCAGTAATATGAAATGTCTTAGTTTACAGGAAAAATAAAAAAAGGAAAATCGCTCGTATTGCTTAAGTTTTTGATGAAATATTTAGTGTTTTGATGAAAGGCTACGCAGAAATAAATAAGCTATTATATGGTTTTGACAGATTAAAATAACAATGCATAAAACTTTAAAAATAAAATAAAATATACATTACATTTATATTCACATGCGCATTTATGAGTCATTTTTTTTAAACTGTTTATACGCCTTTATTCGGCTAAACATGCTGGTAAAACAATTTTGTAACAAACACACACATACATTCTTAAGCAGTATTTGTGCCATAATTAAGCGTCGTATTATACGTTTACGTCTTTATTCGTGCACTTTTAACTAGTTATTATTTTAGTATTTTAATATTACTGCTTTATTAACTCAGTGACAATATCACGAAAATAAGTGTAAAAACTCTGTAAAAATGATTTCACAGGGGATCATCGGGATAAAACAAAGGATATAGTAATCAAACGTTGATTATATTAATGAAATAATAAGGAACAATCACTTTCATTATGAATATACCCAATAATAGAACGTAATCATGATAATTTCTTAAATATTATCTGGACGTCAGCGAAAAACCAACAAAATCAGCAAAAACAGATAAATTAGTATTTATTGTACATGGAATGAGCTTCATCATCATCCCAGCCTATATACGTCCCACTGCTGGGCACAGGCCTCCTCTCAGAATGAGAGGGCTTGGGCCATAGTTCCCACGCGGGCCCAGTGCGGATTGGGAACTTCATGGAATGAGCTTAAATTAATCGAAATACGTATTTTGATTTCCAATAAATAAGTGTACAGATATTTTTTCAACAACTAATCAAATTATTGGACATTTAATAAAACATAAATAAGAAACATTGGCAATAAAATTTCACTGTAGAAAATATTAACATAATTATATTTTTTCAAGTTGTAACATTTTTTATTTGTACTAAAGTATATATTCGAACTTATAAACTGTATTCTCTCACTTCTAGAAAAATATTTCTTGTATAATCAACACAGAACAACTATGATAATCTAGTTAGTTATTTAAAATTAGTTTTTAAGTTCAGATTGATCCTTACATACTTAAACTTTTAAATGTGTACATATTGTAGCTACATAATAATGCACTGATTAACACGTTATTTTTATTTAAATCAACAAAGGATTTCTTAATATTATTAATCCTACTAATAATTATAAATAAGAAAGTTTGTGAGTGAGTGAGTGAGTATGTTTGTTACTCTTTCACGCTGAAACTGCTGGACGGATTTAAATAAAATTTGGTATGTAGCTATTTGGATATCTAGAATAAAACATAAGATACTTTTTATTCCGATATTCCCATTGGATAGGGATAAAATCTCGAAACAAAAGCGGCTGGGCTTAGAGTTATGAAATTTGACGTGATTGTTTTTATTATTAATTTAAAGTCAATGAAACCATGATTTGACTTTCGGAAATTCCCACGAGAATTTTTTAAATCCTTAAATTTGAATTCAGCTACTGTACCTAATGATTTATGAGTGAAGTCGCGGGTAAACACTAGTATCAGAAATATAAAAATTTGTGAGTGAGTGAGTGAGTATGTCTGTTACTTCTTCACGCTGAAACGACTAGACAGATTTGGATGAAATTTAGTGAAAAGTTAGTCTATAACCTGGATTAACATAGAATACTTTTGTCTCAATATTCTAACGGGATAGGGATAAAATCTTGAAATAACAACCGCTAAGCTTAGAGTCATCAAATTTGGTATGTAGGTAGCTGGACTTCTGGAATAACACATAGGCTATTTTTCATCCCGATATTCTTACGGGATAGGGATAAAATCTTGAAATTTTTACCGCTGGGTTTAGAGTCTTGAAATTTTGGACATTTGTTTCTATATCAACTTCAATGAAAACCACGATATAGGTAAATTTTGGGATTTCCCAGTGGAATTTTGTAAAATCCTGAAACTTTAATTGCAACTACAGATCGAATAGTTTAGCAGTGGGACGTACTCGTATATATGCTGGGATGATGATGATGATGAGTGAGTATGGATTATAATAAATGTAGGTGCCGCTGATGAATGAATGTTTACGGAGGTACCTACTTTTGGTATGGTAGTTTCGTCATTGTCAGTTGAAACTAAACCTTATGGACCAGTTATAACCTACATAACTTGTTTTTCATTATTTCTAATTTTTAATGATTACCACTCGCAATAACAGAAGTCATGTTCACTATTAGGTATGCTTTATGTTTTAGTCTGTAGTGCACTTTGAAAAGTCAGATCAGCTACATAGCACTTGTAACTGTCAAAAGCTCAAAACTATACTGTAATGTAAAGAGTTCAAAATCCTAAGATATACTGTATCTATAAGTATATCAACACAGGTGAAGTTTAATAAAACCTAGTACCTACTTAATAAACTGCAACATTACGTTAGGTACTTACAAGCATTCTGATCGTCGATTATGTTCAACATTCGTCAGCATTGCGAATTCCGTAAGTTTTTGTTGCAAAGAAGACATGTTTTCAAAATATTATATTCACTTATTACACTCAACACTGTCATCTGCACTTTTCCCGATGACTGATAAAAACGGGATTCCCCGCTGGAGGACGAACAGGCCTTACAAGCAAGCTTGCAAAACTAAATCGTTGGATATATAGTGAGAAGTACAATGACATAATGAACAAATACGTCCATAATTATTTAATAAAGTTTTGCAAATATCATTACAACATAGAAACAGTCACAAACCAGACAATAAAAGTACATTACATTAAAAACAGAAATCTATTGAACTTGTATAAATTCTGTACGTCTAGAGTCAAAGATTTGTTCAGTAAGAATAACGACGTAAAAAGTTGTACAATTCTACGTGTTCCTACTTTTTGGGCGAATAAAAATGTTTTAATTTTTAACGTCCTTATTCAGGTAACTTTTTCTATATCGAGGCCGCGTAATATATTGTAATGGTTTTGTTCTCCGACGTACACTAATTTTAATTTCGGAGGTATAAACACGTGTGTGTAAATATCTCCGTGAATGTACGTCTGAGGAGTACGAAAAAAATTGACGTGATAGATGTTAATGTGCGGAATTCAAAAATGTAATAAAATTAAAAGTCGGGTAAAAAGTTTTACCGCTTTATTCGGTTGGGGGTGCGAATTAACCTTTGGTTAGTGTTAATTCTGCTTTTACCAAAATTAACCTTGGGTATAGTATTAATCTTGTTGCAGATAATATCGTTCATTGTTTCACTAAAGAATACAAAATTAACCTTTGTTTAGTATTAATTTCGTAATAATTTTATTTGATACAAAATTAACCTTTGTTTAGTATTAATTTCGTAATAATTTTATTTGATACAAAATTAACCTTTGTTTAGTATTAATTTTGTAATAATTTTATTTGTTGTTGTTTTATTTTTAACTTTTATTGCTGTTGTGGCATTTCTTTTTAATTTATAGTAAGTAGTCACATTTTGAACTGATATGCGTTCTTTACAAGTGCATGTTGCCCTAGCATCATCCGCACGGAAACACCATTTAATGTGTGCTGTTCAGAGGTTAAAATGCCAATAAACCGTCTTCATTTCTATGAAATGTGGTATCATTAAAGCTCTTGTAAACAAATTCACTACTTCATTATACATACATCCCAAGTGTGTGTGTGTGTCAATGTCGTAGTCAAAGTCAAATATTTTTGTCATCATTAATTTAGTATTGTCAAGAATGTAGAAAAATATTCCTCACTCTAATTATCTCACAATTATTGATTGAACAAAATGCATCCTTCCTCATTCTCTTTTCCATACCTGCTTTAAATAATACAACAGATAAATAAATAGATCACGTTTGAAATGTTAGACGTACAACTAATATAAAAAAGTAACGTTTTCAATAATTAAGCAAGTCTTTTCCTTCTAGTTAAAACAAAACTACTTGAAAATAGTTACAAACACAGAGCTATACATAATTTTATTAATAACTTGCGTTTAAATGTTATGTTAAAACAATACTCAAATACCCAAATCAAATGTTTTTTAAAATTAAACTCGCACTAAAAGGCAAATGATTGCTATCAAGACCCAAGTCCCAAACGTAACTCATTCCATCATTATTTTATTTCCTAGAAGAATAAAACTATATCAAAGGTTAACTGGAAGAAACCCCTCCGAGGGATAAACTCGCTCCTGCACAGCTCATTTTCCAATTACCAGATGTAAAAAAAAATGATCAAACTAAATAATGTAAAGTCTTAAAAACGAGTAAGTAAAAATACCAACTGAATTTCACCAAGGACATTACTTGAGCATAGTAATAACTATCAACTTGAGCCACATGTGAACACCAAAAAAAAAAAAATTCAAGTCTATCCAACTAATAAGAGCTGGTCAAAATCAAATTCCAAGAATGGACCCATGCTAACTACGCAAGTTAGCTAAAACTTTCGAAAAGACAGTGTAAAGCGGCCATCATGTGAATCGGTTGCGATTATTAGACGTATCAAAATTTAAATTTTATTTAATTATACATTGTTAGAAATGAAAGTATTTTAAGAAAAAAAAAATTGTAACAGTCGTAAAGATATCGTCGTTCCTAAACTTCATTTTAGGGTTCCGTATTCTATGAGTGACGAACGAACAAACAAACGAACCATTATTATCACTATGCACTTTATCTGTCACAAGATGTATATCGAGATCCGCATCAAACCGACAACTGACATTTAGTTCAATTTTTATCTAGAACTACCTCTAAAATAACAAAAGCAAATTCAAATCAAAAACCAAGTCTACATAAGAAACGTATTATTTTTTGCTTTCGTTGTAGCGCTCAAATATGCCAATTCCAACAAAATAAATATACTGCATATCAACAAATAACAAAAACCAATCAAGCGCGAGTCAGTATTCAGAAAAACTAAACCTATTCATTTATATGTTTAGAGAAGTACGAAACTCTCGGCGCGCGAGCCCAACCGCACCTAGCAGTATTTAATATATTTTTTATAAAGTGAACGGTTTCAGCGAAAATAACTGTGACACTTAGTGTTAATATGTAAGGTGGAATAAATCTATTTTTATGGATAAGCTAGCCTTTGCTCTCATTTCTGTGTATTTGTATTTCTTTTTATTATTTTTTCATGTGCAATAAAGAGTTTTCATACATACATACCATTATTTCAAAAAATTTAAAATCATTGGACCCATTACATTTTACAACAATAAAATATTTAAGCATAACATAATATTTTAGCATAACTTGATCATCCAGTAGAACAGGCTGGCTTTCGTCCCGGATTTTCCACCACGGACCACCTTCATACCCTAAACCAAGTAATGGAGAAGGCGAATGAGTTCAATGGCCCTCTGTATCTTGCGTTCGTAGATTACTCAAAAGCATTTGACAGCTTAACACACTCTGCAATTGTCACATCTCTACGTAACCAAGATATAGAGCCCATATATATAAACCTCATACAAACCATTTACAACAGCAGCACAGCAGACATCAAGCTTCAGTCCTCAGGTCAGTCCTTTCCGATAGAAAAAGGCGTTAAACAGGGCGACCCGTTATCTCCCAAGCTGTTCACCGGTGCCCTCGAAGAAATTTTCAGGAGCTTAGCGGTCTCTTGGCAAGACAGAGGCATAGTGGTTGGCAACAGGAGACTAACCAATCTCCGGTTCGCTGACGATATTGTTCTTTTTTCCAAAACAGCCCAGGAATTAGAATTGATGCTGCAAGAACTCAGTACGGCAAGCCTTAAGGTTGGACTAGCGATGAATAGATCAAAAACCCAACTGATGACCAATAGCACGAAAAATAGGGTCTCGGTAGATGGGCAGGTAGTACAATATGTAGACGAGTATATTTATTTGGGCCAAGTAGTCTCTTTCAGCAACCGACAAGACAAAGAAGTTGAAAGGCGCGTCGGAAACGCTTGGAAGAGCTACTGGTCCATGAAAGAACTTATGAAGGGAAACCTTCCCATATCGCTCAAGCGAAAACTCGTCGACATGTGTATCCTGCCCGTCCTAACCTATGGTGCACAAACATGGTCTCTGACCGAAAACCAGAAGTCCAAGCTTAAGGTTTGACAGAGAGCGATGGAGCGCAGCATACTAGGTTTAAAACCGGCCAAGAGCATGTCGGACACGCCCAAAATAGGGTTCCGTAGCCATTACGAAAAAATTAAGTAATATTTTTCAAAGGATTTCGTATTTTATACGGAATCTTCCAAGTTTAGGTATATTTTATACCCTACGCTGCTATTTACTCATAAACTACTAATAGTTCTCAAGTAAACTTAGCCGTTATAGTTTTCCTTGGAAGTTTGATATACTGACTACCATTCTGAATTTTTTAAAATTTTTCGACCCACCGGTTTAGATTTTAGAGGGGGGGGGACACTCGATTTTTATGAAAATTTGAACTTTAAAGTCGAATATTTCGCAAACAAATCACTGAATCGAAAAATCGTTTTAGCAAACCCCTAATGGTTTTACAATACCTATCCAACGATACCCCACACCATAGGGTTGGATGAGAAAAAAAAATTTGCCCCCACTTTACGTCTATGGGAGGTACCCTAAAAAAATTGTTTTTGAATTTTTAATTGTACTATTTTGTCGGCATAATCTACCTATATATCCGTGCAAAATTACAGCTTTCTAGCATTGATAGTCTCTGAGCAAAGCCGCGGATGGACAGACAGACAGCCAGACAGACAGACGGACAGACAGACAGACAGACATGGCGAAACTATAAGGGTTCCGTTTTTGCCATTTTGGCTCCGGAACCCTAAAAAGGACAGATAGAATCCGAAACACTACGCTGCGCTCAAAAACACGTATAGCCGACGTTGGGAAGGAGACTGCTAAGCTGAAATGGGATTGGGCTGGACACGTCTGTCGTATGCACCCAGAGAGGTGGGCTCACGCAGTCACTTGGTGGGCACCGGAGGACGGCCACCGACGGCGAGGGAGACCAAGAAGGAGATGGCGGGACGATTTGGATGCGTATGCAAAGGACTGGCCTGACATTGCGCCGAACCGGGAGGTGTGGAGATCAAAAGGAGAGGCCTTTGCCCAGCAGTTGGACACTATTATAGGCTAGGATAATATAAAACTTGATCATAATTGTATAAAACTGAGTTAAGAGTGCGTACACTTTTAGTTACGGAACCATCTTAATATTATTGTTATGTTACTGACTGACTCAGTATTTTTAACGTTTTACCGTAACTAACAGCAAAACAGTTATTTCAAATGATTTGATACAGTTATTTCTACTTATTGAAACATTAATTGTTACTGACTGACTCAGTATTTCTAACTTTTTACCGTAACTAACAGCAAAACAGCTATTTTTAATGATTCAATACAGTTATTTCTACTCACCGAAACATTAGTTGTTACTGACTGACTCAGTATTTCTAACGTTTTACTGTAACTAACAGCAAAACAGTTATTTCAAATGATGAGATACAGTTATTTCTACTTATTGAAACATTAACCGTTACTGACTAACTCAGTATATCTAACGTTTTATGTCAATGAATAGCAAAACAGTTACTTTTAATTAGAAGATACAGTAATATCTACTTATTGAAAGTTTAACTTTTACTGACCGGCTCAGTAAGAATATTTGAATAGGAAAACTGTTACTTTTAATGATTAGATACAGTTATTTCTACGCACTGAAACATTAACCGCTACTGACTGATGTCAATGAATAGCAACAGTTACTTTTAATTATTAGATACAGTTTTTTCAACTTATTAAAACATTGACCCTTACTCACTAAGTATATGTAACGTTCTATCCTAACGCCTAGCAAAACTGTTATTTTTAATGATTAAATGCAGTTATTTCTACTCATAGGAACATTAGTAGCTACTGAGACACTCAGTTTCTTATACGTTTTTCAGTATGGCAAGACATTTACTTTCAATGATTAAACAGTTATTTCTACTTACCCAAACATTAACCCTTACTGACCGACTCAGTATCTATAACGTGTTGCAGTAAGTAATAGGGATTAGCAAAACAGTTACTTTAAATGATTATCAAGAAATATTTTTACTCATCGGCACATTGTCTGTTATTGACTCAGTGTCTCTAACGTTTTAAAACAGTTATTTCTACTCACCCAAACATTAGATGTCATTGAATAGCAAAACAGTTACGTTTAATGATTAGACAGTTATTTCAACTCATTAAAACATTAACCTTTACTGTCTCACTCAGTATCTCTAACGTTTTAAAACAGTTATTTCTACTCACCCAAACGTTAGACGCTACTGAGTTAGTTTCTCCAACGTATTTTAGTAATGAATAAAAAATTACTTAACAGTGAATTTTTATGTTTAGACAGTGATTTCTACTAATTTATTATATTTTTACTCATCGGCACATTGTCTTGTCTGACTCAGTGTTCCTAACGTTTTAAAACAGTTATTTATACTCACCCAAACGTTATATGAATAGCAAAACAGTTACGTTTAATGATTAGATAGTTATTTCAACTTATTAAAACATTAACCTTTACTGTCTAACTCAGTATCTCTAACGTGTTGCAGTAAGTAATAGGAATTAGCAAAATAGTTACTTTAAATGTTTGCCACCACATATTTTTACTAATCAACACATTGTCTTTTATTGTCTGACTCAGTGTCTCTAACGTTTTAAAACAGTTATTTCTACTCACCAAAACGTTAGATGTCATTGAATAGCAAAACAGTTACGTTTAATGATTAAACAGTTATTTCTACTCACCCAAACGTTAGATGAATAGCAAAACAGTTACGTTTAATGATTAGATAGTTATTTCAACTTATTAAAACATTAACCTTTACTGTCTAACTCAGTATCTCTAGCGTGTTGCAGTAAGTAATAGGAATTAGCAAAACAGTTACTTTAAATGTTTGGTACCACATATTTTTACTAATCAACACATTGTCTTTTATTGTCCGACTCAGTATCTCTACATTTTAAAACAGTTATTTCTACTTTCTCTAACGTTAGATGTCATTAATAGCAAAAAAGTTACTTTTAATGATTAGATAGTTATTTCCACTCATTAAAACATTAATCTTTTCTGTCTGACTCAGTATCGTTTTAAAACAATTATTTCTACTCACCCAAAGAATAGATGAATAAAAAATTACTTAATAGTAACTTTTAATGTTTGTATAGTAACTACGTATGTACGTGTGAAGTCACTTCACATGATAACTAATTAAATAACGATACGAATCACTGAAAGCGGTGTGGAGCTAGTTTGTTAGTATGAACAATTCATCTATCTAGTTAGGAAGAAAGCGCCATCTATTAAAAAAGGTTTGTATATTTAGGATGTCGATAGATGCCTAGGAGCGTACAGCGTACACCGTGTAGTTAGCCGTATGAACGCAAGATGGCGTGTTAAGTAAAATATAGCGCTAAGTAAAATAATATATGCTTGGAAATGTTCGCCAAACTGTCGCAAACATAGTACACGAAGTTCTTCCTTAAAGACTGCCACAAATTAAAAAAAATAAAAATGCAGGTTTTTTACTTTTTAAATTCACGTTTTTGATTACGGCAAATCAATTTAAACAGCCTGACGATCAAAAGAGGGCTATCTCGTATGAATTCGCCGCTAGTGGCGCTAGTGTAGCGTGAGGTAAAATCTCATAGTTTTTGGGTGAGCTACGCGGGTTTATTCATAATTAGAAAAAAATTGTGAATATTTTCGCATTACTGAAATTAATTATGACTTACTTACTGATATTACAGTTTTGTCTTTCGGAAACTTTTGTCCTCCCTTTTTTTCCGAACACAACGGGACTACGCAACTGTGGTTGCTCGATATTTTTATGGTACGGTTTTAAGGTATATTAAATATGATTTTAATCTAAACTTTGTTTTCACGCTCGTAAGAACAGAAGGGCTACTCCGAAACAGCAGCAGCAGCAGTTTGCAGGTGGTAGGACCTTGTGCAAGGTCCGCCCGGATTGCTACCACCATCTTGCTCGCTAATCCTGCCGTGAAGCAGCAGTGCTTGCACTGTTGTGTTTCGGCGTGGAGAGTAAGACAGCCGGTGAAATTACTGGCACTTGAGGCATTCCATCTTAGGCTTCTAGGTTGGCAACGCATCTGCAATACCCCTGGTGTTGCAGATGTTTATGGGCGGTGGTGATCTCTTACCACCAGGAGACCCACTTGCTGGTTTGCCTTCCAGTAGAATAAAAAAAAAAAAAAAAAAAAAACATAAAATTCGAAGTTCGTGTCGTGCAGTCCCTCTGACACTTATACTATTTAATACGAGAGCGAGAGGGATCGCACGACACGAATTTCGAGTTTCGAATTTCAAAGTAGCCCTGCAGACTTTGAATGCCACACTTAAACACCTCACGCAACAGTGGCGTCATCTAGAAAGACAAAAAACGATAGCCCTCATTCTTTCTACCTTTTTCTTTTTAAATCCTAGTCTGATTCAATTTAGTAAGAAACAGCGTCTTTAAACTTGTCTCGAACAGTGCCAATGTTTTTTTTTATTTTGCGTTCAAGCACAATTTGAGATACTGAATAAATGTGAATAAAAGAAAATGGATGAAGTATTAAAAAGCACTCAGAAGCGCTTTAAAGTGTAATTTAGTTTAACTAAGCTTCGTTGCATTTTACTTTTTTTTATTAAATTTTGGGTCCGTGAGCCAAATTAGTTAGTTTTTAGTAAATTATTATTTCTACTGTAATGGCATTACGAGTCGTGTCGTGTACATTTAAAAAAAAACAAGTATCGCGGGAAAGTATAAGGGCAACTTTTTAAAACCGTACCTGAGCATTTCATTTAATATTTTAACGATTTATTTACTCGCATTAAATATTGGAGAAAAGCACTATACATGCATGCCTCATCGGAAATGGCAATTCGTGGATTCGTATTAGACCCGGAGATGGTGAAACAAAATATTAGATCATTTGTACCAGTATGCCGGTTCTCCAGGGGACTAATTACGGAATGACAAAAAAAATGATGGTCACAGCTCTGGTACCAGCGGCCCAATCGCGTGGGCGTTAATCGAACGTGTCGGATAAATAACGATTGTCGAATGATTTGATCCACAAAAACAGGGTTCCGTAGCCATTACGAAAAAATTAAGTAATATTTTTCTAAGGATTTCATCTGGGGGCACGGCAGTGCCCCCGCCAAGTCGAGCGCGAAGCAGACACTGCCGTACCATCCTTTACTGGAACCATTTCGCTGCATTTTCATGCCCCTATTTGAGAACCTCTGGATAAGACCAGAACGCAGAAATTTTCGTCATCCAGTAAGCTATCACATACTGAAAATCCAAAATTTTAAGTCTGTAGGTCATTTAGTTCCGAAGTTAAGCGAAAGCAAAGTTTCGCACTTATGACACTCACTCACTCATGATCATCAAAATAAAAGTAGTACTTCCCATAAACTCAGAGAGAGCTGAAATTTGGTACAGAGTTAGGGTTTAATGGCCATATAAAGGGAAAACTATAAAAACTAGGATAATCGAAGAAAAAAAAAGACGGGAAAAAAATCTGTGCCAAATAAGAAAATCTAATAAAATAAATCAATAAGCCCACGTTTCTACAAAAAGAAGTGAATTCCCCCAAAAAACATTCTGTAAAAAACTAGCCAAGTCTCGACGGAGCTGCTTGTTTATCTCTAAAAAGTAATGAAATCTAGACAGAGTCGTGGCAAGACTAAGGTTCCTTAATGCGATTTCTTTATTATTATAGTTAATGTTGTGTGACTTGGCCGTTGACTTGTACCCACTAACGTATACTACGTACGTAACGTACACTAGGTACGTAATAATAATAATAAGACTTAAGACTCAACATTCTTTATACGTGAGTGGGTTACAAGTCAATGGCTAAGTCACACAACATTAACTATAATAATAAAGAAATCGCAGTTGGTACCGGACCAATCATCTAATATTTTGTGTCACCATTCTTCAGGTCTATATTTATTGAAGGACTCAGCTACGCTTCGTCCCGGCCTTGGCAATAATGTACTAAAACATACTATGATTATTCGTGGGGCCGCCAAGTATGCAAAATTGGGCTGGTGGTGGTGATGGTGAGGTATTTATTGTATGGGCCAAGTTGCCCGGAATAAATGAATTTATTTTTATTATTATTAAAAAAGCAACCTGTATAAATAGCATTTTATTCTCACCGTGTGGAAATTTCTAACAACGCTGAAATTAGTTTTTTTAGTGTCATAACCGCCTACTTGTGTACCAAATTTGAAGTCTAATAATTATAGTTATGGAGATAATGTCACCTTAAATTTAACAAATAAATCTCATTTTTATTCCCTATCCCGTGGTAATCCCCAAAAATCCTGAAATTAGTTTTTTAGTCTTATAAGTATTTAATCACCTACCTACTTGCGTGCCAAATTTGAAAATTCTAGTAACGATAAATCTAACAGCAAGAGTCGCCATAGTTGTGACGTCATCAGTTCTCATTCCACCATTTCAAAAAGCGACAACATGCATTTTGATATTCAGTGGACTACGCTGATTCCAGCGATACCACTTGTCGGTATAAGTAAATAAACCTTTTCAGTCCTACGAAAATTTCTACTCTTCAGCTTGGTTTCTTTACCTACTTTTACCTAGCAACAGTAGCCAGCAACGAAGTACTACGTCCTAGGTGCACCTAAATCAAAATGGCCGCGGCGCGGCTCCGGCTTACCTATAAACGCGGCAACAACAACGTAGCATGGCAACTTGCAACGTCGCCCGCGTTAACGTAATAAGTACATATGAATCTTGTGTTCGAGATAAATTAATTTATTATTATTACCTATATTAAACCGATCGAGTATGAATTTGATAAATTTCGCCCGCCCAAGCATTTTCCATGAGCCATAGAGGTCGAAAACGTAAAAAATATAATATCTACCTACTCGCCAGGCCTGTACAGAGCCAACACTAGTAAAACTTTGACTTCGACTCATTAATACAATAATTGACTGACACACTGACAATTCCGGTGCCGTCGTATTCCAAGTTTGTACTTACTTAGATATATATAATAGGCTGATAAATACAATATGTAGGTATATTACAAGTAAAAAAAATATATATGTAAGTACCATAGTGTTCTCATAGGTTTTCCTGTATCTAATCTATACTTATTGTCTCATACGGACATAATGGAAGTTTTAATTAAACCTCAAGCTGATCTGAACTTATTTTATTAAACAAATCAACTTTGCAAAACAGAATTGAAATATAAAAGGAAACGGACTTCTAGTAAGATAGCTTTAAGTTTTTGTATGCAGCTAATTTTGTCCACGGAATTAGAGCGAATGTACGTGGCTTCCACCGCTTCTCGTTGACGCTAGGGGGCGCTGCAGGCGATGATTCGTTGACCAATCTTGTGTCGGCACGTTCGTGTAAATAGATTTTGACATTCGTGTTGTTCGATGATTGGCAGAGCGAAGCGTAGACATGCTCCCCCCCTTGAAGCATCTGGGGTGTCTTCAAGCCTCTTCGTCAGTAGGCAAGGGACAGATACGGGTAAGTGGGCGACGAACGCAGCCTCGCATGGTATAAATGTCCGCCACTCGAGATATCCCGTCGGGCCCAGGGAAGAGACGAGAGATGCGACCCATGCGCCAGTGCATTGGGGCAGTGTTGTCCTCTTGGAGAAGGACGAGATCTCCAACTAGGCGCATCAAAATAGAAGAACCTGGACATAACTCGATAACTGTAATTTTCTTTTTGTATGATATAAAGTGTTGTTAGTTCTGGTTGAAATAAAAAAAATTAATCATTTTAGGGGTCCTCATCAATATAAAAAAAAAAACAAAAAACTAAATTTTAGGCATATTTAGGATTTTAGAAGTGCAGCGTAATAGGTAACTTTGTAAAAGTACCTCTATTACGATATGATGCTTGCATTCCAGTTAAAAAAAATCAAAATTCATCGAATTAATCAATCAGAACTATCATCAAAGAAGAAGATTCAGTAAGTTACCCGTTTTCAGACTTATCTTACCAGAATTCGTTGATAACTGTAATTTTACAATTTATTCTGAATAGTACATTATACTTGTTGACAAATTATTAAAAACTAAACAGATTTCTTTCCCTCTTTCTAAAGTTACAAAAAAGTAGTTATTTTTGGAAAACCATAATACATAACTACTTCAAAAGTGTGTAATTAATGCTGTTAACATATTATTACTACTATAAAAATGAAATTATCAAAAAAAAATCTACGGTTATTAATTAATTCATATTTTTTCTTACTTACGTATTAATTTGAACCTTATTTCTTGCACTATAAAGTCGTCATTACATTGTGCCTTGACTCGACCGAGCGTTTCGAGTGTAGTCGTCTCATAGGCATAAATAGTCAATGATTGTCAAACTTTTATATAACCACGTGGGATGCATCACGGTTCTGCTAGAGCGGAGATTTACTGAAATATTGTGTTTGCTGGATGCGATGCCTGACTGTGTCGTATAAGCGCGTTAACCTATTTAAATTTATAAGCTCTCAGTTTTTAAGGTTCCGTAGCCAAAATGGCAAAAACGGAACCCTTATAGTTTCACCATGTCTGTCTGTCTGTCAGTCTGTCTGCCTGTCTGTCCGTCCGTCCGCGGCTTTGCTCAGGGACTATAATTTTTTTTTATTCGACTGGACGGCAAACGAGCAAGTGGGTCTCCTGATGGTGAGAGATCACCACTGCCCATAGACACCTGCAACACCAGGGGGATTGCAGATGCGTTGCCAACCTAGAGGCCTAAGATGGGATACCTCAAGTTCCAGTTATTTCACCGGCTGTCTTACTCTCCACACCGAAACACAACAGTGCAAGCACTGCTGCTTCACTGCAGGATTAACGAACAAGATCAATGCTATAAAGCTGTAATTTTGCACGAATACATATGTGAACTATGATACAATCCCTACTAATATTATAAATGCGAAAGTAACTGTCTGTCTGTCTGTCTGTTACGCTTTCACGTCGAAACCACTGAACCGATTTTGTTGAAATTTGGTACATAGGTAGTTTGAACACCAAGAATGAACATACCTTTTATTCCGGTAGAGGGCGCCACCGCGCGATAACCTAGATCCGCGCAGACGAAGTCGCGGGCATAAGCTAGTAAAAAATAAAAATAAATAATTTTTAGGGTAATTGCCATAGACGTAAAGTGGGGGTGATTTTTTATTCTGAGCCAACCTTGTAGTGTGGGGTATCGTTGGATAGGTCTTTTAAAACAATTAGAGGGTTGCTAAAACGATTTTTCGGTTCAGATTCATTTGCAAAATATTCAACTTTAAAGTGCAAATTTTCATTAAAATCGAACGCCCCCCCCCCCCGCCCCTCTAAAATCTAAACTGGTGGCTGAAAAAATTTGAAAAAATTCAGGATGGTATGGGAGTAAGTATATCAAACTTACAAGAAAAACTATAACGGTTAAGTTTTCTTGAGAATTATTAGTAGTTTAAGAATAAATAGCAGCCAAAGGTATAAAATGTACCTACCTAAATATGGAATATTCTTTACAAAATACGAAATCCTTAGATAAAAATTACTTTATTTTTCCTTTATGGCTACAGAACCTTATTTCGGGCGTGTTCGACTCGCAGGCCGGTTTTTTTTTTATGCAGAACTACGAACAAATAATAAGTCCGGAATTTTAGCTGCGTTGCAAAAATCTGAAAAGAGGATTAAGTCTTAAATAGTTATTTTTCACTAGAGCCAAAAAACAACTGATTTCCGAAAAAAAATATAACTTTTCAATGGAAGATGATAAACAAGTATCATAACTACCGTTATAAATATGAGCTTTTCCCGCTAATAGGTAAGTATATAGTATTCGATGGCCCAATCGAATAAACGTGCAAAGGCCTTTACACGAAAAAATTTTTTTTGCTTTGTTAGCTTACATATTTTATGTATGTCATCAATTTTTTTTACACCGATCCGATTAACCGTTTTTGAGATAAAATGTTTTAATTTTTTATTCGTTGGTAATTATTCCATACAAAGTTAAAGTTGGTTTTATTTTTCCTGTAAAATTGCTGTTTTACGATTACACGTTTATTCCTTTGGGCCATATGTAACATTACTGAAACTGGGCCAATAAAGATTTTCTAAAAGTCGGAAAAAGTTTGGAACTTTGTCCATATAAACAATTATTTTTATAATACTGAGAGTACATTTAAACAAATAAATATGTAAATTTAGGACTTACACCATTATTCATGTTCTTGTTCACTACGTTGTAATAGATAAACTATTCTTGTATCCTTGCTCAATTGCCAATTATTCTACTTATACCTTTTATACTCCAAAACATATAATAAAAAAAAATACGTAAAATAAAACCTCGCTCTATTATGCATGTTGATCTGTAAAAAAAAGGACTAGAGGCCGTATTGCTTAACATTTCTGGCTCTCGCGATCGCAATCAAATGAGTTTATGTATGCAAAATTCACGATTTCTAGCGATCATTACTTTATTTCTTAAAATAAATGGTATTTCCTTAAGATATTATTATTATAGCGACGTGAAATAATAACAACAACTTTTCGATGTGGTTTTTAGCTTTGATGTTGTGTTTTTTGCTGTGTTAGTTTTGTCGGACAGTCGCGCGAGCAGAGCGGTGGAGCGTAGTACGCGTGTTGCGGCAGCCGCTGAGTCGCGTGCTCTAATGATAAAGCGTTTCGAAATAACCCGAAACATGTCGAGCTAAACTCGATTTAAGACGTGAGATCCATTACAATATCATTTAATATGAGTGAGTCTCACGGTAGTTTCATGAATAAAATTGTAGCGAATTCGTTTTTTTTTTCAGAGCATGTATACGAAGAATAAGTTGGGCCTTGGAGGGAAACTAACTTAAATCCTTAAGTTGGCTCATTTTACTTAAAGGAGACATTCCTTTATTTTTAAAAAGAAACAAAACTTTATTCAAGATTTTTTTATGATTCGCTTGCCTCGCCCGGGACTCGAACCAACTAAAATAAAAAAAACGCTTGCTATTTTAATATACTAATCGATGATAGAATTATTATTCAGGATAAAATTTCTCTAACAAACATAATTTGGTCTTACTCTCGTCTGTCGTAAAAGATATCCATGAAGAAATTGAAGAATAGCTATTCTGCAGAATTGCTGGACTTCTTGCAGGCCATCTAATCGTCTTGTTTATACCTATCGAGGTATTATTAGTCTTTGAATATTGGAGAGATAGAGAACTGTTACGTGTCTTTTACGTGTTAAAAGTGAACATTAAGTAGATATTAGGTAATGTTCATTAAAGAACTTGTGTACTAAATAGACGTTCTTCATGAATATCTTGTACGACAGACGAGAGTAAGACCAAATGTTTGTTAGATAAATTTTATCCTGAATGATAATCCTATCGATTATAAAGTAAAGAGTCTCTTTTTTTAATTTTAATTGGTTCGACTCCCGGGCGAGGCAAGCGAGTTTTAGAAAATCTTTGAATGCAGTTTTGTTTCTTTTTAAAAATAAAGGAATGTCTCTTTTAAGTAAAATGAGCCAACTTAAGGATTTAAGGTAGTTGTAGTTTCCCTCTAAGGCCCGACTTATTTATCCACACTGTATAGAACCACATTTTTTTTTTTACTATTTGTAACTTAAGCCATTTATTCTTGGATGGGAAATCGACATTTTGATCATATAAAATTAAACATAGGATGTTAATTAATTTTTCTTCAACCACAATTTTTAATGCATGCAACTTAAACCATTTAATTTTTGCCTTGAACATTTTCAAGATTATTTTTCTCACTTGAATCTCTTGAGTATTACTTGAAACAACTTGACTTGTGCTAATTTTTCTTGATCACTTTTTATCCTACTAATATCATAAATGCGCAAGTTTGTAAATCTATTTGTTTATAGGTTTGTTTGTTTTTTACTTCATGACGTCTAAACCACTGAACCTATTTAGATTAAATTCAGTCTTTAAATAGTTTTAATTTCGGAGAAGGACATAGGATAGTTTTTATCTCGAAAAATTGCATAGTTTCTGCGAATTTTGTACGGACGGAGTCGCGGGTAAAGGCTACTTCTTTTATATTAGTTTATTATTTGTACTAAATTTATCGTACTAAAATCGGTTTATTCTTTCACCTAGCAATAAAAAATGGCGTTTAAATAACAAGCAAATGAACACAAATCAACACGGGTATGAGATTAAAATAATATATTATTAATTCTATTTTAATTTGAGTAATTTTTTTACTTGAACAGTTTAAAACTAGGTGAGCGTTTATTTAAGAAAAAAATGATAAGAATAAATTTCTTTACCTGAATTCGGCACAACAAAAACAAAAACAAATTACTGCTAAAAAACAGACAATCTTACATAAATCTTAATCTTATATTAATCTTGTTCTTATATTTCATTTATCCATGAACAGTCTACAACTTGGTTGACATTTTTAAATCATTTATCCTATGTATTAAAGAAGTGTACATAAACCATTTTGCTTTGAACATATAAATAAATCTTAATCGTGCACTTAAATCGTTCTGCCTTGATCAGAAATCTGTACAAAATGGCCCAAGTTACATCTAACTTTGTAAAAGAAAATGTTTTATATTACATATCAAAAATTAGCAAAAAAAAATGCGCTTTTTGATTGGGGTCACTTAACTTTTTATTAAGTATTTTGGAAACTGATTTTTTAAATATTTAAAACGCTCTCCTGTAAAGTTTTCAAAAAGGCACTTGAATCAAATAACCTTTTAACCGTCGATATATATAACTTAAAAACCACTTTACACTTAACCCCCTTTTCACCAGGGCCCCAGAAATGGCCTTATATGTTCTTAGTTGGCAGGGCTTGTTCTGCGCGTCATCTGACATTGCATCACGCGCGCAAACCAAACCTCTAGGTTGGCAACGCAACTGCAATCCCCCTGCAGCAAGTGTTTATGGGCGGTGGTGATCTCTTACCATCAGGAGACCCACTTGCTCGTTTGCCACCCACTCGAATAAAAAAAACCCTGCTTAGTTTCTGGATTTTAAGCAATCAACAAGCATTAGTTTTATTTTTATTTCAATAATTAGTAGTTTTGGTTTGAAGTATAACCACTTCTTATGTAGAATGTGTTCTGATCTGAGTTACACTTCCTGACTTATTATTTCTTCGTAGGTACAGAGTTATTATAAAAATATATTAGCCTAAGTTAATTTAGTGTAAGTACCTAGTAATATTTTTTTATCTAAGCGTCGTCGGTGTCGGTGGACCGCTAATGTTAACAGGAAACTAAAGTACATATGTTGTATTTTTTAAAGTATTGACCTTAGCGGTCCCCCGACACCGACGACGTTTAGATAAAAAAAATATTACTAGGTACAGTCGGAGTAAAAAAAGGTTCGTCACCGTAAGATCTATTTTCCTTTGCTCAGTATGAGCGCTCATCTGCTTTACCGATTGAGTAGGACATACTGCGTCAACCTGTCAACCTGCTAAACATAATCAGGTGACCATAGCAACCCTACAACTACACCTTGGCACTGACAAACATTGACAATTAAATAGAACATTATTTGATTGAAACTTTTACGTAATTGTTTATTAAAAAGGTTTTGTATTGATATGAAACTAGACATATGTCAGAGGTGTATACTATTTTGATCCTTGTTGTCATGCCAAGTAAATGTAATTTGATATGTACTTGTCTACTTAGTACTTTGGTTTCAAAACGTACTAAGAGTCTATGACCTCGTAAAGGAATCAATTTAATAACTGACGAAGGTTTTTCTACCCCCACTGTACTTACACTAAATTAATTTAGGCTAATTTTGCGGGAAATCAGCATAGGTTCCAGCGGGATAGGGATAAACGAATTGTTCGCAGATGAAGTCGCGGGCAACAGCTAGGTAGTGGAGATTTATTTTTTACTTTTTAGTTGTCCTTTTTGTCGGGTTTTTTTTGGGCGTTTTTTTTATTTTTGCGGACGTTTTTGGTCGGGAGTTTTTAAAATTTTGAATTTTAGTTTTTATTTCATGCTTTTTAAACTTTTCTATATATATATTTTTTTTAAGTGTACTAACTAGTGTGTTGAATATCCTGGCTGCACTCAGCTGGTGTTGCCACCATTTCATTGAAAAAATCAAATACTGATCAAAAGGTATCAATCACGACACGTCTGCTATTATTTTTTCAAGAGTATACTGATGTGCTGGATATCCTGGCTGCAGCATCAGCTCGTCGTGTTGCCACTACTGCATTGTATGTAGAATCAATTACTGATCAAAACGAATCTAAACACGACATATGTGCTATTATTTTTATAGTGTACTAGTGTGCTGGATATCCTGGCTGCAGCATCAGCTCATCCTGTTGCCACCATTGCATTATATGTAGAATCAAATACTGATCGAAATGAATCCAAACACGATATATCTGCTATGGTTTTATCAAAAGTGTACCTACTAGTGTTTTGGATATCCTGGCTGCAGCATCAGGCCGAGAATTGCATAATTTTGCATAGTTATATGGCATACATGGCTGTTTCAAATTTTAGGTCCCAAATATGCTTGAAAGTAAAGTAAATACACATTATGAGTCTAAGATTCCTACCGAAGCGAACAAAAGAGCTGATGATCTTGAAACGGCTGAACATGTCTAAGAACCATCGCAGGGAAACCAGCTTTCAAATAAAAAAAACCGCATTCAAATCGGTCCACCCGCATAAAAGCTACGGTGCCACAGACAGACACACAGACACACAGACACACAGACAGACACACAGACACACATAGCGGTCAAACTTATAACACCCCTTTTTTGCGTCGGGGGTTAAAAACAAGAAAGTAGTTTGCTCAGAATCGAGAGTAAAGTCGACTACCTACAAGCCGTCGAGAATAGATTCGAAACAACATCGCAACGCAATGTAACAAACAAAAGAAAAGAAAAGAATGATGTACCTATACGATACACGCCACGCATGACCGACCACGACCTCGCGCGCGATAGCCTACTTGCTCGCTCTAATGACTGAGTCGTATGTTCCTTTTCACTCTTTTATTGCGCGACGCCGACCATGACGCAACGCAGCAAAGCGTTCACTATAAGATGATCCCAAACGCCGACTTTATATCAAGTGACGTAAGGTCGTAATTTTATTAAAATTTGATGATGTTAAGCTGGTTCTTCCCGCAGCCACCGCATGCATCCTGTTTGACTACATGGTCACGCGTATATTCAATTAAATTTTCAGTTCTTTATGAGGAACATTAACATGATTAATGTTGATGGAATTATGATTATAGTACACAAAAACCTACAATTAACTAAAAATTTCATAGTAATTATTTTTAACTACCGAGAAATACAAAATTATTTAAGTGTTAAAATTATATAAGTAATTTTTGTTTTAAATGTTTAAAAAGACGCAAAATAGTCTTAAAAATGAAACAACCATCTAGTTACCATTTCGGCTTATCTAAATATTTAGATCAAATAAAAACTGTGAAAAAAAACGTACATGTGAATTTCGTTTTAGTTTGCTTTTGCTATAAAGTGATCGCATTTGAATGCAACTCAAAGTTATACGAAGAAGGTATTTGGTTACCTATTTAGCTTTTAGTAAAAAGTTAAGTAGTGTACGATATTCATGATTTTTATAATATACGGTTACGACCGCAAATTTTTTAGGTACTATATTTAATCAATATTTGATACTTAATTATAACATCCGATAAAAAAATAAAAACAACGGGTTAATGAATTATGTCCAGGTTCTTCTATTTTGATGCGCCTAAACACGTAGCGAGCTCTTATTTACGCGCCACTTGGAGCGCTGTTGCAGCTCGCAGACATATTCCTTCTGCCAGCGGCGCCAGAAGTGCTGGCGAAGTTGCTCCAGTCTAGCGTGCCGCTGAAGAAATCTTGGGTTGGAGTCTTCGTAGGCCGGAGCCAGTAGCGACGTGAGTGGCCGGCCCACCAGGAAGTGCCCTGGAGTGAGAGAAAGGAGGTCTTGAGGAGAGGAAAACAAAGGGCACAGGGGTCGGCTGTTTAAAATAGCTTCAACCTGTGCAAACAGAGTGGACAACTCTTCGAAAGTAAGATTAGTGTTGCCGATGACTCTTTTTAGATGGAATTTTGCTGATTTTATGCCTGCCTCCCAAAGACCACCGAAATGAGGAGCGTAAGTAGGAATGAAGTTAAATTTAATTTTTTCATTAGTTGCAAAATCAGATATCGATACCTCCTACGTATACTGATACAACTGACAATTTTGAGATTTTCAGTTTTTTGCAGATTTATTACTAAAATACTAAAATCTACCTGCCACAGAATTTTCGTACGAATATTCCTATTAGTTTCGGAAATAAAGTAACGTATATGATTGCATCTAACACCCTTTTGTGAATCGGTACGACGTATACTGAGGCAGGTCGCTTGCACCTATATACGCGGCACAGATATTGTGGAGAGGCGGTGCTCGTGTGGTGTAACGGGCAGTTGCCTCAGTATGCATGCTCGCCATCGATGCATTTGGACGTTGTCTCAGTGAGCTTAAACGATAGTTGATGAGGCTACATGCACAATTAAGTCTATATTATGTTAACTAAATCATTGTTATTGTATTTTACTTGTAATTTAATGTAAAATAAGTAATATCATTGCAAAATGAAGCAGGAGAGAGGGAGAAATATAGTTTCAATGGTTTTAAATGAACCACAAGGCCGTGATTCGAGCAGTAAAATAAGGCAGTTTAATAAGGCTTTTTATATAATTGTACACTTAAATTTACGTTAAAATTCAAAATTCTCATTCATAAAATGTTATTTACCCGCATATACTGGTTTACGTGAATAAATCGTTAATTAAAATGTATAATTATGTTTAGTTTCACCGCTGCCGCCAAGAGCCGAATCTTTACGGGATGAAGTTTTGTTCAGTGTATCAATAATGCCAACTTATTGAAGTAAATTAAGGGCCAGTGCTTATTACCTATTGTGATCAAAGATTAAATCTTTATAGATAGCACGGTGTCATTTAAACATTTTTTAATAGTTGTTAGATACAGTCAACGTTAAAAATAAGTGATCACTTTTGTACCTTGTCGCTTTCAGGCGTTACATAATTTCGTCCACTGCTGGACAAAAGCCTCCCCCATAGAACGCCACAATGAACGACAACTCGCCACTTGCTTCCACCGGTTTCCCGTAACTCTTACGATATGGTCAGCCCACCCGGTGGGAGGCCTGCCAACGCTTCGTCTTCCGGTTCGTGGTCGCCACTCAAGGACTTTTCTCCCCCAACGGTTAACTGTTCTTCGAGCGATGTGGCCTGCCCATTGTTACTTAAATTTGCATATTTTTCCAGCTATGTCAGTGACATTAGTTCTTCGACGAACTTCCGCATTCCGGATTCCATCGCGCAAAGAAACTCCAAGCATAGCTCTCTCCACAGCTCGTTGCGTGACTCTGAGCCTCTCTAAGAGGCCAACAGCCAAGAACCACGTCTCAGCGCCATAAGTCATCACTGGCAACACACACTGTCGAAGACTCTAGTCTTCAGGCACTGTGGATTATTGGACGAGAAGACATCACGGAAGTTTCCCGAACGCTGCCCATCCGAGTCGGATTCTTCGGGCGACCTCTTTTGCAAAGTTGGATCTACCCAATTGGACATATTGTCCAAGGTAAACATAGTGGTCAACAACTTCGAGTGCATCGTTCCCAACGATAACCGGCACGGGTGTGACATGGACATTTGACATGATTTCAGTCTTGTCCATGTTTATCTTAAGACCCACCTTTTGGGAGACGATACTGAGGTCACTAAGCATAGTCCTGAGCTCCTCCAGCGACTCCGCCATTATGACTATATTATCGGCACCACATCATCATTTTTAACATGTATTGTTACTTAATAACAATTTTCTTATTATGTTACTAACTTGTTTTCAATTACTTACCATGGTTCAATATTTTTTTATTTTATTACTTGACATAAGGAAAAGCAAAGTGTGTGATTATTATAAAACTGTGTACAATTTTCTAGCAGAATTAAAGAATTGCATAAATCATTCGAATTCACACTTCTTTTTTATTCCATTTCAAGCATTTTTGCACAGCAAACTTAAAATATAATAAACTGTATAGTGGTACGAGTGATATTGATTCAAGTGTATATTGGTACAAGTGACATATATGTCAATAAAGTAATGATGACGGGCAAAAAAACAAGTACTTCCTTTTTTTTTCAATCCTTATGACTACGTCATGTAATTATCTATGTATAAAACAAAAATATATTACATTTTAATAATTAATTACTTTCGCCGTATACTGGGGCAAGTGGTACTTAGCTCAGTATACCACACAACTACAACATGTCAAATACGCGTACACAAGTGCATCTGCCATTTTCTCAAAAACTACCATTAATTTCAAAGTTCCATTAATGTAGACTAAAGTAAAGCACTTTCCTTACTACCAATCCAAAATTTTGTAAAATTATCTGTAAAGACAAGAAAGTTACGAACTAAGGAAGCTTTGTACAGCTCTCCTGTAAAATCACAATTTTGCACTTATACCAGTATACGTAGGAGGTGTCGATATAGGAGTCTGGTTCGACTTGATAAAGGCGCCTATCTCTTTTGCAGCGGCAACGAAATTACGTCCGTTGTCACAGAATATCTCGGCAGGCGCTCCTCGACGAGATATGAAACGCCTCAGTGACAAAATAAATGCATCCTTTGTCAATTGGCTGACTATCTCTAAATGAATGCATTTGTATCTAAAGCAAATAAAAAGACACAAATATGCCTTTACGGGTTTGACGCCGCGGCCTCGTCTATTTAAAACAAAAAAAGGTCCAGCAAAATCCAAGCCTACCGTCTGAAAAGGAAACGCAGGTACAATCCGTTGTGTGGGTAGATTTCCCATCAGAGGAGCTAGCGTTTGACCTTGCAAACGTCGACATTTGACACATTTGCGGACAATACTTCGTGCAAGGTTACGGCCATTAATAACCCAAACATAATCGCGAGTCGCGTATAGCAATGTTTGTGGACCAGCATGTAGATGGCGTCTGTGCTCATAAAGAAATATCAGTTTAGCCAAATGGTGTTTTGCATAAATAATGGCGGGATGCCTTTTTTCATAGTGGTAGTACGACAAAGATATTCTACCCTTTGATCGAATGACACCATTTTCATCGATAAAAGGTGATAGTGATAAAAGTGAGCATTTAGGTTTGAGTGATTTGCCTTGAATTAGTGTCTGGTACTCGACAGGAAAGGACTCAATTTGTGAGTGTTTTAATAAAAATGAAAATGACTTATTAAGTTCGTCGACCGTTAGATGACCTACCTTCCTTGAGTTTGGATTTTTGACATTGTGCGCAAAACGTAAGACGTAAGCAAAGGTACGTTTCAATTTTGTAAGACTCGAATAATTGGCAAATTGAACCAGAGGTTCTGTTATCGTAACAGTGTTTGATTTTGTTTCAGGAAGGTCATCGTTAAGCTAGGCCGCGGTTGAGGCCAACTTGATTCATTTTCCGACAAAAAAACTGGACCTGCCCACCAGTGGGCAGATTCAGCGATTTTACTGGGGGGTACACCCCGCGATATTAAATCAGCTGGATTTAAATTTGTAGGTACGTGTCGCCATGATGAAATTTTAGTGGTTTCGCAAATTTCAACTACTCTATTTGCCACGAAAGTTTTAAGCTTGCTGGGACAAGTGTTGAGCCAGCCTAGAACTATAGTGGAGTCGCACCAGTGTACACATCGTGTTATTTGGCAGCGAAGAGACTCAAGAACACATTTAGTCAGTCGCGCGGCTAGCAAAGCTCCGGCCAGCTCCAATCGCGGTATAGTGGTGGGCCGAATGGGCGCGAGCTTGGATTTAGCGCAGAGTAACTTCGTGAGGACGTTTGCTTGAGCGTCAATAGAGCGTAAATATATGCAAGTGCCAAAGGCGAGAATCGAAGCGTCACAGAAAGAGTGAAGCTCGATAGACACTGGTGAATCACACAAGACACGCCGGGGCACCTCCAAGGTGAGTAAATGTGTTAACTCATTTTGATAATTTACCCAATCTCGTCTTATTTCTTTAGGTACAGGCTCGTCCCAGCCTATTTCCTGTTTCCATATTTTTTGTATAAGAATTTTGGGCTGGACGGTACAAGGACAGAGAATACCGAGTGGGTCATATGTTTTGAAGGTGGCTGATAAAATAGACCGTTTCGTTAATTTTAAATTTGTGTCCTTATCACATTCGGAAGGAATATCGATCGTGTAATATAATTGATCATTTTTTGGATTCCAGCCTAACCCCAGGGCGCTAGCAGAGTCACTGAGACTCAGATTTTCCTGCAAGTTAACATTGGAAGACTGAAAAATATCGGGTATGTTGGATTTGAATTTGCGCAGATTGAAGCAACCGGAGCCAAACAAAGCAGACATGGAGTTTAGAATATGAAGAAGCTTCTCTTCGCTGCCGGCTCCAGTCAGAAGATCATCACAATATAGATCATGTTGCGTGATGGTTTTGATCTCATCATCAGAGCATTCCTCCCCTAGCTGCCAAATACACTTAGTACTCAGGTAGCTGGCACTGGCAAATCCGTAGGTGACTGTGTTCAGTCTGAGAGTTTTAAGAGGTAGTGACTCGTCTTCTCTCCATAAAATTAGCTGTAGGTTTCGATCGTCTTCGTGAATAGCAATCTGTCGGTACATCTTCTCTATGTCTCCTGTGAGAACAAATTTGTGTTGACGAAACCTCAGCAGTATGGAGAAAAGAGAGTCTTGTATCGTGGGCCCCACCATTTGTAATTGATTGATGGACGTGCCGGAGCTTGTCGGCGCCGAGCCGTCAAACACGACACGGAGTTTAGTAGATTCGCTGTTGGCACGAAATACAGGATGATGGGGCAAAAAATAGTTAGGTTCTGGTCGTTTCTGTGGGGACTCAGAACAGTGGCCCAACTCAAGGTACTCGTTTATAAATTTTGAATATTGCTCCTTGAGCTCTGGTTGCTTCCTAAGCCGTTTCTCTAAGTTTAGAAATCGACGTTTAGCAAGGTTATAGGAATCACCAAGTGAGTTTGGAGTATCATTGAGCGGCAGCCGGACACAAAAACGGCCAGAACTTAAGCGGACGGTATTTTGTAGAAAGTGCTGTTCACGTGCCTTCTCAGTTGGACTTAACAATGATTTTGAAGGAATTTCCTCAAGCTGCCAGAATTTAGCTGTTTGTTGTTCGATATTATCTGACGAGTCAAGATTGGAGGAGAAATTACATTGTAGAACTTCTGTATTATTTGTTTTAGAATTTAGTTCACGATTCAAAAGTATAGGACCGGATATAACCCAGCCGAATTGTGAATTAATTAGATAAGGTTTATTTTCGCCTAACGATTTGCGACTGCTGCCAATAATTTCCCAGTACAAGTCAGCTCTGATGAGCATGTCTATAGGACCTGGACAGTTAAACTTCGAATCAGCTAAAATCATGTCGGTCGGTAAATCAAAGTGACTTATTTTAACATAATATTTAGGTATAGTACCGGTTAGTTCAGGTAAGACCGAGCATGTAGATTGCAATTTAAAGTTTTTATGTATAGAATTAAGTTGCACAACGCAGCGCTCCTTGACAATGTTACATGTAGTATTGCCTATACCTACAATTTTTATGGAGTTGGTAGGTAGTGACTCAAGCTGTAATTTTGCCTTAAGACTTAACGTCATGAAGCTAGATTGGCTGCCGCTGTCTGAAAGAACCCTTGCGATCTTGGTTTTATTTGTATAAGGATTACAAACTTCAATTACGGCAGTTGACAAAAAAACGAGATTAGCAGACTGACCGGAAGAAAAGTTGTTAATTGACACTTCCGGTTTAGAGTGAGTAGCCGAGGCCTTATTGTTATTGCCCATCGGCTGCTCACTTGCAGGAATGACCTTATGTAAAAGGGTATTGTGTCGCTTATTGCACTCGCGACAGGGGCCATATCGACACATCTTAATATGGTGTCCCGTTCGTAAACAATTTAAACAAAGCCTTGATTTCGTTGCCTTATCAATACGCTGCTCCACAGACAATGCTAGAAATTTAGAACAATCATAAACGCGATGGTTCCCTCGACAAATACTACAAATCAGCTGATTTGAATTATTAGTGGTTGTTACCTCGTCGGCAGTTAACGAATATAATTTTGACTTAACGTGAGATGGAGCAGCACTAGAGGTTGACGGCGGCGTAAATAATCGCTTATTTTTGTCATTTTTATTGCGATTGTGGCTTTCAAGCACATTTGCACGATCGCTTAAAAATTTATTAAATTGCTCTAAAGTAGGTAAATCACCTAGTGAGTTACGATGCTCCTCCCACTTAAGGCTCGTCTGGCTATCTAATTTTGAAGCTACTATATGTATGACAAGGGTGTCCCAATGCTCGGTAGGCTGCCCTAGACTTGATAAAGCACGAAGGTTTTTGTTCACGTGATCAATTAAGTGACGAAGTGCCTTATCCGATTCGCGAAGTATTGTCTCAATGTTAAATAAAGAATTTAGGTGGTTATTTATGAGCTGTCGCTTATTGTCGTAACGCTCACACAACAAATCCCATGCCTTAGAATAATTTGAACCCGACATCTCTAAATTACTTATAACGCGAGCGGCGTCGCCCTCAAGGTACGAGTTCAAATAATGAAACTTATGCACGGATGGTATCCGAGTGTTGTCATGAATCAGCGAGGTAAAAGTGTCGCGAAACTCAATCCACCGGTAATAAGTGCCATCGAATTTGTTTATTTGTATTTGCGGCAGCTTAAATCCCGGATGGTCTTGAGCTTCGTGATAGCAATGTGAGCTGTTCAGCACGGTGCCGTCGTGTGCCAAGCTAGCAGAATGTTGCTGAACCAATTCTTGCGCTGTTGCTAAGCTGATGATAAAGTCTTGCTCGACGGCATCACGCTCGTCAAGCAAGGCCTCTAACTGATCTGGATTTAGCACCTCGATCTGACTTTGCAACTCATCGTATTGACAAGACAATGCCTCAATAGAAGAAATTTTTAATTTTAACTCTGTTACCTGAATAGACGTGAGCGGTTGATCTAAACTATCAAGATAATTTTTAAATTTCGTCAAGCGACCCTTTGCAGATGCACGCTTGGCAAGTAAGGTTTTAAGATCACTCATTTTCGGTATAAATACGTTGTAGTATTGAATATTTTGTATATATTTAGTATCTAAGTTAGTTTAAGCTATTATGTAATATTGTAAATATTCCAATTTGTACCTGTTTACGTTTAAATAAGTAATACTTAGATGTCAAGTTATTTAATAGTTTAAGTAAACAAGTAAACGTTAGTTATACCTATAAGTGAAATGCAACTGTTCCGGAATGCGGATTAGGTATCGTCTATTCAAGTAAACAAGTCATTAGCAAACGGCGTTATGAATCTCACGCTCCTCGCTCTCGCCGGTCAGTAGGTGGCAGGCACTGCAGCAGCACCACGCGCGGGCTGACGCTGCACCAGCAAGCTAATTGTTCGTTCTTGTGGCGTAGTTACTCGTGATCAGCTGTTGCATAGATCTGAATTGCACGGGGCGAACAATTATGTATTGTCGTAACAATAGCGGCAACGCGATGGGCGTGGGCGATAGCAAATTGGAAGCAAATAAGGTTTTTAGTGAAGTGCGGTTTAACTTAGCAAATAGTTTTAATAATTAGCATATTTTGTGGTAATTAAGCTGAAATTTGTAATGGAATTGCTAACCTATGCTTAGCAAAATGTGTGCAACTTTGGCAAAGCGTTGCGTTGCGTTGTATTTGAGGTTAACAATTAGTGCAGTGCTCAATACCTAGTGGTTTGCATTTGTGAAATCAAGGACAAATATATAAGCTAAGGTAAGATATAGCGATAGTTTACCTATTTTATTAGCTTAAATGAAAATGGGTACGTTATGTACAGAAGCCACTACGGTGATCGAGTTCGTGGTCACGGAACGGACTTACGACGTTCTGTGCGTTCTAACAAAATAAGTTGATACACTGAATTACACAGGCTGAGAGCTGGGCTCTCTGAATGAAAGCTTAGGTAGGGAGTAGAATCGGTTAGGAAATAGGACACTTAGCTGGATAGGCCTGGCCGCGGTGCGGGTTGCTGACCGACGACGACGATTCCAGAGGTCTTGATCTTGATTCTTGAGCTCCTTAGCAAGTAATTAGCTTGCCTATTTGCTTTGCTTTGCTGCCTTGTGGTAGATTTAGCTAGGCAGACGTAATGTCACGGTCGCCAAATTTTATGTCTCATACGGACATAATGGAAGTTTTAATTAAACCTCAAGCTGATCTGAACTTATTTTATTAAACAAATCAACTTTGCAAAACAGAATTGAAATATAAAAGGAAACGGGCTTCTAGTAAGATAGCTTTAAGTTTTTGTATGCAGCTAATTTTGTCCCCGGAATTAGAGCAAATGTACGTGGCTTCCACCGCTTCTCGTTGACGCTAGGGGGCGCTGCAGGCGATGATTCGTTGACCAATCTTGTGTCGGCACGTTCGTGTAAATAGATTTTGACATTCGTGTTGTTCGATGATTGGCAGAGCGAAGCGTAGACACTTATTTATAGAACTATTTTCTGTATTTTTCAAAGTTTTTGGCCGCGTAATTAATTATGTACCTTACTTACCTACCTACTTACTTTGTTCGGTCTGGGCGAAAAAGCGCTAACTCACAATGTACAAACTAATTTCAATCTTTTAGCTCACTGTTAAATTAGTTTGCATGAGTTGAGCATTGTATGTATGTATGTATGTAAGTATGCAAAAAAAAAGCCGTAGTGCCCTAGTGGTTTAACCTATCGCCTCTCAAGTAGAGGGTCGTGGGTTCAAATCAAACCCCGGCTCGCACCTCTGAGTTTTTCGAAACTCATGTGCGGATTTAGGTACATTTATTTATTTATTTATTCATAATAAAGACTTACAGTATACCACCAAAGCGTCTCTATTACTAGCTAGATTAACAAAACACTTACGTAATTTATAGGTACATAATAAATAACTACATTAAACAGACATACACAAACATTTCCTTATTTTATTGAGAAGCGACTGCCAGTGGTCAGCGAATACATCAGCATCTGGGACCTGAGTCACCAATTGGTTCAGAAGCTCTTTTGAATTTGAAATTTACCACGAGCTTTGCGGGTGAAGGAAAACATCGTGAGGAAACCTGCACAAACCTGAGAAGCAATTCAATGGTGCGTGTGAAGTTCCCAATCCGCACTGGGCCCGCGTGGGAACTATGGCCCAAGCCCTCTCATTCTGAGAGGAGGCCTGTGGCCAGCAGTGGGACGTATATAGGTTGGGATGATGATGATGATGTTAGTATGTTATTTTATGTATGTATGTAAACTCATATTAAATGATATTGACCGGATTACTCACATATCATATCATATCGGTTATATCATTTAATATGAGTGAGTCTCACGGTGGTTTCATGATCGAAATTGTATGTAAACTCTTTATTGTAAATACTTACAAAAAAAAGAAACAAATAATTTTGACAAACGTTGAGAGTTGAGACTAGAGTTGCCGCGAATAGTCGCTATTATTCGTTATTCGGCATTATTTGTCATTTTTTTGCGATTCGTCGAATACCGAATAATAATGTCTATTATTCGACATTTGGCGAATAGTTGTCTGAAATAAACTTTTAGTGAAAAAAACTATAAGCTTAAATAATCAGTTAATTTTTATTAAAAAAAACACTTAGTTTAGTATTAATTATAATTATTATCATTAATATTAAATGTCATATAAAAATCAGTCATGTTAAAGTTTAGTTTAATTAATATTTAAAATCCAAAAGGGGCAGATTGTGGTGCAAAAAAACTTGTTTTTCTGCACGATTGGGATCAAGTCGGTTGCGCTTTTTTTTCATACATCAAACCTGCCTCAGAAAATAGTCTTTCTGAATAAACAGAATGTGAGTGATTTCCTAACTTCGTTTTCTTTTCTCATAACCTTCGAAAAAATTTAGGTTACAGTAGGTAAAAAAATAAATGAGCGACAAGCGTGACAGGTACATTCGATAGCAAATTATCTATTTTTTATTCCTTTGTCCATGTCGAATAATAATAAGTAGCGAATTATTCGAGTATTCGCCATAGGGAATGGCGATTAATCGGTATTCGACCATTCGCTATTACAACTATTCGCGGCAACTCTAGTTGAGACACATATGTACTTAAGCACAAAGTAAGTAAGTACTAACTACCTAGGTAATTGTCCGGCTGGCCGACCAACGCGTTGCCGGGTAAATTCAAATGTGGCCCGCAGGCCTGGATTTGGCCACCCTTGAACTAAGCTAGAGCCCGCATCTAAAATTTTGTATTTTAGGATTTAATAATTAGGTAAAAAAAATACGAAATATTCAGTACGATGTGACCGGGGTGCGCGAAAGGCAAGGTAGGTTAGGTTAGGTAAGTACATGGTCAAATAATACGTATTAATGGTAAGTACTTACCTACCAAAAGTTACGATCTGGCAACGCTGAGAGACACTGAGAAGTGAACAAAAATGACGCGTAGGTAATTCATACATGTCAGGACAGGTCAGGACAGCATCAGACTCGTCGAGATAGGTAGGGCAGATACGAGGGCAGATTCTCTAATTTTTCGCAGCTAACTGTTTAGCCGAATTAGTTCCCAATCAACTTTTCGCAGAATTGACTTAGTGAAAGATTTGACAAATGATAAGTTTTCCAACGTTTTGAGTTTTGACTCATTATTATAGGTATTCTGCTATTTGCCATACAAAAATTTGGTAAGTAATAGTTAGTTGTCCAAGTGAATCTTCGGCGAAACGTTAGTTGGCAAGTGATATTCGGCCAAACGAATTTCTGCGAAAAGGCAGAATACCATTTAAGTATATATGCTTAGACTCTTAAGTATATATGTATGTCTATCCGTTGTTGAGCACCCATAGAACAAGCTTTGCTGGGATTGGTGTAATTTGTGAGAAGATATTAATATTACCTATTTCATTCATTGTATATCATATCGTCAAATTTCAGTTCAATTAAGTATTTGATGATCAATCAATATTGTTTTCCAGCGATTAAGTAAGTATACTTAATTCATTTTTAGGTAGCTATTTCTATATTGTTTGGTGATTCAGTTTTAGTACTTAACACATTTATTAGTTTGGAACCCAATATAATTATTTGATGATATAGCAAACCGTGTTAAAGTACCAAGTAGCGTCTTGCCCGAGCGGGCCTCTCGCGCGCGCCGACCAGCAACATTTTGCTAGTGTGAGTGTGGTGCATCGTAGTACACGCTGGCCCCTCCTCACCTCCCGCGCCCCGCTCTATTCCGCGCCGCGCGGATCGCGGATCACGGACCAACAAACAGTCGTTTCCAAGCCGCCGTAGCGAGATGCGCGTGACACTTCTGCGCCCGCGCATACACACGACGCTCACACCGCAAGCGGCATCGTCTTGTCCTTATAGTGTTAAATCTAGTGACTAGCTAAGCTATACTATATCTGTTAACCCACTAATCCATAAACTTTCATTTTGATAGTAAAGACCCAACAAACATAGGTGCACCCTGAGTTTTCTCATTTTCTGCCAGCCGGCAGTGGCGCACCCCTTTAAGTAGTTCCCAGTACTATATCTGGCGTCCCAACAGTGTGTGGATTAGTGGTAAAACAAACGATTCGCGAGTGAGTGATTTTCGTGAGTGTCGAAATCCGTTTGAACGACTCCGCGTCTACCTAAACTTGTGTGTTCGTGAACATAATGCACATACCTATGTAGGTACGAACTATCCGCATAGTGATAATGACGCGTACTAGAAGTCAGGCAAACCCGGTGCAAATGGAAGACGTGCACAGTGACGAGGAGGAACGAGAAAACGTGCCTCCCGCGCCACGGATGCCTGCCCAGCAACAACAAATTTCGCATGACAACAGAGACGATGCACCACGCATTCCCCATTCCTCTGTGCCACCTCAGCAAGAACACCAGGAGTACCAGCATGACGGCGATGATGACGGAGATGATGTAATAGGCATTCCCTGTTTTCCTTAACTGTTTTATTTTTACTGTTTTTAAACAGTTAATGTTACTGGATATCACGGTTGGCTCCATTTTAACTGATTTTATCAGTTAAATTTAATGAAATTTCAGTAAATTTTACCGATTATTTTTTTCAGTGTGGGATCAAAGTTAAAAATTTGAGGTTATTTGCTTTTTTTTTCGAAAACGGTAAGTTTTATCAAAAAGTAGCTCAGACAAAAATGATAGATCTAAAAATTATCTACAAAAACGATCTTCACACTTTTTTTCTAAGAATTACCATTCCCGAGATATCACGATAAGAAAAACAGGAAAATCAAGCGAAATTTTCGACTAAAACTGCAAAAATTTGAGGTTATGTCACATTTCCGCGAGATAGAAGTGAATCCAGGAGTAGTGGCTATATTTATTATACAGCCACACCACCAGGGATCTTAAAACGGAAAAGTCTAGATTGATACCCAGTTTGGTTTAGGAGATAGGCGACGATCAAAGTTAACTGCCTAAATCCAACGAATAAATCAAGTCGAATTTCTATAAAATACGATGCCAGCCAAGACTGACTTTTATATGTGTTTTTTAGCCAAAATATATATCTTTCAAAATTACTAAAGAATTGTATGATACCTCACTCCGTTAAAAAAAACTAGAGCGAAATTCTCAAAATATAAAAATTTTGTCCTCGCTGCTTAGAACGTTGGAGTTTTTTGCAAAATAGAAGTAATCCCAGGAGCAGTGACTATTAGACTGCTTCTTATTTTTCGACTTTTGAAAAATTATTGCGTCAGTCCGCCATTCGTTTCTATCACCTAAAAAACGAACCTATATTTTTTATTTATTTTTTAGATAGGTTTTTAGGGGTCGCTACCTCATGTCAAAGTTTGAAAAAATTATGATAATGATAACTTGCAGCTCAATGTACAATTTTACATAAAACAGTTATATTCATCATTTATAAATCAAAATAAATAAGAAATCTATCTATCTATACATGATAACTCAGTCATGGAACTGGGGAGACGTGTGCTTCAGCTATTTATGTCACTATTCTTTCTTGGAACTTGAGCGACAAAATAAAATGCTTTTGCTTCGACACCACTGCAGTCAACACTGGTTTAAGAGCAAGTGCTTGCATTCTATTAGAGCAAAAGATGGAAAAAGATGCTCTTTGGTTGGGCTGTCGTCACCATATAATGGAAATTACTGCTAGAAGCAATCGCAGTTCAAGTACTAGGTCCATCAAGTTGACCAGAAATATTGATCTTCAAACGATTTAGATCTGCTTGGCCTAACATTGACCAGAATAATTTCAGTATAGTTTCTTCAAACCCTGACGCTTTAAGATGCGTAGAAAATAATAGCAAGCAGCACCATTTCTTTTGCTGAAAAATAGCTGAATGATTATCAGCCACGTGATGATTACAAGAAACTGTTGACACTAACAATAATAGTTTTGGGAGGTGTGCCTAATAAAAGGATATCATTTAGAGCTCCAGCAGGTCTTCATCGCGCACGATGGATGGCAAAAGCAAATTATTGCCTTAAGGTTTTATGTTCAGAGACCTGTTTAAACTGACAAAAAAAGAACTTAAACCCATTACTGAAATTTGCGTTTTCGTCATTACGATTTATGTAAGATGCTGGTTCCAAGCTACCGTGGCAACTTCTGCACTAAGGAATGACTTGTGGCTGTTAAAAAGTCTTAAGAAATTTGAAAATATAAACGAAGCTATGTCCAAAAAAGCTCTAACAAAGTTCCTAGGGCATTTGTGGTATCTGTCCGAAGAACTCGTTGCGCTTGCTTTTTTTGACGACGAAGTTTCTCTTGAAAGCAAGCAAAAAATGGTGATTGCACTGAATGAGGAAGGTCCAGACTATAGCCCAAAGCGAATCGCCTTGGATCTAAGCATATCGAAGAAAAAAATATTGAGGATTTCGTGACCAGCAACACCTTAAGATTTTTTAGAATCCTGGGAATTCCGTCTGCATTTTTGCAAAAAGAACCTCGTCTTTGGGAAGAAGATGAAGACTACAAAGCTTCCAGAGAAATTGTACGTTCTATGAGATTGGTTAACGATATTGCGGAACGCGGCGTAGCATTGATTGAAGAATTTAATAAACTAATTAGGTACCAAGACGAAGAACAAAAACAATTCCTTCTTTTGGATGTGAAAAATTTCAGGCAAAAGTACCCTGGTACAAAGAAAACTACTTTATAGCATAAGTTACAACTTTTTTAACCCTAATAGTTATATAATTAATTTGTGCTTATCTTTTTTAGAACTTAGTCAAAGAAATTTCCAAAAATACTTTTTTTATTTTTCATTCGCTGGTAGCGACCCCTAAATATTACTTTAAAAATAAAATAAAAATTACTTATTAGTTTTTTTGCGCCATAAAACAGAATAAAAGGGTGACACGCATCAAAATAAAAAAAAATTTTTTTTTGCTCAGTTAAGAAACACCCTAGTGACTATATAGGTCGTTTAGCTACATAACTATGGATATAGAAACAGGTACATTCTGAGTGATACCCAATTTGGTTTAGGAAAAACCGGACAATCAAGCGAAATTTTCGAATAAACCTGAAAAAATTTGAGGTTATGTAACATTTCCGCGAGATATAAGTAAACCTAGGAGTAGTGGCTACATTTATCATACAACAACACACCCAGGGATCTTAAAACTGCAAAGTTACATTACATGATACCTCACTCCGTTAAAGAAAATTAGAGCGAAATTCTCAAAATATAAAATTTTTGTCCTCGCTGCCTAGCACGTTGCAGTTTTTTGCAAAATAGAAGTAATCCCAAGGACAGTGACTATATAGGTCGTTTAGCTACATAACTATGGATATAGAAACAGGTACGTCCTGAGTGATACCCAATTTGGTTTAGGAAAAACAGGAAAATCAAGCGAAATTTTCGAATAAACCTGCAAAAATTTGAGGTTATTTCACATTTCCGCGAGATAGAAGTAAAGCCAGGAAAAATGGCTGTATTTATCGTACAGCCACACCACTAGGAATATTAAAACTGAAAAGTCTAGATTGATACCCAGTTTGGTTTAGGAGATAGGCGCCGATCAAAGTTAGCTGCCTAAATCCAACGGACAAATCAAATCGAATTTCTGCCAAATACGATGCCAGCCAGGACTGGCTTTTATATGTATTTTATAAGCAAGATATATATCATTCAAAATTACTAAAAAATTATGTGATACCTCACACTGATAAAAAAAAAAGAAAATTCTCAAAAAAAAATTTTTTTTACCACCGCTGCCTAGAATTTTGCCGTTTTTTGCTAAATAGAAGTAATCCCAGCAGCAGTGACTATATAGGTCATTTAGCTACATAACTAGAGATATAGAAACAGATACGTCCTGAGTGATACCCAATTTGGTTTAGAAAAAACTGGAAAATCAAGCGAAATTTTCGAATAAACCTGCAAAAATTTGAGGTTATTTCACATTTCCGCGAGATAGAAGTAAAGCCAGGAAAAATGGCTGTATTTATCGTACAGCCACACCACTAGGAATATTAAAACTGAAAAGTCTAGATTGATACCCAGTTTGGTTTAGGAGATAGGCGCCGATCAAAGTTAGCTGCCTAAATCCAACGGACAAATCAAATCGAATTTCTGCCAAATACGATGCCAGCCAGGACTGGCTTTTATATGTATTTTATAAGCAAGATATATATCATTCAAAATTACTAAAAAATTATGTGATACCTCACACTGATAAAAAAAAAGAAAATTCTCAAAAAAAAAATTTTTTTACCACCGCTGCCTAGAATTTTGCCGTTTTTTGCTAAATAGAAGTAATCCCAGCAGCAGTGACTATATAGGTCATTTAGCTACATAACTAGAGATATAGAAACAGATACGTCCTGAGTGATACCCAATTTGGTTTAGAAAAAACTGGAAAATCATGCGAAATTTTCGAATAAACCTGCAAAAATTTGAGGTTATGCCACATTTCCGCGAGATAGAAGTGATGTCAGGAGTAGTGGCTATATTTATCATATAGTCACACCATCAGGGATCTTAAAACTGTAAAGTCTAGATTGATACCCAGTTTGGTTTAGGAGATAGGAGCCGGTCAAAGTTAGCTGCCTAAATCCAACGAACAAATCAAGTCGAATTTTTGCCAAATACTGGTAGACTGACTTTTATATGCGTTTTATAGCCAAGCTATACATCTCTCAAAATTCCTAAAGAATTACATGCTACCTGTATATGAATTTGTGTTTTATAAATAAATACTTATATGTCGTTATATTAAAAAAAATAACAAAATAGGTACGTAATAGGAAATAAAAACATAGAAAACTATACATATGTCGATTTATAAAAATCTATCAAAGATTCGCCCTTTTGTCACATAAAATAATACAGTACCTTTCATCATCATCATCATGTCAGCCGAAAGACGTCCACTGCTGGACATAGGCCTCCCCCAAGGCTCTCCACTCAGACCGGTCTTGTGCTTTTCGCATCCACCGCAATCCCGCGATCTTAGCCAGGTCGTCGCTCCATCTTGTTGGAGGCCTACCGACAGCTCGTCTCCCGGTCCGCGGACGCCATTCGAGAACCTTCTGACCCCATCGGCCATCAGTCCTGCGTGCAATGTGCCCCGCCCACTGCCACTTCAGTTTCGCAATTCTTCGGGCTATGTCAGTAACCTTAGTTCTACTGCGGATATCATCATTTCTGATTCTATCCCGCAGAGAAACCCCGAGCATAGCCCTCTCCATAGCCCTTTGAGTGACTTTGAGCTTCCTTATGAGGCCCATCGTTAGCGCCCACGTCTCGGATCCGTATGTCATCACTGGCAACACACACTGGTCAAAGACTTTTGACTTCAAACACTGCGGTAATTTAGCTGAAAAAACACTGCGAAGCTTCCCGAACGCTGCCCAGCCGAGTCGGATTCGACGAGTGATCTCTTTCTCGAAGTTGGACCTACCTAACTGGACCGTCTGTCCTAGGTATACATAGTCGTCAACAACTTCGAGCGCAGAGCCTCCGACTATTACGGGAGTTGGCATTACATGAACATTAGACATGACTTTCGTCTTGTCCATGTTCATTCTCAGGCCAACTCGGTCGGAAACTCTGCTGAGGTCAGCGAGCATAGCACTGAGGTCCTCCATGGTCTCAGCCATGACTACAATATCGTCGGCAAATCGAAGGTGAGTGAGGTACTCGCCATTAATGTTGATGCCTCGTCCTTTCCAGTCCAAAACCTTAAAAGCATCCTCCAATGCAGCGGTGAACAGCTTCGGAGAGATGACATCTCCTTGTCTGACTCCCCGCTGCAAAGGAATAGGCTTCGTGCTCTGGTCCTGTAGTCGGACGGACATAGTGGCGTTTTCGTACAAACACTTTAACACTTCGATATACCGGTAGTCAACTTGGCACCGCTGGAGAGCCTGTAGCACAGCCCAAGTCTCGATCGAATCGAAGGCTTTCTCGTAGTCCACAAATGCAAGGCAAAGGGGGAGGTTATACTCTTCGGTCTTCTGTATAACCTGCCGCAACGCATGTATGTGGTCTACGGTACTATAGCCTTTTCGGAAGCCGGCTTGTTCGGGAGGCTGGAACTCGTCAAGCCTGCGTGCGAGACGATTCGTGATGACCCTGGAAAACAGCTTGTAAACATGGCTCAGAAGTGAGATGGGTCTATAGTTCTTCAACAAGGTTTTGTCACCTTTCTTGAAGAAGAGCACCACCACACTTCTGTTCCATGCTTTCGGCGTTCTCCCTTGGTGGAGGACGGAACTAAACAGCGTCTGAAGGCCCTTAAGAACTGGTTTACCACCCGCCTTCAGGAGTTCGGCTGTAATTCCGTCGTCACCCGGGGCTTTGCCATTCTTGAGCTGTTTGAGGGCCATACTAATCTCGTACAGGCTGACGTCCGGGATGTCTTCGGTATAGTGTCGGGTTAATCTAGCTCTCGGGTCTTTAGCTAGATTTTCGACGGGTGTTCGGGTTGTCGTGTATAGCTGCCCATAAAACTTCTCAACTTCCCCCAACAGCTCAGGTTTGGATGAAATCACTCTGCCGTCCTCGGTCTTTAGCTTCATCAACTGGCTTTGACCAACAGACAGATCCCTGGTAAACACCTTTGAGCCCCTGTTACGCTCAATAGCTTCTTCAATACTATTAGTATTGCCTGTTGAGCCGCCGATAGCGACAAGCGTCACCAGAGGACTGCAGAGTCATCTCACGCCTCACCTCCATGAGCCTAATGGTGGAGTCCGAAAGCTTTTTGGTTCTAGTACGGCGGGTCTTGAAGAACTTAGACCCGACCGTATGGACAGCTTCCACAAACCCGTCGTTGTAATCGTCCACGTCGCTACCTAGGCATTCGAAACGGTTTTGAAGCTCGAGCTGAAAGCTCTCGGGGTTTTGGAGCTGAGCAGGCTCCGGACGGAGCGTAGATTTCATCAGTCGAGACCTTTCAAGCTTGAACTGGATATTCAATGAGCCTCGTACCATACGGTGATCACTCCTGGTTTTAACCGCATTGATCACGGAAACATCATTGAATATGTGCTTTTTCGTCGACATGATAAAATCTATCTCATTCCTCGTAACGCCATCAGGGCTCATCCAGGTCCACTTCCTATGCTCACGTTTCCTGAAGAAGGAGTTCATCATATAGAGTCCTTCCTTCTCCATGAAACCGGCCAGTAGGTGGCCCCGGTGATTCCTACGCCCCACTCCAAATTTCCCCACTCTCAACTCTTCACCGTCTCGTTTGCCCAGCTTTGCGTTAAAGTCCCCCATAACAACTGTGAAGTGAGTTCTGGAGCTATGCATGGCTGTGGAAATATCCTCATACATAGCCTCTACCTCATCGTCGGAGTGCGTCGAGGTCGGAGCGTATACCTGTATGACCTTCAACGAATATCGTTGGGTCATTCTGAGTACAAGGCACGCTACCCTGGTCGACACACTCTCGATCTTCACCGCGTTGTTCACGAGGGACCTATGGACGATAAACCCGACACCTCCTTGAGACTGGTGGTCGCCCTCTCGGAAATAGAGCAAGTTACCGGACTTCAGGGTTATCATGTCCTCCCCCTCTCTACGGACTTCTGACAGCCCTATGATTCCCCATCGTAACTTGCTCAATTCTTCCTCCAGTTCCAGTATCTTTTCATCGGTCCGCAGTGTTCGGCAGTTATATGTTGCCAGGGCCAAAGGTTGTCGTTTTTGGTAGCCGGGTCTCTGCCGGAGATTAACTATAGCACCCCCTGTACCTTTACACAGTACCTTGTACACAGTACCTTTGCTACCTGTTAAAAAAAATAAGGGGAAATTCTCCAAATATACAATTTTTGTCCTCGCTGCCTAGAACGATGCCGTTTTTTGCAAAATAGAAGTAATCCCAGGAGCAGTGACTATATAGGTAGTTTAGCTACATATCTATGGATATAGAAACATCTTGGTTATAGAACACATATAAAAGTTAGTCCTGGCTGGCATCGTCTTTGGCAGAAATTCGACTTGATTTGTTCGTTGGATTTAGGCAGTTAACTTTGATCGGCGCCTATCTCTAAAGCCGAACTAGGTATCAATCTAGACTTTTCAGTTTTAAAATCCCTGGTGGTGTGGCTGTATGATAAATCCTGGATTCACTTCTATCTCGCGGAAATTTGACATAATCTTAAATTTTTGCAGGTTTAGTCGAAAATTTCGCTTGACTTTCCTGTTTTTCCTAAACCAAATTGGGTATCACTCAGGACGTACTCCTGTTTCTATATTCATAGTTATGTAGCTAAACGACCTATATAGTCACTGCTCCTGGGATTACTTCTATTTTGCAAACAACGGCAATATTCTAGGCAGCGGGGGTAAAAATATACTTTTTTGAGAATTTTCTTCTTTTTTTTATCAGTGTGAGGTATCACATAATTCTTTAGTATTTTGAATGATATATATCTTGGTTATAAAACACATATAAAAGTTAGTCCTGGCTGGCATCGTATTCGGCAGAAATTCGATTTGATTTGTCCGTTGGATTTAGGCAGCTAACTTTGATCAGCGCCTATCTCCTAAACCAAACTGGGTATCAATATATACTTTTCAGTTTTAAGATCCCTGATGGTGTGGCTGTATGATAAATATAGCCACGTCTCCTGGCTTCACTTCTATCTCGCGGAAACGTGACATAACTTCAAATTTTTGCAGGTTTAGTAGAAAATTTCGCTTGATTTTCCTGTTTTTCCTAAACCAAATTGGGTATTACTCAGGACGTACCTGTTTCTCTACCCATAGTTATGTAGCTAAACGACCTATATAGTGACTGCCCCTGGGATTACTTCTATTTTTCAAAAAACTGCAACGTTCTAGGCAGCGAGGACAAAAATTTTATATTTTAAGAATTTCGCTCTGATTTTTTTTAACAGAGTAAGGTATCATATAATTCTTTTGTAATTTTGAAAGATATATATCTTGGTTATAAAACACATATAAAAGTCAGTCCTGGCTGGCACCGTCTTTGGCAGAAATTCGACTTGATTTGTTCGTTGGATTTAGGCAGCTAACTTTGATCGTCGCCTATCTCCTAAACCAAACTGGGTATCAATCTAGACTTTTCAGTTTTAAGATCCCTGGTGGTGTGGCTGTATGATAAATATAGCCACTCCTGCTGGCTTCACTTCTATCTCGCGGAAATGTGACATAACCTCAAATTTTTGCAGGTTTAGTCGAAAATTTCGCTTGATTTTCCTGTTTTTCCTAAACCAAATTGGGTATCACTCAGAACGTACTATGCCCTGCAAAAGTCGATGGCCATGTCCAAAACATAATCGTCTGACGTGAGAAACGGCGCCATCTATGTTTTTGATGTGTATTAGCGGAATTTACTTTACTAACTTAGTTAGTTTACTAAAATACCACTAGATGGCGCTGATACCAAAAATTTACAAATATTTTTTATCTTCATGTTAGAAAAATATTTCTTGTTATTATTGTAGCTGTGCGTGTAATCATTCTCTTCAATTCTTGTGGCACTACCTATAACTAAACATAACCCTGGCTGGATGGGACACCGTGGGATGCTATCTTTAAGCGTGTAACGACATTTTTTGTTTCTTTCGCACTTGGAAAGTGTGTGAGAGAGAGAATATTATTATTCGTACGCAAATTGTTTCTTGTCCGTCAAATATTCCAACGATAAATTCTTTAAGGAGATCCATGTTGCTTGTTTTAACTACCGAAGTGTCAACTTTACTAATTTCCAAGCAGTAATAATTTACAAAAATACAAACTCAATAACGTCGCATGGTAGGATTAGAACTTGCGACATACTATTCTGTCGACTTAAGCCTAGACCACTCGACCACAGAACTGTTACCTGAAGCTACGAAAATTGGATCTATAACTCTGGTCGCCTTATTGAAATGAATCGGTAAGTCATGTTTTACGAAACTAAAAGAGGGTAGACTGAAGATATTCAAACTACCAGGCTGTTTTTATTACAAAAACATTGCTAATTGTTCAGCTGCCTCCTACTTCTCGTTCGATTGTCTCTTTCAACTTGAATCTTCTAACCATCGTAATTGCACAAACACAACAAACATGACATGTAATAATTATTACCAATAAATGAGTATGAGTATGAGTATTGTTCTTTAAAATGAGTTCTCAGCGCAATATCGAAATGATAAAAAGGTGTGAAATCATTAATTTATACAAAGAAGGAAAAAATATGTCGGAAATTTCTAGAGAAACTGGAGTTAATGTGAGTTTTATTTTACGTTGATCCTACCAATTTTTTTACAAATATTATATCTACATTACATTATTTCATATTTATTAATATTCTTACAGAGAAAAACAGTTTTATTATGGGTACGACGTTATCAAGACGAAGGATCTTTGCTGCATCGTCAAAGGTCGGGTAGACCACGACTCACAGATACGGCGCAGCGCCAAGCTATGGTCCGGGAATATGAACAAAATGGATTTAAACCGGTAATCGATTATGCCAGTTTATGATTGGTTTTTTGGAATCTTTTTGTATTTTTTATTTCAATTCCAAATTTTTACTTTTACGGTCATCCCGTGAAACCTAAATTGAAAATACAAACCCCTCGAGAAGCCTTCTCGAGAATTCTCGAGAAGGCTTCTCGTTGAGAGTTAAAACAATATAGATGGCGCTAGGTAACTGCTTAAGTTACAAAGTAAAGTATAAACAAGCTGAGATATGTGATGCATAGGGAAAATTCGTGTTTGTGCCGTTGACCAGCAGTGGTGTAGCGGTATAGCACGCGGCACGGAATGCCGAGGACCTGGGTTCGATTCCCAGTGTTGGTCTTATTTTTCTGGTTTTTCTGTGCATCTATGTTTCGGTTTGTATTTTCAATTTATGCCAGTTTATTCAACACAAGTGTTGATACAGTCTGTCGTGCTCTTCATAGTGAAGGCCTGCATCATCGTAGACATGCTGTGAAACCCTTGCTGACGGAACGTCACAAAGCGGCAAGACTAGCATTCGCTTTGGAGCACTTAGATGACGATTGGAGCAACGTCATCTTTACTGACGAGAAGACGTTTAAATCCTGCCAACATGGACGACTAAGTTTGTGGCGTCGAAATAATACGCGATACGACAGTGACCACGTAATGCCCAACATGGAATCTGGTCATATAACCGTCAACATGTGGGGATGGATGAGTGCTGCTGACCCGGGAGAACTTGTCAGAATACCCAGTCGAGCGAATGGTGCTAATTATGCCAATTTGCTACAGGAGACCATGTTGCCAACTGTTAGAAATGTCTATCCAGACGAAGAAGTGCCTTGCATAACATTCGTGCAAGATAACTGCCCAATACACCGGTCGCGTATTGTGCAGGACTGGTTTGATCAACATGAAAATAATATTAAAGTCGTTCCTTGGCCTGCAAGATCACCGAATTTAAATCCTATCGAAAATTTATGGGGCGTTATTGTCCAACGTTGGGATAACCAAAATGAGTGAACTCCGGAGACGTTAAAAGCACACTGTCTAAATATATGGGACAGTATTCGCGGGTCTAATCTTTGTGAAAATCTTGTCGCATCGATGCGTTTCCGTTTGCAAGCAGTTATTGAAAATCACAAAGGTTACACCAGTTTTTTTTTTTTTTTTTTTATACTACTGGAAGGCAAACGAGCAAGTGGGTCTCCTGGTGGTGGTCAGTTATTAATTAAAATACAATTTAAAGTTTCGCGTAGGAGTGTAGACCGGGTTATAATACTGAAACAATTATATTTTTATTATATCTACTAGCTGTTACCCGCGGCTTCGCACGCGTAAACTAATCGGTCTGGTAGTTGCACTTGAAATTTTCGAGATTTTACCAAATTCCCCTGGCAATTTCCAAAATTTATATCGTGGTCTTCCTTCATTGAGGTTGTGTTGTGAATAGCTGTACAACATTCAAGACTCTAAACCCAGTGCTGAAATTTCAAAAATGTTCCCTATCCAAATTCAAATCATTTATTCAGTAAATAGGCCGCAATGGGCACTTTTACACATCATTTTTTAAACTACCAGCGCTTTCGGAAAGACCATCATTGCCAAGAAGAATGCGCCGCAAGATACTTGGCAGGAAGTCATTTGTTTTCAAAATAGTTCAAAACTATTCCGTGAGAATATCCGGATAAAAGTAGCGTATGTGTTATTCTAGACATCGAGTTACCTTCATATCAAATTTCATGACTCTAAGCCCAGCGGTTATTATTTAAAGATTTTATCCCTATCCCGTGGGAATATCGAGATAAAAAGTAGCCTAAGTAATTATTCCAGAGGTCCAGCTACCTACATACTAAATTTCATGGCTCTAAGCACAGCGGTTGTTATTTGTAGATTTTATCCCTAGGTATCCCGTGGGAATATTGGGCCAAAAGTGGCCTTTGTGTTATTCCAGACGGCCAACTACCTACATACCAAATTTCGTGACTCTAAGCCCAGCGGTTAATATTTCAAGATTTTATCCCTATCCCGTGGGAATATCGAGATAAAAAATAACCTATGTGTTATTTCAAAGGTCCAGCTACCTACACACCGATTTTCATGGCTCTAAGCCCAGTGGTTGTTGTTTCGAGATTTCATCACTATTCCGTGGGAATATCGGGTCAAAAAGTCGCTTATGTGTTATTCCAAACCTCCGGCTACCTACATTCCAAATTTTATGACTCTAATCCCAGCGGTTATTATTTCAAGATTTTATCCCTATCCCGTGGGAATATCGAGATAAAAATAGCCTATCTATTATTCCAGAGGTCCAGCTACCTACATACTAAATTTCATGGCTCGATTCTAGATTTTATCCCTAGGTATCCCGTGGGAATATTGGGTCAAAAAGTAGCCAATGTGTTATTCCAAACGGCCAATTACCTACATACCGAATTTCATGGCTCTAGTCCCAGTGGTTGTTATTTCGAGATTTCATCCCTAGGTATCCCGTGGGAATATCGGGTCAAAAAGTCACCTATGAGTAATTCCAGACGTCCAACTACTTACATACCAAATTTCATGACTCCAAGCCCAGTGGTTGTTATTTCGAGATTTTATCCCTATTCCGTGGGAATATCGGTATAAAAAATATCCTATGTTTTAATCCAGGTTATAAACTAACTTTTTGCCAAATTTCATCCAAATCCGTCCAGCCGTTTTAGCGTGAAGAAGTAACAAACATACTTACTCACTCACAAACTTTCACATTTATAATATTAGTAGGATAGGGATATTAAATTTATAATTATAAATAATAAAACACTTTTGGTAACGCGGTTTGTGTTTGACTGATGATGTCATGACGTGAAAACTGATGCATTTTATGTTGGGTGCTGAAAGTAAAACAAAAGAAATAATATCGTAAAGCCGACCAAATTGAAAATCAGTACTAATGATCTATTACATTTTGTGACTATTCAATTTGGTCGGGTCCGCGATATCACTTTTGTCGGAACGCGGCATTAAATCCTCCAACGATGTATTCTGTGCTCCAACGCACACACGCACACTGTATTGATATGATTGAATTTCAACTTTGTATAGCGGTAATAAAGTGCAAATTGACTCTTTGACGTTAGAAACATACCTACATTGCTTAGACAATAGTGAGTGCTTGTAATTTAATATGAACTTTATACAATAGCAATAGAGCTCAAATTGATTCAACGTTTTAGTTAGAAAACGTTTGTATGAGAAAAAGAAAAGGGCTGTTTTTACGGTTTTTCCGGCAATTATTCAAATTTTTCTCGCCGTAAAAACCATCCTTGGAACTTCAACGAACATTTAAAAAAAAGAATTGGCCAAATTGGTCCAGGCGTTGTTGAGTTATGCGCTTACCAACACATTTTGCGATTCATTTTTATATATATAGATAAACCAAAATATTTATTTATGTATGATCATGTAGCACTCTGTTATAATAAGTAATTATTTTATTAGTATGAACAAAACGTTTAATTATGCCTTCATAGTTTTGTTTAATCATCTGAAATAAGTGTGAAAGTTCAATATAATATGACTGTAATTTAATCAATAACCATCAATAATAGACTACAGTGAATTTACGTCATCAACTATTGATAAGTAAATGTTTAAAACTGGAAAAACTTAAGTATTATAATGAGTACGAGTCTTATGATAACCCGGTCTCAGGTATTAGGTAATATTTATTGTGGTTCAAGCTTCAATCCTCTTTCCAGATTCGGAAATGAAAACTTAAGCAAATACCTCAATAAAATGTTAAAATACAACTTTTGGTCAAGTGCTAATTAAATAACTAAAAAAAATTAAAAATTTTAAAAACCCCCGACAAAAAAAGTCGCCAAAAAAGGACAACTAAAAAGTAAAAAATAATTATGCACTACCTAGTTGTTGCCCGCGACTTCATCTACGAACAATTCGTTTATCCCTATCCCGCTGGGACTATACTGATTTCCCGCAAAATTAGCCTTAGTTAATTTAGTATAAGTACCTAGTAATATATTTTTTTTATCTAACCGACGTTGGTGTCGGGGGACCGCTAAGGTTAAGAGGAAACCTTGGGGCCATAATTCGAGAGACAACTTTGACAATTCATTGTGCACAAGTGTTGCCACAGACAGGGTAGTGCTGTTCGTATCGATATTAAAAAATATCACGGCATTGGCTTCTATCGATATTTATCCATTATTTATGGTGACAATTGTCACGGTGCAACCGTTATTATCTCTTACCGCTAGATGGCGGTAGTAGCGCATTCTATAAAAACATTTTATTTTCCATATTTAATTAAATGCTATTGCGCAGCTGTTTTTTGATGTACAAATTGAAATTTTTATCTTTTAAATTTTATACATACAAGTTTATAAATACATAGTTAATTCCATATTGTCTCTGGTATTTTTATCAATAAGAGGGTAAGCTAGCTAAAATTGTTGAATTTGGACGGTAGTTGTTTTCTTAACAGCTGATATTGTTATGGTGTCAAAATTTTGCTTAAATAGGCGCACACAGCCAGATTTTCACATTCTGCAAAAATCAGAAAACAATGAATTCGCGTTCTAAAATTATTTATCTTTATTTCTAATTTTAAATTCAGTGAAACTCTGCCCAAATTTGGTAAGTATTTGGCAAATATCAATCTTTACTTGTGTATTTTTATTTTGTGTTTCTTTCAGTTTTAATTGTAAATTTAGCAAAAATTTCATAGTTGTTTCCCACATTTTTAAATCTGTTTTTTTATTAAATTAATTCTTTTCGGCCCTTTTACATATTTCAAAATTGTATAATTGTTTTAAATGCCGTTTTTTACATTTTATATTATGACCGTTGGGCCGTTACATATTTAAAATTGTAACGTTTCTTTTTTCAAAATTTAATTTACTTTTATTTCTTTTTATTTTACATCTTAAATTCTTCGAACGATTTTTTCTGCCACCTCCAACATTACGGCTGACCTGATGGTGATGATGTAATCTTCACGCCGGTTGGATGGATGGCAGAATAAAGGCCACCTGAACCTTGCCTAAACAAGTGTAAATTTCAGGGCGGCACAGGACGGTCTGGGACTGAACCATCACCGTTTCCACCAACACCTTCTGTACGGCTGCCTGGAACCGAAACCTCTGTCCTTCCTCTATCGAAAGGACTGCTGCTGCTGCTTGCTGACCCTGGAGCCCCTTCTGCCTCCAGCCTTGTCCAGCTCCGGTGACCTGCGCTTCGGACTCTGATCCAGGGAAGCCTTACCAAGAAACGCATTCCCAACTCAACTCTTCCGTATCCGCGACCCTCGAGTTTATTTATTTATTTTTTCTGTCAGTAAAGCCTTTGGGGCTAATTAAACTTCTAAAACCTAAATTCGTTTTACTCAATTTGAACCCCTAGCCTAGGGTCTCACTGTTCTACCTCTGACAGTGGCGCCCTTCCGCGGTTTATTTTGAGTTGGGAAGCGTTTTTGTTTGTAATTGTTGGTGGTGGTAAAGTGTCTGTGTTTTTCCCCGCGTTCCCGTGTGACGTTCGGGTAAGAATAGCGTCACCCCTCAGCCTGGGATTCGTAAAAAGCGAATAAAGTGCTGTAATGTGGGGCGTTGGGAGACGAGTTAAAGTCACGAGTTCTGAGTAAATACTGTGTTTATTAAATAAGCTTAGAGCTAATATATACTATACATATTGGGAGAGTGTGAGTGTGGCGCAGCTCACACTACAGTGCGTTCTGCCGGTTACAGTGGTTTTAACGGTTATTTTTTTAATTTTAACGGTTCTCTTCCCTTTAGTTTACGTTTTTTTTTTGCTGTTTAACAACACATCACAACCACTGCGGAATTTCATCAAAATCAGTTCAGTAATTTACGGCATCATCTCATCATCATTTCAACTTTATTAAATTACCGTAACTTCAAATTATTACTCTACTACGTTACTGCGGGACTGCGACACTTATCTATTCTTTGTATTGTATACCTATTCTTCTGGGAACTTACGTACCTAGTCTATAATATTTGTAACGTTCGAAGAATAGACCCACCAACTTTATTGATATTTGCCAAAGGTTTATCCAATTTTCAGCAAACTTCACTTAAACAGTATCCTAAAAAAATTTTCAACTTACATCTAAATTCTACATTCCAAACTTCGGTTAAACAGATCGTGTCCAAAATTCAACAATTACTTGCTATAACCAGTTATAATCGATCAGCTGTTTTAGTTTATTGATTGTAGGTAGTTGCGTCAGAGTATTTAACGGCTAGCGCGTCGCAGTTCATTGCATTAGTTATAGTAGATTTAAATCCTATTACCAATAACTCAACGTTCAAAATTAAGCAACAACCTTATATCTTCACATATATATTTTTTAACTTTATTAGCTTTGTCAGAACGTATTGAACGTGTCACATATTTACCAGTTGCATCGCTCGGAGTATAAGTACGCTTTTAAACCTAATTTCATTAATTTAACGTACAAAATTAAGTAACAACTTTCGTTTCGGTTAAACTCAAATTACTACTTCGCAATTTAGGTAGGTAATCCTTACCTATTATAATTTACCAACTTTTATAATTGTTTTAAAAACAAATTTAATTACAAAATTTCGCTCCACGATATTAAATACCTCTCACTACAGAAAAGTGAGCTGGTTTATGAGGTTACGATCCGTGGTATGACACCGGCAGACTCCGTCCAGGAATTGCGACAGCAAATTATGAAATTGACTCCATCGATGCCAGCTGGTGACATATTAGAATCAGCTTAGATTATATACAACACTAGATCACAATAGAAGTAATCTAACCAGTAGTTCGACTTCATACTAGAGGGCCAAAATCGACGCCCGGACTCAGCGTGACTCAGCGGCGCGTTTTACACTGCAGCTAAGTCAGTTAAGTTCGTAGTGCCACAGAGCCACTCCGCGCGTCGCGCAAGTCGGTCGCGTCGCTGCGCTGCGCCATCCGCTCTATTCGCCTCGTAACGTGGCTAAAAATAATGGCGGCGTCAAGAGATTGTGCGTATTGCAGTGTTTACGGGTGCCTAAATACGACAATTATAAAACCAACATTGTCATTTTTAGGGTTCCGTAACCAAAGGGTGCCAACGGGACCCTATTACTGAGACTCCGCTGTCTGTCTGTCTGTCTGTCTGTCTGTCTGTCTGTCTGTCTGTCTGTCCGTCTGTCACAGGGCTCTATCTCTTGAGCCGTAATAGCTAGGCACTTGAAATTTTCACAAATTATGTATTACAGTGGCCGCTACAACAACAAATACTAAAAATAAAATAAAGTTAAAAATTAAGGGGGGTCTTCATACAAGAAACGTGTTTCATTCAGCGGTTTTTGGTTGCTAGGCTGCTAAGATTCGGCCGTCAGTTGCTAGGGGCAACGCGAGTGACCCTATGTTGTTTTTAATGTTTAACTACTTATTAATTTGTGATTTTATTAGCGCTATTTTATAAAACGTTCGATAGTATAGTAATTATCTCTAAGGCCGTGGTTTATTTCGTGTGCAGCATTAAGACTAAATAACAATTTATGATCCACAAACCTCCGACACACACTACACAAAATCCGACTTCAATAAAGCACTCACCGCCGCTATGTTTAATGTTTTTTTACACTAAAAAATGTCCGTTGTAATTTATACTAAGTAACAATATTTATTTACAAGGTCAAAATTTAAAATCAGGTTATGATTAATTCATTCACTAATAATAATAAGTACGCGCCGTGCGTCGGCCGAAATTACCGCGCTATTTTTTTTTTTAATTGTAAATTTTTTTCTGGCGCGAGCATGGCATAAGTCTGAAGCGCTATTCAGCCTACTACAAGAGCGACAGCCAAAGAGGATGAGAATTTAAAATTATTATTTATTCAAAATACTTGCACCTAGTCCTAGTGCTTACATTTTGGTGACATGTTTTTATTTTTATTATTAACTAGTAATGTAACTAGTTGTTTGTTGGGGTGGAATTAATATTTCAACTTAAATTTGAAGTGGCTATCTTCAACCGATTTAGCTGAAATTTTGCGTGCATGTTTTTTTTTTATTCGACTGGAAGGCAAACGAGCAAGTGGGTCTCCTGGTGGTAAGAGATCACCACCGCCCATAAACATCTGCAATATCAGGGATATTGCAGATGCGTTGCCAACCTAGAGGCCTAAGTTGGAATACCTCAAGTTCCAGTAATTTCACCGGCTGTCTTACTCTGCCGAAACTTAACAGTGCAAGCACTGCTGCTTCACGGCAGGATTAGCAAGCAAGATGGTGGTAGCAATCCGGGCGGACCTTGCACGTGGTTCTACCACCTGCAGGATGACATGTGTATAAATCCGATGGGAAATAATGCAATATTATTATGACGTAGAGCTGATCTGATGATGAAATTAGACGTTGGCCATAGGAACTCTGTAATAAAACGACACGACCGCATCGTACGGAACCCTACATGCGCGAGTCGTTCGCACTCGCACTTGACCGATTTTATTTTTTCAACTTCCTGCTGATGCTGAAAGGTAAGATTAATACCTATTAGGTAGGTACTTTGTTATTAGTTCATTAAAATTTGTCTAGGTACTTACTCAACAAAATGTAAACCATAATGACGTGTCTATTTATAGAAAATTACATTGAAAAAATATGCGAATCGCTATTTACAAATTACATCTTCTATCAAAATATAAATCCGAACGAATTTATGAATTTGAACTAATATTAATTCACATTTTTAATAAAAACGTGTTCAGTTTAAAACAGTCTTGTTGTTTACATTTTTTTATTTTGGCCATCTGTAGTTCTGCATTTTGACTTGGAAATGAACGTGTCTGTCTGTGTGTTTCTGTCTGCGTGTGTGTCTGTCTGTGTGTGTGTCTGTCTGTGTGTGTGTCTGTCTGCGTGTGTGTCTGTCTGTCTGTGTGTGTGTGTCTGTCTGTCTGTGTGTGTGTCTGTCTGCGTGTGTGTCTGTCTGTGTGTCTGTCTGTCTGTGTGTGTGTCTGTCTGTGTGTCTGTCTGTCTGTGTGTGTGTCTGTCTGTGTGTGTGTCTGTCTGTGTGTGTGTCTGTCTGTGTGTGTGTCTGTCTGCGTGTGTGTCCGTCTGTGTGTCTGTCTGTCTGTGTGTGTGTGTGTCTGTCTGTCTGTGTGTGTGTCTGTCTGCGTGTGTGTCTGTCTGTGTGTCTGTCTGTCTGTGTGTATGTCTGTCTGTCTGTGTGTGTGTCTGTCTGCGTGTGTGTCTGTCTGCGTGTGTGTCTGTCTGTGTGTGTGTCTATCTGCGTGTGTGTCTGTCTGTGTGTGTGTCTGTCTGCGTGTGTCTGTCTGTGTGTCTGTCTGTCTGTGTGTCTGTCTGTCTGTGTATGTGTCTGTCTGTGTGTGTGTCTGTCTGACTGTCTGTGTGTGTGTGTCTGTCTGTGTTTGTGTCTGTCTGTGTGTGTCTGTCTGTGTGTCTGTCTGTCTGTGTGTCTGTCTGTCTGTGTGTGTGTGTCTGTCTGTGTGTGTGTCTGTCTGTGTATGTGTCTGTCTGTGTGTGTGTCTGTCTGTGTTTGTGTCTGTCTGTGTGTCTGTCTGTGTGTGTGTCTGTCTGCGTGTGTGTCTGTCTGTGTGTGTGTCTGTCTGTGTGTGTGTGTCTGTCTGTCTGTGTGTGTGTCTGTCTGTCTGTGTGTGTGTCTGTCTGTCTTTGTGTGTGTCTGTCTGTGTGTATGTCTGTCTGTCTGTGTGTGTGTCATTCTGCGTGTGTGTCTGTCTGCGTGTGTGTCTGTCTGCGTGTGTGTCTGTCTGTGTGTGTGTCTATCTGCGTGTGTGTCTGTCTGTGTGTGTGTCTGTCTGCGTGTGTCTGTCTGTGTGTCTGTCTGTCTGTGTGTCTGTCTGTCTGTGTATGTGTCTGTCTGTGTGTGTGTCTGTCTGACTGTCTGTGTGTGTGTGTCTGTCTGTGTTTGTGTCTGTCTGTGTGTGTCTGTCTGTGTGTCTGTCTGTCTGTGTGTCTGTCTGTCTGTGTGTGTGTCTGTCTGTGTGTGTGTCTGTCTGTGTGTGTGTCTGTCTGTGTGTGTGTCTGTCTGTGTTTGTGTCTGTCTGTGTGTCTGTCTGTGTGTGTGTCTGTCTGCGTGTGTGTCTGTCTGCGTGTGTGTCTGTCTGTGTGTGTGTCTGTCTGTCTGTGTGTGTGTCTGTCTGTCTGTGTGTGTGTCTGTCTGTCTTTGTGTCTGTCTGTCTGCGTGTCTGTCTGTCTGCGTGTGTGTCTGTCTGTGTGTGTGTCTGTCTGCGTGTGTGTCTGTCTGCGTGTGTGTCTGTCTGTGTGTGTGTGTCTGTCTGCGTGTGTGTCTGTCTGCGTGTGTGTCTGTCTGCGTGTGTGTCTGTCTGTGTGTGTGTCTGTCTGCGTGTGTGTCTGTCTGCGTGTGTGTCTGTCTGTGTGTGTGTCTATCTGCGTGTGTGTCTGTCTGTGTGTGTGTGTCTGTCTGCGTGTGTGTCTGTCTGTGTGTCTGTCTGTCTGTGTGTGTGTCTGTCTGTCTGTGTGTATGTCTGCTGGCGTGTGTGTGTGTGTGTGTGTGTGTCTGTGTGTGTGTCTGTATGTGTGTGTGTGTGTGTGTGTGTGTGTCTGTATGTGTGTGTGTGTGTGTGTGCATTGCGGTTTTTTATTTGAAAGCAGGTTTTTAGCAATGATTCTTAGACATGTTTTATCAAAATTGGTCCAGCTGTTCTTAAGATAAAAGAAGATATATTTTATCTGTGCTTCTGTCTGTTCTGTCCATCCATCCGTCTATATGTCTATCCGCTGTTTAACTGAAAAACTGTAGCATTAAGATTTTTAACCCACCGCAGTGGATGCATTATTATTTCTATAAGGTCAACCGGGGCTATTTCGCCGACGGGGCTAATGCGTCCATTCCAATTATCATAAGGATGAGAATTTTCAACGTCATAAAATTCAACAACAAGTCGTTTCGAACTTGCCGTAATAGGCGTAAATTTTTTTCGATTACCAACTTATAATTAATTAAAAAAAAAAAAAACATAAAATTAACATACGTTTTATTTCTACACCTAAAACTACACACATACAATAAAAATCTACACACATCTGTTTTACTTTTTGTAGTTGTCAACCCTAGCGCTCCGCGCAGCCGTAGGTATAAATTTCAAGAATACGGCCGAGTCGGAGTACTGTTAAGATTACTTTTACTGTGACTAGATGGACCGTAGGCGGCATGAAAACGTCCCCAAAAAATATAAACCAATTGTTGGCTTATAAGTCATTTTCTCCCCCTCAGTCTGCATTGTGACACCGTAGGTGACGTATGCGGAGCGCGCAATACAAAAGTGCCGAAATATGACCAAATGTGCTATAAAAGTGTGCCGCAATTATAAAGGCAGGATTAAAAATCCTAATAACGTGACTTTCCATCGGTAAGTACTCGAGAATCCATAAAATTTCGTAAGAAAAGATTAAATTATTTAGGTTAGTATTGTTTGACATTTTTTATAGGTGTTACCAGTTTCCAGTGCAAAATTCCCCACAATTCAGTCAAAATCGTATTGAAAAGTTTGTATTGGGCACAAAATCGAAATATTATATCGATTTCACGCATCAACCTGAACAGTTTTTATTTTTAATCTATTTGAGAAAATGACGAATCTAATTAATGTTCTTTGATATTTTAATGAATATTTGTATTTGCACCATCTTATTGAGCTTTCTTTTATTCTGTATTTATTTGAGATTGATAAGTAAGCTGTAAGCAAATACATATAATGTGGGTGTTTAGGTCATAAAAACTGGAATTTAATAATGCAATCAATACTGAATTCGCAAAAAAGTCAAGTCTTTCGTATAAACGTTCATAAGATGAATATAAAGTCAAGATTATGAAAGATAATATATTTAGTTTGATATACTGAACTACCATATGCAATTTGCTTAATACTTTTTATCTGTCTTCAGAATACCTATAGATCCTGTAGTTAAAAAGGCATGGGTGGACATTATAAGAAAAAGTCGGGAAGAAAACCTTTGGCTGCCTGCAAAATCAGCTGTCATATGCTCCGAGCATTTCAAAACGATTTTTCGATTTAGTAATTTGTTTGCGAAATATTCAACTTTAAAGTGCAAATTTTCATTAAAATCGAGCGTCCCCTCCCCCCTCTAAAATCTAAACCGGTGGGTGGAAAAATTTGAAAAAAAAAACAGGATGCTAGTCAGTATATCAAACTTCCAAGAAAAACTATAACGGCTAAGTTTGCTTGAGAATTATTAGTAGTCTATGAGTAAATAGCAGCGTAAAGTATAAAGTATACCTAAACTTGGAAGATTCCGTATAAAATATGAAATCCTTAGAAAAATATGACTTAATTTTTTCGTAATAGCTACGGAACCCTATTTTGGGCGTGTCCGACACGCTCTTGGCCGGTTTTTTAGATTATTTATTCATTTTTTATTTGATTACATTCGCCATCACTTTTAATAGCGTCTATCGTACTCTAATAATTTACCCCCAAATTTTGGGGGATTTGACATTACGTGGTATCATTTAGCACGCACACAGTGACAACCGGATTGACGTAACTCGAGTGTAAAGATGAAGCTGTCACGTGGTCGCCACGCACACAAACAAGAAAAAGTTGGGACGTTTTCAATCGCATTGTTTCTTACTGAGGCTCGGTCTAGTGTTGTATATAGTCTAAGAGAATCAGGTCTGGAAGTAACAGAGGATATCACGGGTGCAAGAGTTAGCTTAATTAAGGTGCAATCTAATATAACTTCACTAAAGGCTACTTTCAATGACGGGTTATACGAACGTACTAGTAATTTACTTAGCCATATTTACTACCGTTTGAGATGTATATCGCGGGAATCGGACGAGGATGCCGACGCTTTAAAGAATAATAATTGTGAACAGTCGTTACAAGATTTTTCCAACATTTTAGCCGAATTGCGCCATACTTCTAGTCCATTTCAGCGTTTGACTTCGAGACAGGATGATGTAGGTACCTTACCGGTGCAACCACCGATGAATATTTCGGTAACTTGTGACCGAGGCGTCTCCTCAGAATTTTCAAAACTTAAATATAACGGGAAGACCTGTATCAGTGCTTTCGTACTAAGGGTGAGAGAATTTTTACTCGCGCGTAGGTAATATTACTTATAATAAATTTATGTTGCATGCAACTGAGATCTTTGAGGGCGAGGCTTTACATTGGTTTCGATCCGTTAGAGATTCAATTCATACTTGGGACGAGCTGTCTACCCGCCTTATGAATGTTTTTAGTCAACACGATTACGACTATCGACTTAAAGCTGAGATTCGGGCTCGTATTCAGGGCGAAGGTGAAAACATCACTATTTACCTCGCTATAATGCACGGAATGTTTTCAAGGTTATCTGTACCACTTTCGGAAGAGGAGAAGCTAGAAATTGTACTGCATAACATACGTCCGTGCTACGCTACCATTATTGCTACGGCGGGTGCGATTAATAGTTTGGAGGACCTTAGTCATAAATGTAGAAATTTTGAAGTAGTACACGCGCGTATGGCACAGTTTCGTAAGCCGCCGCGGCCGTCTTCGGATACCTTAGCCCCAGAGTTTGCTTTTAATAAACCATCTTCATTCCAAAATTCACCAAAGCAGCCATTTCAGCAGAGGTTTGGTGACGGAGCTGCGCCTAGTAACAACGCCAATAGGAATTCTTATCAAAACTTCAAAACTCGCTATCCGGTTAGTGCAATTGCTACTAACCAGAATAATGGACCGTATTGCCCGCGCTGTCGGTCCAATTTACATTGCTTGCGTACTTGCCGCGCTCCACGTAACTTAGTTGGTTTTAAATGCGGCTTGGCAGGATTTAAAATAGTAGACTGTCCAAAGTGTAGTAAAAAAAAATGTACCTTCACTTTCTAATTGACTACATTTCAAATGTGCTGAGGTAATAAAATAAAAATACCGTTTGTAGATTTTACACTGCTGATTACAGTAAAAATATTTTTGGATTTTTTTGTGCAGTGGTTTTTTTTATATTCTGGAAAAACCGTAAAAAAGGTGCATTGCGAAAGTTAGGAATACATTTTTAATGCTCATAGTCCATTACCATAGGAATTGAAAAAAATAAACAACTGTCATGAGTGTCATGTCATGTCCATTTTTTATCTGTCTGACGGATTTATTTACATTATTTGATTCTAACGACACGCTTTGGATTCTCGTAATACTATTGTTTTGATATACTTACGCATTTAAAATGAAAGTGACTGACGGATTTGTAAAAGCAGATAGCCGCAATCTGCCCAAAGTCGACGAATTTATGTTGTTACAATTCATGCGGGAAAATGACTGTTTCAATGTGGCGGCATTCGAGGAGCGAAGGTTCTCATGTCCTCAAGAGAGGAATATGTAGAAACACGTGTGGGATATGTCGAAGTGCGACGTGAAAATTCACTTTGCTACGTTCAATGCAAAGTTATGCCTGAAAATAGAGTTCGTACCAAAATGTACCTACAGTGTTGACTACTATAAATGAAGAACAAGAAGTTATAGAAAATGCTAAATGTGCCGACTGTACAGCTAGTGAAGGTGGCTGCAAACACGCCATTTGTTGTATAATGTGGCTTAAAAAGCGAACAGAAGAACCATCAGTACCTAGCCTCGGTAGCTTGCTATTGGACACAACCAAAATTATCTGTTGCTATGACAAAGGAAAAAATTATCTTAGCTGAAGATATTGGGAAAAAGGTGAAACGATCGGCTGTTATTACACCCAACTTATAAAAATGTTACTATCATATTACGTTAACATTACTAACCCACAAACTCAAGTTTTTTTATTACAATTTACTCCAAATCATTAACCCTTACGAGTATGTTTATTATCATAGCTAGGGTAAATTATCCTGTAGATACCTGTACTGTATTTCACAAAGACCATCGAAATATGATTATTATATTTCGATGGCAAAGACTGGTCACTTTATATTATTTTCATAAATCATAACAGTACACAATTTTAGTTGAGTATTTTCCATAGTTTTGAACATGAAACTACTGTGAGACTCACTCATATTAAATGATATTGTAATGGATAACTCACATCAAGCTAAACTCGATTTAAGTTAGCTGTTACAATAATAATATCATTTAATATTTTCCATAGCACCCTGTTAGTATGTTTACGATATTTTTAAGGATTTATTCTAAAATTTTCACTAGGTCTACTAAGACTACTAGGTAGGTATTATTAGTTAACTGTAACTTGTAAAGCTTAGGTACTTAGCGGTGATACCTTTTCTTTTAAATTCCCCTGTAGTTTACTAGAAACACTTGAATTAATTCACCTGGGTACCTGGTAGGACCGGATAGCCTAGTGGTTAGACTGATTATGAAGCTTGAGTTCCAGGTTCGATTTCTGGTTGGATACAATATTTGTATGAATAATAAGAATGTTTGTTCTCGAATTTTGGATGTTTAATATGTATTTATGTATATAAGTTTGTTTATCCACTGCCAGGTACCCATAGTACAAGCTTTGCTTAGTTTGGGACTAGGTCAATTGTCTCATGATATTTGATTATTTATTTATTTACTATTTAGGACCAAAAAAACAAAGTATGTGTGTTAATCAAAGTCAAAGTCAAAATCTCTTTATTTAATTTAGGCTATGACAAGCACTTATGAACGTCTAAAAATCTACCACCGGTTCGGAAAAAACCTCTGTTGAGAAGAATCCGGCAAGAAACTCAACGAGGTATTTTTTTTTTAAACAGATTTATCTTTATTTTTTTATTTGACTGGAAGGCAAACGAGCAAGTGGGTGGGTGGATTCACATTATTTATACATCATATCTATATACTATACATTACAAGTATTTAACACAATTTTATTTTTAACATAGTAGGTTCGCTATTTGAAGGAATTAATATTATTTATATTTTATTTGGTTATAATTCAAAGTTCTTTATTATTCAATTTATGAAAAATTTAGGCAAATTACAATGCAAAAATAATAAATTAAATAACAGGTGGTAGGACCTCGTTCAAGGTCCGCCTGGATTGCTACCACCATCTTGCTTGCTAATCCTGCCGTGAAGCAGCAGTGCTTGCACTGTTGTGTTTTGGCGTGGAGAGTAAGACAGCCGGTGAAATTACTGGCACTTGAGGTATCCCATCTTAGACCTCTAGGTTGGCAACGCATCTGAAATCCCCCTGGTGTTGCAGGTGTCTATGGGCGGTGGTGATCTCTCACCATCAGGAGACCCACTTGCTAGTCGAATAAAAAAAAAAGAACAAAAAGCAAACTTAGTAAGTAATAAAATTAAATAACAAAAAGCAAACTGAGTAATAAAGTAAACTTAGTTTTGAAAGAAAACATCGCTGGCCGAGTGTAACAGTGGCACAAGTCAAAATATTGAAATTTCGAGAAAAAGCACTTCAAAGTTTTGACAAGTGGACTTTAACAAGTAATATGAGCATATTACTTTAATTAAGGAAGTTAAATGCTTAAGTTTTGTTTTATACATTCTTTGTGGTATGATGCATTAGATTAAGACATAATATTATTTTAAAATATATTATTATAGCAATTATTTACACTCAAATATGGGTACTTAGAGATGTGCCTCTGTTGCACAATTTTTTTTTATGTTTTTTGAATTGTGCCTTTTAAAGCTATGAAATGATGTGGTCCTATTTCTCTGTTTAGGTATGAAAACGCTTTGTAAATCACTAAAAATAAAAAAATAAAAATTTACTATTAATCGCGTCATCTTTAAACGACGTCTTGTAATAAACCTAACCAACATAAAGTTGGGAAATCCATGACTTGGTCACTTCGAGTTTGAGATATTAAACTTTGAAGGAACAACGGAAACCGGCTAAATCAATTTTGATGAAACATGTCTACGCACCATCGCTAGAAAACCTGATTTCAAATCCGCAAATCCGCATTCAAATCGGCCCACCCGTTTAAGAGCTACGGTGCCACAGACAGTAACACAGATAGACAGACACAAAGATACACATAGCGGTCCAACTTATAACACCCCTCTTTCTGCGTTGGGGGTTAAAAATACTCGTAGGTTCCAGGGTGACTACCCTGACAACACAAATGTATTTTTTTCTGTAATTAGCAGGCAAGCAAACAGACGGTTCTCCTGATGCTAAGTGGTCACCATCGCCTATAGACATCAGCAGCATCATCAGGACTCCAGATGTATTGCCGGCCTTGCAAGAAGCTATTGTTGAAGAGTTGGAAAAACCTCGGTCGCCAAAGTGTTCCATAAATGACATGTGCGAAGTAAAAAAGGAATGCTTAAGCACGATGGATGACCGCTACCTATCAAGATGATGTTGATGAAAGCTACTTCTATATAGAAAATACAAACTGAAATATACTCGTAGATGCACAGAAAAACTACACCACTACTACTACGGCTATTTTTGTGCCGAGTAGAAAAGTTCAACGGAACTCCCGTTTATCGACCCTATAGAAAACGCAAAGAAAGCTTACATCTTTACAGAGAGCTAGAGAGTCAAGCTTCCCAGTGTATTGGATCACCGATAATATGAGCCGCCCTTCGCTACGCTGTAGACGATCTGATCTTATAGGAGGGAGGAGCTAATATTGAGGGGCACCAGACCAAAGATGAAAGAAATACTCCAAGTGAGGCCGAATTAGAGTCCTGTAAAGTTGACAATAGCTCGGCATGAAGTATCGTCTCGCTCGGCTGAGGACCCCAACTTTCTAGCAACAATTTTAGCTTTACTCACCTAAGAGAACAAGGGGGAAGTTTCCGAATCGAGGCGCTACGGTAAATGGCGTTTTATTTGCGATAAATGCGCTGACCTGTGTCTTGGTAGGGTTGAACTTGACTAGGTTATGTTTACCCCAGTCAAGAACCAGTTCCAGTATACTTTCCAAACCAGACACATGTTGACAGCGTCTCTCCTCTAATTCCGCCAGAGAAAGACTAAGTCTACCGGTATTGAAGTTGAATTTTTCACTCTTTTAGTTAATCTTTTGGATCCAGAATGGTGAGAAACAGTGTAAAGGTAGGCCGCAATGGGAAAGAAGGAGGAGGAAACTCCATTTTCACTGTCGTCTTCAATGGTTGTTAATGAGAAGGGGAGTCTTATCTTTAAGTTTTTCTACATCAGTCCATTGCGAAAGCTAACTTATTTTCAGGCGACATGGCTGCGTATTTTAAAAGCCAAATTGTCTTTTTGACTAGAAACTGGGGTAATTAGTCACATTTCTTACGATGCGGCCACTATTTAGATTGTTTTTGGATGAAACGGTTGTTATTCCTAAAGGCTTTGGGTTTTCCATGCGCTGTGGTGATGTCTTTTCTGAAAATTCCAATTCAGTAATCGTAGTAATACAGTTAAGTTTTCTTCGAGTATTTTTAAATATTTATTTAAGTATTATATTTATCTAATTAAGTATGTTTATCCGTTGTCTAGTACCCACGATACAAGCTTTACTTAGTTTAGGAGTAGATGAATTGGTACAAATTGACCAAACAATTTATTTAAAAACTTTTTTTGAATTACTATTAAAGCCTGTAGTTACAGCAGTGGTAGTTTTACTTGGAAATTCGTTCTGAATACTAGGTACTTTAACTTCTTAATATTTCACAAAATAATCTCTAAATCGACAAAATAGATTTACCTATGCGAAAACAATTTTTTATGTGCAAAAGACTTTACTTACTTCTTGTTTCAGTGCACCCGATGGAGATAATTTTCTTGAATGCATGTTTAAGTATAGTATATTGATTATTTTTGTTAACGTTTTTACAGATAATAGGTACTAACTCAAAAAACTTCTCGTCAATTTCTGCAATATTGGCACAACTCAAAAGTGTGTCACTGTTGCATTAACGCAGGCGGGTTTTATACGCAAGAACGAGCGGCACACTGGAGATGGGTCAGTATTGCAGGAACGAGATAGGTAATTTCCTTGTGTGCAGTAGTGGCACGGAAGTCATCTTTGGGTTGTTCTGGTAAACTTTTGAATTGGATTAATATTGTATGCTATAAAATACGCATCGTAGAACACGATTCTGGCCTTAACTAAAAAATCAGTTTTTTTGAATTGTGCCACTGTTGCACTCGGCCAGCGACATGTCTGACAAAGTAATAGTAGATTGATAACCAAGGGTGGAAAGTGACCCATTTCAGCGAGGTATTTCTGGCGCTCGAACGAAGTGAGAGCGCCAATAGTTCGAGGGAAATGGGTTATTTCACCCGAGTTAGACACTCTACTTTTCATTTCGACTGTGAGGAAACTAAAATACTACAAAAAAACGAGAATAATAATAAATTGAATTTACTTAAACCTATCCAACCTCCAGCGGTACCTTTTCGACTGGCCACTTGCCATGGCCGACTATAAAAAAAAATCGAGTTGGTCACGACGTGCATCTAGATGGCCATGCCGAAACGTGAAAAAAAAACTCATTGACGTAACTCAATTATCTTCGATGTCGTGGCTAGTATAAATAAATGTACAAAATTTTATAAGTTATAATTACGATATAAATTAATAAGATATAAATAAATTAAATTGATTTATATCCAACCTCCAACCTTTTCATACATTACTTTACTCTTTGCATACTGGCCACTTGCCGCGGCCGACTAGACTGTAATCGAGTTGGCCACGACATGACTGTAGGATCCGTCTCTGTCGTTACCTTTATGTATAACACTGGCTCACTGTCACACCAAGTATCACACGTCTGTCACCGTCAAGGTCTAGCAACCGACTGACGATTGACAACTGTCACCATACTTGTGTGCATGAGACAATGTATTATATCTACTAAATAGATATAAACACTACATCCCTTCCTTATCAAAATCTTTAATAATAGCATCAAATCAACTCTCAATCAGAAAGGTTGACTGGAAGGGATCCCCTAAAGGGACAAGTTCGCCTTTGTACATATTTGCGTTTTGTCAATTGTGTTTCCATTTAGGGTTCAAAACAACGCAATATCCGCAATAGATAATAATAATAATATAATAGTGTTTTACTTATTTTGCACAACAAAGAGTTTACATACATACATACATACAAGTCATGTAAATTTATTTTTATGCTAATCACCTAATCAGTACATGCTGAATTGTTCGATTGATCAACTGGAGAGGTCGGATCATCCTTATTTATTATCTCATCCTGAACTGGTCTCCATTGCCCCTCTATTTTCTTCAAATGAATCACATTTCTTCGTAACTTTTGACCAGTATCTTCGTTTCTATATAATAGATAATAGAGGCAGGAAAACCTAAACGATTGAACATTTCTTTCAAAATTTTTATTATTTGAGAATTTGTGATTACTTGAGTAATTTTTTACCTCCTTGTATCGGCTATAGTAATAGACTATAACCAATAAATAATCGTTACTCGGTAATGGCCCTAGCAGATCCATTGCAATGTCTATCCAGGATTCCGCGGGATGTTCTCGACGGTGTCGGAGCATTTGGAAGTGTAACCAAGGTACACCTTTTGCAACTTTTTACTAACTTCTCGACATCACTATCGATTCTTGGCCACCAGACCTTAGCTCGTAGCTGCCCTTTCATCGCTACGATCACTGGGTGACCTTCGTGTGCCGCATCTAATACCAATTTGCGAAGTTTTTCTGGAATAACAATCTTTGTTCCTTTTAAAAGCACGTTTCCATAAAAGCACAATTCGTCTTCATATATTTTATAATTTTTTACCGAATCGTCCCATCGGTTATTATATACTCCTTCTTTTACGTGTATGATTTCTGCATCCTTCCTTGAATTTTCTATGATGTCTTGCATGGATATGTCATGGGGTTTTATTAGCTCGATGCACATAGTCAATTCTTTGTTGGACATTGTGATCTTTGCATAGTCGGGACAATGGGTCAGCAATATTCGTTTTACCGAGTTTATATTTAATATTATAGCGATACGCTTGTAGTCTTAGGACCCAACTTTCTACCCGAGCACAAGGTTTCGGTTTCGGACAAAATAAAAATTATAAAGGCTTATGGTCAGTTATTAAATCAAATTCCCGAATAGAAACGTATTGAAGTGCACAGTAGCCCATACAAGAGCAAGTGCTTCTTTTTCTATTTGGCTGTACTTTGCGCTCACAATCCGTTAATGTTCTATTACCATACACAATAATTCGAGACCCATCCGCATCGATTGCACAAAGCCAACAGCTTGCATCGGCTATAACCTGTGTTTTATCTTTGACGTCATAATAGCCGAGATTCACAATTTCTGACAGTGATACCTTCAACCTTTTTAAATGTTTCGTCATGTATGTCTTTCCGATAATTTTCAATGTTTGATTTTTCCTAACTTCATTCTGAATATTTCTTTCGGGGGTTCTTTAGTCGTTGCTTAGTTTGGTATCCACTTATTCGTATAATTAATTAATCCTAAGAAACTTTGCAACTCTTCGATATTCTTTGGCGTCCTGAACTTTTTTATATTTTAGATATATCTAGGTAACGGCTTTACTCCTACTAATGTCAGTTCATGACCTAAAAAGCTTACTTTTGAGACTTTATAAATGCACTTTTCTTTATTGAGCAAAACATGATTTCCTTTTAAAACATCTAATACTTTTGCTAGCCTGGAATCATGTTCTTGTTCACAATTTCCCCAAATTAATATATCGTCTATAAAGTTTACGACACCTTCGTACGTAATAAGCATTTTTTCTAAAATTTTCTGAAACAATTCAGGTGGGCACATAAAATATACTCCAATTCAATAGAATCTAACAATCCTGTAGACACTTCCACCCTGCTAATATGAACACCGCGCTGCCTAAGGCTTTGTGATTTGACTATTATTCTTTTTTTTGATTCCTTTTAGATGATAATTGCAACAACAGGGACATATCGACGGTAAAAAGCAATCTTGCTGTAAACCACACCCTTCACAAAAAAATTTTATTTCATATTTAGAATCAGAAAAAAATTCTGCGTCGAATGGTCCTATTCTCGTGGCTCTACGACCTCTAGAAGTTTTTGTACAGCATTTGAGTTTACCCTATTTTTTCAAAAAGACAACTGAATACTTGCTGTAAATAACACAAAAAACAGCATTTTTCTATCATTTGGAATTTACACCAATTTCACTTTTGCAAATAATATGATCTTTGTAGTTACAACGCAACGCACTACTCAACACATGTTGAGTAGTGCGGGTTACAGCATAATTGCATATAACATTTAAGTAACGTACCGTGTTTACTACATTTATTAGGTACTAAACTTTTGATCATCGTAGTTTACTACATTCTAAACAAATATGGTATTATATACAATGACTAGTTACGCCAAATTGAAAACACTAAGTTTTACGAAATTTGCTATTAATGCCCTTTTCAATACAGTAGTCGTGTATTGATCATGCGCATTTACTGCATTTGAAACACGCGCTCGCGCCGATTTGACCGCGGCTTACAGCATGTCGTTCAGTTACTCCGCGACGAATTTGAAAATAAACAATAAAGCAAAGGATGTTTTAGCGGGTTCAGACGAAGAATACGTAGATAAAATAGAAAATGATGAGTAATTTATTGAATCAGGTGTTACTTTGCGGAGGTCCATTTTAATGAACACACAATCAATGTTCATGTGAAAGAGGATGAGGGCTTGGGTTTTTGCATGAAAATATAATAAGTAAGTAATATACAGTGGTGGACATATAATTAGAAACATAACATATTACTTCTGAATTTCTAATTAAACTAACTTGATGTATTTTTTTTACTTAGCATAATAGGGTTCGTTTTCGTTTGTCTATAAAGAATCATCGCTTTTGTGTATTATTTCGGCGGTTTTGCGAAAATCAAACAACGGTTCTGCGATAATTTTATCAAATTATAATTTAAAGTAAAAAAACAGTATGTTATGTAGTGGACAACTAATTAGAAACATGACATTTCCTTAGTAATTAACATGAGCAAAGCGAAGCAAATAAAAGAAAGGGTAAGAGGGTAGGTTTGTCACCTTATCCATAGAATTTTAGTATTTAGTTGGGTAGCCGTTGTTATCTATTACAGCTTTACAACGACGTGGCATTGACTCTATCAACTTTTCACACGTTGCCACTGGAATAGTTAACCAAGCTTCAGAAATGCGTCTAAATTTCGTTGATGCTGGTGAGTTGTTTATTAGACAATGTTTTCTTGATGATGTGCCACAGATTTTGTATGGTATTTAAATCCGAGCTGTTGGCGGGCCATTCCAACACTGTCACCAACTGTTCGCTAAGGATTGCTTTCACGCTTTTTGCTGTATGCTTTGGATCCTTGTCGCGTTGAAATATCCATGTGACTGGTAAATTACTGTCGGAAAGTGGAATCACTGTCTTTTCTAATATGGTTTTATATTGGAACTGGTTTAACATACCTTCAATGCTTCTCACAGGATCAACCCTGTATCCCGAAAAACATCACCACACTACAATATTTACACCACCATGCTTTACTGTCTTTTAAGTGAATTTTTTATTCAGTGCTTCGTTAACTGAGCGACGTAAGTACCGTTTACCGTCAGAATTTATCAAATTTATCTTAGTGTCGTCCGAAAATATTTTTTTTTCCATTGGCATACTGTCCAGCTCCCGTATTTTCTGGCAAAGGCTAAACGATTTTGCCTGTGCTGTCTTGAGAGAAGTGGCACTTTCTTAGCAATCCTTCCGTACAACTTGGCTTCCACCAACCACATGTGCGTACAAGTCTAGCGAATACGTTTCGAGAGTCGTGCTCAGAAAAAACGTCTTTTCGGATCAAATTAGAGCTATTAAATGGATCCTTCTTATCTAAACGAATGATGAGCTTTTCTTCATGTGATGTAGTCTTCCTGGGGCTAACTTTTCTAGGAACATGTTCTGCTGTTCTGTGTTGTTTGTAACATGTGATTGTATTAAACACCATCTTTAGTGAACAACCCAGATGGTCTACAATCTTCCTATGCGTCCATTTTCGGTTCACATTCAAAGTAACTATAATTTTTCTTGTCGAAACATCACAAATTTTGTTCTTACCCATTTTCAACTATTAAATCACGCAACAATTTATGATAAACAGTTTGAAAAAGGCCGCAAAACGCGTAATGCTCCGGAAGTAGTGTTGTTTTTTCTAAATATTCAAATTTCGAACGTAAGCCATTCTTTAAATTGCTCTGTTTCTAATTAGTTGTCCAAGCCGCCAATGTAAAAAAAAAAAATTGATAATTGTTATAATATCGGGTTTTCTTTCTTAATGTTCATTGAGTGTGAAAAATGTTATTTAATTTTGAAGCTAGATCGGTTTAAATACTAACAAGTATTGAATATTCTTTGATGTCACACAAAAAAGCTCTTAAAGTATTGCTTGAATTCAGAATTTATAAATTGTACTAAGTGTTTCTAATTATATGTCCACCACTGTATGTGTCGCACATACTTAGCTGTCTTGCACGTGTTTTCGCGGGGTAGCAAGGTAATTAAATTAAGTTCAGAAAATGATGACGCAATTGAATAAATCTTAAAAATAATGAAGACACTAAAAATACCGATAGGTACTTATTATTTAAACGAATGCTGTTATTTTTTCACTGAGAAAAAAAAAATTAAATTTAAGCGGTTTATTTCAAGCAAAAAATAAAAAAGCATAGAACATTCAAATAGAGTCCTTAATCCTAATTTTAAGGATTTTGCGTGGCCTCGGTTAGCGAAAGACTGAGTTGCTCACGCGTAACTTTAGTCCAAGTATACATGCAAGTAGATAGTAAAATTATTACATAAATCATAAGAATTCACTAAATTTTATGTACAACTAAATAGCAGTGGAGTATTTCCTGTGATTCAGCGTCTATTGTTACCTAACTACGTGTCAGAAATGCTATAATTTTTGATCTCATTTAGTAATTTAGAAGTGTTTTATGTTCTGAAACATTTTAAAATGACGTTAAATAAATGTCACTCCATACTTACATCGTTTTAATTTTACTATCCTTTCTTATCTTCTTACATTTAAAACAATTAAGTGCACCTAGTTAAATAGATTTTTTTCATTTACGTCAAAATTGACACAAATGAATAATTGTGATAAAGTAATAACAGCAGATTTGCTTTAAAGTAAAATACTTGTTTTGGAGCCGCCCATACAGTTATCTCCTTCATTTACAGCATATTTGCGTTATAGAAAAAAAAGTGTTAATGCTGTAACCCACACAAACATAGACTAAAACTAACTTCTAGTTAGTTTTTGGTATTCGACTTGATAAACAATCAAAAAAGGCATTCTTGTTCTAAAAATGACATTTATAGGATTAATAGTTTAGGAGATATGATTTTTTTTCTAAAATCCAAAAAGTTTTTGGGCTCTGGTGAACACTTTGGATTTTGCGGGTTACAGCAGGATTGCTTTTTACCGTCGATATATAATCAAGCTTGCCCACGTTAGGGTATGTTAAATGTGTAGAAAATTGACAGATTCTATTGAATTGTACTTTAACTCCAAACATGAGTCTTTTGTGTCTGTAAAGACCACTCGATGTAATAAAGGTTATCAAATGTCGGGAATTTGTGTGAAGCTCTACCTATTTGGTGGAAAGCATTTTTTATCTCTAGCTTTAAGAAATATTTGGCCTTTTTTTTTATCTTGGGCAGCAATTGCTCCATACAAGGTAGCGAGTGGTTTTCTTATTACTGGTTATTAGCGCGCCGCATATCTACGCACAAACGAACTTCCTTGTCGTATTTAATAATTGGCACGATTGGGGAAACCCTCTAAGATGGTCCACGTACTTCTTCAATTATGTCTAAATCCAGTGACTCTTTGATCTTCTTATTTATTTTTTCTTCAATCGGTATGGGTATTCTCCGGTAAGTTTGCATTACCAGTTTAACTGAGTCATTAATTGGTATTTCATCCAACACGTCTTTAAATTTTGGGAATGGTGTAATTTTCTGATTACCAATATGATTTACTCCGATACCCAACTTTAAGACTCCTAAACAGATCGCGGTATCTTTTCCCAACAGATCACGTGATCCATTCTTTATAACGTAAATGGTATTGCGAGTTGTTCTTTCATTTACTTCTAAAGTTGTTTCAAAAGAACCTGCGACATCCAAAGGTTTTTTGCTACCATAAGCCAACATTTTTTTATTAGGTTCCTTGATTTGATTACAGAAAATAACCTTGTGATTGTTTTAGATATTCCCAGCTAGCATCTGAAATTAAATTCAATTTACACCCTGAATCAATCAACATTTTAACTTCACTCCACCTATTTTACATTCTATCGTAGCGTCATCATTCATATTAAATATATATTTTACTTCTTCTTCTTCTCTGTCTTTTTCTTTCAATGAATTTACTGAATTTCCACTCCGTGTTCTTTTGTAATAACTTTTATTTCCGTTTTGTTTATTTTCAAACTTTCTTTTTTGTGCGTTAGCTTTTGTTTTACAACATCGCTGAAAGTGTCCCAACTTCCCACAGTTATGACACTTTTTGTCTTTCGCAGGACAATTCAGATCATGGGAATTGTTGTATATAGCTCTGCCACATCTTCCGCATTTTTTTTTCTGGTTCTCTTTCTTCATTAGCCCTGTTTCCGATTTATTCCCACTTTGACGTCGCGCCTCCTTTATTCCTGCTCACAATGTTATTGATGTCATTTTTACTACTTATGTATTTTTGTTCATAGCTTTCTAACTGACGGCTGACCACTTCGAGTGTGTTGGCTTCTGTAATTACTTTCCAATGTACCCCTTCGCCCATGATTAGGATCTTTTTACGTAATTCTGAAGAAACACATCTTTCCATTATTTGATCTATTATGTATTCATCAGGTTTATCGAACTTACATTTCGCAGCCTGGTCTCTAAGTTTTACTAAGAACTTTTCGAAACTTTCTTCTTTATCCTGTTTAATTAGCCGGAAAATATGTCTTATTTTGTTTGGGAAGTAATCATCCAATTTTTTGAGAGCCACTTCAAAAATATCACCATCACTCGTATCTTCTGCATTAGCCCCTGGCAAATTATAAAATATTTCTTGTAAGCCTACTCTACCTAACAGGAATAATGTTGCTCGTTTCTTTTTCTGACATGTAATATCGCCAGCTTCTACATATCGCTGGCCGAGTGCAACAGTGGCACAATTCAAAAAAACTGATTTTTTAGTTAAGGCCAGAATCGTGTTCTACGATGCGTATTTTATAGCATACAATATTAATCCAATTCAAAAGTTTACCAGAACAACCCAAAGATGACTTCCGTGCCACTACTGCACACAAGGAAATTACCTATCTCGTTCCTGCAATACTGACCCATCTCCAGTGTGCCGCTCGTTCTTGCGTATAAAACCCGCCTGCGTTAATGCAACAGTGACACACTTTTGAGTTGTGCCAATATTGCAGAAATTGACGAGAAGTTTTTTGAGTTAGTACCTATTATCTGTAAAAACGTTAACAAAAATAATCAATATACTATACTTAAACATGCATTCAAGAAAATTATCTCCATCGGGTGCACTGAAACAAGAAGTAAGTAAAGTCTTTTGCACATAAAAAATTGTTTTCGCATAGGTAAATCTATTTTGTCGATTTAGAGATTATTTTGTGAAATATTAAGAAGTTAAAGTACCTAGTATTCAGAACGAATTTCCAAGTAAAACTACCACTGCTGTAACTACAGGCTTTAATAGTAATTCAAAAAAAGTTTTTAAATAAATTGTTTGGTCAATTTGTACCAATTCATCTACTCCTAAACTAAGTAAAGCTTGTATCGTGGGTACTAGACAACGGATAAACATACTTAATTAGATAAATATAATACTTAAATAAATATTTAAAAATACTCGAAGAAAACTTAACTGTATTACTACGATTACTGAATTGGAATTTTCAGAAAAGACATCACCACAGCGCATGGAAAACCCAAAGCCTTTAGGAATAACAACCGTTTCATCCAAAAACAATCTAAATAGTGGCCGCATCGTAAGAAATGTGACTAATTACCCCAGTTTCTAGTCAAAAAGACAATTTGGCTTTTAAAATACGCAGCCATGTCGCCTGAAAATAAGTTAGCTTTCGCAATGGACTGATGTAGAAAAACTTAAAGATAAGACTCCCCTTCTCATTAACAACCATTGAAGACGACAGTGAAAATGGAGTTTCCTCCTCCTTCTTTCCCATTGCGGCCTACCTTTACACTGTTTCTCACCATTCTGGATCCAAAAGATTAACTAAAAGAGTGAAAAATTCAACTTCAATACCGGTAGACTTAGTCTTTCTCTGGCGGAATTAGAGGAGAGACGCTGTCAACATGTGTCTGGTTTGGAAAGTATACTGGAACTGGTTCTTGACTGGGGTAAACATAACCTAGTCAAGTTCAACCCTACCAAGACACAGGTCAGCGCATTTATCGCAAATAAAACGCCATTTACCGTAGCGCCTCGATTCGGAAACTTCCCCCTTGTTCTCTTAGGTGAGTAAAGCTAAAATTGTTGCTAGAAAGTTGGGGTCCTCAGCCGAGCGAGACGATACTTCATGCCGAGCTATTGTCAACTTTACAGGACTCTAATTCGGCCTCACTTGGAGTATTTCTTTCATCTTTGGTCTGGTGCCCCTCAATATTAGCTCCTCCCTCCTATAAGATCAGATCGTCTACAGCGTAGCGAAGGGCGGCTCATATTATCGGTGATCCAATACACTGGGAAGCTTGACTCTCTAGCTCTCTGTAAAGATGTAAGCTTTCTTTGCGTTTTCTATAGGGTCGATAAACGGGAGTTCCGTTGAACTTTTCTACTCGGCACAAAAATAGCCGTAGTAGTAGTGGTGTAGTTTTTCTGTGCATCTACGAGTATATTTCAGTTTGTATTTTCTATATAGAAGTAGCTTTCATCAACATCATCTTGATAGGTAGCGGTCATCCATCGTGCTTAAGCATTCCTTTTTTACTTCGCACATGTCATTTATGGAACACTTTGGCGACCGAGGTTTTTCCAACTCTTCAACAATAGCTTCTTGCAAGGCCGGCAATACATCTGGAGTCCTGATGATGCTGCTGATGTCTATAGGCGATGGTGACCACTTAGCATCAGGAGAACCGTCTGTTTGCTTGCCTGCTAATTACAGAAAAAAATACATTTGTGTTGTCAGGGTAGTCACCCTGGAACCTACGAGTATTTTTAACCCCCAACGCAGAAAGAGGGGTGTTATAAGTTGGACCGCTATGTGTATCTTTGTGTCTGTCTATCTGTGTTACTGTCTGTGGCACCGTAGCTCTTAAACGGGTGGGCCGATTTGAATGCGGATTTGCGGATTTGAAATCAGGTTTTCTAGCGATGGTGCGTAGACATGTTTCATCAAAATTGATTTAGCCGGTTTCCGTTGTTCCTTCAAAGTTTAATATCTCAAACTCGAAGTGACCAAGTCATGGATTTCCCAACTTTATGTTGGTTAGGTTTATTACAAGACGTCGTTTAAAGATGACGCGATTAATAGTAAATTTTTATTTTTTTATTTTTAGTGATTTACAAAGCGTTTTCATACCTAAACAGAGAAATAGGACCACATCATTTCATAGCTTTAAAAGGCACAATTCAAAAAACATAAAAAAAAATTGTGCAACAGAGGCACATCTCTAAGTACCCATATTTGAGTGTAAATAATTGCTATAATAATATATTTTAAAATAATATTATGTCTTAATCTAATGCATCATACCACAAAGAATGTATAAAACAAAACTTAAGCATTTAACTTTCTTAATTAAAGTAATATGCTCATATTACTTGTTAAAGTCCACTTGTCAAAACTTTGAAGTGCTTTTTCTCGAAATTTCAATATTTTGACTTGTGCCACTGTTACACTCGGCCAGCGATATATACGAAATGACCGCATCCATTGTTCTCATCTCAATCCTACTGAGGCACTGTCGCCTTCAAGGTCTAATTTTTCAGGTGTTGGCAATTGATTTGACATCATGGGGTCAATTAGGGCATCCTGGAAAGAAATGCCTACTTAAATCGAAATTATGTTTTCAATTAAATGAAAACTGCTATTTATAATTAAGAGGAACACATTCAATTGAATGCATATCTATGAACTATTACTGCTGCAATGGTGTCCAGCACATATCTCCAATTGAATGGAAATCGATGTATGCCTCCAATTAAATGGAAACCCGTTGATATCTCCAATTGAATGGAAATCGATGTATGCCTCCAATTAAATGGAAACCCGTGGATATCTCCAATTGAATGGAAATCGATGTATGCCTCCAATTAAATGGAAACCCGTGGATATCTCCAATTGAATGGAAATCGATGTATGCCTTCAATCAAATGGAAACAAAATACATGCTTTTTCTCTTTTTTTTTCTTTTTTTTTTTTGTATGTAGGTATAAGGTACCTATTATATATTGACGCTTTAAGCTTATTATTATTGTTGGTATGAAATTTCCATTAAGTACAGAATTTAATCTTTATAGAACCGATTATTTGCAAGATAAATGAAGTCGCAAAGTAAATGTTCATTTTATTAATTTAAAAGTAAATAATTTGAAACAGAAGGTTTTTTCTCGTTCAATTTTGTCACAAATAGTTCAATCATTAACAGACCAATTTATGTACATACATATATATTTGTATAACTACGATGTATTCGTATTTTAACGAATATTATTAATTTGTGCCTTAGCGGGCGCAGTCTGCGTCTTTATACGTCTTATTTACCTGGTATTTTTAAACTGTATCCAAATCATATTTCTATTTTTGATAATTACTTTAGTTACCAGATATTGCTCTAATTTTATAAAACAGCTCAATTTTTTGAATTCATAACAAGTGTATTTATAATATCAATTAGAACTAGACCCTGTAAACCTGTATTTTATACAGTAATTCAATTAACATTCCACTCGCACAAGACTACCCCACGGATCATTAGTTAATTTACCGATAAAATACGCATTTATCTTTGAAATATGATAATAAATTAAGAATTGATATAAGTATGTAGGTAGGTACTTTTTGCTTGACAAACTTTGGTCTTTTCTTGACGTGTGTCATCGTAAACCAAATTTGTTACCAAGGTATTTAACCATGCTGGATAGACTATTTTGTACAAATTATAATTTATCTGAATTTACTAATTGCTATTCGTTTTGAGTAGTAGGTAAGTCAAGCTTTAAACAAACAATCAACAAACAATAAACATCATAGTTTGGCGAAATTAGTGATGTAATTAAAATTATGTACCTTTTTTGAGAATAAATAAATAAATCAATAAAAAATAAATGAAATTACTTAGGTACATTCTGAATATTCAAACCTATTATTCACTATAACAATGATCCTGTTCTTTCATCAAAATACAATAATACTCATAAATGCAAACATTCATGCATAAATTTAATGTACCTTCCTACCCACCATATAAATAAAAATAAGTAATTTTGATATTTTGTATACTTAAATCAACTTTTACTGGCCTTTTATCTCGTCGCCACTTGTAGGATCCGTCTCTGTCGTTACCTTTATGTATAACACTGGCTCACTGTCACACCAAGTATCACACGTCTGTCACCGTCAAGGTCTAGCAACCGACTGACGATTGACAACTGTCACCATACTTGTGTGCATGAGACAATGTATTATATCTACTAAATAGATATAAACACTACAATGACCAAAGAGCTTATAATTATACAAAACTGGAGGTTGCACGCCGAACCAAGAAGTTTGACTTTTAATACGGATGTTCGGCGTTCAACCTCCAGTGTTGTATATAATGTTCTTGGTCACGACTTACATCTAGATGGCCATGCCGAAACGTCAAAAAAATGCCTATCATGGCATTATGGCGGGCAGCAGAATAGAGGAAAAATTTTAAATGTTGATATTCTGTAATTTCGAAAAAAATAGACCAATTGTAGAATGTTTTAATGTGAACCTATTAAGATCGTAATAAACATGTCGTTTAATGTATAGCTGAATTTAGATTACTGAAAAGCTTTTATTTTAATAATATGACGTAACTCAATTTTCTTTAATGTCGTGGCTAGCCGAAAAATTAAAAAAAAATTACTTTCCACCCTAGAGGAGAAAACGCAATTTTCCACCCGGCTATCTACCCATGCAAATTAAACTTTCCGAACAGGAGAGATGAAAAATATTTTTTTAAAGACATAAAATATGAAAGTTTAAAAGTCTAATGTTTTCTTACATAATTTAGTCACTTTGAGTTGTACTGAGGCGTTTTTCTAACCTTATTGATTGATCAAGGAGATCATTAATGTATTATGTAAAAAAATGGTATTCAAATTCAAATTCAAAATTCAAATCATTTATTCGGCCGCAATATAGGCCGCATCATAGGCCGCAATGGGCACTTTTACACGTCATTTTTTAAACTAACAGCGCTTTATATTACTAGAAAATGGAAAAGTACATAAAATAATCTTATAGATACCGCGCTGGTCTTCAGCTGACAGTGCACATAGCAAATCTTCAAATCCAGATTTCTTTACATGTAGACTGTTAGCTACGTGCACTGTCAGCTGTAGACCAGCGCGGTATCTATAAGATTGTTTTATGTGCTTTTCCATTTTCTAGTAATTTAAAGCGCTGGTAGTTTAAAAAATGACGCGTAAAATAATAATAATAATAATAATAATAAGATATTTATTCAATAGAATGCCCATTGCGGCCTATTTACTGAATAAATGATTTGAATTTTGAATTTGAATACCATTTTTTTTGTTGTGAACTGGATGTGTATAGCAGTTGAGTATGAGTCCAAAACCCACGCCAATCTCGTCGGAGCACATGACAATATCGACGGTAGACGCTCTGGCGGCGCGGGGCTTGCGGGCGACGGGGCCGCGCTGGCGACGCGGGGCTGCCGGGCGGCGGGGGCCGCTCCGTCGGCACGGGGCTCGCGACCGACGGGGGCCGCGAACAATGCAAACAAACACACATGATTATTAATAAAAGAGTCAAAGCGTTCTTCATTATAGTGACACATGTCGACTAACTATGTGGCAGCACTGACATGCTCACTGATTTCACGCTTGCTGCTTTCATATTTAGCGCTTATATATCTAAGTGATTCTTCTAACCTACTGATTTTTGACACTAAGTTCTTTATCATACTACTGTCATGTAAAGAGTCTCGCTCTTCTAATTCACTCTGAGTTGATTTAATTTTATTTATTATCAAACTGCGCTCTTTAATTAAATGTAAATTTTTCTGTAAGCAGTGTTTGGCATGTATAAATTTCTGTGTGCGTCTAAAAAATTTCTTAACTTTAATAAAAAGAAATTGAGTTTTATTACTTACCAAATAGCACGTGGTTGAATCATCTTTTGTCAAATCAATTGTTGATATAACTGACTGAGAGTGGGACGCTGCGGGTGAACCACTGTTGGAGCAGATCATGCCTTCATATAAACTTTTGCCCATTAATTCTTCATACAATCAGTTTCAGCAGCTTTGTGATGCTCTCATTCTATTTGGAGTTCATGAATGTCACTGTGAGCTTCCGTCAGCTCACTTTCCAAGTCATCAAATCTTCAAGAGTTGCTCTGAGTTGCATTTCCTGCTGGCGCGAGTGTAGGGTGGAATAATTTCAAAACATTTTAATGGCACTTTATTATAGGTGACTGTAAATTAATAAGTCCATATGCGACAACCACAGCATCATCTAGTGAATTAATAAGCTTATTATTAATTACAGAGTGTGGTTTCAACATTCTGAACAACCGCACCCTTCTGATAACCCTTTCGATGTGAATTCTAAGGCTGACTACAACTTTAGTTCTGATCACTTCAGATCTAGTTTGTTTCTTGTCTTTGGAGGCGCTAGGTCGTCGCAAAACATTAGCATTTTTTTTTATTTTTTCTTAGTAATGCTTCTAAATCTAAATCCTCTGTCTGCTAAAATAGTGCACTTGTCTGGAATAATGTCCAAAAAACCACTTTTTTCTAATGCACATATCGGATGTGCGGCCACCAAAACCTTTTGAAATGAAATTGATAAAACCATCAGGGGTTGCTCCTATTAAATATTTGATGGTGTTACAGTGCTTATATTCTGACCATGTAAGTGCTTGATGTGCAGGATTTCTGGATTTTTCTATTTCCACTTCAAAACAATCAATGATGCACACTAGAAATTTCTTCATTAGTTCGAAATGATAATGGTAAATTTGTCTTAATGTGCAGTTGATCAGGAAGGTATATCAACTTGTTGCAGAATGCTTTCAGACAATCTAATGTTTTGTAAAACATTCGCCAAACAGTACATAAAGATACTTGAAAAATGTCAGTAATTCTTGAAAATGTCTCATTGTTTTTAATTTTGTACAGTGTAATGATGATATGCAATTTTACAACATTTTTCTAGATATTCAATCATCCAATAGTACTGCTTACAGACTCCTATATAACTTAAAGGTTTTTTCTTAATCAGACTTAACCAATACTTTCTGCCAGAAAGATTCTTGGGTTTCCGACTTGAAGTGAACTCGGATTCGCTGGAACTTTCAGATCTTATAAACTCAGTAGTGCTACCATCAACAGAAGGATATTCTGTTTCTGACAAAGGCATCACAAAAGAATCTTTATGAAGGCATTTGAATTTTTTTGTAGACACTGAACGGTCTACTGTTGTTGGTTGAGTCTGGACATACTTTTCATACATCTCCGGTATGCACATGATGCTTTTTGAATTTTTTTCACAGTTTGGTGGCATAGGCACAGGACTTAATGTTATTTGTTCATTATGTAACAAAACCATATTTTTGAAATGATCAGGCACTCTGGGCTTAAGTCTCCCTCTGACATTTTCGAATTTCCATGCGTAAAAGTTATCTAAATCATCTTCAAGCTAAAACAAAAAGAAATACATTAAAATATAAAATATGTACAATCAAAAGATTTAAAAACATTTACTATATAAAATAATTTACAAAGACTTTCAAGACGTCTTACGTACTTACATTTAAATGATCTTCACATATATATATTGCGCTTTTCGAACCCTTTATATTTAGGATCGAACACCATTCCAATCTACATGCACGAGGAATATGAAAAAAGTGCTTAGCTTTTTCCATTAACGCCGTGTTTTTGCAACTTGGGACGACACAAGTTGTAAAAGGATCTTGGTGATACTTTCTTTCAGTCGTCATTGTTCGAAATTAGAAAGAATCTCAATGGATGTTTCTCTTTAGGTACTAAACTAATACCAAACTAATACTCTTTAAAAGCAGCAAACGCAAAACAACAAAAATTCGAATAACTCGTGAACGAACGGCAACGGTTGACAATGACGTGACAGACATGACAGTTCTGTTTAAAGTCACTTTTTTAAATTTTATATCATGCTTGGATCACGACATCAGTATTCCTAACTTTGTATATACGATCTTTTTAATGACCATTTCTTTAATAAATTATTAATTACGAATTTACGTAAAATAAAGGAAAACCGAGAAACACGGGTAGTCTAATTTTTCACCAGCTATTAGAAACGCTAAAAACAAAATAGATTTTTTTTTTAAATGTTGTCAATTCAACTTCAAAAAACTAGTGGATGGGCAAAGTTCTAGCCACTTAGGTATTATTAATAACGATTGGATTAAGTGGGTAGACTTTATAAAAAAATTCTTTAACTCTACAAGGTGGCTACGATTTTGCCCAAGTCTTCTCTAAACGATTCGCGACCTTATGTCACTATTACAATAGGGGATCTTGACGTCTCTGGTCTTTTAGATTCGGGGTCAACTGTAACTTTAATTGGGAAAAATTTCCATTCGATTTTACTGAAATTAGGTCATCGCATGTTGAACGATGAATCTATTCAGATAGTGGCGGCTGGCGGCCAGCACCTGAGGAGTGTAGGTTATTTTAATCTCGATGTGTCTTTTGAGTGCGTGACTCACTCAATTAGAACTTACGTGGTTCCGGAGATTCAGACCTCGCTCATTTTAGGTGTTGACTTTTGGCGCATTTTCAAAATTTGCCCTAAATACTTGCACAGTATTAGGGTAAATGAATGCGCCACTAAGCACACAGAGCCAGTCTCGAATCCTCCGAACCTTACACCCTATAGTCACTTGAGTGAGTCACAACGCGTTCAAGCTGACCACGTCATGGATCAATTTAACAACATTTCTTATGAGAAAATAGGTCTCGGTCGAACTTCTTACATTCAGCATAACATCGACACTGGGGATATGCAACCGATTCGTCAACGATTTTAGAAGAAGAAGAAGAAGAAGATTGATTTATTTGCCAACATGAACATCGCATGTCACCTGAAAAGCTTCGCATTGTTAATGAGCAAGTTGACGAAATGTTGCAATTAGATGTCATCGAACCTCGATCGAAATCGACCTGGCGATGTCCGGAGTGTAAACCAGCACTCTGGCGTGGTGACAACTCAGAGACTCCGGGCAACGCTCAGTCCCAGGGCCGGCGGGAGTCGCAGAGCCCACCATTGGCTTCAAGCTCTGATGTCTTACTGCAAGGTTCCAACGACTCCGCCGATCTGGTCTCCGAGCTGCGTTTGTTCCGTGAGGAAATTAAAATGATGCGAGTTGAAATCCAGGAGTTCCGCACCGCTGTCTCCAGTCTGACCGCCACCGTTGCCAAGTGCAATGACCGAATAGATGATCTGTCTGCACGGATGGATGCTTTAGAACGCCAGCAGGGTGAGGGCCTTGGTGGGGGCATCGCCGATTCGGATTTAGATCGCAAAATCGCCGAGCTCAAATTAGATCTCAATGACCACGATCAGGAGCTCCTCGGCAATGACTTGGAAATTGCCGATATTCCCGAGGATAAGCGATAAGGCCGCCTATTGCTTACCGTGTAATTTTTTTTCTCTGTGTATTTGTTTTCTGTATAACTTACTATTTCTGGTGTACAATAAAGAGTCTTTGTATTTGTATTTGTATAAGAATGAACAATGTATTCATCTGGCACTTACCGTAGCTAATAAGTTGGGTATCGCGATTGAGGAACGCGACATTGTCAGTGCGGAGCGGATGGGTCCCGTGCGTCGGCCGGGGGAGGGCGCCGTGGCGGGCGGGCGGCCTCGGCCGCTCGTGGTGCGGATGACGCGCCGCGCGCCGCGCGACCGGCTGCTAGCCGCCGCGCGCGTGCGCTGCGGCGTCACCACGGCCGGCATGGAGCTGAGTGGACCCGGTGCCGTTTCTACGTCAACGAGCGGTTGACTCGCCAAAATCGCCAGCTGTTTCACAAGGCGCGTACGGAGGCTTCGCGTGTTCAGTGCACTTACGTGTGTCGCGAGACGGCAAAATTTATGCACGCAAGGAGCAAGGAGTGTCTCGGTTCCGCCTGCGCGTGGAATCCGACTTGCTTAAAGTTTTTTACTGTTAATATTGTTGGGTCATCTTATTGCACCGCGCTGTGTTGTTCATATTATTGATAATATTCATAAGATTTACTATTACGAGTATCATTGTGCGTTAAAATTTCGTTTATATAATTAGGAATTAAACGAACTTACCTTGTGAAGTTCAATTCCAATTATGCGAGGGTTTCAACCGAAGACGATTATAATTATTACAGTGCAGCTCGTGAGATGGTGCTATCTTCCTCACACATTTAAAGCTATAAAACTAAAAAAAAATAAAGCTTCATTTCCGTTTCCACTCCCCACCACTGCGCGCTAGCAACTCGCCCGCGTCGTCTAGCCTCATTTTTCAGAGCAATTTTTGTGTTATATTCAGGTTACAAATATTTTTTATTATTTTTTATTGAATGGGATGGGAGGGATGGGACGATCTACATAATCGTCTTCGGTTGAAACCCTCGCATAATTGGAATTGAACTTCACAAGGTAAGTACGTTTAATTCCTAATTATCCTTCGGGTTTCAACCGAAGACGATTATAATTATTACAGTGCAGATGTTCAGAGCCCAGTAATGTTAGCCAAGGCCGTTAATAAAAAAATAATAAAATATATTATAAGGTAGAAGAGTAAATCAACTAGACAAGAGGGTACTTGGATTATATTGTTGATTTGATTCTCAGCATAAGTTTTTTTTTTTTTTACGAATAGATGTAAACTTGTATTTATTGTATCTACCTTTATTAATGTTTAAAAGAAAGATTAAAATAATATTCTTACATGGCAATGCTTGATTGCCGCAACCCAAAAAAAAACCTTTTTCGACTCCTATGCGTTAGCCTAGCACTTATAGAATATAATATATATAATATGTTTATTCTTACACTGTTCAGGCTACTCTGCTGTGGAACTCCCTGCCGATAGACTTAAGGCGCGCTAAGTCCTTGCCTATCTTCAGGACTATGCTTAGGGAGCACTATCTGTCGTCTTGCGTGTGAATGTTAAAACTATTAGTTTATTTATGGGTATGTTGTTAATGTTGCTATGTATCTTCCTAGTTCCTATCTACTTGGATTTGTTGTGTATGTGTACTGTATAAATTGTTATGTTTTCTTGATATTGCTGTAATGTAATGTAAATTCACCACCTGCTTAAATTTATTCCTCACTTCTCCATTCCATTGTAAAGGTTGCCTGGAAGAGATCGCTCTGAAGCGATAAGGCCGCCTATTGCTTACCTCAGAATGTCTCTGTGTGTATACCTGTTTTCTGTAATTTTTTTGCTATATTTTGGTGTGCAATAAAGAGTTATTGTATTGTATTGTATTGAACTCCAGCCAGGAGTCTTATAATTAAAGAACCACATATAATTAAAGACTGGGTAGTGGTATCGATACCAATATCTTAGTACCTTTTTAACCCAATGTACCAGGGTTTAGAAAACCAAGTTTTACTTATTATGTGTATATGATATTATGAGTCGTAACAAATAAAGGGATATTCCTCAGAGCGATCGCGTAACTAGTTAATCTTTGATCCAGTTTTAATTATGTACGTCTGTACACCCAGTAACGTGCAGCACGACTACTGGAAATTTTATGGATGTTTTAATAAACTGCCCCAGACCTGGAAGTTTTAATAAAATATCCTATTTTAATCACAATAAAATATCGTTTTGATGTCTTGATACACTTTCTATTTTGATTAAAAGATTTGCCTGTATTCTTTCGGCAGAGCACGGCAATAGCCAAGGTTTTATAAAATAAATTTGATAAGGTCACATTTTTGTACGGATATTATATTGTTATTGGTTCGATAGGTGTATTACATCTGGTTTGGAGGAAAAAACCTCCAAACTCTTCATAAATCGAGTGATATTTGTAGATCCAGTAACTTTTAGTAGTAGTTCAAACCAAGAATAATATACAAGGCAGACCTAGGAGTGTTCAAACTGCTGTAAGCTATCGCTTTATTCAATTTTTAATGTTAAACAACATAATTAAATTAGAACTAGTAGCTTGTTACCTATTCAAATTAATCAATTTACAGAAGTGCCACCAGGCTAGGTTCATTTAAAGTTTTAATTGCAAAAGGGACCATTACTACATCTAAGGACGCTTGTGGTATCTAGGTTATCAATATCCTAATATTTGGTTGCCACCAGGACTGGCTCGCAGGAAGTAGGTGGTATTTTCTGCAAGGAAAACAAAGATTTAACAGGTCCAAAAAGAAAAATATTGATGACCGGTAAAAGCGATATGGTACCATTAATAGTGTAGTATATAAGTGGGTACTTTGTTATTGCTTAGATATAAGGTAGTTTAAGAACGATCATGTGACGTCAGTCCGGAATAAATCGTCTTGCCGTGCACACGTCTATCATTGCGCTCCCAGTTAGCTACCTACACTTCAGTGGCGACAGGCTAATAAAACATTCGTACTAATTCGCGTGCATAAAAACAGTGGGAAAAGTATAAACATTTATAAACAATGTCGATCGGCCGGTTAAGTGAGTTTAATGTGAAATCGGGACAGTGGTCTTCGTACATAGACAGATTAGACATGTTTTTCGAAGTGAATAAAGTGACGGACGATTTAAAATTGCCGACTTTGATTGCAACAGTGGGAGACGACGCTTACGAACTTTTGGTTAACTTAGCGAGCCCCAAGAAACCGTCGGAGCTCAGCTATACTGACGCGGTGGAGCTATTGCGTCAGCACTTACAGCCGACGCCATCTTCGTTGGCTGAGAGGTACCGGTTCAGGCAAAAGAGGCAAGAACCTGGAGAGGATGTGGCGTCGTATGTAGCAGAGCTTAAGAAATTGGCGCGGCATTGCAAATTCACTAGCAATTTGAACGAAAGTTTGCGGGATCAATTTATTTGCGGACTCAGGAGTGACGTCATCTTTATCCTGTGTTCTGTTATTATCATGTGTTTTTATGTACAATAAAGAGTTTTACAATACAATACAATACAATACGTCATCAGGCAACGGTTGTTTGCGGAGGATGACTCTGTAACTTTTGTCAAAGCTGTCAAGTTAGCCAGCTCGTTAGAAGCGGTGGAAAGAAACGCAGCAATGGTGGAATGTACTTCCACGGGGAATTCAGTGGAATCGGGGGACGCGCGCGCGGTACATGCACTGACGCCGATCGCCGGGCGCAGCGGCCGCGGGCCCGGCGGCGCGGGCGCGGGCACGAGCGCGAGGCAGGCGAGACCGGCGAGAGGCCCGCCGCGCGGCGAGGGCGCGCGGTGCCCAGCAGTGGGAATGAACTGCGGAGCGTGCGGAGCTACGAACCACGATTACTCGAAATGTCGTTTCCGGGAGTATACATGCAGTAGATGTCAACGCACGGGGCATTTGCGGCGGGTGTGCCCAGAATACATGGGGCAACCGCTACGAGGGGGCCCTACTCAGCGTCGCGGGGGCCACAGGCAGGCTGTGTACTTCGGGGACACCGGGCACGAATCCGGCGAGGCAAGCGACGGCGAGGACATCGAAGAGCAATTAAACCTCATGGGATTAAATAATTATAAGCCAGTAAGTTTACGAATTTCTATCGATAATATAATAATAAATATGGAGGTAGATACTGGTACTGCTATTTCGTGTATAAATTACTGTACATATAAACAATATTTTTCGCATTTACCTATTGAAGAGGACAACACTGTATTGAAGTTTTATGATGGTACCAAAATAAAACCTTTAGGTATAATTAAGCCTCGGGTCCGTTACATGGATCGGGAGGAAAGGTTAGAGTTGTTTATCATTAAAAATGGTACGACCTCGCTAATGGGGAGACAATGGTTAGCCGAACTAAGAATAGATATACCTAAGTTTGTATGTAACAGGTTAAGTGACTTAAATTGTGTTCATGTTAATGGAAGGATACAAAATATTCTTGACAGGTATAAAGAATTGTTCAGTGGGGGCCTGGGGCGGTACACGGGCGGCGCGGCGACGTTGCGAGTGCGGGACGGCGCCACGCCGGTGTTCCACCGGGCGCGGCCGGTGCCGTATGCGCTACGCGAGCGCATCGACACCGAGTTGGACGCGATGCTGCGCGCCGGCGTCATCGAGCCCGTTGACTGCTCCGACTGGGCGTCGCCTCTCGTGCCGGTGACTAAGGCGGACGGTACGTTGCGTATTTGTGCGGACTATAAAGCGACTCTTAATCCTGTCTTGCTGATCGATAGATACCCACTTCCTAAGATTGAAGATGTGCTGGTGGGCCTTAACGGATCACGATATTTTAGCAAGATAGACCTGTCCCAAGCCTACAACCAGGTCGAGCTGGATGACTCCAAAAAGTATACAGTTATAAACACGCACCGGGGTCTATTTCAATATAACAGGTTGGTGTACGGGCTTTCATCGAGCGTAGGCATTTTTCAGCGCATTATGACTAACCTGTTATGCAATATACCTAATGTACAAGTATTTCTTGATGACGTGATAATAGGGGGCCGGACTGAAGAGGAACATTTACGGGCACTAGAACTAGTCTTCCAGCGGCTATCGGAAAACGGTTTAAGACTTAAGAAACAAAAATGTGTATTCTTTGTGGACGAGGTCACTTATTTGGGCTATGTGGTATCTAGGGAAGGTATTAAGGCAGACAAGTCTAAGGTCCGGGCTATAAGCAAAATTCAGACCCCCACCAATGTTAGCGAGTTGAGGTCGTTCATAGGCATGGTTAATTTTTTTTCGAAGTTTATTAGGAATTTTAGTTCACTATTAGTACCACTGAATAATCTGTTGCGGAAAGGGGTCGAATGGCATTGGGACCTACAGTGCGAGCACGCATTTATTCAAATAAAGCGGGAATTAATGGGCACCGAGGTAATTGGTTCACTATGACCCTAATAAACCTCTAATAGTGACTTGCGATGCGAGCGCGCGGGGCGTAGGGGGCGTGCTTGCGCAGCCGGGGCCGCGCGGCGAGCGGCCGGTGGCGTACGCGTCGCGCTCGCTCACTGCCGCGGAGAAGAACTACTCGCAAATTCATCGCGAGGCACTCGCTATTATTTTTTGTATGCGTAAGTTCCATCAGTATGTCTATGGTAGGAAGTTTATTTTGCGGACGGACCACAAGCCCTTGGTTTCGATTTTAGGGCCTCATAGTGGCATACCTACTATGACTGCGAGTAGGATGCAGAGATGGGCAGTCATACTATCCGCGTATAATTACGACATAGAGTACATTAGAACAAATAACAACTGCGCGGACGGTTTGTCGCGCTTGCCAGAGAATAGGAGTGCCCCAAATCGTAGCGAGGAATCGATTCCTGAACAAACCTACTTACATTTCGCACAAGATGGGCTTTTGTTGCAGTACAGCGAACTAAAGAAACTGACAGAAAAAGATCCGATTTTACGTAGGGTACTCAACTACATTCGGGATGGCTGGCCTGAAAAGGCGGATATGGCCAATTTACAGCCGTACTATAATAGGAAGTCGGAGTTATACGAGGAACTCGGGGTAGTCATGTGGGGCCACAGGGTGGTGGTGCCGGAGGGCTGCCGTGGCAAGGTATTAGAACTCATTCACGAGCCGCACATGGGTATCGTAAAGTCAAAAGCGCTGGCCCGCAGCTACGTGTGGTGGCCCGGCGTGGACGAGGCGGTGGAGCGCGCGTGCCGCGCGTGCGCCGCGTGCGCCGCGCAGGCCGACGCGCCGCCGCGCACCGCGCCCCGCCCGTGGCCGTGGCCTGCGCGACCCTGGTCGAGGCTGCACTTGGACTTCTTAGGGCCGATAGCAGGGAAAACGTATCTGGTGGTTATCGATGCCACCTCCAAGTGGCTGGAGGTATTCCAGGTCTCGAGTACGGCGGCGAACCATACGATAGCCAGATTGAGTGAGCTCTGGAGTAGGTGGGGCGTTCCCAGGCAGGTGGTCACCGATAACGGCCCACCGTTTACTAGTTCTGAATTTGCACATTACATCAACGGCAATGGCATCGAGCATATATTTACAGCTCCTTATCATCCTTCGTCAAATGGGGCAGCTGAAAACTCAGTAAAGATCTTAAAAAGGGTGTTAACGCCTAGCATGTGTGCGTGTCGACGGCGCACTCACACACGCATACGGCGACCGGCGCGGGAGCCGCGCCGCCGCCCTTCACTCGCCAATAGACTTGCGTCAAACACAGTCTTGTTAATTTATCTATCACTTTTTTTTGTAATTCTTTTTAAGGCAAGTAAAAGCCATTTAAATTTTCAAAATCTTTTATTTCTGCGACCACAACTCCACTGCGTAGCTGTCCAGTACCAGAGTTCGCTTCATTTTGGTCCTACGATCCTGGATAATTACGCCAGTACGAAATACTAAGAACGAAGGAAATACTGCGCTGCCGTGGAGCCCGTGTAACGTAGAAAAATACGAACGAAGCACGAAAGCGAGCGACGCTAAGAAGAACATTAAGAAACATTAAGAAGAATATTAGCAAGAATATTAAGAAGAACATTAAGAAATATCAAGAATTAAGAAGCTACCTACCTACCTATCTACCTGCAAGGAAGATTCGAGAAACGGTTGAGTTCCTAGGAGTAGCGGTATTATTGTGAGTTCGTTCCAATCTACTCCCCTTATTTCCGTCTATTGGCAGTCAGATAATTAGTATTCATTTACTTAGACACAAATCCCTTATTTTGTGACTACCTACTCTGTTTAATTAATGACCTATTCCCACAAATCCGTTATTTTGTGGTTTTTACTCATAAATAAGTACGTATCTCAGATCCTTTATTCTGATTGATTCAATTAAAGTTAATTAACGTACAGTTTATTAACTATTTCCCCGTGTGGTGTCGGGTTAGAATTGCACCACTCCAGTTCTTCCGTGGATGTCGTAAGAGGCGACTTAGGATATTAGGGCGACGGGCTGGCTACCTACCACTGCTGTACCTGCCGTTTTTGTGAACTTTCTTTTTTTTGTTGTTCATAATTTCATAATTTGTCTCAAAAACATTAATTAATTGCCTAATCATTAAAACAAAAAATTAATAAATTTCAGAGTTTCAGAGCTTTAGGATCGCATTGATCTGTGTGCGAACTGGTTTCGCTAAATTATTTTCATTTTCATATGTTCTAGAACGTTCCATCGATCGCCCGCTGGATCGCGGCGGTAGCCGCTCGCTCGAGAACCGGTTTGCGCCCGGCCCGGAGCCTCGGTCGAACAATTGCTGTTGCTATCTACCTCATATTTTTTTATGCGCGCACCTGCACTTCGCTTCATTTATGCTGATTTAAGTATTTTATTGATTTCTTTCATCTAATTATTGCATAAACGACCTTAATCTTTTACCTATTGAATTTTAGCGACTCGTTGCACTGCATATTTCGGCGCATTCTTTTAAATCATTATCGATCTTGCATCCAAAATTCTTTATAAAGGCTTCCTTTCTTTTCTTTAATTATGGACGTTAAAGGCTTAATTAAAAAGCGTGCTTCTCATAAGGCTAAGCTTACGCTATTTCAAAATTATTTAGAAACCGTTGAAAGTTGCGCAGTTTTGAGTGGACTACAAACAAATGAATTAAATGCCCGTTTGTCAAAAATTGAAGAACTTTACGGTGATTATGATAGCATCCAAAGTGAAATAGAAAATTCGTGTGAAATTCCAGACGAGCAGTTCGAGGAACGCGAAACGTTCGAGACGCAATACTTCAGCGTGCTGGCGCGCGCACGCGAGCTGCTGGCGCCGACGCCGGCGCGCGGGGCCGGCAGCAGCGGCTCCTCGCTCACAGGTTCTTGTTGCACTGCACGCGAAGGTAGGCCAAATATTAAACTACCTGTTATTCATTTGCCTGCCTTTTCGGGAAATTATCAGGACTGGCTGGAATTCCATGACACCTTTAGTAGTCTCATTCATTCAGATAAATCTATACCTGCAATAAGTAAATTTCATTATTTACGGGCCGCTCTTAAGGATGGTGCCGCTTTAATTATTCGAAGCCTCGACTTCTCAGGTGATAATTACGAGGTAGCTTGGAACCTGCTTTGTGAACGTTACAATAATAAGAGATTACTCGTGAATAATCATATTCAAGCAATTTTTAATTTGGATTCCTTAGCAAAGGAATCTTCTAGGTCATTACGGGGTCTCATTGATACTGTTAATAAAAATCTGAGAGCACTTAAAACGCTCAAACTCCCTACTGATCACTGGGACATCCTAATTATTCACATTGTTTCCAATAAACTGGATTCAGTTACAAATCGGGAATGGGAAACTCATCGCAATAATTTTAAAGAGCTACCCACATTGACGGATTTTCATGATTTTTTAAAGAATCGCGCTGATTTGTTGGAAACAATGGAGGAGGCTAATAAAAAGCGTAGATCTAGTGATCCTACTCACGTCCGTCAAAAATCATTTGTGGCAAGTACATATTCGCCTCCTGCGCGTAGTTATCTTTGTCCCCTTTGTAAAAATAATCACGCGATCTATCGCTGTCAAAAATTTATATCTCTTCCTTTGGACAAGAGAGTGGAGAAGGCTAAGGTGCTTAAATTATGTTTAAATTGCTTACGTCAGGGACATGCCGCTGGTGCATGCAGGCTGGATCCTTGCCGCTCATGTAAATTAAAGTGCAACAGCTTGTTGCATAATCATAACAAAGGTCCCACATCTCAAGATGTACCCCTAAACAATGACGTTATATTACACTCAGCTTTGAACTCTGAACCCCAAGGACAACCGATTAGTCCTCCTCAAGACATTGTTTTATCAGCTGTTCATAGTAATTGTGTATTATTATCCACAGCTTTAATTAAAGTTACCGATAACAATGGTAAACATCATAAAGTGCGTGCCTTATTAGACAATGGCAGCACCTCCAGTTTCATTACAGAAAGCCTATGTGCTAAATTAAAATTACAGACTTCTTCAACCTCGACATTAGTTGAAGGGTTAAATCTCCAATTATCACGCTTGTCAAAGCGCTGTGACGTCCTTATATCGTCGCTAGTAAATTCATACACCGAGAACATTAATTGCTTGGTCGTCCCCCGCATTACCCAATTATTACCTACCACACAAGTGGATTATCAGTCATTAAATATACCTCAAAACATAACATTAGCGGATCCTACATTTTACGCACCTTCTCAAATAGATATGCTCCTCGGAGCTGATATATTTTGGACAATACTTTGTTCCCAAAATATATCGCTGGGTAAAAATAAACCCATATTAAGTAAAACCAAATTAGGTTGGTTGATTTCAGGTCAAGCTGAAGCTTTTAATAAAACAACTACAGTCCATTGCAATCACTTAGTTTCAAATAATTACGATGATCAATTACAAACTCAATTAACGAAATTTTTTGAATTAGAATCGGTTCCTAGTCGTAAACAAATATCTAAGGAAGAGCAGGAATGTGAACAGAGCTTCATAAAAAATACAATTCGTTTGCCAGATGGGCGCTTTCAAGTGACTATTCCATTGAAAGAATCGCCTGACAAATTAGGCGACTCGTACGAGCAAGCTCTGTCCAGGTTCCTGTCCTTGGAACGTAGATTCAAACGTGAACCTAAATTTAAAGAACAATATTGTAAATTCATTAAAGAATACATTGACTTGGGTCATATGTCAATTAATGAAAATTATAAAAATGACGCTCATACCTACATAGTGCCCCATCACGGTGTTGTGCGAGAATCAAGTCTATCCACTAAATTAAGAGTAGTTTACGATGCATCCGCAGTGACGACATCTGGCGTCTCTTTTAATAACATACAGATGGTCGGCCCGACCGTGCAAGATGATCTTGTCAGCATCTTGATCAGATTTCGCCAGCACAAGTTTGTCGCAACTGCGGACGTTGAGAAGATGTACCGTATGATTAAAGTTATAGAATCACAACAAGCGCTACAGCAAATTCTATGGCGATTCGAGCCTCATGAACAATTAAAACAATATAAATTAAATACCGTTACCTACGGTACAGCTTCGGCACCCTATCTCGCGACGCGGTGTCTGGTGCAGCTAGGTAACGAATGCCCTAATAAAGACCTGGCTAAAGTAATTACTCATGATTTTTATGTTGATGACCTTATAACAGGTGCAGCGACTGAAAATCAGCTGATTAACATTTGCAAGGGCATATCCAAGCAGTTAGAAAGCGGTCAGTTTTATCTACGAAAATGGCACTCTAACAGTGCAAACATTATCAATCAAATAGTTGGTGAGAGCAGCAGCAGTGATGAGTTGCTCAATTTAAGTAACAAAGAATACTCTAAAACATTAGGATTACTTTGGTCTTGCAAAGAAGACGCTCTGCTGTTCTCAGTAAGCGATAAAGAAATTAAACATATTAGCAAGCGCTCCATATTATCAATTATGTCACAGATCTTTGACCCCTTAGGTTTAATCAATCCATGTTTACTCGTAGCTAAAATTATTTTACAGAAACTATGGTCATTAAAAATAACATGGGATGCCGTAGTACCTTCTGAAATTGAAGCCATGTGGTCTAAGTTCATAAAGTCATTAAGTTACATAAATAACATTAAAATCCCCAGATACATCTTAAATGATTGTCCTTTATCAATCGAAATACATACCTTTAGCGACGCCTCAACACATGCTTATGCCACATGTGTTTACATAAGATGCATTACTAATAATAATACATCCATTTATCTCGTAACGGCAAAGAGCCGAGTAGCACCATTAAAACCAATGACAGTGCCTCGTCTGGAGCTATGCGGGGCCCTCCTCGCCGTTCGAATGGCGGAGAAAGTCAAAACATCGCTTAGATTGAACATAAACAATTGTACCTTTTGGAGCGACTCCACAATTGTCCTAGGTTGGATAAAATCAACTAAAGCACATTTATTAAAACCATTTGTTTTTAACAGAATAAGCGAGATCGCCGAGAGGTCCGAACCATCTACATGGCGCTATGTGCCTACCAAGCTCAACCCAGCTGACGTCGGGTCACGCGGCGCAGACGCCCAGCAATTAGAGCACTGTGCCCTGTGGTGGTCAGGACCTCCATTTCTTTTATTACCTGAATCTGAGTGGCCCAAGCAACCATCACCTAGAAGAGACGATGAGCTACCAGAGCTCAAAGTCCAATGTAACTTAAATATTAAGAGTGAGGATCACGTGACATATTATTCAAATTTCATTAAACGTTTTTCTAGTTTTTGTAAATTACGACGCGTGATAGCTTATGTACAACGGTTTATACATAATCTTTTTTACCCTCACGATAAACGGACTGGGCATTTCACAATTACTGAGTTAAATTCATCTTTAAATTCATTATGCAGGTTTGCTCAACTCGAGTCATTCTATTGCGAATACAACTTATTGAAACAAGATAAACCGCTCCCGAGCAAACCTAGACTACTTAATTTAAATCCATTTTACAACAGTGACGACTGTTTGATTAGAGTTGGTGGCAGACTCAGTAACTCATTTTATGACTACGATTTTAAACATCCTATTGTACTAGATTCACGTCATCACATTGCCACATTGATCTTTAGGCACTATCATACTATATTGATGCATGTGGGTCCACAAACGTTATTAGCTACTTTACGTCATAAATTCTGGTTCTTGAATGGTAGAAACCTTGCCAGAAAGACTGTCCATGCTTGTATTAAATGCAGTCGTTTTTCAGGAAAAATTAAACAACCAATCATGGGCAACCTTCCTGAGCATCGCCTTCAAACAGAATATCCATTCTGCAATACAGCTGTAGACTACGCGGGGCCAGTCATGATATTAAACCGTAAGGGCAGAGGCAGCTCATTAATAAAATCGTACCTATGTATATTTGTATGTATGGCAATTAAGGCAGTGCATATAGAACTTGTAAGCGATTTAAGTAGTTCAACTTTTATAGCTGCATTGAGTAGATTCATAGCCCGAAGGGGAAAACCCTGTACTATTTATTCAGATAACGGAACTTGTTTTGTGGGCGCGTGCAATGAGTTAGCTAAATTCATTAAATTAAATTCTGATAAAATCAGCAGTGAAGCATCGTGCATGGGCATTCATTTTAAATTCTCACCAGCATACAGCCCTCATTTCAATTCTTTGGCCGAGGCCTCGGTAAAATCCGTAAAGTATCACTTGAAAAGAGTTCTCTCATTTGCAAACTTAACGTATGAAGAGATGAACACAGTTCTCACACAGATCGAGGCTATCTTGAACTCGAGGCCTCTAACTCCATTGTCTTCAGATCCTACAGATCTTTCAGCTCTCACCCCATCTCATTTCCTTATTGGACGAACGCTAACATTATTACCCTCTCCTCAGGAAGTAGACCCTTCAACAATACCTACTCTCTCACGGTATATGAGGACTCAACAATTAAAAGCTCACTTCTGGACAAGATATTATAAGGAGTATATTTCAGAACTGCAAAAACGTCAGAAGTGGCGCACACAGAAAGGGCAACTGCAACTGGGAGAGATGGTGCTGGTGAGAGACGACCGGCTGCCTCCAAGCCGATGGCTGCTGGGGCGCGTAACGCGCCTTCACCCCGGCTCGGACGGCGTGACGCGCGTGGCCGACGTGCTGACCACGTCGGGGACGCTGCGACGAGCCTTCAACCGATTATGCCCGCTACCAGTGATGGACCAGAACGTCGTTCCTGGGGCGGCAGCATGTTAACGCCTAGCATGTGTGCGTGTCGACGGCGCACTCACACACGCATACGGCGACCGGCGCGGGAGCCGCGCCGCCGCCCTTCACTCGCCAATAGACTTGCGTCAAACACAGTCTTGTTAATTTATCTATCACTTTTTTTTGTAATTCTTTTTAAGGCAAGTAAAAGCCATTTAAATTTTCAAAATCTTTTATTTCTGCGACCACAACTCCACTGCGTAGCTGTCCAGTACCAGAGTTCGCTTCAAAGGGTGATTAAAAAGGCCATTTCGTTGAACAATAATGTGGAAATGTCGTTGAATACGTTTCTGTTATATTACAGAAATACTGAGCACTGTACAATAGGAGTTAGCCCGGCACAGTTACTGTTAGGTAGGCGGTTAAGGACTAAGTTCGATGTTTTAAAACCAGACATGGAGAGTAAGGTGCTAAAATCTCAACGAAAACAAGTCCAAGAGGCAGGAGGAATAGAAAGAAGAATGTCGGTGGGGGATGAGGTTTGGTACCGGCAGTATTTAAAGGGGGAAAAGTGGTTGCCAGGCACTATCACTCATTCAGCAGGGTCGAGGGACTTTAAAATCTTAGACAGCAACGGTAAAGAGGTCCATCGGCACATTGATCAGCTAAGACGTAGAGCTAGGAGCTCGCTTATAGCCCCCACAGGTCCCGTAGCGCCAGAGTCCGCGGCGGAGGAGGCTCACGCGTCCCCGCCCGAGAGCCGGTCGGAGCGGCCAGCGGGCTCGGCGCCGCCGTCGCCGGCCGCGGCCCCGCCGTCGCCGCCGCGCGCCGAGGAAAGCTCGGATAGCGGGCGCGAGGAGTTCGCAACGCCGCCGCCCGCGCCTCTACCGCCTCGAGCTCGAGTCATTAGGAAATGTAGGCTAAGCAAAAATGTTAGTTATAAGGTGTGAAGCACAGAGTACTTTTATTATACTAGTAGAGATAAGAATTGTAGTGGAGGGATGTAGTATATAAGTGGGTACTTTGTTATTGCTTAGATATAAGGTAGTTTAAGAACGATCATGTGACGTCAGTCCGGAATAAATCGTCTTGCCGTACACACGTCTATCATTGCGCTCCCAGTTAGCTACCTACACTTCAAATAGGTTTTCCGTTACGTCTAAATCGATTCTTCTATCATTCGCGCTAATCCTAAGGTTTCGTGTATATATATGAACCAGTCACTTTATATCACACAAGATATCTAATAATACGCAAAAGCCAAAATGTTTCTAATGTACACACCACTATAATCCATCAAATTTTAATAATTTATGTTATTCATACGGTGTAAATGTAATAAATGTAGTAGTGTTGTTATCAATTGTTAACTAACAGAACATCATCATCTTTTTAGTTTCTCAAAATTTTTTGGTCATAAAACGCGGTAGTTGACTCTAGTGTGTTTATATGACAAGAAAAACAATCGAGTCCCTGTATGGTTACCGTTGGTGCTTTTGGTTCCCACATGCATTACCACATCACACCCAATAGGGTATTAGGTGCTTCATGAAGACATGTAGTAAGTAATTCGGTTTACGAATTGGGCAGCATGAGGTTATGTTATCTCGCCGCCATACAAAATATCAATTTTAATAATGACCGATATTCATTTATAGTAGGTGTATATTGGGAGTTCTAAATCACTTTTCGCAAAGTGATTTAGAACTCCCAATAAGGATTTGATGATTTAGAACTTTTGGTGATTTAGAACTCTCAATCGTTTTTCTGATTTAGAACTCTCAATCGGTTTCTCTGATTTAGAACTCTCAATAGGTTTTGATGAGTTGGCGTGAGCATTCATTTTTTCAGAAAAGAAATCGTAGTATCAACGCAGTGCGTGATCGACTCTTCATGCTACAATGAGTGTGTTCTCGCTTTCAGTAGATTATTTTGTACATAAATAGATATATTTGCGTATAAAATTCATAACAGGGTCATTATTTCAATGCATTAAATTGTGTTCAGACATTAATTTACAGTAAATTATAGGGAGTAGCTACTATTTTATGAACATCACATGTTTATATTGTTACTATTATTAACGTTCAATAATGTTTTTTACAATATTGTAAGATATTTTTTTGAAATTTCCAATTTCCGTAATAAACATCACGCTACGTGGTCAGTTCAGATGATACACTGTCTACTTCCCACTACTGTAAAAAATACATATTTGGCAAAAACGGAATATTAGCTGTAAATACTCTAATATATGGCTAACCCCAATTTTAACGTTCTGACAACCCAACTTTCTGAGTTTATTAATTTTACAAACTGGATGCAATATAACCATTTTCCGAATAAAAATGGTCGACAGTTGGATCTAGTTATTTCTAACTGCCAATGTGAATTAGCTTTAGTGGACCCGTTAGTCCCCATAGATGCACATCATCCTGTTTTCTGTGTATCGTTGGATGTGTGCTCAAACGACCGCTTCTTAAAGCTTGCACCGCGGGTTTTTCGTCGTTTTTTTGCTGCAGACTATGACCTAATTAACTCTAAATTGCAGCTGATAGACTGGGGGCCATTGACAACGTCACGTGACATTAATGGAGCTGTTGATTATTTTTATGAAAAAATTGGAGAAGTAATTGATGACCTTATTCCCTCGAAAACGATTCATACTAGTAATAATTATCCAACATGGTATTCGCGTTCATTGATAAAATTGATTAAGAAAAAGAATAAGATACACAAGAGATGGAAAATTTATGGAAGGACTTCTGATTATGACGCTTTCTCAGATCTGCGTTCTACAATAAAAAAAATGGAGGTTTCCTGTTATAACTTATTTATAACAAGAACCGAGGAAAACATTCGTCATAATTCTAAGGCATTTTGGACATATATTAAATCAAAAAGTAACAACAGTGGTATTCCCGATACAGTTTTTTTAGGAGATAGGGTTGCTTCTGACGGGCAATCAATGGCATTCCTTTTCAACAACTTCTTTCAATCGGTTTTTGAGAATAACGATGCCATTCCTGAGAACCTTGCTACTATATCGGAACTTAGTGCCTCTTGTCCAGTTAATCTCATTAAAAATATTAACGTGAATTCATCACTAGTGGAAAAATATCTTAATAATCTTGATGTTACCAAGGGAAGTGGCCCTGATGGAATTCACCCTGTTTTTTTGAAGCGATGTAGTAAATCTTTAGCTTTTCCAATTTCTTTGCTTTTTACTCTTTCATTAAATTCGGGAATAATGCCTCTTACTTGGAAGCGTTCTATGGTTGTTCCTGTTTTTAAAAATGGTGACAAACATGACGTGAAAAATTATAGAGGGATCTCTATTCTTTCAGTGATTCCGAAAATTCTAGAAAAGATAATCTATGACACATTATATCATGTAATTAGACCACTGCTCACTACTCAACAACACGGCTTTGTTGACAGGCGTTCGACAGAGACTAATCTCTGCGAATTCCTTGATTACGTTCAGAGGGCTATGGATGGAGGTTTTCAGGTTGATGCTATTTACACAGATTACTCTAAGGCCTTCGATAAAATTTCACATTCTATGTTAATAAAGAAAATTATGAGTCTTGGTATACATGGGAACTTACTAAGTTGGTTAATGTCCTACCTACGTGATAGATCTCAAGCTGTAACGGTCAAGGGTTATGTTTCCAGCTTCATTAATGTCTCTTCAGGCGTACCTCAGGGGTCCCATCTCGGTCCCTTATTATTTAATATTTTCATTAATGACGTCGTGTCCTGTTTTCATCACTCAAAAATCTTACTGTTCGCTGATGATACAAAAATATTTACTCTAGTGAAATCAGTCGATGATTGTATCAATCTGCAACATGATTTGAATAGGCTGGGAAGTTATTGCTCTTCTAATATGCTTCAACTAAATGTCGACAAATGTTGTACAATTTCTTTTTCAAGAAAGCGGGATCCTGTACATTTTAATTATTCAATAATGAGTAAGTCTCTCAAAAGGGTATCTGAAGTTAAGGATTTAGGAGTGTACCTGGATAGCGAATGTCAACTATCTTTACATGTTGACAAAATTGCGTCAAAAGCTTACAGAATGCTTGGCTATGTCTTCAGGCAGAGTAAAGATTTTAAGGATCCACGGACTCTAATCTTATTATATAATGCATTTGTTAGATCGCATCTGGAATACGCGTCTGTGGTTTGGAGTCCTCATTATTTGGTGCACATCAACACTATTGAGCGCATACAAAATAAATTTAGGAACTGGTTGAAGTTTAAGTACAATTCTTTTAACTGTGATGGTCTTGTGAGTCTGCAGTTGCGAAGGGAAAGGAAGGATCAAACGTTTTTATTTAAATTGTTAAACCACTCAATTGAATCGCATTACCTTCTAAGTTTAATCTCCTTCAGATGTCCTACCTTCCGAACTAGATCTAACCACTTGTTTGCTGTTCCTTTCTGTCGCACTAAATATTTTAAAAATACATTTCTCAATAGAGCGTGTCTAACCTACAACAAGAAATATTCACATGTTGACTTGTTTAATATGCATCTGAGCAAATTTGTTTCTACAATCAATGTAATTAACAATTAAGTAAGTAATAATAATTTTACACATGTAATTTTTTTTTTCGTAATTTTCTAATGTTTGTTTGTAGTCGTTATGCAGTGACATTGAATGTTTAAGTAGTGTGACTTGTGTTCATCTCTCTATCAGTATGAGTTGTGTAAGACCGCTGCATATATATTCTGCGTATATTCTTAATATCTTAATATTTTCATCTTTAACTTTTAATTTATATCTAGTTAGTTAATCTATCCTCTCTGAACAAATCTGTTAAACCTATTAGTGGAAACTGTTTTTGGCTTTTTTGATAAAAATGTGTGTTAGTGTATTTTGTAATATTTTATGCTGTTTGTTTCCCAATAAAGAAAAATAAAATAAAAAAAATAATATAATAATGTTGCCTATATCTAAAACGAAAGCAAAAAAAATACAAGCAGTGATATTTATCAATTTTCATATGATTTAATTTGTTCCGAAAACCACCATCACTTTCGTGATCACTCAAATTTAGTAACATTTTTGGTAAAACAAATAGTAACCTCTAAGTATTTGTACGTTTTTTTACTATTAGCAACACCGATACTCTGTGTCAAAAGTTTGGGAAAAAGTTGTACACCGGTACCTTCCATCGTTTATGAGTAATAAATAATATTGTATCTTGAGAAATTTGTGTCAAAGATCGCTCGTCACTTTTGTTAACATTGATTTTAGGTAAGTGTTTAATTAGTTAATTATATTAATATGCTTAATTCATGTTTTTTAAGGTTAATTTACACTTTGACCTTATGATTATTTTATAACCTAAAAACTATCAGTATAAATCCGTAAAAAGCAGGTAGTCATCACTTTCGTGGTCGTCATTTTCGTGATCCATCACTTTCGTGGTCATACATCACTTACGTGGTCCGAACCACGAAAGTGATTTTTGGCCACGAAAATGATGCATTGGATGATGACATTGATAAATTTATTTATTAAATTGTTTTTTTTTTTGCATTATATATACTTAACATACTACGGAGTGATTGATTATTTGTGACGCTTGCATGTAGAAATAGTTCGAAGTAATAAATATTAATATTTTGGTGATTTATTTAATAAAATAAATTTTACAGTTCAGTGATGGCAAAAGCCCGTCATAAAATGTCTGAAGAGGAAAAGAAGGCGAAAAGACGGGAGAGTAAAAAATTAGCAATGCGAAAATTAAGGGAAAAAAAGAAAACTGACGCTAATGCCATAGCAGAAGAAAGGAGGAAAGCTAGGGAAAGATATTATAAAAGAAAAGAAAAAGGATTAGTAAAAAAAATAACCAAATTGACTCCTCGTGAACAAAGAGCCACTCGAAAAAATTGGAGAGATAGAGCTAAACGATACAGGGACAGAATAAAACAAGCAAAGAATACTGAAAGAATTATAAGAGAAGGAACTCCACCATCAAGTGAAATATCAGAACGTACTCCGTCTACTTCGCGAGCGTCTGCAGGTAAGAAAGCGGCTCTCAGAAATCGCCGGAAATTAAAATACGAGAACCATTATTTGAGAGGAAAGGTGCAAATATTAGAGACTAGATTAGCAAAATTTAGAATGAGAGACAAGAGACGAGAACAAATAAAAATTAAAAAGAGCAAAGAAAAGCTTGAAGAAGAAAAAAAAAAGGAAATCTGAGGAGAAAAAAAAGAGATCCGAGGAAAAAAAGAATCAATTTAGAAGACTTAGAGAAGATATAGTTGAGTTTTATTTAGAAGATACATCGAGTCGATTAACTGCTGGAAAAAAGGAGACCATAACAAGAAAAAAGATTAAAAAACAAATACGTTTACTTAACGGTACGACTCAAAACCTTCACAAGGCATACCTAGAAAAGTCAGGGGTAAAAATATCCTACAACTTTTTTTGCCGGTCTAAACCTTTCTGGGTGATATCACCAACAGAAAAAACACGCAATACATGTTTGTGTGCAACTCATTGCAATATGGCCAATTTAGTTAAAGCAATGAGAAATGTTGACATTTGAAATGACTTTATGAAATGAAAAGCCACAGTCAAGACCCCTCGTTTATAGACTACGTTAGAAAATATTCCAAATTATTTAAAAAAGTATGTATTACTGCCAAGGCTGATTATCTTAGTAATAAAGTTAAATCCGCTGATAATAAAGTAAAAGCTGTATGGAATGTAATAAATTCAGAAACAGGTAAATCTAAGCCCCGTAATTGTCAATTCCAATTAAAAGTGGATGATAGAATATTGACTTCAGATTTAGAAGTGGCGGGTGCTTTTGAAAATTTTTTCTCAGATATAGCTGTAAATACGACTCGCGATCTAAGATCTTCCACTGTGCGGGCTAGTTCTTATCTAAATGAAATTGCGAGCGATAGACATCTGAATTTTGATTTTCAACATACTAACTCTGAAGAAATTATAAAGACTTTTAAATCTTTGAAACTGAAGAATACGGAGGATCTTTGGAGTATTTCTGTTCGAGTTATGCAATCTGTTATCCATATTGTGGCACCGTACCTAGCCGTCATATTTAATAAGTGCATTGATGATGGTGTGTTCCCGGACTTAATGAAATATAGCAAAGTGATTCCATTATTTAAAGCTGGGTGCTCATCTGATCCTGGCAACTTTCGTCCAATATCTGTGCTGCCTGTGCTGAGTAAAGTGTTTGAAAAGATTATGCTTAATCAGCTGCTTCGTCACTTTAATCTAAATAACTTGCTACACAGTCAGCAATTCGGTTTCACAAAGGGCCGTTCGACAACAGATGCAGCTGCAAGTCTCATGAAGTACATTTATGATGCATGGGAAAATTCGCAAGATGCAATAGGAATATTTTGCGACCTGTCCAAGGCTTTCGATTGCGTGGAGCATGAGACGCTTATCCGCAAACTACAACACTATGGACTTTCAGCCAAAGCACTGAACCTTGTTAAGTCTTATCTCAGCCAAAGAGTTCAAAAAGTGGACATAAATAGAACGCAGTCAGCTGGCTCAGCGGTGAAGCTTGGAGTTCCACAAGGATCCATTTTGGGTCCATTTCTCTTTCTGGTATATATAAATGACCTGCCCCACTTGCTAGAACAGAAATGCAACATAGTATTGTTTGCAGATGATACTTCTTTGATATTCAAAGTAAACAGGCAACAAGAAGATCCAACACATCAATGAGACTTTAGCAGAGGCGCTAAACTGGTTCACTGCTAACAATTTGTTACTAAATGCAGCTAAAACTAAATGTATAAAATTTTCGTTGCCTAATGTAAGACAGTTTGAAACAATTATTTCCTTAAACGGAGAGAATCTGAAACTTGTGCATGAGACTGTTTTTCTTGGTCTTAAGTTAGATCGTAATTTACAATGGAGCCCGCATATTTCTGGTCTTGCTGCTAGATTGAGTTCTGCCGCCTATGCTGTACGAAGAATCAGGCAATTTACCAACGTAGAAACTGCCCGGCTAGTTTATTTCAGTTATTTTCACAGCATAATGTCCTACGGTATTCTGATTTGGGGCAAGGCAGCCGACATAGAAACTATCTTCATTCTACAGAAGAGGGCAGTCCGGTCTATCTACAACCTTGGCTCCCGAGATTCACTAAGAGAACGCTTTAAGGAGATAAACATCCTCACAGTAGCTTCACAGTACATACATGATGTGATATTGTATACACACAAGAATATCGAGTCCTTTAAGAAAGTGTCAGACGTACATGATATCAATACTCGTAATAAGCATAAGCTTGCCGTTCCTAAATTTCGTCTACGGAAAGTAAGCAAATCTTTTGTGGGAAACTGCGTGAGATTTTACAATAAAGTTCCCGTAGAAGCATGGAAATTGCCACACAACTCTTTTAAGGAATACATAAAGAGTGCACTCCTGAAGAAAGCTTACTATAAAGTTGAGGAGTACTTATGTGATAATGCGACATGGCCAAAACTGAAAGCCGATGAAGATTGATGTGCGATGAGGGTGTTGATGTGTGATGTACTCGTGTTTGTGTGTGTGTGTGTGTGTGTGTGTGAGTGTGTGTTTATGTCGGTGTATTTGTAGGGACACAGTAGCCTTACGCAGAGTCAGCTCATATCCCAGTACGTGTGCACTGGAATATGAGTTGACTCAGCAGCTAGCGCTTTGGCCCACGGGCCCGTTTGGTAACTAGTAACTCGCGGAGCTTACTGGTGGACGTACACGCCCCAGCCTTAAGTAGCGGTACTCAGTGATCATGTTGTAACTTACAAACTTAAGTTATTATTATAATATAAGTGTTAATAGTTCAAACTCTTTTATTCAACTCCACGCAACCACCCCTAAAGTGGTGACCCCGCGTGGAATAAAAGTAAATGCAAGCAGCGTGCTCAAGCTTGGCTCGAGAAGGCAGTTAACAAAGTGCCTCTCACATCAGTTAGAGCCCAGGTTCCAGAAAATCAGGCCGTTAAGCAGCCTACGTTGTATTAGCAGAATCAGAGTGTTGTTGTGTTAGTAGTGTAACGGATATAGGTCAGCAAATGAAACACTATAGGTTTGTTTAACTTTGTAATTACAATGTAGCGACTTTGGTGTGTGATTACAGTTGGCATGCGTAGGCACATGCGATTCAATATAGAGTAAGCAAAGTATACATACAGGGGGATTCTTGTTCATTTGTTGGATGCTTTAATAATTTTTTTTGTATAAAAAATTAAAGGGGGGAGTGATGTAGGGACACAGTAGCCTTACGCAGAGTCAGCTCATATCCCAGTACGTGTGCACTGGAATATGAGTTGACTCAGCAGCTAGCGCTTTGGCCCACGGGCCCGTTTGGTAACTAGTAACTCGCGGAGCTTACTGGTGGACGTACACGCCCCAGCCTTAAGTAGCGGTACTCAGTGATCATGTTGTAACTTACAAACTTAAGTTATTATTATAATATAAGTGTTAATAGTTCAAACTCTTTTATTCAACTCCACGCAACCACCCCTAAATATTTGTATTGTGTAGTGTTGTGAAGTGTGACTTGGCAGTGTCCCGGCGCATTTCGTGTCTAGTTTCTGGTTCTGTTGCCGTTGTCCGCATTGCAGAATTTAATTTAAAAACATGCATTAGTTTGACATTTGGAGACCTTATACATCTCCATCTCTTTATTTTAATTATTATTATTGATTTTTGACCTTGGAGGCTTTTTACACCTCTGATGATTGTATAATTTAATTAGTTTAATTAAGTAGTTTACTTTGACATTTAGAGACTATATACATCTCTGAATTATTTAGATTAGGATTTATATTATTAACTCAGGGACTTTATACATCCCCTTGCTATAGTTATATTGTATATTGTTAAGCTTATGGATTTTAAACTTGTATATTTTTAGTTTAATAATTCTAGTCACAGGCTCGCTACGTCGAAGTTCCCAAGACGATCCCATAGAGCTTATGGGAACGGAAGCAATACCATGCCCTCGGTACCGCTCTGCTTTCAGAGCATGACATGAGTGCGTGTGAGCTAACTTTGGGGGCGGCAGACGTGAGCTTGCCATCGGAATCCAAAAGCTTAATGGTTACTTGACCTGAAATGCATATTTCAGTTTTTTTTATTATTATTTTATTTTTTTTCATTTATAACGGTGGAAGCATTCTACACTTCCGCTTAACGTAGATATAGTTAGTGTTTAATTTTGTAACTAAGGGACCCCATACATCCCTGTATTATTATTTAATTATTTTTTTTGTGATTTTTTGTTTAATTGTTTACTGTAGTTTTTAAGTATTTTATTTGTAATTATTTTATTTTGAAAAAATGACTTTCTGCCAAGTTTCTTGCGGCGCATTCTTCTTGGCAATGATGGTCTTTCCGAAAGCGCTGGTAGTTTAAAAAAAAATGACGTGTAAAAGTGCCCATTGCGGCCTATTTACTAAATAAATGATTTGAATTTTGAATTTGAATTTGATTAAGTATAATTCTCCAGACGAATTAGTAAGATCTGTTTGTTGCCCAGGGAACTTAAAGGAGATTTGTTTAGAAAGACGTTGCTTTCTCTGTAAGAATAAAGAAGTAGAGTATAATGAGTTTAATGCGTCACATAGGTTCATGTTTGAAAAATGGATCTCAAAAAAAGTAAAAGTACTTGTTAAAGGATCTGAAAAAATGTGTCAAAAGACAGTTTAGGAAAATACCATACTAAGTAAACTAGAGGCAGTTAAATTCCTCGAGGAAAAACTTGCACCGTACATGAAACATTTAGCAAATATTTATCATCAACATCAGGTAATGCAGCGAGTAAAAAAAAATATGGCAGATACTGAGGCTTTAATTCACATAGATTTTTCCGAAAATTACTGTTGTAAATATGGAGAAGAAGTGCAGTCTGCTCATTTTGGTGGTTCTAAACCACAAATAAGTTTACACACAGTTGTTTTATACACAAAGAGCAATGGACAGTTACAAACAGATTCAATTTGTACAATGTCTGAAAATGTATGTCACGATTCAGTATTTGTTTGTGTACATTTAACACCCTTGTTTGATTTAATCAAACAAAAAGTCCCACGCTTAGACACTTTTCATATTTTAAGTGATGGTGCTGGTAATCAGTATCGCAACCGAAAAATGTTTCAGTTGATTGTCACATATATTTGTCCACGTTTAGACATATCTACTGTAATGTGGCACTATAATGAGAGTGGTCATGGAAAGGGAGCACCAGACGGTGTGGGTGGTTGCCTCAAAAGGACAGCTGATCGTGCTGCAGCTTTAGGTAAAGATGTTAATAATTTCGAAAAGCTAACGTCCTACCTGACAGATAATTGTGCCGGAGTCAAAATCATTCCGATCGACGATAGTAACATTGACGTAGTAAAAAAAGGAATACAAGGCGACATTATTCGACCTTTCAGAGGAACCCTATCTATACACCAAGTCACCTGGAGTTGCAAAACCCCAAATCTTTTGAGATTTAGGCGTCTTAGCTGTGTTTCGTGTTTACCTGAAAATATTGTGAGCATTATGAATTAGGAACCGTTACGGTTCCTGAGAGGGCCTTAACAGATGATATACATTCGTTCAACAGATCTGAATCGCTGTGCCAAGAGGAATCACCTAATGCAATAGATTCGTCATCTCGTTCCGAATCGCTGAATGCTCAGGCAATATCTCCTGCTCGTATTGGAAGGTCCTCTGACAACTCTATTTCTGAATCATGTGATTCTCATTCTGAATCACCTGAGAGGACTTATGCAACGATAGATGATGCATTCGATTCACCAGGTCGTTTGGAATCTCCGCAACCTCCAGTGCCATCGTCTTCACGTATCCGAAGTTCGTCAGCCAGTTCTTCTGATGATATCTTTAGTATTACTGCAAAATGTCCACCGTCACGTTCTGGAACAACGCAACGTCAGAAAACGGCTACTCGAAAAAGCCTCAGATCAGGATCATTTAACAGTGACAGTTCAACTGCAAGTCTTGATATGTGGTATGAAGGTGCACCATACCGATCTAAAAATAGCATCACATTCAAAACTATATTAAACTCAGACAGTGATTAAATTCAGACGTTAAGGCTTAGACTAAGTCGGGTAACAAAAGTGACGGTTCGAATTTGTCACTTACGTTGTCAAATATTTTTATTTTTTTTAAGTAACGTACAAAGTTTATTTTAAGTTAATCGCTACCTGACTGATTGCAATTAATGGTTCCTAAATCATGTTAAACATGTGATTTCTATTATATAGTTATAAGACTTAAAACTGATTAAGTGTTATTTTTCGTGGTCATCATGGTCACTTTCGTTACCACCAAATATTGATTTTAGGATTTTTTTTACATAAATAAGCATTTTTGATCTCTAATAAGATTAAAATTTTGACATATATATATGTGATTACATCCATAGTAAATAAAAAACTAATCAAAAGGAGCGTTTTTGTTTTTGAACACCTTTAAAGCCCCTTGAAATAATGACCCAACACAGAGGATTATCGTAACGTTTAGACGTTTCTGATTAGTTAGATATTGAATTATGGAGTTTGTTAAACAACCACATACATTAAATTTACAAAAAATTTGTTCAGATTCAAAGAAGGAACATTTCAGGCATGGGAAGCTTTTAGCGAGTACAATTCGGTGTCTGGTTTGTGGTCCGTCTAACTGTGGAAAAACCAATTTAGTTATTGGACTCCTGCTACACAAAAATAGGTTAAATTTTCAAAACGTGTATGTTTACTCCAAAACATTATTCCAACCTAAATACAGGTTTTTAGAAAAGGTTTTTAAAGAGTACCTGGGGTTCAATATTAAAAATTTGATGAAAATCAGCCGGTATTAAATCCAGACATCGCAAAACCTAATTAAATAATTATTTTCGATGATATAGCATGCGAAAAACAAAACGATGTAAGAGATTATTTTTCTAAGGGCCGACATAGTTGACGTAATTGACTGCTTTTATATAAATCAAACATACAGCAAAATTCCAAAGCAGCTTATAAGAGACAACGCAAAAATCATTCTTTTTAAACAGGATGATACTAATTTGCGTCACGTCTATAGTGAACATGTAAATACAGACATGTCATGGGTACAGTTTCGAGAAATGTGTTCTAACATTTGGTGTACTCCTTATAATTATTTAGTTATTAATAAGGACTGTGAAAGAAATAAAGGATGCTATAGAAAAAACTTTGATACGTTTGTGATTTTGAAATAATTCATACATATAATGAACGTCGCGGTAAGATAATCTTCATTATTAATTTGATACCCACATAGAAAGTACGTAATTTTTACAATGGATAAGGAAAAGGCAATCAAACAAGAAATCGTTAAATCTGCTGAAGCAGTTAAGCGAAAGGTTAAAATGATGCGTGATATGACGAGTGAAAAGGAAAAAATTCTTGAAACAGTTTTTAAACCTATATCAGATCCTCTTAACCAAATAGTAGGTCAAAGCAGAACCTGTGCTCAGTTTAATAATAAAGGTATTAGTCCCGAAAGCCACAGTACTCCTAAAAAAATTAAGCTTGATCCTAACGAAGAAAAACCAAGTTTGTTTAATGACGATACAATTTATGAACTAAACCATGATCGAATGGAAAATGGTAGCAGTATTTTGAATAAAGATTACAATTTTGATTCGTGCGAAAAAAATGAAACAGAAAATGAAACGGAAAACGAAGAAGAGGATAATGCTTGATCTGATGATCTCACATTTGAGTCACTTCCCAGTTTGGAAATTATTCGTCTCCGCTTTCATATTCCGCGAAAGCATTTGAAGATGTGCCTTACGGAGTGAGACTTGAACGAGGAAAACTTATGATGGGATCTCAAAGAGTTTTTGTCGCAGAAAATACTATTACTATTAACTCAACTACTTACGAAAAGACACCGGGGCTTGTACAGTTGTTATTTAAGAAAATATCGAAATTGGATTTAGTTACTGCAGAAGACAAAGAAAATTATAAACTTATATTAAATCAAACGAATGCTCACCGTAGAGATTTTGACTCTAAAAAAGCTATTAAAGGCAACAGGGGTTCCAAATATTTACAAATTATCAAACCTCTATTCAAACTGTATAGGAACTGTGAAAGTACAGAAAACCTAACAGTGGGTAATGGGTTATTAAAAAAAAGTTAAGTCTAATATCGATTATGTATATTGGGATGACCCGAATGAGCTAGTTAATCGATTAAAGTTACTAATCGCTTCCCGATAAGCTGGTAATACCGGACTGGACAATGAGATTATATCAATAATAGAGGAACTGCGTGAAAAGAACATTATATGATATAAATGACAACTTTTATTCTTCATCATATCAGTTGAAAGATAGCCCGATTCAAAGGCGGACGCACTATGAACGTTGACAAATTTGGACATCATGTTCATAAACGTCTTCGCTTTGACCTAAATTTCATTAACTGTGATGAAGCATTAAAAAAATCAGAAAATGGAGATTTTGATTTACGCTTATCGAGGTTGAAAGGTTTGAAGTATCCAGTTTCCAGCGATGATGCTATTAATAAGGAGTATGTTGATAACATAAACAAAGTGATTCAAAATAATTTAGCTAACATTTTACTTTGGCTACGCCACATAGACTCTATTTTGAAACAAATTGATGAAAAATTTTACACAAAAGAAGATATTAATAAAATTACAAGCAAAACAATAAAATAAAAGGATACAAATGAGTAAGCAAGATATTGTTAATGAAATCCATAGAGATGCTTGAAAAAATTTTGTACGTCGCTCTGTCTTATTAAAAGGGATGGATGATCTATGGCAAGCCGATTTAATTGATATAAAAAAATTCGCTCATGTAAACAATGGTTACAAGTATATTCTTGTTGTGATTGACTGCTTTTCAAAGTATGCCTGGGCTAAAGCAGTTAAAACCAAAAATAAACATGAAATAACACAAGCATTTTATGATATTCTGGACTCTAATCGCACCCCTATTAATTTGCAGACAGATTTAGGTAAAGAGTTTTATAATCATGTTTTTCGACAGTTAATGAAATCAAAAAACATAAATCACTACTCTACATATTCCACGAAGAAAGCTTCAATTGTTGAAAGATTAATAAGAACGTTAAAAGTTAAAATATATAAGAATTTTAGTTTAGCTGGTAACTACAGATGGATTGGAAAATCACTAGATAACGCAGTCAAAAACTATAACGCAACTGTGCATCGTACAACAAATATAAACCATGCGATGTAAATTATTCAAATGAGCATGAGGTGAGAAAAAATATTTTAAACGGTCAAACCCAAACCACTTCAAGGAAAACAAAGCTTAAAATAGGAGATTCTGTGCGAATCAGTAAGTTCAAATCATCTTTCAGTAAGGGGTATACTCCAAATTGGTCTACTGAGCTATTTACAATTATCAAAATAAAAAACACGAATCCTGTGACATATCAAATACAAGATTCACATAAAAATAAAATACTAGGCTCATTCTATGGTGAAGAACTTCAAAAAACTGCACATCCAAATGTATATCTGATAGAAAAAGTTATCAAAAAGAAAGGACAACAACTTTATGTAAAATGGTTGGGTCTCAGCGAAACAGAAAACAGTTGGATACATAAAAGTGCTATTGTCTGATTATAAATATGTTTTACCTCATTTCACATCATTAAATAAAGAGAAATGCAAGGGAATGGACTTGTTAATAATTTAATAAATAACTTACCATTTGAATTACATTTACCTGGGTATAATTACTGTGGACCAGGCACAAGATTGAGAGAAAGATTGTTAAGAGGTGATCAAGGTATAAACAAATTAGACGAGGCCTGTATGAAACACGACATCGCTTACAGCAGGCATTCTGATTTGAAACAGCGTCATAAAGCTGATTTGGATATAATAAAAATGGCGCGACAGCGAAAAAATGCACCTGATGCCAGTAAAGGAGAAAAAATTGCATCTTGGATTGTAAACAAAGTTATGAAAACCAAGTTGAAGGCAGGTGCTGGTATTAAATCATTTAATAAAAAAAAAAAAAATGTGATTATTTAAAAATATACAGTGTTTGACAATAATTACCAGGGGTCCCCGCACTAGGCTTCGCCTGTAACGCGGGGAACCAGTTAAAATTACATAACATAACAAATTTTGGTTATAACTAACTTAACTAGGTTACAAAACCTTTTTTTTTTAGTAAGTAATAAAACTTACTTCAAGGAGTCACAATATGGTAGTCAGAGCCCATTAATATAGGTAAAAAAGTGCTTAAGAGATCGTATCTAAAATTGCTTCAGTGTCATCGTAACTCAAGGAATGCATTAGTATCAAAAGTTTTCTTTTTGCTTCATTTAAGGTACAGCCTTTTAGGTTACAATAGTTTAGAATTTTATTATAAGTAGACATCCTAATGTGCTCCCCAAAACGTTTGCCAAAAGCAGAAAAAACTTTTGGAACCGGTAACTTGAAAACACGTTTTTGGAGTAGATCATTATAGCAAGTCATGGATTGAGAGAATTTGTGCGTAAAAAGAGTAGTTCTGAAAAGGAAGAGTTGTCGAACAGTTAGTACATCTGCTTGGGCATAAAGATCTACAGTTGGGAAACGAAAGGGACGTTTAAGCATCACTTTTAACAAAGAGCGTTGTGCTCTTTCGATCTCCAGCACAGTGGACCGCGCCGCACTGCCCCACACTGTGATACAATAGCTGATAACTGATTGACAGTGCTGTGTAAACCAATTTTAATAAATTGCTATTTACTGAATGGCGTAATTTCTTGAAGATTGGTATGGATTTTCTGATTCTGGTGGAAAGTTTATGGATATGATGTTTAAAGTTTAAATCAATTATTTCAAAAATTCGCTCTCATATAAAGAAAAATAAACCAAAAAGTGCAACATCTACTATAAAATGTGCGTATGAAGCGGCCAAAAAGTTAGTTTCAAAGAATTCAAAAGTTCGCTTACCGCGCATTATTCCGATACCTAAAACTGGAGGAATATTACCTTTAATTCCTATTTTTGCTGGATTGTCGGCTCTTGGATCACTAGCTGGAGGAGCCGCAGGTATCGCTGAAGCTGTTAATGACTAGCCCCCTTATTCATAAAACTTAACAAGTCTATGTTAACTAACAAATGCTTTGTCCCTTTCTAACAAATACAAATGTCGAAGTGACAGATAAGGACAAACGAATTTTAGCGGCATTTTAACTAAAATAGGTTAGATTGTCGTTTATGAATAAGGGGGTATAAATCAGCTAAGAAAAACCTAGATGAGTCCGTGCGACATAATAAAATGATGGAATCAATTGCGATAGGAAAGGGTCTATATGTAAAACCTTATAAAAAAGGAGCTGGTTTATTTTTAAACACTTCAAAAAACTGAACAGAAAGCTACCAAAGAGAGCTCTTACAAACATAGACTTATTAAAATATGGAAGCAACATACCGCACTTCAGAGGCGTTTTCATGCGCGTCGAGTTACCGAAACGACCACGTCGTATGGAGTGTGCGATAGTTAATTTAGATAGTTCTAAAAACAGTGGAACTCACTGGGTAGCCTACGTAAAATTAACTCTTATTGTGAGTACTTTAATAGTTATGGAGATTTAAAACCTCCTGTAGAACTAACAGATTATTTAAAAAAATATGATATATTTTATAACTATGATTCATATCAAAAATTTAATACAGTGAACTGTGGGCATTTATGTTTAAAATATTTACGAAATTTTTGGAAAAATCATTATAAATTATGAGACGCAAAGTTTAAACTATCAGTTTTAAAATGTCGTTCACGCTATCAATAACCGGGTTTACTTCGAAGCTTACGACTAATTACTCACCTCCTTTACAACTAGAGGGGGAGTATGAGTGTGGACTTTTGTATTTTTCAACATTCAATTCTATTCCCAACATTGACAGTAGAAATAATCGATTCTGTTATGGTGACAACGAGTCTTTAGAAATACCAGAAGGATCATACGAACTCGAAGATATCGCTGATTTTTTAAAAGACAACGTCAAAAACTGCACCTTTAAATTATTTTGTAACAATAATACATTGAAAACTAAGATATTCTGTACAAAAGATGTTAATTTCGAAAAAAACAACGCCATTGGAAAAACTTTAGGGTTCGGGAATGAAATATTGAAAGCGAATATAATAAACTGTTCACGGTTTACTGTTAGCATTCTATCAACGACCGTTATCAGAATCGAATGTGATATTGTGAGCGGATCATTTGTTAATGGAAAACCTAGCCATATAGTCCACGAATTTGTGCCAAACGTGCCGCCAGGATATCGGATCATAGAAGTTCCTAAGAACGTTATTTATTTTACTGTAAACCAGGACGCTATAAGTTCTATTAATGTGCGCATTCTTGATGCAAATAATCATCTAGTCAATTTAAGAGGCGAAGATATTCAGTTGTATTTTCATATTAAGAAAAAGTAAATATGATAGACTTTAATAAAAGACCAACACGTCGTTCTGGACGTACCAGTTCAGCAAATATTGTCAAAAAGAGAACACCTGTTAAATTAACAAAAGAAAATATTTTGTTTTTAAAGCAAATTGGATTATTAAAATGAGCGAAATTCTGAATGTCTCAGATTCCTTTTCGGAAGACAATGCTATTGAAAGCTACGAAGTGCATTCCTATAGACCATATGTGACTACGTTCAATAAAAACGATGAAATTCGTATTCCCATCAATCAACAAGACTTGTATATATTACCTTCCGCAAGTACCTTGTATTTGGAAGGCACCGTAAAGGTTTATAATAGAGAAACGAAAGACCAAGTGAAAAGTATTGAATTCACAAACAATCCATTTTTATTCTTATTTCAAGATATCCGTTACGAGTTGAATGGGGTTGAGATAGATAAAGTAAAAAATGCAGGTATTACCACGACTATAAAATCTTTTTTATCTATGAATGCGAATGAATCTTCGATGTCAAAGGCCTGGGGTTGGGACATTAACGGAACCAAGAATACGGATGAGGGGCGCTTTGCAGTGTCTTTACCTCTAAATAAAATTTTAGTTTTCGCTGAAGGCTTTACTAAAATAATAATCAATTGTAAACATGAATTGATTCTCCTTCGGATTAACACGAATTTGAATGCAGTTAAACTAAACACTAATGAAGTCCTGGATGATATTGTAATTAATAAAATTATATGGCGAGTACCTCATATCAAAGTATCGGATCTCCAGCGAATTAATATGTTAAAGTTGTTGGAAAAGGATCGTCCCTTGAACATAGTTTTTAGAAACTGGGACCTATACGAGTATCCACTTTTACCAAAAACTTACTAAACATACTTGGTCAATTAAAACATCTTCTCAGATTGAAAAGCCACGATTTGTTGTATTAGCTTTGTCGACAGACAGAAAAAACAAGTCGGACAAGGATTTTTCACTATTTGATCATTGTAATCTACGCGAAGTTCGAGTATTTTTAAACTCTACTTATTTTCCGTATGAAAGTTTAAACGTGAAGTTTGAACATAATAATTATGTTTTATTATATGAACAGTACGCTAGGTTTCAACAGTCATATCACGGCCGTCGTCGTGCAGAACCGCTTATGAATATACGCAACTTTAAGAATTGCTCTTTGTTTGTTTTGGATACATCTAGACAAAACGATCGCTTAAAACAGGTCCGGTAGATGTGAGGATAGAAATTGAGAGCAATACGGAAATTCCAGACAATACATCAGCCTATTGTCTTATTTTTAACGACTGTATTGTGGAGTATAAACCCTTGAGTAGCATTGTGAAGAAAATATCATGAGTTTAAATTTTCGCGTTCATTACATTGGCGACGTACAGGGCTTCAAAGATGGTGAAAATAATTTTATATAAAAGAGTTGGCTTTAGCTGCTAAAGAGTTTACCATAGTATTGTCAATAAAGCCCCCATTTCCGTATTCACGTTTATCAGATAATGAACGACGCCAAGTATCTTGGATCGAAAAGAAATATGGCTTTACTTGGAACGATGGTTACATTGACTACAGAGAATTTAAAAGAATCATAATTCCCTATTTAGAAAATAAAAAAATACTAGTAAAAGGCTTAGAAAAAGTGAGATGGATCAAAGAGTTGTGCAGTAATTGTTTTGTTACCGATATTGGAGAAAAGGAATGTCCAAACTTTAGTGTTATGTATAAGAGTTTTTTTAATGATAGAAATATAAATAACTGTTTAAGCTATACTAAGCATTGTGCGTTAAATAATGTCATATGTATTAAAAAGTGGTGCATGAAGAAAAAAATAATTGTTTTTTAGAAACTGTTATTAGCATAAGATGTATTATGAATACTTGGATTAATAAAAACTTGTAAATGAACAAAAGTATTTTATTTCAAATAAATCCTTCAACAACAAACAAGAAAAAGAAGTTTGAACCAGAAACTTATTATTTCTAATTTATTTACTATGTTTTTAAAAGTTCTAATATTTACCTGGTTAATTAAGTTGAGATGATTCATATATGACCCCTACGTAAATCAACGAAAGTTAAAATGGGATTATTTTGGTTTATTAATACATTACACGCCTAAAACCACTTTCGATCATTTACATAGGTGCCATCGAATAAGTAGTTCGAGATCGAGGAAAAAAAAACATACTGGATCATCACACTGTTTATTTATAAAAGTAGTTAATATTACAAACACACAATTAATATTAAGTTTAAGTAAAGTTTACAAATACAAAGTATTCCGATGACTTAACGCTACGAAAAATACAACCAGTCTATTTAGTCTCCTGCAAATGTTCAGAAAAATGATTTATGACCCCATGAAAGGGTAGAAACATGATCTCGTAAAATAATACGCTTATCATCATTTGAGGATAAAAAAACTTTATTTAGAGACTGTGTAAAAATTTCATGCTTTAATTATTTAAATAAAAAGTTCTGTTTCCCTACCAATTCTTTTTAAACAGTACATTTTCATAGTCATGAAATCTCAGATCGCGTATTGCATGTTTTTTACTTCCCTTAGCTTTTTTTATTTGTTTCTCTTCCATCTTAATGCAATATAATTTCGACCTAAGACCAACAAATTCGAGAATTACTTCACCACCAAATTCATCTTTAAATAAACCTGGCACCTTTTTATTTTTTTGAGTTATGTTGTATATATTATTCTCGGGATAATTACTTGTGTCTAAATGGTGTTGAAAGTTTAATCTCAAGTCTTTGTATAAATCTCTCGTTTCTATAAAATACAAAATGAATCTGTATCAGTATAATACATGGTCAACTTTTCCCCATAAAATGGTTTCATATAAGAATAGTGAAAATCGTACATGTGAGACTTAGATAATTCTAAAACCGTAAATCCTGTATAAATAGGTTTATCAAGAGTTATCATTTCAGGATTCATTTGAATATGAACGAAGTTTTCAGTAAAACTACATGAGCTATGAAAATTTGGTCTTCCTACCAATAGTTCAGCACTAGTTTTTTTCTTAGTTTTGTTCGCTGTATCACTCCACTGATTAACTAACATAACTTTTGTTCTGTTTCCAGTAGCTTCTAATGTTTTTCCGAATAGACTATTATTGAGAAGTTTATAAAAATTCATTTGAAATTCTGATTTTGCATTCTTTCTCAGTTTTGTGTTTAAGTCAATATACTGCTGAATAAATCGACCTTGTTTAAATTTTATCACTCTATGTATTTTTTTAAGCTTTAAACCATGTTTCAAACATGTCTTTAAATGCACGTAATGAATGACATATTCATATTTGTCATACAAATTTGGGATCAGTTTAGAGTTCTTAGATCCTGGAGGTATAAACTTTTGAGGGCAAAAGGGAATATCGTTATGTAAATCGTGCAGATATTCCGGATACTCTAAATCTACTTCTAATATAAAACCATGCCGAGAGTCATCTGGCACCTGAGCAAAATCAATTTTTTCTATTTCATCTTTATTTAGTAATGTAAAATCGGCGTACGGTAAATAACTACACATTGAGAAACCATACAGATTGTTACAGTCTATATATAACAAATAACTATCTGGAACAGATGTATCATAGTTTGGTAAGTATTTATTATTCGCACGTGCGTACCTAGACGAGCACAGACTAACACCTCCACGGATTCCTTTCTGAATCATTCGAATTATCTCGAGATCATTGATGAGTTCTAATTTTACATTAGTAACATTGCATCAAAGCTTAAACTCGGAGCAGTCATATAAAAAGCTGGATCTAATTTGTAGTTTAACTTGCAAGTCTGACGAAAGTTTTCAAATATATCAACTAGTAATAACACATCTGATTTAAGATACAGGTCAGTGTACTCGCCCAAATTATTTATTTGAAACACCTTCCAAACATGTTTGGCACGCTCATAATCAAATTCTGAAATTACACTGTCTGTCATAGAGTTATAAAAACATTCCCGTGGAGGTAAAGTTTTCTCTTCATAGGAATTCCAGCATGTCATGTATTCATAAGGATATACACCTTTACCTCTAAGTAAAGCAAATTGTTCCGAAATGGGAAAAAAGCGGTGTAAATGTGCGAAATCGTCATTATTTAAATCAGCTGCAAGCTTTTCCAAACTGGTGCCTAAAAATTTGAAAGAAGCCACGAAACGAATAGGTACGAACTCATCATGACTCGTTTGCAAAAATTTTGTGAAAGATATATAGCTCTCTTTATTTTTCGCGATAACCTTTAACCTACCTGGCATTTCTCCTAGTTCGCGTATAAATAAATGAGCATCGTACCCTGACAAATTATGAAAGAATACTGGTATAAACTTTGGTAAAAGAAACTGAATATTACAGAAAGAATGAGCTGCACCTCTAAATCGGCCCGTTAAATGACAGTGATCTCTTACTGCATCATCTAACAGCAATTTATTGCAAAGAAAACAATTTTTGGCTTCCAAAAAGTCTTTTTCTTCTTCTCGCGTAGGGATGAAAGTAGCAGGGCTTTTGTAAATTCTATTTATTTCTGCTGCATCCCTTTTCAGATAGCTTAGAAATTTAGAGACACAGTCTCGTCCGCGATAAGTTACATAACTGTTGAGAGAATTATTATATGAACAGATAATGTAGTAGGCAAAAGCAGCAGGCACATGTCGCCGTAATGTTGTAGTACATTTCGAGCTAACCCCTCCACTTGATTCCGGTTGTAATAAAGATTCGAAGTCGGCATAGATAACAAAGGGCATGTCTTGCATTCTTTCGAAATTCTTAAATTGAATATAAGTACCTCGATCGGGTAACACTGTCGCGACGCCGCCGCAAACATGATCATTAAGTTTATCTTCAGTATGAAAAAAATATTAAACATTCTTCACAGAGAAATATTTTTCCGTTGTGCTTCGTTAATTGATTTTTTACAAGGCGAGCTAAATTTTTTATCAAACAATAATGTGTTTGGTTTCCTTTTTCCAACATTTATAAATTTATGTGATGTTTACTTCTGTTTGCAGTTTTATAAAGTGGACCAACAATATCTCTATTATTTCTTAAACCAAAAACATTAAGACTTATGTTCGGGTTATTTTTTTCAAACATTTTGATGTCAGAAAGTCCTACAGGAAACGTCATATTTTTCGTGTTGAGTATGCCTTAAAAATGAGGATATGAAGATACACGATCCATATTATTTTTTGTGGGGAATAACGCTGCTATTATACTCCATAAAAAACAATAATTATCTTTGTTTTTAATATTAACGCATGCTCGTCTAAGTTTTATATTTTTCGGTAATTCAATAAATCCTGATGCTCTCAGTGGATTGTATTTATTTAAGTTAACTTCTAAATATAAGTTTCTAAGGAAACTCCAACCGCTGTCTCTTTCTTGAAATTCATCTATTTTTTCCCAATCGTATGCAAAATGAGTGAAAAAATTTCGTTAAAATCGTAGCTCTGATTCAAAATCATATTTCACGTTGCACATGATTTAATCTCGCAAGAATCATTTTTCGGTAAAGAAAATTCAGCAAACAACTCAAAGTTAGCTTTAATTGAACCAAAAGCACCTCTTCTTGCTTCGAGAAGTTGACGGACTCGCGAGCGAATTTTACTCAAAAACTGAGTCGGACTCTCGTGTGAACTAGCTTCTGTACCTCGCACTTTGTAGGTACGAAGCAATCCTACTATGAAATGCAGTGCTTATTTTTTCAATATGAGAGTTTATTTGAACTGAATTATTATTTTTGTGCACGTTGCTACGCAAATGAGCAGAAAAGGCTTTACTTAAGATACTTATTTCACATACTGAACAAAATATCAATCTTTGTCGCATTTTAATTTGTTTATTGAGTCAAGTGAATTAAAAAATAAACAGACTGGTTGTCTTTAAACCTTAAATCTATGAAGCTTAGAGCATAAGTAATACAATGAACAATTATTTTTTTCTATCTGCGAAAAAAGTTCCTTCCGCATTGAAATCTCCCTTACAAAGTTTCAGAATTATATTTACGTTATCCACTACTGGTGAATTCGAATCCACCCGATATTTCAAACTAACTAAAGCTTTCTCCCAACGATCGATCGCATCAACGTCCTTAATATCATCTACATTGAAAAGTTTTAATTCTAAGTACAGGTCACCTTTCAATGAGGCGATACGTCGTACTCTGCCGCCGGGAACGCGTCGATTCAGCACCGACGTCAGGGCTCTGCCCGTTTCCGCACAACGCTGCACTTCCACATCTTCCTCTGCACACTCCCAAATCCACCCGCTTTTAGCGCCAGGCTTCGGTTTGTCAGCACCAAGCTTTTTTGTTTGACCCCTTTTCCTGAAGATGCAAAAGAAAATATTGTACTTAAATAATCTATTACATTACAACAACGTAAGAATTTAAAATATACAGTGCACTTAGATTTGTTCAATAAAATTGGTATCATTTACCTATAAGACAAAAATAAAAATGATCACCTGAAAGTATAAAATAAAAAATTGGTTAGGTACGTACCTTGAAATAGTAGACTCCTCTTCGCTTTCGCTTTGATCCGTTTTGAAACGTTTAATACCTTTTTCTTTCTTCGGCTTAGGTTGATGAACGGGTTTTCTTTTCACTGCGGTCTTCGGTAGCACCTTTCTACTGAAACAGCGAATATTTAGTGTTAAGTACATATTTGGAAATAAATAAACTAAAATTCATTATTTTTATCACAAACCAATTTAGACACTCAGAACACATTACTCACCTAGTACTATTGAATTCGTCCCCAGACTCACTCACTTCCTGTTTGGATCGTTCAATGTCTTCCTCATCCTCGCTACTTAGGAGCCACTCAGGTTTCAAGTTTGGCTTTAGCAGAGTTCCTTTATTTTTCACTGAAGTCTCTGGATGACTCTTCTTACTGAAATTCGCAATAAACAAAACATGAATAAAATCATAGAACACGCAACAGGACTTGCGAAATTACGAAAATATAGCCACACACATTAATATTTTAAACTTTCTTACCTTCTTCTACGGGATTCAACCTCCTCCTCAGAGTGTTCAATGTAATATTCGGTACCCGACCTGTGAAATAAACATAGTAAAATTAATTAAGATTGCACTGGAGTGCTCAGAAAAAATATTATCTAATTAAAGAGATCATTAACAGTTAATAAAATATAAAACTTACGAACATTATTTGAAGATTCACTTAGTAGGTATCACTGGTAGGTAGGTACTTTAAAAAGTAAACGGCGATGTGCACTTATTACAAGTTACATACAAAATGCACGAGTCGAAAAAGCTGGTTGGTTTTAATGAAACAAATATGCTGACATGGAGGCAGGCGTCACCAACAATTTAACACGTAACTGATGCGCGATCGAAAACACGCCCGCCACTACAACACAACTGAGAATGCAAGTTACAACAAACAGTATTGTTAGTAAGTATACCGAATTAAAGGTTCTGCTTCTCTGCATTGAATTTAGCAAATCAAGTTGATTTGATAAACAAGAGTGTCAATTTTAGAACCTCACTTGAAATAAGATACTATTAAAGCGCCGTCTCGTATCAAACGAAAGCCGTCCTAAAGCTTGCACACACAGTAAAGATATATTTGCCAAATAAATAATCCTTACATTATGTATTATTAACAAAGTTACTCATTTCGACCTGTCGAAACTTGAATAGGAGCGAGGTTATGAAGCAAAAAATTGCAACTTAAGCGAAATCAGACTATAAAAAACATATTTTTTGTGGTAAATATATAATTCTATTGCGGATTTGCAGCGAGCAGCTTGCTTCTATCATTCGAAAATAAAATGGTGAGTAATTTATGAAACCTGTAATTTGCCTTATGATACTTTTGCAAGTTTTTTTTCATAATTAGATTTACCATTCTTATTTTAAATTATTTTTTCAGAGCTCTGCACCAATTGATCCTAAAGAGGACTTCGATGTCGATTTCCCTCCATTTTTCTCTCAGTTTAGTGAGAATAGTTATTTGTTATGCAAGGCTGGAAAATGACTGTTTGGCGCGAGTGCATATATTGAAACCCGAGCAAGCGAAGGATTCTAGGATTGAACCACGAGCGAAGCGAGTGGTTCAAATGAAGAATCCTGAGCGCAGTCGAGGGTTTCAAAGGCACGAGACGCTAAACAACTTTACAGACGAGCGAAACACACAATTTTTCACCTCACTACAGCGAGAAAATGGCAAATGGAAGAAAAACTGTGCAAGTATCATCAAGCATCATGCAGGTGGTAGGACCTTGTGCAAGGTCCCCCCGGATTGCTACCACCATCTTGCTCACTAATCCTGCCGTGAAGCAACAGTGCTTGCACTGTTGTGTTTCGGCGTGGAGAGTAAGACAGCCGGTGAAATTACTGGCACTTGAAGTATCTCTTACCACCAGGAAACCCACTTGCTCGTTTGCCTTCCAGTCGAATAAAAAAAAAGTAGTTTTTAATAAGTCGGTTTTATTATCCACTTATCAAACATTTTTAGTATTATAAAGGTATAACAGTACCTATTTACAATCCAAATCGATATAACGATATTACAGTGGGTACGTACATACAGTTACTCTTTTGAAAAGGATTGCATGGCATAAGTTGAGTTTCAGAAGAGACTTCGCTTCTCTCTGCGTGTTCTACCGCCTTTATAACGGACTGTGTTCTGAAGAACTTTTTGACATGATGCCTACAGCAACTTTTTACCATCGCACCGCTCGCCATAGACAGGGAGTTCATCCCCACATGTTGGAGTCACAACGGTCGCGTACCGTTCGGTTCAAAAGGTGTTTTCTCCATAGAACACTTAGATTGTGGAATGAACTTCCTGCCGTGGTTTTCCCAGCGAGTTACAGTATGGAGGTCTTCAAAAGGGGTATAAAAAGGTTTATGCAGGGTCGGCAACGCGCGAGTGATACTTCGGGTGTTGCAAGCGTTCCTAGGCGGCGGTAACCGCTTAACATCAGGCGGACCGCATGCCTGTTTGCCACCGACGTGGTATAAAAAAAAAAAAAAAAAAAAAGTATCGAGGTGTACTAAAAGTTAAAAGTAAAATTACAAAATAATTGTTTAGAAATAAGAATAAAATAATAGATTAATTAACAGATTTAAATATTAGGTACTTCAACAAATGTATGACGAACTTTCTTTGTGAACACGTCAATATTCAACGCTTTCTTCCTCAACCTCGTCTCTACCCGAATCGTATACAACAAATAAACACTCTATCATACTTAACACAAAGATGATTCTATTCTCAAAAATTCTGTTCACAACATCGTTGAGAGCGGACGTGTTATTAGTTATTAATTAATTCTTAACAACTTTTGTACGCAACTATAGCTCTAAAGTAAAGTCCCATAGTGATTAAAGTTCCGCGAGTGGTGTTTAAAGTCGAAGTGCGTGTTACCCGCTTTGGTTAACTCAATACGGACATTCTACAACGAGTCTAAGCGAGACGAGCGTCGACTGCCTTTGTTCCACCCGCTACGCACGACGACTGCGATACATTGTGCCTACCTGTCGCAAATAATTTTTTAATCGCTGCGTTAAGCCGGCCGGCATCAAGAGTGACTCATACCTACTGCACTTGCATCTTGACCGCTTCGCTTACTTATAATTTATAAATATGCCCGCTGCTAAATGTGAAACTTGCGGTAAATTTACCGCGGCTAATGATGCAGTGGGTTGCGCCGCTTGCTCTCGTAGCTTCCACTATCAATGCTTATCTATACCTAGTGGCGAGTTTAAAAAGCTGTCCAAGGATGCCAGGAAGATCAAGAAACGCTATGTTTGTAAAACGGAAGAGAGGAGCATTAAAACACCTACTCAAGGGTCGTCCGGGTCAACAAATAAAAATGTCGGTACGGCGACGGTTCGCGGTTCGGATACTGTGTCGGCGGCCGGCGCCGCGACCGCCGTTCCTCTAGAACCTCCGGCTACAACTGTAACCTATACAGCCGAGATTCCTCCTGAACAATCTAAATCTAACTATACGACCGAGTTAGAGAAACGCTTGACAGACTTAATTAAAATCTCACACGACTCTTTAAAGGACGAAGTGCGAAGAATAATTAAGGCGGAGATAGCCAAGCACAGTGCCGCCGTAACTTAGGAGTTGAATCATAAAATTGTCCTTCTGGAGGAGAAATCGGAACGGATTCAAGAATTGGAAAAGATGCTTACAGCGTCAGAAGAACGCATTTTGCAGCTTGAAAAAGATTTCGGCTCACATCAGCAGTGGCTGCGCATGAACAACTTGGAGGTGTCAGGCGTGCCGGAATTGGCAAACGAGTCCCCTAGTGATATCACTATTCAAATTGCCAGGCATACAGGTGTTACACTTCAACCGGAATATATCGAGTTTGCTCATCGTGTTCAACCCGTGCAGACGCAAACTGACAGACCTAAGAACATTGTGGTTAAATTGAAGCGACGCAGTTTGAACGATAAAATATTGTCCGGTTTGAAAAAAAGCCGAGGAGTAAACACTGCGGACATCGGCATTGGTGGAGACTCAAGGAAAATTTTTGTACATGACCATTTGACCCCAGCAAATAAGTTCCTTCTAAAGAATTGCAAAAAGGTCTGTTCGGAAAAGGGTTACGAGTACGTTTGGGTAAATAACTGCAGCATATACGTACGGAAAGCTGACAAGCAACCATTCATCCATGTCAGATCCGCCTTGGACTTTCGTAAAATCGCCTAGTTATCTTTTAGTTTTGCTTCTAATATTAATTTTCTTTTTTTTACTTGCAATAAGTTCACCACAAGCCTACAAACACTACACAAACTTTTACACTAAAACAACTACACTAGTACATACTCCTAACTATATTATTATTACTATTTTACACATAAACAAAACACTGCTACTTCAATCTACGCTGGTTTCAATTAAGTTAAACAAAACTACTTCTGAACTTCTTATTATAAATATGTATAAAGAAATTATTATTTTGCTGGTCGATCGCATACCTGATCTCTATGTACTCTCTTTTTCACAGTATTTTAATATCAAGATATTTTCACTCTAAGCAATTTAAGAATTTTTTATCAAAACACTCGTGGCTTGCGAACAAAAACACTACAATTTTATCAGAATTTATTAAATAACAATTATGATGTCATTGCTATTTCTGAGAGTTGGCTCTGCGACGGCGTTTTGGATGCGGAACTGTGTGATGACAGGTATGACGTATTCAGGATGGACAGGGACAGAGCGCTTAGCGGTAAATCTGATGGGGGCGGAGTATTGATTTTGGCGCTTCGATCGTTGGGTGCGCGGGCGCGTCCTGAGTGCTCACGCCCGGGTATCGAATGCTTGTGGATTACTATTCCCGCTGCTAAGCTGCATAAACGTTACGGTCTCAGCTCTGTAACATCTCAAGCTCGCGATCTGCATTTATGTACGGTTTACACTCCCCCTGGTGCCTCTTTGCCAACTCACATTTCTTCTCTAGCTTCGTTATCTGAAACAGTCGTGTCCGAAGCATCTGACGCTAATATTTTTATATGCGGTGATTTTAACCTTCCACACGTTCAGTGGAATAGTGGCTCCAGTCCTGTAGTTGAGCGTCGGGGCACAGTCGAGTTGCAAAATGCGACCCCAACCTTGAGCAACATAATTTTATAAAAAAATGTAGTAACAATGTTTTAGATTTAATATTTGCTAACTTTAATTTAGAAGTGACAAAATCATATTTTCCTCTAGTAAAAGAAGACGTTTATCATCCTTCACTTGAAATAACAATCAGCGATATATTTTCGGCTCCTTTAACAGAAAGTTCAAAACCTATGCTTAGATTTCGAAAGGGTAATTATAATGCAATTAATGAACAACTGAATGGTGTCGATTGGCAATCTTACCTTGCTGCGGACTCCTTAGACGAGGCCCTTGAGAAATTTTATGAAGCCCTTAACGAGGCTATTGCTAAGTACGTTCCATTGGATCTACGTAACCGCAGAGATCGATTTCCTGTCTGGTTTAAGGCGAGCCTAATAAAAATTATCAAAGAGAAAGAAAAGGCACATAAAAGATGGAAGAAGTTTGGAAATCCACTAGATTACGACGAGTTCTCACTTTTACGCAACAGGCAAAAGAGAATCCAGGAGGAATGTTGGACTGAGTACGTCAGCAGCGTTCAAGAGAACATTAAATATAACCCTAAACAACTGTGGTCATTTATTAAGGCTCGTCGAGGTGGCTCTGCTTATCCAAAATCGTTTGTATATCAGGATGAAATAATTGATAATAACCAAAAGATATGTGAAAAGTTTAGTGATTTCTTTAGTTCCGTATTTTGTAAACCTGCAGATAAATATGATAACAATCTCCTGCAAACGGTGGTGCAGGCAGTGACGGTATTCCTGCATTTTTTATTAGAGAGTGTGCACTGAGCTTAGCCATTCCACTTACAATATTATTTAAACGCTCTTTACGAGATGGTATATTTCCCCAGAAGTGGAAAGAGGCTTTAATTGTACCTATTTATAAAAAAGGATCTAAAACGCTTATAACTAATTATAGACCTATATCCATTTTGAACCAGTTTGGCAAAATATTTGAGAGGTATGTATTAAGTAACATTTATAATGTACTTAATAAAGGGATCCCAACTCAACAGCATGGTTTTTTTAAAAGGCCGTTCGACAGTATCGAACCTTACTGAATTTTTAAACTTTACCCTCCGGAGTATGGAGAAGGGCAGGCAGGTCGACGTAATTTATACAGATTTTGAAAAGGCATTCGACCGCGTTGATCATGTGATTTTATTGCGTAAACTTTACTGGCTTGGTCTTCGTGGAAATGTATTTCGGTGGGTTTCCTCATATGTTGCAAATAGGCGTCAAGCTGTCGTCCTTGGAGGTTGCAGATCTGATTTTATTGACATACCTTCTGGCGTCCCACAGGGATCGCACCTGGGTCCGTTATTTTACAATGCTTATTTGTATGATATTTATACGGTATTCAATAGTTCTCAATTTTTAATGTACGCAGCCGATAAAAAGTTTTATATGGATGTATCTAGCCCTGATGATTGTGAAAAATTACAAAATGACCTAAATCGTTTATCTGATTATTATATTATTAACCGTATTAATGTTAATGCAAGTAAATGCGTCCAAATAACTTTCACGCGTAGTCTTCACCCGATTGTGCACCAATATTATATAGCGGGTCAGCCAATGCAACGTGTTAAACTGATACGTGACTTAGGAGTCGCCCTTGATGCTAAATTAACGTTCGAACATCACATAGATGATATTGTAAGCCGCGCTTATAAAAATTTGGGCTTTGTGTTTCGTGTCTGCCGAGATTTTAGTGACGTTAAGTGCGTCAAGGTTGTATACTACGCCTATGTAAGAAGTTTACTGGAGTACGCCAGCTTTGTCTGGTCTCCTCATTTCTCGAAGTACAAGGACCAAATGGAAAAAATACAGCGGCGGTTTTTGCGACATTTGAATTACCGTACTAGAAAAGTCGATGCATCCTACGAATTGTCGTGCACAAGGCACTCTATGTTAAGTCTCGAGGATCGGCGTATGTTGTTAGATATCTCTGTGTTGCACGACATTCTATCAGGACGTATAGATAGCCCTACACTGCTCTCTGAAATAAAGTTTTTCACACCTACTTACCGAACTCGCCACACACATCGCTTCCTGTTCAGTGTTCCCCTGGTTCACACGAGGTACGCCCAGAATGCACCTCTTATCCGTGTCCTTAGAGATTACAATAAGCTTTTTCACAATATTGACCTCTTTGACTGTAGCAAAGCAACACTAAAAAACCGTAGACGGAATTTCCTAACAGAAAAAAAGTAAGTTATTTTGTTATAAATAGATAAATCGACTTTTTTGGAGTACCTAAGACGAAACGCGCACACACATGCACACACACACACACGCACACACACACACACACACACACACACACACACACACACACACACACACACACACACACACACACACACACATAAGATCATACTAACTCACTCTTGTGGACTCACTCACTAATAATATTTGTTGTGTCTCTGATTGTACGTTTTAAGTTTTAAGTATGATTCGCTAACTGTATTTTTGTGGACATCTGTTATTGGCTTTCTTTTTAGTACCTAAGTCCTATTGTAATATACTGTATTGCTGTTGATGCCCCAAATAAAAAAAAAAAAAAAAAAAAAATAGCAATTTTGTGGCCAGATACGAGGTTGTGAAAGTAAGCGGTCGATGTATTTTCAAAGGGGCAGCCGTTCACGACAACGTTCGAAATTCAAAAACTCTTTCCAGCCTAGAGGATAAAAAGCTACTTTCCACGCAGGTTTCGAAGGATAAAGAAAGCATTTTCGAGCTAGTGAGGTGAAAAATAAATGAGCTGCCTTACTCGCAAAATATGGATGAGTATTCGAAATATCAAGAGAGGATGCTCAATCGCTCCGTGGATATCCCTCCTTGTGATACAAAAGATGTCAAGCGAAGACCATCAAGAGCGAAAAAAATCAAATCGAAGGATAATGGCTTAAACTCACATGTCATCAAGAAAGTGACGCAAGGGAAACGCATAATAAAAATCAGTGTTTCCGATATTGATTCCGATATTGATCCCAACATTGAATCCAATGCGGTAACTGTGCAATACATTGTACAAGACGATTTCGATCATTTATTACATGCAACAGAGCGACTAATCGAAAAAATTGTAAAGAAATTAAGTGAAGATATTAGTTATTAAGTAATACTGTTATTTAGCTATTTTAATTGACATGTTAGTGCGTTAATTATAAAAATTTAAATAAGTGTTTGAAATTGTTGGTATGTAATATTACGTTTATATTGTTTCATAATTTGCGGTTAATTACTAAAGTTGTGTGCATTTTTATATATTTGACATTGTTTAGTTTAATTTAAAATTATTTAATTAGTGTAATGTTTTAACGTAATTTGCGTGATTTAATGTTACGATATTATTAGATAAATAATGGACTTAGTATTTAAGCAATACTTGAGTTATAGCTAAGCAGTCATTTTAAACTATAACGCTAAATCGAGATTATTATATATGTAGCGCCAATTTCCGTCTGTAGCATCGTAGCTCTTAAATGGATTGCGTTGATTCTTAGCTATGTTTCATGAAAATCGCTTCAGCCATTTTTGAGATATCAAACTTAGAAATGATAATGTCGGGTTAAAGTATCAACTTTTCTAAGTTGATAAGGTTATTCATATTTTTATTTACATAAATAATAAAGTAAGGACATAGATATACGTAGGTACATTTATCATATACTTAACTTCTTGTAAATGATGCTTTAATATTGAAGATATTATTGTTAGATAATGTACATACTTTACCTATGTATATTAAAATGAAAATAAAGTGTTTATAAAAAGTTACGCTTTTATACTTTCGTGATCACATTCCAATGCAAGTTTCGTCAAGAAAAATGAGTAATTTTGTTTATGTATGGATTATTTATAATAATTAGCATTCATCTTTACTGCACGATTTAGATTGGATTTCGTTTGTTACGTGGTAGCGCCAAGAGCTACGCTAAAACAGACAGATACACAGCCAGAAGACACACATAGCGGTCAAACTTATGTATAACAATCCTTTTTACATCGGGTAAATGCGCTCTCTTTGGGTTAATCACTGAACTAAGTAGGTTCAAGTAATAAGTAGGTAACTTACTACCATTGATTGATACACTGTGTTTCACAACTGATACAAATAGATCTGAATACTTTCGATAGATGTCATTACCACCTACGAGTTGAACCTTTAGTTCGCCGAATGCAAAAAAAAATCTGCGTTCTAGCCTCCTTCGTTTCTTACATTATCAATAACCCTGATTCAGATAAAAATACAAAAAGATGCCCTTTAATTTTAGACTATTCCGACGCAAGGCAAACGAAATGTCCATTTGAATAAAAAAAAACCTTGCGATGGCGCTCGGCAGTCTCGCTATGTAATATGATCCCCGGTATGTTCGAGTTGAAATGACTTACCAGCTTACAACGCATTTTTAATCAAACTTTATATTGTAGCCAGCAGGACACATTTTATAATAGAATGATAAAGTGAGATATAAGTCATTTAGAAAGTGTAATAAAGTATTGCAGTCTCACAAGATGGAGTTAGTAGTCCATTTTATTCAGCCTACATATGTCCCACTGCTGGGCACAGGCCTCCTCTCGGAATGAGAGGGCTTGGGCCATAGTTCCCACGCGGGCCCAGTGCGGATTGGGTAGTAGTCCATGAATTCAATTAAATCACAATTTGGCTTAGTTTTTGCAATACCGATTTTAAATTATATTTTGGTAGTGACTAGTGTAGTCAGTTGCACATTTTTATATTTTCGTAATTTAAATAACGTGTACTTCTCGCTTTATTTCTGCGTAAATTGGTATAAACCTACATCGCGCTTACGGAGTTTTTACATTCGTTCATATAAATAAAACTTAACTGTAATTGCCTTTCGGGAAATCTGCACTACTCCGACCAGTAGCTGTGGAGGACCTGTAGAGTACATGCTGTTGGCACTGGCCACGTCTCAGCATGGAAATACCTATTGAGAAATATTGAAATGGAAAATCCAACACTAGGTCGGTAGTGCTCTGGTACGCTGCACTTTCACGTCAAAGGGTCTGGCCAACTTTGCGATGTGTGTGTGTGGTGTTCAAACATCATTCCAAACTAGCCGAGTAGTCACCATGCGAATGAGCAACACCGATGAAGTGGCTAGTGCGGTTTGAGACCTTTGTGTCCCTCGAGTGCAGAACGCGCGCTGTACCCGTTGTGTTAAGCCTTTTGTTTTTTTTTTTATATATTATGCATGATCTAGAAGTCACCTAGAATTGTATCGCCAAAATAGATTGAGAGTTCTAAATCAGAAAAACGATTCAGAGTTCTAAATCACTCAAAGTTCTAAATCATCAAACCCTTATTGGGAGTTCTAAATCACTTTGCGAAAAGTGATTTAGAACTCCCAATATACACCTACTATTTATTAGTTGTTATTTTCAGTACAGCATCAATGCTAAAAACTATAACTTATTGTACACCGCCCTGCATAAGTGGATGGACACCTTACGTTCTATAATCGCTTGCACACGAGAGGCGGCGATTTTGTTAGTTGTTCACCACAAATGCACTAGATGGCGCGCTTAATGCACGGTATGAATATGATTGATATTTTGTCCTCATATTGGTATGTGCCGATAGCTCAGTAATTGATCGGCTGCTTAGGCAAATTCTTAAATGAACCCGAGTTCGTATCCTACAGTTCAGAATTATGTTTTCGTTTTTTATTTTTTTATTTATTACTTTATATTTTAATTTTGTAGATAACTAACATGGAAACAAAAAACAATCTGAAAAAGGATAAGGTTGCAACAAAAATAATACACGTTTTGAAGTTTAAAACATAAAAAAAATTTATTCCTAAAAAAATATTTCTATTAATTAAATATGGCAGTGCTGTTATTAATGTTATACTAAATATTATTATTAATTAAATAACTGAAAACCAGAAAGTAGTTTACTCAGAATCCAGAGTAGAATCGATTACACGATGTTTTAAATCAGGTTGTGTTTGTGCCCAGTCTAAATATTACGAATGCATACGCCAATTAAAAATGTTTTACGAATGTTTCATACCCCTTAGATAATTTAATACTGGCCGTTTGGCTGTCAGTTTGACTTTCTTCTAAATCTGGTATTACAAATTACAACTGTAAAGTTAGAAATGAAGTAGAACTACTGATACAATTATTTTAAGAAATAATGAAGGTTTTCAAAAATAAACGCAAACAACTAACTTAAAATAAAATACAAAAATATTTTCGGGGTGTCGTGTGAGGTTTTTAGTTATTTAATTAGCACTTGACCAAAATTTGTATTTTAAGATTTATTTGAGGTATTCGCTTAAGTATTCATTTCCGTTTCTGGAAAGAGGATTGAAGCGACCACAATAAAAAAAAATGTATTTGAAAGTATATATATGTGAGACCGGGTTATCATAAGACTCGTAGGCGTTATTATTATATTATTTACATATATAAACAGTGAAGTTTTCCAGTTTTAAACATAACAATAATTGATGGCGTAGATCCACTGTAACGTGTTACTACGTTAGTACTATTATATATTCTGTGGTGTTACTGACAGTTATAATAAGATTACAATCGTATTATATTGAACTTTCACACTTATCTCACAAAAAAAAACTATTAAGGCATTGGTAATTAAATGTTTTGTTCATAATAATAAAATAATTTACTTTTCGTAACAAAGTGATACTACAGGATCATAAATAAAGATAATTATTTTGGTTTCTATAATACTTATATATAACATGATTGTTTGAGTATATAACCCGGTCTACACGTAAACTATCAATTTTATTTTAATAACTAGTTTAACCACCATGATTGTCGATAACGGCTTGCAGACGGGAACACATAGATGCAACTAGATTTTCACACAGATTAGACCCGCGAATACTGTCCCATATTTTTACACAGTGAGCTTCTAACGTTTCCGGAGTTCGCTCATTTTAGTTATCTCAACGTTGGACAATAAGACCCCATATATTTTCAATGAGATTAAAATCCGGTTATCTGGCAGGACAAGAAACTACTTTAATATTATTTTTGTGTTGATCAAACCAGTCTTGCATAATACGCGACCGATGTATTGAGCAGTTATCTTGCACGAACGTTATGCACGGCACTTGTTCTTCTGGATAAACAATTCTAACAGTGGGCAACATGGTCTCCTGAAGCAAACTGGCATAATCACCACCGTTCGCTCGACTGGGTATTCTAACAAGTTCTCCCGGATCAGCGTCACTCATCCATCCCCATGGTTGACGGTTATACGACCAGATTCCATGTGGGGCACTACGAGATCACCGTCGTTTCGCGTAGGTATTGTTTCGAATAGTATCTAGGAGTCGTGGTCGAACCGATCTTTGACGATGCAGCAAAAACCGCAGAAAAGGTATTCGTCTTGATATCGTCGTATCCATAATATAACTGTTTTTTTCTGTAACAATATAAATAAACATGAAATAAAGTAATGTAAATATTATAATTGTTGTAAAAAAAAAAATGGTAGGATAAACGTAAAAAAAACTCACATCAACTCCAGTTTCTCTAGAAATTTCTGAAATATTTTTTACTTCTTTATATAAATTCATTTTATCACACCTGTTAATCATTTCAACATTGCGATGAAAACTAATCATTTTAAAGAATAACTACGATAGTAAGCAGATTCAACTTGAAAGAGACAATGGAACGAGAAGTAGGATCAGCTGAACAAGTAGGTAGCAAAGTTTAAAACAAAGTAATAAAAACAGCCTGGTAGTTTGAAGATCTTCAGTCTACCCTCTTTAAGTTTGGTAAAATATGACTTACCGATTAATTTTAAGGCGACCAGAGTTATAGATCCAATTTTCATGACTTCAAATAACAGATCAGTGGCTGAGTGGTTTGAGAGTGCTCCGACAGAATCGTATGTCGCGAGTTCAAATCCTATTAGGCGACGATATTGAGTTTGTGTTTTTGTAAATTTACTGCTTGGAGATTAGTAAAGTCGATGTTTCGATGATAAAAACAAGCAACATATTATGGGTCTCCGTAAAGAAAACAATAATATTCTCCTTCTCACACACTTTCGCACAATACGAAAGAGACAGAAATGTCGTTACACGAAGGTAGCATCCCACGGTGTCCCACCCTGGCAGCTGGCAGGGACACATGTTTAGCTGGCCACGAGAATTGAAGTGAATGAATACACACAATTACAACATGTGTAATGGGCAGTAGGATGTTGAAATTTGTCTTTCTAACATCAAGATAAAATAAATATTTTTTGAACCCTTAAAAAATCAACAAACTAGCGCCATCTAGCGGGATTTTGGTAAACTAACAAGTTAGTAAATAAGTGAATTCCGCTAATACACATCGAACACATAGATGGCGCTGTTTCTCGCGTCAGACGATTATGTTTTGGCATTGTCCATCCACTTTTGCGGCCTATAGTACATCCAGTCCTAGCTGACAGCGGGACCTGCGGAGCTTTGAAAGGCTTCTGCAATACAACTATTAAGCATGAATGCTTCGTCTCGATTTTTAATCAGTTTTTTATTAGTTTGAAAGAAAAATAAAATAACATAAAACACCATGTTTGTGGTATTGCATGTGCACACACAGATTTTGCAAAATGAAAAGTTGTGAGCTGAAACAGGTTGCCAAGCGTTACGTTGCGAAAAGGCAGTAACCGGTAACGTCTTAGTTTGTGCTAGGTAATACTGGTAATTTCTTTAATTCATTGCTGGTAGTAATTAAGTTGGAAAAATACTCTCCATAGGATGTCTATAGACATTTATTATAATAAATAAATGAATAGTTCGCAGATATCTAGTAAATCAGACATACCTAAATTAAGTGCTCAAGCGCTGGTTTAAGTATTTATGTGAGTACAAGCTTTTCTTTCACATTCCTACTTGCAATAAAGTCGTACTCTGTTTCTGCATTTTTATTTTTATAAATATGTATATAGTACATACATTTAAAGATTATTTTTGATGTGCTGTAATAGCTTAAGCGTTGTACCATATTCACCCATGGTAAAATATTTATTGTCCTCTACAGACACTACATACGTAAGCAATAAAGAATTTGAATTTAAATTTGAATTTATAAATTCTTTTCAATTAAGAGTAAATCAGTTTGGATTAAGCATTGTGAGAATTAATAAGACGAATTGTTCGTCACATGGGTCACACACCAGCAGGTCAACGAGAACGCTCTGATCGGTGACGGTGGAGCTGCCGATCCGGGCTAGTAGGTGTATGATGAGTAGTAGGTTGGTACACCCTTTATCCTTCTGGATTCAATTCTTTTCTGTTCTATTCTATTTAGGTAGGACAGAAACTAGAGTCAGTAGGTCTCTGGCCTACCAACACCGTATAGGGTAAGATAAATTCAGTTTTTAATTATATTTATAATAATTAATTAATTTAGAATTATATTATTAAGATAGTTTTAGTATTAGAAATATAGTCATCAATTATTTCAGCTTAGGGTTGAGTATTAAAAGTTCTGTTTGGGATTAAAAATCAAGATAACTTCATCGTTTGTGAATCTGCATCACTCATCATAAAAGTAAAAGTATGTAAGAATAAGGCCGGTTACAGCTACCTGCGGCGACTTCTCGTCCAGTGGCTCGTCGTTCCTCAGCGGCTCCTCCGTTATTGGCGCTGGTCCGGCGGGCGGCGGCGGCTCGGCGCGGTAGTCCCGTGGCGGTCGACGGGCAGGGGCGCCCGACACTCGGTCGTTGCTGGTATACATGCGCGGCGGCGCCCCCCCAGAGTTTAGAGCACCTCGAGATCTTTTTACTGTAGGTGGCTCGTAGGTATAATGCAATAGGAGTTTATTAAGACACCTATTATTCTTAAAATGATTGACCTGATTATTAGGTTTGAGCATAGGTTCTTACACCATCTACGCTTTTTACTTACGTGCAGTATAGGTTACTCAACACTGTTAATGTTAAACATATTATGTATTTATTCCTCGACGCGATTTACGCGGATTAACAAAAGCTCACACTATAAAAGTGGAGTATTGTGGATATGTCATATATGGTTCCTCATACGCGATTTACGCGGAGGAACAGGGACTCGCACTATAAAAGTGGAATATTGGTGCACATGTCATATATGGTTATCCTCATACGCGATTTACGCGGAGGAACAAGGACTCGCACTATAAAAGTGGAGTATTGTTGCACATGTCATATGTGGTTATCCTCATACGCGATTTACGCGGAGGAACAAGGACTCGCACTATTAAAGTGGAGTATTGTTGTATCTATGTGCTATATATATATGGTTCCTCAGACGCGATTTACGCGGAAGAACAAGGACTCACACTGTAAAAGTGGAGTATTATTGTACATGTTATGTATTTCTGAGTTTTCGACGCGATTTACGCGGAGTAACAAGAAAGGCTCCCACTATTAAAGCGGGGTAACAAGATAACGACACTGCTGGCAGGTACATTATTAAAATGAATTGTATGTACATACATATATTATATGTTAGGCGTCCTCTACATGATGTACGTGGAGTAACAGGACTTCCATTGTCATACTAAGTGATAAAGTGGATTGTCGATATTCACTTTATTTAGCATTTTCAATACAATTTAGGAGGATTAACAGAGCCTCAACACTCTTAAAGTGGAGCAATATATGCATTTATTACCCTTAACGCCACTTGTGTACGTACAGTACCAAGGCCGAGACATTATTAGAGTGAAATGTAAGTAGGACTTTAGTTAATCTTTAACAATAAATATTCGAGTAATTTTGTGATACTCGTGATTCAACAGTATTTAAATAAAGGGTATAAATATTATCAGTATTTATTTGTATTTGGGACGTACTGCACGTAGTATAAGTATTAATAATTACATCATAATTTTATCGGCCAAATCAAGACGGTCAAAATATGCGGGTAGGTGTATTTTACACTGAAAAAAATAATCGGTAAAATTTACTGAAATTTCATTAAATTTAACTGATAAAATCAGTTAAAATGGAGCCAACCGTGATATCCAGTAACATTAACTGTTTAAAAACAGTAAAGGTAAAACAGTAAATTTTACTGTCGAAACAGTTAAGGGAAACAGTAAAAATAAAACAGTAAAGGAAAACAGTTAAAGAAAACAGTAAAGGGAAACAGTAACTTGACACAGTAAATTTAACTTAACAAGTCAGTTAGTGAAAACAGTTAAGGAAAACAGTTAAAGAAAACAGTAAAGGGAAACAGTAACATACCACAGGTAATGTAACTGAATAAATCAGTTAACGTCAACTGTTTGGGAACAGTATCAGCTACTGTTCGGTACGTAGCTGCTACTGTTTCACTACAGTAGTTTTTACTGATTTACTGCAGTTGCTACTACTGTTTGGGAACAGTATCAGCTACTGTTCGGTACGTAGCTACTACTGTTTCACTATAGTAGTTCTTACTGATTTGCTGCAGTTGTTACTACTGTTTGGGAACAGTATCAGATACTGTTCGGTACGTAGCTGCTACTGTTTCACTACAGTAGTTCTTACTGATTTGCTGCAGTTGCTACTACTGTTTTGGAACAGTATCAGCTACTATTCGGTACGTAGCTTCTACTGTTTCACTACAGTAATTCTTACTGATTTACTGCAGTTGCTACTACTGTTTGGGAACAGTATCAGCTACTGTTCGGTACGTAGCTGCTACTGTTTTACTACAGTAGTTCTTACTGATTTGCTGCAGTTGCTACTACTGTTTGGGAACAGTATCAGCTACTATTCGGTACGTAGCTTCTACTGTTTCACTACAGTAATTCTTACTGATTTACTGCAGTTGCTACTACTGTTTGGGAACAGTATCAGCTACTGTTCGGTACGTAGCTGCTACTGTTTTACTACAGTAGTTCTTACTGGTTTACTGCAGTTGCTACTACTGTTTGGGAACAGTATCAGCTACTGTTCGGTACGTAGCTGCTACTGTTTTACTACAGTAGTTCTTACTGGTTTACTGCAGTTGCTACTACTGTTTGAGAACAGTATCAGCTACTGTTCGGTACGTAGCTGCTACTGTTTCACTACAGTAGTTCTTACTGATTTACTGCAGTTGCTACTACTGTTTGGGAACAGTATCAGATACTGTTCGGTACGTAGCTGCTACTGTTTCACTACAGTAGTTCTTACTGATTTACTGCAGTTGCTACTACTGTTTGGAAACAGTATCAGCTACTGTTCGGTACGTAGCTGCTACTGTTTCACTACAGTAGTTCTTACTGATTTACTGCAGTTGCTACTACTGTTTGGGAACAGTATCAGCTACTGTTCGGTACGTAGCTGCTACTGTTTCACCACAGTAGTTCTTACTGGTTTACTGCAGTTGCTACTACTGTTTGGGAACAGTATCAGCTACTGTTCAATACGTAGCTGCTACTGTTTCACTACAGTAGTTCTTACTGATTTACTGAAGTTGCTTCTACTGTTTGGAAACAGTACCCGCTACCGTGTTGTGTACGTTAGTTATGTAGTTGCTACTGTTTCACTACAGTAGCTCTTACTGTAGTGGAAAAGTAGCATCTACATAACTAACGAACACAACACAGTACCGGATACTGTTGCCCAACAGTAGCAGCAAATGCAGCTGTTGCTATTGTTGAGGAATAGTTAAGAAATAAACAAGTGTTACAATTACAAAGTAAACATCATTTATTATGTATGGATAACATTTTTTTAATATAGATTATGTAATGAAACTAAATCCATTGCAATCACCATTGCGCCTGCTCGTCTGCTAGCAAGGTACTTATTTACGAGCGTTCATGAATACCTGCTGAGCTGGCAACGTTGCATTTTTGTTAGTTTTCTTGATTATTCCATAAAAATTCAATGAAAATTAAAAATGTGGTCTGATAGAACTGTTAGAAATACTTAAGTTAATGTCTACTGCAATAATTATTCGTGATACTTGTATATTCTTTAAAAACTAACAAATATTTATTAAGAGCAATAAAGAAAATAAAAGTCTACGAATAATTATTGCAGTAGACACATTAAGAACAGTTCTATCCGACCACATTTTTAATTTTTATTAAATTTTTATGGAATAATCGAGAAAAACTAACAAAAATGCAACGTTGCCAGCTCAGCAGCTATAAACGCTCTTAAAATATTATCGAAGTAGACTACATTTTTAATACTTTTCTAGCAGGTGGGATTGTGATCTGATTACAATGGATTTAGTTCCATTCACAGGTAATGATTACCTACGGCGAATTACTATGTACCAACCTAATCTAAATGCAATTTCAACAATTTAAAGCAAAATGCTGTAGAGAGATTCGGTCAAACTCTTGTAAGACTCAATACAGAATTAAATATTGTAACCGAGTTATACTGTTTTTAATTACGCTCCATAAACTATAACCTTTCGTTAAACGTTAGACTTGGCACAAAACTTCTGGTTCCCTTTGAAGTTAGCGTACTTTGCGCCGAAGAATAGCACCGCGCAGTTGTCGAAAAATAGGCGTCAACAGGACGGCATTGAAGCGATAAGTGGGTATAAAGTTGGGTGTGCACAGGCATACCTAACTTCAGAGGGAACTTAAAGTTTTGTGCGGAAAATAGATTAAGTACAACAAGTCAAACTAATAAATCACTATACCTAGACCCGCCGGCAACTGAGCTCTTGGGTAATAAAACAATTTTTAAGTATTTATCTGTAGGGAAGTTGACAAGAACTCTCAATCAGTAAAGGAACAATTGAATTACAAAATATTATACAGTGTGGCCTGTAATGTAATATGAGCAAAAAATTAAAACAGATCGTCCTCGTCAAACTAAACAACTTTACTTCAGCGACTTTTAGTGAAATAATGGAGTCATTGAATTTTCCTTTTTTCACACAAATTAAATACTGCTACTTATCAATGTACGCCATCCCAGAACACAACTGACGTCGCCTGTCATGCTACAAACATTTAATCAAACATTTGGCTTTACATTGCTTCTTCGAATAAACTTTTAGAGCGTTTATTCCTGCTAAGCTGGCGACGTTGCATTTTTGATAGTTTTTCTTGATTATTCTATAAAAATTGAATGAAAATTAAAAACACTGATAGAACACTTCTTAATATATAAAATAATGTGTCTACACCAATAATTATTTGTTATAGACCTATTCCGGTAAAATAATAATAAGTATCTGAACCGGTCATAAACATTAATTCGTTTTTAAGAAGTGTTCTATCAGAATTTTTAATTTTCATTCAATTTTTATGGAATAATCGAGAAAACTAACAAAAATGCAACGTTGCCAGCTCTATTCTATTTACCGTAACTAACAGCAAAACAGTTACTTCTAATGATTTTATACAGTAGAGTACTCTCTTAAAATTATTTATGTTTTGACTGGACTACGAAAATTATTTTTAATACATGCAGTTTCAACAATGCAATACAAAAGCAGTAGAGATTCAGTCAAAGTTGCGACAGAAATAATACAAAATGATTCAAAGAGACCAGTAACAAATAACATTTTCTTATGTCGAATAAAATTAACAATTTGTCTTAGCTAGCTCTCAGAAGTACCTACCTAATAATGTTTTCTGAAGGTAGCATTCCGTTCTTAGAGACCGCAACGCGCGTCCGCGACTGGGTCGCGTGACCGACTCCTTAGTATTAATTTATACGGAGCACTAAACAAATGCCGCGACCGCGTCGCACCACCCAGTTTGTTTAGTGCTCCATATAAATTCATACTAAGCAGTAGGTCGTGCGACCCAGTCGCGGACGCGCGTCGCGGTCGCTAAGAACGGAATGGCACCCTTAGTTTTTTCTAGAAAATGAAGTGGACTTAAATTTCATTGCCTTTATTGGACAATGACCAAATCGTACAATTGATTCCCCCATTCCTCCCAGGCCAAATTTGTACTAATTACCGTAATAGCAAAACTAACTCTAAATAGCAACCACAGCTACCATCGTACTTTTCTGACGGTGAAAATTAGACCTTATGGAAAATGTTGGTTACGCGGTATTGCAGTATCACCGACGCTATGTCTGTCTGTTACATTTGTATGCTTAAACTGCTGAACCGATACTTTTTAAATAAATTCAGATTATAATCTAGCTCGGCTATATAAATTTTATAAAAATTTTGGAAGGGCCAAAAAGAGGGGGTAAAGCTTAAATAGGGGGATGTGCTGTGTGTGTGCCCTTCCAAAATTTTCCTATAATTCTATAGTCCAGCTAGGCTATAGAAAATTTTAAAAGGGGGCAAAAGTAGGGGGTAAAGCTTAAATAGGGGATGTGTTGTTCACACACAGACACACACACACCCACCGATACAGACACAGACACACACCCACACCCACACGCACACACACACACACACACACACACACACACACACACACACACACACACACGCGCGCGCGCGCGCACAGCACATCCTTCTTATTTAAGCTTTACTCCCTCTTTTGCCACCTTTTTCGAAAATTTACCACAATTTTAATAGGTTATGTAGATTTTAATCTGAATTTATTTAATAAATTATTGTCCATTGTACTGTCATCAAAATCGGTTCAGCAGTTTAAGCTTAAAAATGTAACAAACAGAGACTATTAGCATGGATGTATTTATATAGGTCATCATCATCATCATCTCAGCCTATATACGTCCCACTGCTGGGCACAGGCCTCCTCTCGGAATGAGAGAACTTGGGCCATAGTTCCCACACGGGCCCAGTGCGGATTGGGAACTAAATATATAGGTGTTTGTTCTTTATCACAGGGAGTTTTCACAAAAAGGTTAATTTTAAAACTTACTAAATATCCTGAATCCAATGCACATAATAATATGATAGTTGTTATTGGTGCTTTTGGATCATTTTGTACTATTTCTGACGCAATAACTCTGGTTAAAGTTCTTCGTAATTGTTCAGAAGCAGCTTGCCTTCATGCGTACTATGAAGTAGTAAAGTCCGTGCATTTGTTCTGGAAAGTAACAAATGTTATGTATTATTAAGTAGAAATGTCAATGTGGAAGAAGAAATAGTAAATGTAAAAAAATATATTCCTTGTATAAATGTTTTTTCATCACACTTGCTCGTAAAAAGTGTCGTAACATGCAGGCTACCTTGCTTGAAACCCCCCAAATAAAACCCTAGACCCTAATGTGCTTGGCATGAAACCCGTGGTCGGTAAATGAGTCATTGCCCGTACTAATTTTCTTGTCATGAAGCCCAAGGTCGGTAAATGAGTTTGTTACTGCATGGTGTGCTGCAGCGCCTGCAGCGCGCAGTCAGCGGTATCGGCAATTTTTGAAAAAAATATTAGTTTTTCTTTTACAAATATACAATTTTACTCGCAAATGTGATGAAAAGCATTGTGTGTTGCACGGGCGGTACTAGAATTAAGAACATCGACTCATTAAAGCCCGCAGTCTTCGACTTCGGGCTTCTAATAGACTCGTTCGTAATTCCTTATTTACCGCACTTAAAACACAATGTACTATTACAGTGCTCAGACTTAAGTCCAATACATCAATGTGCCTTTTTGTAATGTATTTTATGTCCTCCTCTTACTCAATAAAGCAGTCAAAAGTGCTTTACATACAAATAACCTGCTTTATTTAAAGCACCCATAACTACAGGTGGTTTACTTTAAAAAAGGTACACTTACGTTTAATTCATGCAAGCTTGATATAGCTGAACTCGGCGAAGATAATCCAGTTGATCGGTGAAGTTTGACTGGAAACATCATCTTCTGCATATACTCCTATCTTTTCTGTACCATGGTATATCTGAAAGAGTGAGTAAACAATTTAAAATACGCAGACGGTATACACATTAAACTCTCGTTTAAATTGATGCACCTTTGAAAAATACAGCACCTAATAACAAATTGCTATTTATTGAATTAAAAAAGTAGAAATTTTATACTAAGTCATAAAAATAACTAAAGTAACAGTTAATGATTCAATGAGTACAAGTTACTGTATCCAATCATTGAAAGTAACTGTTTTGCTATTAATGTTTTCAACTCATCGAATTTTGAAGATAACTCAACATTTATATTTAACCTCTATGTTATTCGTGGTTCATTCACATCAAATTTATTCAAATAATTAGAGAATTAAGTTAATTGGCCTTTCACGGAACTTCTCTTAGTTTTATATTCTGCGGCTTGAGCCTCCAAATCTGCTTGAGACATTTTTAGATCAAATAGGCAAAAATACGAGGTTAAATAATTAATAAATTGGCTCCTTACTTGTGGCTGCATGATATGTATAAACAAGATGGCGGTGCCCTGCCGCTCGGCGCTCACGACGCCGCCACGCTGCAAGAAGCGATGAACAAATTTTAATGCAAATGGCGGCCAGCAAAGTGAAAGAATTCTGTGCAATATTGGCAAACGATGCACGAAGTAAATGGTTTTAGTATGAATAGTCACGCAAAATTCGGATAAGAAATGTTTAAATGCGAGTAAGTAGGTATGAGTTAAATCAGGTTTAATGACTTTATGCCTACGCCGGGAAGTATTTAAAACTTGGAACAGCTAGTAAGGCGTAGGCAATATTTTAATTAAATCGTTATAATAGAAATGCGTGCGAGGCGAGCACAACATAATACAATGCAATAAGTTAGGTACTTACCTAAGTCAATGAGACAAATAAAACGAAGGTTTTTAAATGAGAAACAGACAATGGGTCTTAACTGCGAAAGTTACGTTATGATAGTAAGTACCTGACTGTTTTGCTGCTTTCATAGCACAGGAAAAAACACGACACTCGAAGCGCTCACCTGAGTCCAGTCAGAGAATACGGACGATATTATTAGGAAGTAGGTAGGACTGGCTCACGGCACGTACCTGGTTAGCATACCTAGCATGGAAGTGAAGCACGGGACGATGTCGTCAGGCAACTGCATGTGGCAGTCTTCAATAGGTACATCCATGGAGTTCGTGTTCGTATCGACCTTTCCCAGGTTCTAGACTAGAATTTTCCACTTCCATCGGACGGGAATTTCTTCAGGAAGTTTTCGGTGGCTGCTACTCCACCGATTGTAATGCGGTACAAAACTGTATCTCAATTTAATTTATTATACGCGCGCGAGAGTCGTTCGCCAGTGTCGTGCGTGTTCATGTCGGTACTCGCTCGGTGTGGCGTGGCGGGCTGGCGGGGCGGCGGCCGCGCCGGTCGGGCGAGCGTCCCCCGCTCCCCGCGTCCTCCGCGCATGCGCATATCGCGGCTGCGCAGCAGGGCTACTCCGAAACTCGAAACTCGAAGTTCGTGTCGTGCGGTCCCTCTCGCTCTCGTATCAAATAGTATAGGTCAGAGTAACCGCACGATACGAACTTTGATTTTCGAATTTCGGAGTAGGCCCTCAGTAACAGCGTAAACTGTGACCAGTCATTTGTCTTCAGATCAGATGACATCATAAAAATAAACATGAATGAAATTTGGTACTTATGTAGATAACTACTTTTAACACATAGGCAATTTTTTATTGGTATGATTTTATTGATCACCTAATAAACGCATTTTAATGCGCTAATAAATAATATTATTCCTTAAATAGTAGATCTTGAATCACCAAATATGTAATATGTATTAAAACCTTTACCTTTATATTATTACTCAAAAAAATACTTACTTAGAAATTAGATGTTTATGGGCGGTGGTGATCTCTTACCACCAGGAGACCCACTTGCTCGTTTGCCTTCCAGTAGAATAAAAAAAAAAAAAAAAAAAAAAAAAAAATATTGGGTTCCAAACTAATAGGTAAATGTGTTAAGTACTAAAACTGAATCACCAAACAATAAAGAAATGGCTACCTAAAAATGTATTAAGTATACTTAATCGCTGGAAAACAATATTGAACTGAAATTTGACGACATGATATACAATGAATGAAATAGGTAATATTAATAATCAATCTTCTCACAAATTACACCAATCCCAGCAGAGCTTGTTCTATGGATGCTCAACAACGGATAGACATACATATATACTTAAATGGTATTCTGCCTTTTCGCAGAAATTCGTTTGGCCGAATATCACTTGCCAACTAACGTTTCGCCGAAGATTCACTTTGACAACTAACCATTACTTACCAAATTTTTGTAGGTATGGCAAATAGCAGAATATCATAATCAGTCAAAACTCAAAACGTTGGAAAACTTATCATTTGTCAAATCTTTCACTAAGTCAAACAACTATTAAACGAAAAACGTTTCGTCAGTGTAACATAAGCCAACTTTTTACTTAAAGTAAACTAGTAAGAGATACCATTTTTTCAATTGGCAATATTAATTACAAATAAGAGTTTTTTATTTTATTTTATTCGACTGGATGGCAAACGAGCATGTGGGCCCCCTGATGGTAAGAGATCACCACCGCCCATAGACACCTGCAACACCAGGGGTATTGCAGATGCGTTGCCAACCTAGAGGCCTAAGATGGGATGCCTCAAGTGCCAGTAATTTCAGCGGCTGTCTTACTCTCCACGCCGAAACACAACAGTGCAAGCACTGCTGCTTTTGAGTTTTGTAATAAGTAGGTAAGTATAGCAACAGAAAACTAATGTGTGGCAAAGTCCAGTTAGGTGTGACGACGAGCGAAGCGAGGAGGAGCGTTTTATGTTAACGGTGAGCAAACAGCGCTGCCAGAATGTATTTTTATTTTTTAAATGAAAAAACATGAGTCTAATGGAAAATAATATTGAACTGAAAATTGCATCTTTGTAATATTTTTTTCAAAATTTAACCAAAGGCTCAGTAATTTCCGGTTTTTCGAAATCATAACACACACATTTGGTACAAGATTGATACCGTGATCATTGCCGTACCTACTTATTGTATCAAAAAGTCAAACATTGTCATATGAGCGAATGAGCGTTTGTCACAAACGCATTATTACCTATATAATGCACAAACAAAAACACAACGGAAATGTTGCGCTTACCTACATTACTTATTCTATTAAATACATAGTTACTAAACGAAATCCTTATTCAATAAAACATTTGGGAAACATTGTACAACGAAATGAATATTACGCCAACCATAACATTCTATTAGCGTAAAGTTGGCATTTTGAAAAGCCGTGGTGGCCTAGTGGTTTGACCTATCGCCTCTCAAGCAGAGGGTCGTGGGTTCAAATCCCGGCTCGCACCTCTGAGTTTTTCGAAATTCATGTGCGCAATTTACCACGAGCTTTGCGGTGAAGGAAAACATCGTGAGGAAACCTGCACAAACCTGCGAAGCAATCCAATGGTGCGTGTGAAGTTCCCAATCCGCACTGGGCCCGCGTGGGAACTACGGCCCAAGCCCTTTCATTCTGAGAGGAGGCCTGTACCCAGCAGTGGGACGTATATAGGCTGGGATGATGATGATGGCATTTTGAAAAGTGACTTTATAACAAACAGACCAAACGTACAGTTGGTAACTGTGAAGTTGGGAAATAAAACTAAACATGTTAATAAGTTGGCGAGTGATCATTCGGCGAAATTAAATTCTGCGAAAAGTTGATTGGGAACTAATTCGGCTAAACAGTTAGCTGCGAAAAATTAGAGAATCTGCCCTCGTATCTGCCCTACCTATCTCGACGAGTCTGATGCTGCGCCATGTCCTGACCTGTCATGACATGTATGAATTACCTACGCGTCATTTTTGTTCACTCTCAGTGTCTCTCAGCGTTGCCAGATCGTAACTTTTGGTAGGCAACTACCATTAATACGTATTATTTATTACCTACTTATTTTTTTTATAATAATTTTTTTTACCTACTTATTGAATCCTAAAATACAAAATTTTAGATGCGGGGTCTAGCTTAGTTCAAGGGTGGCCAAACCCAGGTCTGCGGGCCACATTTGAATTTGCCCGGCAACGCGTTGGTCGGCCAGCCGGACAATACCTAGGTAGTTAGTACTTACTTACTTTGTGCTTAAGTACATATGTGTCTCAACTAGAGTTGCCGCGAATAGTTGTAATAGCGAATAGTCGAATACCGATTAATCGCCATTCCCTATGGCGAATACTCGAATCATTCGCTACTTATTATTATTCGACATGGACAAAGGAATAAAAAATAGATTATTTGCTTTGCTATCGAATGTACCTGTCACGCTTGTCGCTCGTTTATTTTTTTACCTACTGTAACCTAAATTTTATCGAAGGTTATGAGAAAAGAAAACGAAGTTAGGAAATCACTCACATTCTGTTGATTCAGAAAGACTATTTTCTGAGGCAGGTTTGATGTATGAAAAAAAGCGCAACCGACTTGATCCCAATCGTGCAGAAAAACAAGTTTTTTTGTACCTACCACAATCTGCCCCTTTTGGATTTTAAATATTAATTAAACTAAACTTTAACATGATTGATTTTTATATGACATTTAATATTAATGATAATAATTATAATTAGTACTAAACTAAGTGTGTTTTTTTTTAATAAAAAATAAACTGATTACCTATTTAAGCTTATAGTTTTTTTCACTAAAAGTTTATTTTAGACAACTATTCGCCAAATGTCGAATAATAGACATTATTATTCGGTATTCGACGAATAGCAAAAAAATGAGAAATAATGCCGAATAACGAATACTTAATAGCGAATATTCGCGGCAACTCTAGTCTCAACTCTCAACGTTTGTCAAAATTATTTGTTTCTTTTTTTTGAAGAGTTTACATACATACATAAAATATAACATACTAACATCATCATCATCATCCCAACCTATATACGTCCCACTGCTGGGCACAGGCCTCCTCTCAGAATGAGAGGGCTTGGGCCATACTTCCCACGCGGGCCCAGTGCGGATTGGGAACTTCACACGCACCATTGAATTGCTTCTCAGGTTTGTGCAGGTTTCCTCACGATGTTTTCCTTCACCACAAAGCTCGTGGTAAATTTCAAATGTACCTAATTCCGCACATGAGTTTCGAAAAACTCAGAGGTGCGACTGGTGCGAGCCGGGGTTTGAACCCACGACCCTCTACTTGAGAGGCGATAGGTTAAACCACTAGGGCACCACTGCTTTTTTTTTACATACATACATACATACAATGCTCAACTCATGCAAACTAATTTAACAGTGAGCTAAAAGATTGAAATTAGTTTGTACGTTGTGAGTTAGCGCTTTTTCGCTCAGACGGAACAAAGTAAGTAGGTAGGTAAGTAAGGTACATAATTACGCGGCCAAAAACTTTGAAAAATACAGAAAATAGTTCTATAAATAAGTATAGATTAGATACAGGTAAACCTATGAGAACACTATGGTACCTACTTACATATATATTTTTTACTTATATACCTACATATTGTATTTATCAGCCTATTATATATATCTAAGTAAGTAAAAACTTGGAATACGACGGTACCGGAATTGTCAGTGTGTCAGTCAATTATTGTATTTTAATGAGTCGAAGTCAAAGTTTTACTAGTGGCTTTTACACCTAGGCCTGGCGAGTAGGTAGATATTATATTTTTTACGTTTTCAACCTCTATGGCTCATGGAAAATGCTTGGGCGGGCGAAATTTATCAAATTCATACTCGATCGGTTTAATATAGGTAATAATAATACTTAAATTAATTTATTTCGAACACAAGATTCATATTGTACCTATTACGTTAACGCAGGCGACGTTGCCAGCTTTGCAACCAATGGTTGCCAGGTTGCCACGTTGTTAAGGAGCGCGAAGTTGCCTAGCCGGAGCCGCGCCGCCGTGGCCATTTAGGTACCTAGGACGTAAGTACTTCGTTGCTGGCTACTGTTGCTAGGTAAAAGTAGGTAGAGAAATACAAATTTTCGTAGGACTGAAAAGGTTTATTTACTTATACCGACAAGTGGTATCTTTGGAATCAGCGTAGTCCACTGCATATCAAAATGCATGTTGTCGCTTTTTGAAAGTCTTTTTTTTTGTAAGTCTTTACAATAAATAGTTTACATACATACATCTCTAAAATAACATACATACATAAAATAACATAGCCAAGTCACGTTCATCAGCGCTTTTTCGCTCAGACCGAACAAAGTAGGTACTTAAGTAGGTAAGTAAGGTAAGTAGGTACATAATTACGCGGCCAAAATTTTTGAAAAATACCTTCAGAAAATCCATACTAATTTATTTATTATTTATTTATTTATCTCATAATTAACACTAATATCATACTAATATTATAAATGCGAAAGTGTGATTGTGTGTTTGTATGTTTGTCCCTCTTTCACGCCGGAACGGAGCGATGGATCGACGTGATTTTTGGCAAAGAGATAGTTTATGGGCCCGAGAGTGACATAGGCTACTTTTTATCCCGGAAAAATGCAGAGTTCCCGAGGGAACAGCGCGCGATAACCGAATCCCACGCGGGCGGAGCCGCGGGCAAAAGCTAGTAGTTCTATAAAGTATAGATTAGTTAGGTACAGGAAAACCTATGAGAACACTATGGTACTTGTATATATATATACTTTTGTAGCTGTACTGTACCTAAATAATTAGACTTCGCGAGTACATAGGCATTATATTTTTTACGTTTTCAACCTCTATGGCTCATGGAAAATGCTTGGGCGGGCGAAATTTATCAAATTCATACTCGATCGGTTTAATCATAGGTAAATAATAATAAATTAATTTATTTCGAACACAAGATTCATAGATTAGTCCGACGCGACGTTGTAGGTACGTAAGTTTTATGCGACGTTGCGACGTTGTGTGTCCCCCGCGAGCCGCGCGCGGCCTTGAATCTAGGACGTAAGTACTTTGTTGCTGGCTACTGTAGCTAGGTAAAAGTAGGTAGAGAAACCAAGCTGAAGAGAGAAATTTTCGTAGGACTGAAAAGGTTTATTTACTTATACCGACAAGTGGTATCTTTGGAATGAGCGTAGTCCACTGCATATCAAAATGCATGTTGTCGCTTTTTGAAATGGTGGAATGAGACTGATGACGTGTCACAACTATGACGACTCTTGCTGTTAGATTTACCTATCGTTACTACCCAACTAGCAAAATGTGGTCTTGAATAAGCCACCGATGCGTTTTTAATAAAGCTTAAAGCATTTTGATATAGTCTTAGAATAGTTTTGTAATACTCTTTAAGACCGGTTTTGGGCACAAAATTCAGGATCTTTGTTCTTGAATTTGTTCTGTACAGGTCATGGAAAATGCTACTTGCTCCCATGTTGACCTTCAAAACGCACTGTATTGTGCTACAAATCTTGCACACTGCTAATCTAGAATCAATATGAGACTATCAGCCAGTTTAAAAATAAATTTGGACGTGTTCGTCTAGTTCGTGTGAATTTAAGTTTAATTAATACCTAATAAGTATTTGACAACACAAAAAATGCAGGACTCATGAGTTATTTATGCGGACTAATTGTGACTAGGTAGCTATGACCATTTTTATGTGCGAAGATGATTACTTCGTTGTTAAGTATATATGTATATTAGCTTTTGCCCGCGGCTCCGTCCGCGTGGAATTCGGTTATCGCGCGCTGTTCCCTCGGGAACTATGCATTTTTCCAGGATAAAAAGTAGCCTATGTCACTCTCGGGCCCATAAACTATCTCTATGCCAAAAAAAAATCATGTCGATCCATTGCTCCGTTACGGCGTGAAAGAGGGACAAACATACAAACACACTTTCGCATTTATAATATTAGTATGGAAGTATGGAAGTATGGATTTGTGGTATGTTTTTAATGGCCCCCTATATTTTCCTATATTTAAAATATACGCGAATATTACAATTTCTCGTGCCTGCTGTTACAAGATCTGATATCTGACACAATATGCTTTTGTGAAACTTTAGCTCTCTGATTTGAATTATAAACTGAAAATAAGTAATTTAAATGCCGCTCCGTGCGACCTGTTTCCATTTAAATATTTATTGTGTCCATGATGGTTAAATCCAGTAAAATCGTAGGTACCTACTTACAATTTTTTCGTAGCTAATATTATATTAAACATCGTTATTAACAATACCTATGGCGCTGACGCCATATTGTTAAAAAACAAGATCTTGAAAAAGCAAACAAAGGTTGGTTCAGAACTTTTTGCTTTATATAAGAGCAATTACTTTCCCATTTTGCTTTTAATCCTGTAAGAGCTAAGAATCATCTGATACAGGATTTCAGTCTTGTATGACACAATAAATGATATTGCGAATATCCTACTAGTCCTAAATAATTTAATAAAAAAGAAGTAAAATCCAACGAAGCTTAGTTAAACTAAATTACAGTTTAAAGCGCTTCTTAGTGCTTTTAAGGTACTTAATCCATTTTCTTTTACCTATTACCATTTATTCGGTATCTTAAATTGTGCTTGAACTCCAAATAAAAATAAAAACAATGGCACTGTTCGAGACAAGTTTAAAGACGCTGTTTCTTACTAAATTAAATCAGACCAGAGGCAGTACTGAATAAGAATAAGAATAAGAAAAAAATATTTTATAAGTAACATAATCAATTAATTAAGTCAATCAATTAACCAATTTTTAAGTATTGCCTAATATTTCTGACATTCGCGATTGCAATAAAATGACAGATTTCGCATACAAAAACTGTCATTTGATTGCGATAGCGAGCGACAGAAACGTTAGGCAATACAGCCTCTGGAGTCTGGATTTAAAAAGAAAAAAGGTAGAAAGAACGAGGGCTGTCATTTTTTGTCTTTCTAGATGGCGCCACTGTTGCGTGGGGTTTTTAAGTGTGGCATTCAAAGTCTGTTATTACGGGCGTGAAAACAAAGTTTAGATTAAAATCATATATAAAAATATCGAACAACCGCAGTGTTTTGTTCGGAAAAAAAGGGAGGACAAAAGTTTCCGAAAGACAAAACTGTCTCAAAACACAGACATTCATTGCCTCGTAACGATTATTGCAATAATGAATTTCAGGTAATGCAAAAATATTCACAAAAAAAAATCTATTTATGAATAAACCCGCGTAGCTCACCCAAAAACTATGAGATTTGACCTCACGCTACACTAGCGCCACTAGCGGCGAATTCATACGCAATAGCTCTCATTTGATCGTCAGGCTGTTTAAATTGACTTGCCGTAGTCAAAACGTGAATTTAAAAAGTAAAAAACCTGCATGGTAATAGAATTTTATACGGGAATTTTTTTTTTAATTTGTGGCAGTCACAAAGTGGCTTGCCACAGTTTGGCGAACATTTCCAAGCATATTGAAGAAAATTATATTACTTAGCGCTATATTTTACTTAACGCGCCATCTTGCGGTCATACGGCTAACTACACGGTATACGCTCTCAGGCATCTATCGACATCCTAAAGATACAAACCTTTTTTAATAGATGGCGCTTTCTTCCTAACTAGATAGGTGAATCCATACTTCCATACTAATATTAAAAATGCGAAAGTGTGTTTGTATGTTTGACCCTCTTTCACGCCGTAACGGAGCGAGGTTTTTATCCCGGAAAAATGCATAGTTCCCGAGAGAACAACGCGCGATAACCGAATTCTAAAAGCTAGTTGTTCATACTACGATTACATACGCTTTCAGTGATTCATATCGTTATTTTAGTAGTTTTCACGGACATAATACATCTATTAAGTAATTTTTTATTAATTTTTAAAATACGCTAGAGAATCTGTAACTCAGTAGCGTCTAACGTTTGGGTGAGTAGAAATAACTGTTTTAAAACGTTAGAAATACTGAGTCAGACAGTAAAGATTAATGTTTTAATGAGTGGAAATAACTATCTAATCATTAAAAGTAACTTTTTTTTCTATTCAATGACATCTAACGTTTGGGTGAGTAGAATTAACTGTTTTAAAACGTTAGAGACACTGAGTCAGACAATAAAAGACAATGTGTTGATTAGTAAAAATATGTGGTGCTAAACATTTAAATTAACCGTTTTGCTAATTCCTATTACTTACTGCAACACGTTAGAGATACTGAGTAAGACAGTAGAGGTTAATGTTTTAATGAGGTGAAATAACTATCTTATCATTAAACGTAACTGTTTTGCTATTCAATGACATCTAACGTTTAGGTGAGTAGAATTAACTGTTTTAAAACGTTAGAGACACTGAGTCAGACAATAAAAGACAATGTGTTGATTAGTAAAAATATGTGGTGCTAAACATTTAAAGTAACTGTTTTGCTAATTCCTATTACTTACTGCAACACGTTAGAGATACTGAGTTAGACAGTAAAGGTTAATGTTTTAATGAGGTGAAATAACTATCTAATCAATGACATCTAACGTTTGGGTGAGTAGAATTAACTGTTTTAAAACGTTAGAGACACTGAGTCAGACAATAAAAGACAATGTGTTGATTAGTAAAAATATGTGGTGCTAAACATTTAAAGTAACTGTTTTGCTAATTCCTATTACTTACTGCAACACGTTAGAGATACTGAGTTAGACAGTAAAGGTTAATGTTTTAATGAGGTGAAATAACTATCTAATCAATGACATCTAACGTTTGGGTGAGTAGAATTAACTGTTTTAAAACGTTAGAGACACTGAGTCAGACAATAAAAGACAATGTGTTGATTAGTAAAAATATGTGGTGCTAAACATTTAAAGTAACTGTTTTGCTAATTCCTATTACTTACTGCAACACGTTAGAGATACTGAGTTAGACAGTAAAGGTTAATGTTTTAATGAGGTAAAATAACTATCTAATCAATGACATCTAACGTTTGGGTGAGTAGAATTAACTGTTTTAAAACGTTAGAGACACTGAGTCAGACAATAAAAGACAATGTGTTGATTAGTAAAAATATGTGGTGCTAAACATTTAAAGTAACTGTTTTGCTAATTCCTATTACTTACTGCAACACGTTAGAGATACTGAGTTAGACAGTAAAGCTTAATGTTTTAATGAGGTGAAATAACTATCTAATCAATGACATCTAACGTTTGGGTGAGTAGAATTAACTGTTTTAAAACGTTAGAGACACTGAGTCAGACAATAACAGACAATGTGCCGATGAGTAAAAATATTTTGTTGATAATCATTTAAAGTAACTGTTTTGCTAATCCCTATTGTTTAATAAAACACGTTATAGATACTGAGTCGGTCAGTAAGGGTTAATGTTTGGGTAAGTAGAAATAACTGTTTAATCATTGAAAGTAAATGTCTTGCCATTCATTACTGAAAAACGTAAAAGAAACTGAGTGTCTCAGTAGCTATTAATGTTCCTATGAGTAGAAATAACTGCATTTAATCATTAAAAATAACAGTTTTGCTAGGCGTTAGGATAAAACGTTACATATACTTAGTCAGTAAGGGTCAATGTTTCAGTGCGTAGAAATAACTGTATTTATCATTAAAAGTAACAGTTTTTCTATTCTAATATTCATACTGAGTCGGTCAGTAACAGTTAAACTTTCGATAAGTAGATATTACTGTATCTTCTAATTAACAGTAACTGTTTTGCTATTCATTGACATAAAACGTTAGATACACTAAGTTAGTCAGTAACGGTTAATGTTTCAATAAGTAGAAATAACTGTATCTCATCATTTGAAATTACCGTTTTTCTGTTAGTTACTGTAAAACGTTAGAAATACTGAGTCAGTCAGTAACAATAAATGTTTCAATAAGTAGAAATAACTGTATCTAATCATTTGAAATAACTGTTTTGCTGTTAGTTACGGTAAAACGTTAAAAATACTGAGTCAGTCAGTAACAACTAATGTTTCGGTGAGTAGAAATAACTGTATTGAATCATTAGAAATAGCTGTTTTGCTGTTAGTTACGGTAAAACGTCAGAAATACTGAGCCGGTCAGTAACAATTAATGTTTCAATAAGTAGAAATAACTGTATTGAATCATTTAAAATAGCTGTTTTGCTGTTAGTTATTGTAAAACGTTACAAATACTGAGTCAGTCAGTAACAATAAATGTTTCAATAAGTAGAAATAACTGTATCTAATCATTTGAAATAACTGTTTTTCTGTTAGTTACGGTAAAACGTTAAAAATACTGAGTCAGTCAGTAACAACTAATGTTTCGGTGAGTAGAAATAACTGTATTGAATCATTAAAAATAGCTGTTTTGCTGTTAGTTACGGTAAATCGTTAGAAATACTGAGTCAGTCAGTAACAATTAAGGTTTTAATAAGTAGAAATAACTGTATCTAATCATTTAAAATAACTGTTCTGCTGTTAGTTACGCTAAAACGTAAGAACTACTGAGTCAGTCAGTAATAACTAATGTTTCGGTGAGTAGAAATAACTGTTTTAAATCATTAAAAATAGCTGTTTTGCGTAAAACGTTAGAGTTACTGTTTCAATATGTAAGAACTACTGTTTCATGAATTAAAATAACTGTTTTACTCGTTACTGTTTTCAAACAGTTGCACGTACTGTTTGAAATAGGTTATTTTTAATGAAAAATAAGTAAATTCAACTGTAAAATCTCTTACTGTGCTAAAACAGTAAACAGTAAGAAATTATTTTTTTCAGTGTATCATCACCTAATTTCTTATGGCAGGTCAATGGCAGGTCAGGCACAGCCAAGGCAATGATGCGACAGAAAAATGGCTAGTTCTCAGAATGCAGAAATGAATAACTAGCCCGGAAATTAGAGTTTATCTAAACCTTAAGCTCTCATTTGGAGGTGCAAAAATATAAGGTCTAAACCCAAATGTGGTGCATCATCATGCCACAAAATTAATTTAGAAAATTCTAAATGGAATTTTAATGAACCTCAAAAGTTTAAATCATAATAATAAACTAAATTGAAGGATACTAAAAACGAAATAAAGATATTAAACAAAAATATTAAATGAAAATATTAAACGAAAACCCTAACCGGCTGGAAGGAAGAAGAAATTGCTTCGATTAGATACTTGCAAAAGGGCAAAAGCATGTGGCAAAGAGGTTAAGTGATTGAGATGATTCTTACCGGAGTAAATCAACTGTAGCCCAGGATTAACTCGACGCTGGTCTTCCCACCCTCAGCCGCATGCAAGGAATCATGTGCTGAAATTAACCACATGGATGAGAATAATGCCGCATGAACTACACTGAGTCTAACCAATATTTCAGTAACCAAATTTACTTACAGTTCACTTGCTGCACAAAAATAAAATTTAAATGGACTGCGTTTGTGCCATAGAGGCCACTAAAATTCGGAATGGGGGCTGTCACCCTCGTCTCTTCTTCGATGGAAAATGATCTAGCTCTCAAGCATGATGGAGGCCTAAGTCAAGAGGAATGGAGGCTCCAGTACAGCCCTACTCAAAGTCTGTATGAACATCGCTTGGACTATGAAAAGCCCCTAAGAAATTCCCCCGAATCCCACCAATTGTGGGGAAAACATTTACTATGCCAAATTATGACTAGATGTTATTAGCCTTCGATTCTGTATCAAATCCTGCTGATTGTAAATTAAATAAATGTTATTCCCCTATTACTGAATTTATTCCTATTTCCCCTGAAATATGATAAAAATCCCTGAACTGACATTCCTACAAAATTGTTTACTTAAATGCTCCAATCAGAGACGACCCCGTCAACACAATCCTTCTTCCAGTTACCAGCTGGAAAAAATATATTTAAATAATTGCCAGATTAACCGAATCTCGGGCAGTTCAAGTCATGGAAGAAAACACAACGTTACAATACCCCCCTTCCCCACTTAAGGTTCAACGTAGGTGAACCGTACGCTGCCCTCAGCGCTCTGCTCTACAACCTAGGAGGTCAACAAAATCTCCCATGCAAGAACCAACCCAAAGCTCGAACAACCTACGCAGCTACAGAACATAACTCAAATGTTTAGAAGAATACCTATCAAAATTAAGACTATGATTGTGCTTAATGAATCTATTTTGAAGGACAAAAATGTATATAACGTCCAAGAGTATGGATTACCAAAGTTATATACCAAAAACCTTTGCATCTTACTAAAAACCAAAATAACCAAAATGCGACCTTTCAATATTTGTGAACCAAACCATTAGCTTCCCCAGCACAACGGCAATGTTGTGCTGAAGAGGCTAATTACCAACAGCCAGGACCGATGTTCAGCATTCCTCAATATAGACTCTTCTTGTCCGGGCGAAACCTAACACAAAATTCATAACCACTATCAAAACCTAACGAAATACGAAGAAAACCTTTGTTCCAAAATATCTCTACCTAAACATCTCGAAAAAGTTACTAAATATAAACAAAACCCTTCACCAAGATTACCTAAACATCTCGGATACAAATTCATTGTCTCCAAGGAATTACAAAACCAAAATATCCGCAACCTGCTTTCTGAGGAAACGAAATCTATCTCGCCCGGGCTCGAGATACCAAAACAAAATAATCACCGTGCAACAAAACATCGCATCCACTCATGCACGGAACCCCGATAAGTTGAATGCGAAACACGGATTGACATAAACTGTTATAACTTGGTGAGGTACCCTAGGTACCAAAGGTATACATAACTTTGCTTGTACACATATTAAAGACTACTCTTGATGATGTTGAGTTAAGATAGAGCCGCCCTAAGAATCCATCAATGTCTACCTAAATACTCTATCATACATCACGCTCACAGTAGTAGTGCCACAGCTATGACTGTGCACCACACCTAACAGTTTGTGATTAAATATATCGTAATATTTACCACTCAAATGCTAAGCTCTTATCTTAAGGGATTGATCCAAGTAACGTCAGTGTTCCGAACCATGGCAGCACGGCAGCCGGCCGAAGCAAACGGCCGTGCGTCCACCGCTCGAATCACCTCTGCTACTGTGACATCTTCTCACGCGTAGTCAACAATGGCGGCGCGGCGATCAAAAGAAATCGTAATGCGGGCCGCGCGTCCACTGTTCACCCGCTGAGTGGAAACGTTTTTACGCTTTCAGGTCTTTAATGTGCCAAGAACCAATAGGATGACCATCCATCCTCTCCAATTCATAAACTAAAGGAGACAAGACTTTCTTAACTCTACATTTTACGTACTTTGGCGCGAGCTTTGCCATCTTAAATTTTTGTGCGTCACTTTGTACGTAAGAACGTTTCCATACTATGTCCCCTTCTGAAAATTTAGCTGAACGGCGTCTTAAATTGTAGTACTTAGAGTTAGTGCTATGCGCTTTCAAAAGATGAGACCTAACCTGCTCGAAAATTGTTTTTAAACAGCCAAATTCACCGGCATATTCCTCCCGCGGAACGGCAACGCTATACTCTTGATCGGTGTCTCGGTAGAATGAGCCATTTATGACTGGTTCTCTAGCGTGTACTAGGAAGAATGGAGAAAACCCCGTGGACTCGTTCACTGCACTGTTTATGGCGAACTGAATACGGTGCAGGTGCTCGTCCCAGGAGCGGTGGTTTTCTTCAACGTAAGAAGCTACTGCAGTCATAATAACCTTGTTATACCGCTCGAACAAATTCACTTGAGCTGTGAAGCGTGGACCATAATGTACTTTTGGTACATTGTACTTTTTCAGGAGTTGCCTGAATTCTGTACCTGTAAACTGGACCCCGTTGTCAGTTACGACGGTTTCTGGTACCCCATGTGCCAAGATAACGTGGTTCTCAAAATGTTTGGCAACTAAAGCACTAGTTGCACGGCGCAGTGGAAACATCAAAGTGTATTTCGAAAAGCAGCATGTCACTACAAACAAAAACGTGTAACCCGACCGAGAACGCGGTAGTGGACCTACTAAATCTATCGAAACTACTTGAAATGGTCTATGACATACTTTTGGCTGGCCCATCAACCCTGGAGTCAGTTTTTGTGAATGCTTGTAGGCGGAACAAACATCACACGCCTTTATAAATTCAACGACATCTTTATGCATGCCAGGCCAAAAATATGTCAAGGACAACCGCCGATGAGTTTTAAAAACTCCTAAATGCGCGGCTGTAGGCTCCAATGATTTTCTTTCAAAATTTTTATTCGGTCGTACTTCGGCACTACCACCTTCCAGTCGAATTCACTGAGTAAATTGTATTTACTCTTACATAATCTAAGTAATATGCCGTCCTTAATACAGAAATTCGGAAAGTTCGCAAGAAATGACTTACAACCGTTCAAAATGTTTACGTACCATGGGTCGTTCATAACGTCATTCGTGCTCGTCGTGTTAATAGCGTCAACCTTCATGAGCCTAGACAACGCGTCAGGTACTAAGTTGTCGGTGCCTTTCCTGTGCTCAATTTCAAAATCATATTGAGACAGTCTGCACCCCCAACGAGCTAAACGGCCTGACGGGTTCTCCAGGTTCATGAACCACTTAAGTGACGCATGGTCAGTTATGACCTTAAAATGACGCGAGCCCAAATACGCCTGAAATTTCTCTACGGAAAACAAAACAGCTAAAGCCTCCCTCTCGGTCGCGCTGTAATTTCGTTCGTTTTTATTTAAAGAACGACCGACGTAAGCGATAGGATGCTCGTGTCCATCGATGGTCTGACTAAGCATGCCACCCAATCCATATGAAGAAGCATCGCAGTGCACAACAAAAGGCTTACTAAAATCTGGCACTGCCAAAATAGGTGCCGACACCAATGCGTTCTTCAATGAATTGAAGGCTTGTTCTGCTTCTTCAGACCACCGAAAGGCAGGAACATTCTTCCCTTTCGCCGTAAGTTTATTTAGAGGGGCGGCTATAGTCGAAAAGTTTCGAATAAATCGACGGTACCACGAGCACGTCCCTAAAAATACTTTAACTTCCCGAGAAGTGGTCGGAATGGGAAAATTCAAAATTGCCGCAACTTTTTCGGGATCAGTACGCAACCCGAACTCATCTACGACATATCCAAGTTACTTCAAGGAGCTTCTGAAGAACTTGGACTTCGCAAAGTTAATCGTCAAATTGGCAATTTTCAATTTTTCCAAAACTCTATTCAAAAGTACCAAATGGGTCTGAAAATCTGATGAACAGATCACTATGTCATCAATATAACAAAAGGCTAAACCGGTTTCGATGTCACTCGTAATGTTGTGATCAATCAACCTATCCATGAGCCGCTGCTGTCTTGCAGGTGCTCCACATAACCCAAAAGGCATGACTTTAAATTTAAAAAGTCCGCGACCCGGTACGGAAAAACTAGTCTTTTCCTGAGAACTTTCTGCTAAAGGTATTTGCCAGAAAGAGGAACTTAAATCGATCGACGTCAGGTACTTCGCTTCTTTTAAACTGTCCAAAATTTGTGGAATATACGGAATAGAATAAGAGTCCCCCTTCGTGACCGAATTTAATTTCCTACAATCTAAACAAAAACGCCAGTCACCGTTTGACTTACGCACTAATAACGCAGGGTTATTCCACGGACTTTCGCAAGGGGTAACTACGTCTAACTGAAGCATCCTATCGAGCTCGGCGCTTAAAACTGCACGTTTTTCCGGTGAAAGTGGGTACTGTTTTACTTTTACCGGTGGCGCATCACCAGTGTCGATAGTGTGCTCGGCCAAACTAGTTCTACCTAGCCCCTTTTCCTCAAAAGAAATGTTCCTAAATTTCCTCACTACTGCGTCTGCTAGTTCGCGCTGTGCCGGAGTCAAATGATCGTATGACTGAATCGTATGTACTGGTTCTGAATTAATACCACAGTTCCTGAAGTATGTCTGTGGTGTCACAATGTAGTCAATGTTGTCAAATATTTCTGGCGCTAAATTAAAACATTTCCAAAAATCTACTCCCAAAATGACGTCTGAAACAATAGTGGGTATAACAAAAAATTTAATAACGTGAGTTACATTATTAAATGTTACCGGAACAAAAATGTACCCAATTGTTTCGACTTGTACGCCAGTTGCAACATGACACGATGTTGGTTGTGTAAACTCCAATTCAATAGAATCTAACAATTTTCTACACATTTAACACACCCTAACGTGGGCACGCTTGATTATATATGTCCCTGTTGTTGCAATTATCATCTAAAAGGAATCAAAAAAGAATAATAGTCACATCACAAAGCCATAGGCAGCCCGGTGTTCATATTAGAAGGCTGAAAGTGTCTACAGGATTGTTAGATTCTATTGAATTGGAGTATATTTTGTATGGTAAAACCAAATTTCACAAAATCGAGGTGAGCGTACTGAAAAAAATAATTTCTTACTGTTTACTGTTTTAGCACAGTAAGAGATTTTACAGTTGAATTTACTTATTTTTCATTAAAAATAACCTATTTCAAACAGTACGTGCAACTGTTTGAAAACAGTAACGAGTAAAACAGTTATTTTAATTCATGAAACAGTAGTTCTTACATATTGAAACAGTAACTCTAACGTTTTACGCAAAACAGCTATTTTTAATGATTTAAAACAGTTATTTCTACTCACCGAAACATTAGTTATTACTGACTGACTCAGTAGTTCTTACGTTTTAGCGTAACTAACAGCAGAACAGTTATTTTAAATGATTAGATACAGTTATTTCTACTTATTAAAACCTTAATTGTTACTGACTGACTCAGTATTTCTAACGATTTACCGTAACTAACAGCAAAACAGCTATTTTTAATGATTCAATACAGTTATTTCTACTCACCGAAACATTAGTTGTTACTGACTGACTCAGTATTTTTAACGTTTTACCGTAACTAACAGAAAAACAGTTATTTCAAATGATTAGATACAGTTATTTCTACTTATTGAAACATTTATTGTTACTGACTGACTCAGTATTTGTAACGTTTTACAATAACTAACAGTAAAACAGCTATTTTAAATGATTCAATACAGTTATTTCTACTTATTGAAACATTAATTGTTACTGACCGGCTCAGTATTTCTGACGTTTTACCGTAACTAACAGCAAAACAGCTATTTCTAATGATTCAATACAGTTATTTCTACTCACCGAAACATTAGTTGTTACTGACTGACTCAGTATTTTTAACGTTTTACCGTAACTAACAGCAAAACAGTTATTTCAAATGATTAGATACAGTTATTTCTACTTATTGAAACATTTATTGTTACTGACTGACTCAGTATTTCTAACGTTTTACAGTAACTAACAGAAAAACGGTAATTTCAAATGATGAGATACAGTTATTTCTACTTATTGAAACATTAACCGTTACTGACTAACTTAGTGTATCTAACGTTTTATGTCAATGAATAGCAAAACAGTTACTGTTAATTAGAAGATACAGAAATATCTACTTATCGAAAGTTTAACTGTTACTGACCGACTCAGTATGAATATTAGAATAGAAAAACTGTTACTTTTAATGATAAATACAGTTATTTCTACGCACTGAAACATTGACCCTTACTGACTAAGTATATGTAACGTTTTATCCTAACGCCTAGCAAAACTGTTATTTTTAATGATTAAATGCAGTTATTTCTACTCATAGGAACATTGTCTGTTATTGTCTGACTCAGTGTCTCTAACGTTTTAAAACAGTTAATTCTACTCACCCAAACGTTAGATGTCATTGATTAGATAGTTATTTCACCTCATTAAAACATTAACCTTTACTGTCTGACTCAGTATCTCTAACGTGTTGCAGTAAGTAATAGGAATTAGCAAAACAGTTACTTTAAATGTTTAGCACCACATATTTTTACTAATCAACACATTGTCTTTTATTGTCTGACTCAGTGTCTCTAACGTTTTAAAACAGTTAATTCTACTCACCCAAACGTTAGATGTCATTGATTAGATAGTTATTTCACCTCATTAAAACATTAACCTTTACTGTCTAACTCAGTATCTCTAACGTGTTGCAGTAAGTAATAGGAATTAGCAAAACAGTTACTTTAAATGTTTAGCACCACATATTTTTACTAATCAACACATTGTCTTTTATTGTCTGACTCAGTGTCTCTAACGTTTTAAAACAGTTAATTCTACTCACCCAAACGTTAGATGTCATTAAATAGCAAAACAGTTATGTTTAATGATAAGATAGTTATTTCACCTCATTAAAACATTAACCTTTACTGTCTTACTCAGTATCTCTAACGTGTTGCAGTAAGTAATAGGAATTAGCAAAACAGTTAATTTAAATGTTTAGCACCACATATTTTTACTAATCAACACATTGTCTTTTATTGTCTGACTCAGTGTCTCTAATGTTTTAAAACAGTTAATTCTACTCACCCAAACGTTAGATGTCATTGAATAGAAAAAAAAGTTACTTTTAATGATTAGATAGTTATTTCCACTCATTAAAACATTAATCTTTACTGTCTGACTCAGTATTTCTAACGTTTTAAAACAGTTATTTCTACTCACTCTAACGTTAGATGTCATTGAATAGCAAAACGGTTACTTTTAATGATTAGATAGTTATTTCCACTCATTAAAACATTAGTATTTACTGTCTGACTCAGTATCTCTAACGTTTTAAAACAGTTATTTCTACTCACCCAAACGTTAGACGCTACTGAGTTACAGATTCTCTAGCGTATTTTAAAAATTAATAAAAAATTACTTAATAGATGTATTATGTCCGTGAAAACTACTAAAATAACGATATGAATCACTGAAAGCGTATGTAATCGTAGTATGAACAACTAGCTTTTAGAATTCGGTTATCGCGCGTTGTTCTCTCGGGAACTATGCATTTTTCCGGGATAAAAACCTCGCTCCGTTACGGCGTGAAAGAGAGTCAAACATACAAACACACTTTCGCATTTTTAATATTAGTATGGAAGTATGGATTCACCTATCTAGTTAGGAAGAAAGCGCCATCTATTAAAAAAGGTTTGTATCTTTAGGATGTCGATAGATGCCTGAGAGCGTATACCGTGTAGTTAGCCGTATGACCGCAAGATGGCGCGTTAAGTAAAATATAGCGCTAAGTAATATAATTTTCTTCAATATGCTTGGAAATGTTCGCCAAACTGTGGCAAGCCACTTTGTGACTGCCACAAATTAAAAAAAAAATCACGTATAAAATTCTATTACCATGCAGGTTTTTTACTTTTTAAATTCACGTTTTGACTACGGCAAGTCAATTTAAACAGCCTGACGATCAAATGAGAGCTATTGCGTATGAATTCGCCGCTAGTGGCGCTAGTGTAGCGTGAGGTCAAATCTCATAGTTTTTGGGTGAGCTACGCGGGTTTATTCATAAATAGAATTTTTTTTGTGAATATTTTTGCATTACCTGAAATTAATGATTGCAATAATCGTTACGAGGCAATGAATGTCTGTGTTTTGAGACAGTTTTGTCTTTCGGAAACTTTTGTCCTCCCTTTTTTTCCGAACAAAACACTGCGGTTGTTCGATATTTTTATATATGATTTTAATCTAAACTTTGTTTTCACGCCCGTAATAACAGACTTTGAATGCCACACTTAAAAACCCCACGCAACAGTGGCGCCATCTAGAAAGACAAAAAATGACAGCCCTCGTTCTTTCTACCTTTTTTCTTTTTAAATCCAGACTCCAGAGGCTGTATTGCCTAACGTTTCTGTCGCTCGCTATCGCAATCAAATGACAGTTTTTGTATGCGAAATCTGTCATTTTATTGCAATCGCGAATGTCAGAAATATTAGGCAATACTTAAAAATTGGTTAATTGATTGACTTAATTAATTGATTATGTTACTTATAAAATATTTTTTTCTTATTCTTATTCTTATTCAGTACTGCCTCTGGTCTGATTTAATTTAGTAAGAAACAGCGTCTTTAAACTTGTCTCGAACAGTGCCATTGTTTTTATTTTTATTTGGAGTTCAAGCACAATTTAAGATACCGAATAAATGGTAATAGGTAAAAGAAAATGGATTAAGTACCTTAAAAGCACTAAGAAGCGCTTTAAACTGTAATTTAGTTTAACTAAGCTTCGTTGGATTTTACTTCTTTTTTATTAAATTATTTAGGACTAGTAGGATATTCGCAATATCATTTATTGTGTCATACAAGACTGAAATCCTGTATCAGATGATTCTTAGCTCTTACAGGATTAAAAGCAAAATGGGAAAGTAATTGCTCTTATATAAAGCAAAAAGTTCTGAACCAACCTTTGTTTGCTTTTTCAAGATCTTGTTTTTTAACAATATGGCGTCAGCGCCATAGGTATTGTTAATAACGATGTTTAATATAATATTAGCTACGAAAAAATTGTAAGTAGGTACCTACGATTTTACTGGATTTAACCATCATGGACACAATAAATATTTAAATGGAAACAGGTCGCACGGAGCGGCATTTAAATTACTTATTTTCAGTTTATAATTCAAATCAGAGAGCTAAAGTTTCACAAAAGCATATTGTGTCAGATATCAGATCTTGTAACAGCAGGCACGAGAAATTGTAATATTCGCGTATATTTTAAATATAGGAAAATATAGGGGGCCATTAAAAACATACCACAAATCCATACTTCCATACTTCCATACTAATATTATAAATGCGAAAGTGTGTTTGTATGTTTGTCCCTCTTTCACGCCGTAACGGAGCAATGGATCGACATGATTTTTTTTTGGCATAGGGATAGTTTATGGGCCCGAGAGTGACATAGGCTACTTTTTATCCTGGAAAAATGCATAGTTCCCGAGGGAACAGCGCGCGATAACCGAATTCCACGCGGACGGAGCCGCGGGCAAAAGCTAATATACATATATACTTAACAACGAAGTAATCATCTTCGCACATAAAAATGGTCATAGCTACCTAGTCACAATTAGTCCGCATAAATAACTCATGAGTCCTGCATTTTTTGTGTTGTCAAATACTTATTAGGTATTAATTAAACTTAAATTCACACGAACTAGACGAACACGTCCAAATTTATTTTTAAACTGGCTGATAGTCTCATATTGATTCTAGATTAGCAGTGTGCAAGATTTGTAGCACAATACAGTGCGTTTTGAAGGTCAACATGGGAGCAAGTAGCATTTTCCATGACCTGTACAGAACAAATTCAAGAACAAAGATCCTGAATTTTGTGCCCAAAACCGGTCTTAAAGAGTATTACAAAACTATTCTAAGACTATATCAAAATGCTTTAAGCTTTATTAAAAACGCATCGGTGGCTTATTCAAGACCACATTTTGCTAGTTGGGTAGTAACGATAGGTAAATCTAACAGCAAGAGTCGTCATAGTTGTGACACGTCATCAGTCTCATTCCACCATTTCAAAAAGCGACAACATGCATTTTGATATGCAGTGGACTACGCTCATTCCAAAGATACCACTTGTCGGTATAAGTAAATAAACCTTTTCAGTCCTACGAAAATTTCTCTCTTCAGCTTGGTTTCTCTACCTACTTTTACCTAGCTACAGTAGCCAGCAACAAAGTACTTACGTCCTAGATTCAAGGCCGCGCGCGGCTCGCGGGGGACACACAACGTCGCAACGTCGCATAAAACTTACGTACCTACAACGTCGCGTCGGACTAATCTATGAATCTTGTGTTCGAAATAAATTAATTTATTATTATTTACCTATGATTAAACCGATCGAGTATGAATTTGATAAATTTCGCCCGCCCAAGCATTTTCCATGAGCCGTAAAGGTTGAAAACGTAAAAAATATAATGCCTATGTACTCGCGAAGTCTAATTTAGGTACAGTACAGCTACAAAGGTATATATATACAAGTACCATAGTGTTCTCATAGGTTTTCCTGTACCTAACTAATCTATACTTATTTATAGAACTACTAGCTTTTGCCCGCGGCTCCGCCCGCGTGGGATTCGGTTATCGCGCGCTGTTCCCTCGGGAACTCTGCATTTTTCCGGGATAAAAAGTAGCCTATGTCACTCTCGGGCCCATAAACTATCTCTTTGCCAAAAATCACGTCGATCCATCGCTCCGTTCCGGCGTGAAAGAGGGACAAACATACAAACACACAATCACACTTTCGCATTTATAATATTAGTATGATATTAGTGTTAATTATGAGATAAATAAATAAATAATAAATAAATTAGTATGGATTTTCTGAAGGTATTTTTCAAAAATTTTGGCCGCGTAATTATGTACCTACTTACCTTACTTACCTACTTAAGTACCTACTTTGTTCGGTCTGAGCGAAAAAGCGCTGATGAACGTGACTTGGCTATGTTATTTTATGTATGTATGTTATTTTTAGAGATGTATGTATGTAAACTATTTATTGTAAAGACTTACAAAAAAAAATACTTTCAAAAAGCGACAACATGCATTTTGATATGCAGTGGACTACGCTGATTCCAAAGATACCACTTGTCGGTATAAGTAAATAAACCTTTTCAGTCCTACGAAAATTTGTATTTCTCTACCTACTTTTACCTAGCAACAGTAGCCAGCAACGAAGTACTTACGTCCTAGGTACCTAAATGGCCACGGCGCGGCTCCGGCTAGGCAACGTCGCGCGCCTTAACAACGTGGCAACCTGGCAACCATTGGTTGCAAAGCTGGCAACGTCGCCTGCGTTAACGTAATAGGTACATATGAATCTTGTGTTCGAAATAAATTAATTTAAGTATTATTATTACCTATATTAAACCGATCGAGTATGAATTTGATAAATTTCGCCCGCCCAAGCATTTTCCATGAGCCATAGAGGTTGAAAACGTAAAAAATATAATATCTACCTACTCGCCACGCCTAGGTGTAAAAGCCACTAGTAAAACTTTGACTTCGACTCATTAAAATACAATAATTGACTGACACACTGACAATTCCGGTACCGTCGTATTCCAAGTTTTTACTTACTTAGATATATATAATAGGCTGATAAATACAATATGTAGGTATATAAGTAAAAAAAAATATATGTAAGTACCGTAGTGTTCTCGTAGGTTTACCTGTATCTAATCTATACTTATTTATAGAACTATTTTCTGTATTTTTCAAAGTTTTTGGCCGCGTAATTATGTACCTTACTAACCTACCTACTTACTTTGTTCGGTCTGAGCGAAAAAGCGCTAACTCACAACGTACAAACTAATTTCAATCTTTTAGCTCACTGTTAAATTAGTTTGCATGAGTTGAGCATTGTATGTATGTATGTATGTAAGTATGTAAAAAAAAAGCAGTGGTGCCCTAATGGTTTAACCTATCGCCTCTCAAGTAGAGGGTCGTGGGTTCAAACCCCGGCTCGCACCAGTCGCACCTCTGAGTTTTTCGAAACTCATGTGCGGAATTAGGTACATTTGAAATTTACCACGAGCTTTGCGGTGAAGGAAAACATCGTGAGGAAACCTGCACAAACCTGAGAAGCAATTCAATGGTGCGTGTGAAGTTCCCAATCCGCACTGGGCCCGCGTGGGAAGTATGGCCCAAGCCCTCTCATTCTGAGAGGAGGCCTGTGCCCAGCAGTGGGACGTATATAGGTTGGGATGATGATGATGATGTTAGTATGTTATATTTTATGTATGTATGTAAACTCTTCAAAAAAAAGAAACAAATAATTTTGACAAACGTTGAGAGTTGAGACTAGAGTTGCCGCGAATATTCGCTATTAAGTATTCGTTATTCGGCATTATTTGTCATTTTTTTGCTATTCGTCGAATACCGAATAATAATGTCTATTATTCGACATTTGGCGAATAGTTGTCTAAAATAAACATTTAGTGAAAAAAACTATAAGCTTAAATAATCAGTTTATTTTTTATTAAAAAAAAACACACTTAGTTTAGTACTAATTATAATTATTATCATTAATATTAAATGTCATATAAAAATCAATTATTATCATTAATATTAAATGTCATATAAAAATCAGTCATGTTAAAGTTTAGTTTAATTAATATTTAAAATCCAAAAGGGGAAGATTGTGGTAGGTACAAAAAAACTTGTTTTTCTGCACGATTGGGATCAAGTCCGTTGCGCTTTTTTTCATACATCAAACCTGCCTCAGAAAATAGTCATTCTGAATAAACAGAATGTGAGTGATTTCCTAACTTCGTTTTCTTTTCTCATAACCTTCGAAAAAATTTAGGTTACAGTAGGTAAAAAAATAAATGAGCGACAAGCGTGACAGGTACATTCGATAGCAAAGCAAATAATCTATTTATTATTCTTTTGTCCATGTCGAATAATAATAAGTAGCGAATTATTCGAGTATTCGCCATAGGGAATGGCGATTAATCGGTATTCGACTATTCGCTATTACAACTATTCGCGGCAACTCTAGTTGAGACACATATGTACTTAAGCACAAAGTAAGTAAGTACTAACTACCTAGGTAGGTACTTATTGTCCGGCTGGCCGACCAACGCGTTGCCGGGCAAATTCAAATGTGGCCCGCAGACCTGGGTTTGGCCACCCTTGAACTAAGCTAGAGCCCGCATCTAAAATTTTGTATTTTAGGATTCAATAAGTAGGTAAAAAAATTATTATATAAAAAATAAGTAGGTAATAAATAATACGTATTAATGGTAGTTACCTACCAAAAGTTACGATCTGGCAACGCTGAGAGACACTGAGAGTGAACAAAAATGACGCGTAGGTAATTCATACATGTCAGGACATGGCGCAGCATCATACTCGTCGAGATAGGTAGGGCAGATACAAGGGCAGATTCTCTAATTTTTCGCAGCTAACTGTTTAGCCGAATTAGTTCCCAATCAACTTTTCGCAGAATTTCATTTCGCCGAATGATCACTCGCCAACTTATTAAAATGTTTAGTTTTATTTCCCAACTACACAGTTACCAACTGTACGTTTGGTCTGTTTGTTATAAAGTCACTTTTCAAAATGCCAACTTTACGCTAATAGAATGTTATGGTTGGCGTAATATTCATTTCGTTGTACAATGTTTCCCAAATGTTTTATTGAATAAGGATTTCGTTTAGTAACTATGTATTTAATAGAATAAGTAATGTGAGTAAGCGCAACATTTCCGTTGTGTTTTTGTTTGTGCATTATATAGGTAATAAAGCGTTTGTGACAAACGCTCATTCGCTCATATGACAATGTTTGACTTTTTGATACAATAAGTAGGTACGGCAATGATCACGGTATCAATCTTGTACCAAATGTGTGTGTTATGATTTCGAAAAACCGGAAATTACTGAGCCTTTGGTCAAATTTAGAAAAAAATATTACAAAGATGCAATTTTCAGTTCAATATTATTTTCCATTAGACTCATGTTTTTTCCTTTAAAAAATAAAAATACATTCTGGCAGCGCTGTTTGCTCACCGTTAACATAACACGCTCCTCCTCACTTCGCTCGTCGTCACACCTAACTGGACTTTGCCACACATTAGTTTTCTGTTGCTATACTTACCTACTTATTACAAAACTCAAAAGCAGCAGTGCTTGCACTGTTGTGTTTCGGCGTGGAGAGTAAGACAGCCGCTGAAATTACTGGCACTTGAGGCATCCCATCTTAGGCCTCTAGGTTGGCAACGCATCTGCAATACCCCTGGTGTTGCAGGTGTCTATGGGCGGTGGTGATCTCTTACCATCAGGGGGCCCACATGCTCGTTTGCCATCCAGTCGAATAAAATAAAAATAAAAACTCTTATTTCTAATTAATATTGCCAATTGAAAAAATGGTATCTCTTACTTACTTTAAGTAAAAAGTTGGCTTATGTTACACTGACGAAACGTTTTTCGTTTAATAGTTGTTTGACTTAGTGAAAGATTTGACAAATGATAAGTTTTCCAACGTTTTGAGTTTTGACTGATTATGATATTCTGCTATTTGCCATACCTACAAAAATTTGGTAAGTAATGGTTAGTTGTCAAAGTGAATCTTCGGCGAAACGTTAGTTGGCAAGTGATATTCGGCCAAACGAATTTCTGCGAAAAGGCAGAATACCATTTAAGTATATATGTATGTCTATCCGTTTTTGAGCACCCATAGAACAAGCTCTGCTGGGATTGGTGTAATTTGTGAGAAGATTGATTATTAATATTACCTATTTCATTCATTGTATATCATGTCGTCAAATTTCAGTTCAATTATTTGATGATCAATCAATATTGTTTTCCAGCGATTAAGTATACTTAATACATTTTTAGGTAGCCATTTCTTTATTGTTTGGTGATTCAGTTTTAGCACTTAACACATTTATTAGTTTGGAACCCAATATAATTAGGTAAGTATTTGATGATCAATATTATTTCTAAGTAAGTATTTTTTTAATTAATAATATAAAGGTAAAGGTTTTAATACATATTACATATTTGGTGATTCAAGATCTACTATTTAAGGAACAATATTATTTTTTAGCGTATTAAAATGCGTTTATTAGGTGATCAATAAAATCATACCAATAAAAAATTGCCTATGTGTTAAAGGTAGCTATCTACATAAGTACCAAATTTCATTCATGTTTATTTTTATGATGTCATCTGATCTGAAGACAAATGACTGGATGACTGGCCACAGTGCTGTTACTGAGGGCCTACTCCGAAATTCGAAAATCGAAGTTCGTATCGTGCGGTTACTCTGACACTTATACTATTTGATACGAGAGCGAGAGGGACCGCACGACACGAACTTCGAGGCTTCGAGTTTCGGAGTAGCCCTGCTGCGTAGTCGCGATACGCGCATGCGCGGACGAGCGCGGGGAGCGGGGGACGCTCGCCCGACCGGCGCGGCCGCCGCCCCGCCAGCGCCACGCCACACCGAGCGAGTACCGACATGAACACGCACGACACTTGCGAACGACTCTCGCGCGCGTAAAATAAATTAAATTGAGATACAGTTTTGTACCGCATTACAATCGGCGGAGTAGCAGCCACCGAAAACTTCCTGAAGAAATTCCCGTCCGATGGAAGTGGAAAATTCTAGTCTAGAAGCTGGGAAAGGTCGATACGAACACGAACTCCATGCATGTAGGTACCTAACCTACTGAAGACTGCCACATGCAGTTGCCTGACGACATCGTCCCGTGCTTCACTTCCATGCTAGGTATGCTAACCAGGTATGTGCCGTGAGCCAGTCCTTTCTTTACCTACTTCCTAATAATATCGTCCGTATTCTCTGACTGAACTCAGGTGAGCGCTTCGAGTGTCGTGTTTTTTCATGTGCTATGAAAGCAGAAAAACAGTCAGGTACCATCGTAACGTAACTTTCGCAGTTAAGACCCATTGTCTGTTTCTCATTTAAAAACCTTCGTTTTCTTTGTGTCATTGACTTAGGTAAGTACCTAACTCACTGCATTGTATTGTGTTGTGCTCGCACGCATTTCTATTATAACGATTTAATTAAAATATTGCCTACGCCTTACTAGCTGTTCCAAGTTTTAAATACTTCCCGGCGTAGGCATAAAGTCATTTAGGTAAACCCGATTTAACTCATACCTACTTACTCGCATTTAAACATTTCTTATCCGAATTTTGCCTGACTATTCATACTAAAACCATTTACTTCGTGCATCGTTTGCCAATATTGCACAGAATTCTTTCACTTTGCTGGCCGCCATTTGCATTAAAATTTGTTCATCGCTTTTTCCGCAGAGTGGCGGCGTCGTGAGCGCCGAGCGGCAGGGCACCGCCATCTTGTTTATACATATCATGCAGCCACAAGTAAGGAGCCAATTTATTAATTATTTAACCTTGTATTTTTGCCTATTTGATCTAAAAATGTCTCAAGCAGATTTGGAGGCTCAAGCCTCAGAACATAAAACTAAAAGGAGTTCCGTGAAAGGCCAATTAACTTAATTCTCTAATTATTTGAATAAATTTGATGTGAATGAACCACGAATAACATAGAGGTTAAATATAAATGTTGAGTTATCTTCAAAATTCGATGAGTTGAAAACATTCATAGCAAAACAGTTACTTTCAATGATTGGATACAGTAACTTGTACTTATTGAATCATTAACTGTTACTTTAGTTATTTTTATGACTTAGTATAGAATTTTTACTTTTTTTTTAATTCAATAAATAGCAATTTGTTATTAGGTGCTGTATTTTTCGAAGGTGCATCAATTTAAACGAGAGTTTAATGTGTATACCGTCTGCGTATTTTAAATTGTTTACTCACTCTTTCAGATATACCATGGTACAGAAAAGATAGGAGTATATGCAGAAGATGATGTTTCCAGTCAAACTTCACCGATCAACTGGATTATCTTCGCCGAGTTCAGCTATATCAAGCTTGCAAGAATTGAACGTAAGTGTACCTACCTTTTTTAAAGTAAACCACCTGTAGTTATGGGTGCTTTAAATAAAGCAAGTTATTTGTATGTTGACTTTTGACTGCTTTATTGAGTAAGAGGAGGACATAAAATACATTACAAAAAGGCACATTGATGTATTGGACTTAAGTCTGAGCACTGTAATAGTAGGTACATTGTGTCTTAAGTGCGGTAAATAGGGAATTACGAACGAGTCTATTAGAAGCCCGAAGTCGAAGACTGCGGGCTTTAATGAGTCGATGTTCTTAAATCTAGTACTGCCCGTGCAACATACAATGCTTTTCATCACATTTGCGAGTAAAATTGTATATTTGTAAAAGAAAAACTAATATTTTTTTCAAAAATTGCCGATACCGCTGACTGCGCGCTGCAGGCGCTGCAGCACACCATGCAGTAACAAACTCATTTACCGACCTTGGGCTTTATGACAAGAAAGTTAGTACGGGCAATGACTCATTTACCGACCACGGGTTTCATGCCAAGCACATTAGGGTCTAGGGTTTTATTTGGGGGGTTGCAAGCAAGGTAGCCTGCATGTTACGACACTTTTTACGAGCAAGTGTGATGAAAAAACATTTATACAAGAAATATATTTTTTTACATTTACTATTTCTTCTTCCACATTGACATTTCTACTTAATAATACATAACATTTGTTACTTTCCAGAACAAATGCTCGGACTTTACTACTTAATAGTACGCATGAAGGCAAGCTGCTTCTGAACAATTACGAAGAACTTTAACCAGACTTATTGCGTCAGAAACAGTACAAAATGATCCAAAAGCACCAATAACAACTATCATATTATTATGTGCATTGGATTCAGGATATTTAGTAAGTTTTAAAATTAACCTTTTTGTGAAAACTCCCTGTGATAAAGAACAAACACCTGTATATTTAGTTCCCAATCCGCACTGGGCCCGCGTGGGAACTATGGCCCAAGTCCTCTCATTCCGAGAGGAGGCCTGTGCCCAGCAGTGGGACATATATAGGCTGAGATGATGATGATGATGACCTATATAAATACATCCATGCTAATAGTCTCTGTTTGTTACATTTTTATGCTTAAACTGCTGAACCGATTTTGATGACAGTACAATGGACAATAATTTACTAAATAAATTTAGATTAAAATCTACATAACCTATTAAAATGGGTGAGTGGGTGGGTGGGTGTGTGTGTCTGTGTGTGAACAGCACATCCCCCTATTTAAGCTTTACCACCTCTTTTTGGCCCTTCCAAAATTTTTAAAAATTAATATAGCCGAGCTAGATTCTAATTTGAATTTATTTAAAAAGTATCGGTTCAGCAGTTTAAGCATACAAATATAACAGACAGACATAGCGTCGGTGATACTGCAATACCGCGTAACCAACATTTTCCATAAGGTCTAATTTTCACTGTCAAAAAATTACGATGGTAGCTGTGGTTGCTATTTAGAGTTAGTTTTGCTATTACGGTAATTAGTACAAATTTGGCCTGGTAGGAATGGGGGAATCAATTGTACGACTTGGTCATTGTCCAATAAAGGCAATGAAATTTAAGTCCACTTCATTTTCTAGAAAAAACTAAAGGTAGCATTCCGTTCTTAGCGACCGCGACGCGCGTCCGCGACTGGGTCGCACGACCTACTGCTTAGTATGAATTTATATGCAGCACTAAACAAACTGGGTGGTGCGACGCGGTCGCGGCATTTGTTTAGTGCTCCGTATAAATTAATACTAAGGAGTCGGTCGTGCGACCCAGTCGCGGACGCGCGTCGCGGTCGCTAAGAACGGAATGCTACCTTTAGTTTTTTCTAGAAAATGAAGTGGACTTAAATTTCATTGCCTTTATTGGACAATGACCAAGTCGTACAATTGATTCCCCCATTCCTACCAGGCCAAATTTGTACTAATTACCGTAATAGCAAATTTAAGTCCACTTCATTTTCTAGAAAAAACTAAAGGTAGCATTCCGTTCTTAGCGACCGCGACGCGCGTCCGCGACTGGGTCGCACGACCTACTGCTTAGTATGAATTTATATGCAGCACTAAACAAACTGGGTGGTGCGACGCGGTCGCGGCATTTGTTTAGTGCTCCGTATAAATTAATACTAAGGAGTCGGTCGCGCGACCCAGTCGCGGATGCGCGTTGCGGTCTCTAAGAACGGAATGCTACCTTCAGAAAACATTATTAGGTAGGTACTTCTGAGAGCTAGCTAAGACAAATTGTTAATTCGACATAAGAAAATGTTATTTGTTACTGGTGTCTTTGAATCATTTTGTATTATTTCTGTCGCAACTTTGACTGAATCTCTACTGCTTTTGTATTGCATTGTTGAAACTGCATGTATTAAAAATAATTTTCGTAGTCCAGTCAAAACATAAATAATTTTAAGAGAGTACTCTATTGTATAAAATCATTAGAAGTAACTGTTTTGCTGTTAGTTACGGTAAATAGAATAGAGCTGGCAACGTTGCATTTTTGTTAGTTTTCTCGATTATTCCATAAAAATTGAATGAAAATTAAAAATTCTGATAGAATACTTCTTGAAAACGAATTAATGTTTATGACCGGTTTAGATACTTATTATTATTTTACCGGAATAGGTCTATAACAAATAATTATTGGTGTAGACACATTATTTTATATATTAAGAAGTGTTCTATCAGTGTTATTAATTTTCATTCAATTTTTATAGAATAATCGAGAAAAACTATCAAAAATGCAACTTCGCCAGCTTAGCAGGAATAAACGCTATAAAAGTTTATTCGAAGAAGCAATGTAAAGCCAAATGTTTGATTAAATGTTTGTAGCATGACAGGCGACGTCAGTTGTGTTCAGGGATGGCGTACATTGATAAGTAGCAGTATTTAATTTGTGTGAAAAAAGGAAAATTCAATGACTCCATTATTTCACTAAAAGTCGCTGAACTAAAGTTGTTTAATTTGACGAGGACGATCTGTTTTAATTTTTTGCTCATATTACATACAGGCCACACTGTATAATATTTTGTAATTCAATTGTTCCTTTACTGATTGAGAGTTCTTGTCAACTTCCCTACAGATAAATACTTCAAAATTGTTTTATTACCCAAGAGCTCAGTTGCCGGCGGCCTTAATCTATTTTCCGCACAAAACTTTAAGTTCCCTCTGAAGTTAGGTATGCCTGTGCACACCCAACTTTATACCCACTTAACGCTTCAATGCCGTCCTGTTGACGCCTATTTTTCGACAACTGCGCGGTGCTATTCTTCGGCGCAAAGTACGCTAACTTCAAAGGGAACCAGAAGTTTTGTGCCGAGTCTAACGTTTAACGAAAGGTTATAGTTTATGGAGTGTAATTAAAAACAGTATAACTCGGTTACAATATTTAATTCTGTGTTGAGTCTTACAAGAGTTTGACCGAATCTCTACAGCATTTTGCTTTAAATTGTTGAAATTGCATTTAAATTAGGTTGGTACATAGTAATTCGCCGTAGGTAATCATTACCTGTGAATGGAACTAAATCCATTGTAATCAGATCACAATCCCACCTGCTAGAAAAGTATTAAAAATGTAGTCTACTTCGATAATATTTTAAGAGCGTTTATAGCTGCTGAGCTGGCAACGTTGCATTTTTGTTAGTTTTTCTCGATTATTCCATAAAAATTTAATAAAAATTAAAAATGTGGTCGGATAGAACTGTTCTTAATGTGTCTACTGTAATAATTATTCGTAGACTTTTATTTTCTTTAATGCTGTTAATAAATATTTGTTAGTTTTTAAAGTATCACGAATAATTATTGCAGTAGAAATTAACTTAAGTATTTCTAACAGTTCTATCAGACCACATTTTTAATTTTCATTGAATTTTTATGGAATAATCAAGAAAACTAACAAAAATGCAACGTTGCCAGCTCAGCAGGTATTCATGAACGCTTGTAAATAAGTACCTTGCTAGCAGACGAGCAGGCGCAATGGTGATTGCAATGGATTTAGTTCCATTACATAATCTATATTAAAAAAATGTTATCCATACATAATAAATGATGTTTACTTTGTAATTGTAACACTTGTTTATTTCTTAACTATTCCTCAACAATAGCAACAGCTGCATTTGCTGCTACTGTTGGGCAACAGTATCCGGTACTGTGTTGTGTTCGTTAGTTATGTAGATGCTACTTTTCCACTACAGTAAGAGCTACTGTAGTGAAACAGTAGCAACTACATAACTAACGTACACAACACGGTAGCGGGTACTGTTTCCAAACAGTAGAAGCAACTTCAGTAAATCAGTAAGAACTACTGTAGTGAAACAGTAGCAGCTACGTATTGAACAGTAGCTGATACTGTTCCCAAACAGTAGTAGCAACTGCAGTAAACCAGTAAGAACTACTCTGGTGAAACAGTAGCAGCTACGTACCAAACAGTAGCTGATATTGTTCCCAAACAGTAGTAGCAACTGCAGTAAATCAGTAAGAACTACTGTAGTGAAACAGTAGCAGCTACGTACCGAACAGTAGCTGATACTGTTCCCAAACGGTAGTAGCAACTGCAGGAAATCAGTAAGAACTACTGTAGTGAAACAGTAGCAGCTACGTACCGAACAGTAGCTGATACTGTTTCCAAACAGTAGTAGCAACTGCAGTAAATCAGTAAGAACTACTGTAGTGAAACAGTAGCAGCTACGTATCGAACAGTAGCTGATACTGTTTCCAAACAGTAGTAGCAACTGCAGTAAATCAGTAAGAACTACTGTAGTGAAACAGTAGCAGCTACGTACCGAACAGTAGCTGATACCGTTCCCAAACAGTAGTAGCAACTGCAGTAAACCAGTAATAACTACTGTAGTAAAACAGTAGCAGCTACGTACCGAACAGTAGCTGATACTGTTCCCAAACAGTAGTAACAACTGCAGCAAATCAGTGAGAACTACTGTAGTGAAACAGTAGTAGCTACGTACCGAACAGTAGCTGATACTGTTCCCAAACAGTAGTAGCAACTGCAGTAAATCAGTAAGAACTACTGTAGTGAATCAGTAGCAGCTACGTATTGAACAGTAGCTGATACTGTTCTCAAACAGTAGTAGCAACTGCAGTAAATCAGTAAAAACTACTGTAGTGAAACAGTAGTAGCTACGTACCGAACAGTAGCTGATACTGTTCCCAAACAGTTGACGTTAACTGATTTATTCAGTTACATTACCTGTGGTATGTTACTGTTTCCCTTTACTGTTTTCTTTAACTGTTTTCCTTAACTGTTTTCACTAACTGACTTGTTAAGTTAAATTTACTGTGTCAAGTTACTGTTTCCCTTTACTGTTTTCTTTAACTGTTTTCCTTTACTGTTTTCCTTTACTGTTTTATTTTTACTGTTTCCCTTAACTGTTTCGACAGTAAAATTTACTGTTTTACCTTTACTGTTTTTAAACAGTTAATGTTACTGGATATCACGGTTGGCTCCATTTTAACTGATTTTATCAGTTAAATTTAATGAAATTTCAGTAAATTTTACCGATTATTTTTTTCAGTGAATTGTTACCTAAAATCGAAATTGACGCTCCACTATCGAGTAATCCGAAAATTTCAAAACTATTCACTCTAAATTTTAAATATGGCCGAATATCATCTTTATTTGGTGCAAACAGAATCGTAGCGATCGAATTATAATTACAAAATTTTGAAATAGATTTACTATTAATATTTTTTAAACTACGATTCTGGTCAATCAGTTTTTTGTCTGGGAGTGTGAACCAGCCTTTTTAGCTTTATTGTGAACACTACAATTTTGGGTTCTCTAATTTTTCGCCGAAAATTGTTTAGCCGATTATCAGTTCCCAACCAACGTTTCGCCGAATTTCATTTCGCCGAATGATCACTTGCCAACTTATCAAAAGGTTTAGTTTTACTTCCCAACCTCACGCTTACCAACTGTACGTTTGGTTTGTTTATTATAAAGCCGACTTTCGGTTAGCAGAATGTTTTGGTTACTTATAGATTATGAAACTTATATACGAAAAACGTGACATTATTTGGGTCATTGAACTCAGGGAAATTTGGTAAAGTTATTGAGTGATCGCTCCTGCTTACGGCATGAACGTTACACACCTCGAAGGGGTCGTAATTTAGCGGCACATCATGGAAATATCTACCTACAGCTTCAGGACTAAGGAAAGATCGATTCGCTCCTGTATCTATTAAAAGCTTCAATGGTGGGGAATTTATTTCAATAAAAGGTAGCTGACGTTGGGTTTGGAGATTTATTTCTATTTTAATTTGTTTTATCTCCGGTCCCCCTGAAAATTTTTCGCCTTGTCCTTTTGGCTTTGGTGAGGCTCGGACGGTATATCTAACTCAGTGTCGGCCAACATAATTGGTTGATTAAACTCAGAATATTCTGGATAAAATTCCTGTTGCCCATGAACTAACCCGTAATCGTAGTAGTCGCAAGTCTCGTAATTAGAATAGTATTCAGGACAATACTCTTCATATGGCGGTTCATAGCCATAACAGTCGTTAAAATTTATCTCCTGCGGCTTAAAATAATTACTAGTGGTGGACTTTTTCCAATCCTGTGACGTATTGTACTGCGTAGGGGGTAAATTCTTTGAAACGAAATGACTTACACCACTCATCGGTTGTACCTGCGAAGGAGGGTTAAAATGCGTGGACGGGCTACGAGTTGGGAGCCTGAAAACGTTACTCTGGGGGTTGTAATTTGGGGGTGGTGCCCTAAACATCTGTTGGGTTCTTGAAGGGCCAGCTTGACGTGCCTGGATAAAGTTAGGCCTCCAATGAGGACCAGAGGGGGGTATAAATTGTGGACGCGAGGGTCCAGGGGGCGTATTCATATTAAAATTTTTAAAAATCGGCATGTTAGCAATGGGGTTCGAGGGCATTCTAAAGCCAAAACTAGGTTGCTGTGCGAATGAGTGAGCCGGGATGGCCTTCTTACCCATCACATACTCATTTCTTTGCTGAAGGTACATAGTGTTCATTTCTTCATGAACAAGCTCTAAAGCCTTTTCAATAGTTTCGGGGCGCATGCACCGGATACGCGACCCCAGCGGGTCCTTCAATCCGCGTAAATATGCTTGTAACGTTAATTTCTTATAAAGATCGCGCTTAGCACTAATAGTAGTTTCAACTGTCTCATGTAACGACACATACGTCATTATTGTACTATACAAATTTTGACATTGTTCATAAAATTCCTGTGCACTACATGACCTCTGAGTGAGAAGAGCTAAATCGTTATATAAAGCGGTCTCATCGCGTTGATCCGCGAAATTATTCACCAACGCACTACGAATGCTGGACCATTCATCTGAGACCCCACTGACATTGATCAACCTGGCGGCTGGACCTACCACCTTATTCAAAATGCCATTAACCAGGGCAGCTTTCGTTAAATCATTTGTGTCAGCCTTAAACTCAGTAACCAGTTGGTCGCACAAACCTATGAACCTAGTTAAAACGTTCGGATTACCGTCAAATTCCGGCAACAACCGAAGGGCCTTAAAAACCTGTCCAGATCGGACATTTTTGCCTGATCCATAAAACTAGGTTCCTGAGGTTCACTATCACTACTAATATTTAAATCTCTATTAACGTCCAATGCCTGACGTCTATTATTAACTAACCTAGGACTCGAAGATTGCCTGGGGTGGAAAATCTTGATTTTTCCCTAAACAGGATAAATAAAGGAAGGAAAATAGGCAACCACTAAAAGATTTTAAATGTACTTACATGAACATACTGCTGTCCGTCTTGCGTTATCAATGTCTGGATACCTCCGCTGCACTCCTCGTAGGTTCTGGATTAACTGGATGCGACGTAACACGAACGCGAACCACACGGGCGGCTCAAGCGAATACGGAAATCTTCCCTGTAGTACGCGAACCGATCCGTAAAAATCCCCTTTACTCGACTGCGCCACTTATAGGGGTTGCGGCCGGAGGGTGCAAGAGAAAGGCAGGAGTTCAGAAAAAGTGCAAATATAATTAACTAAAGTTACAAAGTAATTAAAATTAATGTGCGAGAGTGATCGATGCTAGATTCACAATGATCTTTTCTAATAAAAATCTTAATTAAGTAAATTGCACGAGGGCTGTCACGTTGTGCTGATACGGCATAGCGGAGCGGCGCCGCGATCTCCAAATCTAGGGCGCGCGTCAGCGGGCCGATCTAGGTACGTATCTCGAAGTTTCGCAATAGATATGACAGGTTGGCATAATATTCATTTCATTGCACAATGTTTCCCAAATGTTTTATTGCATATGGGTTTCGTTTAGTAATTATTTAATATAATTAGCAATGTGGGTAAGCGCAACCGTTCAAGTTATTTTAATAACAATGTAGGTAAGTACGAATAAATTGACTCATTGGCGATAAGTGGTTATATCATTACTTACGGACCGTTGCTTGGTGATAATGTTTTCTTGGTGTATCTAATACCTAATAACAATGAGTGAATTAAATGAAGAGTGCTCATTTTTTAGTACTTCAAAAGGCGGGGTGAAGTTGTATAAAGATGGATTTACGTACGAAAAAAACAAATAAATAAATAAATATCACTGGACAATTCACACCAATTGACCTAGTCCCAAAGTAAGCTTAGCAAAGCTTGTGTTATGGGTACTAAGCAACGGATAAACATAATTATATAGATAGATACATACTTAAATACATATTAAACACCCAAGACCCGAGAACAAACATTCGTATTTTTCATACAAATATCTGCCCCGACACGGGAATCGAACCCGGGACCTCAAGCTTCGTAGTCAGGGTCTCTAACCACTAGGCCATCTGGTCGTCAAACACAAACACAAAAAAAACAACAAAGTATCAAATGAAAAGTTTTACTGGGTTTGTGAATTACGACGGAACAAGATATATAAATGTACTTCAACTGTAATCACGAAAGTCTGTGATGGCATTCATAACGTGTTAAACTATACGAATAATCACAATCATGAGCCAGATCCAACTAGGAAATGTGTAAGCAAATTCAAAGAAAAATTAAAAAGTGATTCGTTATCTGGTGTGAAGATATGTAATGTGTTACAAAATGCCAAGAGCACAGAATCTACAGAAGTCTTAGAATGTTTGCCGTCTACGTCTGCGTTAAAACAAGTTATTTATCGACATAAAAGAAAACAGGATGTTATAAAGGAACCCACTGATTTGAGTTTTGAGATAAACAGCGCACACACTAATATTAAAAATGAAAATTTTATTATTAAAGATCATACGTTCGATACTAATAAAAGAATATTGTTGATGTCCACATCTAATATGATATCAACTTTAAGCCGTGCGACATACTGGCTCGTGGATGGCACTTTTAAAGTTGCGCCCAACATATTCAAACAGCTATATACCATACATGGGAATATTTTTACGGACAATAAAAAAACATTTCCGATGTGCTTTTGTTTGTGCACTCATAAAGATAAACGCACATTTGACAGAATGTTTGAACTATTAATAGAATACGGAAATGATCACGGTATTAATCTAGCACCAAAAGTGTGTGTGTTAGATTTCGAAAAAGCTGTTATACTGAGTCTTCGATCAAATTTCGAAGATATATATTTACAAGGATGCCATTTTCATTTGGGACAAATTATATACAGGTATTTTATTTTATAATTTTAATACAATATTTCATTAGACTCATGTTTTGAATATTTAAAAAGAAATATTAATAAAGACGATTCTGGCACTCGCCGGCCGCTGCCGCGGCACGCTCGCTTCGCTCGCTCGGCTTCGTGCGCTGTTTGCTCACGGTCAACCTAACACGCTCCTTCTCGCTTCGCTCGTCGTCGCACCTAACTGGACCTTGTCACATATTAGATTTCTGTTGCTATACTTATTACAAAATTCTTACTTGTTTCAGGCAAGTTCAACAGCTGGGTTTCGTCAAAAGATACGCAAGTGACATACAGTTCAATAAAGAGGTTAAGTGTTTGTTAGCACTCAGTTTCCTTGAGGAATCTGAAATATACGTATATTTCAACAAGATCCTGAAAAGTTTTAAAGACCCAGATTGGCAAAAATTAGCTTATTGGTTCCAGGAGAATTATGTACACGGAACATCAACCACACAACCTAAATACCCACCTAGTTTTTGGAGCTCTCATGAAACAAACAAAATGAATATACCACGAACACAGAACTCGGCCGAAGCCTGGCATCATAAAATAAACACTATAATTTATCAAAATCATCCTGGTGTTTATAAATTGATAAAAGAATTAATAAAAGAAACTATTTCTAACGAAGGGGAAATACAAAGTATATTAACCGGTGCCCCACCAGAACCGAAGAAAAAAAAGTACCTGGACAAAGAAGAAAGAATCAACAGAATTCTTGAACATAAAAGTACATACTCAGAAGAAAAATTATTACTGTGCATTGCTGCCAATTTAAAGGTATAAGGTTATTTAATTTGTGACTAATTATTGAACATTGTTGACTAATGATTATTGAACAATAAATGTGTGCTCTTAGTTTAAGTAAAAAGTTGCGATTGATTATTAAACATTGTTGACTGATGATTATTGAACAATAAATGTATGTCAAATCAAAAAATGTATTATTTATTCCTACTTAGTTGTGATTTTTCAGGAAAATCAGTGGGCACTAGAGTCGCAACTCTATACACATATATCTTTGCCTTCCATCAAGCTAGATTGAGGCTATATTTAAAAAAAAAAACATAATTATTTAAAAATAATTCGTACCTATTTCCAATTAAATAATTTTGTATAACTCTTACATAGTTTAAGTAAAAAGTTGGTTTATGCATGAAAAGGGAACTGTTGCACTGACGAAACGTTATTCTTTTAATAGTTGTTCGGCCTAGTGAAAGATTTGACAAATGATAGGTTTTCCAAACGTTTCAAGTCATTATGATATTCTGCTATATAATAATTCGACCAAATGACACGTTGCCATACAAAAATTTGGTAAGAGTTAGTTGTCAAAGTGAATCATCGGCGAAACGTTGGTTGGCAAGTGATATTCGGCCAAATGAAATTCTGCGAAAAGGCAGAACACCACAATTTTGACAAGTAGCTATTTTGACATTTGTCATTCCACAGCCAAAACATCTGATTTGTTTATCAGAACTTGGTTTTGCCTTACAATACTTAAAATTATGCCGTGTTTTGCCGCATTTATAACAAATGGGTTCCCGTGCCTGCGTGGATGGAACATTCGATTGTTTGGGAACCTTGACAGAAGCGTTCGTAGTGCGCTGCGCACAAGCAAAACATTGTACCGATTCAAGCCTTCACATCGGTCAAATTCACAAATATAATTAAATATATTATATTATTATGAGTTTATTAAGCTCAAATTATTTATTTAATCTCAGCTCGGACAAAGTCGCGAGAAAAAGCTAGTTTACTGGCACGTAATAAATCGACACATTTTATGAGTTTCGAAACATTCCTTAGCTGGGACATTGAAGGGCCGATATTGTTACAAGTGGCATAAAAAAATGTCATAGTGGAAACTAGAAAACAGTACACTATTTTGCCTTACTTCTACGCTGCATGTGAGCGTTGAGCTTGTGTCTGTGCGACACTTATATATGATGTCATACAGAATACATCTTTCATATAAAATAATAAATATTTATATGTTACAAGGCTATCGCAATACTTATCATTAAACTAATGATCACATTTGGTTATAAATATAAACCAATGTTCATATTAATTTACTTCTGGTTTTAATATTCACTCTCTGACTGAATGATCAGTGAATGTTCTCTCGCAATCGTTCGGGAGTTGGCTGGAAGAGATCTCTTGTAGAGAGGAGATCATTATTGTACAGATGTTTCGCCATTTGTCAACTATTAGTTGGATAAATAATTACTTAAAAAAATACTATAATGATGGTTCAGTATAATCTATCATAATTTATATGGTTCATCTGATTTTATCAGTGATGTGTATAACAATCATTACATTTAAATGAAAGACCACATAATCTTTACATAATATATTGTATATATACACAGTAACAAAATTATATCATGATAAGTAAAAATTAAATACTCATGATACTGACTGGGCTGAACAAAGCAGCAGCATTCGTTTCCTTTACTAGAGTTGGCCTACTGTTTTTATTTCTAACTGTGTTACTTTGCTATGATTTTGGAGCTTGAGGGTCGAAGGGGGGTCGTGGAAGGGCAGTCAGAGTAGTGAGAGTTGAGAGTCGAGTTGTGTTTTAAGCAAAAGATTAATTTAATTTAATTAAGTGAGACCGGCTCACATAGTTTTGATTATTAGTGTTTATTATTGTTATTTTGTGTCCTGTGATGGCGAATTCCTTCTTGGTGATATCGTTTTTGTTTACAATAGACTACTGTTATTACAATTTAAAATCTGTCATTTGCTGAGATAGAATACTAGCAAATTAGTACTTATAAATTTTACCAAGACTTACTTAAAGCTGGATACGACCAAAAGCGATCCATAGCAGTAGTAGGGATTCGCCGGTCCCTAATCAATTTTTTTTGGGGCCGGCCAAAATGGCGAACTTGGGGGCGTGGAAAACTAAAAAAAAAAAAAAAAGTTTGGTATCAAAAAAACCGCAACACCCCACTTGGAGCCATTGGACGAGGTTTCAGAAAGCTCCACCCACTCCTTCCTATATATATTTACTGTATTTCTAATACAATAGCAACGTCTCGACGCCAACACATAAAAGGTTCGATCCCTTTTTTTGGTCGATTGCCACCTGCAGAAGAAAAAAATGCTACCTGCGCTCGGACGCTGTTGGCGGTGATGCAATCGATACAGGCTTTATTAACCGACTTGTGCGATGCGCAACAAAGGGAGATAATGTATTTTGATTCTGGTTTAGTACGATTTACAATTAATCAATAGGCCAGCTGCATAAGCCAGCTGCCTGATTTAGGCTTTGTTATCTTTGATGGTTTCCCACGGTTCCCTCAACAGAGTATCGTCCAAAATTTGCTGTGCTTATTATCGTAATTTCTTTGTTTTGAACCACAATATTTCTTCGTTGAATTCATAACTTTATGAATTATCATAATTCTAACCTAAAGGCCTGTGACTAGCAGTGGGACGTTTATAGGCTGGGATGATGATGATGATACAGTAAATGGTTTTAATTGAAGATAAGAAGTTTGTAAAATGTTACATTTTGTATTGTCATTTGTAACAAATCGTTATCTTACCTGCGTATGTAAGTACCTACTCTATGCTCTGAGTTACATAAACAGTAAATTATTTAAAAAAATTCTTGTATCAAACTATCCGCAGTCTTTAGTTATATTTAATAACTTGCTTCGCCCCTTTCGTCAGCGATGCATTTGTTAAAAAATGTTAGTTTTTAACTTGTGGAATAAGCTTACAGTTTCTTTAAAACGCAGGTTTAAACGGCCACCAATCTATGTACAAGACAGCTTCAAATACAGGTTTGAACTTGTAACATCGGAATGTGTATAAAACGATTGTATCAAACGATCTAACGTCTTTTGTTATTTATTAACTTCGTTCCAGTAAGCTAACAGCTCCTTTAACAAACACGTTTCGACCAGTCGCTTCCATAATAATATGAACAAAAGGATGGCAAAATACACAGGTTCAGACTTGTTGGAATTATATTGAATATAAAAGCAGGCCAGTTCCAATTCACTTCATATCGTCTCAGATAATTCATCAAATCAGATCCCCCACCCATCCAAGGGATCCGCAAAGTGTAATTATATTCAGTGTTTGAAATTCGTAGTGTCAGTGTTTGTTGCTGTAATAATGGATGTAAGTATGTAGTTTTTATTAGTATTGTATTTGTACTTACTTGTCTGAATTTTTGATTGATTGTAATAGGTACAATCTTTAACCATTTTTGTGTTTAGGTACCGCGTAACTGAACTTTGAAGCACTGTTTAACTATTTTTTTCTATTGTTATAGCATTCTGAAGAAAACACCTTTAAAAACTATTATTATCCGGAAACCCATATTGTACCGAGCGATGATGAAGAACGTGTCCCTCCATTAAAAATAAAAAAAAAACAATTTCCAACAAGAGGCCTAGTAACAGCATACATGGGTTCTTCGAAAAACGCAAGAAAACAAAAATGATCAAATATTCTTCAAGCGTGAGCCAAGCCACCGATGAGGGCATAGCTTTTATTAAATCCAATCAAGACGACGGAGCTTATGCGTCGCACCTCATCAAAATAGAACTATATGATTGGGCAAAAATAAAGAACGTTCCCTCCTCAGAACAGTGGAAACATGCAGACGTACGTGTTAAATATTACGCTCACCACTCCGATAATGATGACCACGTGGAAAAAACAAAAGATGTAATTTACAACATTACTAAGCAGTTAGCGGCTAAAAGTGATTGTGTTAACTTTGTAATAGACAGTGAGAAATAAGTTCATTTTATGTTGTTATTCGGTTGCCTTAGTATAACCACCTTTTGTTTTCTTTTTCTCTTTCTCTTTTTTTTTTTATAACGCTCTTAAACGCACATTATTGTTCCTTTTGTTAGATTTTATCAACTTTCCACAACAAGTTGTGTAGTTTAAATAGTGAGTCGAATGTTTTGATTACATGTTCAGACGTTATTATTCTATTAGAAGGGAATAATGGGAAGGAGCGGGCGGAACGTTCTGAATAAAGTCTCATTGTTGAAAAAATATATTGCAACCTTAACTACTTACCTGCGCTAGCAGGTAACTTTAGCGACGTAGACGACGGTATAAAAAGATTGAGCCCCACGCTAAGATCACGCATTTATCAACAATCTCTTATGATGGATACACAGAACAGTTATTTCTTCGATGAACAACTTGACCAGATTGTTGAAGATCAAGATTTATACGAGCTATGTGAGAAAGTCGAACAAGAATACTGCAAAACGTAAGTTACTGTTTTTGTTGTCATAATTGTGCTATTTTGACGGCTGTAAAGCTATGACAAGATGAGTATCTTGTTGAAACGTGTTTAATCTTTGTGTTAGTGGCGATAGGAAGGGGTTGGACTCTCGGGTATATAAGCCGAGCGCCTTGTCGATTCTGTTATTCGAAGCCGTTCTCTCGATTGCATTTTTACTAATTTCGTTTAAAATGAATTTTAATTTGGATTTATCTCAAAACGAAATCGCTGGTTTAGATAAAATTGTAATTTTATCAAAATTTCATCAATTGATTCGAGTGTGGTTTATTAGAAATGTTTTACCAATATCATTTTTAGAGGATTCTGACATTATTCCTTACTTTACCCCGTGTTACGGACAGCGCCATAACATAAAAAAAGTCGAATCCGATACATCAGACGAAATTAACGGAGTATTACCAATGCAAGCATATTGCACACAATGTAAAAGGGAAAAATAGTTAGTATTAAAACTTTGTAGTGTTTTGGTGTTTTTAATGATTTGCAATATTAATGGTTATTTTTATATTTTTACAGATCTTTACAAGCTGGTCAAGGAGGTGATTCAAAGAAAAGATCTGCATCATCGTCTACACTGACAGAGGAGCCTGTGATGAAGAAAATCAAGTTACAACAGGACCCGCCCATCAGCTTCGCTTCAACATCAAAGACATCGTCTTCAATTCAAAATGTAAGTACAGAAAATAGTGATAAGATTGAATGTTCCATATGTCACGTGTCAGCGCCGAGAAAATATTATTCGAGTCATTTAAAAAGTAAACTCCACAAAAACAACGTGTTAATTTCTAGCAATAAATTTACAAATGTTAAGTTAATAGAAAGCGCCTTTGGGAATAGGATTGTTACGTACAGAATTTTATCCGATTGCGTTGCTAACCAACCTCTAGAAACACCAGAACTGTTTTTGAATAATGTCAAAGAAAAAATATTTCAATTACTAGATCAATCCATTGAAGAACATGTTGTTGTAAAAGTAAATTTCATTTTGAATGCAGACTTTATACAGCAAACTAAGCAACTCAATAATACTTTTGACTTCCAAACGTTCAATTACGTTTTTTGTAAAGGAGATTCTAAGGAAATAATATTTTCATCAATTGCAATTGAAATTGCAAACAAGGTGATTAATTTTGAAAAAAAAGACAGTGGATGGAGTCTAACCAAAGTAAAATATTTAGATATGAACGTTAATAAATTTGATCCATTACGCGGTTCATCTTACATAGACTTGCCATTAGATATAAAAAACAAAATGCTGTTATAAATGTACAAAACAAAGACCACGAGTGTTTTCGTTGGGCTGTATTGTCGGCATTATTTAAACCTAATCAAAATGCTAATAGAGTAAAGTAATATATACCTCATAGAAATAAATTGAAATTTGATAATCTCTCATTCCCAATCAAAATAACGGATATTCAAAAATTTGAAGCATTGAATGACATAAGCATTAATGTCTTCGGTTTGGAGTATGATTCGGAAAGTAAAAAAAAAACAAGGTAATTGGCCCATTGCATTTTACTAAAAGTAGAAAAGCTACCCATATAAACTTGTTATATATTAATGAAGGAACTAAAGGACATTACTGCTATATAAAAAATCTCTCGCGATTAGTTTCAACACAAGTAACAACATCAGAACATGCAATTTATATTTGCGATGGGTTCTTAATCTATTTCACTTCTCGTGAAAATTTAGAGAAACACCAAGACCATGATTGTTTCCATGTATGTACAAACTTACCTTCCCAAAACGATTGTAAAAGAAACTGGTTTAATGAATTAGTTCCTTCTAACAAAAAAAAAAAAAAAAAAAATAAAAAAAACTTTATTGCCATGCTAGTTATTTTACAGAAAAAAAGAGAAACAAAAAACAAAAAACTTAAAACTAATCTTGGCAATAGGTACCGGACTCAGCATATGCTGAAGATAAATTCAGCGCTGATTTTCAGCCCGGCCCTTCTGGCAAGGGTGGCCGCAACCATATTGAAAACAAGAATAGACAATAAAAAAATAGATAATAAGTACATATTTTGGTAAAAAATAAAAAATGCTTATTTCGGTTTGTGAGATTTCAATCATTAAATCCTTAAATCTTGTTATACCTGTCAAATCCTGTATTATGGTGTGTTATCCATAGTCTGTTTTATAGGTGTATAAGTGTAATCGTGAGTTCTGCTGTTTTTGTGAATTGTGATTTCTATAGGCATGAGTATAGGCATTAATGTAGTTTGTGTAGTTTATGTAGTTTGTTTTATAGTTGTATAGGTGTAATCATGAGTTGTGTTGTTTTTGTGAATTGTGATTTGTATAGGCATGAGTATAGGCATTATTGTAGTTTGTGTAGTTTATGTAGTCTGTTTTATCGGTGTATAGGTGTAATCGTGAGTTGTGTCGTTTTGTGAATTGTGATTTGTATAGGCATGAGTATAGGCATTAATGTAGTTTGTTTAGTTTATGTAGTTTGCATCCACTCATACGATACCGCGCCTTATTTAGGGGTAACCCTGCCTTTGTATTTCCAGAAGGTGTGTTTTAACAATCCTTTTGAATTTTAGCAAAGGCATGGGTTCCCTCGCCGGTGGCGGAAGATCGTTCCAAACCTTGCTTGCAGCAAATTTGAAACCCCCCCTGAAAGATACGGTTTTATGTTTTGGAACCACAAGTTTGGTTTCTCTGTGGCTTCTGAGTGGTCTCTTGCGAGCATCTTTAACCCATTTCAGTTCGTCAAAAAGGTATCTTGGTTTCTGAAATTCCAAAACTTTCCGCACCGCGACTGCCAGGTGTAGAACTCTTCGGTTGGACATATTAAGGATTCCCTTTTCAATGAGGTAAGGCGTGATGTGGGCCCGCTTTGGCACATTATAGCAAAAACGTGTGCATGCATTTTGTACACGCTGTATATATGTCTTGGTTTTACTAAGAAGTCTTGGGCCGTATACAGTATCACCGTAATTGAGTTGAGACAGTACTAAAGCCTCTACGAGAATCTCTCTTACTTTTTCTGATAGGTACTTACGGATACTGTACAGTGATTTGAGTCTAAAGAATGCATTTCGAATCTTAGTATTAACATGTTCCTGATATCGCATTTCTCCATCAATAGTTAGACCAAGGTTCCTCGCGTGATCAACCATGGTTACTGTCTCGGTTCCTATGTGCAGTACTGGCCGTTGATCTATGATCTTTTTGCGTTGACCCTTGCTGCCCATAATCATGAACTGTGATTTAGATGGGTTCAAAACGAGATTGTTTTTAACTGACCAGTCTGCGACTATCTTAAGGTCTTCATTTATTTTTTCCACTGCAAGGTGCAAGTCCTGTGGTGCAAATGAAAAGTACAGCTGGGTATCGTCCGCGTATAGGTGAGCCTTACAGTATTTCAATTGATTCCAAATCTATATAACAAGACGAATTATGTTATTCATTATAGAAACCTAAAACAATGCTTACAATCGGAGTTGCGTTTGCTTAAAATTCACAGAATTTTACAATTTAAACAAGAGGCGTGGCTGAAACCTTACATAGATTTAAATACACATAAGCGTTCTTTAGCCAGTTCAGATTTTGAAAAAGATTTTTTTAAATTAATGAACAATTCTGTATTCGGGAAGACAATGGAAAATGTTAATAAGCGTGTAAATGTAAAATTACTCAACCACTGGCAAAACCGCGGAAAAACTCAAGGTGTTCAATCGTTAATAGCAAGACCTGAGTTTCATAGTTTATCAATTTTTTTTTAAAACTTGGTTGCAGTACAGTTGAAAAAAACGAAAGTTTTATACAATAAACCTATTTACTTAGGCTTTTGTGTACTAGATTTGTCGAAAACTTTAATGTATGATTTTCATTACGGATTCATGAAAACCAAATATCAAGACAATCTCAAATTACTGTACACAGATACGGACAGCTTGGTATATCAAATATATACGGACAACTTTTACCTCGATATGAGATCAAGTCTGGAATCTTACTTTGATACCTCCGATTATCCTCCCAACAATAAATACGGCTTACCGTTAGTAAATAAAAAGCGTTTAGGTTTTTTTAAAGACGAAAATAATGGAAAAATTTTCAAAGAGTTTGTTGGACTTCGATCGAAAATGTACGCGATGGATGTGGAAAATGACATAATAGCGAAAGCTAAAGGGGTTAATAAATGTGTCACAAAAAAATTAAACATCACCGACTATAAAGAATGTTTATTTAAAAAGACAAATTTGATGTGTGAAATGTTCCGCTTTAGATCTATAAAACATGTAATATTTACACAGAAAATAAATAAAATATCTTTATCGCACAGCGATACAAAACGTTATTTATTGGAAAATTCCACGGACACGCTGGCTTGGGGCCATTATAAAATAAGGAACACTCAGTCTTAGTATTATTTTCTGTACTTTTTATGTATATCTTAATTACTGCTTAGTTAAATGTATGTTTATGAAAAAAAAAGATTTTTTTTTTTTGTAATATTTGTGTATGCACTAGTGGATAAGACAACAGACGTATTTAATTTATGTGTGTGTATTTTTAATTTATTTGATTATGTTAGCTTTTACAGTTAAGATAATTGTAATTGTATATTCTGTTTTGAAAAAATGACTTTCTGCCAAGTTTCTTGCGACGCATTCTTCTTGGCAATGATGGTCTTTCCGAATGCGTTGGTAGTATAAAAAATCGGTCAAGTGCGAGTGCAAACGACTCGCGCATGTAGGGTTCCGAACCTCCGTACGATGCGGTTGTGTCGTTTTATTACAGAGTTCCTATGGCCAACATCTAAATTTTCATCATCAGATCAGCTCTACGGCATAATAATATTGCATTGTCATCGGATTTATACATGCGTGTAAAATTCAGCTCAATCGGTTGAAAATTTGAGTTGAAAGATTCCACCCGAGCAAACATACCTAGTTACATCACACTGCAAATAAATATTATAATGCTTGTAATAAGTTTTTGTTAAAATTTCATTTTTAATACAAGCTTTTTTGCCGAATGTACTTTTTGTTGACTGTACTTGCATTTTCATCTAAACTAGATATTTGTACCAAATTTCAAGTCGGTACTATTAACTATTGAGGAGTTCCCTCCTGCAGAGGCGATCCCGGCAAGACCACCAAGATGTCACTACCAGATTATTATATCGTCTTCAAATTTACATAAGTATGCCAAATTTCAAGTCAATCAGACCATTGGAAGTGGATGATATTTAGCTTCCAAAATCTGACCCAAAAAAACGATAAATAAATAAATAAATAAACAAACAGGGCAAGCTAAAGAAAAGCTTCTCTTTCTTTTTTACCACATAATATGTACCATGTTTTTATGCAAATAAATGATTTATGATTTATAATTTAAAAATATCGCCGTAATGTAAGCACTTGTGCAAGTATTTCGAGTAAAAAACAATTTGAATTGTCAACCTCTTTGGATCTGGCTGTTTGCTTCTGAAATCTTCGCCCGCGCAAGGCAGCGCACGGCTTTAAAAAATAAAATTAAAAAAAATCATTCGCGGGAAATTCGGTGACTTCGTATGTTGTGTAATTAAATAATAAGAAGCTCGACTAGAGTGAATAAATTTTAAAACGTATTATAAACCTTGTAAATAGTGTGAAATACTTAGTGTGATTTTTTTTTGTGTAAAAAAACAATAGGTAAACAGTGAATTAGCACAGTGCGGATTTGACGAATGCTTTATCAAACTTGGCTTCATTGAGGTTTGTGGTTTATAAATTGCTTGATTAATTTTGCACAAAACGAATAAACCAGACATTCACTAATTATATAATCGAAACTTTTATAAAACATCATTAAAATTGCAAACCTAAAGATAAATATTCGACTCGGCCGCCTTAGCAACGGATAATAACACCTAGCAACCAAAAAACGCTAAAAAAAAACACGTTTATTGTATGATGACCCCGTTCAATTTGTAACTTTATTTTATTTTTAGTATTTGTTGTTATAGCGGCCACAGCAATACATAATCTGTGAAAATTTCAAGTGTCTAACTTTTACGGCTTAAGAGATAGAGCCCTGTGACAGACGGACGGACGGACAGACAGACAGACAGACAGACAGACAGACAGACAGACAGACAGACAGACAGCGGAGTCTCAGTAATAGGGTCCCGTTGGCACCCTTTGGGTACGGAACCCTAAAAATGATATCTAAAAGATACAGAATAAATGTTTTGATTTTTATTGTTTTTTTTTTATTTTAATATACTTTTTTTTCCCAATAAAATATATAAACTTGCTAATACTTTGACATCTACCATTTGTGAACTTGAACTTTTGAATTCAGCACGTCTTTCTAACATAGCAAAATATATAATGATTCACTTTTGCCACCCTTTCACGGCTATTGTTGCCGGTCCAAGTGGGTGTGGAAAATCAAAATTTGTCACAGACTTTTTAAATAATTGCAAAGTATTATGCGATGTCAATTTTTCAGAAGTAATATGGTGCTATGATGAAATGCAACCTTTGTACAACCTAGAAAATGTGAATTATAGTCAAGGAATACCTGATATCAGCATGTTTGATGGCAAGCAACCTAAACTTCTTATAATCGATGATTTGATGAGAGAGGCGGATGGACGGATCGTTGACATTTTCACGAAAGGTAGCCACCACAGAAACTTGAGTGTGTTTTACATCACTCAAAATATATTTCATCAAGGAAAAGGTCAACGTGACATCTCGCTAAACACAAGTTACATTATATATTTTAAAAATCCTAGAGATAAAACTCAAATACGCCATTTGTCCCGACAAGTTTACCCGGAAAATTCGAAATTCGTAGATGAAGCCTACAAAGATTCCACTAAAGATGCTCATGGTTACCTCATGATTGATCTTAAACAAAATACAGATGACTTATGTCGTTTTAAAACTAAAATATTTCCATTTGATAAATATTGCACCGTATATATACCTAAAAAAGGGTTTAAATATAACAAGAATCAACAGGTTTTGGTCAGTTCCAAATGATTCACTCACGTGTAAGCACACATAAACATTTACTAGACGCGCTACAAGTACTCAAACCAAAATATCGCACAGCTTTGCTAAAAGCTTGTGACGATGATGAAATCAATATTATATGTGAGTGTATTTATAACGTTTTGAAAGGAAAAATTCCGTTAGAGAAAAAAGACAGATCAAAATTAAATAAACATAAAAACATATTACGAAAATTAGTTTCTAAGGGAAAACATAAACTTAGAAAATCCATCATCATTCAAAAAGGTGGTGCATTTCTACCTGTTATATTAGGTGCGGTTTTAAGTGTTCTATTAAATTCTTTAACATAATCAAAATGGAGAATACAAAAAAAATGCTATTAGTAGAACAAGATTTCATTGAAAGGCTCAAACACAGTGAAAATCTTCCTGAAAACTCATCATCACGTCTAGATGGCGAGATGCAAAAAATACTTAAAAGTAAAATGGACGACCGTGAAAAATGGACATTATATTCCCAAGCACTACAACGATTTTTACATTTTACTGAAGCAGACCGAAAACCTTTGAAAATACCAATAGTTATGGATGGGATTGATCACTTCAACACTGATAGTAAAGGTTTATATTCGAAGCAAGTAAAAAAGGAGGAGGAAAATGTAAATAATGACTCAGTTGCAAATTCAACTTTATCGGAACATAATGTCACTTCCACGCCACCACCTGACACACCAAATCAACATTATCCTTTGGAGTTTACTCCATCTCATATCATAGAGGGAGTACCGAACTCTTATAAACAAAAAACACAAATTTTAATGCAGAATATTGGACTTAATAAAAAAAAAATTTGGTGGAAACCTGGAGGGGAAGTTGTTTTAAACAACCGCACTATCCCAGATACCAATATTGTTGATCTGGTAAACGACGTGATAAGACCTCTAAAGCGCACAAAACCAAAAGGTTGGGAAGAATTTGCCTTAGTTTTAAAAGAAATAGATTAGATTAGATTAGATTAGATTTATTTATTACCTTATGAAAAAATACATTATAAACACATGTCAGTTGATTACAAGAAATTCACAAAAGGATCGTCAAAAGTATACAAAAATAAATCTTATTACAATAAATAGTCAACAAAAATAAAAAAATAGAATTTAGAATGTCAAATTAGAGTTCAATTTTATAATTCTATAATAAAACTTAAAACTAAAAGCAAAACAAGAATAAGTGTACCTCTATCCTGTATAGGTAATCCTACTAACTCAGAGTTCATAAAGAAAGTTGATATCGGGAGAGAAATCAACGAAACTCGCACACCACCTTCATCTATAAATGCAAGAGATTCATCATTTAAAGTGAAAAACACATCGACGCCTATTTCTGGTAGAACACGACGTAAAGTGTCTAAGAAAAAATTGGGTTGGGAAAAATGGACTCCCTATTAGATATTAATAGGATTTACTATGATGTATCGAACCCAGCCGGATACAGCAGCATTGATAAGTTAGCGAAGGTAATGAAAGGTAAAATGAACAAAAAGGAAGTAAAAAAATGGTTGCAGTCTCAGGAAACATATACGCTACATAAACCTGTTTATAGACGGTTTACTAGAAATAGATACATTCTATCTAATTATAATGAACTATGGCAAGCTGATTTAAGTGATATGCGTACTTATACTCAATATAATGATGGATACAAATATATTCTTTGTGTTATTGACGTGTTTAGTAAATATGCTTTTGCCAGACCTATGAAAAAGAAGGACTCAGACACAGTAAAAAAATGTTTTGAAGAGATATTTACTGAAGCTAGAGCGACTCCGCGTCACATTTAGTCTGATAAAGGTACTGAGTTTGTTTCTAGAGAGGTAAGAAATTTTTTTGAAAGTAAAAACATAAATTACTATACAACAAATAATCCTGACATAAAGGCAAGTATTGTAGAACGATTTCAGAGAACATTAAAAATGAAAATGTGGCGCTATTTTACTCATAAAAACACTTATAAATACATCAATATTTTACAAGACCTGCTTTATTCATACAATCACAGTTACCATTCAAGTATTAAAATGCGTCCAGTAGATGTTAATTTTAATAATATTATGACTGTTTGGACTAATCTATACGATAGACCAAAAAATAGACTAAAAACAATTGCTAATAATAGTTTAAAAGTTGGTGATCATGTTAGAATAACGAAATACAAACACATATTTCAGAAAGGTTATGAGTCCAATTGGAGTGATGAAATCTTTGTTATAGAATCAATCATTGACAGAACACCTTACCTTGTCTATACCCTAAAGGACTTACAGAATGAACCAATCACTGGCACTTTTTATTCTAAAGAGTTACAGAAAGTTATTTATAACCCCACCATCACATATAAAATAGATAAAATAATACGTTCAAGACGAGTTGGTAGCAGAAAGGAGGTGCTTGTGAAGTGGAAAGGTTATCCGAATAAATTTAATAGTTGGATACCTGCATCGAGTTTAGAAGAAATATGAGTGATGATAGCTTTTATTTAACTTTGCTAAGCAACAGTTCAGCACTATATTACCCTGAAAATACAACAGCCAACTTTCTAACAAAACTACCAAAGACAATAAAATTAGAGGGGGAATGGGTAGTAGGATTAGTGGAGTTCCATTACCCATGCTCAATGTACAACGTTCAAGAACATGAAAACGTAGTGTATGTAAAAAAGAAAGCAATATTGGCAACCGAAAAAAAGCCTGTTCCCGTTGAATATAAATCATATATTCCCGCTACGACATACGACGATATTGATCACTTTTTGTCTGCTTTTAATGAAAACTTATTATTGAAGAACAAAGTGAAGTTTAGCTATGACGGAATATCGAAAGTTATTAAGGTCACTTCTTTACATAAAGACATCATTTCTGTACGTGCAACACCAATACTGAACCTTCAGCTAGGTTTTAAACCGAATACGAACCTTATTCAAACTCAACTTGGAAAGTATCCTGCTAATTTATATTTGGGACTACCATCGCAATTGTTTATATATTCAGATATCGTTCAACCTCAAGTGGTAGGGGATGTCATGACATCGTTAGTAAGAATAATACCACTTGATCCAACAAAATACATTTATGGAGCATATAAAATGCATAGCTTTTCTCCTGCACATTACATACCTGTTTTGCGTAGAGAGTTTGATACTATTGAAATTGATATAAGAACGCATACGGGGGGAAAAGTTCCATTCCAGTTCGGAACTTCGTGCGTGAAGCTACATTTTCAAAGAATAAAATGAGTCATAGACGAAGAAATATTCTCTGTCCATACCAATATTATTATTCTCATCAAGCTGGTTCGGGAGTAGGAATTGTGTACAAAGGTGTTCCTCACCAACGAGGACATGGTATAGGTAGTTTTTTGGGAGGACTTTTTAGATCTGTATTTCCTCTATTATCTAGTGGTTTTAAAACGGTTGGCAAAGAAGCATTAAATGCAGGTGTTGGTCTAATTGTCTGATATGGTGAATTCGAATCCTATGAATGAATCCATTAAGTCTCGTTTTAAAAATGCAAGCGCTAATTTAAAGAAGTACCGGAACGAAGTACCAGATGAAAATTTGCGGGTAGTCATTGAACATACCAGATACTTTTTAAGGAGCTATTTATTTAAAATATATACACTTGTTTTTTTTTTGGAATTTTGTGCCTAGACTTATGTGTACATAGTGCAACTTACCTATCAGCAGTTATCAACCATTCATTTGCAAGTTTTGCTGAATCAAAGCGCATACTACTCTGAGCTGCCATCGCATCGGGTTACCTCTCAAATCGGCCAGGTAATACTTTCCTCCAGTATGTCGAACAAAAATGTCAAGCAATCCTTGGACAATCTTGCTGAGCTTTTTAACACCAAGATGGCTGAATTCCAAGGTACCTTGGAAAAGGCGGACACAAGGAATCCTACTGTGACATCAGTGGCAGCTGACTTTAATGCATTCAAGGCTTTTATATCCAATGCTCTTGACTGTCTGCAGCAGCAAGTGGCTTGCTTGACTAGGCAGGTGGATCGGATCGAGGTGAGGTCGAGGCGGAAGATGCTGCTGATCCATGGTGTTCCTGAGGTGGAGGATGAGGACACAGTTGCGCTGGCGGTGGACATCTGTAAACAGCGGGTCAAATGCAACATGTCTGTTGCTGATGTGAGCAGGTGCACGAGGACCGGGCGTCCGCGGACGGGCCGAAGGAGACCCATTCTGATTCATTTTAAAGAAGTCGCACTCCGAGATAAAGTTTGGTTCGCCAAGACTGCACTGAAAGGATCTGGCATTGTTATATCTGAGTTCTTAACCCATCCTCGTCACGCTGCATTCATGGCTGCCAGAGAGCGATTCGGAGTGGACAAGTGCTGGACAAGGGAGGGCGTCATTGTCGTGCTGGATGCGGATGGTGAGAGGCATCGCGTCACATCTCTCGCTGAGCTGGACAGGATCCCAGCTGCGATGCCCGGGTGTACGGGCCTCCCTGGGAATCCTCGCGAAGGTGATGAACAGCGGAGGCGGCCCAAGAGGCAGCAAAAGAAAGCGCTAGCATAATTACTTTCTTCTTCCTATACTATTCACACTTTTTCTTTATGTTTCCTAACGTATTTATGTATATAAGTGTCTCTCATTTTTGGGCGTATATTACCATAACTTTTACCCACTAATTTTAATTACTTTCACTCTAATACCTCCAAAATATCTTACTCTTTTTTGCTGTTTTTGTCAAGCCGTTAAACTGACAGCCGGCCTAATGCCCAGTGTTTCTGACAGTTGACACTTGCTCTAGATGTCAAGTGCTAATGTTGCTAGCTTGACGTTGCTGCGTTTAGTTCGTCGTAGCTGTGTCTATGCTAACTTGCTTAGAATAAATGTTATTATATTTTTAATTTTTCTTTGTATACTGCTGGCAGGTGGTTGCTAAATTTGTATTGGATACTTATTTTACAATTGGGCACATTTATATATAAAAGACTTTTTAAATTTATATACAGTAAACTTACATTATTTTATGTCTTCTGGTCATGATGACAGTGCTGGTAGTGCTCCCTATTTTTCTTTTTCTTCCGATTCCGACAGTGAAACTAGTTTTAGCTCTCTACCTCCTACACTCTTTGACACGATTAACACTGAATTTTATAATGTACCAAACAACTTCAATTTAGTTCACTTTAACGCTCAAAGTATCCCAGCCCATTTTAATGACATGTTACTAAGCTTTAATGTAAAGAATCTCCATGCCATACTTGTTTCCGAGTCCTGGCTTAAGCCTTGCCTTCCCTCTACCTCATATTCTATACCTGGCTTCAGTCTCATACGCAATGATCGCTCTGGTAGAGGTGGTGGTGGAGTTGCTATCTATCTTCGTTCTTGCATTCCCTACTCAATAGTCAGTATGTCACCTCAGTCATCTTCCTCTGATGCCCCCAAATATCTCTTTCTTGATATAACTTTATCACACGTAAAGGTACTTCTCGGAGTTTTCTATTCCCCTTCTATTCATGTTAATTACTTTGCATCTTTCGAAAAGCTCCTAGAAGACATTTCACCATCGTTTAAACACCATATTATAATGGGTGACTTTAACACGTGCCTCCTTAAAAATGATTCTCGCAGCAGGTCGCTTAAATCGGTTGTTGAGGCTTGCAACCTAAATATTCTTCCGTCTAATTCAACTCACCATTTCCCGAACTGTTCTCCTTCTCTTCTCGACATAGCGTTGACCTCTTCCCCTGGTCATGTTGCTAAATTTTGGTCAGTGTTCTGCTGACGCTTTTTCCTACCATGATTTAATTTACCTTTCATACAAAATTCGTCCTCCTAAGGTTAAAAATAAAGTTCTCTTGCAGCGCAGCTTTCTTCGTATGAACACCGACTTGCTTCGTAAGGATGCAATGAAGGTTGATTGGGGATCTATCTCCGATGCTGACACGGTTGATAAACAAATTGATCTATTTAATTCTTTTCTCACCCAGCTTTACGACGTGCATGCTCCGGTCAAACCTATCAAGGTTAAACATCTTCCTGCTCCATGGCTCACTGATGACATCAAGACGCTGATTCGAAAGAAAAATCAGGCTAGATCTAGGTACAAGGCTGACCCTTCGGATGGGAACAGGGACAGGTATCGGGTCTTGCGAAATCGGTGCAGCACCATCTGTCGAGACGCCCAAAGACGCCATATTCATAATGCAGTTGAAAATGGAGATCCTGCTAAAGTATGGAAATTTTTAAAATCACTAGGAGTTGGTAAATCTCAACAAAAATCTGTTCCGGTCGATATTAATATTGATCAGCTTAACCAGCACTTTTCTTCCTCGGCTATTTTCCATGATTCGGAAAAAGTCGCGACATTAACTTATCTTTCTACGCTATCAACTCCTGACACTACCCCTTTTTGTTTCAATCAATTTACCGACAGTGATGTTAGGAAGAACGTATTATCCATCGCTTCTAACGCTGTTGGTGTCGACAGTGTAAGCCGCGCTATGGTTCTCCCTATCCTTGATATAATCCTCCCGGTCATCACTCTTATATTAAATAATTCCATCTCATCGAATGTGTTCCCTTCAGTGTGGAAAGATGCTGAAATTATTCCTCTATCTAAGAAATCCAGTCCAGCATCCTTTTCTGAGTACCGGCCAATTTCCATTCTTCCTTTTCTTTCCAAGGTTTTGGAGCGTCTTGTGCACCAGCAGTTGACGTTATACCTAACTAGAAACGACCTCCTCAATCCTTTCCAATCTGGTTTCCGTCCCGGACATAGCACGACAACTGCGCTTGCGAAGATCACTGACGACATCCGATTGGGCATGGATAACAGAAAACTTACGGTTTTAACTCTATTAGATTTCAGCAATGCGTTCAACACTGTTGACTTTGACATTATGCTTGCAATTTTACGTTCTCTTAACATATCTCCTGCGGTTATTGAATGGTTTCGTAGTTACTTAGTAGGTCGCCGGCAAAGAATAAAGGTGGAGGATTCTCGTTCTTCCTGGTGCAACACGCTTGCTGGTGTACCTCAGGGCGGAGTGTTATCTCCGTTACTTTTCTCTATTTTTATAGATTCTATTTCTCAAAACCTTCGTTCCTCGTATCACCTTTATGCTGATGACCTACAGATTTATTCCCAAGGCATGCTTAGCGATCTTCCGTCGGTTATCGAGTCCATTAACCTCGATTTGACAAAGATTTTAAAATGGAGCCAACGCTTTGGCTTAAAGGTTAATCCGACGAAGACCCAAGTCATTATTATCGGAAGCTCAAAACTTATCCCAAGGGTTGACTTTGCATCGTTGCCATCTGTATTTTTCGACGAGGTTCATTTGCTGATCAGGTAAAAAATCTTGGTGTTATCATGGATCGCACTCTGTCTTGGTCACCGTATGTGTGTGAGATTAGCAGGAAGGTGTTTGCTGCGATGGGATCCCTAAGACGCCTTCAAAATTTCCTTCCAATTGCTACTAAGGTTGCGCTTGCACAGACTTTATTGCACCCTATCTTCGATTATGCTGACATTTGTTACCCCGATCTTTTAGAAGAGCATTTGAATAAACTTGAGCGAATTCAAAATCTGTGCATTCGGTTCATATTTGGCCTACGTAAATATGATCATGTTTCTTATTTTCGATCACAGCTCAAGTGGCTCCCCATCCGCTTTCGCCGAAACTCTCACATACTCTATCTTCTCTACGGCATTCTCTTTAACCCTGCAACTCCTTGCTACCTCAAAGAGCGATTTAGCTATGTTACTTCTGTTCGTTGCTCTCAGAACTTTCTCCTTACTGTCCCTCTTTCAAACCCTAAATTCTACGTTTATTCTTACACTGTTCAGGCTACTCGGCTGTGGAACTCCCTGCCGATAGACTTAAGGCGCGCTAAGTCCTTGCCTATCTTCAAGACTATGCTTAGGGAGCACTATCTGTCGTCTTGCGTGTGAATGTTAAAACTATTAGTTTATTTATGGGTATGTTGTTAATGTTGCTATGTATCTTCCTAGTTCCTATCTACTTGGATTTGTTGTGTATGTGTACTGTATAAATTGTTATGTTTTCTTGATATTGCTGTAATGCAATGTAATTTCACCACCTGCTTAAATTTATTCCTCACTTCTCCATTCCAATGTAAAGGTTGCCTGGAAGAGATCGCTCTGAAGCGATAAGGCCGCCTATTGCTTACCTCAGAAAGTCTTTGTGTGTATACCTGTTTTCTGTAATTTTTTGCTATATTTTGGTGCGCAATAAAGAGTTATTGTATTGTATTGTATTGTATTGTATTAAAAAGAAAAGCTGATGAAAAAATCGATTCTTTAATGTCAGGGTCTGGGTATAAAATGAGGCGAGAAAGTCGAAAGCGCGCCATTGGACCAAAAGCATTGCGAGGGAAAGGAAGAAAAAAAATTAAAAAGAAGATAAATAATAGCGATGTTTTTTCTAACTAACCATGTCATTTTTACATAATCAGTCGTGTGAATGTGCTAAGTCAGAGTTAGATTTGTTTGCTCTTCCATCAACGCAAACAAGTATAGAAAATGGCCAGTGGATACATTACAAACCTATTTCTTCTTTAACTGATGATGGTCCTATTGAATTTCAAGTTCCAGGATCGGGTGATGACTACATTGACCTATCTCACACTTTACTCCATGTCAAAGTCAAAGTATTAAATCAAGATGGTACTAACTTGAAATCAGCTGAAACTCATGTTGCACCGGTGAATAATTGGTTACATTCACTTTTTAACCAATTGGATGTATATTTAAACCAAAAACTAGTATCACCGCCTAATAATACATATGCGTACCGTGCATATATGGAAACTCTACTAAATTATGGACCGGCAGCAAAAGAGTCTCATCTTACATGCGGACTGTGGTACGAAGACACTGCGAGTCATATGGATGCAACTGATGCAAATAACAAAGGGTGGGTTAAAAGAGAAGGATTTATCAAAGATAGTAAGGAAGTTGAAATGATACCCATCATTTCATCAACTTACACGGTGATATTTTCAATCAAGAAAAGTTTTTATTAAATGGCGTTGAAATCCGCGTCAAATTAGTACGATCAAAAGAGTCGTTTAATCTCATGTGCAGTCAAGATAAAAAACTTAAAGTTCGAATTACGGATGCTAGTTTAATAATCAGGAGAACAAAAATTAATCCAAGTGTTTTACTTGCACATCAAAAGGTTTTAGATTCAACGACAGCAAAATATCCCATCACAAGAGCGGAAGTCAAAGTACTTACAATACCATCAGGGGTACAAGGCAAAACACTTGATAATATATTTCTCGGTCAAGTTCCAAAAAGATGTATCATGGGTTTTGTTGATAACACCGCATTTAATGGTAATTTAAAGCATAATCCTTTTAACTTCCATCACCATAATATGAACTTATTCAGTTTGTATGTTGACGGTCACCAAATTCCTTCAAAAACATTACAACCATCTTTCAGTACTGGTTTAATGGTATCTACATATCACACGTTATTTTCCGGAACTGGTATTCATTTTCTTAATGAAGGAAACTCAATAACTAGAGATGCTTATGGAAATGGATATTGTTTGTTGTGTTTTGATTTAACACCTGATTTATCGGCGAGTTCTACTTCACATTGGAATCTTGTTAGACATGGCAGTGTGAGGTTAGAAGTTCGATTTGAAAGTGCCCTAACTACGACTGTTAATTGTATCGTTTATGCAGAATTCGATAATATCATTTAAATAAATAAACATCGTGATGTAAGCGTAGATTATAATAGTTAAATAGAATATATATAAACATAGGTTTGTAAAACGTTATACCACTAGTTCCTAGACCTCAGTAACGAATTCATCAGTAAATAGAATAATGGATACTGGAGAATTGCAATTATGCATGAAAAAAATTTCTCCCACGATTCAATCAAACGTTTTCCCAGCTAACAGGATTCCCATTTTTGTAAATCTTCCGGTTTATATCATAAGCAATTTGGATCCTGACTCAAAACCTGGCTCTCACTGGATAGCAATTCATATTGATATTAATGGTAATGGTGAATACTTTGATTCATTTGGTAGAAAGCCTTCAGGTTATCATAACGCTGGCCGAGTGTAACAGTGGCACAAGTCAAAATATTGAAATTTCGAGAAAAAGCACTTCAAAGTTTTGACAAGTGGACTTAAACCAGTAATATGAGCATATTATTTTAATTAAGGAAGTTAAATGCTTAAGTTTTGTTTTATATATTCTTGGTGGTATGATGCATTAGATTAAGACATAATATTATTTTAAAATATATTATTATAGCAATTATTTACACTCAAATATGGGTACTTAGAGATGTGCCTCTGTTGCACAACTTTTTTTTATGTTTTTTGAATTGTGCCTCTTAAAGTTATGAAATGATGTGGTCCTATTTCTTTATTTAGGTATGAAAACGCTTTGTAAATCACTAAAAATAAAAAATACTTTTTTTTACTATTAATCGCGTCATCTTTAAACGACGTCTTGTAATAACCTAACCAACATAAAGTTGGAAAATCTCTGACTTGGTCACTTCGAATTTGAGATATTAAACTTTGAAGGAACTACGGAAAACGGCTAAACCAATTTTGATGAAACATGTCTACGCACCATCGCTATAAAACCTGATTTCAAATCCGCAAATCCGCATTCAAATCGGCCCACCCGTTTAAGAGCTATGGTGCCACAGACAGACACACAGACAGACAGACACAAAGATACACATAGCGGTCCAACTTATAACACCCCTCTTTTTGCGTTGGGGGTTAAAAATAGGTTCCAGGGGAGTCCCCTGACAACACAAATGTATTTTTTTATGTAATAGCAGACAAAGCAAACAGACGGTTCTCCTGATGCTAAGTGGTCACCGTCGCCTGTAGACATCAGCAGCATCATCAGGACTCCATATGTGTTGCCGGCCTTGCAAAAAGCTATTGCTGAAGAGTTGGAAAAACCTCGGTCGCCAAAGTGTTCCATAAATTACATGTGCGAGGTAAAAAAGGAACGCTTAAGCACGATGGATGACCGCTACCCATCAATATGATGTTGATGAAAGCTACTTTTATATCGAAAATACAAACTGAAATATAGATGCATAGAAAAACTACACCACTGCTAGGGCTACTTTTATGCCGAGTAGAAAAGTTCAACGGAACTCCCCTTTATCGACCCTATAGAAAACGCAAAGAGAGCTAACATCTATACAGAGAGCTAGAGAGTCAAGCTTCCCAGTGTATTGGATCACCGATAATATGAGCCGCCCTACGCTACGCTGTAGACGATCTGATTTTATACGAGGGAGGAGCTGATATTGAGGGGCACCAGACCAAAGGTGAGAGAAATACTCCAAGTGAGGCCGAATTCGAGCCCTGTACAGTTGACAATAGCTCGGCATGAAGTATTGTCTCGCTCGGCTGAGGACCCAAACTTTCTAGCAACAATTTTAGCTTTACTCACCTAAGAGAACAAGGGGGGAGTTTTCGAATCTAGGCGCTACGGTAAATGGCATTTTATTTGCGATAAATGCGCAGACCTGTGTCTTGATAGGGTTGAACTTGACTAGGTTATGTTTACCCCAGTCAAAAACCAGTTCCAGTATATTTTCCAAACCAGAAACATGTTGACAGCAACTCTCCTCTAATTCCGCTAGAGAAAGACTAAGCCTACCGGTATTGAAGTTGAATTTTTCACTCTTTTAGTTAACCTCTTGGATCCAGATTGTTGAGAAACAGTGTAAATGTAGGCCGCAATGGGAAAGAAGGAGGAGGAAACTCCATTTTCACTGTCGTCTTCAATGATTGTTAATTGAGAAGGGGAGTCTTATCTTTAAGTTTTTCTACATCAGTCCATTGAGAAGGATGACTTATTTTCAGGCGACATGGCTGCGTATTTTAAAAGCCAATTGGCTTTTTGACAAGAAATTTCCGTCGGTCTCTGGGGTATTCGATTAGTTACATTTCTTATGATGCGGCCACTATTTAGATTGTTTTTGGATGAAAAGGTTGTTATTCTTAGAGGCTTTGGGTTTTCCATGCGCTGTGGTGATGGATTTTCTGAAAATTGGAATTCAGTAATAGTAGTAATAGAGTTAAGTTTTCGTCAAGTATTTTTTTAATATTTATTTATGTATTATATTTATCTAATTAAGTATGTTTATCCGTTGTCTAGTACCCATGATACAAGTTTTACTTAGTTTAGGAGTAGATGAATTGGTATAAATTGACCAAGCAATTTATTTTAAAACTTTTTTTAAATTACTATTAAAGCCTGTAGTTACAGCTGTGGTAGTTTTGCTTGGAAATTCGTTCTGAATACTACTTTAACTTCTTAATATTTCACAAAATAATCTCTAAATCAACAAAATAGATTTCGCATGTATTGTACCTATGCGAAAACAATTTTTTACGTGCAAAAACTTTACTTACTTCCTGTTTCAGTGCACCCGATGGATACAATTTTCTTGAATGCATGTTTGGGTATAGTATATTGATTATTTTTGTTAAAGTTTTTACAGATAATAGGTACTAACTCAAAAAACTTCTCGTCAATTTCTGCAATATTGGCACAACTCAAAAGTGTGTCACTGTTGCATTAACACAGGCGGGCTTTATGCACAAGAACGAGCGGCACACTGAAGATGGGTCAGTATTGCAGGAACGAGATAGGTAATTTCCTTGTGTGCAGTAGTGGCACGGGAGTCATCTTTGGGTTGTTCTGGTAAACTTTTGAATTGGATATATATTGTATGCTATAAAATACGCATCGTAGAACACGATTCTGGGCTTAACTAAAAAATCAGTTTTTTTGAATTGTGCCACTGTTGCACTCGGCCAGCGAAAGATGTTTTTAAAAAGAAATGCAAAGAAATGGTTCAATCATGTGTCAATTCAAAATAATTTTACCTCGGTTTGTGGTGAATACTGTTTAGTTTATATATATTTTAAGTTTAAAGGTAAAACGATGTCTGACTTTTTAAGTTTATTTTTTGAAAATACCTTATGTAATGACTTTATTGTAAGAAATATGTTCAGATCAATTTTTTTCGAAATAAATTAAAATTTCAACAAAATAATTGTCTTTTATTTTCATAATGCATATTATACTTAGGTACACACAGGATAAAATAAATGAAAATGCAAGAGGCCAATCAAAACAATTTATTGAAACATAATTAAAAAAAAAAACACACACACAAGAAGTTTCAATACTAAACTTGATTATACATACACATGTTAAATATATATAAACTTTTTACTTCCACCATCTTTATTCCAGTCATAATTTATGACAACGTATAACTAGGGGTTCATATGCATCTTCACACATATGCACCGTCTCGATATTATCAATTGCTGTGTCCTCTTCATCTCCCCACTCTATTAACAGAGGGTTACCGGCATAAAATAAATATTGCGGCTGCGAAGCTGGTGAATATCCATTTTTTGATTGATGACAAATTATAGGTTCGTATGCATCTTCACACATAGGCACCGTCTCTACATTGTCAGTTTCAATGTCCTCTTCATCTTGCCATTGTATCAACAGAGGGTTACAGGAACAATTTAAATATTGCAGCTGCGAAGATGGTGAATATCCATTTGACGGATGACAAATTGCAGGTTCATATGCATCTTCATGCATAGGCATCGTCTCTAAATTGTCAGTTTCAATGTCTTCTTCATCTTGCCACTCTATCAACAGAGGGTTACCAGCATAAGATAAATATTGCGGCTGCGAAGCTGGTGAATATCCATTTGATTTTTGGTGCTGCATCTCGATGTCTTTACAGAGTTGATAAAGTTCTTCATCGTAATGTGAATTTTGTAGATCCATATTGTAGGTTCGCTTTAACGGCTGTGGATAGTGATGGAGTATGGTTCTTTCTGATTTACTTATATAGGCCAAAAATCATTTGTCTAATGGTGGGAATGGTTTGATGTGGGTGGAGTTGGAATTAAGTTATCGCCTCTTTTAGACAGTTGATAAAATCTAACAAAAGGAACAATAATATGCGTTTAAGAGCGTTATAAAAAAAAAAAAAAGAGAAAAAGAAAACAAAAGGTGGTTATACTAAGGCAACCGAATAACAACATAAAATGAACTTATTTCTCACTGTCTATTACAAAGTTAACACAATCACTTTTAGCCGCTAACTGCTTAGTAATGTTGTAAATTACATCTTTTGTTTTTTCCACGTGGTCATCATTATCGGAGTGGTGAGCGTAATATTTAACACGTACGTCTGCATGTTTCCACTGTTCTGAGGAGGGAACGTTCTTTATTTTTGCCCAATCATATAGTTCTATTTTGATGAGGTGCGACGCATAAGCTCCGTCGTCTTGATTGGATTTAATAAAAGCTATGCCCTCATCGGTGGCTTGGCTCACGCTTGAAGAATATTTGATCATTTTTGTTTTCTTGCGTTTTTCGAAGAACCCATGTATGCTGTTACTAGGCCTCTTGTTGGAAATTGTTTTTTTTTTATTTTTAATGGAGGGACACGTTCTTCATCATCGCTCGGTACAATATGGGTTTCCGGATAATAATAGTTTTTAAAGGTGTTTTCTTCAGAATGCTATAACAATAGAAAAAAATAGTTAAACAGTGCTTCAAAGTTCAGTTACGCGGTACCTAAACACAAAAATGGTTAAAGATTGTACCTATTACAATCAATCAAAAATTCAGACAAGTAAGTACAAATACAATACTAATAAAAACTACATACTTACATCCATTATTACAGCAACAAACACTGACACTACGAATTTCAAACACTGAATATAATTACACTTTGCGGATCCCTTGGATGGGTGGGGGATCTGATTTGATGAATTATCTGAGACGATATGAAGTGAATTGGAACTGGCCTGCTTTTATATTCAATATAATTCCAACAAGTCTGAACCTGTGTATTTTGCCATCCTTTTGTTCATATTATTATGGAAGCGACTGGTCGAAACGTGTTTGTTAAAGGAGCTGTTAGCTTACTGGAACGAAGTTAATAAATAACAAAAGACGTTAGATCGTTTGATACAATCGTTTTATACACATTCCGATGTTACAAGTTCAAACCTGTATTTGAAGCTGTCTTGTACATAGATTGGTGGCCGTTTAAACCTGCGTTTTAAAGAAACTGTAAGCTTATTCCACAAGTTAAAAACTAACATTTTTTAACAAATGCATCGCTGACGAAAGGGGCGAAGCAAGTTATTAAATATAACTAAAGACTGCGGATAGTTTGATACAAGAATTTTTTTAAATAATTTACTGTTTATGTAACTCAGAGCATAGAGTAGGTACTTACATACGCAGGTAAGATAACGATTTGTTACAAATGACAATACAAAATGTAACATTTTACAAACTTCTTATCTTCAATTAAAACCATTTACTGTATCATCATCATCATCCCAGCCTATAAACGTCCCACTGCTAGTCACAGGCCTTTAGGTTAGAATTATGATAATTCATAAAGTTATGAATTCAACGAAGAAATATTGTGGTTCAAAACAAAGAAATTACGATAATAAGCACAACAAATTTTGGACGATACTGTGTTGAGGGAACCGTGGGAAACCATCAAAGATAACAAAGCCTAAATCAGGCAGCTGGCTTATGCAATTTATGACACGAGTTGACCGCAGGTAGCGAACCAACAATCTATTGTCCACGTGTTTTTTACGTATTTAGCATCGGAATGCACGCCAATATAATAATCATCATCATAGTTAGATGTAGTGCATTTGTTAAAGTTACTAATTCAGCAGGGAACAAACATAACATTTACAAACTTCTTATTTTCAATTAAAACCTTTCTCTATTCGGTACATGTCATCATGGAAAAAGGTAGGTTTAGGTTAGGTTAGTTTTATTGCAATCGTTGAAGTTACGAATTCAGCAGGGAACAAACATAACATTTACAAACTTCTTATTTTCAATTAAAACCTTTCTCTATTCGGTATATATCATCATGTAAAAAGGTAGGTTTAGGTTAGGTTAGATTTATTGCAATCGTTGAAGTTACGAATTCAGAAGAACAATAACCCTCCTTCTTCGCATTCGGGTAAAAAATACCTATTGATTAATTGTAAATCGTGCTAAACCAGAATCAAAATACATTATCTCCCTTTGTTGCGCATCGCACAAGTCGGTTAATAAAGCCTGTATCGATTGCATCACCGCCAACAGCGTCCGAGCGCAGGTAGCATTTTTTTCTTCTGCAGGTGGCAATCGACCAAAAAAAGGGATCGAACCTTTTATGTGCTGGCGTCGAGACGTTGCTATTGTATTAGAAATACAGTAAATATATATAGGAAGGAGTGGGTGGAGCTTTCTGAAACCTCGTCCAATGGCTCCAAGTGGGGTGTTGCGGTTTTTTTGATACCAAACTTTTTTTTTTTTTTTTTAGTTTTCCACGCCCCCAAGTTCGCCATTTTGGCCGGCCCCAAAAAAATTTGATTAGGGACCGGCGAATCCCTACTACTCATAGTTGTCTTTACCTAACCACGGGAAGATTAACTACTTGTGCTTTATTTATTTATTGGTTTACAACTGATTATTATTTTATCAAGTTACTAGCTTTTGCCCGCGGCTTCGCCCGCGTTAAATTTGGGGTAACACAGATTTACTTTTTACGATATTTAATTTCGTGTTTTAATTGATTTTTCGGAGGATTATATTTGCAAATTTTCGAATTTAAAAATCGACTTTGAAGCCTTGTTTCACATCTTCAGGTCAGAGGTGTAATTTTAGAAAACCTACTTGTTTCTTTTGCGATTTGTACCTGTGCGACATAGGATTCCCGTGGGATAAAAATAAGTGAGTTCAATACAATACCACACTGTCCGCGATTGAATTGAAACAGGCTTCTATTATTTAGGGTATCGATTTTTAAAAAGCTGTTGTTTCAGAGATTACCCCCAATAAACAAAGAAACAGACAAACTTTAAAAAGTTTTTCTTCTTTCTTTCTTTGTAATCAGTTGATTGGTTTGGCGTAGGTACTAATGTGTCCTAACCGTTAAGGAGTTATATCTTCCAACATCAGCTCATCTGAGTAACCAGAATGAAAACAACTAAACGTCTATACCTGCATATTAGGTATAATATTTAAAAAAAAACCTCAACTCCTAACCGTTATGGAGTTTTACCTTCCATCATCAGCTCATCAACATGAGATGATGTCTATCAGACGCAAATACTGAGAAAATATATGAAAAACGTAATGCGTCCCTACACAATTTGAAGTTTACCCTCGATTTCCCTGAGATCCCGTCATCAGATCCTAATTTGGTCACAGTGGACCACCTTGGGAGTATACTCTTTCGAATAAAAAAAATATTTTTAAAATAAATAAAAAAGAAAAAGAAAAGTCCCAATTTTCCCATTCCCGTTAATAATTTTCGGGAAATTCTCTCTCAACGCTCCCCTACACTCCCCAAGGAACCCACTTGCCAAATTTCAGCTTTCTACGACCAGTAAAACGAAAAATCCCGTTTTTTCCCATTCCCGTGGAAATTTAGAAAACTCCACTCTCAATGCTCCTCTACACTCCCCAAGCAATCTACATGCCATTTTCAGCTTTCTGCATCCATTAAGCGAAAAATCCCGTTTTTTCCCTTTCCCGTAGGAATTTCTACACTCCTCAAGCAACCTACATGCCAAATTTCAGCTTTCTACGACCAGAAAAACGAAAAATCCCGTTTTTTCCCGTTCCCGTCAGAATTTCGGGAAATCCTTTTGTAATAGACCCCTAGACCCCCCCCAAGGAACCTAAATAGGTACTAAATTTCAGTTAAAACGATAAAACCATCCCATTGAACTGAATATAAATCCCGTTTTCTCCTTATCCCGTGAGAATTTCCGAAAATCCTTAAATTACCTACTTCCTGTAATTACTACGTATAATTACCTACTTCTATGCCAAATTTGAAGAGTCTAGTAATTATTGTTCATGGGATTCCGTTGAACTGAATATATAAATCCCGTTTTTTCCTTATCCCGTGGGAATTTCCAAAAATCCTGAAATTGATGTTTTTATTAATGTAATACCTACTTGTGTAACAAATTTGAAGAGTCTAGTTATTATTGTTACCGAGATAGGGTCACTCAGAATCGAATATATAAATCTTGATTTTTCCCGTTCCCGTGGGAATTTTAAAAAATCCTTCCTTAGTGGATGCCTACATTGTATAAGGTATCTATGTGCAAAATTTCAAGTCTCTAGGTCCAGTGGTTTGGGCTGTGCGTTGATATATCAGTCAGTCAGTCAGTCAGGACTTTGAATTTTATATATATAGATATCAGTCTGAGTTAATGACAGATTACTGACAGAATTTATCTAAAACTTTGGTCTTAATTGTGAGATTTTATGACTCTATTAATCTTTGCTTTATTTTGAATTGCATTATGGGTGTATATATTTTATACTTCTTAGATCCCATTATTTACATTTGAAACCAGTGATGATTAGATTACAACAGTTTCTATAAGTACCTGGGTAGTTCTCACGAAATCTCGAAATTCTTGTCCTACAAGCTTTCACAAAAATGTAGTAAATATATAGGGGCAAGTATTGTTTTCCTGCAATAAATATCACCGTCGCTAAGCGTATCAGTTATGATTTCTAAGTCATGTGTAAATAAAAAAATTGAGTATATAATAATGCCGTTAAAATCATTCCCTCACTGTGTCCCAACTCCCACTTTCAAATACTTTTAAATTTGCAAATAAGAAGATAATAAAGTATAAGCTATGAAAGTTTAATTAACCTTTTCTAAGAACAATGGATTTATGAATGGCTTCTTTATTAGGATTATAAAACTAAAAGAAAATAAAATATATATATAAAACCATGTGTCCAATAAAATTAAATCATTCCCCCACAACTTTACTAACAGTTAATTTATGAACGCAGTTTGATTCAAACGTGAATGCTACCGTTTGTTTTTGATAGCTGGCAACACTGTAATTTTGCCAATATGGCAAATTCTTTGTGTACGCGTTTGAGTTTTTGTTAAAAAAAGGTTGAATTCATAATTTTTTAAAATTACATTTGTGTTCGTCATTACATCACGTCCTAAAAAAAGGAAGGGTAAGTACTTTCCCAATTATTAATTGCATGATGAAGTAGGATTTTGGGAGTAGTTTACGTCCACAAATAACCTTGTTTAAAGCATGTCCGTGTCACTTGTTTTTTTTAGATTATGCTTCGTTTCGTCATTCCCTCGTCATCATTCCCTCATATATATTTACAATGAGGGAATGATGACATAAGGAGTTAATGATTTTGACTGGGTTGCGATTCTTTTTTATTGTCGTTTGCTGTAGCAAACCCTTGAATTTAAATATCTTCTTGTTTCAGAGCAAATAATGGCAAGAAAAAAGAAAATCAGTGAAGAGGAAGCGAAATTAAAAAAAAAAAGAAATGATAGGAAGCGAAGAGAAAAAAATGAAATCAGACCATATATATAATACCTGAAAAAAAAAAAGAGAAAGGCCAAGTAAAACTGATTTCAAACATGAGTTCCAGAGAGAGAAGGGTTAAAAGGAAAACCTGGAAAACCTGGAAATATTATTTTGTCAAGTTTTTGCTTATTTATTTTGAGTAGCTTTTTATTAACTTTGAGACCGATTAAGTTAAAAGGAAGGTTTATTTCTGAGTATTTTTTTAAGAAAGTAATGATTTTTTGTTGATTTTTCATAGGTGCTGCCATTAGGATTAAGTGCCATAGCAGATAAACTTAGTTATCATTTATTCGTGGCATCTGCAGACTGCAATAAATTTGTGATTTTCTGGACAATAGTTCCTAATAATGTTAATTGATATTTTTTTTTATTCAATACAAAATATATAACGAAATAATTATGAATTTTTATTTTGTAAGTTTATGATTACTTACAAAAATCATTCCCTCACTTTATTTTTTTTCAGCAGCCTTATAACTCTAAAAAAAACGCTTATTTTGGGGACCACTATTTTTCTGAAATCGAGTGTTATGATTACTACGAAGTCCATATGAAAAAAAACATAAATAACTAGAATATTTTTAATTTTATTGTCATAACCGAATTTCGGGATTTCGTGAGAACTACCCACCTAATTATTTACATTAATTAAAACAAAGAAACACCCAAATATTTATTAAACTAGTTTTCCTTCTGAACCTATATAAAAGTTCAGCATAGGATAATTCGCACCCCCAACCGAATAAAGCGGTAAAACTTTTTACCCGACTTTTAATTTTATTACATTTTTGAATTCCGCACATTAACATCTATCACGTCAATTTTTTTCGTACTCCTCAGACGTACATTCACGGAGATATTTACACACACGTGTTTATACTTCCGAAATTAAAATTAGTTTATGTCGGAGAACAAAATCATTACAATATATTACGCGGCCTCGATATAAAAAAAGTTATCTGAATAAGGACGTTAAAAATTAAAACATTTTTATTCGCCCAAAAAGTAGGAACACGTAGAATTGTAGAACCTTTTACGTCGTTATTCTTACTGAACAAATCTTTCACTCTAGACGTAAAGAATTTATACAAGTTCAATAGATTTCTGTTTTTAATGTAATGTACTTTTATCGTCTGTTTTGTGACTGTTTCTATGTTGTAATGATATTTGAAAAACTTTATTAAATAATTATGGACATATTTGTTCACTAGCTTCTGCCCGCGGCTTCGCTCGCGTTAAATTTGGGGTAATACAGATTTACTTTGTACGATCTTTATTTTCGTTTTTAATTGATTTTTCAGAGGGTTGTATAAAAAGACAAAAAAATCCTACTTAGTGCACTTCTATGATCCTTTATCCACTTACTTACATGTAAATGAAAAACGTAATATGTACCTACAAAATTTGAGGGTTGGCCTCGATTTCCCTGTGATCCCGTCATCAGATCCTGATTTGGTGACAATGGGACCACCTCGGGAGTATACTCTTTCGAATAAAAAAATAATTCTTAAAAAAACAACCCGTTTTTTCCCGTTCCCGTAACAATTTTCGGGAAATTCTCTCTTAAAGCTCCCCAACTCTCCCTAAGGAACCCACTTGCCAAATTTCAACTTTCTACGACCAGTAAAACGAAAAATCCCGTTTTTCCCGTTCCCGTGGGAATTTTTTAAAGTCCTCTCTCAATACTACTCTACACTCCCCAAGCAATCTACATGTCGATTTTCAGCTTTCTGCGTCCCATAAAACGAAAAATCCCGTTTTTTCCCTTTCCCGTGGGAGTTTCGGAAAATCATCTCTTTAATACTCCCTACACTTCACAAGCAACCTACATGCCAAATTTCAGCTTTCTACGACCAGTAAAACGAAAAATCCTGGTTTTTCCCGTTCACGTCAGAATTTAGGAAAATCCTTTTGTAGGGCTCCCCTACACCCCCCAGGGAACCTAAATGCTAAATTTCAGTTTTCTACGACCAGTCAAACGAAAAATCCATCCCGTTGAACTGAATATAAATCCAGTTTTTTCCGTATCCCGTTGGAATTTCCAAAAATTCTTAAAATTGTTTTTTCACTATAATAATCACCAACTTTTATGCCAAATTTGAAGAGTCTAGTAATTATTGTTCATGGAATTCTGTTGAACTGAATATATAAATCCCGTTTTTTCCTTATCCCGCGAGAAATTCCAAAAATCCAAAAATTAACATTTTAATTAATGTAATACCTACTTGTGTATCAAATTAGAAGAGTCTTGTTATTATTGTTACTGAGATAGGACCATTCGGAATCGAATATATAAGTCCCGATTATTCCCGTTCCCGTGGGAATTTCCAAAAATCCTTCCTTAGTGGATGCCTACATTGTATAAGGTATTTATGTGCAAAATTTCAAGGCTCTAGGTCCAGTGGTTTGGGCTGTGCGTTGATATATCAGTCAGTCAGTCAGTCAGTCAGGACTTTGAATTTTATATATATAGATAGATTATGTCATTGTACTTCGCACGATATATCCAACGATTTAGTTTTGCAAGCTTGCTTGTAAGGCCTGTTCGCCCTCCAGCGGGAATCCCGTTTTTATCAGTCATCGGGAAAAGTGCAGATGCCAGTGTTGAGTGTAGGTACTAAGTGAATATAATACTTTGAAAACATGTCTTCTTTGCAACAAAAACTTACGGAATTCGCGATGCTGACGAATGTTGAACATGATCGACGATCAGAATGCTTGTACGTACCTTACGTATTGTTGCAGTTTATTAAGTAGGCACTAGGTTTTATTAAACTTGACCTGTGTTGATATACTTATAGATACAGTACATCTTAGGATTTTAAACTTTTTACATTACAGTATAGTTTTGAGATTTTGACAGTTACAAGTGCTATGTAGCTGATCTGTTTTTTCAAAGTGCACTACAGACTAAAACATAAAGCATACCTAACAGTGAACATGACTTCTGTTATTGCGAGTGGTAATCATTAAAACTTAGAAATAATGAAAAACAAGTTATGTAGGTTATAACTGGTCCATAAGGTTTACCTCCGTAAACATTCATTCATCAGCGGCACCTACATTTATTATAATCCATACTCACTCATCATCATCATCATCCCAGCATATATACGTCCCACTGCTAAACTATTCGATCTGTAGTCGCAATTAAAGTTTCAGGATTTTACAAAATTCCACTGGGAAATCCCTAAATTTACCTATATCGTGGTTTTCATTGAAGTTGATATAGAAACAAATGTCCAAAATTTCAAGACTCTAAACCCAGCGGTAAAAATTTCAAGATTTTATACCTATCCGGTAAGAATATCGGGATGAAAAATAGCCTATGTGTTATTCCAGAAGTCCAGCTACCTACATACCAAATTTGATGACTCTAAGCTTAGCGGTTGTTCTTTAAAGATTTTATCCCTATCCCGTAAGAATATTGAGACAAGGATTCTATGTTTATCCAGGTTATAGACTAACTTTTCACTAAATTTCATCCAAATCTGTCTAGCTGTTTCAGCGTGAAGAAGTAACAGACATACTCACTCGCTCACTCACAAACTTTTATATTTCTGATACTAGTGTTTACCCGCGACTTCACTCATAAATCATTAGGTACAGTAGCTGAATTCAAATTTAAGGATTTTAAAAATTCTCGTGGGAATTTCCGAAAGTCAAATCATGGTTTCATTGGCTTTACATTAATAATAAAAACAATCATGTCAAATTTCATAAATCTAAGCCCAACCGCTTTTGTTTCGAGATTTTATCCCTATCCCATGGGAATATCGAAATAAAAAGTATCTTATGTTTTATTCTAGATGTCCAGATAGCTACATACCAAATTTTATTTAAATCCGGCCAGCAGTTTCAACGTGAAAGAGTAACAAACATACTCACTCACTCACAAACTTTTTCATTTATAATTATTAGTAGGATTAGTAGGATTAATAATATTAAGAAATCCCTTGTTGATTTAAAGAATAATAACATGTTAATCAGTGCATTATTATGTAACTACAATATGTACACATTTAAAAGTTTAAGTACGTAACGATCAATCTGAACTTAAAAACTAATTTTAAATAACTAACTAGATTATCATAGTTGTTCTGTGTTGATTATACAAGAAATATTTTATCTAGAAGTGAGAGAATACAGTTAATAAGTTCGAATATATACTTTAGTACAAATAAAAAATGTCATAACTTGAAAAAACATAATTATGTTAATATTTTCTACAGAGAAATTTTATTGCCAATGTTTCTTATTTATGTTTTATTAAATGTCCAATAATTTGATTAATTCTTGAAAAAATATCTGTACACTTATTTGTTGGAAATCATAATACGTATTTCGATTAATTTAAGCTCATTCCATGTACAATAAATACTAATTTATCTGTTTTTGCTGGTTTTGTTGGTTTTTCACTGACGTCCAGATAATACTTAAGAAATTATCATGATTACGTTCTATTATTGGGTATATTCATAATGAAAGTGATTGTTCCTTATTATTTCATTAATATAATCAACGTTTGATTACTATATCCTTTGTTTTATCCCGATGATCCCCTGTGAAATCATTTTTACAGAGTTTTTACACTTATTTTCGTGATATTGTCACTGAGTTAATAAAGCAGTAATATTAAAATACTAAAATAATAACTAGTTAAAAGTGCACGAATAAAGACGTAAACGTATAATACGACGCATAATTATGGCACAAATACTGCTTAAGAATGTATGTGTGTGTTTGTTACAAAATTGTTTTACGAGCATATTTAGCCGAATAAAGACGTATAAACAGTTTAAAAAAAATGACTCATAAATGCGCATGTGAATATAAATGTAATGTATTATATTTTTTTATTTTTAAAGTTTTATGCATTGTTATTTTAATCTGTCAAAACCATATAATAGCTTATTTATTTCTGCGTAGCCTTTCATCAGAACACTAAATATTTCATCAAAAACTTAAGCAATACGAGCGATTTTCCTTTTTTTATTTTTCCTGTAAACTAAGGCATTTCATATTACTGCTTTATTCGGTTGGGGGTGCGAATTAGAGACCTAGGAAACCTGGTTTCTTGCATCCTCTTTCCCTTTGATGAACTGTGACGTAACTTACCGACTATTGACAAGTCAATTCAACTGTCTTGTGTTGGAGTCTCTCAGGGTCTATGGAACGAGAGACACAGCTACTGGTAAATGGCCAGGGAGAAAACTCCAGGGCGGAGGTGGGGCCCTAGCCTTGACACAAATCATAATTGCTTATTTTCCTTCATAATTACCTACTGTGTACAATTTTAACAAATGTTTAATTTCAGGTAATATAGCGACAGTAATTTTTTTATTACGAATTTTATAGTTATTACGTTCCATTTACGTTTAGTGAGATTATTTTTTATAGGACAGATTTTATTAGGTTTTATTCATAGACATCCCTTATTTCTACTAAAAGAGGTGGGTTTACTATTCACAACGTAGGACACTAGACGATCACATGGCCAAAACAAATTTCCTTCTTAAATTTCCTTCTTACTTGTCCGCATTAAATTTCCCTTCAAATTATTTTAATACTTGTCCGGATTTTATTAGATTTTTAATTCATACGTGTTTTACAGAAAAAAAACTAGATAATATTTTTTAATTATAATTTTAAATAAGGGGAGGGCGTTACAACATGACTGTGATTTACTTTCGGAACTCTTGGCAGTGGGAACAGAAACTGAAGTTATGGGCTTGGCTTTGCCTTTATACAAAAACTCACTACCAAGTATGTTCGAGGATGATCTCGCGGAAGGTTCCGAAAACATCTCAGCTCGCTGACGCGCTGCTTCTACCTTACGACAATTTTCTTTCAGTTCCGCTACTGAAGTAATGTTTACCAACGCTAGCTGTTGTGAAAAGCTGGGCCTAATATTATGCAGCAATATTTCTAGCTTGGCTTCCTCAGAAAGCGGTACCTTACGACGTGAAAATAAGCAAGACATAACCGCAAAATAAATGTGAACAGGTTCGTCCACTCCCTGTGTTCTAGACTGAATTTCACTTAATAACCTATAATCATAATCAATTGGATCAAATTCCCTCAATAATAATTCCTTTAATTCGTTCCAGGTTGAAACTTGCTGCCTTATGCCTCTAAACCAAAACAATGCTTTATCAACAAACAATTGTGCCGCTGAGTTGAATAATTTACAATCTGAAACACCAAAAGCCAACTGAAGTTCACCTATGCGTTCTAAAAATGACCTGACGTCTGTGATGCCATTGAATTTAACACCCCATTTTGAAACATTTTTATCACCGGAACACTCAAATTGTTGTGATTGTTGTAATTGTTGTTGTGAAAGTGAAGAAAACATCTGGTTGTCCTCAATTGTACCTGGAGATGGTATTGGAGTTTCAACAATAGCCAACAGTGACTCTAACTCTGATGAAAGTTCAGATTTAACTTGAAGCTTATCTGGATCCGAGTGAACCTGTATTCTAAACAAGCGATGATATAAATGATAACCCAAAGCCTTTGACCTATTTAATGAGTACCTATCAGATGTTGCCGAGTACCTGTTTACACATGACCTCAGTTCAATCAACTTGTCAGTGATTGTTTTTAGCTCAGAATCAACAGCAAAGTCAGTCTCCAAAATAGTCTCCGAAGGACATTCAACAATCAATTTCTTAAGTTGCTTTCTCAAACCATCAACAGAACTAAGTGGCGTTTCTGATCTGATTTTAACTTCATAAATTAACTCATCTTTCAAAAGTAAATAAAATTGTATAACTCTTTCCATAATTTACTGAAATTTGTGTACTAAATTGAATTGAAATTAATGGCTTACAAACTTTAATTACTATTGTTTAATATGTTTTCACAATTGTTTATATTTACCTTTAATTGTTTTATTTGTTTATTTATTGTTTATTTTTTTTTTGAGACGACCAGATGGCCTAGTGGTTAGAGACCCTGACTACGAAGCTTGAGGTCCCGGGTTCGATTCCCGTGTCGGGGCAGATATTTGTATGAAAAATACGAATGTTTGTTCTCGGGTCTTGGGTGTTTAATATGTATTTAAGTATGTATCTATCTATATAATTACGTTTATCCGTTGCTTAGTACCCATTACACAAGCTTTGCTAAGCTTACTTTGGGACTAGGTCAATTGGTGTGAATTGTCCCGTGATATTTATTTATTTTATTTTTTTTATTTATTTGTTATTCACAAAATATAAGTTCTTATTAAATTACTATTGCAAAATTTATAAAGTATTTTATTCCCCAAATTCTTATTAATATCACAATTAGCTGGCACAAATGTAGCATTAAACACAATTAAATAGCATATAATGGCAGTAATTATGCTGCTATAAATTATAGGTAAGTACTAGTCATAAACTTCTAGTAGGTAGGAAATGCACTAAGAAAAAAAAATGACACTGTCTAAGCACTATGCACACACAATTTATAATTCTAGGTCATAATTATGTTATAAAGTTGTAGTGAAAATAAATATTATAATTTAATATGCAATATTTAACAATGATTTTGTTTTTCAAAGCATGTTTTTCACCATCAAAAAAAAAATTAAGTTATTTGTACAACACTAGGTTTCCTTTCATAGATAATCTGAAATATAGGTGTATTAAAAGCTATAGGTATACTAAAGGTGATGATGTGACACTTTAATTGTCAAAGAAAGTTCGTTTACTTTCACAAATTTATAGGTTACTTTAACTATGTAAATATTACTAAACATCAATTTATGGTGAAAATAGTGATTGTTTCCACTACACTAACTGACTACAACTGTGAAATTTTTTATGGAATAAGGCATAAATGTGCTTGACTACTGCATATAAAGGTAAAATTTGGTTTCAACCTGACAAACTAAATCCTAAGTATTGAAAATTGATGGCAGTTGATTTCTACACAAAAAAATTAGCCAAAATTACTCAAAGCACTCAAAATTAACGGTAGGGCGCCAATTGCCACCTTGTACCGTACGGAAAATAAGCCCGGACAGGGTTACAGCCAAGGGGCAATGCGGAATGTCTGAATAAAACTGAAAGTAGCTGTTGCTACACTGAAAATACATAAATATTGTCTGGAGGCGTGCTCTGAATAATTAGGGCTCTATCTAAAGGATATAAATTAAAAATGTTAGTATGTAAACACAATCTTTATTACTCTTTCGACTCTATACAGTGTAAAGTTATATAAATATGTGAAACCACTTGTAGTAGATTACCAGACAATTTACAAAAAAATAATTTTAGCTCAGCCGCAAGCGGGTGTGATGCAGAAGGCGGTTCTTATATTCTAGTTTCACAATTTATTTAAGCCTAATGGTGTTAGTCCCTAAGGAAATCAAAAATTGCCATCAATTGGAGAGAGGTGGAGAGAGTTGGAGAAAGGTTCTCCTTTGTGATAGACGTGTCTACGACGTGCGCCAACGCATAGCCAGTTAGCTAGACCCCTGCCTTACGGCGCTCAACCCGAACATCAGTGTCTAGTTCACTGGACGCCGCTAGCTCGCCCGCCAGTTAAGAAGACCCATCGCTTACGGCCAAAGTACGGGCGGCCGGTGTCTCGCACGACTGGTTGTGTGGATCGATACGTAAATATACCCACTCAATTATAATAACACAATAATTACTTAACTTAAATTTCGGTGTCACAATTTTATTATGGCGTTCGCTTGCTGCAAGGATTCGATGACATCGCAGAGTTTGGAATGCACAAAGTGTAAAGATAAATATCACGCCTTATGCGTAAATGTTACGGATAAGAAATTATCCGAGAATTTTAAACAAAGCTGGGTTTGCCCGGTGTGCCAAAGCAAGGCGCCTAAAAAAGGAAACTCCAACACACCGGTGCGCGCTTCTGGCTCAGTAAGCGATCCAATACCTGCCACTAGTGTGATAACACGCGCACAAAGCCGTAAGGTACCTCCTGCACCGCCGACGCCACCAACTTCGTCTGCGCCTGTTTTTGATTCACTTGCAGCACTTACAAATGAAATTAAATTGCTGCGCGCAGATATGTGTGAGGTCAAGGAGCAACTAAAAAATCTTTCAGTGGGAGTGGGTCAGTGCTCATCACGCCTGGACGTGCTGGAAGCAGGGTTGGTACGTTCGAATGCCCAAATAAACAAATTGGAGGACCAAGAGTGCGAAATCACCTTCCTAAGACAAAGAGTTGTCGAGCTTGAGAATCACCTAAATGTTCAGGACCAACTTTCATTATGTAACGACGTCGAAATCATGGGTGTACCTGAGCTGCCAAACGAAAACCCACAACATCTGATACTCACTACTGCAAACAAGATCGGCATGAATCTCTGCGAAAATGATATCGACTTTGTTTCGAGGGTTGGGTCGCGCTCTGATAACGGTACCTCATCCCGAGTAAACCCGCGGCCTCTGGTGGTCAGGTTTACAAGAAATAGTATCCGCAACAAATTTTTGAAAGCAGGCAGATCGAGACGCAACTTAACATCGACGGATATTGAAACTGGGGGACCCTCAAGCAAGCTGTTCTTTAATGAGCGTCTAACGAAATCGAACAGAATGTTATTTCGTGACGCTCGCATGCGCAAGGACAGCGCAGGCTTTAAATACTGCTGGACCAGCAATGGAGCTATATTGGTGCGCAAGCGGGAGGGTGCTAAACCCATTGTCATACGACGTACTTCGGACCTTGATAGGTGGTTTGTGGAACCGCGGCCAGGAGACACCGGGTCTGACTCATCCCCCGCTGACAACATGCGCCCCACGGATGCATCCAACGTGCTTGAGACACCAGAAATGCTTGAAGCCCCCGAACAGTAAAAAAGTAGTGGTTCATGGTCAAATCCGTATTATCTCAATGTTAGACCGTAGTAATGCACTTCGAATGCTGTTGTTTAAAATTCAAAATTGCTACTTTTTTGGAACTCACTCATTTAGCACCATCGAGGTTTTTGTTCTTATTATATTACACTTTCTTCTGATCATAATAAAGCGCTTACACACATCCGTTCAGGTAAACACGCAAACACACGCACACTTTGATACACATACAAAGACGAATTATTATAATTCTAAGAGCAATGTTTCGGATTGGCGATTACCCGGGTATCTTGTATTGAAGTTGTCATTTAATTATTCGTACGAATGATACAAAACGACATTGCGGACCAAATTGATGAGTCTATTCTTATTGATTGTCGCCCATCCGAAACATTGGAACAATGCAAAGAAATCCTGACTCCTAAATATACTTTTAAAATCCTAACCTTGAATATCAGAAGCATGCAACGAAATTTTGACTCCTTCGTGGTCTCCCTCAAGCGCCTGAACATCAATTATGACGTGATTGTTCTCACGGAGTGCTGGTTGAGTGAGGGTTTTGCTATTGATCAACTTCCTGAGTATCAATCCTTTTGCACTACAAAATATATCAACAAAAGCGGTGGGGTAGTGGTTTACGTCCGAGATGCACTCTCAGCATCGGTTACTGAACCGCCCTTTGAAGATGCTAATTGCCTTAGGGTTGACATTGGTGGAGAGATTCTAGTTCTGGCTATATACAGGTCACCTTCCTTCACCAACACAAACGGTTTTTTGAACTCGCTGGATGCGGTCCTGAGTAACACAAAAATCAATCAAATCATGGTTGCTGGCGATATCAACATCGATATTTCTGAAACGTCAGGCAACCATTGTGCAGAATACATGTGTCTTATGTGCTCTCATGGTCTAATTCCAGCTATTACGTTGCCAACGAGAGGGGATTCTTGCATAGATCACATCTTTGTTAAATCAAAAGGCTCGCCTCTGGGAGTTGTGTGTAAATGCTCAGTCTCCGATCATGACATGGTAATGGCAGGTCTTCACTCTCTGGCCACAGCCAGAAACCGTGACCGTTGGGTACCTAAGACAGATTTCGCGAAAGTGGCACAGGAACTGGGTTCGGTTGACTGGACTCAAGTGACTAACTGCAATGAAGTCAACACGGCGTCTGCTAAATTTAGTGACTTGATAACATCAGCCATTAAAAACACACACCCATATAATTAAAATTAGTCGCACAAAATACAATTTAAAACCCTGGATCACACCAGGGCTCATCAGGTGTATAAAACATAGGGACAGGCTGCACAGACGGGCGAGGGCCGCTCCCGATGACCCAGTTATGCGAAAAATATATACGCGTTATAGAAATTTCTGTGACAACCTTCTTTACAATATGAAAACTCAGTACCAAAGTACACAATTCACTGAATGCAGAAACAATCCCCGTAAGATGTGGAAATTAATAAAAACAGTTTGTGAAAATCCTTGCAAGGGCCGTGATTATGGAGAGCTGATCAAACTTGCTGAGTCTGCAGAAAAGTCCCTCGATCTCTATAATATGCACTTTTCCAAGACTGGCGAGATATTGGCAGAACAAATACTAAGTAGGCTCTCCGAATCACAGTCTTCGCTTGCTGGCAAGTTTGTCCCTAGTAAGATTACCCCAAATTCGTTCTTCATGACTCCCACTGATGTTCACGAGGTAGAGCGTTTGATCAATCAACTTAAGCCGGATAGTGCTCCTGGCTTTGATGGCTGTAAATCACTACTGATTGCGGAGATTAAAGACATAATCTTGGAACCGCTTACCTACATCTTTAACCTTAGTCTCCAAAAAGGGTGCTTTCCTGATTGCTGGAAGCTGGCCATTGTCTCCCCAATTTACAAAAATGGATCCAAGTATACACCAAAAAATTACCGTCCTATCTCTCTGCTATATATCTTCTCGAAAATCCTGGAAAAAATTGTTAACAACCGACTCACTCAGTTTATAAATAAAAATTCATTGATCTCTGAGAAACAATTCGGGTTCAGGCCTGGCAAGTCCACAGAAGACGCTACAGTTTTACTTGTCAACACAATCACAGCAAATTTGGATGCTGGAAAAAGGTGTCTAGGAGTGTTTCTGGACTTAGCGAAGGCCTTTGATACCGTTTCGGTCGATATACTGCTTCGAAAAATTCATGCGATGGGCATTAGAGGCGTTGCCCTCGACTGGTTCCATAGTTACTTGACAGACAGACGACAGTTAGTAAAATGTGGACACACCTTCAGTGGCACGCTTCCAGTATCTTTTGGTGTACCTCAGGGCAGCATTCTCGGACCTATCCTTTTTACTTTGTATATCAACGACCTGCTGCAGCTGCAAATCCCAAATTCCGAAGTTATTTGTTACGCAGATGATACTGCTATTCTCTTTACCGGAAGTACATGGCAGGAAACGTACTCTGCGGCCAATTTTGGGTTAAGGGAGATAGCTAACTGGCTAGATCATAATTTACTTACATTGAACATTGGCAAAACTCACTATGTTCCCTTCTTCAAAAACATGACCTCAAGTCCTTCTGACGAATTTAGACTTAATTTGCACACATGTAGCGAATCAGACTCTTCCTGTTCTTGTGCATGCATTGCAAGACGCGCCTCGATAAAATATTTGGGGCTTATAGTTGACCAACGCCTATCTTTTAAGGAACATATTGGGATCCTTGCAGGGAGAGTGAGAAAGGTCGTATTTGTCTTTAGGCGTTTGAGGGGGAGCGCACCGACTAGTGTTCTTTATCAAGTGTACTTTGCATTATGTCAATCTGTTATTCAGTACTGTGTCTGTCTCTGGGGCAGTGCCTGCAAGACCTTTTTAATAGAGGTTGAACGGGCTCAACGTGCCGTCATTAAGGTTATGCTTAGGAAGCCTTTCCGCTATCCCACTGACAGTCTTTATAAGGAGTGTCAGTTGCTGAGGGTCAGACAACTTTTTATATCAAGAGCTGTGGTGCGTACTCACAACGCTGTGGTGAAATCCCCGTTGCATGATCAGCTTTTGGAAAGACGACTTTATAAAGTGCCAGTTCCGAGAGTTAGATCTGCGCTAGCGAGGAGATCTCCGATGTTTATCCATCCTTTTTTATACAATGTAGTCTGTAGAAACGTGGACACAAAGAATTGTGCAACGCCAAAGGCGACTTACATGACCAGGAAATGGCTTATGACTCTGTCATATGATCAAACAGAAAACATGCTCAACATCTGTTCCTAGGTTTCAGGATACACACACACACAACACACAAACACGCACGCACACACGCATACGCACACACACACACACACGCGCGCGCACACACACACACACACACACACACACACACACACACACACACACACACACACACACACACACACACACACACACACACACACACACACACACACACACACACACACACACACACACACACACACACACACACACACACACACACACACACACACACACACACACACACACGCACGCACAATACATTATGCGCTCTCAGCTTGTTTTTTTATTTAGGTATTTCTGTTTTGTACTATATAGACCAGTTATTTACCTGTTTAGACTATCTTAAGCTCTGTTAAAAGCACGCAATTGTAAATTGATATGTAAACCAACTCATCGGGCCCCAAGATACAGGCTCAGCCTAGTTTGGGGTCCACTGTATACTACTAAAAATGTAATATTGCTTGTGTGTAATAATAAATCTTTCATTTTCTTTTCATTTTCTTTCAATTTCAATTTTCAACTACTGAATTTAAATCATAACTTCCCTAATTATTATACATAGCTTCTGCCCGCGGCTTCGCTCGCGTTAAATTTGGGGTAATACAGATTTACTTTGTACGATCTTTATTTTCGTTTTTAATTGATTTTTCAGAGGGTTGTATAAAAAGACAAAAAAATCCTACTTAGTGCACTTCTATGATCCTTTATCCACTTACTTACATGTAAATTAAAAACGTAATATGTACCTACAAAATTTGAGGGTTGGCCTCGATTTCCCTGTGATCCCGTCATCAGATCCTGATTTGGTGACAATGGGACCACCTCGGGAGTATACTCTTTCGAATAAAAAAATAATTCTTAAAAAAACAACCCGTTTTTTCCCGTTCCCGTAACAATTTTCGGGAAATTCTCTCTTAAAGCTCCCCAACTCTCCCTAAGGAACCCACTTGCCAAATTTCAACTTTCTACGACCAGTAAAACGAAAAATCCCGTTTTTCCCGTTCCCGTGGGAATTTTTTAAAGTCCTCTCTCAATACTACTCTACACTCCCCAAGCAATCTACATGTCGATTTTCAGCTTTCTGCGTCCCATAAAACGAAAAATCCCGTTTTTTCCCTTTCCCGTGGGAGTTTCGGAAAATCATCTCTTTAATACTCCCTACACTTCACAAGCAACCTACATGCCAAATTTCAGCTTTCTACGACCAGTAAAACGAAAAATCCTGGTTTTTCCCGTTCACGTCAGAATTTAGGAAAATCCTTTTGTAGGGCTCCCCTACACCCCCCAGGGAACCTAAATGCTAAATTTCAGTTTTCTACGACCAGTCAAACGAAAAATCCATCCCGTTGAACTGAATATAAATCCAGTTTTTTCCGTATCCCGTTGGAATTTCCAAAAATTCTTAAAATTGTTTTTTCACTATAATAATCACCAACTTTTATGCCAAATTTGAAGTCTAGTAATTATTGTTCATGGAATTCTGTTGAACTGAATATATAAATCCCGTTTTTTCCTTATCCCGCGAGAATTTCCAAAAATCCAAAAATTAACATTTTAATTAATGTAATACCTACTTGTGTATCAAATTAGAAGAGTCTTGTTATTATTGTTACTGAGATAGGACCATTCGGAATCGAATATATAAGTCCCGATTATTCCCGTTCCCGTGGGAATTTCCAAAAATCCTTCCTTAGTGGATGCCTACATTGTATAAGGTATTTATGTGCAAAATTTCAAGGCTCTAGGTCCAGTGGTTTGGGCTGTGCGTTGATATATCAGTCAGTCAGTCAGTCAGTCAGGACTTTGAATTTTATATATATAGATAATTGCCAGATTAATCGAATCTCGGGCAGTTCGAGTCATGAAAGAAAACACAACGTTACAGTTTTTAATACATAAACATTTTATATTACTTTATTACGAAACCTTAAAATACTTACAGACATATCTACAGCTACAGACCCGATCAGCGATCACTTAAAATTTAAAATTGTAATTAATTAAGTTTCCTGATTTACCTGATTTATATATCGGTAAATTTGTGTCAATAGAGTTCCAAGTTGTGTATTTATTAGATATTAATTAAAAATTCGTATATGGAAAATCATATGGAGCGTTCGCCGCCGCGAGAAAAACGACACCGTCTGTGTTGACACCCATACCTATACTGCTCTGTGAAGGGTAAACCATACAGTAATTGGTACGGTACAGTAATTGCTCGCTTGAATTAAATCAAATTTACAAAGTAAAGTGGTGATAAATTATAACAAATATCGTGCTAATTATAATAATCTGGTAGTTTTTATCATTAAATTATTTGTATATTGTTGTTTCATATAAAAAATGCAAGTGACATTTACTGTAACTTGGTCAATTAGTGTATGGTTTACCCTATTACTAGTGCATACAACAGTGAATCTTAATGTCTGGTTGTATTTGTTTCTATATTGCATAACGATTTAACGGAATTTACACCATTTTAGCTTATTGATAAAGGCATTTTTAACATTTACTAATTTCACGTGCGACTTTGTCCGAGTTTGAGGAGATAGATAACTAGACAATGTGTGATACACCTGAAGCCATAAATTAGACTTGTAAATCTAGTTTGACGACCAGATGGCCTAGTGGTTAGAGACCCTGACTACGAAGCTTGTGGTCCTGGCTTCGATTCCCGTGTCGGGGCAGATATTTGTGTGAAAAATAAGAATGTTTGTCCTCGGGTCTTGGGTGTTTAATATGTATCTATCTATATAATTATGTTTATCCGTTGCTTAGTACCCATAACACAAGCTTTGCTAAGCTTACTTTGGAACTAGGTCAATGGTGAAAATTGTCCTGTGATATTTATTATTTATTATTAGTTCACTAAATAATAATCACTAGAAAATAACCCTCCTTTCAAGTAAAAATAACGAGCAAAAATCTTTTACTTATAATAAAATTGTTTGTCCATCTGTTATGGGCCGTAGTATGATAAAAATAAGAGGATTGTCAATGTCCATACAATCTTGAGTTGGTTTAACATAATAACCATGCTTGTCATCCTTGGTACGGCTCCAATCACACCAATCTCGAACTGAAGTCACCAACTAAACGTTGGCGCATTCTAACATGAACCTTAATAATAGGGTGGGAAGCTCGTATTTATAGTAAAGTTATGGATGCAGTGTTGGACGCACGCGTACACACACTTGATTTGAATTTCTAGGCTTAGCGCTGATACAGCATTTATACCTTACTTTAGTCTTAAGTGCTGACACATTCTTTTAGAGTCATGCGTATGATTTTCATATATGGGAGCAAGCCACGTGAATTTCCCCTATTTAAGTCCTGGATCTAACCATGTGGAGCATCATTCTGCTCTCAACACGAAGCTGGGAAAAAGCTGCGGTAAAACATCGCACCATTCGTGCGAAAAACGCGTAACTCATAGTTACGCGTTTTCGCAATTAATTGACCACAGATTAAGAATGAAAAAATACATCTTGTGTGTAAATTTCAAAATTTTAGGTTTGAAAACAAAAGAGTTATAAAGGAAAATTGATGAACTACGTATTTTATTAAAAAGAAAATACACATGCAATAAGTGTGGTAAATGTACATACATTGCCAAATATTACGATATTCACATTACAAAAAAGCGTAATTTAACTTAAGTCATTATGACGCAGGCTGTTTTTGAGAGTCTAGGACGTAAATACACTCACTCCCTTTTTCCACGCACCTTTTAAAAATGTTTAGGGTGTAACTTTAGCTACGCAAAGCAGACGCGATGTACCTAAGGCGTCAGTAGTAGATACGCGTTTCTTCCACGAGGAATTTCGGTAGATTCAGTTTCGTAAATACATATACGCAGGTGCTTCCCAGAGTATACAACCCTTTACAATCGAGAAAGTGAAGTCATGATGTTAAAAAAACAAATTTGTTTGTTAATACTGATGGTCTAAGGGGTCTAAGAAAAATATCTAGTGAAAAAAATCGGAAATGCTTAATTTTCAGGAAAATCGCGTCCACGGTCGTACGTCTCAGGAATAATTTGTAAAATGCATGATCGTAACACAAAACTACAAAAACACCTGTTCTTAATAACATCAAGATTTATTACTACCAATCAACATTATTTAACGTTTTTTACTATCAAACATTGAAAATATCCCATTAATATTATGTACCTATACCAATAAGCTTCATAATTTCAACCCTACTCGTTTTCAAGTACATGCCATGTTTTCGCATGTAATAGTTGTTGTTAGTACATTACACTCATATACTTGAAGAAATCGTCATTCCAGTACCTAGTTGTTATTATTTATAATATTCGACAAGTATCTGGACAGGCCTAACTGCATGAAATAATATATAATTACGTGGCTTATCTTCGACATTTGTTTCCTTTCAGAGATGAGGGCACGCGTCAGATGTTTGTCTTTGAATCGGTGGATCAGACTATCTGAGGGTAGTGGTTTGTTCAGGGATAGCTGCGGGTGTATTCACGGAAGTAGGTTTTCTTGATTTTTCAGATGGAGATGCTCATTGTCGAGCAATTGGCACAGGTGGCTGCAAAAATATAGCTGATGGGCTCACCAGAGACGGTTGAAGAAGCGTAAGCACAGATCGTGCAGGTGGCGCTGATAGAGGCGTTCTTCTGGCTCAGGCACTAGAAATTATCTGGTACTGTGTAATATACTCGTCTAGTTTATCTTTCTACTCATCATGTGGGTCTTATTATAGCTGCCTCTCGACTAAAATTTAATCGAAATCCTCGTCCTGCACATGTGATGGGTACCTATCGGTTGCGTCTCGAAAAAGGAATACACGTGTCATGCAGATTTTTTGAAGTATCATGCACGGTTATGCCCGGGCTACACGAGACTGGTTTTTCGGCCTGGGATAGTAAACTAGTTCTCTACTTCAACTGTCTGGCTTGTTGACCTGGCTTGGAGCATGCTTGTTCTGTTTCCATGAGGCTTATTATTTTAAGCTAGTATTTACTGGAGTGATGAGGTGACCACAGGTCCAAAATAAACTGTATGCAAAAAAAAAAACACTATTATTAGACTAAAACAGTCACTTCGAAAAGTGTGTCAATTCGCACTAGACGAACTAGAGGCGTAACACAGGGTTGATTTATTAATTTTCATCAGGTCTTGATCATACGTTTTAATTTTTGTTCTTTAGTAGTAATGTCATATCAATTCATGGTCACGGTACAGTTGCACAAACTTTAAATTAATCTGCGTACTTAGTTTGGACATCTTAAAATCTGAGAAACTCGTCGCGGTAGAAAAACAAACCAAACGTGTGGTTCCTCCTTACTAGCAAACTGAAAACTAGCTTCGCCGGTCACATGAAGCTAGTAAACAAGCTAGGATAGTAAAATCAGTAATGGGGGAACGTACTAGCCTAAAAACAGAACTCCATCCTGTTAGAAACTGTCCTGGCTTCTAAACTAGCTTAGGAATGAAGGCAGTTTTGTCTACACGAAGCCAGAAGTACTACTTTGCTAACTTACTAACACTGGCTTGCTATCCTAGCTTGAGAGGCTGACCTTGTGTAGCCCGGGCATTGTGCAGCTCGGTTGGAAAGGGGTAAGCAATAAATAATACAAATAATATTAAAAAACTGTTTTTGTGTGTAGTACAAAAGAAGATTGTTTCAGAGTTATGGATAAGTATGAAATCGTGCAAAGCAATGTTGTTTTTTCTTAATTCTTCACGGTTGTGTAGTAAAATAATGTGAGCAAACCTCAGGTCAGGATTCAGTAATCGAAAAAATATGTTAAAAACGCAATATGACTGTTTTTTTGTTAGTTATGACCATTTTGGTAAATTGAACAATTTTAATGACAAAAAGTCACTTTTTTGGGTAGTTTGACATTTTTTTGATATATTTTACTGTAGATTTGTTACTGGTTACATTTATGATTTTTTATTTATTTATTTTTCACACTGCGAGCGTATTATTAAGAACTTTAAAATTTCATATCATATTTTGCATGACAACACGGAATTTTGATTACTAATATGTTCCCCGGAACAAAGAATTAATTCGAGATACTCAAAGATTAAATTAGTTCTTACTCAGTAATAAAAACGTATTTCAGGTTACGATTCTGTGTGTAGTTAAATTATGTAAGCAAGAAACGTATAACTTAATGTACACCAGTGCCAAAAATGAATTTTAGTGCCTCAGAAACACGTAAGTATCAGTTACATTGATAAAAAAATTCTAAAAAAATGATCAAAAGTACGTAACTACGCTTAAGTTCTGATATGTTCTAAAGCATCCGTGGAAAAAGTAATTAACTTATATTTTAACGATTTTCTTATCATAATTAATGTATTTTATAAAAAGTATAATATCTGTTGCTAGAAGCGATTTTTTATCTATACATTCCATGTCAATATTGAGTACGATCTATAATAAAAGTGTGAGGATGTTTTTTTGCTCTCCTGAAAAGTAGTATTTTTTCATCTACGCGTTTTTTGCACGAAGGGTGCGACATCATCATCATCATCATCACCATCAACAACAAAAATGTAAGTTGAATCAATATAATATTGCTAAACGTCTGAATAGTCGCCTGATCATTTTTTTTTAATTTTCTGAATTGATCTTTGATTTGATAGTGTAATGTGAATGATTATAAGCACTAATGAGTGAATAGTCATCCAATCATTCAATCCGTTTCTGAATTTGCTTTAATTTGATGATTTTAGTGTAATCTATATATATAAAAGGCAAACCTGACTCACTGGGTTATATATCAACGCACAGCCCAAACCACTGGGCCTAGAAACTTGAAATTTGGTACAGAGGTTCCTTTTATAATGCAAGTGAGCACTAAGAAAGGATTTTTAGAAATTCATCCCCTAAGGGGGTGAAATGGGGGGGTGAAGCTTATATGCAATTTTGTCATTTTTGGACTTAGAAGTATGAAAATAGGTGTATAAGTTCTTGATTACAATTAAAAATGATCTGTCTAGGTGAAATGGATAAAATACCCCCCTAAAGGGGTAAAATGGGGGGGTAAAGTTTGTATGGAAATTTTCTCATTTCTGGACTTAGAAGTATGAAAATAGGTATATAAGTTTTCGATTACAATTAAAAATTATTTGTGTAAGCGAAATGGATAAAATTCCCCCCTAAAAGTGTAAAATGGGGGGGTAAAATTTGTATGGAAATTTTCTCATTTCTGGAATTAGATTTATGTAAATAGGTATATAGGTTCTCGATTACAATCAAAAATTATCTGAGTATATGAAATGGATAAAATTCCCCCCTAATGGGGTAAAATGGGGGGGTAAAGTTTGTATGGAAATTTTCCCATTTCTGGACTTAGAGCTATGAAAATAGGTGTAATTAAAAACTACCTGTCCAGTTGAAATGGATAAAATTCCCCCCCTAAAGGGATAAAATGGAGGGTAAACATTATATGGAAATTTTCTCATTTCTGGACTTAGAAGTATGAAAATAGGTATACAAGTTCTCGATTACAATTTAAAATTATCTGTGTAGGCGAAATAGATAAAATTATCCCCTAAAGGAGTAAAATGGGGGGTGAAGTTTGTATTGAAATTTTCTGATTTCTGGACTTAGCAGTATGAAAATTGCTATTAAGTATACATATACCTATCGATATTAAGGGTCCTGATAACAAATAAAAATTACCTCCGTAGGCAAAGATAAAGAAACAAGAAGTAGCTTTCGACTTATTAGGGGGGAGTTTTTATGAGACTTCCTTATTTCTACACTAAAAATATGGCTGGTCACCATTTAAAATAATCCGTATGGAGTTCACGACTTCAATAAGGGAGAGGGTTTTCATACGATATGGAGGTTAATTAAATAAAACATATAGCCTGATAATTAAAGTACACGCGGACGAAGTCGCGGGCAAAAGCTAGTGTTATTATAAAAATAACTAGCTTTTGCCCGCGACTTCGTCCGCGTGTACTTTAATTATCAGGCTATATGTTTTATTTAATTAACCTCCATATCGTATGAAAACCCTCTCCCTTATTGAAGTCGTGAACTCCATACGGATTATTTTAAATGGTGACCAGCCATATTTTTAGTGTAGAAATAAGGAAGTCTCATAAAAACTCCCCCCTAATAAGTCGAAAGCTACTTCTTGTTTCTTTATCTTTGCCTACGGAGGTAATTTTTATTTGTTATCAGGACCCTTAATATCGATAGGTATATGTATACTTAATAGCAATTTTCATACTGCTAAGTCCAGAAATCAGAAAATTTCAATACAAACTTCACCCCCCATTTTACTCCTTTAGGGGATAATTTTATCTATTTCGCCTACACAGATAATTTTAAATTGTAATCGAGAACTTGTATACCTATTTTCATACTTCTAAGTCCAGAAATGAGAAAATTTCCATATAATGTTTACCCTCCATTTTATCCCTTTAGGGGGGGAATTTTATCCATTTCAACTGGACAGGTAGTTTTTAATTACACCTATTTTCATAGCTCTAAGTCCAGAAATGGGAAAATTTCCATACAAACTTTACCCCCCCATTTTACCCCATTAGGGGGGAATTTTATCCATTTCATATACTCAGATAATTTTTGATTGTAATCGAGAACCTATATACCTATTTACATAAATCTAATTCCAGAAATGAGAAAATTTCCATACAAACTTTACCCCCCCATTTTACACTTTTAGGGGGGAATTTTATCCATTTCGCTTACACAAATAATTTTTAATTGTAATCGAAAACTTATATACCTATTTTCATACTTCTAAGTCCAGAAATGATAAAATTTCCATACAAACTTTACCCCCCCATTTTACCCCTTTAGGGGGGTATTTTATCCATTTCACCTAGACAGATCATTTTTAATTGTAATCAAGAACTTATACACCTATTTTCATACTTCTAAGTCCAAAAATGACAAAATTGCATATAAGCTTCACCCCCCCATTTCACCCCCTTAGGGGATGAATTTCTAAAATCCTTTCTTAGTGCTCACTTGCATTATAAAAGGAACCTCTGTACCAAATTTCAAGTTTCTAGGCCCAGTGGTTTGGGCTGTGCGTTGATATATAACCCAGTGAGTCAGGTTTGCCTTTTATATATATAGATAAAATTTGAAAGTTACCAATTGAAATATGTACTACTACAGTATACTACTGTACTATATAGGTAGTAAGGATTTTTAAACACAGTCTATTTGAGTATAGGTATGTGTAAATACTAATGACTTCACTCTTACTACCAGGATTAATAGATAGTTATGCAAACGGACTCACGCAGTTAGAATACTATCTTTATTTATAATGTTTATAGACTAATAATGTACAGTGCTCATATATTGATTGACAGTTTCACTTCAAACGAATAGTTAGCTACCTGCGTGAAGCTTTCAATATCAGATTCTAATTTAAAAATACGTCTAGAAATCAATATCGCCTAATGATATATTATAATTGTTTTCAGGTCGAAGCGTTCATCTTCCAATGCTGAAGAATTGTTCCCATCGTCATCGGAAGAGGATTCGCCACCACCTCCACCACCGCTGCAGGCTGAGGCGAACAATAAAGACGAGAAAAAGAAGAAGCGAACCAAATCATCACTATCAACGAGCTCAAGCAAGAAAGTTAAAATAAACCCTGTGAAACCGCAACACGCAACGGCTGCTGATCTATTCGGTCCGGATAGCGATGACGAGGAAGTGATGTCAGCACGATCATCAAGCGAGGGTAAATTGATATCATATATCTCTCGACGATTGGCGAATGGTTTTTCGCGTCAGACAAATCCGTTTAAAAAGGGTTCGCACTTCATCGAATTAAAAGTTTACAAATCTGATGAAATTGAGAAAGTGGCCCCCGTCAACTGATGGCGTCAAGCTATTGTAAATATCAAAAATCAGACGGATGACAATACCGAAGCGTGAAGACATTTAGCCAACTTCATAATAGCAACACGAAAAGAATATAGAACATATACCCCATCATTCGTCAGCAATTATTATTAAATTACCTCAATAAAAAACTATTCACATTCTGGTTAATTTACATATATTCTTGTTTAATCTAATAACTCATGTGTTTATAACTTGACGTGTCTTCCTAACTTACTTATCTACTACCAGTAACACGCATTTAGCGCGCTCATGTTTATTCTGAATAGCCTTAAGTATAGGTAACACGTTATTCTAATAACGTTTTATACTAAAATGTCTTTTTTTTATTACTGATAATGTAACGTATATTAATACTGAATAAAACTTTAGCTACTTATAAATTATGCATTTTTGTTTACAGCCGGATCACGTACTGTGCAGTCATCCCCCACTATTTTAATGCGATGTGATAAATGTGAAATTGAATTGCCTAAAATTGAATACAAGTATCATTTGAGAACAAATTTACATAAGTCGAACTGTTTAATAAATACTGAATTTAAAAATGTTGAAGTAATCGCTACTGCTTTTAAAAATAGAATTGTCACTTATCGCTTAAATCCCATACAAGAAGAATACCTCACTCCAGAGGCGTTCCTCAGTGACCTTCAGAGTAAAGTTATTGAAATGTCGTTATTGAAACATAACAACGTCAAAATTAACTATGAGTTGTATATTTACTTTATATTACCGCAATCACACGAAAAACAACTTAAGTCATTTAACACTAAATATGACAATTGAACATTTAAAAAGTAAAGTAATAGAATTTGAACACTGTGAATCAGGCTGGTCTTTTCTTGAAATAAGCCATTTGGAATTAAATGTCAACAAATATTGTTCAATGAGAGGAGGTACTTACATTCCATTACCCTCCCTTATCAAGAATGCGAAAAGTTGCATAAATATTAAAAATAACGACGATTGGTGCTTTTTGTGGTGTGTAACTGCTGGGCTTTTTCCCGCAAAGAACAATGTATGCCGGACTAATTCATATCCGCACTATTCAGATGTATTAAATATTGACGGGATGTCATTCCCTTTATCAGTAAACGATATAAAGTTGTTCGAAAAGAACAATCCCAATGTCAGCATTAATATATACTACTTACGGCTTAGTTGAATGCACTGTAACAGGTCCATTGTATAAAACGAAAACAAAGAAAAAGAACCACGTTAATCTCTTATTCATTGAGAAAAGAAATGGTGAAGGGCATTATTGTTTAATTAAAGACCTTGTACGATTAGTTAGACGACAGGTAAGTCATCACAAGGGTGGAATGTATTTCTGTGACTCATGTTTACAATTTTTTAAAAGCGAAAATAAATGTAACAACAACACCACACAACAACACTGCACCACTGCAACACTACACTACAACACTGTTGTTGTAGTAAGGATATTTAATAATTAGTTTATTTTTTAATTCATATATTAATCGCTTTTTATTAGAAGGACAAATAATTGAATTAATTTGAACAATTTTACCAGCTATTACTTTAATTTTTATTGCTTTACCTTCTCTACGACTACTTTATTTATTAGATGAACTTAATAACCCTTTAATTACTCTAAAATCAATTGTTCATCAATGATATTGAAGTTATGAATATTCAGATTTTAAAAATATTCAATTCGATTCTTATATAATTCCTATTAATGAAATAAAAAATGATAATTTTCGCTTATTACATGTTGATAATCGAATTGTTCTTCCTATAAATAATCAAATTCGAATCTTAGTAACAGCAACAGATGTTATTCATTCTTGAACTATTCCTTCATTAGGTGTAAAAGTAGATGCTAACCCAGGTCGATTAAATCAAACTAACTTTTTTATTAACCGACCTGGAATTTTCTATGGTCAATGTTCTGAAATTTGTGGAGCTAACCATAGTTTCATACCAACTGTAATTGAAATGAAATGAAATGAAATAATTTATACAATTATTATTATTGTTATTTTTTATTTTTATTTTTATTTATATATTTATTTATTTTATTTTAATTTTTTGAAAGAATTTCAATTAAGAATTTTATTAATTGAATTAACAATTATTCATCATTAGATGACTGAAAGCAAGTACTGGTCTCTTAAACCATTTTATAGTAAATTAGCAATTACTTCTAATGAAATAAAATTTTAAAATAAATTTAAATTATTACATAAGTAATATTCTTTTATTCCTCAAATAATACCTATTAATTGAATATTTTCTTTTTTCTTTTTTATTTGTGTTTTTATTTTATTTAATATTATAAATTATTATATTTTTAATTTAAAATTAAATAATAAAAAAAACAATGAAAAAAATATAATTTTTTTTTATTGAAAATGATAAATCATTTATTTTCAATTTTTGACCCAACAACTAACTTATTTAATTTATCTTTAAATTGAATTAGAACATTAGTAGGATTAATATTTTTACCCTATTCTTATTGATTAATCCCTAACCGATTTTTTATTTTATGAAATATAATTTTAAACACTTCATAAAGAATTTAAAACTTTATTAGGAACAAATGGATTAAATGGATCAACTTTTATTTTTATTTCAATATTTTCTTTTATTTTATTTAATATTTTTTTTAGGATTATTCCCTTATATTTTTACAAGAACTAGTCATTTAACTTTATCTTTATCAATTTCATTACCTATATGATTAAGTTTTATATTCTATGGATGAATTAATAATTCTCAACATATATTTGCACATATAATTCCTCAAGAAACTCCTAATATATTAATACCTTTTATAGTTTTAATTGAAACTATTAGTAATATTATTCGACCTGGTACATTAGCCGTTCGACTAACAGCAAATATAATTGCTGGACATCTTTTAATAACTTTACTTAGAGGAACAGGTCCTTCTATAGCTTCTTATTTTGTAGTATTATTAATTATTATTCAAATTTTATTAATAATTTTAGAATCTGCAGTTGCAGTAATTCAATCATATGTAATTTCAATTTTAAGTAATCTTTATGCTAGAGAAGGTAATTAAAATTTAATGACAAATGACAACACACCATAATCATCCATATCATTTAGTTGATTATAGACCTTGACCTTTAACAGGAGCTATCGGAGTTTTAACCTTAGTTACAGGTATAGTAAAATGATTTCATAATTTTAATATAAATATATTAATTTTAGGTTATATTATTATTTTATTAACAATATACCAATGATGACGAGATATTTGTCGAGAAGGAACTATACAAGGAAAAATACAATTTTAGTTTCCAAAGGTTTACGTTGAGGAATAATTTTAACTTTTTTATTTCTTTCTTTTGAGCTTTTTTTCATAGAAGTTTATCCCCTAATATTGAAATTGGTATAATATGACCTCCTATAAGTATTATTCCATTTAACCCATTTCAAATTCCTTTATTAAATACAATTATTTTAATTACATCAGGTATTACTGTTACATGAGCTCATCATGCATTAATAGAAAATAATTTCACTCAAACAACTAAAGGACTTTTTATTACTGTTATTTTAGGTATTTATTTTACATTACTTCAAGCATATGAATATATTGAAGCACCTTTTACTATTGCAGATAGAATTTATGGATGAACTTTTTTTATAGCAACAGAAAGAAAGAAAGAAAGAAGAAAGAAAATACATTTATTTAACGCCATAAAACAAACATAGAAACAAACAAAGAACAATTAAAGACATACATGACGCTAAATAGGTCCCCACTCAGCATAATGCCACGGCAAGCCGTGGCGCTGATTTTCAGTGAGGACCTTATCTACAAACTAACTTAAAAATAAAAAATAAAAAGATTAAATTGTATGGCAACACCGGCTTAAACAGTTCAATCGAGTGCAGTTGAATTGTTTTAAGTCACCGCCAAAAGTATACTTTGCAAATATGAATAATGCATATTACTATTAAAATGGATATTTAAAAACAATATGCTACATACCTGACTTCTTAAAAACAAAAACACAGGCATTTCCATTAAAAGTACCTTACATGATTAAACAATGCACAGAATACGAACAAAAAATCGAACACATTCAGTCTACCGCCAATCAACAAAGCGAAATAGGCAGTGTGGAAAAGACGTTACTAGCTTACGAGTATAACAATAAGAGCGCCTCAAGTGAAAAAAATAAAAACTAAAAACAAAATACAAGGTAAGATTGAGCGCCCACCATTCATTTTCCCAATTGTACATTTAAGAAATGGTTTTTACATTTAAATTTAAAACTAGTAGTTGATTTCAGCGCACGGATGGGTGGAGGAATGTTGTTCCACCATTTGGTGGCGGCGTAACGAAAACTACCACGAAATGCCGCTGATTTATGTCGAGGATAAGTTAGCTGCAGGAACCTGCATGACCTAACTTGGGGCGATCTGGCGTTAAGTGCCCAGGCTAGCTTACTGTAAAGGTACGAGGGCGACTGTTGCTTCATAATGCCAAACATAAGACAAGCTAAATGTAATTTTTGGCGGGAGTACATATTCAAAATATTATTTTGATTTAAATATGGTGACACATGCGCACGTGGCGGTATATGGAAGCAAAAACGCGCGCAGGCGTTTTGAACCCTCTGAACCAGCCTATGGGTCCGTGCTAGAAGACGAGGCCCGTACACAGTGTCACAATAATTTAGTTTAGAGAGCACAAGTGCCTCACATAACCGCACTCTAAGCTCAATGTCAATAAAATCTCGAATTCTGTACAGTATTTTAAGCCTATAGAAACAGTTACGAACTGTGTTAAGTATGTAATCTTCAAACCGTAACTGCTCGTCCATTAAAATTCCTAAGTTTCGAGCTTTTTCTACGCGTTCAAGGCTGTCATGATTTATGTGTACAGTGAAATTGCTTTTTGATAATTCATCTATTTGTTTTTTTGTGCCCAGTAATAAGTATTTAGATTTAGTAGGATTTAATGCAAGAGAATTTGAAAATGACCATCTAGAAATGTTTTCAAGATCCTCATTAAGTTTTTCAACCTCTGATTTTATGCTGTTTACATCACACGAAATATATAATTGCAAGTCATCTGCATAAATATGATATTGACAATGTTTAATGACTTGCGTGATATCACAACTGTACAGAATAAAAAGAATAGGACCCAAAATTGAGCCCTGTGGAACACCTCTAGGTACGGGATGGATATCCGACATGCAACTCCCACCATAGATCCCTGGATTTCCACGAGCTGGCTTCAATTACCGAGATAGCTATCAAACCATTTAACGGTGTTAGGCTCGAATCCATAATAACTCATTTTTGATAGTAGTAAGGATATATTGATGGTATCGAATGCCCTCGAAAAATCCAACAGTGTGAGTATCGTACCACGGCCCCTGTCCTGAGCAGTTAAAATATTGTCTGTTACGTCGAGTAAGGCAGTTGCCGTGCTTCGGTGTTTACGAAAGCCCGATTGAACCACCGGTAGAATCTCAGTAAACTCCAAGTAGTCAGTTAATTGTTGACAAACTATTCTCTCAAGTACTTTAGAAAGGCAAGGTAATATACTAATCGGTCGTAGGTCTTTCATGAATACAGGATTAGGAATTTTAGGAATAGGGCGTACCACAGAAACTTTCCAAGCATCAGGAAATGATTGGGTTTTTATTGATAAATTCATTATCGCAGTTATGACTCCCAGGGTACGAGGTAAAGTTAGGAGAATCATGTTCAAAGCTATTTCATCAACGCCCTTAGCATTAGACTTTAGGCTCTGAATAATTTTGAGAACTAGTTCCTCTGTGACTGGCTTAAGTGTAAATGTGGAGGACCCAAAAGAGTTAAATTCGTAAAATGTAAGTTGACTGATTGAGATTTCATTGTTGCTAGGTAAATTTAGAAAGTGTTGAATAATAGTATTAGGGTCATTGAAATGTTTAGACAATTGTTTCTCATTACTAATAAAGACATCATTCTTAAGATTTTTCCACAGGACTTTAGAGTTATTAGCACAACGGTTTATCCTGTGTGAAAAATATGCACGCTTCTCATTAAATATAGCGCAAGTAACCAAACGCTTTAAATCCTTGTAGTACTGCTTGTGCACCTGAGAGTTTGTGCGTTTATACCTTACGTGAGCATCATTGCGGAGACTAATCATTTTCTTTACCGTAGGTGTAATCCAGGGGCTGTTACGGGGCTTGATATAGGTGGACCTAATCGGGGCGTGTACGTCGAACAAGGAGATAAGATTAGCATTGAATGCGTCCACCATTTCACTCACGTTAGACAAACTAAGAATATTTTCCCACTCAATGTTGTTAAGATCACGGTTGAAGTCGGGCTCGTATATGTCATTTAAAGGTCTATGTGAAATAAGTCTTGGGACAGGTTTTTCTATCTTAATGTTAAGTTGACAGGTAACAAATGCGTGAGAGCTAAGATCCGGTATGTAATTAACGTGAGTGCAGCACACAGGTGCGTCGGTACAAACCAGGTCCAAAAGCGTACTACTGTTATCAGTGAAGTGAGTAGGCTCATTTACACATTGTAAAAGGTCAAAACAGCGTAAGAAATTCGTAAGTTTTTGCGTACGTATATCATTAATATTTGTCATATTAATATTAAAATCCTCAAGTAGAATAATGAAGTCGTACCTTGCAAATGAGCTGACAGAACCGGTTAAAGCGTCAATAAAAGTATCTATATCAAGCCAGGGCGGACGATATGCAGTACCAATAGCGACCCTCGCACCCCTGACACTAAGGCTAAGCCACATTTGCTCGACGAGCGGTACAACAGGATGTTTACAAACGCGTGCATTGATACCATGTTTAACAAAAAACCCCACTCCTCCACCCCTCGAGCGCACATCCAAAGGTCGCGGCACGTGTTTTAATGTAAATCCGGGAACGACTGGTGCGCGCGCATCCTCGCCCTCTCTCAGCCAAGTTTCGTTTATGGCCATAATGTCAACGGAGTGAGTTTGCATTGCCACTATGAATTCCTCATGTTTCGTGCCCAGTGAGCAGGGATTTAACAAACCAACTAATAGTTTACTGCATTTATTTACCATGATGATAACTTCGGTGTGATGGCAACACAAACAATGGCAGATGGTGAGGAGTAATATTGACATAATTGTTGTAAATGTAGACAGTATAGGCATAAGCACAAGTAAATAATCGACGGAGTACACACGAAGTACAAAAATTTTATGTTAATATTAAAATAGGCTATGATGTTATCTCGGTAATGAACATAATTTTTTATTGCGACAAAGTACGATTTTTTTTTATAATGTTGACAAGATTTTTTTGTATAAGTAAAGGTGTCATATAATTGAGTATGGTTAAATAAATTCATCAAAAAGCACCCGTGGCAAAAACCTTCCCAATATCCGCCTCCGAGCGTATCCGACTGGCAGCGGAGTCCTTGTGACGGCGAACATACACCCGGCCGTCCTTCGTCCAGTGGAACCTCCACCCCAGGCGCACACACTCCTGCCGCGCAAGGAAAAAGAGCGGCCTATTTAGTCTGGTGAGTCGCTCATTCACATAGAACCTGCACGGATTACCCGGCAGGTCAAAGCCGGAGGTGTCCGCTCCCCGGCGCACACGCGCAGCGCGCAGCAGCTCAGCTCGCGGCCCGCGGCGCGCGAACCGCACGATCAATGGGCGCGGGCGCGCGCTCATACCAGGAACCGCTTGTCCAGTGCCATCCACAGAGCTCCGCGTCAGCGGCGACATCTCGGGCGGCATGGACTCGCCCGCAGGTGGCCGCCGACGCGGACCCACTCGCTCGGCAAATACGATGTCGCGTTCATCCAGGCCGACACCGAGCTTCTGAGCAACTAAGCACACGAGGTGGGTTGGATTCTCATTGGAGTGTTCAGGTATCCCCGTCAGCTCGAGGTCATTTAAAAGGAGATCCTGATCGCGGTCGCAGAGCTCGAGCTTAAGCGCGGCGACAGTGGCGGCCAGCTCCCCGTCGGCAGCTGCCGGCGCCACCGGCCGCTCCTCTATACGCTCCTCCAGGCGCTTCACTCTCTCCTCCATACCAACGAGCCGAGCCTGGAAACCCTCGATAAATCGGTGCAGTTCCACCATCTCCTGTCGAAGGCCCGCCATCTCATCCCTCACAGCACTAAATTCCGTGCGGAAGAGGCGAAGTTGTTCAGCGACTTCCTGGTTCTGACTGGGCGATGGCGTGCTGTCACTGCCCTCGCCGAGCTCACTGCACTTGATAGGCGTGTCAGTATCTGCGGTGGGACACCTGCGGGGGGCCTTGGCCTTACATGTGGCACATGTCCACGTAGTGGAAACGCGAGCGGTTTGCGGGATGCTGACGCAGCCCTTATGGTATACCGACGCGCATTCGGTGCATTTGGCAACCCCTGATGACGAAATAAATTTTCCGCAACCTGAACAATTAGCCATATTTCACAAAATTTACAGCAATCACACATCAATTTGTTCACAGCCTCACAGATGCAACCCACCAGTTTAAACGTACGCGCACTCACTGTTTCTAGTTAATCTTTGGCCGCGGGATTACGGCGGTTGAATGACAAACGATCAATCACAGCGCGCGCGACTTTCGCACTTAAATCAATCCTGTGAGCCGCGTAACTTGCGTGCAGTGCGTTTAACACGTTCACGGACAGTACGTCGAGAGACGTAAACTAAAACCCTCGTAATATGGCACTACGGCTGTAGACGGGAATTTAATTTTCATTAAAAGTGACACTACGTTCACAGCCGAATATTTTTCATAGTATTTATAGGAAGGTTATGCCTCTGTGCCGTTTTTGGATGTAACACAGACCCGCCAGTGCCACAGCAAGCACTCGTATTGTTGCACACAAGTTACCTCTGTCACGCACACATTGACAGACTTCGTGTTGTGACACTACGTCTGTGGCCGGACGATTCCCATACATATTCCGCCGTTCAGTCGCCGTGTGCCACAGCGGGAGGGAGTACGCGTGTTTCGTTGCGAGAAGGTGCGGCATGGGATTTTTCGGTGAACGGTACGTATCATTTTATTGATAATTTAACAATATATTTACTTGTAATTGTATTTGCTAGTTACTTAAGTGTGCTGGGAACAATTTAGTTTAGGTTTTAGTGGTGATAAGTACATCTGAATGAGAAATAGGTACTAATAAAAACTGACGAAATGCTACTAATATTTGTAATAAATAGTGAATGTTTGGATTTTTGCTACTCGATAACACAAAAACCGCTGAACGGATTTCAATGATATTTGGCATACGCTTAATTTACAACTTGAATTAACACATAACATGCTTTTCAATTCGAATTTCAATTCCAAGCACGTAAACTTGTTGCAGATGGCGTCTGGTAAAAAAAATATATTTACTGTAAGCAATCGGCCTAGTGTGTTTGACGACTCGGACTCTGACAACAGTAATGAGGATCCATATTGTGACGGAGACGGTGAATATGGTTCTGATGGAAATTACGAACCTGAAAATGGTGATGCCTTGAGTAGTGACTCCGATGATTACCAGATATTTAACCGGCCTAGACCTTTCACAAGACAGGTTACTGCTTCTCAATCCGAAGAGAGTGACAATGAATCAAACGGGGAAAACGATGACCAATCTGAAGGTAATATTGACACTCAAAATTTAGAGCGGCTGGTGGCGGTGGCGGAGGCTGACGAGTACCATAGAACATCGCCAGTTCTCGATTTCCCGGCGAATTTGATAGACCAGTTCTTCGATGATCCCTTACCAGACTCTCAAGACATTCCTACAAGGCAGGACAGCGAAACCCGACCAGACGATGGTGAGTCTGAAGCTATTCCATCCAATGCTGAGAACGAATCTGCTTCTAATCAGGAACAAAATAGATCGTTACCGCCTCACTTAAATGTGACACAGGTACGCAATACCACACGCTCCCGTACACTGCCTCCTTTAAGTGGGGAGTGGGAAGATATCGTGACAGATATCCCTGATTTTCGTTTCGATGCAGCTTCTTCCGGCCCTCGTGTCCACGTAGATCAAAACATGACAGCCGAAGAGATATTTGATTTGTTGTTTTCCGCGAATGTAATTGAGTATTTAGTTGCATGCACGAACGCCTACGGAAAATCTTTAACAAATCAAAACAGACCTCATACACGAAATAGTCGAAATAAAGTATTTAACGAAACGAACAATGATGAAATGAAAAAGTTTCTCGGTCTCACGTTACTACAAGGCCAAATTAAAATTCCAGATAGAAGAAAGCTTTTCACGCATAAAGATATTTTATATTATCACCCGATCTTCAATTACTGTATGTCCAGTCGAAGATATGAGCAAATATTGCGTTGCATTTGCTGTTCAGATCTTAATTCTCGGGGTTCTGACAAGGTAACTACATTTATCAATATGTTGACACAGAATTTTCGAAATGTTTACCAGCCCAAAAAGGAACTATCACTAGATGAATCACTGATGCTTTACAGAGGACGCCTAATCTTTCGTACATATATGAAAAATAAAAAAACTAAATACGGCATAAAATTTTACGTATTAACTACAGATGATGGCTACGTCCTAAATATTTTGATGTATAGTGGAAATAAAGGATCAAATAATGACGAAGATGCAAGTCCGAAAGTCGAAAAGCTAGTTTTGCGATTGATGAGACCTTACCTACTTAAAGGGCACGAATTATACATGGACAATTTTTATAATTCTGTGCCTCTGTCAGAAAAATTGCTGGATCTAAAAACACACACTAATGGAACGCTACGAGTAAATCGTCGGGGTAATCCTAGTGTGTTAGCTCAAGCGAAATTGAAAAAAGGCGAACACAGGTGGCTTAGGAAGGGTAAAGTCTATGTGAGTCACTGGAAAGACAAGAGACAAGTTCTGATGTTAACAACTCTGGATCACCCTGAAATGATCGAAGTGATGAATAAACGAGGACAGAAACTCATGAAGCCGAAAGAAGTAGTCCGGTATAATGCACATATGTCTGGCATTGATCGTGCTGACCAGATGGTGAGTTATTACTCCTGTCCTCGTAAAACAATTCGCTGGTACAAAAAAGTCCTATTTCACATGATGGATCTTGCCACATGGAATGCATATTATATCTTCCACAATTTTGTGGAAAACACTAATAACAAATCACTCGAATACATTGAGTACCGAGACAAGTTGATTAAATCCCTTCTAAAGGTTGATGAAAACAAGGTCGGCAGAGACCTGATTCTGGAACCAAAGTCGAACTGGAATAGAAAAATTGTCCAAGTGCCACAACCAGAACCTCCGGAACCAGAAACTGCTGCGGCATCTAGCATTGGTCACTGGCCAATGCGACTAGAGAGCCAAAATCCTAGAAAGAAATTTGATTTTAAAGCCTGCAGGGTTTGCCAGAAAAAAAAAAATACGTCGTGAGACTAGTTACCGATGCAAGGGATGCCCAAACTCTCCGCCGTTATGCCCAACTTGCTTCGAAGAATGGCATCAAGAAAGTGAAGTTTAATATAATTATTTAATTGTTTATTTCTCAGGCTAAGCCTTGTTTTATTTTATAATACATACGAGTACATATATATTGTGACTGATACTAAATTGAAGACTGAATATTGTTAAATTGTCAAATAATTAAGCTAGTTAACATTATGAACGTTAATTAGGCTGTTAACTGAACTGATTAAGCTAGATTCTTCACAGGGTACTACTAGATCTGTACTTCATTGTGATAATTAGTATTAAAAATGCCATAGATTATACTAAGGTATGATAATAAAGCGTAAAGTAATAAGTTGCTTATAATTTTGTTTATGTAAGAAGATTATTATGTTTGATTTCAAGAATAAATAAATATCATGTTGATTACACTAATTTTATATTATTTCCCGACCCGCCTGTGGCCGTTATTAGTTTACTTATAACATGTCATGGTACGCTTGGTGTGGCGGTCCGTCTGTAGACGGTCACGTCTATAGTCGTACTACCACAAGAAGCGTCACGCAACTCACATGATACGGCTATCGTCTGTAGCCGATTACGTCTGTGGCCGTTAGTGCCGTAACACAGGTCATAGTAGTCGCTTGACATGAATACCCGTCTACAGGCGGTTACGCCTCTGGCCGTTAATGCCGCAACACAAACATTCAAACCTGAGCAATACGACAATCCGTCCCCAGATGTTATGCCATTTTGTATGGAGAATTTCTGTGTCGTATCACAAAAAAATCAAGATTGTCCTGTGTCCGTGAACGTGTTAACTTTATAATAATTGCGCTTCACTACCCGTCGATGAACACAAGAACTTGTTTATAAATTGTCTAGTTTTTATAGATGTTTGTCACAAATCACTTATCATCACGCTTAGTATTTATTGTTTAAGTCTTATTTATGTTAATTTCACGTTTTAACTAGTATTAAAAACTGTGTTTTAAAATATACTTTAGAAGAGCAGTGACGCAGTGATGTTTGCTATCTGACGAACCGGTCAAAGAGCAACAGGATTTCATGGTCTTCATGTTTTAATTGGAACAATCTTTCTCCTTATTTGTTTAATTCGACATATATCGGATTTGAAGCTGCTGCTTGATATTGACATTTTGTTGACGTAGTATGATTATTCCTTTATATTTCTATTTATTGATGAGGAAATTAACTATTTATATAATATATTTAGTATATTTGACTTCCAATCAAAAGGTTTAATTTATCATTAATATAAATAATTATTATTATATTTACTATTTCCATTATTTTTATTATTTTATTTAATATTGTAATATTTTTATCTATAATTTTATCAAAAAAATCTTTTTTTGATCGAGAAAAATCATCTCCATTTGAATGTGGATTTGATCCAAAATCTTCAGCTCGAATTCCATTTTCACTACATTTTTTCTTAATCACAATTATTTTTTTAATTTTTGATGTAGAAATTGCTTTAATTTTCCCAATAATTTCAACTTTTTTATCTGTAAATTTATTTATTTCATCTAAAATCAGTTATTTTTTTATAATTATATTAATTTTAGGACTTTATCATGAATGAAACCAAAATATATTAAAATGAACAAATTAAATTAATTTAGGATAATAGTTTAAATATAAAACATTTGATTTGCATTCAAAAAATATTAAAAAATTAATTTATCTTAAAATAAGAAGCAATTTTCCATTTAATTTCGACTTAAAAGAAAGAGTTTAATTAACTCCTTATTTATTAATTGAAACCAAAATAGAGGTATATCACTGTTAATGATATTATTGAAAAAAAAAATCCAATTAAATTAACTCTAGAAATAAAATATTTAAAATTAAGCTGCTAACTTAATTTTTAGTGGTGAAATTCCATTATTATTTATATTTATATAGTTTAAAATAAAACATTACATTTTCATTGTAAAAATATTTTTTTTTAATTTTTTATAAATATATATTTTTTTAATATATTTAAAGATTAATAATCTCCTTAATATCTTCAATATTACACTCTATTTTATAAGCTATTTAAATAAATTAATAATATAAATAATATAATAATTATTCATAAAACAAATCTAAATAAATAAATTTTAAAATTATTTATTTGAAAAAAATAATAAAAAATAGAATATTTTTTTAAAATATAAAATATTCCTTGACCTCTATATATTTCTCTTCAACCTATATCAACAATTTTTAATAAATTTTGACCAAAATTAAGAAAAATATAATTTACCCCATAAGTAGATAAATTAGGTATAAATCATATTAAACTTAAAAAAATTCTTAAAGTATAAGTAAATAAAAACTTATTTAAAGAATAAATTTTTATATTACTTACAACATAACCCATTATTATACCTAAAATTCTTCCATAAATTAGCATTATTTTTATATTAAAAGGTAAATAAATCATATAAGGATAAGGGAAAATTATTCATCTTAAAAATCTCCCTCTTAAAACTCTTATAAATAATAAAGTAAATATTCTTTTTAATCATTAATTATTAAATATATAAGCAATCGAAAACTATAATATATTGTAAGACCTGTAGAAATATAATATAAAAAAAATATATATATATATTTAAATATCTTAAAGATACTATTTCTATAATCATATCCTTAGAATAAAACCCTGCTAAAAAAGGAATACCACATAATGCTATATTTGAAATATTTATACATAAAGAAGTATAAGGAAGATAATATCTAATTCCTCCTATATAACGAATATCTTGAATATTATTCATTATAAATAATAAATCACATATAAATAATAAAGCTGTAAATATAGCATGAGTTAATAAATGAAAAAAAGCTAAATCAGGTAAACCTATGCTTAAAATTCTTATTATTAAACCTAATTGACTTAATGTTGATAAAGCAATAAATTTTTTTTAAATCAAACTCATAATTAGCAGTAATTCCAGCTATAAATGTAGTTAAACCTGATAATAATAATAAAATTTTTAATATAAATAAATCTAATAATAAATTATTAAATCGAATTAATAAATAAATTCCAGCAGTAACTAAAGTAGAAGAATGAACTAAAGCAGATACAGGAGTAGGAGCCGCTATAGCAGCTGGCAATCATGATCTAAATGGAATTTGAGCTCTTTTAGTTATAGCTGCTATAATAATTATAGTTCCAACTATTTTTATAGAATAATCATTATTTATAAAATTTAAATAAAAAACATAATTTCATCTACCATAATTTATTATTCAAGCAATAGATAGTAAAATACAAACATCCCCAATTCGATTAGATAATGCAGTTAATATACCAGCATTATAAGACTTAATTAACTTGAAAAAAGTTCTGGCAACCCTAGCCAAGTAAACACCGACTTTAAAGCTCTTGTAAATTTTATTTGTATAAATTCGAAAATTTAGTGAATATTTAGTTTAAGTGCACCAAAACGTGAAGCAACAAACCTGTCTTATTTGATCTACGGAAAGTCACGAGGATTCTACGCGAAATCAATGATTGAGCACACCGGTAAGATCCAAAATTTCATCCGTTAACACAACACTTGATTTGAAAACACATAATTAACGGAATAAAAATATTTTAAATACATAAAACATGACGGTGTTCATCTAAACTGATTTGACTCCCCGTAACATGATTAATGACACTGACAGCTGACAACTACCGAAAGTGTTGCAAGCCCATATATTTAGTTTGGATACGAACCGGATTATCGATGCAATTGGAATAATTCGATCATAAACAATATAAGTCGCGACATCGTCGATAGAGGGCGTTACTGGTTGCGAAATCGTTAGATATATTATTGAATAGAAGTGTTTCTGTAGAATAAAGACAAATACACATTTTCATTTACTATAGTCGAAAAATAAAATGCCACCAAAGAAGGTAAAATTGACATGCTTCGTTTGTAAAAACGAAGTTAAAAGTAAATCATTTTTGAAATGTACAAGTTGCAATAAACATTATGAGGCACTGTGTATAAAAATGACGCTGAAAAAATTTAGTTCCATGACAAAAGACTTGAAAACTGCATGGAAGTGTCATTTGTGTACACCAACAAATGACTTTTGCAATAAAAATGTATCTTCGTCCTTAATTGGTTTACAAGGCACCAGCCGTAACAGATTACAGAAAAAAGATCATATAGTATTAGATAAACCAACGACAAGTCGAGAGAATTCTTTCACATCATCAGCGTCCGACTCGGAGAGCGAATCGAATAGGACATTACTTGATGAAACATCGAGGAGCTTGCCAAATCTGTCAGATTCAGAAAATATTGAAATGATAGAATTGAAATGTGAGATGAAATCGCTAACCATGCAACTAGCCACAGCCCACGGAGAGGTCGATCGCCTTAATTTTGAAATAGTAGAATTAAAAAGGAGGCTAGAGGAGAAGCAGAAAAAAATTGATTTCCTTAAAAAACTAACCACAGAGACTGTCTCGTTTCCAGGAACAATAACACCGATAAAAGCAAAATCCAAAGCTTACCTATCAATTAAAAATAGACGCCATTCGTTAAATAACGACATAGTACCACTTAAAACATGTCACAACACACCAACAAAAACCCAGAGCACTCAATACGGCTCCATGACAAGCTCTCGAGCAATGCAGAAGTCAGATTATGATCACGGGACATTCGGCGCCGATAAGAAATCTCAGACACTAAAAAAGCCAGAATACAATCTTCACTCATCGGAGAACCCAAAAATATGTATCATAAGTAGCAATTATAAAACGAAGGTATTAAACATTGCTAAGAGTACTTTTGCAAATAATACTGAAATATGCCATTACCTACTTCCATACCGTGGTCTGAAAGAGCTTATCGAGAACATTGATAAAAAAACGGAAAAGTTTACACTCCATGATTATTGCATTATAATGACAGGAGAATCAGATTTCATAGGTACAGCAGATTACTTTGAGTTGATATTACACATTAGAAAGAAACTAGAGGCCATTAATTACACGAACATTATTCTCTGTACTCCAACATACAGATATAATACAAAAAGTTCTTTGTTCAATTGGAGAGTTGAAGGTTTTAACAACCTGATGTACCGGGATAATGAAACTCATAATTATGTATATCTCGTAGATTCCAATCGCAACTTAACTTATGACTACGACATGTTTGCAAAAAAAACTGGGAACTTAAATAACTTGGGTATGAAGAACATCTTCACACAAATAGAAACTATGATTGATTTTATAAAACATGACCTAGGCGACGGTCATGAAGACTGTATCAAAGATGCACATATATCTACAGCATACACGGAAATAACTGGACCCCACTTGAATTCTTTTTTTCGTGAGCAATAGGTTTTGTCTGCTACATCAAAATATAGCTGGTGTGCTGGGTAAATAAGAACAGCTGGAAATGGCTCTAAATAATAAAACGATCTAAATTTTTTTCAGATGATATATATGTTTTTCTATAAAAAATAACAACAGAAGAAATTAAAGAAACAAATATTATAAATAATAAAGATATTCAATCTAATAAAATTGACATAACAATTATATTATAAAAGATATAGAAGATATAAAAGATATTATAATTATAAAAGAAATAATTTCTCATTCTAAAAAAATAATTAAATCTTCATAAATAAAATAAATTAAAAATAAAAAAATTATTATACTAAAAAAAAAAAAGAAAAAAAAATCTGAAAAAACAAACAAAATTATTTTTATAAATGACTTAAAATGAGAAATTCATATATTTGATACTGTTCACGCAAAACGTAACATAGTAGGTCGAGCCGTGTAAAAGTCACTTTATGGAAATGTGTGATAGACCCTTAAATCATTTTTATTGTTTTTGACAGCTTATGTATGTCTATGGACCGTTCGGTCATTTACCAGTCATTCAAAATCAGTCGGAGACGTTGCACGTTCAAATTAACGGTCCGGGGTCAGAGCGGAGCTCATTGTCAATTTGTGTCAATTTAAGTAATCTAAAGTCATCTCTTTTAGTTTTAGTAATAAACATTTTTGTACGGTATCAGTAACGCGAAATATAGTGGTGAATTCAATCGCGGTTTAATTTCAACGACATAACCTCAACCCTTCACAAGAAACCGGCAGGAGCTGGCTACAGGAGGCGGGGGCTGTCCAGACCGATCCCAGGGGCTCGGGAGAGGGTCTGTCTACACACCCGCATCAGCATCATTCATCTACGACCAAGGCGCAGCCTGCCCATCGAACCCGCGAGGCTAGCGATTTGGTCTAATTATTCAACGTAAATAAAGGAGCGGGGTGCGCCCGCGCGTCAAAAATCACCCCCGGCAGTTCTCAGGGCGAGAATTGCCATCAGATACCACAAATCAATATTTTATTTTAAATTATTTAAGTAAAACCAAATTATTCTATAATCAATTTTTAATACTAAAATATTTAAAGGTAATCAATGTAATAATAATATTAAATATTCACGAGATACACCAGTATAAAATCTATAAATCCCACAATAATATTTTCCATGTTGAGAATAAGAATATAAATATAATCTATAACCAGCACTAAAGAAAGAAATTAACATTAAAAAAATTATTGAAAATCAACATCATCTTATTAATCTATTAATTAATATAATTTCCCCTATTAAATTTAAAGAAGGGGGAGCAGATATATTTCTTGATATTAATAAAAATCATCACAAACTTATTGAAGGTATAAAATTTATTAAACCCTTATTAATAAATAAACTTCGTCTATGTAAACGTTCATAATTAATATTAGCTAAACAAAATATTCCTGAAGAACATAAACCATGTCCGATTATTAACACATAAGATCCCATAAATCCTCAATAACTCATAGTTGTAATACCCCCAATAACTAAGCTTATATGAGCAACTGATGAATAAGTAATTAAAGATTTAATATCTACTTGACAAAAACAATTTAATCTAATATAAAATCCCCGTAATAAACTAACAATTACTCAAATAAAATTAAATTTTGATCCTACTTGTTGTAAAAATACTATCACCCGTAATAATCCATAACCCCCTAATTTTAATATAATTCCAGCTAAAATGATTGATCCTGATACAGGAGTTTCTACATGAGCTTTAGGTAATCATAAATGAACAAAATATATAGGTATTTTAACTAAAAAAGCTATAATTATTCTAAAATATAATAAATATAAATTTAAATTTATAAATTTTAAAAAATATATTATAATACAATTTATTTCATTAAAAATATAAAAAAATCCTAATAACAAAGGTAAAGACGCAAATAATGTATAAAATAATAAATATAAACCTGCTTGAATTCGTTCAGGTTGATAACCTCAACCTATAATTAATAATAAAGTTGGAATCCCTCGGAAGAGCCTTAGTCAAAGCTCCGGTTCCTAAAACCGTGAAACAAGTAAGGCAGTTCCTCGACTTGGCCGGCTACTTCAGAAGGTATATCCCAGGGTACGTTACTAAAGTAGCCCCCATCGATTCTTTAACCCGTAAGGACGTGAAATTTCATTGGGGTGACTAGCGAACCTGCACTATTAATTTTCGATCCTGTCGTGAAGCGGGAGGTATAATTGGAATTGATACTTACTTACTCCTCACTTCACGGGCAGATGGTTACATTACCTTATGTTACAAACGGGAAATTACTCGGGTTAGGCTCAGCGGCTTCCTAAAGGACCTTTGGTTCAAGGGCCGTAGCCGGATGTACTTATGGTGGTGTAATCAGGGCAGGCAGAGAAATGATACAAAGGCCGGTTCAAATTAACAGTGTATTGTCTTATCCACATGCAACAATAATGACAATTTCGCAAACAGAAACATCTCCATAGATGAGAGCTATTCAACGAACCGATACGCTTGGGCTGGGACCGATTCCCATGTTACATTCGATAACGCGCACTGATTTTAAAGCGTGGGCAAATCCACGCTCGCACTGGCCAGTGGAAAAATAAAAGTTAGTGCACTTACGGGATCTTCGGGACTACCTCGTCGATGGTGGAAGTGTCGCGCTAGGCTACGGGGGCCGTAGCCTGCGGAGGGAGTTCGGAGACCCTCAGGCCGTCGAACCCAACTAACCAGTAGCTAGGCGAGGCCTGGGGGGATTGAAGGCTGCGCCCGACGATCTCAGAGTAGCTAGTGCGGTGCGTGGTGCGCGGGCAGGCGTGAAACCCTCGGCATCGCAAGATCGCTGCAGGACCCGCCCGCCGATGTCCTGAGCCTACGGGGTCCGGGGCGCGCGCGATCAAACGCGGCGCGCGGCGGGAGTGAAGGAGGGCGTTGACACACCCTTGGCTTCGCGCAAGCACACCGGGCCGCCCCCGCAGCCCGGGCCTTCGGGTGACGAGCGTCGCGCGCGGTTATGCGCGGGGCGCGACAAGAGAGCGCGGCGAGCTGGCGGCGCGCGCAATAAAGGTGAAGGAGGGCTTGACGCTCTCCTTGGCTTCGTACGAGTACACCTGGCCGCCCTCTCAGCCAGGGCCTACGGAGGTTTGAGTGCGGCGCTTTCACATCGCGAATAACACCGCGCGGCACGGCTTACACTGAACACTGCTTATATATAACAATAACATCACAGACAACTAGGTGCTATAGTGCGACCGCCGACCTTGCAAGAACGGCCGCGACGGCCTGCCGATATGTCTGGACCCACTTGGTTATCCGCGGGGCGCGATATTTGGTTCGAATTGTTTACGCGGGAGTTCGAAATGTCAAAGTGTTAGCAAACGGGCGCGCGCGTGTCATCTCTCGGGCATCCGCGTCCGCACTGCCTTTTACTTTTTCTAAACCATTACAGACTCGAAAACTCGTACGCGAATTTCTTATTTCGTTAAGCAACAAGACGCAAGTGCACAAATTACTATGACACGTTGCCGTTAATGTGCGCGTGCGACCGGGTGTGATCCTTGGTGGATCGAAACGTCTGACGGCTGTCATAAGTTTTCTAATCTACGAGTACCTTCCGATCAAAACAATAAATTTGTGACAGTTCCGCGTCTGAAATTTACTGAAATACGCCTTGTTGTGTGAAACGGTAGTGACAAATGCATAGTTTGGATTTTTACGATCAATTTGATGTATCGCATGTGTTTGTACGTGAAACAGTTCGATGGAAAAATGAGTGTGAAAGTTTGCCATAACACATGGTATTTCTGCTGTAAATCTAGCTCCTATAAGCAATGCAGGCCTAAAACATGCCTGTTGTTCTTTAGATCGGGAGTCTAGCTACACGTGAGTACATTTAGTTTATTCCGAAACATGTTATTCACGTAAATATTGTCGCGTCAAAATTGGTGTTAGATTTGAGGTTATCTTGTCGTAGTTCCTACTACAATACCCCCCTTGTTAGGAAAAGAGGTTAAGTCTACCTTAACCGCGACAGCCGGTATAACCGGGAAAAAAAAGATTTTTCCTACATTATTTAGGTGCATGCGAATTAATTTCAGTAAGCTTAGGGTCTAGGAAATTGAACCTACCAGGTAAGTGATCCTAGAGGTCAAGCATGCATCTTATATACTACGAGCATTTAGCAAGAATGCCTGGATTCCGGCCTACGTAGGTCCGGTTCCTGGATTATGATTCTAAGTTTCTATCTAGTAAACCTAAACTACTACCAACAAGCTATGGTAGGTTATGCTACGTTATGAAATATAAACTAACTTTAAAGTATTAGTATTAAGTATGTATATTTACTTTACTTTACTATAATAATAATATACATTTTTTACAAGAGATACGTGGGAGTGTGCGCGCACTGTCACGTTCTCGCTATATACAGTAGCGCACCTTGCAGTGGTGGCTACACCAAATCCAAAATGTGCGAAGTCGCGATGGACCTCGCACAATTTTAGTTTAAGTACTTAATTATGATAGCTATCAAAAATATTTGTGGAAAAACTTCGATGTGGTTTTTCTCCCACAGGGTACCGGATCGACTTTAATCCGGATTGTACTCCCTGGATCCTAGGGTAGCACAGGTACGCATCAAAAATTTAGTTAGAAAGAGTTAAGTTTGACACTTTTAGTCGAAAAGTGTAATGCGTACAAAAATAAGGCAAAGTCAATGTTACGCTCTAGTATACACCTTATGGCACTTTTATAATGTCCTTAACATGATATTTCCCCGTTTTGCCCGTGTCGATGTCTTGCAGATCGTAAACGACATCTGAGTACTTCTTCGTAACTATGCTCTTGACGAATCGCGGGGCAAGTTTCGCTGAGAAGAAGTGTGCCGCACTTGACTGTACAAAATTACGCCTCCACACAGTATCCCCCACACTTAGCCGGAGCTCTCGGCGGCGTAGGTTATACCGGTTCGCGTTTTGTTTGTACGCTTTGGTCAAGGCGTCTGTTACACGGTTGAAAATATCTGCCAAGTCATTTAGCGTGTTAGCTTTGTCAGACCGGGTTGCGAGCTGGAGGTCGTCTGACGAATGTGGTGCGTTGCCACGTATATGGTGCAGCGCGCCGTCCGCGACGAACTCACGGCCTTTTGCCAAGAAAAATGGTGTATACCCTGTTGCAACATTGATTGTGCTATTTAAAGACATTTGAATATGTGGTAGGTGCTTGGACCAGTTCCTGTGGTCTTCTCCTACCAAAATGGCTAAGCAGGTTTGGATTGTCTGGTTGTAGCGCTCGATTGTGTTCGAGTGCGGGGCGTAAAAAGCTCCGTAAAATATCTTTGGTATTGAATGTTTTGAGCAAAAGTTCTTGAATTCTCGACTTTGAAAGATTGTGGCGTTATCACATATCACAACGCATGGTATGCCCTCCTTGGTCAATATCTCCGACTCTATAAATGAAGTGACTGTTTTGGTGGTTGCAGTTCTTAGCGGGTGTAGCCAACAATATTTAGTGAAAACATCTACAATTGACAGTATGTAGACGTGACCAGAGTACGATTTCGCCATGGGGCCGATGATGTCTATGGATAAAGTGTGCATCGGCCTGTCAACCTTCTTCTGGTTAGTCATGTGTCCGTGTGGCGGGTTATTGGAGTGTTTGTACGCTTTGCACTTGTCACACGCGGACACATAACTTTTCACGTCTGCATACATGCCTTTCCAGTAATAATTTTCTTTAATTTTTGAAAATGTTTTGAAAGTTCCTGGGTGCACCGCGTTTATTTCGTGGTTTTCCTTCATGCACTCTGGAATTAGTTCGCGTGGAAGTACTACTTTCCACTCGGTAGCGCTAAGTAGTTGCGACGATGGTTTGCTATACCGTAACAACGTTCCATTCTTTATTTGGTAATTTTTGTGGAATGTTGGATTTGACTCTACGTTTTTAAATAATTTATTATACCAATCGTCGTTAGAACTGCATCCGCCAGTGAAGACAACTGCCCTGAGTTCAATTCGAGATAGTATATCCGGCACTACATGGTTTGAGCCTTTTCTGTGTCTTATCTCGAAATTGAAGCAAGACAGCTGCATCGCCCAGCGTGCTAAACGACCTGAAGGGTTGTTTAGCGACTTCAACCATTTAAGGCACAAATGGTCCGTTACGACCACAAAGTGGGAACCGTCTATATAAGGGCGAAAATGATTTATAGAGTCTACCACGGCCAACAACTCGCGCTCTGTGGTGCTGTAGTTCCGCTCGGTCTTAGAGAGAAGTCGTGAGTGGAATGCGACGGGGTGTTCTATGCCGTCGATCTCCTGAATAAGGACACTCCCGATGCCTACCGACGAAGCGTCGGTGTGGATTTGGAATGGTAGGGAAAAGTCAGGGCAAGCCAGTACTGGAGCCATGGTGAGAGCTTCTTTGAGCGCTAGGAAAGACCTTTCTGCTTCCTCTCCCCAGGCTATGGCATCTTTCCCCTTCTTTTTTCCTACCAGTGCTGTCATCGGTGCGACTATAGTTGAGAACTTGTCTACGAACCTGCGGTAGTATGAGCATAGACCTATAAATGCGCGTAGTTGTCTAGCTGTTGTTGGTCGTGGGAAGTTTTTAATACAGTCCAGCTTTTGTGGGTCTGTTTGTAAACCTTGAGGGCCGATAACATAACCAAGATATTTTAGTTCGTCTTTGCAAAATTCGCATTTTTTAAAGTTAATTGTCAAACCTGCTTTGCTTAAAGCGTCAAAAACGTCGTTTAAAATGTCAAGATGTTCTTGAAAAGTACTTGTGGCTATTAGTAAGTCGTCACAATAACCAAAGATTTTTTCACCATATTTGTGGTGAAACAAAGAGTCTATTAAACGTTGCAATTCACAACCGGCGTTTGAAATTCCGAACGGAAGCCTGCGGAATTCGAAAAGTCCTCTGCCTGGTACAACAAAAGCCGTTTTCTGACATGACGTCCCAGAGGCGTCCACATTGTCGGAGTTACATAGGGATATTTGCCAGTAAGCAGCTGACAAATCAATTGAAGTTAGATAGCGAGAACCGCGCAAATTGTCCAAAATCGAACTTATATAGGGTAATGGGTATGAGTCTTTGACTGTGACATCATTTAATTTTCTTGCGTCTAAGCAAAACCTAAGCGAGCCATCTTTTTTTGGAGTCATGACGACTGGATTTGACCAAGGTGACTTAGACGGTGCTATCACGCCTAGCTCTAGCATTCGGTCCACTTCTTCGTTTAGAGCTTTAAGTTTGACCGGAGAAAGCGGATAGTACCGTTGCTTGATTGGTGGGCCGGTCGTCAGGATCTTGTGCTCGACTATGGATGTTTTGCCTAGACCCTTCTCCTCTGTGCTTATGTTCTTGTATTTAGCTATGACTTTATTTATTTCTACAGCTTCCAAAGGAGAGAGTTGTTGCTTTGGAATTATGGCGCAAACATTAGTGTTTTGTGTTTGTGTCACAATTCCATTGCATGTTGTGTTGTAGTTAATTAAATATATTAAACCAACTTTATGCATAAAATCCATACCCATTATAAAATTATCAATTACGGTTGGTATCACCAAAAACGTGATATCGTAAGTTTGATTTCTGAAAATGATTGGTAAAAGTAAAGTACCTATAACGTTAACTTTAGAGCCGTTCGCGCAAGTTGCACTTGAGCGTACGGGTGTTAATTTGAAACCTGATTTTAATAAGTTTTTGTGGTAGTCGTTACCTATAATATTTAAATTTGCACCTGTGTCCAACAGTCCCTTGTACGTTCCAGATCCAATGTCGAAATCGATATACAGTCTATTGTCACCTTCAATGACTGATAGGCCAGGGGTCACCGTTCCCAGATGTGGTGAATTATGATCTCTTTCGGTATGCCCTGGAGTATCTAGTTTTTTTGGGTATTGTTTGCTTCCGGGTGTGGCCTGCGCTTAGGGGGGTTGCATTTTGGGCAGGTATTTGACAATACCCCTCTTTCTCCGCACTGGAAGCAAACAATGCCGGGTATAGTTCGACATTGTCTGTAAGAGTGACCAATTTTTTTGCATTTTTTGCAGGTCACTGAATTTTTCGAGGTGAATTGTTTACTGTGCTGTGTATTTACGATATGCACTTGATTTGACTGTTTGTGTGATTTGGATCCGGAACTGACAGTGGATGGACCGGCATAAGCTTCAAATCGCTTGCCTAAAATGATTAAATCTTGGAAAGTGTTAGTATCACCGACGGCTAACAGTTGCGCATACATTGGCTGGATGTTGTGCTTAATGATTTCGATAAGGCTGGCCTCCTGTAATGGGGACGTCAACCTCGAATTCATTGTCTGCATTTCTAGTATGTACAAGTGTAACGGCTGTCCTGGTAGTTGTCGGTGGTCTCTAACTTTCTTTTCTAAAGCGTAATCGCTATCAATGGATGTGAAAAAACTTTTAAATTTGTTTTGTAACCCCGACAAGGTTGTGACGCTGTCACGTATCTGCCTGTAATAATCTAACGCTTTGCCGCTCAATAAGTCGGGAAAACATTTAAGTACCTTGCGCTCCGACGTATCGCGACTGCGCATGTAGTCATCGAGCCTAAGAAAGAAATCCCCGACGTCCGATTCGCCCGTAAACTTTAAATTCCAAGATCTTAAGCTATCTTCGCGTATTACGTGTATAACGCGTTCTTCAGAATCTGGGGTCGGCTGGTGTTGTATTTCGCGCCAAGGTGGTGGTTGGTCTAAGACTCTGGACACTAGCTTTGGAGCTTCTAGTTTTGAGATGGGGCGATATTGTCCAGTCGCGGCAGTCGGCGCGACTGGTTGGTTGGATTGACCGGGAGTCGGGTCAGATGTGTCTCGATTTCCGCGCGGTCGCGTGTTGACGTAACTAGGATTGAGTCCTAGGTTGTAACTTGAGGTGGTCGTCGGTGTGTCGCGTCTGGTAATTTCAATTTCGTGGAACGGTTCGTCCTCATGGTCCGACATGTTGGCAGCTCGTTAATATCTGTGTGGTCCCGAACAAGTGTAATAATAATAATATTAATAACACTTCTCAAGGGAGAAGGTGCTATATGAATTGAATTAACTGCAAGGCACCTATTATGGTGCGCAGTAAAATATTCATATAATAAATTAAATTTTAATTATTGTGCAAATTGTTTGTTGTTACTATGCTGCGTTCTCATAGTACAACTAAAATAATAAAATTAAGTAATTGTTACTTGGTCGGGTACACACGGATGCACAAAAAAATTTTTATAAGTATAGGCAGGTTACCATTTTACATCAAAAACATTTTTATGTTTCAAAAATAGTGGCCATGCTGCATATAACACAATGTAACTATCAGCTGTCCGCTAATCACACCATCATAAGTTTATTTTAGAAAAAGAAATTATTATTATTATTTTTTTGTTCTCGGGCGCCAAATCTGTCGTGAAGCGGGAGGTATAATTGGAATTGATACTTACTTACTCCTCACTTCACGGGCAGATGGTTACATTACCTTATGTTACAAACGGGAAATTACTCGGGTTAGGCTCAGCGGCTTCCTAAAGGACCTTTGGTTCAAGGGCCGTAGCCGGATGTACTTATGGTGGTGTAATCAGGGCAGGCAGAGAAATGATACAAAGGCCGGTTCAAATTAACAGTGTATTGTCTTATCCACATGCAACAATAATGACAATTTCGCAAACAGAAACATCTCCATAGATGAGAGCTATTCAACGAACCGATACGCTTGGGCTGGGACCGATTCCCATGTTACATTCGATAACGCGCACTGATTTTAAAGCGTGGGCAAATCCACGCTCGCACTGGCCAGTGGAAAAATAAAAGTTAGTGCACTTACGGGATCTTCGGGACTACCTCGTCGATGGTGGAAGTGTCGCGCTAGGCTACGGGGGCCGTAGCCTGCGGAGGGAGTTCGGAGACCCTCAGGCCGTCGAACCCAACTAACCAGTAGCTAGGCGAGGCCTGGGGGGATTGAAGGCTGCGCCCGACGATCTCAGAGTAGCTAGTGCGGTGCGTGGTGCGCGGGCAGGCGTGAAACCCTCGGCATCGCAAGATCGCTGCAGGACCCGCCCGCCGATGTCCTGAGCCTACGGGGTCCGGGGCGCGCGCGATCAAACGCGGCGCGCGGCGGGAGTGAAGGAGGGCGTTGACACACCCTTGGCTTCGCGCAAGCACACCGGGCCGCCCCCGCAGCCCGGGCCTTCGGGTGACGAGCGTCGCGCGCGGTTATGCGCGGGGCGCGACAAGAGAGCGCGGCGAGCTGGCGGCGCGCGCAATAAAGGTGAAGGAGGGCTTGACGCTCTCCTTGGCTTCGTACGAGTACACCTGGCCGCCCTCTCAGCCAGGGCCTACGGAGGTTTGAGTGCGGCGCTTTCACATCGCGAATAACACCGCGCGGCACGGCTTACACTGAACACTGCTTATATATAACAATAACATCACAGACAACTAGGTGCTATAGTGCGACCGCCGACCTTGCAAGAACGGCCGCGACGGCCTGCCGATATGTCTGGACCCACTTGGTTATCCGCGGGGCGCGATATTTGGTTCGAATTGTTTACGCGGGAGTTCGAAATGTCAAAGTGTTAGCAAACGGGCGCGCGCGTGTCATCTCTCGGGCATCCGCGTCCGCACTGCCTTTTACTTTTTCTAAACCATTACAGACTCGAAAACTCGTACGCGAATTTCTTATTTCGTTAAGCAACAAGACGCAAGTGCACAAATTACTATGACACGTTGCCGTTAATGTGCGCGTGCGACCGGGTGTGATCCTTGGTGGATCGAAACGTCTGACGGCTGTCATAAGTTTTCTAATCTACGAGTACCTTCCGATCAAAACAATAAATTTGTGACAGTTCCGCGTCTGAAATTTACTGAAATACGCCTTGTTGTGTGAAACGGTAGTGACAAATGCATAGTTTGGATTTTTACGATCAATTTGATGTATCGCATGTGTTTGTACGTGAAACAGTTCGATGGAAAAATGAGTGTGAAAGTTTGCCATAACACATGGTATTTCTGCTGTAAATCTAGCTCCTATAAGCAATGCAGGCCTAAAACATGCCTGTTGTTCTTTAGATCGGGAGTCTAGCTACACGTGAGTACATTTAGTTTATTCCGAAACATGTTATTCACGTAAATATTGTCGCGTCAAAATTGGTGTTAGATTTGAGGTTATCTTGTCGTAGTTCCTACTACAATCCTTCTTTACTTGTCGAGTACATACTACCGTGGAACGGCGAGTGGACCCCTGAAACCTGCGAAGCTTTCTTTGAATGTAAGACATATTTTTCTCATTTTGTTCTACGCTTGTCTCTCTTTCTTGTCTTTCTTGTGCCTCTAAGTCTAGGTAAATACTTGAGTGGATGTTTACTATGGCGCTATCATAATTTTCTATCATGTCTACCATTAAATTTGCAAAGTCTGGTTTAGATAGTGAGTTGACTCTAGTAAGTCCTTGAGCGGCATGGAGTCGACCGGTACAACTAAGTTGGTTCGAGTTGGCATCCAAGACTCGGACTAGAGTTCGCGTGTAAGGCCTTGTGTGGCGTCGGAACAGCGTATACCGTGTAAGGCCTTGTGTGGCGTCGGAACAGCGTACTACCGTGTAAGGCCTTGTGCGGCGTCGGAACAGTGCTCTATCGTGTAAGGCCTTGTGTGGCGTCGGAACAGTACTCTATCGTGTAAGGCCTTTTGTGGCAACGTAATGTTTTAAATCCTTGTGTGGCATTATGATGTTTTCCAGACCATAAGCCGTTTGTACGGTGTAGTTCAGATTTATTCTAGCGCATAGTAACATCTTGTTTCATCCAAACTCGTATTGAGAGCTAGACATCCGTCAGACTTAAGGTATAAATGTGTGTGTGTCTGCTCCCCAGGTGACGAAGATCCGGTCAGAGTCAGCCCCGGCGGTAGAGCCAGGCCCGTCCGCAGAGAGCATCGAGGACGCTGCTCCGTCAGGAGAGGCCGTGTTAGTGGCAACACCCGAGCAGAGCGACAGTGGTGGGGAGAAGACATAAAAACGAGCTGCAACCGGCGCGCGGCCTATTTTGGCGGACAGGCGTGCGCTCTAAACATAATTTGTTTGTGACTCCGTTTAGCATATTTTTCCATTTCCTTGTAATTATTTAATTATTTTGTAATAAGAAAATAAATCAATACTTGTTTCTTGGATTATAGTTTTTTTTTAATAAAATTGATCTTCATTTCTAAGAATATCTTAAATTACATAATGAATGAGTTGCACCTCTGTATTCTGATGTGATGTGATCATGATCGCGTACTTTATCCCCGAATAGGTATTGATTACAAATATGACATTTTGTTGCGTTTTCATAATTACATTTTTCTTCAAGTGTTAAAGGATTCATGGGATTTTTTTTCGTTAGTATGCTATTAATTTTCTTAATATCACTAATTAACCATTTTATAAAAAAAATTACGCAATCTTCACCCCGGTATGAAACATATTTATTCAAACTAGAATCATACGAGCAGCATATGTAATAACCGAAACACGATGGAACATGTTTTTTAAGGTTCTGAGTATTTTCCTTACTCTCAGCGTTGCAATTCATTAACACACTTTCAAAATCAGCATATATTATAAAGTTAATTTTTTGCTGACGTTCGTAGTTTTTAAATTGAATAAAAGTTTTCTTTTCAGGTAACACAGTTACAACTTCTGAACAATGGTAATGTTGTTGTTGTAATGTAAATATTCCTTTATAAATGGGGTTTAAATCCATTACATATAATCTGCCATATTAGAAGTTTCTTAAAATAGGTGATTCATTATATGAATGTTCTGCTGGTGGAAGATTTTGATATCATTCAATAGAAGAATTTATATTTAAAGGAAATAAAATAATTCGTTTATTAATTAAAGATTCTCAAATAATTATTAACATTAATATTTTTGCAATTAAAGAAATATAAGAACCTAATGAAGAAATAATATTTCATGAAGTATAAATATCAGGATAATCAGAATATCGTCGTGGTATACCTGCTAATCCTAAACAATGTTGAGGAAAGAATGTTAAATTTACTCCAATGAATATTGTAAAAAATTGAATTTGAAGTCAATAAGGATTTATAGCTAATCCTGTAAATAATGGGTATCAATGAACAAATCCCCCCATAATTGCAAATACAGCTCCTATAGAAAGAGCATAATGGAAATGGGCAACTACGTAATAAGTATCATGAAGTGTAACATCAATAGAAGAATTAGCTAAAATTACTCCTGTTAAACCTCCTACTGTAAATAAAAATACAAATCCTAATCTTCATAATATTGAAGGTCTATAGTTAATTTGTGTACCATGTAAAGTTGCTAATCAACTAAAAATTTTAATACCTGTTGGTACAGCAATAATTATAGTTGCTGATGTGAAATAAGCTCGAGTATCAATATCTATTCCAACTGTGAATATATGATGAGCTCAAACTACAAATCCTAATAATCCAATTGCTATTATAGCATAAATTATTCCTAAACATCCAAAAGTTTCCTTTTTTCCTCTTTCTTGAGAAATAATATGAGAAATTATCCCAAATCCTGGTAAAATTAAAATATAAACTTCAGGATGTCCAAAAAATCAAAATAAATGTTGGTATAAAATAGGATCTCCTCCACCAGCAGGATCAAAAAATGATGTATTTAAATTTCGATCTGTTAATAATATAGTAATAGCTCCAGCTAATACAGGTAAAGATAAAAGAAGTAAAAGAGCTGTAATTCCTACAGATCAAACAAATAATGGTATTTGATCTAATGATATATTGTTTGGTCGTATATTAATAATAGTTGTAATAAAATTTACAGCTCCTAAAATAGATGAAATTTCTGCTAAGTGTAATGAAAAAATTGCTAAATCTACTGATCTTCCTCTATGGGCAATATTTGATGAAAGTGGGGGGTATACTGTTCATCCTGTACCAGTTCCATTTTCTACAATTCTTCTTGAAATTAAAAGTATAATAGAAGGGGGTAAAAGTCAAAATCTTATATTGTTTATACGAGGAAAAGCTATGTCAGGGGCTCCTAATATTAAAGGAACTAATCAATTTCCAAATCCTCCAATTATAATAGGTATAACTATAAAAAAAAATATAATAAAAGGATGAGCTGTTACAATAGTATTATAAATTTGATCATCACCAATTAAAGATCCAGGATTTCCTAATTCAGCTCGAATTAATAATCTTAATGATGTTCCTACTATACCTGCTCAAATTCCAAATATAAAATATAATGTACCAATATCTTTATGATTTGTTGAGTAAAGTCATTTTCGCATAATAAAATGGCTGAGATTAAGCGATAAATTGTAAATTTATTTACGAGAATATTTCTCTTTTATTAAGCTTTATAGTTAAAAAATAATATAAAATTGCAAATTTTAAGTTGATAAAAAATTCTAAGGCTTAAAGAGATTTTTCTTTATAAATAATTTTGAAGATTATTACTTTATATTTAACTTAAAACCTTATCTTATATATAAAAAAAGGTTCTAATAATTATTCCTAAAATTTAGATTATTCTTAAAAAATTAATAATAAAAAAAAAAATTTTAATTTTAAATCATTTTAATTTTAAATAGTTAAATATTAATGATGAATAAATAATTCGAATATAATATAAAAGTATAATTAATCTTATTATAATAAAAATAAATGTTATACAAAAAAATATTTTTTTATATAAAATTAATTACTATTGTAACACGGAGAATTCCGTAAAGCAAATATTCTTGATTACGTCCACCACAGCGCACTAGATGGCGCTAGTGGACGCTTAAAACAAAAGTTAGTTTCACGATTGAGTCAACCAGAGGGCGTTGGCAACCCCAGTTTTTGTAAGACACAAACATTAATGTTTGCTAACTAATGTAAATATTGTATGATTGTACGATCAATCATTTAACATAGTTACGGCTGATGTTCATAGCACTCAATAATAATTCATTAGTTTTGCTTACATAGAATAGTTACTGTCACTTGCCGATAGATGGCGCTAGTTGTAGGTTGAAACTAACTATCGATGTTATAACTTAAATCAATAAGCTCTTTGAAATGTTTTGTCAAATCGAGCATTGTTAGGAGAGTGATCGAAGCGTACAGCATACATCCTCACTTGGATTGTGACTGGACCTTTATTACTCTGCGTTAGGTAGGAGAGTGCCGTGGCGTACAACGTACATCCTGTATTGGATTACGCTTGGACCTTCAGTACTCGCATTAGGGAACCGCCGGTGCTGAGCAAGTCACGTGACATCCTCCCCTGGATTCTCGTGGCCCCTCACGTTGGTGGCTATTCCACGTCGTACCTAGCCATAAGTGCCCCAGTACCCGTCAGTGTACCTGTTGTCGTCTCTGTCGAAATATACGTCTGAAGAACTTACTTCGTGTCTCATTCACCGCTGCGCCCCACCATCACGAACCCCCGTATTAAAATATTAAATTTTAATATAAATTTATATTATATTAAATTTTTAATATAAATAAATAAATTATTATATTATTAAAATATCTTTATATTTTTTTAAATTTAATTTATACATTAAATTTTAAAAATTTAAATAGCAAATGTAATTTTCAATATAAATAATACAAAAAAAATTAAATATTTCAAATTAAAAATTTAATTTTATTATTTAATTTAATTTAATTTTAATTTATTTTATATATCTTTTTAATGATTAAAAAAAATATATATATTTTACATATAAATTTTAGTTTAAATTTTTAATTAATTAAATAATATTTAATTTAATAAATTAGTAATTAATATTAAAAATTTAAGAAATTAAGATTTAGTAATATTAAAATTAATAACAAATTTTGTGCCAGCAGTTGCGGTTATACAAAAATTAAATTAAATTTTATTAGTAATAATTAATATAAAATAATTTAATTTAAATATTAAATTAATCAGTGAAATTTTAAATTAACCAACTAACCAATTCAAAAAAGCTTTACAAACAATGTTAATCGAGAAATGCTTTTATTCAATTAATGATTTTTTCAATGAATATACTTAGTTTGACTTCCTTATTTTATTTATTTTTATTGGACATGTAATGATTTGTTAGTATTGTTTATTTAGATGGGAAATGACATACAATGTTTTTAATTTATTTAGTCTGTATTACTGCTGTTTATTGTACAAATTATTTTTAACTGAGTTGTTTTGATTATCTAATGCTGCATGTTTAATTATTTATTTTTATTAAGACATTGGAATGTTTAGATGTATACTGAAAAATATTTGTACGCCTAACGGCAAGACATAGAGTTCTATGAAAATATTTTAATAAGATCTGTTGTTGTACTATAGGCCGCAAAAGTGGATGGACAATGCCAAATCATAATCGTCTGACGCGAGAAACGGCGCCATCTATGTGTTCGATGTGTATTAGCGGAATTCACTTATTTACTAACTTGTTAGTTTACCAAAATCCCGCTAGATGGCGCTAGTTTGTTGATTTTTTAAGGGTTCAAAAAATATTTATTTTATCTTCATGTTAGAAAGACAAATTTCAACGTCCTACTGCCCATTACACATGTTGTAATTGTGTGTAATTCATTCACTTCAACTCTCGTGGCCAGCTAAACATGTGTCCCTGCCAGCTGCCAGGGTGGGACACCGTGAGATGCTACCTTCGTGTAACGACATTTCTGTCTCTTTCGTATTGTGCGAAAGTGTGTGAGAGGGAGAATATTATTGTTTTCTTTACGGAGACCCATAATATGTTGCTTGTTTTTATCATCGAAACATCGACTTTACTTATCTCCAAGCAGTAAATTTACAAAAACACAAACTCAATATCGTCGCCTCATAAGATTTGAACTCGCGACATACGATTCTGTCGGAGCACTCTCAAACCACTCAGCCACTGATCTGTTATTTGAAGTCATGAAAATTGGATCTATAACTCTGGTCGCCTTAAAATTAATCGGTAAGTCATATTTTACGAAACTTAAAGAGGGTAGACTGAAGATCTTCAAACTACCAGGCTGTTTTTATTACTTTGTTTTAAACTTTGCTACCTACTTGTTCAGCTGTTCCTACTTCTCGTTCCATTGTCTCTTTCAAGTTGAATCTGCTTACTATCGTAGTTATTCTTTAAAATGATTAGTTTTCATCGCAATGTTGAAATGATTAAAAGGTGTGATAAAATGAATTTATATAAAGAAGTAAAAATTATTTCAGAAATTTCTAGAGAAACTGGAGTTGATGTGAGTTTTTTTTACGTTTATCCTACCATTTTTTTTTTTACTACAATTATATTTACATTACATTATTTCATGTTTATTTATATTGTTACAGAAAAAAACAGTTATATTATGGATACGACGATATCAAGACGAATACCTTTTCTGCGGTTTTTGCTGCATCGTCAAAGATCGGTTCGACCACGACTCCTAGATACTATTCGAAACAATACCTACGCGAAACGACGGTGATCTCGTAGTGCCCAACATGGAATCTGGTCGTATAACCGTCAACCATGGGGATGGATGAGTGCCGCTGATCCGGGAGAACTTGTTAGTATACCCAGTCGAGCGAACGGTGGTGATTATGCCAGTTTGCTTCAGGAGACCATGTTGCCCACTGTTTATCCAGAAGAACAAGTGCCGTGCATAACGTTCGTGCAAGATAACTGCTCAATACACCGGTCGCGTATTATGCAAGACTGGTTTGATCAACACAAAAATAATATTAAAGTAGTTTCTTGTCCTGCCAGATAACCGGATTTTAATCTCATTGAAAATATATGGGGTCTTATTGTCCAACGTTGAGATAACTAAAATGAGCGAACTCCAGAAACGTTAGAAGCTCACTGTGTAAAAATGTGGGACAGTATTCGCGGGTCTAATCTGTGTGAAAATCTAGTTGCATCTATGTGTTCCCGTCTGCAAGCAGTTATCGACAATCATGGTGGTTAAACTAGTTATTAAAATAAAATTGATAGTTTACGTGTAGACCGGGTTATATACTCAAACAATCATGTTATATAAAAGTATTATAGAAACCAAAATAATTATCTTTATTTATGATCCTGTAGTATCACTTTGTTACGAAAAGTAATTATTTTATTATTATGAACAAAACATTTAATTACCAATGCCTTAATAGTTTTTTTTTTGTGAGATAAGTGTGAAAGTTCAATATAATACGACTGTAATCTTATTATAACTGTCAGTAACACACTAACAGTGGATCTACGCCATCAATTATTGTTATGTTTAAAACTGGAAAACTTCACTGTTTATATATATAACTTATAATAACGCCTACGAGTCTTATGATAACCCGGTCTCACATATATATATTTTCAAATTCATTTTTTTTATTGTGGTCGCTTCAATCCTCTTTCCAGAAACGGAAATGAATACTTAAGCGAATACCTCAATAAAATCTTAAAATACAAATTTTGGTCAAGTGCTAATTAAATAACTAAAAACCTCACACGACACCCCGAAAATATTTTTGTATTTTATTTTAAGTTAGTTGTTTGCGTTTATTTTTGAAAACCTTCATTATTTCTTAAAATAATTGTATCAGTAGTTCTACTTCATTTCTAACTTTACAGTTGTAATTTGTAATACCAGATTTAGAAGAAAGTCAAACTGACAGCCAAACGGCCAGTAGGTATTAAATTATCTAAGGGGTATGAAACATTCGTAAAACATTTTTAATTGGCGTATGCATTCGTAATATTTAGACTGGGCACAAACACAACCTGATTTAAAACATCGTGTAATCGATTCTACTCTGGATTCTGAGTAAACTACTTTCTGGTTTTCAGTTATTTAATTAATAATAATATTTAGTATAACATTAATAACAGCACTGCCATATTTAATGAATAGAAATATTGTTTTAGGAATAAAAATTTTTTATGTTTTAAACTTCAAAACGTGTATTATTTTTGTTGCAACCTTATCCTTTTTCAGATTGTTTTTTGTTTCCATGTTAGTTATCTACAAAATTAAAATATAAAGTAATAAATAAAAAAAAACACTAAAAACGAAAACTTAATTCTGAACTGTAGGATACGAACTCGGGTTCATTTAAGAATTTTTCTAAGCAGCCGATCAACTGAGCCATCGGCACACCAATATGAGGACAAAATATCAATCATATTCATACCGTGCATTAAGCGCGCCATCTAGTGCATTTGTGGTGAACAACTAACAAAATCGCCGCCTCTCGTGTGCAAGCGATTATAGAACGCAAGGTGTCCATCCACTTATGCAGGGCGGTGTACCTATGTTTGACAAATAAATTTATCATTATCATTATCATTATTATCATTAATAAAAAATTATAATAAAAATATATGATTTTATAAATTTTAATATAAACTAGGATTAGATACCCTATTATTAAAAATTTAAATTTAAAATACTAAAATAGTAAATAATTATTTATTTAAACTTAAATAATTTGGCGGTATTTTAGTTCATTTAGAGGAATCTGTTTATTAATTGATAATCCACGAATAATTTTACTTAATTTATAATTTTGTATATCGTTAAAAAAATATTTATAAATAAATTTAATATTTTAAAATTATAAAAAAAAATTAATCAGATCAAGATGCAGATAATAATTAAGAATATAATGGATTACAATAAATTTATTTATATGAATATCAAATTGAAAAATTTAATTGAAAGTGGATTTAAATGTAATTTTATTTAATTTAATAAAATGATTTAAAATTAAAATATGTACATATTGCCCGTCACTTTCATTAATAAATTGAAATAAGTCGTAACAAAGTAGAGGTACTGGAAAGTGTTTCTAGAAAGAACAAATTAGAGCTTGAATAAGCATTTCATTTACATTGAAAAGATATTAATATTTTATTTAATTTGAATAAAAGAAAAATTAGTATATATTAAATTAGTTAATAAAAATAATTTTAATAAAATATTTAATGGGGGTTTAAGTATTTTTTAAAGAAAAATTTTTTTAATTTATAGAAAATTAGTATTGTTAAAGAATTTTGAAATATTTGAAAATAAAATTTTATTTAAGTAAATTTTATTTATTGTATCTTGTGTATCAGAGTTTATTAAATAATTATTTAAGTAAAAAATTTTCTCGAATTTGAGTTAATTAATTAATAAATTTACAGTAGCAAAAGTATTTTTTACAATTAATTAGAAATGAAATGTTAATCGTTTTTAAATATATCTAGTTTTTTTAGAAAAAAAATTTAATTTTAAATTAAGTTAATAAAAATATAACAGATAGGATAACAGCGTAATTTTTTTTTATTTATTGATTTCATTTATTTATTTATTGCTTTAGTAGCAGTTGTAAAAATAACAAATATTTTTTATGGTCCTCTTCGTCAAACAACATAATAATATGAACTAATGATAAAAAATTATAAACCTTTACGAAAAACTCATCCTATTTTTAAAATTATTAATGGATCATTAATTGATCTTCCATCACTATCAAATATCTCCACTTGATGAAATTTTGGATCTTTATTAGGATTATGTTTAGTAATTCAAATTGTAACTGGATTATTTTTAACAATATATTATACAGCTAATATTGAAATAGCTTTTTATAGAGTAAACTTTATTTGCCGAAATGTAAATTATGGGTGAATAATTCGAACCCTTCATGCTAATGGAGCATCATTTTTTTTTATTTGTGTTTACCCTCTGCCGCTGAGGTGGGATTTTCGTAAACATTCCACTGAGGAGTAGTCTGTCAGACGTGTATTTTATTTGCCATTATAAAAAAATATATATGCTTTTGTATCAATCAGAGGATAAGTATTATTTCGTGATAATATATAGAACTGGTAAAGGTTAATTAGTTGCAATGAAAGTCATGGATTATTAAAATAACCAATCTTCTTTATGATCATCGTTTTCTTGGAACTTTAATTACAGCCATTTTATAAAAATCCTATAAAATAATATAAACATAAAATCAACAATTATAACGTAAATTTGCCTTCTTCTAGCATAAAATTAATAAAAAAAAAATAATTAAATAAATCCTTAGAGCAGTTTTTTTTTAAATCAGCCTTAAACTTCGCTCTTGCAGTCCTCACAAATTTGCGCCGCACACTGGAGACAAATCGGTTTTGTGCAAGCACAAGAAACAAATCTTGTTTGCCGCTTCAATTTGCTTGGACAGACACGACACAGCTTCCTTGCGGATGATGATTCAGGCTCGCTCGGTGGTGGTGGCGGAGGGAAATCTCGACCCAATACTCGGCGTAACGTCATCCTCAATTCTCTAGGCAACTTTTCATTGTAAACCCTCTGTTTCAAGGTAACGAAGTCTTTGTCGGCCGCATCGTCGTCAAAATCACTAAATTCATGTTCATCCTCCTCATTTAACCACTGCAAAATGTGCTCCTCGTTCGTGATGTTAACTGCTCGACTGGCATTTCTTTTCCTCGAAGGCATAGCCTGAGCCTCGCTCGCCATCTAGAATCAATACCCAACAATTTACTGAGCTGCACCTAGAATCGATTTTTACTTCAAAATATTTTACTGAGATGACGACTGCTAGACACTATGAATATAATTAATTTACTGACTTGACGTATGTAAGACACTATGACGTTATAAAAATATTACTGACAATACGTCTACCATATTATATATGTTATTACTGACCTTACGTCCTGTGGACACCGACCGGCTGTAACTCCATCCGTGCGCACGCCGCGGCTGCCGTCGCCGCTCTGGCGGGGGGCGTACGTCCACGCAGGAAGGTACAGAGAGAGACAGAACGATACGCGGCGAAATGACAACATAGTGACAATGCTTAGGTAGTATGGTGTCTGTCAGACGTAACATCAGTGGCAGAGGGTTTATTTACATATTGGACGAGGAATTTATTATGAATCTTTTAATTAAAAAAAAACTTGAATAGTAGGAATTATTTTATTATTCTTACTTATAGGAACTGCTTTTATAGGATATGTTTTACCTTGGGGACAAATATCTTTTTGAGGAGCAACAGTAATTACAAATTTATTATCAGCTATTCCTAATTTAGGTAATATATTAGTAAATTGAATTTGAGGAGGATTCGCAGTTGATAACGCTACTTTAACTCGTTTGTAAACTTTCCATTTTCTCCTACCTTTTATTTTAGCTATAATAACTAATTTATTTACTATTTCTTCATCAAACAGGATCGAATAATCCTTTAGGTATTAATAGTAATTTAGATAAAATTCCCTTTCATCCTTTTTTTTCTTTTAAAGATTTAATTGAATTTTTAATTATATTATTTTTATCAATTATATTAATTATAATTAATCGTAATTTATTAGGAGATCCTGATAACTTTATTCCTGCAAATCCTTTAGTAACTCCTGTTCATATTCAACCAGAATGATATTTTTTATTTGCTTATACTATTTTACGATCTATTCCTAATAAATTAGAAGGAGTAATTGCCTTAGTTATGTCTATTCTTATTTTAATTATTTTACCTTTTACTTTTAATAAAAAAATTCAAGGAATTCAATTTTATCCTTTAAATCAAATCTTATTTTGATTTATAGTAATAACTATTATTCTTTTAACTTGAATTGGGGCACGTCCTGTTGAAGATCCATACATTATTACAGGACAAATTCTTACTATAACTTATTAGTGTGGAGTGCAACTCCGTATAGATCAGACGCCTTCACGCAGAGCGCAGTACGTAACCAGTCAACGAGACCCCTGCCTTACGGGATTTATACTTAACACCAGTGTCTAGTGCAGTGGACGTTCGCGCACAATCGACCAGTGACTAAGACCCATCGCTTACGGCCAAAGTGCGGGCGGCCAGTGTCTCGCACGATTTGTCGTTCGCGCGTAACTATACCCACTTTGTTTATCATTATTTTTATTTTAATAACTCCACCAAATTAGCGCAAAATATCATGTCTAAAAATTGTGCGGCTTGCTGCAAGTCAATTCCGGTCGCACATCGGATACAGTGCACTAAATGCGGTGGTGTATATCACCACATATGTGTAAACGTACTCGAGCCGCGGAAGTTAAGCGATGGGTTCAAAGAGGACTGGATCTGTCCCGTCTGCCTTAATAATTTGCCAAAGAAAGGGCAAGGCGCGGGTCATTCAGGAAGTGCGGACCCTAATAATGAACTGTCATCACTCACTACAGAGATCAAACTAATGCGGCAGGATTTGTATAAAACGAACGAGCACCTACAAGCTCTTACGTTGTCATTTACACAGTGCACGGAGCGTTTAGATAGGTGTGAGAGTCGATATGCAGAATTTGACAAGCAAATAAAGATGCTCCTAGATCGCGAAATAGAAAATGAAGCTCTGCGACAAAGGGTTTCGCAGCTAGAAGAGCAAATCGAGGCTCAAGCTCAAGATCGTCTAAGCAACCAGCTAGAAATTGTAGGCATAAATGAATTCCCTAATGAAAATAAGGTACACATAGTGCTCACGGCCGCACAGAAGATGGGCGTCTCATTGACGGACGCTGACTTGGACGGCATTTCCAGGGCTGGCCCTAAGAAGCCATCGACAAATGACAGCAGCATGCCTAGGCCGTTAGTTGTTAAATTCGTGCGGAACGCGAAGAGGATCGAATTTTTGAAAGCAGCTAAAAGTAGGCGCAACATAACCTCGACGTCAATTGAAGTGGGCGGTCCCGCAAGGAAACTATATGTCAACGAGCGACTGACGAAATCTAAACGCCAGTTATTTCGTGAGGCTAGGTTACAGTCTCGCAGCGCTGAGTTCAGGTTTTGTTGGACAAGGAACGGCACTATCTTTATCCGTGAGAAAGAGGGTAGCCCGGAAATCGTCGTTAGAAGTACTGCAGACCTTGAAAAATGTTGCAGAGCCGACCCAGAAACAATCGGCCACAATGAACAATCGCTGGTCCTCAACACAACCAAAAATCGGAAGCAAACATCACACAAATGAGCATTCAACGGTTACTATGAAGTCATCATTCCTCACATTATTATTGTTTCTCTGTAATTTGTATTTTATCCCACTAACTACTTGCAGTTTGTTGTCACACATTCAAATATCTTACACACATACTCACATTCTACACTCACGCAACATCAACATAAAAATTACTAGTTCCCGCTCAGCAGAAATTGTATGGTTGGTCAGAATTATTACTCTGATACTAAAAAATACTATGACTACTCAAGATATTATGGGTGATGCACGTTCATCTTGCTGCTACGAAGATGGCATCACTTGACCTTCATAATACTATAGATAATTCTTTTGCGATTGAATGTCATAGAATAAACATACGTCACCAATGCCAAAATATTCTGACCAATATTCATAAATTTAAATTACTTACACTAAACATAAGAAGTCTACAGCGCAACTTTGATGCCTTCATGGTGACATTACAGGAAATTAACATTGAGTTTGACGTCATAATTCTTACAGAGTGTTGGTTAAGCGATGGCTCTGTTATAGACCAGTTAACGGCTATCACTCATATAACTCCACAAAAATAATAAATAAAAGCGGAGGTGTCGTTGTTTATGTCAAAAATGACCTGAAGGTTTCTGTGGCTGAACCTTTAATTGACGATGCCAATTGCCTTTGTGTAAATATATCTGATGAAATTGTTCTTTTTGGTATATATCGCTCACCATCGTTTACAAATACGGATAGATTTCTTAATTCACTTGATAATCACCTAAGCCAAGTTAAACATAACCAAAACATTATTGTTGCAGGAGACATTAACATTAATTTATTAGCTGAATCACCACACATTTCAGAATATATTAGTCTGTTATCATCTTATGGTTTATTCCCGGCAATCTCAAAACCAACTCGGAAAGATTCCTGCCTGGACCATATTTTCATAAAATGTAATAATACCTCAGTGGGCGCAGTGGTTTCATGTTCAGTTACTGATCACGACATTGTGATGGCAGGTCTCGTTGGTCCCCCTTCAGACAACTCTAAGAAGCCCACTCGTTATAGACAGAAAATAGATTACCCAAAAATCTCTGATGAGTTGAAGGCATTAGACTGGTCGTCTGTCACTGGAGAGAGTGACGTAATCATCGCCACTGAAAAATTCACACAGCTGATCACAGATTCAATAAAACGCAATACAACCTTTGTTAAGGTAAGTCGAACTAAATTTAACTTAAAACCGTGGGTAACGCCTGGTCTAATGCGATGTTTGAGGCATAGAGACAAGCTGCATATTCAGGCTAGAGCGAATCCAAATAATGAAATTCTTCGACTCACCTACACCAGATACAGAAATTTCTGTGATAACCTCTTATTCACTTTAAAAAAAGAATACCAAAACAAGCAGCTGATTGAATGTAGCAATAATCCCAGTAAGCTTTGGAAGTCTATTAAAGAAATTTGCCAAAACCCAGCGCAGGTAAACACTGCTGAGGAACTACTGCAGTATAATGGTCAGGGTGCACAGGAATCGATAAACGCCTGTAACCGGTATTTTGCATCGGTTGGGAAGACGCTCGCCGACACTATTCTTAAGAAAAATATGGAGACTCAAGCTTTTCTGGCTTCTAAATATAAACCTCCATACGATACCGCGGCCATTCATTCGTTTTTCATGCGCCCTACCGATGTACATGAAGTGGATAGGGTACTTTCCCAACTTAAATCGCACAGTGCCCCTGGTCCCGATGAAGTTCGACCTTTATTAATAAAGGAAATTAAAGATGTGATTTTAGAGCCCCTCACATACATATGCAATCGGAGCATAGAAATTGGTTGTTTTCCAGACTGCTGGAAACTCGCTGCCGTATCTCCCATATTTAAGAGTGGTACCAGGGACACGCCGAGCAATTTCAGACCTATATCTCTTTTATGTGTTTTCTCAAAAGTTCTAGAAAAGATCGTTAACACCAGACTAATCAATTTCATTGAGAGACATAACCTGATTTCTGACAACCAGTTTGGATTTAGGGCGGGAATGTCCACAGAGGATGCGGCGATTTTACTTACCGATCAAATTTCTGGTCACCTAGACTGTGGAAACAAGTGTATTGGTATATTCTTAGATCTAGCCAAGGCCTTTGATACGGTCTCGGTGACCATACTTCTGAGAAAGCTAGAGCACATGGGATTTAGGGGCAATGTATTAAACTGGTTGACCAGTTATCTTACTGGTCGACGTCAGGTGGTAAAAATCGGACAGCACGTAAGCGAACAGCTACCAGTTGACTTTGGTGTGCCACAGGGAAGTGTACTTGGGCCCACATTGTTTACACTCTATATCAATGATTTGTTGAACATTAATATTCCCAACTCGAAACTAGTCTGCTACGCAGACGACACAGTGGTGGTCGTAAATGGTAAAACATGGGAAGAAACCTACTCCCGAGCTGAGTTTGCACTTGCTGGCGTGGGTTCTTGGCTGAGCAGCAATTTACTCACTCTAAATATCAGCAAAACTAACTTCATTCCATTCTCAAAGACAGCAGTCTCTTCTCCGCCTGAGAATAAAGTTATTAGATTTCACTCTTGCGGGCAGAGTACTTCAGCATCATCCCTCTGTCTTGGGCGTGGTTGCTCCTGTCAGGAAATCGAAAGACGCTCCTATATCAAGTACTTGGGGCTTCTTATCGATGAACATCTCTCATTTAAGCAACACATGTCTTTGCTTGCCTCTAGAGTAAGGAAACTGATATATCTGATGAAGAGAATCCGCGACTGTGCTACTCTTGATGTTCTTCGTTTGGTATATCACGCCCTATGTCAATCTATAATACAGTATGGAATCGCTGTCTGGGGGAGCGCTGCCAAGAGTTACATCCTAGAGGTTGAGAGGGCTCAGAGAGCGGTGATAAAGGTGATGTTGAGGAAACCTTTCCGCTATCCCACTGATGCTCTGTACCGTGAATGTGGGTTTCTTAGAGTGCGCCAACTATTTATCATGAAAGCAGTCATTAGAACTCACAATTGCTTGCTTAGGTCTGAGCGCTATGACAAAATCATAAGCCGACGCATTTATAGAGCGCCCCTGCCATCACTCAAATCAGCTTTGGCTCGCAAATGTCCAGCTCACTCACATCCCCTTACATACAATAACATCTGTAAACACTTAAACCTTAAAAAACTTTCCATCCTCGAAGTCAAAAACAAAGTGAAGAAATGGTTACTAAAACTGTCATATGGCGAAACTGAGCATCTAATCACCTAACCTATCGTTGTTCCGCGTTAATAGTGAATCTTGCAAACGCTGTTGTGGACTTTCATCACCAATCCTAAATCTCACACACACACTCATACACACGCACACACACACACACACACACACACACACACGCACACACACACACACACACACACACACACACACACACACACACACACACACACACACACACACATGCTGCATGTTAAAAGGTTTTTGTTTTTCTTTCGAATATTAACATAATTTTTAGCCTCTCTATCTTATTTTACTTAACACTATCTAATGTAAATCTAGTGAACTCGCACTCGCAGACTACCGAGATACAGGCTTCGCCTAGTTCGGAGTCTGAAGGATAAGACATAATTATGTAAAATGTGTTTTGTGAAATAAATCATTATTATTATTATTATTATTATTATTTTAACACGCTTTTATTAGCTTGGGTTGTAACTAACTATGTATGTATGTATGTAACGGAATCTTTGAACTTAATTTTCACCAGTTTCCAGAAGTCTGATTAATTTGAAACTTTGCATACGTATCAAGGACCGGTGACAATGCAATAATTTCATAACAGTTTCCCATTCAAACTAAAAAGTATAAAATAAATTATAGTTTAAAAAATTAAAAAAACACGATTTTAAAAGTAATTGAACTAAAAAGTCAAAAATAAAACTGTAATAATCAATTGAGAAATTCATATTATTGTACAAAAAGCGTGGGGGGCTTAATTTTGATTGTTGCAAATATTTTATCGATAGTTTATTATATCCATAGTTATTATGACAAGCACCCCACGCTTTTTGTACAATAATATGAATTTTTCAATTGATTATTACAGTTTTATTTTTGACTTTTTAGTTCAATTACTTTTAAAAGCGTGTTTTTTCATATTTCATTTTAAATCCATTATTAAGAAAATATTGAGATAATTTAATTTTTAACTAATTAATGAGCTTGTTAAAGCATTTGTTTTGAAAACTTAAGAAAGAATTATTATATTCTATTAATTTATACTAAAAAAGTTTAATTAAATAAAAAAAATTTAACACCAATAAATAATATTAAAAAATTTAAAGATAATGGTAAATATCTTTTTCAAGCTAAATATATTAATTTATCATAACGATAACGAGGTAACGTTCCTCGAACTCAAATAAAAAAAATGGAATAAAACCTAATTTTAAATAAAAAAATAATCTTAAATCATATCCTCATATATACTAAATCATATATATTAAAATAAATAATATTCTTATAAATAAAATACTTGAATATTCAGCTAAAAAAAACCGGCCAAGAGCGTGTCGGACACGCCCAAAATAGGGTTCCGTGGCCATTACGAAAAAATTAAGTAATATTTTTCTAAGGATTTCGTATTTTATACGGAATCTTCCAAGTTTAGGTATATTTTATACCCTACGCTGCTATTTACTCATAAACTACTAATAGTTCTCAAGTAAACTTAGCCGTTATAGTTTTCCTTGGAAGTTTGATATATTGACTACCATTCTGAATTTTTTCAAATTTTTCGACCCACCGGTTTAGATTTTACAGGGGGGGGACGCTCGATTTTTATGAAAATTTGAACTTTAAAGTTGAATATTTCGCAAACAAATGACTGAATAGAAAAATCGTTTTAGCAAACCCCTAATGGTTTTATAATACCTATCCAACGATACCCCACACCATGGGGTTAGATGAGAAAAAAAAAATTACCGACACTTTACGTCTATGGGAGGTACCCTAAAAAAAATTGTTTTTGAATTTTTAATTGTATTGTTTTGTCGGCATAATTTACCTTTATATCCGTGCAAAATTACAGCTTTCTAGCATTGATAGTCTCTGAGCAAAGCCGCGGACGGACAGACAGACAGACAGACGGACAGACAGACAGACAGACATGGCGAAACTATAAGGGTTCCGTTTTTGCCATTTTGGCTCCGGAACCCTAAAAATTAAAGCAAATCCCCCACTTCTATATTCAATATTAAACCCTGAAACTAACTCTCTTTCCCCTTCTGCAAAATCAAAAGGAGTTCGATTAGTTTCTGCTAATCTAGAAGATAATCAACATAATGATAAAGGTATTATTAAAAATATAAATCAAATTATAGATTGATAATAATTAAATTTTATTAAATTAAAATCTATAATTATAATAATAACAGATAATATATTTAAAGCTAAACTAACTTCATAAGAAATTGTTTGAGCTACAGCTCGTAAACCACCTAATAATGAATAATTTGAATTAGATGATCAACCAGAAATTATTACTATATAAACCCCTAATCTAGTACAACAAAAAAAAATCCTAAATTAAATCTAATTATATTAAAATAATAAGGAATAACCATTCAAATTAATAAAGATAAAAATAGGAGAAAAATAATAAGCTAAATAATTAGAAAATAATGGATATGTTTGTTCTTTAGTAAATAATTTAATAGCATCTCTAAAAGGTTGTAAAATTCCTATAAATCCTAATTTATTAGGACCTTTACGAATTTGAATATAACCTAAAACTTTACGTTCTAATAAAGTTAAAAAAGCAACTCCAATTAAAACCCCTAAAATTAATATTAATAAACCAACTAAAATTAAAATATAATCATTTAAAAACATATACTATCTATATAATCAAATTATATATTAACGATTTCTAGAACCATTACACTTTTCTGCCAAAATAGTAATAAATTTATTAATTATATATTTAATTTATTAATATTCCAATTTAATATTATAAAATTATTTCAAATATTTGATCCTTTCGTACTAAAATATTTTATTAATTTAAAGATAGAAACCAACCTGGCTTACACCGGTTTGAACTCAGATCATGTTAAGATTTTAATGATCGAACAGATCAAAATTTTAAACTTTTGCATCTAAATGTTATCTTAATCCAACATCGAGGTCGCAAACTTTTTTTTTATACGAACTAAAAAAAAATTACGCTGTTATCCCTAAGGTAATTTAATCTTTTAATCATAACTTATGGATCAATTATTCATTTATATATATTATAATTTAAAAAAAGTTAATTTTACTTTTCTATCACCCCAACAAAATATAAAATTTATAAAAAAAAATCTTAATTATTATTTTATATAAAACTCTATAGGATCTTCTCGTCTTTTAAATTTATTTTAGCTTTTTAACTAAAACATTAAATTTTATTAATAAAAATAAGACAGTATATATCTCATCCAATCTTTCATACAAGTCACCAATTGGCCATGCTTCAATTTTTTTTTGGATGGTTATTATAATTTATTTGATAAATATAGACCATTTTAAGAAACTAATTTCGGTATTTTTGTTTTTAATCAATCCTATCTACATTAAAAAAATATATTAATTTATTGCTGGCGTGACGTCATCAAATCCACAATGGATAGTGTAGCCTTTGACCGCACGCAAAAAAAATACAGTTATGTCAACGTCAATCAAGGTATTAACGTCACCGCGGACTGCTAACCTCAAAAAAAATTTAAATCGCAAACTAAACTTGTTTAAAATGGAAGGCTACGAGTGTTTCGTCCCTTTATGTCTGAATAACAGCCGGGATAACCCGGATTTGTTATTCGTACCAATCCCAGAACGACTGCAAGAGGAATGGTGTCGTAAAGTGAACCAAAAATACATCAAAAACTATTGCAGTTTTGTTGTGAAGATCATTTAAATACATGTACTTTTAAAACAAACATTACTTTTACACAGATAAAGCCCTAGTGGAAAAGAGTTGCCTGATCGAATGTCTCCCTGTTAACGCAGTGATATTAGACGATAGAGGCTTCAAAGAAATTCTGGAAATTGAGTGCGCATTAGTAAGTAAGAATAGAAAACTATTGCGTCCACCAAGCGTTTACGCAAATCGGAAACCATCCCGAGAAGAAGTCATTAAGAGCAAAACGATTGCAAGTTTGCCAATCCATGTTGAGCGTGTCATCAGGCGAATTAGAGAATTTAAAATCTTAAAGCCCCACTCTGTTGTCAATCACAAACATGTAGGCTTCTTGGATCAAATCATAATGATTGATTGTGGGCTGATAAATTTGCAGGGTGATTTAATAAAAATAAACTGAATTTTTAAAGACATGAATTGTTTTATTTTAATAACAATAAAATATGTTTCTGTGATACAAAAAGTAGGACAAATATTCAAAAATTGAAAACATATTTAGTTTAAAACATTCTTAGGTTGTTAACATTTTGTGAAGTACAGCCAAGGGCATTAATATATGTAGATACAGTCAAGTGTAAAGATATGTATTCAAGTATTGTTAATTAAATAAGTAACCATTTAAAACTGCACAAAATTAGAATCATCCTAATACTCATTAATAGGTACATAGACATTGAAGAACTTATAAATATGAATACTACACATACACTAATTTGTATACATCTTCTGCCAAAACATGATTGGTTCGTTCAGATCCCAAAGTAGGCTTAATCCAGAAGCATTTGTGTAGATGTGCAGGAAGGCTCACAACTCCGCTTTTCAAGCCAAAATAAAAGCAGTAAAGAATGCTTGCAGCCACCTTAAAAAGAAGAGGTTGGTATAAATAACTGATTGATTGAAGGTTAAATTGGAAACATCCTGCCTATTTTTTTTTTTTTTATTCGACTGGAAGGCAAACGAGCAAGTGGGTCTCCTGGTGGTAAAAGATCACCACTGCCCATAAACATCTGCAACATCAGGCGTATTGCAGATGCGTTGCCAACGTAGAGGCTTAAGTTGAAATACCTCAAGTGCCAGTAATTTCACCGGCTGTCTTACTCTCCGCGCCGAAACACAACAGTGCAAGCACTGCTGCTTCACGGCAGGATTAGCGAGCAAGATGGTGGTAGCAATCCGGGCGGACCTTGCACAAGGTCCTACCACCTGCAAAATTTATATTTGTAAGTTAAAAGTAATACAAAAAAAAACACTATAAAAAAACTACAATTAGTTACAAAAGGACTTTTAAAAATCAATCAATAGTTATGCAAGGAAAGATAATAGATTTTACCTGCAGAAGCTGCACAATCAGAACAGTTTGACTCTAAGATTTCGGCATCAGTTTCCCTTATTTTGGCCATTACTGTATATGACTTTTGTGTTCTATGCTCTGGTACAATTCTGGCTTTGACAATACGGATTCCCAAGCTTCTCTGCACTTCCACATATCCCAAACACAGCTGAGGACAAGTACCTATCCCGGGATGACCTAAAAAGGGGAGAAAACAAATTTAACTGCAGTACTATTTAATTAGGTATAAACATAATAAAGATGTTATTTTTAAGTCAGTAATTTACTTACATAAGAGCTTGAGCTCCTCTTATTTCAGCGATGTTGTGGTTGCTAGAATTCGTCATAAACTTCATGACATTGTCCACTTGTGGCAAATTGCGAGAATCGGCTTTTTCGAAATTAGCTGTCCTGTTTGCCATTTTCAGTTCCGTTAGAGGATAATATGCTGGTTTTATTTACTCTTTGTGCTTAAATAACAAATAAACAAACAAACTACAAAACGAAACGATACGTCAATGTCACATTTGTGTTTGACTTCTAGACACGTCAGTCGTTTTTTTTTAAATAAGGCATAGGGATTATTATCCATTGTTCAATTGATGACGTAGAGAAAGGTCATTTGAAGATCAAAACATTTCAACGAATATCTTAATAATGTAAGATTTTTTTTAAAATCTGATATACAGAAACTGTACCGAAAGCTTGTTTCTCGAAATGGTTTTGAGATTTCCATACATATTTAAAAAGTTAGCATGGCTAATTAAGAGACTAATGATTATGCTACCTTTGTACAGTCAAAATACTGCAGCCCTTTAATAATTTATCAGTGGGCAGATTAGACTTTAAATTATTAAACAAAGACATGTTTTTGATAAACAAGTGAATATGAATTTTTGCTGAATTCCTTATAATTAATTTATAAAATAAATTTAATATTATTAATTTTTATTATTTTTTTTTTATAAAATAATATTATTTATACTTATTTTATCATTATAACTAAAAATTTATTATTAAATTTTATTTTTTTATAAAAAAATATTTTTTTTTTTAAATTTTATTTTTAATGAAATTATTTATAAAAAATTATAATTTATAAACAATATAAATTTTAAAATTTTCATTATTAATAAAATAATATTATAATAATGTAAATTAAAGCTTATCCCTTAATATATTAAGTTTTATTTTAAAAATATTTTTTATTTAATATTTTTATTAACTTAATTTAAAATTAAATTTTTTTCTAAAAAAACTAGATATATTTAAAAACGATTAACATTTCATTTCTAATTAATTGTAAAAAATACTTTTGCTACTGTAAATTTATTAATTAATTAACTCGAATTCGAGAAAAATTTTAACTTAAATAATTATTTAATAAACTCTGATACACAAGATACAATAAATAAAATTTACTTAAATAAAATTTTATTTTCAAATATTTCAAAATTCTTTAACAATACTAATTTTCTATAAATTAAAAAAAAATTTCTTTAAAAAATACTTAAACCCCCATTAAATATTTTATTAAAATTATTTTTATTAACTAATTTAATATATACTAATTTTTCTTTTATTCAAATTAAATAAAATATTAATATCTTTTCAATGTAAATGAAATGCTTATTCAAGCTCTAATTTGTTCTTTCTAGAAACACTTTCCAGTACCTCTACTTTGTTACGACTTATTTCAATTTATTAATGAAAGTGACGGGCAATATGTACATATTTTAATTTTAAATCATTTTATTAAATTAAATAAAATTACATTTAAATCCACTTTCAATTAAATTTTTCAATTTGATATTCATATAAATAAATTTATTGTAATCCATTATATTCTTAATTATTATCTGCATCTTGATCTGATTAATTTTTTTTTATAATTTTAAAATATTAAATTTATTTATAAATATTTTTTTAACGATATACAAAATTATAAATTAAGTAAAATTATTCGTGGATTATCAATTAATAAACAGATTCCTCTAAATGAACTAAAATACCGCCAAATTATTTAAGTTTAAATAAATAATTATTTACTATTTTAGTATTTTAAATTTAAATTTTTAATAATAGGGTATCTAATCCTAGTTTATATTAAAATTTATAAAATCATATATTTTTATTATAATTTTTAATTAATTTAAAATTTCACTGATTAATTTAATATTTAAATTAAATTATTTTATATTAATTATTACTAATAAAATTTAATTTAATTTTTGTATAACCGCAACTGCTGGCACAAAATTTGTTATTAATTTTAATATTACTAAATCTTAATTTCTTAAATTTTTAATATTAATAACTAATTTATTAAATTAAATATTATTTAATTAATTAAAAATTTAAACTAAAATTTATATGTAAAATATATATTTTTTTTTTAATAATTAAAAAAATATATAAAATAAATTAAAATTAAATTAGATTAAATAATAAAATTAAATTTTTAATTTGAAATATTTAATTTTTTTTGTATTATTTATATTGAAAATTACATTTGCTATTTAAATTTTTAAAATTTAATGTATAAATTAAATTTAAAAAAATATAAAGATATTTTAATAATATAATTGGTGCAGTCAGAGCCCACGGACGATGATGAGTTAGCTGATCCCGCACCGAAGCCGCGCCGTGGCCGGCCCCGCCGGGCTGCGTCTGCGTCTCAAACGGCGAAAGTTAACAACGCCAACGGTACCGGTGAGCCAAGTAGACCCATTGTAGGTGGATCCTCAACGCCTGCACCAGTTTCCAGGGAGCAACCAAGTAAAAATCCACCAGTCATAACAGAGTCTCATCTGGAAAAACCGGGGCTCCGGGCCGCTGCACCGCGCACCGTCAGCCTGCACGTGTTCAACTTGGGCGAAGGTACCACAGTGCAGGACGTTCTCCAACACCTCCAGGTCGAGATGAGCATCACGGACGTGCGCTGCGAGCAGCTCGTGGTTACCCGCGGCCACTATACTTCTTTCAGGCTCGATGTACCACCTGCCCACGCGCGATTGGTTAGAGATTTGAAGCACTGGCCCGCCGGCGTATCGATTAGGTATTTCAACATTGTCAACTCAAAAAACTCAGACAGCACGATACCAAAAACAACGCCACGCTAGCGTCTCGCACGAACTTAAAAATAGTACACCAAAATGTCCGATCGATCTGTGGCAAAACTGCACTACTAGACTTACTATTAAGTTCAGAAAATCCAGATATATTAGCCTGTAGTGAAATTTGGTGTAAAAAACATGAGATTGATCGAGTTAGGTTATGTGGTTATGAACTAGCAAACAGCTACTGCCGCACGAACATTGCGCACGGAGGTACTGCGCTGTTCACACGGGCGGGTATTGTTTATCGTCAGCGGAATGATTTACAAAGCTTGGCGGTCCAGCTGCACTTTGAGTTTACTGCAATAGAAATTACAAACTTAAATATGATTATTATTGTTTTATATCGCACCGGTAATGGTAATTTCGAGACTTATTTGAATAATTTAGAATTATTATTATGTAAGCTTACTGATGAGAATAAGAAGTTTATCTTGGTCGGCGACCAGAATGTTGATTTTCTGTCCAACAACATTCTAAAACAACGAGTTGATGAGATACTGCAAAGTTATTCGTGCATAAATTGTGTTTCGTTTCCCACCCGTGTGTCCACGCACAGTTCAACGTCTATTGACTGTGGGGTGATTCCGCGCTCCTGCGCCCGCGTCGTAGCCGCGGCGCCTCTTGACACGTTTATAAGCGATCACAATGCACAGATATACACCCTGTCTATCGACGCGCTTAAGTGTAGTAAACCAAATAATTATATCGAAAAAAGATTATATAAGGATGATTCATATACCGCATTTTATACTGACATTTTGAATTATGATTGGAATTTTATTTTTTTGACTACGATCTCTGTTAATGACAAATTTATTAAGTTATTTAATATTCTGACGCATTACATTGACATCCATTTCCCCATAAAAAAGGTACATGCAAAAAATAAAAATGTCGTACCGTGGATGACAGAAAGCCTATCAAAACTGATCCAAAACCACAATGATTTAACGGAAATGAAACGGCAATATCCGAATAACGTGGTTCTGATAGAAAGCATTGCACGTAGTTCAGAATTAATTAAATCGGAAACTTTAACTGCTCGTCAACAATACACTGAGAGTCGTATACAAAATAGCAAAAACCCTTCCAAAGAGTTGTGGCGCGTCGTTAATGAGGAAATATCATCAAAATCGAGAGCATCCGCCTATCCACTAAAAGATGAACAGGCTAATGAAATTTCACCAAACAGAGTACCTGAACACCTCAACCAGCACTTTCTTACGATTGCTTCTAAGCATACACTACAAAAAAATACTCGTACTTCTGTAAAATATTTATCGGATTTCCTCCACGATGTTAATATTCCTGACTTTACCTTACCCACAGTAACACTTGCTGACCTGAACAGAGTCTTACGCTCGATGATGAAGACGCGCGGCACTCTTGACGTATACGACATCTCAGTTAACATACTCATGTGTATCTGGCCGATTATTTCGGGACTACTAGTAGAACTTATTAATAATATGTTTACGAGTGGAGTTTACCCAGATGTTCTGAAAAAAACCAGAGTATCTCCAGTTTATAAGGGAAAAGGTGACAGATGTTCAGTAGACAGCTACAGACCAATAACCATAGTGCCAAATATCTCAAAAATTATTGAATCGATTTTATCTGATAGCTTAATGCGTCATCTGGAGACAAATGACCTACTAACAGACCAGCAATTTGCATATAGACAGGGCAGATCAACCACATCGGCTGCGTACAAGGTATATGACTGCATCACGACAGCATTAGATAATAAAAATAAGGTAGCGAGTATATTTTGCGACCTTTCCAAGGCTTTTGATGTGATAAATCATCAATTGCTATTGGAAAAGATCGGACAATACGGGATAACAAATACCGCCTTAGAACTATTTAGATCCTTTCTAGCAGGTAGGCAGCAGACGGTTGCGGTCCATGTGGGTGGAAAGAGGGTTAAATCCAAGCCTGGTAGTGTTGATATTGGTATTCCACAAGGTTCGGCATTAGGAAATACCCTTTTTTTACTTTTTGTCAATGATCTCGTGGCCTCTGTTGCTGATGGCCTAGTAGTGCTGTTCGCAGACGACACCACAGTAGTGGTGAGCGCGTCTACGTATACGCAGCTTGAGGACAGCATAGGTACCGTGTGTGACCAGCTGCAAGGGTGGTTCGCGGCAAATGGACTAGTCATGAACGCAACAAAGTCCAACGTCATGTTGTGTTCCGCCAGAACCCACACCGCTATCCCGCATATACAAAGTCCACTGCCATTGTGCAATTCGAGCAGGTTTCTGGGCTTTGAGATTGATTCTGGGCTGACCTGGAAACAGCACGTGGATAAGCTTTGCGAAAAACTATGTGGTGCTGTTTTTGCTTTGCGAAAGCTTAAGCCAATCGTTTCCGGGAAAGCTCTAGTTCAAATCTACCACGCTCATTTCCACTCACTCCTGTCATATGGAATAATTCTGTGGGGAAATTCCACCAACTCCGACAGAGTGTTTAAGGTCCAGAAGCGAGCTCTGCGCACATTAGCGGGCGTTAAACCTAGGGACTCTTGCAGGGAGCTATTCAAAAAATTCGGGATATTGACGCAATATTCACAATATGTTTATGATATTGTAATGGTTACTCGCCGAAACATACATTCACTCAAACGTGTCAATATCCCGGGTAGAATAACCCGCCAAACCGGACGATTGCAAGCGGTGCCACGGCGATTGGTGCTGCTCGACAAAAATCCGCGCGTCATAGGCCCTAGGTTTTATGAAAAACTACCCGCAGATTTAAAAAGTGAATGCTCGGACGAGACATTTGGACGTCGACTCAAGAAACTTCTTTTGGACAAATCACTGTACTCAGTAAAAGAGTACAGTGAAATGAAATTTAATTAACTGATTATGATTTTGTCTGTACCTTTATGTACCATTTTGTTTTAAATTTCTGATTTTTGTTTGTTTTTATTTGACACTTTTCACATTATGTGACTTTATTTATTTATTTTTTATTTTTTCTTTTCATTATTGACATTATTTTGTCCTGTTTTTTGTGGACTACATTTTATTTTACATTGACTTTTATTTGCACTGACATTTTAATTATTATTTTTTTATTTGACATAGCAATTGTAATTTTTATTTTTAAGTCTTTACCTTAAATTATTGTTATTATTTTTAAATTTGATTCTCATTTGACATTGTAATTCTGATTCTATTTTTAACTGACATTTTATTGAAATTTCCTATTATCATGTATTATTATTATTTTTTGTGTACAATTTGACGATCCTTTTGTGAATATCTTATAACTACTTTACATGTACTTATAATGCATTTTTTCATCAGGAAATAAATGAATCTAATCTAATCTAATCTAATAATTTATTTAGGTATTTATCCAGACAGTTTGAAAATATCTATTGTCAAACCTCTGTTTAAAAAAGGGGATAGAGAAAATCCTCAGGATCACCGGCCTATATCTCTCATTTCAATATTCTCCAAAATTTTTGAAAAGTTCATATATAATTGTTTGTATAATTACTTTGACAAACATAATTTATTTTGTAAAGAGCAGAAAGGATTCAGAAAAAATGTAAGCGTAAATATGGCTATATATGATTTAGTAAATAATGTGTTACAATGTGTCGACAAACGAATACAAGTTAGTGCTCTCTATACTGATATGACGAAGGCCTTCGACTATGTAGATTATAAAACTTTGTTATACAAACTTGATCATTATGGCATTCGAGGTAAACCACTAAAACTATTTGAATCCTATTTGACTAACCGCATGCAGTACACTGAAATTACAAGAGTATGCCAAAAATCAAGAACTGAAAATAAATTCTTGTCAGATGCACGAAGAGTAACGTTTGGCGTCCCCCAGGGAAGTGTACTTGGCCCGTTGCTTTTTTTGATCTACATCAATGACCTTCCTAAAGCTGTCTGCCATCCTATGATCCTATTTGCAGATGACAGCACATCTATTATAAAATGTGATAGCCCAGTAATGTATGAAAATGACATAAATGGTACAATATCTGATATAATACAATAGTTTCAAAACAATAATTTAAAAATTAATTTAATAAAAACTAACATAATGCATTTTTATCAGCGTATACAATATAATGACATGAATATAAATTATGAAGCAACAAAAATAGAAACTGTAGCAGTAACAAAGTTCTTAGGGCTCAGTATTGACAGTCAACTGACATGGAAATTTCATGTAAATGAAGTAAGTAAAAAGCTTAGTAAATTAGCTTTTGCGCTGCGCAAGCTGTCAAAAATAGTTGACAAACCCACTCTTCTTATTGCATACCATGGTCTTGTCGCGTCAATATTGAGATACGGTGTCATATTTTGGGGCAATTCTACTGATAAAGAAATAGCATTTAAAGCCCAAAAACGGTGTTTGAGAGCAATGTGTAGCTTAAAAATAACTGATAGTTGCTCCTCTTATTTTAAATCACTCGAGATTCTTACTTTGCCGTGTCTGTACATTTTAGAAATTTCAATATTTGTTAAATGTAACCCAGCACTGTTTCCTGAAACTACAGATACACGCAGGCTGCCTACTCGTCCACAGTATATGCATATGGTGCGGAACACAAAGTGCAAAACTGCACTAATGCGCAAAAGTGTACTGGGAATGGCACCTCGAATTTATAATAAAATTCCTGTATGCTTAAGAACATTAGACATTGTAAAATTTAAGAAAAACTTGACGAAATTATTAATTCAAAAATGCTATTACAGTACGCAAGATTTTTTAAATGACAATGATTTATAACTATCTTCCTTTGACATGCAATTATTTAAATACCTATTACAGATTGATTATTGTTGACTATTTAATATTTATTACTCACTTATATTTTATTTCATAAGTTCATATTACTGTCTGTTTCTTGCATGGTGATTGGCTTGTTATTTGGACATTTTTAGTACTAAGTATTATTAAAATTCACTTTTACTTTATATTTGTACGCCAACAGGCAAAACATAGTGATACACGCTGTAATTTTTTTTCCACCTGTATATTGTTAACCTATGTTTTACAAATAAATAATTCTGATTCTGATTCTGATTCTGATTTATTTATATTAAAAATTTAATATAATATAAATTTATATTAAAATTTAATATTTTAATACGGGGGTTCGTGATGGTGGGGCGCAGCGGTGAATGAGACACGAAGTAAGTTCTTCAGACGTATATTTCGACAGAGACGACAACAGGTACACTGACGGGTACTGGGGCACTTATGGCTAGGTACGACGTGGAATAGCCACCAACGAGAGGGGCCACGAGAATCCAGGGGAGGATGTCACGTGACTTGCTCAGCACCGGCGGTTCCCTAATGCGAGTACTGAAGGTCCAAGCGTAATCCAATACAGAATGTACGTTGTACGCCACGGCACTCTCCTACCTAACGCAGATTAATAAAGGTCCAGTCACAATCCAAGTGAGGATGTATGCTGTACGCTTCGATCACTCTCCTAACAATGCTCGATTTGACAAAACATTTCAAAGAGCTTATTGATTTAAGTTATAACATCGATAGTTAGTTTCAACCTACAACTAGCGCCATCTATCGGCAAGTGACAGTAACTATTCTATGTAAGCAAAACTAATGAATTATTATTGAGTGCTATGAACATCAGCCGTAACTATGTTAAATGATTGATCGTACAATTATACAATATTTACATTAGTTAGCAAACATTAATGTTTGTGTCTTACAAAAACTGGGGTTGCCAACGCCCTCTGGTTGACTCAATTGTGAAACTAACTTTTGTTTTAAGCGTCCACTAGCGCCATCTAGTGCGCTGTGGTGGACGTAATCAAGAATATTTGCTTTACGGAATTCTCCGTGTTACAGTCTCCCCCTCTGTAACCGATAATCGTCCCGATAAGGTTACAGGACAGGGAAGCAGCAAAAGCAATAACAACTTATACAAAAAAAATTCAAAAGGAACAAAATGAATAGATGAGTTTACATATGCAACGAGATTAACAGCTGTCAAGCAAGCAGGGTGCAATAAGTAAAGATCTGAACAGGCAGTTGTGCAACTATAACAGCTAATAAGCAAGCAATTGTCGTAATGCAAAGATTAACATTGTTGTGGGGTAGTACCTTTCACGCTCCCCCTGGACGAGAACTGCTCTGCTGGTATCAATCTTCAGTGCATGGGGTCTTGATTGCCGGAGGACAGGGCTGAATCGGGACGTTTTAACTCTGCTGTACAGTTGGCAGGTGCTCGGGGCTGTTTGGGCTGACCTCCAGAGAGCTAAGGTCTATCTCCTCTTCTGTGTCAGGGAACAGCGCTCGCGAATGGGGTGACAGCTCCACCTCTGCCATCTGAATGTTTTGTTCAGCGTCTTTGAACATGAAGTCCAATCTCGATGAGTGTTCGAATAGATCAACTCTTGTGCGTTTGGACCTCGTGGGATACTCGTCAGTCATTATGGGTATCAAACGATAACCCCCGACAGACTTTGTGGCGGGTGTATCTGTCTCGTCGAACGGCAGGGCTCGTTGTAGGGGTGAGAGCACGTCTGGTAACCGGGCCTCTTTGTCTTCACCCTCGCCGGTCGGCGCAGCTTCCACCTGTGCCATTGAGACACCCTCCGCATCCTCTTCTTGAAGGTCGTACGATTGGTGAGGCCGGTCTCCAAAATGCCAAGTCAACTGCGGTAGGTTCAATATCATGTTCGCGTCCTGGATGAACCCGACCCCTAATAGCGTCCTATTTTCACGTGACTGGGGTAAAACTATAAACGTTGTCGGTATGACTTTTCCACACAGTTTCACAGGGGCTTTGAATGTGAGCACGTCCTGCCTTTTCCGTACTCCGTCAGCCAAGGTTAGCTGGACACTCTTTTTGTCAAAGCGGTATCCCCGGCTTAGTAGGCATTGGTATAAGTTATATGAAGCTACGCTAGATTTTGCGCATGTGTCAATGTACGCAGTGCCCACGATGTCCTCTATGCCAATGCCCACTATTGGCCTTGGTCTGGCATCAGCTGTTACATTAATAGCGCAGAAGCTGAGAGCACTGGTGCTTGCCCTTCTGTTCCCGGAACACGTTGAACACCGACTTCGCACTACGCCTGGGGCACCGCAACCGTAACAACTGAAAGCTGGCGTTGGCGGCGAAGGAAACTGTACGGCCGCATGGTCTTGGCTTCGTTCATCCTTCTTCGGTTTTATCGGCGCGTCTGCATTCTTCCGCGCTTTTTCCCGGCGCCTGCATACCTCGATGGTGTGCCCAATGAGACGGCAGTAGAGGCACCTCTGCTTCCCAGGTTTATTCTCTGCTTCAGCGTCTTCAGCTCGTATCTCTTCCTGGAACAGCTGCTCAGCGTTTAGCGCGGCTAACAGGAGCGAGTCGAACGTGGTTACTGAGTCTCGCGTCACTTTTCCCTTAATGCGAGGGTGCAGCTGCCCATACACCATGTCTATCTGGTGAGCTTCGGCAATTGCTGGTGGGGGTAGTTGCGCCAGAAGATCACGCTTCTTTGCCACGAACGTCTCCGTCAGCATATCGCGAGGTTGCTGCACTCCTATTATTTCCTGGAATAGGACGTGCGCTGGTCGCTTCGGGGCGAAGGCTTGTCGCAGACGTTTCTCGCAGTCTTCCCACGTTAAGACGGCGCTCTTGATGCCGTTCCACCACGTCGCTGCTTCGTCCTTCAGTATCAGCGGCAGACTTTTCAGAGCATCTGCCTCCGTTACTCTTTCCACTGACATAAACACGGAGGCGGATGTTATAAAGGTTTCCACCTGAGCGCGATCCCGTGTCCCATCGTACGAGAAAGTAGCCGACGCGAAGGTTGTTCGGCGTTCTTCCGGCCTGGGAGAAGCGTTTTCGCTTACTGACTGAAGCAGCAGCTTGAGTTGTCCTTCCGTCATGTTGACCGTCGTCGTCATCGTTTCCGTCTTCAATAGCTCCGCCTTTGACCGCGTCACTATCGGCTCCCTCTCCACCGCGGCGTCCAAGGCCCGAACGTTGTGCGCCAGTGTAATACGGGGGTTCGTGATGGTGGGGCGCAGCGGTGAATGAGACACGAAGTAAGTTCTTCAGACGTATATTTCGACAGAGACGACAACAGGTACACTGACGGGTACTGGGGCACTTATGGCTAGGTACGACGTGGAATAGCCACCAACGAGAGGGGCCACGAGAATCCAGGGGAGGATGTCACGTGACTTGCTCAGCACCGGCGGTTCCCTAATGCGAGTACTGAAGGTCCAAGCGTAATCCAATACAGGATGTACGTTGTACGCCACGGCACTCTCCTACCTAACGCAGAGTAATAAAGGTCCAGTCACAATCCAAGTGAGGATGTATGCTGTACGCTTCGATCACTCTCCTAACAATGCTCGATTTGACAAAACATTTCAAAGAGCTTATTGATTTAAGTTATAACATCGATAGTTAGTTTCAACCTACAACTAGCGCCATCTATCGGCAAGTGACAGTAACTATTCTATGTAAGCAAAACTAATGAATTATTATTGAGTGCTATGAACATCAGCCGTAACTATGTTAAATGATTGATCGTACAATCATACAATATTTACATTAGTTAGCAAACATTAATGTTTGTGTCTTACAAAAACTGGGGTTGCCAACGCCCTCTGGTTGACTCAATCGTGAAACTAACTTTTGTTTTAAGCGTCCACTAGCGCCATCTAGTGCGCTGTGGTGGACGTAATCAAGAATATTTGCTTTACGGAATTCTCCGTGTTACAATAGTAATTAATTTTATATAAAAAAATATTTTTTTGTATAACATTTATTTTTATTATAATAAGATTAATTATACTTTTATATTATATTCGAATTATTTATTCATCATTAATATTTAACTATTTAAAATTAAAATGATTTAAAATTTAAAATTTTTTTTTTATTATTAATTTTTTAAGAATAATCTCAATTTTAGGAATAATTATTAGAACCTTTTTTTATATATAAGATAAGGTTTTAAGTTAAATATAAAGTAATAATCTTCAAAATTATTTATAAAGAAAAATCTCTTTAAGCCTTAGAATTTTTTTATCAACTTAAAATTTGCAATTTTATATTATTTTTTAACTATAAAGCTTAATAAAAGAGAAATATTCTCGTAAATAAATTTACAATTTATCGCTTAATCTCAGCCATTTTATTATGCGAAAATGACTTTACTCAACAAATCATAAAGATATTGGTACATTATATTTTATATTTGGAATTTGAGCAGGTATAGTAGGAACATCATTAAGATTATTAATTCGAGCTGAATTAGGAAATCCTGGATCTTTAATTGGTGATGATCAAATTTATAATACTATTGTAACAGCTCATCCTTTTATTATATTTTTTTTTATAGTTATACCTATTATAATTGGAGGATTTGGAAATTGATTAGTTCCTTTAATATTAGGAGCCCCTGACATAGCTTTTCCTCGTATAAACAATATAAGATTTTGACTTTTACCCCCTTCTATTATACTTTTAATTTCAAGAAGAATTGTAGAAAATGGAACTGGTACAGGATGAACAGTATACCCCCCACTTTCATCAAATATTGCCCATAGAGGAAGATCAGTAGATTTAGCAATTTTTTCATTACACTTAGCAGAAATTTCATCTATTTTAGGAGCTGTAAATTTTATTACAACTACTAGCTTTTGCCCGCGGCTTCGCTCGCGTTAAATTTGGGGTACACAGATTTACTTTCTACGATCTTTATTTTCGTGTTTTAATTGATTTTTCGGAGGATTAAAAATCCCGTTTTTCCCGTTTCCGTAATATTTTCGGGAAATTCTATCTTAATGCTTCCCTCCACTCTTCAAGGAACCTATATGCCAAATGTCAACTTTCTGCAACAAGTAAAACGAAAAATCCTGTTTTTTTCCGTTCCCGTCAGAATTTCGGGAAATTCTTTTGTCAATCTCAAGCTCACAACATTTATTTACAACAAAAACACACTACATCACAACAAAAACACAGTATAAACATAAATAATATGCTCACTTATACTCCCCAAAGAACCTAAATGCTAACTTTCAGTTTTCTACAACCGGTAAAACGAAAAATCCCGTTTTATCCCGTTCCCGTAGGAATTTTGAAAACTCCACTCTTAATGCTCCTCTACACTCCCCAAGCAACCTACATGCCGAATTTTAGATTTCTACGATAAGTAAAACGAAAAATCCCGTTTTTTCCGTTCCCGTCAGAATTTCGGGCAATTGTTTCGTAGTGCTCCCTTACACTCCCCAAATAACCTTAATGCCAAATTTCAGTTTTCTATGACCAGTAAAACAGAAAATCCCGTTTTTTCCCATTCCCGTAGGAATTTTCTCTCAATGCTCCTCTACACTCCCCAACCAATCTACATGCCGATTTTCAGCTTTCTACGTCCAGTAAAATGAAAAATCCCGTGTTTTCTCTTTCCCATGGGGATTTCGGGAACTTATCTCTATAATGCTTCCCTACACTTCTCAAGCAACCTACATGCCAAATTTCAGCTTTCTACGACCAGTAAAACGAAAAATCCCGTTTTTTCCCGTTTCCGTCAGAATTTCGGGAAATCCTTTTGTACTGCTCCCCTACACTCCTCAAGGAACCTAAATGCTAAATTTCAGTTTTCTACGACCATGAAAACGAAAAATCAATCCCGATGAACTGAACATAAATCCCGTTTTTTCCTTATCCCGCGGGAATTTCTAAAAATCCTTTGAAATAGTTTTTTACTATTGTAATCACCTACTTTTATGCCAATTTTAAAGAATCTAGTAATTATTGTTCATGGGATTCCGTTGAACTAAATATATAAATCCCGTTATTTCCTCATCCCGCGAGAATTTCTAAAAATCCTGAAACATATGTTTTAGTTAATGTAATACCTACTTGTGTGTTAAATTTGAAGAGTCTAGTTATTATAGTTACTGAGATAGGGTCATTTGGAATCGAAGATATAAATCCCGATTTTTCCCGTTCCCGTGGGAATGTCCAAAAATCCTTTCTTAGCGGATAGCTACGTCATAACATCTACCTGCATGCCAAATTTCAGCCCGATCCGTCCAGTGGTTTGGGCTGTGCGTTGATAGATCACTATGTCAGTCAGTCAGTCAGTCAGTCAGTCACCTTTGAGTTTTATATATTTAGATTATTAATATACGACCAAACAATATATCATTAGATCAAATACCATTATTTGTTTGATCTGTAGGAATTACAGCTCTTTTACTTCTTTTATCTTTACCTGTATTAGCTGGAGCTATTACTATATTATTAACAGATCGAAATTTAAATACATCATTTTTGATCCTGCTGGTGGAGGAGATCCTATTTTATACCAACATTTATTTTGATTTTTTGGACATCCTGAAGTTTATATTTTAATTTTACCAGGATTTGGGATAATTTCTCCTATTATTTCTCAAGAAAGAGGAAAAAAGGAAACTTTTGGATGTTTAGGAATAATTTATGCTATAATAGCAGCGTTTTACCTGAAATAAAACGCATATTAAAATACTTACCTCACTGGAAGCTTTATAATTGAGATAGCATATCCGTTTCCGTCGAATTAATATCAGTTTTCATACAGTGTTCGTGGCTCAGTGGCGACACCTAGCGGTTGCGCGCTGTTTGTAGCCGTAATATAAGGTGCGCGTAGTTGCTTTTTATTCATTGGCTCAATTACGCCAGGCAGAAGTTAAATGAAAGCTTCCAGTGAGGTAAGTATTTTAATATGCGTTTTATTTCAGGTAAAACGCTGCTATTAAAGTACTTGACCGTCACTGGAAGCTTTATAATTGAGACCTGTTTGTTATCGCCTGGTGTAGCCACTAGCCAAGTTCACTACAGGAACTTATCGCCAATGTGACAAAATAATAATAACTATTATTATTATATTATATATTTAATTAATTACATATATATACTTCCTGTATAAATTAATTTTATAACTTTAATAATAATTAATAAATTTGAGAACAATCAATTACTACAAAGAGAGAACATAATAACATATATATTACTAATATCATATTTGTAATTATATGGGGTCAAACAAATGTGTCACGTTTTCTGAATCAACATTAGTTATTATTTCTCTTCTATAAAATTGCTGAAAGGTGTGAGCAGATTGCCAATTCCCACGAGACAGAATCTCGTCTATGGGATGGTTTTCCAGCCAACTCTTGGAAGCCACTGCTGATCGAATGCTTCCAGGAGCCGCTGTAATGCCAGCGTTTTTAAACAAGGTTTTCACCCACCCTGCTATGACAGTACGAGAGGCTGGTCGAGCTTCACCTTTGATTGTAATAAATAGATTAAACGATTTTGAATCAATACGTCTTTCATTTAATAAAGTGATGGTTTTTTCTATCCAGAACAGTGGATTTAAGTTACGGTTACTATCATTTTCGAGCAATTTCCACCCCGACTGTCTGTAACTACTAGAATCGGTTTTTGATCCAAACTGGGGCCAAAATATAATGCTATTACTCGATTTTATGCAATGGCTAGGATCTATTGTGAGTAGAGTTAGGTCATGTACGCGACGACCGGAACAAAGTAACAATAAAGTTGCTGTGTGGCGCGATATTTCAAAAACATTATTTGTGTCTATAGTGTAATTAGTCATATATTCGATAAGTTTACTAACGTCCCAAACTGGAGGCTTGGTGGTTTTTGGATTTTTCAAAGCAATTGATTTTAGAATATGTTTGACTAGAACATGTGAACTTAATTTGCTTGATGTTTCAGTATTGCATAAGGTAGAAACAACAGATTTGTGTAAAAGAATAGTGCTATATGATAACTTATTAACTATATGCAAGTCAGATAGAAACTGTGCTAGTTGCGCACCCGTCGGGTTTTTGGTATCGATGTTATTTGTATTAGACCAATTGACCCATCGCTTCCAAGCTACTTCATAAGTTTTTACAGTAGACTTTCGCCAAGAATTCTTGAGCAAAGTTACTTGTTCAGTGCTCCACGTTGTTATCGCCTCGGACCACCCCCACATTTCCAGACTTCTAGGGTAATTTTCTCGACTTCCGGAGGGGGAAGGCCGGTCGAGGTGTCGATTAGGTGTTTTTGTAAATTTCTCAGGGTCAGGGGTGCTGCTAATGCTCGAGCTTTGAGGTCCGCGCGCCAAAACACTCTCTCCCATCGTGGTACCACTATTAAGAATATTCCCGAGGACTGATTCAGGTGAGTTAGAACCTTGGGAACTAGAAACGGTGGTGGGAATATCCATGCGAGCTGGTAGTTCCATGGAATGCTGAAAGCGTCGTAGTATAAGGCTTGAGGATCTGTCAGGTCTCGAGTCACGTAGTTGTACACGACATGAGCTGTCTTTGAGGCAAAAAGGTCTATCTGCGCTATTCCCCACTTCGCAAATACTATTTCTACGCAGGCAGGTAGCAGGTGCCACTCTGGGGGTTGGCGATGGCGTGACAAGTGATCCGCTTGATTGTTGTATTTGCCTGGGAGATAATGTATGCTGAAGTGGATTTGATGGTGATCTAGCAAATTCAGAATTTGATAAGTTATTTCTATTAGGGCTAATGATTTCGCACCTCCTTCTTTCCGCAGATTGGCTACGGCGGTCTTGTTGTCGCACTGTATGAGGATCGAGCTGTGACGTAATAAGCGTGCATGATGCTGGAGAGCGTGTAATATGGCCAGCATCTCTTTTTGATTGCAATGTAGGCCCTGCTCCTCTGGTGTCCAAGACCCTGAGAGTGCTAGATTGTTCAGCTGAGCCCCCCAGGCCAGGTCCGATGCATCTGTTGCCAGGAATTGAGTCGGTGGTGGGTGATGTAAGGTTGTTGACAGATGACAATTCCGAGTCCACCAATTTAGCTCGTCTGACACAACCTGAGGTATCGGAAAGGCCTGTGTTGACGGGTCTGGTAACGTGTTTGTGAACATTAACAGTCGCCTGTGATTGAGTCGGCCTCGGGGGACGACGAAACTGGCAAAGTTCAGAAGCCCTACTAACCTCTGTGACTCTTTCAATGTTATTTTGTTTTGTTCCAGTACTTGAGCCACTTTTTTGTTGATTGTGATAATCTTTTCCTCTGGTAAGGTCTTTTGATTGTCCCAGGTTTTCCACCAGATGCCTAAATAAATAATGCTTTTCTGAGGTAGAAGAACCGATTTTTCGAAGTTTATTTTCCATCCCAGGGTTTGAAGTGTTCGTACTGTAAGTGTAACATGATCGAGAAGCGTGTGAGCATTTTGACTTACTATCAAAAAGTCGTCGAGGTACACTAGGATTCTGACGTTCCATCGCTCTCGTAGTATTTGAGCTACAAAATTTGTGAGGATGGCAAACGTTTTTGGCGCTGTACTTAAGCCGAAGGGCAGGCATGTCATCTCTAATAACTCTTCGCCGTATATCAGGCGTAAGAAGCGTCTTTGTGATTCTGCTATTTTCACGTGAAAGTAAGCTTGGGATAGATCTACTTTGCACATCCAATCTTTCGGTTGTAGGAAATCCGGTATGCGATGCATGTTTATCAAATGAAATGGTTCGGTTATGACATAATCGTTTAGTGCTTTGAGATTGAAGATTGGACGGGCTGATCCGTCCTGTTTTGGTACCAGGAATAGGGAAGAGATGAAGCTCGGGGAGGGTTGAGCCACTTTTAAGATGCCCTGTACCTTCATTTCGTGTACAACAGCGGACATTTCCTCCGACATTGGAGTGTGAAAGGGACCTCTGATTAAATTTGGATACATGAGTGGCGGCTTTTGATAGAATGGTATCCGATACCCTTTGATCAATTTTAACACAATTTTTGGCGCTCCTAATTTCATCCATTCTTTGTGATAATGCACTAAACGACCCGCACGAAAGTCATTGTCTATACCTTTTCTGGTTAACCCTACCCCTCGGGGCACTTGGACGTCCGCGGCTAGCTCCACGTTCTGTCCGCAAGCCTCGGTGTTGAAAGGACCCTCTCCCAGCCCCAGGCACATGGTGGTCATACTGACCATTGAGGGGTGGATATTTATATGTACTATTTGTATGGCTCCCACCCCGCGAGGGTGGGACATAATTGTTGTACCCATAACCACTGTGTATTGGCAGTGGCATGCAGGGCAAGCTTGGATCAACCAAATTATATTGAGCTCCACGCGATGGAACTGTTGGCTTTCGGGTACCATACCCCCGCGAGGGGCGGCTATTTGAGTTATTAGATTTAAACTGTGCATCAGTTTTTAAGGGCCAGAAGGCTTTGCGAACCCCGCCTGCTTTTTCTAATATTTTTGTGAAAGGCTCAGAATCAAATATGTAGGTAGGCGATGGTGGTATTTTATTTACCGATGCTTTAATTAATGGGTCTCGAATTTGGCTGGTTATGGACTCGCGGCGCATTTCAATCGATTCAGCTCGGTGGCCACAAACTAATTGTAAAAGATCCGAGGTAATTGCATGTAAGTCACCCTTTAGAAGTAATTCCTCAACTTTTGCACTTAAGTTGTCAGAATTAACAGTTGCGGTCTCAGCCCAAGAAAGAAGTGTACGGATAGCCTGCTGTAACGTTTCTTTTTGTTTAAGAATGCAAAATGTTATGGCTGCATAAGATTTATCGGCATACGCTAGGTGTCTTAGGGTATCATACATCTTTACCTCTTCGTTTGTTTCCAGGTCTACAAAGCCTGGTGTATGATTGTACGACTTTTGGGTGTCAGCGTATCTTACGTCGGACCATGACTTGCTACCTAAACGTTGGACGTCAAGAAGCATATGCAGATAATTTTCAGGGGTCTTAGGTACAGACGGTTCTTTAAGTTTCGTCTCAATATCAAAAGTAAAGGGTACGTTTGACTCTGAATCAACAGGGGCAACCGGGCTCCCTGTATGGTTTTCACATTGATCGTATAAGTCTCCACTTACCCTCGAACAAATGGACGCATTGTCGCAATAATCAAGTTGCTTAGGCTCAGAGGTAATAATATTACGTAGCTCACCAATTTCCTTGTGTAGCTTTTCAATCATCCGACTAGCGTGCCGAGCGCGTCTGTGTTTCTTGCGACGGCGGCGGCGGGAGCGTTTCCCATTGTCGGTTGAGGTAGACGAGCTCGAAGAACTATTACTCGATGAGCTGCTGCTACTGCTACTGCGAGCTCGCTTGCGTGCCGCCCCGCTGGAGCCGGCTACAGCAGGAGGCTCGGCAGCCGAACCACCAAAATCGTCCATCACTGTAATTGAGATGAAATAAGAACCAATTTCTTGATATCTACGCCGCCCGTATTATCCGCTAATTTTGAAAATTGACACTGTATGAAAATACGTTTTTATTTTTAGTAGTGATCCGAACGGAAAAACCGTTAATTTTCAAAATCACGTACTTTATTAAAACCTTGAACATTTGGTTTAAATAATTGTAACTAAGTAAACGTAAGTGAATATTTAAATTATAATTAAAAGATTCAACAAGTTAAACCAATTTTAAATATACTTGGAACTTGAAAGTGTCATCATATTGGATACTTACGTGTAGGTATTTCACTTTTTAACACTTTTTATTTATCACTTATTAATATGCAACAGTCACAGAGCCAGGGCTTGCTGTGTCAAGTTGCTTCGACGGAAAACAGAACGCCAATGAATAAAAAGCAACTACGCGCACCTTATATTACGGCTACAAACAGCGCGCAACCGCTAGGTGTCGCCACTGAGCCACGAACACTGTATGAAAACTGATATTAATTCGACGGAAACGGATATGCTATCTCAATTATAAAGCTTCCAGTGACGGTCAAGTACTTTAATAGCAATTGGATTATTAGGATTTGTAGTTTGAGCTCATCATATATTCACAGTTGGAATAGATATTGATACTCGAGCTTATTTCACATCAGCAACTATAATTATTGCTGTACCAACAGGTATTAAAATTTTTAGTTGATTAGCAACTTTACATGGTACACAAATTAACTATAGACCTTCAATATTATGAAGATTAGGATTTGTATTTTTATTTACAGTAGGAGGTTTAACAGGAGTAATTTTAGCTAATTCTTCTATTGATGTTACACTTCATGATACTTATTACGTAGTTGCCCATTTCCATTATGCTCTTTCTATAGGAGCTGTATTTGCAATTATGGGGGGATTTGTTCATTGATACCCATTATTTACAGGATTAGCTATAAATCCTTATTGACTTCAAATTCAATTTTTTACAATATTCATTGGAGTAAATTTAACATTCTTTCCTCAACATTGTTTAGGATTAGCAGGTATACCACGACGATATTCTGATTATCCTGATATTTATACTTCATGAAATATTATTTCTTCATTAGGTTCTTATATTTCTTTAATTGCAAAAATATTAATGTTAATAATTATTTGAGAATCTTTAATTAATAAACGAATTATTTTATTTCCTTTAAATATAAATTCTTCTATTGAATGATATCAAAATCTTCCACCAGCAGAACATTCATATAATGAATCACCTATTTTAAGAAACTTCTAATATGGCAGATTATATGTAATGGATTTAAACCCCATTTATAAAGGAATATTTACATTACAACAACAACATTACCATTGTTCAGAAGTTGTAACTGTGTTACCTGAAAAGAAAACTTTTATTCAATTTAAAAACTACGAACGTCAGCAAAAAATTAACTTTATAATATATGCTGATTTTGAAAGTGTGTTAATGAATTGCAACGCTGAGAGTAAGGAAAATACTCAGAACCTTAAAAAACATGTTCCATCGTGTTTCGGTTATTACATATGCTGCTCGTATGATTCTAGTTTGAATAAATATGTTTCATACCGGGGTGAAGATTGCGTATTTTTTTTTATAAAATGGTTAATTAGTGATATTAAGAAAATTAATAGCATACTAACGAAAAAAAATCCCATGAATCCTTTAACACTTGAAGAAAAATGTAATTATGAAAACGCAACAAAATGTCATATTTGTAATCAATACCTATTCGGGGATAAAGTACGCGATCATGATCACATCACATCAGAATACAGAGGTGCAACTCATTCATTATGTAATTTAAGATATTCTTAGAAATGAAGATCAATTTTATTAAAAAAAAACTATAATCCAAGAAACAAGTATTGATTTATTTTCTTATTACAAAATAATTAAATAATTACAAGGAAATGGAAAAATATGCTAAACGGAGTCACAAACAAATTATGTTTAGAGCGCACGCCTGTCCGTCAAAATAGGCCGCGCGCCGGTTGCAGCTCGTTTTTATGTCTTCTCCCCACCACTGTCGCTCTGCTCGGGTGTTGCCACTAACACGGCCTCTCCTGACGGAGCAGCGTCCTCGATGCTCTCTGCGGACGGGCCTGGCTCTACCGCCGGGGCTGACTCTGACCGGATCTTCGTCACCTGGGGAGCAGACACACACACATTTATACCTTAAGTCTGACGGATGTCTAGCTCTCAATACGAGTTTGGATGAAACAAGATGTTACTATGCGCTAGAATAAATCTGAACTACACCGTACAAACGGCTTATGGTCTGGAAAACATCATAATGCCACACAAGGATTTAAAACATTACGTTGCCACATAAGGCCTTACACGATAGAGTACTGTTCCGACGCCACACAAGGCCTTACACGATAGAGCACTGTTCCGACGCCGCACAAGGCCTTACACGGTAGTACGCTGTTGCGACGCCACACAAGGCCTTACACGCGAACTCTAGTCCGAGTCTTGGATGCCAACTCGAACCAACTTAGTTGTACCGGTCGACTCCATGCCGCTCAAGGACTTACTAGAGTCAACTCACTATCTAAACCAGACTTTGCAAATTTAATGGTAGACATGATAGAAAATTATGATAGCGCCATAGTAAACATCCACTCAAGTATTTACCTAGACTTAGAGGCACAAGAAAGACAAGAAAGAAAGACAAGCGTAGAACAAAATGAGAAAAATATGTCTTACATTCAAAGAAAGCTTCGCAGGTTTCAGGGGTCCACTCGCCGTTCCACGGTAGTATGTACTCGACAAGTAAAGAAGGATCGAAAATTAATAGTGCAGGTTCGCTAGTCACCCCAATGAAATTTCACGTCCTTACGGGTTAAAGAATCGATGGGGGCTACTTTAGTAACGTACCCTGGGATATACCTTCTGAAGTAGCCGGCCAAGTCGAGGAACTGCCTTACTTGTTTCACGGTTTTAGGAACCGGAGCTTTGACTAAGGCGTCTATTTTATGTACGCTCGGCCGTACCTGACCATTGCCAATTGTCCTCCCAAGGTACTCCACTTCGGTAGTGAGCTTCGTTATATGATAACTTGTACGGACGGTAATAAACAGGTTCTTCGCTTGTAAGCCGAATGTGCATCTCGCCTGTCTACGGTTGTAGTCGCTGTCTCGCTCAAAAACAAAAACTCTGGGTACTTGTCTAATACGGTTAATAAACGTGACTTTTCGTCACCACACAGCGGCGTGTTTATCAAATCGGATTGCACACTCTGTTCACAATACGTTAAGTTGTTTACAGACGAACTGTTCTTAATTATGCGCTGAGAATTACTAGTACGAATGTAGGCGATGCCCTCTCTATTTAGTACATCTGTGCCAATAACTACTGGTACACTAAGGTAGGCGCGGGGCACGACGTACAGATCTACTTCTAAAGTAACGTCACTGAATTCGACCGGCAAAGTAACGTAACAGTCCGAACGCATTTCTACACCGCCTAAACCGCGTAAAAATTGCACACTCGGATTTGTACGACACGAAAAATGTTTGACAAGATCGTTAGAAATCAAGGAAATACCTGAACCACTATCGATCAACACATCGGTACGTACACCGCTGATGACCGCTGTAACAACATCACTTTACATACTATCGCACGGTGCTCCGCGACAAAAATTGACGCTCGCTTTATTACGCGACTCTGAGCGTTCCTTTGCAAAGCATTTATCATCGGTGTGACCTACCTTCTTACAAAATGTGCATACGATTTTCGGTGCGGTTTTATTGGAAGGTTCGGGGGTAGACACAGATTTACTTTTATTCGCGTCAGTGTTACTAGGCTCGACTTTATTACGCTTTAAACAAAATTTAATTTTATGCCCGGGCTGGTTACAGTTCAAGCAAAGTAAGCGTGTATCAGTATTTGGTGCGGGGTGTTTCCGGTCTCGATCAACGAATGACTCATTAGCAGACCGGTTATAACGCGGTTGGATGTTATTCGGTACACTTGCACTTGAACGATTTGGTTTTACGTAGATTGATAAAAACTCCACAATTGTTTCGGGCGTTAATTTAGCATTAGTGGCGGCCGCACGTATCTGCGGGTCTTTAATACCGCGTACTATTATGGCGCACAATAGTTCGTCACTTAATCCTTTTACGATGCGTAACCGTAACAAAGATTTTCGCGCGTAGTTAGCATATGTGGAGTATTTATCAGATTCCTTACACATCACATCAAAAAGAATATTCGCGACGTCTATGCGGCGTGGACAAAGTGACTTGAGTTCCAATTTGAAATTCGACCAGGTTCGATCGTTACTGGACCACTCGCGTAACCAGGAGCGTGCGTCGCCCTTGAGGGATGGTCCCACGCGGGCTAGGCACTCCTTGTCGTCCCACCGGTTTTGCAAACGAGCACGATCTACTTCGTCACACCACGCATAGGCGTCATGAATGCTTGGGTCAAAATCTGAGACATAATAAAGGTTGGACCTCACCGAGTTTATGGATTTGAGCGCGTCGATGAGACGCTCCGTGACGTCCGTCGATGTCGTCTGCACGGCGGCTTCCGGCTCGGGGGTGCTGGCCATGCTCCCGCCACGTGGCACGCTCGTAGCGAGCGCCATTTCTGACACGGCAGGGGCTTGAGGCTCTTGCAACGGTGGCGTGGTAGCGCCATCCCCTGGCTCGCAACCGGTATGGCGCGGCGGCGGCGCCGCGCTGGCAGGGGCGCTAGCACGCCGCTCCAGCGTCGCCAAACGGTTGAGGATCCCGTCCATCTTCGCTGCTAAGCTGTTAGGAGGGGAGGCCGGCGAAGGCGCGCGCTCTCGCGGTGGTGCACTTTTTCTACTCGACATTATACTGATTTAGTGAAATTAATTATCAGAGATGGCTATGAAACGGCTAGACGCGTATGTGGGATCCCACTTTTGATCTTAGAAATGAAGATCAATTTTATTTAAAAAAAACTATAATCCAAGAAACAAGTATTGATTTATTTTCTTATTGCAAAATAATTAAATAATTACAAGGAAATGGAAAAATATGCTAAACGGAGTCACAAACAAATTATGTTTAGAGCGCACGCCTGTCCGTCAAAATAGGCCGCGCGCCGGTTGCAGCTCGTTTTTATGTCTTCTCCCCACCACTGTCGCTCTGCTCGGGTGTTGCCACTAACAATATAGAATCTTCCCATTTGTACCTATTGTATTTCATAACTTCGCTGGGTATGATAGCCATTTATTTATTGAAGAACTAACAAAATACAAGGGGTCAATAAAAATCACCCCACAGTCAAAGGAAAAATATACTTCGATCACGAAAACTGTATATTTAACAAGTAAATGCGGAGCAGAGACTATTACAATGAAGTTTACAGACTCTTTTCAATTTTTGAGTTCTAGTTTACATGAGTTGAGTCAAAATTTGAATAAGCATGATTTTAATAATTTATCAAGAGAATTTACTGATCGTTATAAAATGCGCTTATTAACAACAAAAGGAATTTACCCTTATAATTACATTGATTCTTGGTCAAAATACGAAGAAAATCAGCTACCTAATAAGAATCAATTTTATAATTCCTTGAAATTAGAAAATATCACAGATGTTGATTATACTCATGCTCAAACTGTGTGGTCGACATTTAGTATCAAGAACATAGGCGAGTATACCGATTTATATTTAAAATGCGACGTTTTATTACTATGTGATATATTCGAAAATTTTAGAAATACGAGTTTGCAGCATTACAACGTAGACCCTGCCTATTATGTGTCAGCACCGAATTTGAGTTGGGATGCAATGCTTTTATGTACAGGTGTAAAATTAGAGTTAATATCTGACTTAGAGATATATCAGATGATAGAAAAAGGGATACGCGGAGGATTAGCTCAATGTTCTCTCTGACATTCGAAAGCGAACAATAAATACATGCCTAACTACGATGATTCTAAACCATCATCGTATTTGATATATTTAGATTGTAACAATCTTTACGGATATGCCATGATGCAAAAAATGCCTATCTCTGACTTTGAATTTTTAACTTCAGATGAGCTCAGAAATTTTGATATAGGCACTGACAATACCAAACAATGGAAGCCATGGATATATTTTAGAAGTAGATATGGCTTATCCAGAATATTTACACAATTCTCACGCTGACTTGCTTTTTGCACCTGAAAAGTTTATTCCACCAGGGGGAAAATCACGTAAATTAATAGCAAATCTATATGACAAATACAATTATATTATTCATTTTGTGCATTTAAAAGAATGTTTAAAAAATGGGCTTATTTTAAAGAAAATACATCGCATCCTACGTTTTAGACAAGTTAACTTCTTACAGAAGTATATCGATTTAAATACTCAATTACGACAAAAAGCTACTACTGCATTCGAAAAAGACTTCTTTAAACTGTTAAACAATGCTATATTTGGTAAAACAATTGAAAATAAGCGGAAGCATGTAAATGTTCAATTAATTCCAAAATGATGCGATGATGTTAATAAAACAAATAAGTGTGTTGGCGCAGAAAAAATATTATTAAAACCTAACATTAAAAATGTTACTATATTTACCGAAAACTTTATAGCCGTACAATTAAATCCAGAAAAAAATATTTTAGACCGTCCAATATATATCGGATTTACAGTGTTGGAATTCGCTAAACAGCACCTATATAAATTTCATTATGATTTCATAAAAAAAATGTACAATGAAAATGCTAAACTTTGCTATACTGATACTGACAATCTTCTTTATAACATTGTTACTTACGACTTTTATAAAGATTTACTTACTAATATCACTAATTTTGATACTAGTAATTATGAACAGAATAACCCTTACGGCGTTCCGCAATTGAATGCTAAAGTACCAGGCCTATTTAAAGACGAACTCCGCGGTTCTGTTATTACAGAATTTGTGGGATTAAGAGCTAAATTGTACCGTTTAAAAAGTGTTAAGACAACAATAAAGAAAGCCAAAGGTGTCACGAAACCAGTAACAAATCCATTACGATTTTCAGATTTTGACAGAGCGCTTCACTCAAAAAAAGTATACAGTCATAAAATGAATATGATTAGATCTATTAAACATATTTTGTATTCGCAACAAGTCAACAAGGTGGTTTTAAGCTGTAATGACGATAAGAGACAAATATTGTCTAACAATGTAGAAACTTTACAATGGGGTCACAGCGGTACTGTATTTTAGCATACTAAGCTTACCTTAATAATTCTAATGCATGAATATTAACGTGTCATTGTTAGTAATAGTAAAAATGTATCTCAATTTATAAATTAAAATAAACATGCTGTGTATAATAAAATGTTGTTTATTTATTTATTCCACTTTCATCTAACAAACAATATTCTATATAAAGCGATGGAGTAGTTAACCCTCTCATATCCACGATGAAATTCGTCAAGCATACTCAAACGTTAGAAGTAAATAACATAAAGGTAGAAAATGATTCGCAAAAAACAAAGCATGGTACATTATTCCCAAATACAATTCGTTGCATAATATGTGGGCCGTCAAACTGTGGCAAAACAAACATTATGTTAAATTTATTGTTAGATGAAAATGGTTTGACATTTAAGCATATTTATTTGTATTCAAAGACTGCCTTTCAACTCAAATATCGCTATCTCCAGTGTGTGATGAAGAAAATTCCTGATTCTAAATTCTTTATATTCCATGACAATAATGAAGTAGTTCACCCGAATGATGCTTTGACAAATTCTATTATGATTTTCGATGATGTTGCTTGCAAAAATCAAGTAAATATTCGAAATTACTTTGCTATGGGAAGACATAGAAAAATTGATTGTTTTTATCTATCACAAACGTAATTAATAATCCCAAAACAACTAATAAGAGATAATGTTAACCTTTTGATTGTGTTTAGGCAAGACGATACTAATTTGAAACATATATACAATGAACATATTAACACTGATATGGATTGGCAAATTTTTAAAGAACTTTGCGCAACAATATGGCGTGATCAGTTTAGCTTTTTATTGATAAATAAAGATTGTGAAATAAATAAAGGCAGATACCGACAAGGATTTGACACGTTTGTTTACTTCTGATATTGTCATTATATAACAATTTTTAAGTGCTTAACGCTTCACTTCTAATCGAGTAATTGTACTAAACGGTTTGCGTTAACGTCGGTATAATGGGAATAAATGTAAAAGGGCAACTTATTAGATCAATACAAAACATAAAAGATAAAATAAAGAAAATTCAGAATGAAGAACACGAGGCTAATATACAATTCCGAAAAGTTTTTAAGCCAGTCACAGATTCCTTAGAAACTCTGATTAACATAAATGGGAATTCTAACCCTGCTTCTACCACCTCTGAAATACAAGAACCTAAACTAGAGGATTTAAATTCTTCTATCGGATATAAAAATTTTAGAGATCTAATCGAGAATAATCCTGGTCAGTATTCAGAATATTATGGTTATTCTAGTGAAGACGATACAAATTCCAAAAAACAAAATGATGATACTTTTTTTTCTAATGAAAACGATACAAACTCACAAAAACAAAATACACTCTTTTATCACTGAAAAAAGAAGATTTTATTAACATATATGAAGATATTACCGTACCATTCGGAATTCGAGGTGCTAATAAGAAACTTATGATGGGAAATACCGTTGTTAATTTATCTTACATAAACAATCCATCTAATACTGAAAAAATTTTATAACAAAAAATTGAACCGACTACAAAAAACCATGAAAATAATTTTCTACCAGTCTGAGGCCTGTGCCCAGCAGTGGGACGTATATAGGCTGGGACGAAACTGAAGTCGGTGCCTCAGCACGAGCCAGCAGGAGTGAACCTATAGTCGTCTTCTTCACCTACATACCTTATACATACCCATACTTTATACATTAGACTTCAATCACTCCTGCTGTCTCGTACTGAGGCACCGACTTCAGTTTCGTCCCAGCCTATATACGTCCCACTGCTGGGCACAGGCCTCCACTCAGAATGAGAGGGCTTGGGCCATAGTTCCGACTTCAGACTGGTAGAAAATTATTTTCATGGTTTTTTGTAGTCGATTCAATTTTTTGTTATAAAATTTGTTTTTTCACGCTTTTTAGTGTTAATACACACGACGACGGTGTGTGACGACTGGATGGCCGAGTGGTTAGAGAACCTGACTACGAAGCTTGAGGTCCCGGGTTCGAATCCCGGCCGGGGCAGATATTTGTATGAATAATACGTATGCTTGTTCTCGGGTCTTGGATGTTTAATATGTATTTAAGTATGTATTTATCTATATAAGTATGTTTATCCGTTGCCTAGTACCCATAGTACAAGCTTTGCTTAGTTTGGGATTAGGTCAATTGGTGTCAAGTGTCCCATGATATTTATTTATATATTTATTTTTATTTTATAATCTAAGATACAATAGCTTAATGTCAACTGCTTGACACCTTTTACGAAAGATTGTTTTTTCTGATGCAGAGACGTTCATTATTGAGGAGTCCCTGGTGCCTCACCACCCATTCCATTTTACCATATGCATTACGACGAGCATAAATTGCTTAGCAACTGTGTTAAAGTAATTGAAATTCAACCCGTGAAGTACTTGTTATTGAGTAGTAGCTCTGTTGGTCAAAATATATCCAAATTACCACAGGTGTCCCTACAACATTTGAAGAGTTCCCTCGATTTCCTTAGGATCCAATCATCAGATCCTGATTTGGTGCTTATGGGACCTAATTGAAAGCATTCCTAGACGATCGCAAAAAAAATTTTTCAAATCGGTTCACAAACGACGGAGTTCTGAGGTAACAATCATAAAAAAAAAAAAAATACAACCGAATTGATAACCTCCTCCTTTTTTGGAGTCGGTTAAAAAAATACGTGATTACAATCAATAATAAAAATTTCGAATTAACCGCCGGATTGAAAGAGCTTTTAATGCGTAATAAACCCGATCTTAACCTTGTTACTGAAAAAGACAAAAATGAATATAAAGAAATGTTAATCAGCACTAATGCACACAAACGAGATTATGATGCGAACGGAAAATTAAAAGGAGATAAAGGATTAAAATACTGCACTATTATTAAGCCTTTTTTTCTCAGCTTAATGAGCCTAATAGAGAATTTGCCGAACAATTACCGAAATTAAAAACGGGAGGGCACTTACCCGAATTGAAAAAGTATAAAAGTAATACAGATTATATTTATTGGGATGATCCAAATGAACTTATTGAAAGATTGAAACTTTTAATTGCATCCAAAAACGCTGGTAATAGCAACCATGATAATGAAATTATATCCATTGTTGAAGAGTTAAAAGAGGCCGGCATTATAAAAGAATAAAATTTGCTGAAACATTAACATTGTGCTCAGTGCTTTATTAGGCATTAGACATGGGAGTGGAAAAAACTTTTTGAGTCTAAGCACCAATAATTGTAAAGTAAAACTAAATGAAAGTTCTTTTTCGAAAAATCTTAATGCATTTTATCAAGGGGAAATTGATACAGCTGTGAATGAATGTGTCAAGAAAGTAGCATATCTTAACAAGCAAATTTTAACTTTGATGGATCGCCTAAAAAAAATTGAGAACAGTATTAGAAACAAAGAAATTGAAGAAAAATTTAACAAGCACTATGAGCAAATCAGACGTCGTAAATGAAATTCATAAAGATGGCCGAGTAAATTTTCCACGTAGAAGTGTCATATTAAGAGTATAGATGACCTATGGCAAGCAGATTTAATAGATATGCAAGCTTTCTCTAAACTTAATGCTGGTAATAAATACATACTGGTGATTATTGATTGTTTTTCAAAATATGCTTGGGGATTTCCGCTTAAACGGAAGACTAAAGAAATTGTATCTGAAGTGTTTCAAATATTATTAGCCAAAGGACGTAAACCCAAAAATTTGCAAACCGATATGGGTAAAGAATTTTATAATGATAGGTTTAATAAAGTTAGTGAAAAGCATAACATCAATCATTACTCTACATATTCCACCAAAAAAGCGTCGATCGTTGAGAGGCTTATAAGAACACTAGCTTTTGCCTGCGGCTTCGCCCGCGTGAAATTCAGTTATCGCGCGCTTTTTTTACCCCTTTAGAGGGAAATTTTATCCATTTCACCTACACAGATATTTTTCAATTGTAATAGAGAACTTATACACTTATTTTCATATTTCTAAGTCCAGAAATTAGAAATTTTCCATATAAACTTTACCCCCCATGTTACCCCATTAGGGGAAAATTTTATCCATTTCACCTACACAGATAATTTATAATGTTAATCGAAAATTTATACACCTATTTTCATACTTCTAAGTCCAGAAATGAGAAAGTTCCATATAAGCTTCACCCCCCCCATTTTACCCCTTTAGGGGGGAATTTTGTCCATTTCACCTACACAGATAATTTTTAATTGTAATCGTGAACTGATATACCTATTTTCATACTTTTAAGTCCAGAAATGAGAAAAATTCCATACAAACTTTACCCCCCCATTTTAGCCCTTTAGGGGGGAATTTTATCCACTTCACTTAAACAGATCATTTTTAATTGTAATCAAAAACTTATGTACCTATTTTCATACTTCTAAGTCCAGAAATGAGCAAATTACATATAAGCTTCACCCCCCCATTTCACCCCCTTAGGGGACGAATTTCCAAAAATCCTTTCTTAGTGCTCACTTACATCATAAAAGGAACCTCTGTACCAAATTTCAAGTTTCTAGGTTCAGCGGTTTGGGCTGTGCGTTGATATATAACCCAGTCAGGTTTGCCTTTTATATATATAGATAGATTAAAATCTAAATTGTATAAGGAGTTTAGTTTGAAAGGGAATTATAAATGGATCGATGGAACTCTTGATAGTATATAGTATATATAGATAGCCGGAGATAGTACAAATGAAGCTGAACTTTGAGTCAACGGCCGAAAGACTCAGTGCTATTGAGACTAGTTTCAATGAGTTTAAGCAAGCAGCCCCCAAGCCTCAAAATCAAACTTTTAATAATAACGAAGATGCTAATTCCCAAAATCAAAATCAAATCGTCGGCAAAACTTCAATCACACGAAAAGAAGCTCAAAACCAAAATCACAGATCCCTGCCGCCTCGTCAAGTAGTTAAAGGTACTGGCCAAAATCACCAACTGCAGACGATATAACAGAGTAAGAGGATACATGCCTGCTTTTTCAGAACGGATACTATTTCGGAAGATATTAAGAAGTATATGGAAGAAAAAGGTGTGTCGAGAACTCTTAAGGTGGAAAAAATGAAGCTAAGACATGAAAATTATGCTTCATTTATAATAACGGTGCCAGTAAGTTCATTTGAACTTCTTATGTCTGCAGAGATGTGGCCCATGGGTACTCAAATCAGTGAGTGGTTTCAGCGAGCCGCCGGGCGCGCACATCGTGCCCGCCGAAGCCCCGCACCCGGCCGGCAAGAAGAGAGAAAAGAAAAGGGTAACGGCGCAGCGTCTGCTGCAAAGCAATAAGAATAAGCGCACTTCGGCTTTGCACATTGTATATCAAAATGTCCGCGGCTTAAAGACCAAGCTTGAGTACTGGCGTCAGAGCACAACACTCCTCCAGGTAGACCTGATTGCTGTCACCGAAACCAACCTCGACTCGGCTATTAGTGACGCTGAAGTGTGTCCCTACGGTTGGAGCTTACTGAGACGTGACCGTGGCTCAAGAGGTGGTGGAGTACTGCTGGCGGCGCGTCCAGGCGTCGAACTTTGTCGAAGGACCGATCTGGAGACGGCGCACGGTGCGATCTGTGGGCCACGGCCATCGTAAACAGCTGCGAATATAACGTGTGCGTTGTCTATATAAAGCCTACTTCCACGGACGGTGACTACATGACATGGTTTTGTAAAGTTGAGGATAATTTTGTTGTGACAAAAAACGTTAGCAGTATAATTTTGGGCGACTTAAATTTTAATAGTGCTAGTGTAAATATTAATAACTACTTGAATTACTTCTTAGCGTACTGTAAGTTAACTGATCACAACAACATTGTTAATAATAAGGGTAGTAAACTTGACGTTGTGTTAGTGTGTGACCGTGTAGTCGCGGTCAGCGTATGCGCAGCGTGCGAGGGCCTGGTCGAGCGTGCCGACGCGTACCATCCACCTTTGGACATTTCCATTACTTCCGATTGGTTTCAGCGCACAGCTCCACTTGATCCTAGTAACATTGATCCAGCCACTGACTGGAATTTCGGTAAGGCTGACTTCCCATTGATGTATGATCTGATGACGACGTTGGATTGGAGTAGTATAATGGCTGAGGAGGATGTGAATGCGGCTGTCGATAGGCTCTACTTTCTGATAAATGGCTGCTTCGATGACTGCGTTCCAAAGAAGAAGCGTGGTGGCTCTGCTTGTAGGAGATACCCAACTTGGTACACCAATGACATTGTAAGGGATTTAAGGATCAAGGGTGTGTTGCACAAAAAATGGAAAGCCACTCGAAATCCGAATGTTTATAAGTCATATGGTGAGATTAGGGCTAGTTTTAAGAAAAGAGTGTCTCTAGCGTATAAGACCTATGTGCAGAATGCTCAACGCAGTATTAAGACAAATCCACGTGCTTTTTGGACTCATGTATCGAGCCTACGTACAAGGGGAGGTTTTGTGGTTTCTATTACCTATAGTGGTCGAAAGTTTTCTGGTCCGGCGGCGGCGGGGGCTTTTGCTGACTATTTTAGTAGTGTGTTTCTGCCCGATGCTCCTAAATTGTCTACTGTTCAGTCCAGCACTATTGCGGATTGTCGCATGATAGCCGTCTCGGGTGTCACCTGTCATGAAGTATGTTTTGGAATCGATTCTTTAAAACCGAATAGTTCAATTGGTCCTGATAATGTCCCATCTTATATTATTAAGGCATTTAAGGAGGAACTTTCGGGTCCCCTTGTCCATATCTTTAATCTAGCTATCCAGACTTGTATTTATCCGGATCGCTGGAAAGTTACGCGGGTCACACCTATCCCAAAGTCGGGTAGAAGGAACGAGGCTGAAGATCACCGCCCAATTGCCATTCTGGGCTCGTTTGCAAAGGTGTTCGAGAGTGTTCTTCACAAAAAAATATACAGGCAGGTAGATCCCTACCTTGATGATGCTCAACATGGTTTTAGGAGAGGACGGTCGGTGAATACTAACCTCCTGCCACTCGTGGATCAGCTGGCGAAGGGGCTTGATGAGGGTTCCCAGGTCGATGTAGTTTATCTCGATTTCAGGAAAGCATTTGACCAAGTTGACAATGACGTCCTGTTGCTCAAACTTTCATCAATGGGCTTCACACCTTCGCTTGTCCGTCTCTTTGCTAGTTACTTGCGAGATCGCCGGCAGTTTGTCCGTCTTGGGTGTTACGATTCTGCACCTTATCACACGAGGTCCGGCGTGAGTCAGGGATCTCTTCTCGGCCCACTCCTTTTTACTATCATGGTCAACGATTTGGCATCTTGTCTTGGAACAGGCCGGACATTATTGTATGCTGATGACGTTAAAATAATAGTGGAAATCAGAGACCCACAGGATTGTCAAGGCATGCAACGCAACTTAGATGCCGTCCATCGATGGAGTGTTGCAAATCGTCTGTACCTGAACGCATCGAAGTGTTTTGTTCTGAGCTTTACTCGGTCGAAGCGGCCAATATTGGCTCAATATAATATAAATGGCGTGTCCATTGCTCGTACTCAGTCGATAAAGGACTTGGGAGTGATATTTGATCCTGGACTGACTTTCCATGATCACATGCGCTATCTGGTTGGAGAGGGGTTCAAGAGATTGGGATTTATCACCCGTAACTGTGAGGATTTCACATGCATGAGCGCCATCAGGCTCTTGTATACGGCACTTGTGAGATCCAAGTTGGAGGCGAGCTCTTGCGTGTGGAACCCTCACGAATCGACGTACGTCTTGATGATCGAGCGAGTTCAAAAGCGCTTCCTGCGTTTTCTTTATAAAAAAGGTCATGGACATTATCCCTTTCTGTACCCCACCACCTATCTGCAGGGAACCCTCGGCTTTTACTCGCTGGCTACGCGCAGGCTGTTTGACCAGGTCATCACAATTAGCCATGCTAACTTTTTAAATATGTATGGAAATCTCAAAACCATTTCGAGAAACAAGCTTTCGGTACAGTTTCTGTATATCAGATTTAAAAAAAAATCTTACATTATTAAGATATTCGCTGAAATGTTTTGATCTTCAAATGACCTTTCTCTACGTCATCAATTGAACAATGGATAATAATCCCTATGCCTTATTTAAAAAAAAACGACTGACGTGTCTAGAAGTCAAACACAAATGTGACATTGACGTATCGTTTCGTTTTGTAGTTTGTTTGTTTATTTGTTATTTAAGCACAAAGAGTAAATAAAACCAGCATTTATCCTCTAACGGAACTGAAAATGGCGAACAGGACAGCTAATTTCGAAAAAGCCGATTCTCGCAATTTGCCACAAGTGGACAATGTCATGAAGTTTATGACGAATTCTAGCAACCACAACATCGCTGAAATAAGAGGAGCTCAAGCTCTTATGTAAGTAAATTACTGATTTAAAAATAACATCTTTATTATGTTTATACCTAATTAAATAGTACTGCAGTTAAATTTGTTTTCTCCCCTTTTTAGGTCATCCCGGGATAGGTACTTGTCCTCAGCTGTGTTTGGGATATGTGGAAGTGCAGAGAAGCTTGGGAATCCGTATTGTCAAAGCCAGAATTGTACCAGAGCATAGAACACAAAAGTCATATACAGTAATGGCCAAAATAAGGGAAACTGATGCCGAAATCTTAAGAGTCAAACTGTTCTGATTGTGCAGCTTCTGCAGGTAAAATCTATTATCTTTCCTTGCGTAACTTTTGATTGATTTTTAAAAAAGTCCTTTTGTAACTAATTGTAGTTTTTTTATAGTGTTTTTTTTGTATTACTTTTAACTTACAAATATAAATTTTGCAGGTGGTAGGACCTTGTGCAAGGTCCGCCCGGATTGCTACCATCATCTTGCTCGCTAATCCTGCCGTGAAGCAGCAGTGCTTGCACTGTTGTGTTTCAGCGCGGAGAGTAAGACAGCCGGTGAAATTACTGGCACTTGAGGTATTCCAACTTAAGCCTCTACGTTGGCAACGCATCTGCAATACCCCTGATGTTGCAGATGTTTATGGGCGGTGGTGATCTTTTACCACCAGGAGACCCACTTGCTCGTTTGCCTTCCAGTCGAATAAAAAAAAAAAAGAATAGGCAGGATGTTTCCAATTTAACCTTCAATCAATCAATTATTTATACCAACCTCTTCTTTTTAAGGTGGCTGCAAGCATTCTTTACTGCTTTTATTTTGGCTTGAAAAGCGGAGTTGTGAGCCTTCCTGCACATCTACACAAATGCTTCTGGATTAAGCCTACTTTGGGATCTGAACGAACCAATCATGTTTTGGCAGAAGATGTATACAAATTAGTGTATGTGTAGTATTCATATTTTTAAGTTCTTCAATGTCTATGTACCTAATGAGTAATGAGTATTAGGATGATTCTAATTTTGTGCAGTTTTAAATGGTTACTTATTTAATTAACAATACTTGAATACATATATTTACACTTGACTGTATCTACATATATTAATGCCCTTGGCTGTACTTCACAAAATGTTAACAACCTAAGAATGTTTTAAACTAAATATGTTTTCAATTTTTGAATATTTGTCCTACTTTTTGTATCACAGAAACATATTTTATTATTATTAAAATAAAACAATTCATGTCTTTAAAAATTCAGTTTATTTTTATTAAATCACCCTGCAAATTTATCAGCCCACAAGCAATCATTATGATTTGATCCAAGAAGCCTACATGTTTGTGATTGACAAAAGAGTGGGGCTTTAAGATTTTAAATTCTCTAATTCGCCTGATGACACGCTCAACATGGATTGGCAAACTTGCAATCGTTTTGCTCTTAATGACTTCTTCTCGGGAAGGTTTCCGATTTGCGTAAACGCTTGGTGGACGCAATAGTTTTCTATTCTTACTTACTAATGCGCACTCAATTTCCAGAATTTCTTTGAAGCCTCTATCGGCTAATATCACTGCGTTAACAGGAAGACATTCGATCAGGCAACTCTTTTCCACTAGGGCTTTATCTGTGTAAAAGTAATGTTTGTTTTAAATAGGTACATATATTTAAATGATCTTCACAACAAAACTGCAATAGTTTTTGATGTATTTTTGGTTCACTTTACGACACCATTCCTCTTGCAGTCGTTCTGGGATTGGTACGAATAACAAATCCGGGTTATCCCGGCTGTTATTCAGACATAAAGGGACGAAACACTCGTAGCCTTCCATTTTAAACAAGTTTAGTTAGCGATTTCAAATTTTTTTGAGGTTAGCAGTCCGCGGTGACGTTAATACGTAGCGTTAATACCTTGATTGACGTTGACATAACTGTATTTTTTTTTGCGTGCGGTCAAAGGCTACACTATCCATTGTGGATTTGATGACGTCACGCCAGCAATAAATTAATATATTTTTTTAATGTACATAGGATTGATTAAAAACAAAAATAACGAAATTAGTTTCTTAAAATGGTCTATATTTATCAAATAAATTATAATAACCATCCAAAAAAAAATTGAAGCATGGCCAATTGTCCGAATCATGCGCGGTCGTCTCGACTGCCCCGTCGTATTTAGTGAGGTTTGTCGTTTGTTTGTTCCCGACCAAAGGACACGTTTTCGCAGCGATCGGATGCGTTTATTCGCGGTTCCCTTCTCGCGTACAATTTCGCGTCGCAACTCTCCAGTGTGCCGTGCATTGCACTGCCTTAATACCCTCGGCGCTGCGCAACTTTCGTGTGACCTATTTGCGGATGGCTGGGCGGTCATCGAGAGGGAGTGCATGAGGCTATGTGAGAGCCTTACTCAACAGTCGAGTTCTGTTTGTTAATATAATGAATAATTAATTTTAATTGAATTTATTGGTATCCCTTTACTTGACCGAACTTCATTTGCACGAATTTCATGTGCTATAATATACAAACGTCATAATTTTGTTTCCTATAAATTCATTATCACTACTCATTTTTACCATATTAATCAAATGGCAGAATCTTTGTTTCCTATAAAGTTACTTTCAATAATTTCATTTTTCATAATCATTGTAATCCATAAGTATCACATGCCATAATATCATTTGGACGTCAAGAGGATATACTGATAAATCCCATACGTCAAACAAGCCTTTGAATCAGGTAAATTTTAAGCACATAGATTAGGTTAGGTTAGAATTGCGACATTTGATTTGTGCGAGCGAGCGAAGCGAGCGAGCTAGACGGTTCGGAGCAGAAGCGACTCGGATAGGTTAGGTTCAGAAGGCTAAGGCGGGCGCGAAGCGCAGCGTAGCTCCCGCCTTAGCCTTCGATGTTAGGTTTTTTTTATAACAGCCCGGATAATTAAGATAATAGATAGATTAGTAATAGAAACCAACATCTCAACTACGCGGAATAGGAGCTCCGTGCACGTACGTAGCCACGATGAATTCAGAAAGAAACAATATTTGGTATGGCGTTTAAATATTCCATTAAATGATATTATTGCACTTAATAATATGGAAAACAATACTTATTGCATTCGTATCGTTATGGCATCAAAGTTTCGGGAAAATAAGAATATATCAAATAAATTTTCTGGTAAACGAAACATTCGAGCAAATGAAGTTTCGGGCATGTGGAGTTCGGGATAATGAAATTATGGCATATAACTTTCGGTCAAACAATAGACAACCGTAATTCAGTTTTGAACAGTGTTTTAACTGATAAAAATGATATTGTTTCAATAGACATACAAAACATTCAATGGCGTGTACCACATGTGAGAGTTTCAGATCGTAATAGATTATTGCTACTTAAGAATCTAGAAAAGGATAGATCCGTACAATTATCTATCCGGAATTGGGATTTGTATGAATACCCTATTTTACCTAAAACTACAAAACATTCATGGTCAGTAAAAACAGCTTCTCAGTTAGAAAAACCAAGATATGTTATATTTGGTTTACAAACTGATAGAAAGCAGAACAAATTAAAGAGTTCATCCGTATTTGATCATTGTTATATAAAAAATGTCAAGTTGTTTTTAAATTCACAGTACTTTCCTTATGATTCACTTAATTTGAAATTTGATCAAGAAAAATATAGTATATTATACGAAATGTATGCTAATTTTCGTCAGTCTTATTACAACACTACTGTCGATCCGCTGCTTAATTTGAAAACATTCGGAGAAAAAGCTCCACTTTTCGTTATTGACTGTTCAAGACAAAATGATACATTAAAAACCGGACCAGTGGATGTTCGGTTAGAAATCGAATCCTCAAAAGATATACCTGATAATACAACAGCTTACTGTTTGATCATAAACGATCGTGTCATAGAGTATAAGCCATTAAGTAATATTGTTCGAAAGTTATCATGAACATGATTATCGATATTCAAGGTTTTAAAAACGAAAACAATATATTTATACCTAAAGAAATAGCGATTATTTGCAAGAAAAGTGTGCTTGTGTTGTTAATTAAACCACCATATCCATTTTATAATTTAACAAAAAAGGAACGTTTACAAGTTTCATGGATAGAAAAAAATAGAGGAATATTATGGAATGAGGGATATGTGCCGTACTTCAGTTATAAGAGCACGGTATTAGATTTTTGTAAAAATAAACGTATTTATACAAAAGGATATGAAAAAGTACGGTGGTTAAAGGAGATAACAGAAAGTGATGATGTATATAATTTAGAAGATATAAATTGCCCTAATTTAGAAAGACTAAGTGACGAATATTCAATGTCATTGAATATACGGAATTGTATTTACCATACAAATATATGTGCCTTTAAAAATGTTTTGTGTTTAAATAAGTGGTGTATAGACAATAATATTTTTATGTAATAAACAAACTCGATTCATAAATATTTTTTTATTTATTTGATAAGTTAAGAAAATAAAATCTATTTGCTCAATAGTTTATTATTATTATATAACATCAATGGGTTATTTATATTATTAAGTAACATCATATCTGTACCTAGTACCCTGACAGTGAATGATTTAAAACAAAATGGATATCAACATTGGGAGTATCGTACGTGTATTCATTGATAAATGGCAGCTAAATGGTTGTCACCATGTCAAAATGATAAATGCTGAACAGTATTGTGGTCTGCTAATAACACCAAGTTATTTTCAAACAAAGCGTTTGCGAATCTGGGGGCACGGCAGTGCCCCCGCCAAGTCGAGCAAAAAAAACAAAGGCACGGCCGTACCATACTTTTCTCGAAGCCATTCAGGCTATTTTCAACACCCTGTATTTTTGTTATGGCTAAAGCTAGAACCCTGAATTTTCAGTTACCTATAGGGCCTAATGGGACTTAGATATATTATCAATAACATTCAGTTTGAACACGTAGATTAAGAACTATCACATGTTAAAGTTCCTCAGTTTTGTCACTGACATACCTACTCACTGACTTTTGATCATCATAATTCTAAGGTACTTCTAGCAGACCCACAAGCTCCAAATTTTAAACATAGTTAGTTTTTAGCCTACATAGTCACAGAAAAATCCAAAATGTTGCAATTTCAGTCACGTTTCAAAGTTATACAAACTGCACAAGTAAGTTTGTAATCCCATATAAATACTAGCGATTAAAAAGTTACACAGCAATGACTTTATTGAACGTAGTCGTATTGTATACGTATTAATGTTGAGTCTTAATACCTGAGTATTAAGGGTTAAAATGAATTTTTTTATCTTACTAATGTAATAAGTACCAAAGTTCGTTTGTTTGTGAATGTGTGTGCGATGCGAGTGGACGCGAGGATGGACGATGGAAATTGGAATATGGATGATGGACAATGGATAATGGTCGATGGACGATGGGTAGAAAATGGACGTTGGACGATGGAGTGTGGACGATGGACGATGGGTGACGGACGATGGATCATCATCATCATCATCATCATCCCAACCTATATGCGTCCCACTGCTGGGCACAAGCCTCCTCTCAGAATAAGAGGGCTTGGGCCTTAGTTCCCACGCGAGCCCAGTGCGGACGATGGATGGTGGAGGATGAACGACGGACGACGACATACATACACATAAACGACGGACGACGACGAATGACGGAAGTTAGACGGGCGAAAGACGAACGACCGACGAAAGACGATGGATGACGACGGAAGTTCAACGACGGACGACAGACGATGACTGACGAGGGAAGTTCGACGACGGACGATGACGGACAACGGACGATGACAGACGACGGACGACGATAGACGACGAACGCCGACAGACGACGGACAACGAACGATAGACGATGGCGACGACGGACAAAAGACGACGACCGACGACGTACAAGACAACGGACGACGGATGACGGATGATGACTGACGATCGACGACGAATGATCGAGGGTGGACGATGGACGATGTACGATGGACGACAGACGGTAGACGGACGACGGAAGTTCAATGATGGGCGACGACGACGACGACGACGACGACGACGACGACGACGACGACGACGACGACGACCGTCGGTACGGACGATGGACTGTAGACGATGAACGATGATAGACGATGGACGATAACCGAGGATAGACGATGGACGGTGGACGATAGACGAGAATGGATGATGGATAGTGGGCGAGGATAGACGATGGATGGCACACGATGCACAAGGATGGACGATGGACGATAGTGGACGATGGACGATGAACGAGAATGGACGATGGACGAGAATGGACGATGGGCGATAGACGAGGATGGATGATGGACGATGGACAAGGAAGGATGAACAAATGAAGATAGTAATGCGTTATTACAAGAAGTAGTACCCGAAAAAAAAAAGAACTGCCTACAAAAAGTGATGAGATCCCACCAAAAACATTACATGTAAAAAGCTGCAAGTCTCGCAACGCAATGCAGTTCTTGTAATGCTAAAAAGGTTTGAGATGCAATGTTATACCAAGTCGGTTATTTTTGTCAGTACCGGGGGTTTCCATAGAACTCGATTTTCACCAACTTGCTTATTTTAAAACCATAGAAAAATACAGTTTATAGTTCTCAAATAAAGAGTAAACCAAATTATTTTTTAAACACATAATGACTTGGCCATCGCACTCAACCTTTAGTCATTCTCGTATTATGTGTATCACTCAAACTGCAAGGCTGGGGCTAGCGCTATCTTTAATTATAATTACTTTAAATAGCTGACGTTGATGATTATAATTCTTATGTCATTATGTAGCCTTGCGATGGCCAAGTCATTTATGTGTTTAAAAATAATTTGGTTTACTCTTTATTTGAGAACTATAAACTGTATTTTTCTATGGTTTTAAAATAAGCAAGTTGGTGAAAATCGAGTTCTATGGAAACCCCCGGTACTGACAAAAATAACCGAGTTGGTATAACATTGCATCTCAAACCTTTTTAGCATTACAAGAACTGCATTGCGTTGCGAGACTTGCAGCTTTTTACATGTAATGTTTTTGGTGGGATTTATTATACAGGATTACAAGTCACAGCACAAGTAATTAGAAAAGATAAATATTTTATAGACTTGGTGCCTTATCCAAATAATAACAGAAATTAACATGCTTATTCACAATGAGCTTAATAATTACAACACAGATGTATATGTATATGTATAACTAAACTACACTTGTATGGAATCCGTGGCAATGCCTACAACCTGTTAAAGTCTTATTTAGAAAACCGGGAACAAGTATGCGAAATAACAGCTATCTGTCCTCAAACAAAAACCAAAATCACGCACCAATCTCAAGTAAAATCTGTTAGATTTGGGGTACCTCAAGGGAGTACACTTGGGCCCTTATTATTTCTTATCTACATCAATGATCTACCAGACTACATCTCTCACCCAACTGTCCTGTTTGCAGATGACTGTACAGTAATAGTAAAATGCACTGAAGTAAATTTGCTAGAAGCAGAGATAAAATCTGCCTTAACATGCGCGGCGCAATGGATGGAAAACAATAATCTAATATTAAATACTGCCAAAACTAAAATTATGCGTTTCCACCAGCCTCAGTCCAACTTGCCTAAAATAGAAATTAATTATAATAATATACCAATAGAAATAGTTGATAAATGTTTGTTTCTGGGAATAGTACTTGACCAAAATTGTAATTGGAAATGTAATGTCGAAAGAATATGCTCTAGAGTGAATAGTTTTGTATATCCTCTAAGACAATTGGTTAAGTTAGTTAATCAAGAAGCTGCTATCACTGCTTACTATGGACATGTGCATTCCATTATCGCATATAGCATAATGTTTTGGGGCAATTCATCTAAATGGCACAATGTATTCCTGATGCAAAAAAGATGCGTTCGTGCAATTACTGGAATAACCACTAGGGAAAGCTGTAAACCATATTTTAAAGAACTTGGTTTATTAACCGTTCCTTCTCTTTACATAATTGAATGTCTGACTTTTGTAAAGAAATATAACGATCGTTTTCAGAAGCATCAACCTAACCCTGTACTTAATCTTCGACTAAGGAATAGACACATATTTCCACGAGTACACTGTGCTCTGTTCAGAAAAAGTGTATTTTGCATGGCAGTCAAACTATTTAATAAATTGCCAGAATGTCTAAAGAGATTACCATCAAACAGATTTAGAAATAGAATATGTAAAATATTGAAAGACAAGTGCTATTATGACATAAAGGAATATTTAAATGACATAGAATTGAACAATGCATGAATTATATTTTTTACTATTTTTTATTTTATTATTGTTATTATTATTATTATAATTTTTTTATTGTGTAATCTGAATAGTGAAATTGTAATTATGTAATCATAATGTAATTGTGTAAATGATAAATTTTAAAAATAGCGTACCAACAAGTAGATGAAAATCTTTTGTTATAAAATTTGTACGCCGTGTAGGTAAGCGGCAAAAAGTGGAGAATCTTAAAATGTTGGCATAACACCTGTTCACTATGTAACCTACTTTTTGAACAAATAAACCGTTGACTTTGACTTTGACTTTTTATAAATACGGCATTTCTGATACAACTGCTTCAGTCAAATGATATAAATGGTATACAAACGTGTGTCAGGTTAACTCTATCAGTTTAGTGTACCTGATGAATCGAATCGAAATGTCTAATTACTGCTGCCCACTCAAATGCTTCGAGCTCCCAGATTGTCAAGTCGATGGAGTTGCGTGTATTCATTGCCACGCATATATCTATTGTCATTGCCGATGTGTTACATATATGGCGAAGAACGAAGGCTACATCAAAATCAGAAATAAAATGGAAAAGTTTATGAGCATGAAACGAAAATTTGAAGATGTCGTATATTGTGATTATAATATCGATTCCGGTCTAAAATATTTAGATAACATAAGAGAACATTTAATACATCTTCAACACTTAATGACAAAGTGGAACTAGTCTCTGTTATTTTAATATGTGTCTGTGCTTGTTTTATGAGTTGTCATTTGTTTAAATTATTTTAATAATAATAATAATAATACATTTATGAATAAACAAATATTTATTGTTTCATTTAAATGAAGTGTCAAAGTTGTATGATGCTCCTACTCCTCACTGAAGTATTAATGAATAATGAAATGGGTAATAAATAAAACTAAACACAAATTGCTTCTCGAATTGATTGGTAATTTGAAGGTAGATCATGAAATGAGCATTTCAATAGACAGAGATTACTTCTAGAATAGTTCGATAATTTGGGTTAGATTAGGAAATGATAATTTGAGTAGACAGAGTTTACTTCTCGAATGATGATTGGGGGGGCTAGATCTTATCTGATCTAGCCTCCCCAATAATACACTACTAAATAACAACTACAATAAAACTAAAGATTTACAACAAAAAGTAAATACTACTAATGCCGTACTAATCAAACCACATTCATCAAACTACGTTCAAACAATGCATAATATTGCCCGAGGTGTCGATCAGATACACATTCTCTAAAAGAATGCAGGCACCCTCATTACCCTATCTGTTTTAAATGTGGCCAGAAAGGTATTCGTTACCCGGACTGTACAGTTTGTAATCCTAAAACTAATACTAAAAAAACTAAATACCACGGATTGCAGTGAAGTAATAGCTAAAAATATATCCTGTAACAATTTTGTTGAAACAGATTGGAAATCTTGGCTTAATTTTATATCAACATTTTTCTCATGTTATACTGTCACTTCAATCCGAGATTCACATAAGAAATCTGAAGATTTAAATAATAGACGTTACGTCGCAGTTAAAATTAATAATAATAACATAAATGGTTTATTATATACAGGATCTAGTGTAACAATAATGGGTATTAACTACCACAAGCGCATCCTAGATTCTGGTTTTAGTATTACTAAAACTGAAAATTTAAATTTTGTCACTGCAGGTAGACAAAAACTTACAAGTCTAGGCATGATAAATTTGCCCATCTCCTTCTTAGACAAAATACACATCCTAAAAGTCTATGTAGTACCACAAATCCAAAACTCACTAATCTTAGGAATGGATTTCTGGAGGCTTTTTAACTTGTTCCCGAAACATTTAGATGCGGTTATGATCACGAAAGATAAAGAGATTGTAAATACCCTATCTATAGATTCTCCTACTCCTACTCACATCTGTGATTATAATCATTTAAATACTGAACAAAAAATTACAGCTGATCATATAATTAAACAATTCCGTGAAATTTCCTATGAAGAGCGTGGCCTTGGTCGCACGTCTCTTATTACTCTCTCTATTGACACTGGTGATGCTTCACCCACTCGTGAAAGATATTACAGAATGTCCCCAGAAGAACAAAGGGTTTTAGTTGAACAACTGAACGAGATGCTCCGAGAAAATGTAGTAGAGCCTTGCGAGAGCCCTTGGTCATTACCAGTATTACTTACATCTAAAAGAAACGGCGAACTAAGATTTTGTTTAGACAGCCGTAAGCTGAACAGTGTTACTGTAAAAGACGCGTACAGCATTCCTTACATCTCAGAGATACTAGAGAATTTACGGGATGCTAAATATCTGTCTAGCTTGGATCTCTCAAAGAGCTTTTGGCAAATCCCTATCAGACAAGAAGATCGTTGTAAAACCGCCTTTTATGTTCCATCTAGAGGCACATATCAATTTACTTCTATGCCATTTAGACTTGCTAATGCTCCGGCAACCCAACAAAGACTAGTTGATATGCTGTTTTATGGCCCAGAGTTCGAGCATAAGGTATTTGTTTACATTGATGACATCGTCATTGTATCTCCCACTTTTGAACAGCATATTTCTTTGTTGGTTCGCGTGCTCAAAAGACTGCAAATCGTCGTATCCTACGATAAGAGCCATAATTACAAAATGCTCACTTTTCAGGAGAAGGATTTTTGTATTTCTTTCAAAAGATAAGTAGCGAATTGACAATTTTGCAATTAAGTAATGTGTATTAGGGTTCTAGGGTTCTGTTAAAATAAAATTTATGTTTTTAACGATATGTTATAGATCGATTTTGTCCTTTAAATCCTTTTTCGTCGGACTAAATGAAATTTAAAGGGCTATAAGCTACGTTGTGCCTTTTATCGTCGAAAAATTCGAGGCCACAACTGCCATTAGGACCAAATTATAGTAGTTAAAATATTTGCGTTTCAACATTTTTTTTTAATTTCCGTATTTTTCTTGTAATACAGAAGTGGCAGATTAGATGTTTTATTTTCTAAGATTTTTTAAATCATAAAGCGGAGGTACGTACCCACAGTAATTCTTTTAAATAAAATAAGTCCCATTTAAGAAAATAAGTGAAACTAAAAACTTCTTAATTTCTTATAAATTGAAAAAAAAAATAACTTCTGAAAATACAAATATTCTCAACGCTCTTAATATAAAAAATGCACATTATTATTTAGTAAGTCTTCAGTATTTAATGGAGATCTTTCCTTGTTCTTTCTCATCCATCGTCTGTATCACCCGCAGTAGCAACACCTTCTTTGTCATGACGCAACGTGATAAAAAAAGTCATGAAATTCTTCATTTTTTTTAGCGACACAAAGATACAAGAGACTTGTTTTTTTGTATATATTCACTTTTATAGAGTCTATGCTTCCTCTTTCAATATTTGTAACTACACTCCTTGTCCCTCTTTTTATCTTTCTTAAAATCATTATGGTTTTCTAGTCTTCGCGAATAGCGACCAAATATTGGACAGTGTAAGTTAAGAAAATAAAGATTAACTTACTTAAATTTTTTTTAAAGACAACGTTTCATTATATCTTAATATTTACAGACTGTTACCGACACCAATATGGGGCTTGATGTTTAGACAAACCAATACCAACTAGGCAGATTTTTGTTTTTGTTGATAAAGACCGAATTTGAAATAAAACTTAGATGCATTAAAAAAACATTAGCCATCATTGTACAAATTAAACGAAAAAAATAAAATATTGGTGATATAATTTCGAAAATTTTCCCGGAGCCACACCAAAGTTTTTGTCAACTTGAAAACGTTTAACTTCCTGCTACTGCTGAATTAATTTCGCCTGATGACATCACCGAAGAAAAAACTGACGAAAATTTAGGATGCGCAATGATAGAGACTATTTTGAAGTCTACCTTAAGTTTTTTTTTTCACCAGGAATATAATTTTAATGATAAAAGAAACTAAATAATATACACACTGAATATTAAATATAGCTTTCTAACAATAACTTAAAATAAAATAAAAATTTAACCTAAAACTAAAACAAATTGTCCAAAGAGTACCCCTTAGGGCAAGGTCCCGAATATGCTGGCAGCGTTTCCTCTTTAAATAGCTAGGCTAATTCTTTGTCCGAGGAATCTGCCAGCTCTTAATTCCGTGTCGAAATTAAAATATTATCCTTCTGCATCTTCATGATTACCAATAATTGATTTACTACTAATTTCTTCTATCTGCTCTAGTTATCATCTAGAACTTCATCGGTTTCTTTTTGTTTTTCTACAAGGATAATATTTTCATTCTGATCTGACACGGGATTGAGCTAGACTCCAAAATTGTCTCTTAATCATTGCACATTCACATTATCGCCAGTTTTTTTTTCGGTGATGTCATTAGGTGAAAATATTTCAGCAGTAGCAGGAAGTTAAACGTTTTCAAGCTAACAAAAACTTCGGTGTGGCTCCGGGAAAGTTTCCGAAATTATATCATCATTTTTTTTCGTTTTATCTTGTACAATGATGACAGCTACTACTTTTTGATGCATCTGAGTTTTATTTAAAATTCGGTCTTAATCAATTTGTCTTCTATTTATGTGTTATTGCTCTGACAGAAATTTGCGATTAATTTGGTTCTGTTGCCGTCGGTAACAGTCTGTAGGTAAATAATAAAAATATTGAAACGATGTCTTTAAAAAAATATGCTTAGGTAGTCTTTATTTTCTTAACTTACACTGTCAAAATTTGGTCCCTATTACTAAACAAATAATCTAGATCTTGCTCGTTTTCAGGTTGTACGTGCTTATTTATAGAAACAGAATTAAAAAAGCACAGGCAAAACATTGTTAATAATAAAACAGTCACAGGATACATCCCGAATTTTATAAGAAACCATAAGAGAATAATATTCTAGCCTATTGACCGATTAACAAGAAATTAGAAGGTAAATAGATATAATAATGCCAAAATATACAGCGAAAAAGGCCTCAAGTGCCATAAGAACCCAAAAATCAGACGTGCAAAATCACACGTTGAAAATAATTATTGTTATCAAAAATAAGTATGTTTCTAGACGATTCGTTTTAATGTTTTCACTGTTAATTAACGAAAAAAAAGACGATCTTACAAATTAAATAACCATTACAAATTCACGCCCCTCTTACGACGCTGTCCGCCGAGTACCGCAGAAATGGCGCTTGCGCTCCCTCCTCGCGCCCGCGTCGCTCCTTTTTGCACGGCGAATAAGGACAGCAGAGTACTTCTGGCTTTACTCCGCGTTAGAAATGAGACATACGTAATTGTGGCTTTTGTTAAATATTTTTTTACTATTTAATAAAAAAATATTAAAACTATTATTTAAAGTTGTAAATATGTATCTTGACGTGTAGAATTTAATTTTACAATAAAAACTAAAAGCCCCTATGGTGATAGTGGCTCTTATCGTAAGATACGACGAAATGGCAAACCTCACTGTTAGCTACGAAAAATGCCAATTTTTTAGGACTACGCTAAAATATCTGGGATAAATTGTGGATACTAACGGCCTACAGCCAGATCCTGAAAAGGTTGAAGTGATAGTAAACTATCCCACACCTACCAATCGCAAGGAAGTACGACGATTTATAGGAACAGCCTCGTGGTATCGACGATTCATTCCAAATTTTAGCTCTATAGCATCACCTTTGAACAAATTAACTTCGCAAGCTAAAACTTCACCGCCATTTTCATAGTCGCCCGATGCTGACAATGTGCGTTTCGTAGTCTTAAGGAAGCTTTGATATCTTCGCCTGTTCTGTCATGGCCTAAGTACTCGCAACCATTCCAAGTCCACACAGACGCAAGTGATTTTGGAGTAGGCGCTGTTCTGACACAGGTTATTGGTGGTGAGGAGAAGGTTATAGCCTACATGCGCAAGTCACTAACAGGCAAAGAACGCAATTATAGCGCTACTGAGCGAGAGGCATTGGAAGTACTCACGGCAATAGAACACTGGAGGTGCTATTTAGAAAACGGCCAAACATTTACCGTATACACCGATCACTCGTCCCTAAAGTGGTTTCTAAATTTAAATAGTCCTACAGGTCGTCTGGCTCGATGGGGTGTTCGCATGTCTTCATTTAATTAACCGACTTCAAAAAAAAGGAGGAGGTTATCTATTCGGTTGTATTTTTTTTTTTTTTTTTTTTAATGTTTGTTACCTCAGAACTCCGTCATTTGTAGACCGATTTGAAAAATTTTGTTTGCGATCGTCTAGGAATGCTTTCAATTAGGTCCCATAAGCACCAAATCAGGATCTGATGATTGAATCCTAAGGAAATCGAGGGAACGCTTCAAATGTTGTAAGGACACCTGTGGTAATTTGGATATATTTTGCAGTAACTCGTGCATTTGCTCTTGAAAATCATAATTTGGTGAAGTGGAACTGATGATGAAGACCACATTTGACCAACAGAGCTACTACTCAATAACAAGTACTTCACGGGTTGAATTTCAATTACTTTAACACAGTTGCTAAGCAATTTATGCCCGTCATAATGCATATGGTGAAATGGAACGGGTGGTGAAGCACCAGTACTTCTCAATAATGAACGTCTCTGCATCAGAAAAAGCAACCTTTCGTAAAAAGTGTCGAGCAGTTCACATTAAACTATTGTATCTTGGATTATTAACACTAAAAAGTGTGAAAAAAAAAATTTATAACAAAAAATTGAACAGACTACAAAAAAACATGAAAATAATTTTCTACCAGTCTGAAGTGGGCACTATGGCCCAAGCCATTCTGAGTGGAGGCCTGTGCCCAGCAGTGGGACTTATATAGGCTAGGACGAAACTGAAGTCGGTGCCTCAGCAGGAGACAGCAGAAGTGATTGAAGTCTAATATGTGAAGAAGACGACTATAGGTCCACTCCTGCTGGCTCGTGCTTTTGCCATAATGATTATTTGCCATAATGATCTTATGTCCTAATAATCATAAGCCATAATATCACATGTTCTAATACTCTAAATCCCTAATATGTTTTGTACAGTCAGCTGCAGAGAAAGGGTACCCCCCTGTAAAGGCGGTAGTATGGAAACCGCTGGTGCAGGGGGGTACCTTTTCTCTGGAGCTGACTGTACTAATATAGTAAGACATAAAACTCACGAGTAATAATATTAAAATCCATAATATTAACACGTTCATTGCGGCAGCCTATTTAGTTAACTTTCAGTTGATGCTATATCAGGCATCTTAGACCTGTTTATTAACTATCCAATGCAGCGTCATAGGGTCGAATGGATCTGTTCGACACGCATATGTTTATATGCCATTTACTCGCTGAAGGTACACGGTTCAGTTTATTTTAATATTTTTGCATATTTTTAATGAATATGTCAACATACCTCTTGAGCCGTTTTTAAATCGGACAGTGGGAAATAAATATAAAAAAAATATCTTTTTGACAGATCTTTTCGACCTTATGTCCGCACTGAATGGTTAAATTATCGATAAATGTATAGGGTTGTGCAAATAAAATATCGATAAAATTATGAATTGTTTTAATCAAATCAAATTGAATCAAATTGAATGAAGATGTCTTCTAATATTTGAATTTTTCTGCTGTCCGAATTTGCATCACGCTGAATAGAGATGCCTTCTACTATATGTTTTTTTTTGCTGACTGAATTAATAAACTGGTGTGCGAGGCACAGTTATATCATTATTACATGTTAAAGTATTTGCATTTTCATTTTGCCTTAATTTAACGGCATCTTCATCTTCATCAGTGCCACCAGTGGACATTAAAAGCATCCTCCTAGTGTTCATGTTGAACTCACAAAACTATAATAAACCATCAAATATTCTGTAAAATATGTTATAGTTTGTTACTAGATACATATAGGATGTTGTACAAGCATTAACTAAACCGCACTGATATTTATCGTGTATTATTTATTACAACCTGCACTTGAGCTCTGCACTAGTTAAATTTACCTTAAATCTAGTGCGGCTATCAGGTTATCGGATATCAGGTCGAAAGGATCTGATATCCGCACCAGGTGAAAATATTTTCATCCCTTGCGGGCTCAGGACCAATTGACCCGATACGTTTTTATTGTACTGATGAAAAATATTCAACGAGACAATCTTAAAACAATATTTATCTCTTTTCTACTCCCAAGCCAAACGAATATATCTGTCCCGTACCAGCGGTAGGAACAGTAATTTCAGTGCCGCTCCGCGGGATAGTTCACGATCGGTTCTATCCGACCTGATGCCGCAATGAACGTGTTTAAATGCCATAACAGAGCACTTGTTGGCAAACAGCAACTTGCGAACCAGAAAAGTAAGTTAGGTTAGGTTAGGACTACGACACCTGGGGTGCAATGTCGGATTCCTCCTCGCGTGCTCGGGCGTTACAACTTCCCTCTATCCGAAGCTTTGGCTTCATGGGGTGGGAAAGTGTAGCGTCTGGGCCTGGTGCATTCTGGGCAACGACGGCTAGTAAATTCATTAGGTGGATTTTCTAGCCGGCGGCTAATATCCGACCGGGAGGGAGGGGTGTTAGCTTGGTGGGGGGAGCCCAAAGGCAGAGGGCCACCGGGCAAACCTTGCCAATCAACGGGCTTTCGGGCCCACAAGAGGGCGGCGTCCGGCCTTCGGGCCGACGCCTTTGGACGGAGGTGAGCCTGAGCGGAGTACCTGACCTTAGGGTCAGGGAAAAGCGAGGGTGAGCCCATCGGGCGGAGGACGTAAGCCCAATGATGCCGGGGCTTTTAAGGGTTGTGGTCGCTGGATGCGACAGACTGACAGACATGACATTTGTTCGGCGAGGGGAGCCTAAGGCAAACGTAACCCAAAGCAGACGGCGGCGGGTGAAACTTGCCAACACCAAGAGGGCAGACATTCGCTTCGGTGAATGTCTTTGACGGGGACAAACCTGTTCTTAATACCTGTTCTTTTTAGAACAGCGAAAGGTTCGGGTGGACTCCCATCGGGCGGACGGCGCAAGCCTGATGCCGGGGTGGCGCAGCCCTTCTTAGGGCTGCGGTCGCCGGACGCGACGACGCGACATAGACACAACCGACTGACTTACACTACAGATCAACTTACTTGACATGACGTTAGACATGACCGATACCGGGGTGAACTCAAAGTGGTGCTAGCTGAGGGCTATAATGCACTGCTGAGAGCAAACCCCAGTCCAACGGTATATTCCCGGCAACTGAAGGGAATATTGCTGATATTGGACAAATAGCGAGGAGAGTTATTTGAAGGAGCGGTTGTCCTAGGACATAATTCCGTTCTGGAAAGTTATTTTCCTCGTTGTCTTTCGGGACAAGAGAAGGCGGGGTCCACCAGAAAGGACTCAAAGTCAAAGTCAAATCATTTATTCAGCAAATAGGCCGCAATGGGCACTTTTACACGTCATTTTTTTAATCTACCACCGGTTCGGAAAAAAACCTCTGTTGAGAAGAATCCGGCAAGAAACTCAACGAGGTATTTTTTTTTAAAAACAGATTCACAATATTTATAAATGACATCTATGTACTATACATTACAAGTATTTAACACAATTTTATTTTTAACACAGTAGGTTCACTATTTGAAGGGATCGCTAGTGCGGATCGGAATTATTTCCAAATATCCCTGTCCATGATATAATCGTTAACTTTATAATAAGCCTTAGATATTAATGTCTTTTTGACAGTAGATTTAAATTTTGTATCAGTTTCTTCAGTAATATTTTTTGGAATTTTATTATAAAAACGTATGCAACTTCCCAAAAACGACTTTTTGGTTTTAGCCAGTCTGTAAGATGGTACTTTAAGCTTCCCTGTGTTTCTAGTAGCCTTTGGCTTATCGACGTTAGTGGGAAAATCACATATGTTCTTCCTAACGTACATGATTATTTCAAAAACATAAAGCGACGGCAGGGTTAGGATACCAGTTTCCTTAAAAAATGATCTTAAAGATTCACGCGTCTTCAAATTATAAATTGCTCTAACTGCTCTCTTTTGCAAGATAAAAATTTATTCGATGTCTGCAGCAGATCCCCATAAAATAAGCCCGACTATCTTATCTGTAGGTGAAACTCTCAGAGGGGGAGTAGTAACCTAGAAAGATTCAGTCTCAGACGGTGGAACCCCTTTTGAGGGGGTGCCTTAGGGTACCTACGGGTGGAGGGCGAAAGCTCAATGAAGCCGGGGCGGCGTAGCCTTTTTTAAGGCTATGGTCGTCGGACGTGACAGACCTGACATTGGCTGGCCTGGGGAGACCAAAGCTGAAAAGCTGCGGACGAACCTTGCCAACCCACAAGAGGGCAGCAACCCAATTGCCTAGTATATGTTAAGGTTTAAGATTCTTTATTCCCATTAAGAATTTAACAATTCACTTACATGAGAACTTAAAGTTATTTAATACATTACTATTTTATGGAATGAGCGAAAAAAGAAAGAAAAAACAAAGCAAAAAGGGTAATCTAACAAAAGTAACAAATATCAGCCGATAGCTTCAACGTAAACAAGGTAATTAGTGAGGTATTCCGGTTCTGCCAGTGAGAAACTCGTTAGACCTGGTACTATGGCTCTTATTGTTTTAGAATTAGGGTCGTTATGATCGCTTCCTTATCAATCACTGTATCTTTGTAAAGTACAGGTAACTCACCGAGTTAAGATGACTAGAAGCGACTCGTTTAGAAAGGACGTAGATGGAATAACGTAAAATATTATGGTTCTATTATTATGCATATATGTGTATATAAGTGTGTGTGTGTGTGTGTGTGTGTGTGTGTGTGTGTGTGTGTGTGTGTGTGTGTGCGTGTGTGTGTGTGTGTGTGCGTGTGTGTGTGTGTGTGCGCGCGCATGCGTGAGCATGTGTGTGCGTGTGTCATTAATATAAAAAGTTCATTTCTTCCAGTTATTTTTGATGTATTTCATTACCTACATAAATAATTTTAGTCATCTCAGCATACTGATGTTATATATCGCAAAAATGAAATGTAAACTATTTATAACCTTTACTTTTAATAAACCTCTTTTTTACTTTATTTCCTTTTTTACATGTTGTTTATTATATGTTTTTTTAAGTGTTTTTTGAAAGAATAAGTAGATTTTGTTTGTTTAATACTTTTAGGAAGTTTGTTATATAACTGCGCACCGTCATACAAAATACATTTTTTTCCATATTTAGTTCTAGTATGTCGAAGTATCAAATCATTTGCATTTCTAAGTTTAATTTTCTGTCGTGTTGTCTTTTTTGAAAAATTTATCTGTGTATGTATATCTTTCTTTAAGATCCTTCGAACTAAAATACATGTGTTGTATATATACGTATGCATTATATTACATATTTTGGTTTCTTTGTATAGTTTAATTGTTGGTGTTAGAAAATCATAGTGAAATAGCGCTTTTAATAGTTTGCTTTGAGCTACTTGCAGCCTTTGTAGATTCGTTTTGGCAGCCGATCCCCAGACTTCAATAAGGTAATCAATATGTGGCTTTACGAGGGAATTATATATTGTATAGCGCACTTTCTTTGGAAGGTTTTGGGAGATGCTCCGTATGGCTCCTGTAAGCGAAACTAGTTTAGATTTTACTTTTTCAATATGTGGTTTCCAACTTAAACGTTTGTCCAAAATTAGACCGAGGTATTTTTCTTCGTCTACTTCATTAATTATTTGGTTATTGATTTTTAAAGGATTATAATCGGTAAGTTTTTTGTTTTTGGCTAAGAATACTATATAATTAGTTTTTTCCGTGTTGATGGTAAGTAAATTTCTTTGAAGCCACGCATTGAGCAAGCAAAGGTCTTTTTGTGCATCTGCTATGACACTTTCTATTGTGTTGCCAAAATAAAATAAAGCTGTGTCATCTGCATATAGTGTGATTTCTCCCTTAAGACCAATATCTTTGATACCGTTTATATAAACAAGGAACAGTAACGGTCCCAGGATAGATCCTTGTGGCACGCCACAGGTAATGGGTTTGGGAGTACTCATTTTATCCCCTATTTTAACTATCTGGCAACGATTTGATAAGTACGATTTGTGTATATCAAGTGCAGGTCCGCTGATGCCTATGTCATTTAGTTTATGTAGCATTAAATCGTGACTGACCGTATCGAACGCTTTCTTTAGGTCTATAAAGACTCCAAGCACTATTTTCTTTTGATCTATATTAACTTTTATTTTCGTAACTAAGTCAATTGTAGCTGACAATGTATTTGATTTAGTTCTGAAACCATATTGCTTTTCATATAGGAGGTTATTATCATTTAAGTACCTTATTAGGCGATTGTAAATGACTTTCTCAAAAATTTTCGATATGACTGGCAGCACCGAAATAGGTCTGTAATTACCTGGGTCATTTTTATTTCCAGACTTATAAATGGGACTGACTTTTGCTATTTTCAAGTTATCTGGAAATGTTCCTAGCTCAAGACATTTGTTAATACATTTAACAAGATCATCAATAATCAACTCTTTAACACATAAAATGGATTGTTCTTATTAGAACTTAGAAAAGCATTGGCGAGCTTTGACGATGGTGATCCATATGTAAGTACCTGCCCTTGTTAGGGCAGGGAAAGCGTAGGTGAACCTTGACACGACATACCGGAGCGAACTCAAAGTGGTGCTAGCTGAGGGCTATAATGCGCTGCTGAGAGCAAACTCCAGTCCAACAGTATGTTCTCGGCAACTGAAGGGAACATCGCTGACATTGGACACCATTGGCGTGGGGATTACTTGAAAGAGAGGTTGTCTTAGGACGTAATTCCGTTCCGGAAAGTTATTCTCTTGCCACAAGAGGGCAGGGAACCGTCAGAAGAGACTCTGACCTTTTATAGGTGAAGCCCTTCCGGGGGGGGCGGTAACCTAGGAGGACTCTGTTTTGGACGATGGAACCCTTTTGAGCGGATGGTACTTCGGCACCAGCGACATCAGCGGGGGAGGGCGTGGAAACCCGAGCCTGCATTGCACGATGTCGTAAGCCGGCCCCATACCGGGGTGGCCAGTGGGCGTCGCGGTGAAATGCTTGCGATCCCGTGGCGTCTGCGCTAATGGCCGAGAGGTATTTCTCGTGAGGTTTTTTATTCGGTATGCCCACCATCGTGGGAGAGCCCGAAAGACCCCCCCGCTGCCACGAGCGGGGGACATGCATAAGGAGCATTTTCCTCACGTTAAAAAAAAAAAAAAAGGGGAGCCTACGGCAGAGGGCCGCGGGTGAGCTTCGCCAAACCCAAGAGGGCGGCGTGCGGCCTTCGGGCCGACGCCTTACAGACGGAGGCGAGCCCTTACTTTTGCCTGTCTTAAATGATGGGTATTAAGTAAGGGTGAGCCTCATCGGGCGGAGGGCGCAAGCCCAATGATGCCGGGGCGGCGCAGCTCTTTTAAGGGCTGTGGTCGCCGGACGTGACTGACTCCGACGTGACTGGGGTGGGGGGGTGTTGGTCTGGTGAGGGGAGCCACTGGGCAAACCTTGCCAGCCAACGGGCCTTCGGGCCCTAAGAGGGCGGCGTCTGGCCTTCGGGCAGATGCCTTTATGAGGGGGGGCGAGCCCAAGCTGAGTACCTGTCCTCATTAGACAGGGAAAGGTGAGGGTGAGCCCTATCGGGCGGAGGGCGCAAGCCCAATGATGCCGGGGCGGCACAGTCCTTTTGAGGGCTGGGGCCGCCGTTTGATGGGGGCGAACCCGAGCTCAGTACCTGTTCTCATTAGACAGGGAAAGGTAAGGGGGAGCCCTCGGGCGGCCCAAGTCCTGTCGGGTTTGTGGTCGCCCAGACGCGACGACGCGACATGAGAGGACCTAACTGACTGACTGACATGAGAGGACATCGACCGACTTGACACGACAGACGTGACGTGGCGGCACAGCGGGCGAGGGCGAGGAATCTCGGACCCGCATTGCACGTTCCGTCCTGGCCGAGCGCCCCAATACCATCTTGGGGCGCAGAGAGGGAGCCCATCCCGGGCTGGCCTGCGGCGTCGCGGTGACATGTTCGCGATCCCGTGGCGTCCGCACAAGGGCCGAGAGGGTAAGGTCGTGTGGTTTTTATTCGGTACTAGCTTTTGCCTGCGGCTTTGCCCGCGTGGAATTCGGTTATCGCGCGCTTTTTTACCCCTTTAGAGGGAAATTTTATCCATTTCACCTACACAGATATTTTTTAATTGTAATCGAGAACTTATACACCTATTTTCATACTTCTAAATCCAGAAATTAGAAAATTTTCATACAAACTTTAACCCCCATTTTACCCCTTTAGGGGAAAATTTTATCCATTTCACCTACACAGATAATTTTAAATGGTAATCGAGAATTTATACACCTATTTTCATACTTCTAAGTCCAGAAATGAGAAAGTTCCATATAAGCTTCACCCCCCCATTTCACCCCCTTAGGGGATGAATTTCTAAAAATCCTTTCTTAGTGCTCACTTACATTATAAAAAGAACCCCTGTACCAAATTTCAAGTTTCTAGGCCCAGCGGTTTGGGCTGTGCGTTGATATATAACCCAGTGAGTCAGGTTTGCCTTTTATATACACCGTGGGCCCGAATAACCCGAGGGATTTTAACAGGGTATTTCTGACGATAATACGAGTAAAAAATGTTATATGAACATAGGTTCAATTATGTACTTTAATTAAAATTATTTTTTAGAACAAAATAATTCAATTAAGCTTAGCACGGCCTTGTGAACAAGTCTTTAGTTAAGAGAGTGAGTAAGAGGAACCAATCTTTAGTAGAGAAACAGAGTAAGTGAACATGACACTTCACGAGTCGCTCCGATATCATACGATGCCCGAGTCAAAATAGGATTTAACACCGACCGTGATTTGATCTGACGTGACAATCAGTAATCATTTTTAACGTTGACATTTAGTAACATCTATTTCATGATATCGGCCAGTTATTATAGCATAGGTAAATACAAATAGTTTGCACTCTCGCAACTCGCGATTCCTATCGCGATAGAAACAATCTTAAGTTTTAGCGATAAGTGAGGAGTACTAATTGTGATTAAGTCAAGAAAAAGATATTATAATTACACGGCTATGCAGCAGTCTGTTACTCAACTCAGTTTTAAGTCGCATCTTCAATATGGGTAGAAATAACCATGATAATGAAACCTACTTGTAGTTGGATATCAAACTTAAATACTGCCAACTGGCCAGAAAGCATGCCATTAGTATGTCTGCGTTTAAAAATATTAAGTGGTTAAACATACTACGTCACATACTTAGGGTGTATTACACTTAAGATTTTTCTACTTATGATTTTTCTTAAATAACGATTATCTCAAAAACGGGTTGTTATAGGACTACATGTTATACTACTTTATATACTCCAATTGGGCTCTAAAATCGATGGTTAAAATCCCTCGGGTTATTCGGGCCCACGGTGTATATAGATGCCCCAAGTGGGTGAGCCCGAAAGACCCCACCCGCTGCCTCGAGCGGGGGACACGCATAAGGCGCATTTTCCACACGTAAAAAAAAAAAGGACTACGACACCTGATCAAATTCTGGGCTGACAGATCAAATTCTGGGCTGACAAATCAAATTCTGGGCTGACAAATCAAATTCTGGGCTGACAATCAAATTCTGGGCTGACAAATTTTTGTCAAGTCTTTGCTAATTCGGTGTTTTTGGGCTCCAAAAATTTTAGTTTTGGAGGTAAAAATCTGAAAATTGTAGGGATTGTAGGATTTTTGTCAAGTCTTTGCAAATTCGGTGTTTTTGGGCTCCAAAAATTTTATTTTTGGAGGTAAAAATCTAAAAATTGTAGGGATTGTAGGATTCGTGAATTCCTATCTTGAACCTAAGTTTCGTGGGCGTAGCTAGCTTAGTTTCTGAGGTAGGAATTTTTTAAAATCAAACTTTTGGCGGTTTCTAAACCTAACCTAACCCTAGGTTTTAAAAATAAAAAAGGGTAGGTTAGGTTAGCAAAAAAGAAAAAAAGGTTAGGTTTGTTTAAGTCACGACCTCAAACTTGTTTTCGAGCTCATAAATAAGGGTAAAATGGGCGACTCAAGTGCCGGCACGGACAAGTTCCAAGATGCCATGGAAATGGTATCGAAACCCAATAAGAGGGCCATAGTTGAGGGAAAGGATAACATGGAGGACAAGCCTTCCCCCAAAATAGGTTCAGGTACAAGGGGGCGTGCTGCTGTTGGTTTGGGCGGTTATGCTGGCTGCTGGCGGCTGGCGGCTGGTTAGGCTGCTAAAGCCAAACTAAGAAGCAGCAATGAGGACTATGAACCCGAGGACGATAGGAACAAAGCTTATCGCTTGGAATTCCCAATGCTTCGTTCGACGGTACGTTCCCGGTCCCAAGGGAATAATAAACTGAGACAGAGGTGCCCAGTCAAGACATCTAACCCAGTCACATGCTCCGATGTGTCGGATGATGAGTGTGACGACACTCGCCGGCCTGTTCATAGATCGGAGACGCCGAAGTCTAAGGACAAGGCATATATGAAGCAGGCTCATGAGCCGGCTACAGGACTGCTACAAGCAGGGGTCACTGATGTTGACACACCGACTCCCGAGGAATCTAGCGCGGTTGAGTGCGCGCGAATTGCTGCTCAAACAGTACTCGCGGAGGCCGCTAAATCAACGAACCTGAACGGCGTTGTTAGAGGGAATATAAACACGGCTTGCCGTGAGATACTGGAGGCAATGGACTACCTCACCAACCGGAAAGAGAGTGAGGAAATACGCAGGCTGAAGGCCGATAATAAACGTATGAGGGAGCAGCTCGCAATCCTGACTAGCGAAACCAAGGCACTTCGCACGGCTTTCGCAGAAAGGAAAAACGAGGCTCCCCAAACGTCACAGGGACTCCCAGGTCTGAGTGAAGCCCTAGAAACTCACTCTAGGCAACTATTCATCAGCCTAGGAAATATGATGAACGCCAGGCTTGAGGCCATGAAGAGGCGTCTCCCTCCGGAGCCAGTAATCCGCCCTCCGCTTGCAGCGGACCGGGCAAGCGGGTCCCAAGCCCAGATTCAGGCTCAGAACAATGCACTCCAAGGGGGACAAAAAAGTGCTAAGGCTGGCAAGCGTTCTCTCAGTCAGCCTGAACACACTCAGTCGACCAAGGGGAAGGACCAGCCAAAGGCCCAGCCAAAAGCCCAGCCAAAGGCCCAACCAAAGGCTCAACAGCCTAAGACCCAGAGGGCACAAACCAAAAGTCAACTAAGAAACATGAATGAAGAGGTTTCTACACCACCCATCTCAATGACGCAGCCAAACACCACTGCCCCGCCAACCTGGATGGAGGTAGTGAGACGGAAAACAAGCCTAAGGCTAATAAACAGCAACAAGCTGAGCAAGCAGCACCGGTAAAGGGCAAAAAACCGGCAGAGGCGAAAAAACCCGCAACGGTGAGAAATCTGACGGCACCGAAAAGCTCGGCGGTAATAGTGACACTTAAGCCCGAGGCTAATGTCATATACCTGGCGGCATTACAAAAAATGACGTCGTCACTAAAACTAGCCGAAGTCGGTGTAGAAAGCGTGCGGGTCCGCAAGTCGGCCACTGGGGCTCGCCTCATCGTGGTTCCCGGAGCCAGCAGTGGCCCAATTGCGGACAACCTTGCCGCAAAAATAGAGGGAATAATCGGCGACGTCGCTACAGTACATAGGCCTACTAAGACAGCAGATCTCCGGGTCACAGGGTTCGACGAATCAGTGACAGCGGAGGATATTAGAACGGCTGTAGTCCTAAAAGGCGGCTGTACTGGTGACCAAGTTAAAGTGGGACCAGTGAGATTTATGGCAAACGGAACTATTACGTTGCCCAGTAACGGCAGCAAATGTAATAGTTAAAGAGGGCAAAATCTTTGTTGGCTGGTCGGGGGCCCACGTTAAGGCTCTGGACTCTCAACCCATGAGGTGCTACCGCTGCATGGGAACGGGGCACACCAGAGCATTGTGCCCGTCTCTGGTGGACAGGGGCAACTTGTGCTACCGCTGCTCGAGGCCGGGACACAAGTCTGCAGACTGCACAGCTGACCCCTTTTGCGGAGTTTGCCATCATGCTAAACGGCCAGCGGGACATGTTATGGGTGGACGTTCTTGTGCGCCTCCCTCCAAAAAAGGTCTTAATGACCCCCAGACGGTGACCCCTGAGGGTCCAGCGACTGCACATGTGGTCGACGAGGGACAAATTATGGATCACTAAATGTCAGCACAAAATAATAATAGCGACTTGGAGACCATACAATGTAACCTAAACCACTCTGCTCGTGCCCAAGACCTACTCATGCAGGTCATGGCGGAGTGGGGTTTGGCCTTGGCGGCTATCGCGGAGCCATACTTTGTCCCTCCTCAACCTAACTGGGTTGGGGCAACAGATGGTACCGCGGCATTGGTTGTCCCAGCAACAGGTAACTTCCCAACTCTAGTGCCCATTGAAGTCGGGCAGGGGTATGCAGCGGCCAAATGGGGAAGGACAGTAGTCGTGGTGGTCTACTTCTCCCCCAACAGGCCCCTGCCCGAGTTTGAGGAATACCTAGAAAAACTCGGTAGGGTAATTGATAGGTGTGCCCCAATACCAGTAATTGTGCTGGGGGATCTCAATGCTAAGTGTGCGGCATGGGGTTCCCCAAGCACTAACCCAAAGGGTGCTACTCTGCGGGACTGGGTGTCAGCCATAGGTCTTGACATACTAAACCGAGGGGATACAAATACATGTGCACGCAGGCAGGGGGGATCCATCGTGGATATAACATTCGCGACCCCCCTCCTTGCTGCACGTATCGTGGACTGGCCAGTTCTGGATTAGGTTGAGACCCTCTCGGACCACCTATATATCCGCATGAGAGTCGCAGCTTCACAGCCGGTCCCACGTATGCCAAACACAAGGCGAACTACAAGGTTTCCGCGATGGGTCATATCACAATTCGATGCGGCAATGGCGGAAGAAGCCGCAATCATCGAGGCGTGGGGTGACCCACCGCCGAACAACGCGGACATTGACGTGAAAGCGATGAGATTCCGCGAATCGCTGACCGCGGTGTGCGACGCGGCCATGCCTCGTATGAGGAAACTGCCTGCCAAACAGGCTGTATACTGGTGGTCGGAAGAGATTGCTACTCTCCGACGCACCAGTTACAGCGCACGCCGTGCATACACACACTGCAGGCGCAGACGTTCGCACACTGCGACGGAAGAGGAGGCTCTGCATAGAGCGCTAAAGGAGGCCAAAGAAACTTTTAAATTGGCTATCATAAAAGCCAAGGACGCAGCTCATGAAGAGTTTTTAGGCCTATTAAACAGGGATCCATAAGGGAGACCGTACAAAATAGTACGGAACAAGATGAAGCACGCCTCTCCCATGGAATCCATGGAGCCGGAGCTCTTGGACAGAGTGGTTGAGACCCTGTTCCCGCCGGCACGTCATTTTGCTCCTCCACTCATGTCGGTCATTGCTGAGGAGTGAGGTGATCCTGTTCCCAGGGTTACCGAAGACGAGATGATGGAGATCGTCGATCGTTGTCGACGTAATAAGAAGGCCCCAGGGCCCGATGGAGTGCCAGCCAGGGTAATTCCGCTCGCCCTTGAGCACCTGGGGAAGCGCTTCCAAGACCTCCTAAATGAGTGTCTGGAAACAAGCCACTTCCCCAGTGTATGGAAGGAAGGGCGCCTCTGCCTGTTAAGATAGGAAGGCCGTCCCGCTGACTCCCCGTCGGGCCACAGACCCTTGGTCCTGCTGGACGTGACGGGAAAGATGCTGGAGCGAATCATAGCAGGTCGAATAATACAGCACCTCAATGAAACCGGTCCCAATATATTGGAGCGCCAATTTGGCTTCAGAGCGGGCAGGGGAACCATTGAAGCAGTCAAAACTCTGAAAGAGTTCACTGACGACGCGACAAGCAGGGGGGAGTGAGTTATCGCAGTGTCATTAGACATTCCTAATGCGTTTGGCACCCTCCCCTTTGCTGTCATTAAAGAGGCTCTCAGGTACAACATTATCCCGATGTACAGATCGTGTCAGAGAAAAGGAACCCCCCTGTGGTAATGACATCAAAGCGTTCAATATTTTTGTCACGTTACGTAGGAAGCCAGTTGGTCTAGTGGATAGATAATTGGCTTCGACCTGCCTCGTCATACTAAGGTTCTCAGTTCAAGCCCCTGCGGCTTGAGATCTTTTTGTTTTTGTTTTTTGTTTTTATTAATCACCTGCCGTTGATTAATATTAGAGATCTTTGTTAAAGTAGGCAAGTTACGGGGGCTACGGCCGGAGGAGTTGAAACACCACAGCTGTTTAGTTACTTTAATTAAATTAATTAATAAAAATTACAATAAAAGATTAAGTCTAAGATATATGTGTCAATTGGTCGATGCGAGAACCAAAAGTGATCGATTCGCACGGTCGCGCGATGAGTGTCCAGCGGGTCACGTTATGCTGCGTCTGCTCTTCGTGGAACTTGGCGGCGGTCGATTCACGTGCAGCTGCGGCTGCACCTTGCGCAATCGATGTCACCGCGGGTGATGCAAGTGAGGCGCTACCGCCGTGCTTTACTTGGAAACGACGTATTGTAACAGGCATGAGGTATAAAAAAAGATAGGCATGTTGCAAACGCAATATTTGTTTATTTATCCATAGATTTCGGGGTCAGTAGGTATAGGTATACAGTTTTCAATCTGTGTTAAAATATGATTATTTACTTAGGTTTTGAATTCAACTAAATTTACTAATAGAACACTTGCTTTCGCATACATCATATTAATTTATAAAAACAACACTTATTTTAGATTGTTAACATTAATTGTCGCTGTGATTACTGAGAAAGAACCAACATGCTAAACTATTATAGTATAGCAATTTACATCTTTCTCTTTTATCACAGTTTCTGATAACCTTTTTTGACATAACACATTAAAAACATTACCTATGTGAGGTCAGATGGTGCATCATTAACAAATGACTGGTCAACAAGGGTAATTTGACTGATCATAATAAAGGTCTGTTTATTATTGATCAACTACGAAATAACAATTGTACGATCGACATCGTACAGAATATTGCTAACTTTGCAGCCTACTTTTACTCATCGGACTCGATTCGAATGAGTTGGCAATAAACTTTGTCCGCGATCGGTCACAGCCAAGCACTTTACTTTAACTTGTTACTTTTTATAATAAACTTTAATAACTTTTACGTGAAACTGTGATTTTTGTGCTCAACTCAACTTACAACTACAAACATAACTTTTCCTCAACATTCCGGCCTTACATTTGGTCCTTCGAACCTAAAACTAGTGCGGTTTTCTTGTAACGTTAGCGAATCGGGTCAGCTGGCTTCCCACAAGCGGGTTCCACCAGTGGATTTGAGAAGGCGCATATAACGTTATAGGGAGTCGTACGAAGTGATACCAGGATTACTGAAAACTTCGGATTCTTGGTGAACTAGTGCCAACGGCAATACATCCAACTTTCAAATACCAAACAAGGTAAACATTCAACTTTTCACTACATTAACTTACTAAGCTAACCATGGGCCAGAGAGTTGAGGAGCTCATCGCTCGTCAAGAAACAACATTCCTAGAAATCAAGCAACTATGCGTGAATTACAAGAAAGATGGCTCCGATCGAAAAACTTTGGAATATCTAGAAAAACGTATTACACTACTCAACGCAAGCTGGGAGCAATTTGCTCAGAATCATGTCATCTTGGAAGCATGTGAGAAACGTGATCACCAGTACTTCACTGAAGGTGTCTTCAACAAAACGAAAAATATGTATGACGAAGTTGTAGCTGACATAACAAACCGGAAATCAGAGTTGTTGTTAATGAAGATGGCAACAGTAGGAACGCCACAAGCATCTGATCTGCGATCGCCAATAACTGCGAAGAAAAGTGGCTCGTCCGCATCCAAATTTGACTTTGCCGGTGTTACATTTCATGTACCACCACCGAAAACTAAAGAAAATAGTGAAAAACAACAAGATTTACTGAGGCAACAATTTTGCAACTTCAGAGCCTTCGAACGTGCAGTGGAGAAAATAGACTTGGAGTTTATCGCAGAAAAATGGGAGCTGGAGGATAACTTGAATATTATTAAGAACAAGTGGGAGCACATCGAAAAAATACATTGGGAGCTAGACTACATTTTACAAGATGATGAAAATAACTATAAACAAAACTACTTGGCTATAGAAAAAATTTATGATAACTTAAGAAAACAACTTAACCACAAAATTTGGAATAACTCGCACTTTGAGAAAACAACGCCAAAAATTGTAATTCCTGACTTCTATGGGAATTACAATCAATGGAACACGTTTAAAGATCTCTATATTGAAAGCGTACATAGCAACCCACTGCTTTCGAAGGCGCAAAAAATGCAACATCTCAAGACGAAACTTAAGGGGGAGGCTGAAAAACTGGTACAGCATCTTGGCATCAGCGCCGAAAATTACACTTCTTGTTGGGAGATAATTACGCATCGCTACGACAACAAGCGACTACTTTTTACTTCATACATGAATACTCGGCTTCACCAGCCTCCAATACAGCAAGCAAATGCCACAACCATTAAAAAGTTACACGACGTCATGCTGGAATGCCTAAACGGTCTTAACAACATCGGACTCGACATCACGACTTGGGATCCAATTATCGTCTACCTTTTGGCGCAAAAGCTCGATAGTGAAACCAATAGCGAGTACATGAAAGATCTTAAAGAGCCAAGAGATCTACCCAGGTTGGAGGAGTTCACCAAATTTTTGGAGAATAAATTTATGGCGCTAGAGACACTACAAGGTGGCAGCAGTCAAAAAACCTCGCAATCATACAAACAACAAGCACAGAACAAACAGCCTAACTCGAGCAACATACAATCGTCGCGCAATAATTACAACTATAAAACCTATAATACATCAAGGTCATCGTACCTTAGCAAGTTACAAACAATGCCTAACAGTTTTGTAATGATAACACGAAAATGCCCTCTCTGCAAAACTGATCACGTTCTAATGCAATGTGACAAATTTTTGCATATGAACGCAATTAAACGCTTCGACACAGTTCGAAATTTACGATTGTGCGAAAACTGTTTGTACAGTCATGGAGAAAAAAAATGCACTTCTGAAAAAAGATGTAAGTTGTGTAACAAACATCATCACACACTTCTGCATCAAACTGGGAATAGCTACCAAGCTAACAACCAAGCCCAAACATCAACCTCTCATGCCGTCAACAATGTAACTAACGAGGAAAAAGAAGTTTTGTTAACAACTGTACTGCTGAAAGTAAAGACTGTGGATGGAGATTTTATCAACTTGCGAGGACTGCTGGATCAAGGCTCACAAGTGAGCCTGATAACGGAAGACGCAGCTCAGCGTCTCAGGTTGCCAAGACGAAAGGGAAGCGCCGTCATATCTGGAGTTGGTGCGTTGTCGGGAAGCTGCAAAGGATCACTGCGTTTGGAATGCAAATCCATACATTCTGACTATCAATTCAAGATAGAAACATTGATAATGAAGAAACTTATTAGCAACTTACCTACTACTTCATTTTCAAAGGATAACTGGCACTACCTCGAAAATCTAAAACTGGCTGACCCTCACTTTAACATCTCGGGTCCGGTTGATTTACTTCTGGGTGCCGATATTTACTCAGAACTTATCCTTAACGGCATCATGAAGAGCGAAGAGAACAACTATCCCGTCGCTCAACAAACAAGAGTCGGATGGATCCTGTGCGGAAAAGTTAAGACGTTTAACTGTCTCGTCACACTTAACGATTTAGAGAGTATATCCCGCTTCTGGGAGACTGAAGAAATAACTGAAAGTCAAAATTATCCGAGTGAAAGGGAATTTTGCAAAAAACATTTTACAGAAACTACAACTAGACTTCCGGACGGAAAATACGTGGTCCAGATGCCAATGAAACTAAACTATGAAAACAACTTACGAGATACAAGAAAACAAGCGCTTGCTCAATTTCTACAATTGAAAAAAAAGATGTGTAACAATGAAAAGTTTGAAAGGGGATACAAAGAGTTTATTAACGAATATATAGCCATGGGACACATGAAACCTGCACAAATGGGAACTTCAACGAAAAATCAAGTATATTTACCTCATCACGGCGTCGTAAGAGCAGAGTCCTCCACGACAAAATTTAGAGTCGTTTTCAATGGCTTTTACAAGAACACAGCCGGTTACAGCCTAAACGATCTTATGTATACCGGTCCTAACCTTCAAAAAGACATCTTGACTTTGATCATCAATTGGAGAGTGCATAAATACGTCTTCACGGCGGATGTCGAGAAAATGTACCGACAAATTTGGCTGCATGAAGATCAACAACAACTTCAAAAAATCATCTGGCGAGATTCTCCCAAGCAACCACTACAAGAGTGGCAGTTGTGCACAGTCACGTACGGGACTAAGTCTGCACCTTATCTCGCAATGCGTACCCTTCATCAACTAGCGCAAGATGAGATCAATCAACACCCAGAAGCTGCAGAGATTCTTCAAAATTATTTTTATATGGACGACCTGGTCTATGGGCAAGACACCGTTTCCTCAGCCAAGAAACTAGTTGGGGAACTAACTGAACTACTTAAAAAAGGCGACTTTAACTTGATAAAGTGGAAGAGTAACGAGCCAACTATTTTAGAAGATTTAGAAGAAAAACAGAAATGTAAATCGAACACAAACTTTAACTCCGAACAAACTGGTAACACGAAAACTTTAGGCATAAGCTGGAACCCGGCCGCCGACACGTTCATGTACAATTGGAATTTAACTGAAAAAACGAACTCAACTAAGAGAGCATTACTGGGAGAAATAAGTAAACTTTACGATCCATTAGGTTGGATTTCACCAATAACGATAAAGGCAAAACTACTCTTTCAAAAAGTGTGGCTGAGTAAAATTGATTGGGACGACAAGTTACCTACCGAAATTACTTACGAGTGGGAAACAATACGCAAAGATTTACCTAACATCAGCAAACTAAGAATACCGAGATGGATTAAAACTACGGAAAAACAAATTGAAATACACGGCTTCAGTGACGCAAGCGAAGGAGCCTATGCCTGCGTTATTTATAGCCGAGTGACTCATAACAATAACAGCGTGACGACATTGATTGCAGCAAAAACTAAAGTTGCACCCTTAAACAAGAAATTGACACTGCCTAAAATGGAACTGAGCGGAGCCCTACTTTTGGCTAAATTGATCGAAAAACTTAAAAACACCCTAAAACACAAAGAACTACAAATACACTGCTGGAGCGATTCAAAAGTAGTTTTAGCGTGGCTACAAGGAAACGTTAACAGATGGGAACGATTTGTCGCCAACCGAGTGACACAAATAAACGAGATAATTCCACCAACCCAATGGCGTTACGTGAAATCAGAAGAAAACTCGGCAGACTGCGCAACAAGAGGTCTCTCACCTACTAGTCTCTTGACTTTCAATTTGTGGTGGGAAGGACCGCATTGGTTAAAAACTTATACCTCAAATATATCTCGAGAAAATTTACAAACATACACAACCAAAGACGGGTTAAAAACTCAGTGTTGCACAACAAAGGTTGACAACCTTTGCGAAATTACTAATATGTTACTAAACAAATTCAGCAATTTGAAGCGCGTAATACGAGTACTTGCTTGGATATTGCGAATCAAGTCAGTCGCTCGTAATAAAGCTATTATGCTAAATGTAAATAATAACTTAACCGACTGCGACGAAAAATAAAGAGTTATGTCTTTATCAACACAAGAACTAACTGAAGCTACTCAACTTATAATCAAGAAAGTGCAACACGAGTATTACGCCGACGACATAGATCATTTAATGAGAACCGGGACTGTGTCAACAAGAAGCAGTTTATTGAAGCTAACACCATTTCTCGATGAAAACAACATCCTACGAGTGAGGGGACGCTTGGCGAATTCCATGTTGTCACCAGAGAGCAAGCATCCAATTATCCTTCCAGCTACTGGAAGACTAACTGAGCTGATTATACAAGAGGCTCATCGTGAAACTCTACACGGCGGCGGAAGATTAACACTGGCACAAATTCGCCTTAAATTTTGGATAATTGGAGGACGCACTACTATTAATAAACAACTACGACAATGTGTAAGATGTCACCGCTTTAAGCCAAATAAAAACAAACAACTGATGGCTGACTTGCCGAAGGAGAGAGTTTTACCTTCAAGGCCCTTTACTAACACCGGAGTAGACTTCACAGGGCACGTTGAGGTAAAGATCAACAAAGGAAAAGGTGTCAAAACATGCAAAGCTTATATAGCCTTGTTCATTTGCATGGTGACAAAAGCCGTACACCTAGAATTAGTGTCGGACTTAACTACACAAACTTTTCTCGCTGCCTTCAAAAGAATGTGTGCTCGCCGAGGTACTCCAAAGCATGTTTATTCAGACAACGGTCGAAATTTTGTAGGGGCGGCTAACGTGCTTCAGAAGGACTTCGAACTTCACCAAACTTTTCATACTTCGGAATTTCACGACGAATTGAGCCATCTACAAGTACAGTGGCACTTCAACGTACCTCTATGGGCATCAGCAGGAGGTATCTGGGAGTCAGCGATTTGTTCAATGAAATACCATCTTAAACGTGTCCTTGGAGAGCACAAATTGACTTACGAACAATTTACAACTTTACTTACCCAAATCGAGGCGTGCCTAAACTCACGTCCGTTGTGCCCTCTGACGGAAGACATAGATGACCTGGAATACTTAACTCCAGGGCATTTTCTCATAGGGGGACCTTTATTGTCACTGCCGCAAGAAGAAGAAGAATTCAATCAATTCGACCTAAGAAACAGATGGAGACTTATAGAACAAATGAACTTACATATTTGGAAAAAATGGTCAAGCGAGTACCTGCATCAACTACAGCAACGTTGTAAATGGCAAAAAGAGAAGAAAAATCTGCAAGAAGGTCACTTAGTACTAGTAAAAGAGGACAACTTACCACCGGGCAAGTGGGCGCTCGCCAGGATCGTTGAAGTACATCCGGGCAACGACGGCAATGTTCGGGCAGTCACCTTAAAAACTAAAAATGGACAGATGAAACGACCCATTACGAAGCTAGTTCCACTGCCACTGGAAGAACATTTACAAACTACTAATGACCTCGCAGAAGAAGAAAAGCAGGGAAAACGTAAACAACTACATGACTCTCCATCTCCATCGCACAAGATCAAGAAACCATACAGCCTATTTTCTATTTTATTCGTTATGCTAATAGCGTCCGTGGGAACTGCAAGCTCAACACAAGTCAGCAACTACAAAATTACCTCAATAGATATGAATCATCCTATTTACTTTGACGAAGCAGGGAAATTACAGCTCATACACGACGAATGGACATTGTTGGTATACTACAACTTAACATCATACTGGCAAGCAACAAACAAAATTCATAACTATATAAATCAAATTGACAGATTATGCCAACAAATTACCTACCCGCCCTGCGCAACAATCGTCAGTCATTTACGTCATGAACTACGTCACGTGACTGATTACAACACGTCACTACGCGCACAGCAACACGCCAGACAGAAAAGAGGCTACTTCGATGGAGTTGGGAAGCTAGCGAGGACACTTTTCGGTGTACTAGATGAGGACTTTGCTAAGAAATACGAATGTGACATTGACGCTCTGCAAGAAAACGATAACTACCTACTACAACTTCTGAAAAACCAAACTTCAATAATAGAGGCTGACAATAACATTATAAAGAAAAGCGAAGAATTCATGAACGAACAGTTTAAAACTATACACACTTATATGGATGAGACCCATACAGAAATCTCGAAGATTGAAAGTAGAGTACAAACTTTATTCGTTGTCAATGACATTAACTCGGCTGCCATCACATCCACGTTAATCCTGAACAACTTACAACGTATTCAAGAAATACTTTTAGATGCACTGGGAGACATCTACAAAGGACACCTAGACACACACCTGTTTCCCGCTTCTCAGCTGATAGAGCAGATGAACATCATATCTGGAAAACTACCACCAGGATTATCGCTCCCAATCAAAGACGTACAAGAAAATATTAGAGACATCTATGAAGTACTTTACGTCAAAGCAAGAATAACGAATAATTATTTACTATTCGAGATACACATTCCCCTACTAAGCGATGAAGAATACACAATTTATCGAGTTATACCCATTCCATTCATGAGACAAGGCAGATTAAAAATGGTCGAACCATCGTCTAAATACATAGCAATCAACTTCGTGAAGAAAACATACATAAGTATAACAGAACCCAACATGAAAAAATGCACGGCATACGCCGAACATAAATTCAGTTGCACAGCCAGACAACCTGTCTACAACTTATACGATAAGAATGCACCTTGCGAAGCTAACGTGTTTAGTCAGCACACTGCGCTGTCATGTGTCATCAAGGACGTGCAGTGCAAAGAACTCTGGATGGCATTACATAACCCGAACATATGGTTATTTACATTGTGCGAGAAACATTTAATTCGTATAATTTGTGACGATCAAGTTTCACCGACTACTATAGAAGGGACAGGCGTCATAACAATGAAACCCAGGTGCATTCTACAAAAGAAAGACGCTACTGTTTATACCTACAACCACTTAGGAAGTAAAATTAATATGGAGGCAAGCATCGATGTACCGACAATTGACTCTTCCATTAACAACATGTTTGATTTAAGTTGGAGCAACGCACAGTTAAACATAACGGAGATGAAGACTACAAATGCTGCGGATCTAGATAAAATAGAAGAGCGAATACATTCACTGAAAGCACAAGAAAATTTACCTAAAACCTTAACCACAACCATGTCAGTTCATGATATACATCATTACGCTGTGACCACTTTCCTGCTGGCAGGACTACTCCTCGTCCTTCTTGGAATATTAAAAAAAGAAGGTGTTGCCTACAAACTGCAACTGCAACTGAGAAAATTGATGCCACTAAACGCCGAGATCACAGTGACAATATGATCGAGATGCAAGTGATCCGAAGAGCCACACCACCACAGGAGTCTGTTTACAGTGTACCAGAACCGAGATTTAATTTTTATAATTAGTTTATTTCAGTTTTACCTTTAGTTACTTTTAATAACATTTATTTTCTATGTACAAAATGCTCGGCTGTACCGCTTACCACATTCCACTTTTCCCTCGGGAGCATGTACGATCGACATCGTACAGAATATTGCTAACTTTGCAGCCTACTTTTACTCATCGGACTCGATTCGAATGAGTTGGCAATAAACTTTGTCCGCGATCGGTCACAGCCAAGCACTTTACTTTAACTTGTTACTTTTTATAATAAACTTTAATAACTTTTACGTGAAACTGTGATTTTTGTGCTCAACTCAACTTACAACTACAAACATAACTTTTCCTCAACATTCCGGCCTTACAACAATAATAGGAATTTTAACACTTGGTCTTTCGTTCTAATGCTGTTTTATTGGTTAGTAATGAATGTTCCTTTTAGTAACGGAGAGGATAGCTCTCACTGTCTTTTACTTCTTGAAGCCGTGTTTTCATGCTCGAAACCACTTTGAAACATGTATCACTATTACACAACAGTTCCCATGTTTTATTTACCTCATTATCCAAATTCTTATTAGATTTTATCTCACTGGAGTCCCAATTCAATACCATCTGACCCCACAAGTTTTCTATTGGATTTAGGTCCGGACTTTTAGTCAGCCATTCAAACACCGTTATGTTTTTTTTGGTAATTTAGCCAGTCTCTGACGATTTTGGACTTATGCACTGAAGAATTATCGTGAACCAGGTAAATTTGTCCTTCAGGATAGGCCACACGCACTGACAGCAGCATTACGTCCTTTAACACTTCAAGATATCGTCACTGTTCATGCGGCCGCCTATTTCCACTAGCTCGCCTGGTCCCATTGAAGACATTCATTCTCAGTAGGTAACCTAAAACATTCAAACCTTTTAAAATATGTTGCAACATGGTGATCTAAGAAAACTTCAAAATAATATTAAATACACGCCTTGAACGTATCCCTACTTAATATTATAAATCCGAAAGTAACTCTGTCTGTCTGTCTGTCTGTCTGTTACGCTTTCACGTTAAAACCGCTGAACCAATTTTGATGAAATTTGATATAGAGATAGCTTAAGCCCCAAGGATCAACATAGGATACTTTTTGTTCCAGTAGAGGGCGCCACCGCGCGATAACCTAGGTCCGCGCAGGCGAAGTCGCGGGCATATGCTAGTAATATTATAAATGCGAAAATAACTCTGTCTGTCAGTCTGTCTGCCTGTCTGTTACGCTTTCACGTCGAAACCGCTGAACTGAATTTGATGAAATTTGGTATAGAGGTAGTTTAAGCCCTAAGGATCAACATAGAATACTTTTTATTCAGGTAGAGGACGCCACCGCGCAATAACCTAGGGCCGCGCAGACGACGTCGCGGGCATAAGCTAGTTTTAAATAAATGTGTTAATTACACAAACATTGTAAAAAGATTTTATTATTATTTATCTAGTGTTAATCGCCTGCTTGTTCTGAGATCTAACACGTTGTTGGGGGTATACCTCTCCCCGCTCCCGACTTCATATCCACAAAAATTTTCGGCCATCTATGTCTGACTTAAAGCACTTTTCGTCCGTAAATATAACTATTTCGTTTTCAAAGTCGAAATTTAAGTAACGAGTGGCAAAGTTTACTCTGTTGGTGCGGTGATCGTCAGTAAGCTTAATTTTTCTGGCCGGATTATAATTATGGATATTCGCCGCGTGTAGATATCGTCGAACTGTTCTGAGAGACATCCAAAAGTTTCAGATCACATTTCACATAACCCGTCGCTTGATACCTTTGCTTTGTATCGATCTGTTTTTCTCTGTATAAAAGAAAACAATAATATTAGAAATACATATAAGAAAAGTGCAATTGGTCAGAAATATTTCAACAATAAATATTATTATTTCAAACTTACCGTTACGTTCATATCCCGTGCTATTTTCTTTATAAAATATGTAATTTTTGTTCCCAGAGAACAACAATTATAGCCTTCAAAAAAGTTGTTTATCGAAATAATAAAAGCTTTTCGTTAACTTAATAAATCGGACAATATTACAACGTGGAGAGATATTCACACAAGGAGATCGACACGAAACGTAACGATTTGTAAATTTCGTTAAAAATATACCCTGAGGTTAGTAAATGGGACTCATAAAGTGTATTATCCTACATTCAACCTTAAGTAGCAGTTTAATACAGCAGTCTTCGGTAATTCTCTGAAGTTACAATAAGGTAGTGCAACAATCGGCCATAAACGTAATCTATCTGTTCATATCTATACGCATTAGCTAGAACAGGATGCAAAGATTAAGTAAATATCTGCCACCCTCAAAGTCTCAATACGAAAAACAAAGTTAGAACTCAGTATATCTACAGTCGCTGCTTCTTTGAAAGTCGCTATTTACTGTGCGATAAGGTTGTCTTTGCTTTGGCTCTTGGTGCATATCTACTGAATACTAATGACAATGGCACGCAACTAGCAACTATTAATTTTGCAACCATTGTCAGGTATTGAAATGGCCTAGCGGCAAGTCGAAGTGTTCGACCTGTGCGCTGCTCGCAGTGAACCGAGTTCGATTCCGAGAATTTCGACACAGTAAAAGTAATCTTAACAGTACTCCGACTCGGCCGTATTCTTGAAATTTATACCTACGGCTGCGCGGAGCGCTAGGGTTGACAACTACAAAAAGTAAAACAGATGTGTGTAGATTTTTATTGTATGTGTGTAGTTTTAGGTGTAGAAATAAAACGTATGTTAATTTTATGATTATTTTTTTATTAATTAATTATAAGTTGGTAATCGAAAAAAACTTACGCCTATTAAGGCAAGTTCGAAACGACTTGTTGTTGAATTTTATGACGTAGAAAATTCTCATCCTTATGATAATTGGAATGGACGCATTAGCCCCGTAGGCGAAATAGCCCCGGTTGACCTTATAGAAATAATAATGCATCCACTGCGGTGGGTTAAAAATCCTAATGCTACAGTTTTTCAGTTAAACAGCGGACAGACATATAGACGGACGGATGGGCAGAACAGACAGACGCACAGATAAAATATATCTTATCTTATCTTAAGAACAGCTGGACCGATTTTGATAAAACATGTCTAAGAATCATTGCTAAAAACCTGCTTTCAAATAAAAAACCGCAATGAAAGCGGTCCAAGCGCTACACACACACACACACACAGACACACACACACACAGACACACACACACACAGACACACACACACACACACACAGACACACACACACACAGACACAGACACACACACACACAGACACAGACACACACACACACACACAGACACAGACACACACACACACACACACAGACACAGACACACACACACAGACACACACAGACACAGACACACACAGACACAGACACACACAGACACAGACACACACAGACACAGACACACACACACACACACACACAGTCAGACAGACACACACACACAGACAGACACACACACACAGTCAGACAGACACACACACACAGACAGACACACACACAGACAGACACACACGCAGACAGACACACACACAGTCAGACACACACACAGTCAGACACACACACAGTCAGACAGACACACACACAGACAGACACACACACAGACAGACACACACGCAGACAGAAACACACAGACAGACACGTTCAAAAAAAAATATGTAAACAACAAGACTGTTTTAAACTAAACACGTTTATATTAAAAATGTGAATTAATATTAGTTCAAATTCATAAATTCGTTCGGATTTATATTTTGATAGAAGATGTAATTTGTAAATAGCGATTCGCATATTTTTTCAATGTAATTTTCTATAAATAGACACGTCATTATGGTTTACTTACATTTTGTTGAGTAAGTACCTAGACAAATTTTAATGAACTAATAACAAAGTACCTACCTAATAGGTATTAATCTTACCTTTCAGCATCAGCAGGAACTTGAAAAAATGACAATGTTGGTTTTATAATTGTTGTATTTAGGCACCCGTAAACACTGCAATACGCACAATCTCTTGACGCCGCCATTATTAAATAAAATATTTACTCCGAAGCGTTTTAGCCACGTTACGAAATCGAATCGGAGGCGAATAGAGCGGATGGCGCAGCGCAGCGAACGCGACCGACTTGCGCGACGCGCGGAGTGGCTCTGTGGCACTACGAAGTTAACTGAGTTAGCTGCAGTGTAAAACGCGCCGCTGAGTCACGCTGAGTCCGGGCGTCGATTTTGGCCCTCTAGTATGAAGTCGGATTACTGGTTAGATTACTTCTATTGTGATTTCGATGGGGGAAATTTGTTACATTTAAAAGAGATATTTTTGATAGTTCTCATTCACCGCTTGGTGAAAATGGACTGTGAATGTGAATGTAACTTGCAATGCGAGTATTGAATGTTATAAGAATTATGAGTTCATGTCCGCTCGTGGAATAACAATAAAACAATTGTTACCTACACAATTCGGATCGTATTTGAATATTATTACTAAGGTTCTCTTGTCTCACTCACACCACCGAAGATCGTATCAATTCAAATGTGGTTAAAAAATATAAATGATCAATATCTTTTTTTTTCAACTTATTTAAATGATCAGAAAAATACTACAAAAAAATAAATAAACCAAAAACATAAATAAAACAAAAAGTGGATTTGAACCCGAGCCCTCCCTTTGATGCACTTGTCTCAGAGCTCGCGATAGTTGACCGCAGGGTCAGACTGATCTGTCACGTGTCACACAGAGGGGTTCCTTTTCTCTGACGCGATCTGTACCTTGTGACAATGTGAAAGGATAAGGTAGGGTACTCACGGCTTGACAACGAATCAGTTTGAAGCAGGAGCCGAAACTCGCGGGGCTCGGTAGTGCGTAGACAATCGACAGCCGTTCACAACACCAGATTGTCCTTAATGCCTGTCACTCTTCTTCGAACGCAAGAGGCGGCGCGCGCGCGTCGTGATTGATTGTGTCCAGTCCGCATGTCACCTTTATGTGGTTAGAGTAAATAAAAACCAAGATGAACAATATAAAATTCTATTTTTGCCAATAACAATTTTGGAATAAATTATTTAAATTAAAAAAACTAAAATTTAATTTTAATAACAGGGCCAGGGTTCGATGCCCGTCTGGTTCCTTGTTTTAAGGAGGTAGGAAAATTTTACAATTCAAAAGCCCCAACGGTCAAAAAGGGTGACCAAAAAAACTCAAACGCCCCAACGGTCAAAAAGGGTGACCGTTAAAGCTAGTTACAAATTTAAAATGGAAAAACCCGTAACGGCCAAAAGGTGCCCGTCACGAATTAACGCGGTAACAATTTTTCGTGGTTGCTCCCCCTTTCGCGCAGTACTCCCCTGATGCTACGACGTCCGTCGTGATGATGTAGCCCGTGGTCGAAACGTGCCGTCCCCCGAGGTCTTCAGCGGTACCGGTACCCCGAGCGTAGCCCCCTGGGAATAGGTACACCGTGTTAACAATATAGCCGGACACTCTCCGCTGATTGTGACCCGTGCCGAAGCAAAGCGTGAGGAACTGCTGCTAGGAGTGATGATGATGTGCCATGGTTCACAATCAGAACGGAGTTACAGCATTTTGGGAAAGGCAGGAAGCAGAAATACATTTGACGCAATTTAAATAGTAACGGCAGAACTATTAAATCTCCGTTACTCGCAACAGCTAATAATTTAACATTTACCTATAGGTGCAAAGCGCTAACAAATAGAACAAGCAAAAGTTTATTCTTTAGCACATAATTTATTGCACTAACAAATACGTTACGCTGCGCAGAGTAAAACTACCTGATAATTACAATTAAAACAATAAACGTTCGTTCCACACTTACCGGATTCGGGAATTAGCACTGATTCTATATTATAAAAACACCATCAGGTCCTTACAAGGACTTAGAATTATTTTAATTTTTAATTAAATTATTAATTTTAACGCGGAGACGTGACAGACGTCTCCCCGTGTGAAGCGACGGACGAGCGTGCTCTCGCGCTGAGTTCTGAGAGGTAATGACGTGCCAACCGGCCGCGTCGGCGCTTATAATAATCCACCGATCGGAGCACGCCGCGCGCATGCAACAAAGCACAATATCATTCGTTCGATGTCAAAGACAAAACACAGGAAGAGAGGGTTACTCCTGTGCTAGACACGCGCGAGAGGCGGTGACTCGTAACAAATTCCAAAGGTGGGAAAAAAAATAAACAACTACGTTACAATACTCCCTCGCGTCGCCAAGGATTTTATTCTCTAAAATAAAATCCGCATAAGCTATGCATTAGCATTTTGCCTAACCCTGACAAATACATCATTCAACCAAACATCAACCTCACATAAATACGGCAACAAGTGCTCTAAGTAAACTCGTTGACGCTGCGCTCACAAACTCTCGGTCTCCAATTGCAAGAACTCGAAACCAAAACAAAAGCTAGCTTTTACAAGATGTTAAGAGACGCGCCAGGAAGCAGTAACTTGAGAGAAAAAAAAAATGACAGACTAGGATACTACTTATTAGCACCGACCAACTTCAAATCCTTTATATGCCAGGTACCTATATTTTTCCCAGACATATCTTGCAAGACATAAACTAAAGGAGATTTCTTCTCCAAGATCCTAGCCTTAATAAATGTAGGAGCTAATTTCCTAGAGAATTTTTTCTCTTTATCACTTAGAAAGAAAGCACGTTTCATAACAATATCTCCTACATTAAATTCTGCCGACCTACGCCTCAAATTATAATGAGAGGCATTCTTTGAATGGGCCTGCCACAACTTTAACTGAACATTATCAAAAATTGAAGACAAACAACCCAAATTTTCCGCATAGACGTCCCGAGGTAAAAATGATATCTCGTCGCCGAAATCCGAATCGACGTAGTGTGAACCACAAGAAACCAGCTCTCGACCAAAAACCAAAAACGCCGGAGTAAAACCTGTCGCCTCGTTAACGGAACTGTTGATTGCAAACTGAATTTTTGGAATAAACAAGTCCCAAGATCTATGATCGTCCTCGACAAAAGTAGAAATACACGTTATAATTGTCCGGTTAAAGCGCTCAACTAAATTCACCTGAGGCGTATATTTAGGCGTGAAGTAGACATTAGGAACGTTATATTTCTTAAAAAACGCCTCAGTGGTGCTACTTTTAAATTGAGCTCCATTATCCATTAAAATCACCTGCGGAATTCCATGCACCAGGAAAACCGATTCCTCTAATATTGCAATAATAATTTCTGAAGTAGCCTTCTTAATTGGGAAAATTAAACAAAACTTCGAAAAACAACAAGTAACAACCAAAATGTAGCTATTTCGCCTCCTTGTTGTAGGTAGAGGTCCCAACAAGTCAACAGACAGCATCTGAAACGGACGCGAGCAATGCTTGGGACGACCCATTTCACCCAAAGTCTGATGATTCGGGGCCTTATAAGATAAGCATTTATCGCAAGAACTCACGAACCTAACTACGTCCTTATACATACCCGGCCAAAAGTATCGCAAAGCAAGACGACGATAAGTTTTGAAGATGCCCATATGCCCCGCTGTAGGCTCAGAGTGATTTTGATCAATGACCCCGTCCCTTAACTCAGCTGGCACAACCTCCTTCCATGAGAATTCTGAAGTTAACTCATGTTTATTTCTTGTTAACCTAAACATAGTGTTATTTTTGATACTAAAATTCGGGAAATTTACAGGATTACGCAAACAACCGTTATAGATACCCTTATACCAAGAATCCTTAGTACTTAGAAAAGAGTCCGAAGTAGATATCGAAGCAACAGGGACGCTCCTGGACAAAGCGTCGGGTATAACGTTGTCTGCACCACGACGATGCTTCAGAGTAAAATTGAACGCCGACAAGCGCACCCCCCAACGTGCCAACCTACCAGTCGGATTAGAAATTGATAAAAACCATTTCAAGGCACTGTGGTCAGTGTAGACCGTAAACGCCTGTCCATTCTCTATGTAACAACGCCAGTATTCAAGAGCAGTAACAACGGCCAAAGTCTCGCGCTCTGTGATGCTATAGTTCTTCTCGGCAGACGACAATGATTTGCTCATATAGGCGACTGGGTGTTCCTTACCGTCAATAGTTTGTGTGAGCATTGCCCCAATACCAAAATTACTGGCATCTGTGTGTACTTCGAAAGGCTTGCTATAGTCCGGACAAGAGAGAACAGGCGCTGAAACGAGTCGCTCCTTAAGTAATTGAAATGAAGCCTCAGCCTCTGGAGTCCAAACAAACGTCCCTTGCCCTTTCTTACCAGATGTTAACTTATTAAGTGGCCCAGCAATCGTGCTGAAATTTGGAACAAAACGACGGTACCAAGTTGCGGTACCAAGAAAACGCTTCAAGTCCTTGCGACAAGTGGGTGTCGGATAGTTCAAAATGGCCTCCACCTTCGCAGGATCGGTACGTAATCCAGAGCCATCCACAACGTACCCCAAGTATTTAAGTTGATTACTAAAAAATTTACACTTTTCCAAATTAATTGATAGGTTAGCCTGTTTAAGCTTATCCAGAACACGCATAAGTAGAGAAACGTGAGTATTGAAATCCGAAGAAATAATAATGATGTCATCTAAATAAGCGAATACCTTGAGATCGAATTCAGCAAACAATAAGTCAACCAATCTTTGCTGAGTTGCGGGAGCATTAGTCAGGCCAAAGGCGGTCCTTTTAAAACGAAAAGTTCCTCTACCAGGCACATAAAACGCAGTTTTATCTCTATCCTCAGTAGCAATCGGAATCTGCCAAAACGCCTTGGACAAATCAATGCTAGATAAATAACGAGCGTCTCTCAAATTATCTAAAATCTCCGAAATATACGGCAGATTGTATGCATCACGCTTAGTAACAGAGTTAAGCTTCCTACTGTCAAGACAGAATCTAGGTTGACCATTCTTCTTGGAGACGATTAAAACAGGAGAAGACCACTCGCTTTCACACGGTTCGATCACATCCATGGAAAGCATTTCATCGACCTGCTCCGTCAAAATGCGTTGCTTTTCGGGTGATAAGCGGTAATAGCGCTGTCGAATCGGTTTCGAGTCACCAGTATCAATGCGATGAGTAATAAGGTCAGTCATCCCAAGACCTTTTCGCTGAAACGAAATATCCTCATACTGCCTAATCACATTGTCGGCCAATTGTTTCTCGGAAACTAACAAATTATCATAACCCTGGATGAAAGATTCCCGCGGACATTCCGCAACCTTCATTTTCTCGCAAGCATCAACTGAAAGAACAATGCTACCAAGATATTTCGGACATAGCTGGAACTTTCGCCAAAAATCTATACCTAATATCAAATTATAAGTAATGCCTGGAATAACAAACGCTCTCAAAATGTGGAATTGACCCTCAAAGCTAATCGGCAAATTCAAGTAACCAATACTATCCAAGATCTGACCACCAGCTGCAGTCACGGATATAGGATCACCCTGCATTAACTGTAGGCCCCGGCCCTCCAGGAGAGCATGAGCACCATTACCGAGAATCGTCACAGCCGAACCGGAATCAAGAAGACCTGTTATAGACAAGTCACTAACCGACACGGTAACATAAGGTCTACTATCATTCTTCCTATCATGATCGAGAATTGTGTCAACCTTGTATGTATTAAAAAACAAGTTAATCGTACGTAACCAAGACTGCCAATCCTTGTTATCAAAATTAGCAGTTGTTTTGTCAACACAATTCTCCGGCGCTAGTTTTTTGAACTGGACCCCTTGCTCTTCACGCAATCAGGACAATTTGGTGCTTTAACATCCTTGCGGCCGCAAACAAAACAGAAAATCTTACTTCTATCCGCAGTACATTGTCTCGCGTTATGCGTATTAACCTTACACCTAGGGCAAAAAGGAGGCCTACTGCCTGAGGTTGCAACTGCATGCACGTAATTAGGGGAACTGTTATCTTTATGAAAAGTAGTGTTTGATTGACCGTTATTAAATTTGTTTTCTCTAACGGCACTAAATTTATTAAATCTATTATTATTGTTATTATTACTATTGTTGTTACTATTACCTTTAAAATGGCTATTAAATTGTGAAAACTTATTTCTTGGGACACCACCAACGTACGCAAACTCAGGAGCCAAAGTACCCGACGTCGGTCTAGGAGGTTCCCTAAAATGAGCAAGACGAGACTGCACACTCTCGTAATTACGACACAAGGTTTTTAATTCTTCTATGCTCTTGATAAGAGAAACTGAAGATAGCGTACTGGCATAACTAGGACGGATATTATGAAGGATGATCTCCAACTTTTCCTCCTCCGAAAGAGCCCTGGATAACCTAGCAAACAACCCCGCCATAATTGAAAGATAAATAACAATATTCTCGGTTTCCCCCTGAGTGCGAGCACGAATCTCCGCTAGAAGTTGATAGTCGAAATCTGATTGATCGAAATCCCGCTTAAGTAAAAACACAAGGTCACTCCAAGTCGATACCTGATCCCTAACACTCCTAAACCAGTGGACAGCGTCGCCCGTAAATATATCTGTGGCATTAGAAACAACTCTATCAGTGGAGACATTTCTAGCTTGGCAACACTCGTTAACACGTTGAATGAACGCACGCACGCAAGACCGGCCATCATACCTCAACTTAGCAAAAATGTTATTCGAACCACCGCCCTCACAAGTAACGTTAACGTTAACGAATGGTGGTGCGGCAGCCACATTACCGTCAGAACTCAACGAACCCGAAGATGCCAAGGGATCCGAACCCTTGTCCTTGAGCGATTCGTACCTCAACAACGTTGCCTTAAATGAATCAACACACGAATCGAAACTAACCTTCGCACCTGGTTCCTCACGATCGATACGGTTAAGGCGATGGTATAAGTGGTTAAGTAAATTCCTAGTACGCAGCAAATCATTACAACCTAAGGTAGGTAAATCTAAAATACTGTTGATTTTTTCAAGGACTACCTCGACACCGCTCAAATCAGTAGAAGCGTCAAACGGACTGTTTAAAATCTCATCCGAAGGAAACATAGGACCACATTTAGCTATCTGCTTACGCAGTTCCTGAACCGTAGCAGCTGGTGTTTCCCCCCTAATAGCTACCTCATACTCTAGCTCTGCTTTCGGAAGCGACAAAAATTTAATAGTATTAGCCATAACGGGTAAAAGAAACGAAAAAAAAAAAATAATAATAAAAATAAAAAAACTAATAGCCGTCGGGTGAGAGTGGAACGAGCGAGAATATTAAAAAAAAACTCTCCGTCTGTTATAATTAAATGTACTTTAAAAAAAACGCCGTTTGGTTATTCTTCTTCGCTAAATAGAAAAGGAAAAAAAAAATGGTACAAATAAAAACAAAAACAAACACAAAATAAAAATAAAATAAAAACAACTAGTGTGTACGAACCACAATGAACCCAGGGCGATTTAAAATTCAAATTCAAATTATAACGAATTTTAAATAATGTAAATGTACCTACAATTAATTTAAGAAAATTCAATTGTACAAATTAAATTCCTTCAATATATAAAAATAAAAAATATAAATTCATCGATAAAATTGTGTATAATGTTTAAATTAAATTAATTCCATTGTATAAAAAAAAAAAAAATTGCGAATTGACTAGAATTAAACGAAAAAAAAAACAAGTTACAAGAAATAAATTATTTGAGTGACAATTCTTTTAAAGAAAAGACTGCACACAAATATCACCAACCATTTGAATTTCAATTAATTAATAAAGTAAATTATTTGAGTGACAATTCTTTTATAGAAAAGACTGTACAAAAATAACACTTACCATTCGAATTACAATTAATAAATACAATAAATTATTAGAGTGACAATTCTTTTTACAATATATTTAATTGAAATAAGAAAATTATAATTTAAACATTACATTAGAAAATAAGATTCAATAACCGTAACCGTTACAACGAATTTAAACGCCTCGAACGGTACCCTCATTAAAAAAAGTAATGAAAAGAAAATCGAATGCAGTCCAAAATTAAAACTCAAATTACAATTGAAATAATCATTAAGCAATTAAAATTATTTTTAAAATTTCATTAAATAAAAAAAACAATACCTTAAATAAAGCCCTCTAATAGCACGGGTAAGGAACGTACACCCTAGTTGAATGCAACCAAAAAACAAAAAGCAAAGAAAAAACGTTCACAAAACAAAAAAAAAAAAAAAACAACACAAACATCAAACACTCAAGGAAAAGCAACCACGGAAAAAAAACCCTTACAAGAAACCAGACCATTAAATACCACGTAGGCGCCAATGTCACCTTTATGTGGTTAGAGTAAATAAAAACCAAGATGAACAATATAAAATTCTATTTATTGCCAATAACAATTTTGGAATAAATTATTTAAATTAAAAAAACTAAAATTTAATTTTAATAACATGGCCAGGGTTCGATGCCCGTCTGGTTCCTTGTTTTAAGGAGGTAGGAAAATTTTACAATTCAAAAGCCCCAACGGTCAAAAAGGGTGACCAAAAAAACTCAAACGCCCCAACGGTCAAAAAGGGTGACCGTTAAAGCTAGTTACAAATTTAAAATGGAAAAACCCGTAACGGCCAAAAGGTGCCCGTCACGAATTAACGCGGTAACAATTTTTCGTGGTTGCTCCCCCTTTCGCGCAGTACTCCCCTGATGCTACGACGTCCGTCGTGATGATGTAGCCCGTGGTCGAAACGTGCCGTCCCCCGAGGTCTTCAGCGGTACCGGTACCCCGGGCGTAGCCCCCTGGGAATAGGTACACCGTGTTAACAATATAGCCGGACACTCTCCGCTGATTGTGACCCGTGCCGAAGCAAAGCGTGAGGAACTGCTGCTAGGAGTGATGATGATGTGCCATGGTTCACAATCAGAACGGAGTTACAGCATTTTGGGAAAGGCAGGAAGCAGAAATACATTTGACGCAATTTAAATAGTAACGGCAGAACTATTAAATCTCCGTTACTCGCAACAGCTAATAATTTAACATTTACCTATAGGTGCAAAGCGCTAACAAATAGAACAAGCAAAAGTTTATTCTTTAGCACATAATTTATTGCACTAACAAATACGTTACGCTGCGCAGAGTAAAACTACCTGATAATTACAATTAAAACAATAAACGTTCGTTCCACACTTACCGGATTCGGGAATTAGCACTGATTCTATATTATAAAAACACCATCAGGTCCTTACAAGGACTTAGAATTATTTTAATTTTTAATTAAATTATTAATTTTAACGCGGAGACGTGACAGACGTCTCCCCGTGTGAAGCGACGGACGAGCGTGCTCTCGCGCTGAGTTCTGAGAGGTAATGACGTGCCGACCGGCCGCGTCGGCGCTTATAATAATCCACCGATCGGAGCACGCCGCGCGCATGCAACAAAGCACAATATCATTCGTTCGATGTCAAAGACAAAACACAGGAAGAGAGGGTTACTCCTGTGCTAGACACGCGCGAGAGGCGGTGACTCGTAACAAATTCCAAAGGTGGGAAAAAAAATAAACAACTACGTTACACGCACACTGACGCCCCGAGGCGGTCGAGCGAAATCATAGCCGTTCGTTTTCACAGGAGGAGGATAGTTGGGAATTACACATTGTCACATCCCCCCCCCCCCACTAATCTTGCTCGATAAGGTTTCAACTGAGAGATAGTGACTCTTTTTAATATCCTTGAATTCGGCTTCATTAACGTGGCCTGGCCATTTGTAATCCTACTAATCCTACTATTTCCTACTAATATTATAAATGTGAAAGTTTGTGAGTGAGTGAGGATGTGAGTGAGTGAGTGAGTGAGTGAGTATGTTTGTTACTCCTTCACGCTGAAACGGCTGGACGGATTTGCATGAAATTTGGTATGTAGATAGCTGGACATCTGGAATAAAACATAGGCTACTTTTTATCCCGATATTCCACATCTGGAATAAAACATAGGCTACTTTTTATCCCGATATTCCCATGGGATAGGAATAAAATCTCGAAATAACAACCACTGGGCTTAGAGTCATGAAATTTGGTTTGTAGGTAGCTGGACGTCTGAAATATCACATGCTACTTTTCATCCCGATATTCCCACGGGATAGGGATAAAATCTAGAAATAACAACCGCTGGGTTTATAGTCATGAAATTTGGTATGTAGTTAGCTGGACTTCTGGAATAACACATAGTCTACTTTCTATCCCGACATACCTACGGGATAAAATGTTGAAATTTCAACCGCCGGGCATAGTCTTGAAATTTCGGACAGTTGTTCGTGAGGAAATCTGCACAACCCTGCAAAGTAATTTAATGGTATGTCTGAAGTTCCCATTCCGCATTGGGCCCGCGTGGAAGCTACGGTCCAAGCCCTCTAAGCCTGAGAATTGCCTGTGCCCAACAATGCCCAGCAAGACTAGGATAGGCTGGGATGATGATGACGACGATGTTCTTAACACAAAACTGTTAATTTCAATCACAAAATCTAAAAAAATATATATACGTAGGTACGTAAAAGGAGAACATAATGGAATTTAATAGGAAGGTAATTTGAGAGAGAGAGACAGAGAGAGAGAAAGAGAGAGAGAGAAAGAGAGAGAGAGAGAGATTTATTTTCAAAAATTCGACACACAAGCGATTAATATTTTGCTTTCGAAACCCACAAAATTGCCCCGAGGATACAATTCCGATTAGTTATAAAAACATCCAAAAGATGGCGCTGCATGTAGATTACATCATGCTATCGTTTGACTAACTTAGAATCTATAAGTAATTTGAAGCAACTAGCAATAAAATATTAATAAATCGCTAAAAATTAACTTTCTCTCTAATAGTTGTTGTATTCTTAGGTTTTATTATTTATTTATTTATTTATTCTCAAAAAAAGGTACATAATTTTAATTACATCATTAATTTCGCCAAACTATGATGTTTATTGGCGAATATTGCGCTCATTTTACAACAATTGTACCGTACTTACTTAAAACTAAACTACTTTTAATGTTATGCCTACCGCCCAAGACCGAGCTGTGCTGTCTAGCCCGCACCTATTCCCTTGCAATACGGCAAGTTTGCTTCTTTTAAAAGTACATTGACTAGGCGTTCGTAATTCAAGAAATACATTGTTTTAACTATATTATTTGATGGTCAGTTTAATTAGTTACTTATTTAATAAGGGTATTTAGGGTCATAATTCAACATCAGGTTCTTTCGATTAGGTTACGACTTATGTTTTAGTTTTCAACTAAGTTTTGTTGATCAGTTTGACAGCAATATATTTATAACTTCTTAAATTTATAATGACTCGCAAACGCAAGTCGAATCTTTCGCATAGCTCACAAAAAGCTCGAGCTATGAAAATAGCTAGACAGCAAGAAACATCGGCTTCTGCTGAACAGCGGAGAATTGAGCAGGCGGAGCGTCAGGCCAATGCTTGAGTGGCTGAAACATTGGCGCAAGCTGATACTCGACGCCAGCAGAATTCTGATCGCATTGCATCTCAACGTGCCTCTGAGACGCTCGAGGAGGCGGCTTCTCGGCGTCAGCAGCACGCAGAGCGTATAGCATCGCAGCGTGCCTCTGAAACACCAGAGGAGACGACTTCTCGACGTCAGCAGCACGCGCCACTTGTGGCATCGCAGCGTGCCTCTGAAACACCAGATGAGGCGGTTCTTCGACGTCAGCAGCACGCGCAACTTATGGCATCGTAGCGTGCCTCTGAAACACCAGCGGAGGCAGCTACTCGACGTCAGCAGCACGCGGAACTTATGGCGTCGCAGCGTGCCTCTGAAACACCAGAGGAGGCAGCTTCTCGACGTCACCAGCACGCGCAACTGATGGAATCGCTGCGTGCATTTGAAACACCAGAAGAGGCGGCTTCTCGACGTCAGCAGCACGCGCAACTTGTGGCATCGCAGCGTGCCTCTGAAACACCAGCGGAGGCGGCTTTTCGACGTCAGCAGCAAGCGCAACTTGTGGCATCGCAGCGAGCCTCTGAAACACCAGAGGAGGCGGCTCTTCGTCGTCAACAGCACGCGCAACTTATGGCATCGCAGCGTGCCTCTGAAACAGTCGAAGAAGCAAACGTGCGCAGATTCGCTGTTGCACAACGACAAGCTGAACATCGGGAAATATTTGCAAGGAATAACTGGGGAGCTTTTAAAAAATGTGCTTTTGACTATGATCCAACTTTAGATTATAGAAATCACAGGCTCATCAAAATTGATCGTATGAACAAGGCTTGCAGATTTTGTGCTGCATTGAAATGGAAGGAGGAAACGGTAGGAATGTGTTGCTCTGGGGGCAAGGTAGCCATTTTCACACTAGAGGAACCTGTCGAGCCTTTAAAGGAATTATTTTCTGGCGAGACTGATGAATCAAAGCGCTTCTTGAACCGTATCAAAAAATATAATTCCTGTTTCCACATGACCTCCTTTGGGGCAGATAGGATCCTCGCAATGCCTGGATTTTCACCTACCTTTACGGTGCAGGGGCAAGTGCACCATAAAATAGGGTCTCTTTTACCTCCTTCTAACGGTTCAACACAATTTTTGCAAGTATACTTTATGGGAGACGCCGAGGCGGAGTCTGATAGAAGATGTCGAATTATTCAGGGACTCGAAGATAGATAGATAGATAAAAACGTTTATTTGGTACTGCAAACACACACAATCAAGATTAGATACAAGGATACAAAACATCAGTCCAGACTTAAGAGTAAACATTTCATATTGCTTGTGTGCGCTGCAGTGCAAAAGGGCCATGGCTCAGTGGTCAACATTGCTCGGGGGAGCAAAACACTGATTTTACGCCACAACCCAGAGGACCGGGAACAAATGTTTATTACTGTTCCAATAATAATTATACAATATAAACAAAACAAACAGTGTGAAAGCAAAATACTAGTTGCATTTTCAATTAAGGGAACAAGAATGTAATTTTTATTTAATTGTGTAGACAGTATTTGTGCAGGTTGCACTAAATGATAGATTGAGTTAGTGACAAGGGAGAAAAACTATCATGATAAGTACCTAAGTAAATACCAAGCACCAAGCAGCCATAAAACTGAACCATCACAACAAACATGCAGCCACCCAGCATCTTACCCTAAATCTTAAAATTACACTCGAAGTCGAGTAGGTACCGAGCAACCGCCTTGCTTCTGCAAGAGCAATAACTTAAGATGTCTTATAAAAGAATTTTTTGAAGGTAAGCGTCTAATTGGTGGGGGTATATTGTTCCAGCATTTGGTTGCAAGGTAACGAAAACTACCGGTAAAAGATACAGTTCGATGAGGGTGGCATTCCAACAGACAATGTCGCGTGGATCTAGTCCCGTATCTGCTATGAAAAGGGGAAATACCTATCTTAGTAAAAAGATAATTAGGCTTTTTAAAATTCACGATATCAAACAGAAGACTTGCAAGATGTACGTGTCTGCGCGATGACATGTTCAGCATAGAAGCTCTATTAAGATATGGCGTTATATGACTTCTTGGTGGCACAACGAAACAAAATCGACAGCAAGCATTCTGAACACGCTGAACGAAACGACGAGTCCTTGACTGCAACCTCGGTCCGTATACCAAATCCCCATAATTTAATCTGGATAGAATCAGTGATTCACATAGTGTGATGCGCATTTTCTCATAAAGGAGGTTACGAATCTGATATAAAACTTTTAGACGGTAGAAGGATGTTTTAATCAAATTAATGATATGGCTTTCGAAGTGAAGTTTGCTGTCGAATAAGATACCCAGATTTCTAGCTTCCTCCACGCGTTCAATGATCTGACCATCAATTGTAACCACCGGATCAGTATTAGAAATAACACGGATCTGCTGCTTTGAGCCAAGAATCATAAATTTGGACTTATGAGGGTTTAACAAAAGACCATTTTTATTTGCCCATATTGATATCCTGTTTAGGTCTTCATTTAACCTGCACACCACATCACTAAAATCCTGCGGGCGAGCTGACAGATATAGTTGGACATCATCCGCATAAAGGTGATATTTGCAGTGTTTGATAGCCTTGACTATATCGGCGCTATAAACGATAAAAAGTAATGGCCCCAGTATAGATCCCTGTGGTACACCACGCGTCAAGAGCTTAGGATTAGATACCAAAATCGAACCATCCTCTCTAACAATCTTTACGGCTTGGTATCGGTTCTTAAGATAACTGTCAAACCACATCAACGATTTATGGTCGACACCGTAAAAAGATAATTTAGAGAGTAGCAAAGGAACGTTAATAGTGTCGAAAGCACGAGAAAAATCCAGAAGTGCGAGTCCAGTGCCATTTCCCGAATCCTGCGCAGACAGCACATTATCGAACGAGCGACTGTACTGAAAATACAAAAAGTCCTGCATGATCAAAAAGTCCTGTATTGGTGCACGAATTTAAAATAGCTTTAGAGAATATGCCCGACGAAAACTGCAAGGTAGTGATCCACGCAGACCGCGTGCCTAGCGGGCAGCACGCGCGGCGCTACAATGCGCCAGCCGTCGCCGAAATAGCGGCTGTGGTCGCAGGCGCTGACCTCACCGCCCCGAGGGATATAGTCTTGCGCAAGCATGATGATTCTCTCGCTAGGATCGCTGACACGCACCGCTTCTACGATGCTCTAAGTATCCCATTTTGTTTTGGAAAGGGCAAGAAGGATATCACTTCAGTATTCCTCAAATGAACCCGGCCACAGGGCGACCGAACCCCAACAAAAAAGTGTCCTGCATGGATTTCTACGCGTTTCACCTGATGGTCCGCAAAACACATACACATACACACACACACACACACACACACACACACACACACACACACACACACACACACACACACACACACACACACACACACACACACACACACACACACACACACACACACACACACACACACACACACACACACACACACACACACACACACACACACACACACACACACACACACACACACACACACACACACACACACACACACACACACACACACACACACACACACACACACACACACACACACACACACACACACACACACACACACACACACACACACACACACACACACACACACACACACACACACACACACACACACACACACACACACACACACACACACACACACACACACACACACACACACACACACACACACACACACACACACACACACACACACACACACACACACACACACACACACACACACACACACACACACACACACACACACACACACACACACACACACACACACACACACACACACACACACACACACACACACACACACACACACACACACACACACACACACACACACACACACACACACACACACACACACACACACACACACACACACACACACACACACACACACACACACACACACACACACACACACACACACACACACACACACACACACACACACACACACACACACACACACACACACACACACACACACACACACACACACACACACACACACACACACACACACACACACACACACACACACACACACACACACACACACACACACACACACACACACACACACACACACACACACACACACACACACACACACACACACACACACACACACACACACACACACACACACACACGCAGACACATATTGCAATAGATTTCTAGCTTTTGATCCACTCTGTGACATTAGGATTTTTTTCATTCTCATGTCGTGTTGGCGCCCTTTTCTATTAAATTATGTACTTTGCCATTACCACTCGCTTAACAGAAGTAAATGAGTGAGTTGCAAGTCATATGAGTTACTAGCTTTTGCCTGCGGCTTCACCCGCGTGGAATTCGGTTATCGCGCGCTGCTCTCTCGGGAACTGTGCAATTTTCCGGGATAAAAAGTAGCCTATGTTACTCTCTGGCCCATAAACTAGTTCTATACCAAAAATCACGTCGATCCGTCGCTCTGTTTCGATGTGTAAGACCAAGAAACATACATACAAACGTACAAACACACACACTTTCGCATTCGTATGGATTTTCATACTTCTAAGTCCAGAAATTAGAAAATGTCCATACAAATTTTACCCCCCTATTTTTACTCCCTTAGAGGCAAATTTTATCCATTTCACCTACACAGATAATTTTTAATTGTAATCGAGAACTTATATACCTATTTTCATTTCTTTAGGTCCAGAAATGAGAAAATTCCATATAAGCTTCACCCCCCCCTTTTACCCCCTTAGAGGATGAATTTATAAAAATCCTTTCTTAGTGGTCGCTTACATCATAAAAAAAACTTTTGTACCAAATTTTAAGTTTTTAGGCCCAGCGATTTGGGCTGTGCGTTGATATATAACCCAGTGAGTCAGCAAAGCATACTCACCTGCAAGCTTGCTTTCATGCTCGCTTGCATATTGCATGCAGGCAGATGGAGAGCCTTGAATGAATAAGTATGCATAAGGAAAGTTCCTTGCACTATTTCTTGCATAATTAAGTACGTGCTTTTTTACATGCTCACTTGCATGCTTGCTTGATTGCTTGCTTCTTTGAAATGTTTATGGTTCACGCGAGCGAAGCCGCGGGTAAAAGCTAGTACTATTAATAATATACGGACCGCACCACCTTGGACAGAACGCAGCGCATACACCCTTGTCGGTGTTTGTAATTGGAAAAGACTTTGCCAATACTTGCTGATTCACGTGAAATGTATTAGGAGTTCGACGCTGATTATAGTAATATTTTTGTCTATTGTGGGCTTTATTTAGGTTTTTCGCTGTCACGTCTTTGTCATACTGTTCGAACTCTTCATTTTCTACTGTTATTTTGTCTAATTCCCATTTATTTTGCAACGAATTTCTAATTCAGTCAGATTGGAACTTTCGTGGACAGCCGTATTTAACGCAAGTTGAAAGTTAGGAAGCGACTCGTCCCAGCTTGAATTAGCTTTTCTGCAATAAATTTTTAACATTGTGCTTAAATTTCGGTTAATCCGTTCCGAAGCATTTGCCTGAGGATAGTACGGAAATATTTTAATATCTTTTATTCCCCACGTTCGGCACATTTCTTTATATGCATGAGCTGTAAAGGGTGTTGCGTTATCAGAAATGAGCGCACGCGGCGGTCCGTAGCGCGCCCAGACATGTCGCGTTAGCGCCCGCACGGTGTTAGCGGCGGACGCTGCGCGCACCACTAATAATTCGACCCATTTCGAAAAGGAATCTAATACTACCAAAATGTATTTGTTTCCATTTTTAGATGTCGGCAAAGGGCCTTTGTAATCGATATATATGTGGTCCCATGCTTCTTTAGGTATTTCGGAGGACATGTGTAACGTGGCGCTTCGGCGGGGGATCGAACCCCGGTCTCCCACGGGACAGGCGAGGGGATTAACTGCCACGTTATATTGAAAACGTACCGTGGCACCTTCGCGCCGCGCTAACATTAGCCTACGATCCAGGTGCGACTGCGCACTGAGGGTCTGGAGGCTTTCTTTACTCGGACTAGCTCAGGGGTCTAGGTCAGGGAGATAATGGAAACACCGGATTCCTAACACACAATACTGAGGGCTTTTATGCCTGTTTATTAATAAAGAATAGTCATGCAACTTAAATACTAATTCACTTCTTAACCTACGGTGAACTTAATCTACGATTATTCGCACCCCGCGCCACTGCGCGAGGAATCGCACCGCGGCGGCGAGGCGGTAGTTAGTAGGGACGCTACGGTCGGTTATTCACGCCACGCGCCACTGCGCGAGGAATCACACCGCGGCGGCGAGGCGGTAATTAGTAGGACACGGGACGGACGGCGGTTCCGGCCACGCTCCACTGCGCGAGGTAATCGCACCGCGGCGGCGGGTCGGTGTTTAGTAGGGACGTTACGGTCGGTTATTCACGCCACGCGCCACTGCGCGAGGAATCACACCGCGGCGGCGAGGCGGTAATTAGTAGGGTACGGGACGGACGGCGGTTCCGGCCACGCTCCACTGCGCGAGGTAATCGCACCGCGGCGGCGGGTCGGTATTTAGTAGGGACGTTACGGTCGGTTATTCGCACCACGTGCCACTGCGCGAGGAATCGCACCGCGGCGACGAGGCGGTAATTAGTAGGACGTTACGGCTAGCGGGGGTTACTCACACCACGTGCCACTGCGCGAGGAATCGCACCGCGGCGACGGGGCGGCAATTAGTAGGACGTTACGGTCGGAGTGGGTTAGCGGGGGGAGGAGGAGTCAGAGGGGGGGCGTCACTCGACGGCCCCACACGTCCAGCCAGGCTGCGCGAGAAATCGCACCGCTCCGGTCTAGCCGCGTCGGAGGACGCCGGGCAACTGCCGCTCTCGGCGGCACGGCGTGGTTATATAGCATCGCGGGGTATGGTGCGGAGCGCGGGCGGCGGCGGGGGCGGCGATGCATTGTTGTAGCCGCATGGTTTGGCTCTCGGTAGAACTCGAGCGTCGGCAGCGGTGGTGCCAGCCTGGCGCAGTGTTGTAGCCGCACGTTCCCTGGCTTGTGGCGGGTTCCGTCGTCACATCCCCCTCCCGCTTGCGAAGATTTTTTTCTGCGGGAAAAAAATCACCGGTTAATCCGATATTACCTTGGGTTGACGGTACTGCCTGTCGGGGGGGTCCACCTCCTGAGTGTGCGGTTGTGGGTCATGGGTTGTACTTATCTTTATGTCTTTTTTTTGTTTATGGGGCTACGGGTTGTATGTAATATATAAATTTCCGGTATATATATGTGTATATATTTTTTTTTTTTTTTTATTTTCTTCGGTCACTGGTCCCGCTTGTACTTCGGGAGCCGTATGCAACCCTTTCTATGGTTGCCATTGCGCGGCCTCCCTGTCCTCTTTTTCTTTTTTCTGGGGGTTCTTCCTGCGGCGTCTTCCGGCTTGACTGGTGGGGTCTCCACGTCCGTGCTGGTCGTCGGCGTGGGCTCCTCCTCACCGATCATGGCACTGAATTCCTCCGGGTCCAAGTCGATGAGGACCTCGTCAGTGCCCGCCTCGATTTCCTCCAGGCACTGGAGCACCTCGTGCCCCAGGTCTGGAAGGAGCTGCTGTACGGTGTCTGCGGATATCGTGACCGTGAGTAGTATAATATTGGGCATTCTGGACCACCATCGTTCGATCGGGCGACATTTCGCCCTCTCTCACTTGCGGTGTTCCAGATGCCCAATATTATAATGAATGACAAACCCTGCTGCAACGATAATGACTTGATAAAAGCGTTTTGCGTTCGGGTTGATGATAAACGTTTTTCGTCAAGCTTATATCACGAATCATATTTGCTCCTGTGTTCATTTTAAATAAACCTTTCATGCTTGCAACACGTGAATTGATCTTGAAGAAGTATGAAGTTCGTAAAACAAGCTCAGAGCTTGCAGTTGGATGTCCTTTGTTCCGATCGCATCAATCGTAGTTTTCGTCATGGTGAACTTTTACCTGATACAATTCGCTGTATTATTTGCGGTCCATCTAATTGCGGAAAAACTAATTTAACTGTAGGACTTTTACTGCATGAACAGGGACTACGTTTCCAAAATGTATATGTATATTCAAAAACCCTTTTTCAACCTATGTACCAGTTGTTAGAAAAAGTATTGATGTTAGTGCCGTCAGTAAAATTTCAAAAATATCGCGAAAATGATGAAATACTAAGTCCACATGAAGCTGAGAATAATTCAATTTTCATTTTTGATGATGTTGCATGTGAAAATCAAAACAACATAAGGGATTATTTTGCAATGGGAAGACATAAGAATATTGATAGCTTTTATTTGAATCAAACTTACAGTAAAATACCTAAACAATTAATAAGGGATAACGCTAATTTAATAATCCTGTTTAAACAAGATGGTGTTAATTTACGTCATGTTTATGACGAGCACGTTGGATCAGATATGTCCTGGTCGCAGTTTCAGGAAATGTGTGCAAAAATATGGAGCATACCTTTTAACTACTTAGTAATAAACAAAGATTGTGCCAGAAACTCAGGTTGTTATAGAATGGGATTTGATACGTTCATCGTTTTGGATTAACTACGATACTTAATGAGTTCTAATTTCAAGATACTTTTATTGCTTCATATGACACCAACAAGATCGGACATGGCTCCTAAAATAAATGAAGAGAAAATTTTGAAAGAAAAAGTAATTCAGTCGGCTGAGGCAGTCAAAAAGAAAGTAAAACTGCTTCGTGATATGAAAACTAACGATAATATTATATTGGAATCAGTGTTGAAACCAATTACAGAGCCGCTTAATGAAATAGTGAAAAGTAACGGCAACAGTAATAATAATAATTCTTTTAACACTAACGATACAGATTTTGATGAGGATGCGTTTAAATGGAAAAAGAGAGCAAAAACACTAAAGTTTAGTGAACTAAAATAATTTCTTTGCTCACCCGCGACCTTAAGATAGCTAAGTCTATGCAAATTATGCGTGTTCATGCAGTTCCTCCACCTCCACACTGTACGAACACACACAAATTACACAAACCCATCTATCACCACCACCACAACTCACTTAATGATGTTGATGATTTAATTCTGTGTTGGAGGGGAAGTAGGAGGCAACTTGATTTATTTGTGGATAATATCAATAACAAACATGTAAAAATAAAATTTAAAAAAGAAATAGAAGAAAATTTTTCGCTTAATTTTTTAGATTTAACAATTACGAGATCAAACAATAAACAACAATTTAAAATTTATCGTAAAACCACATACACAGATGCTGTGATACCAGCATCATCTAATCATCCGTGGCAGCATAAGTTAGCAGCCTTTCATTGTTATGTACATAGATTATTAACTGTACCTCTTTCTAGGGTAAATTTTGATTCAGAGTTAAATACTATTTATCAGATAGCAACGTCAAATGGCTATACGAAATCGATGGTAGATGGTTTGGTTAGGAGGAAGCAAGCACGGATAGTGAATAGCATGCTTCACGCCGGGTTGCCTCCTCAGTCTTCTAACAAATATAGGTGTAGTATTTCATATGTTGGTCGTTTGTCTGATAGAATTTATGACATTTTAAAATCTAACAATGTTAATGTAGCCTTTAAAACTAACAACTCTTTGTACTCTAAACTTTGTAACCACAAAGAGAAGATGGATAAAGGAACTAAATCGGGTGTATACAAGCTCACTTGTAATGACTGCAGTAAAGTATATGTAGGTCAGACCGGGCGCAGTTTTAATACTAGGTTTAAGGAGCATGTATCGGCATATAGGAACGGGCATCCTGATAGATCTAATTTTGCCAAGCATCTGTTGGAATTAAATCATTCTATATCGGACTCAGATTCGTATGAAGTGTTACATTACTGTGACAAGGGGTTTCGTCTTGATGTGTTAGAATGTATGGAGATAATTAGGTACAATAGTATGGGGTCTATTATTAATGAGCAAATAAATTTAGTGTCATCTCCCTTGCTACGGCTTGGGTCTAATTTTAGCAACGGTAGTTATTAAACATGCCTTGACAATAAATAAATAAAATTAAAAAATCAAGGTAGTTTTGTATCACATTTAAAATTTATTAATATTTTGCGGGTAGTTTTTTGTTTTGTTTGACAAATTAAAACAGTGGTGGTGGTTTGTTAGTCTAACAACTGGTAGCATGGTGTACGGTTGTGTCACTCTGAGGATGAGCTCTGGTTGAGTTCGAAACGCGTCAGTGAGTTGTGGTGGTGGTGATAGATGGGTTTGTGTAATTTGTGTGTGTTCGTACAGTGTGGAGGTGGAGGAACTGCATGAACACGCATAATTTGCATAGACTTAGCTATCTTAAGGTCGCGGGTGAGCAAAGAAATTATTTTAGTTCATTGATATGGACCTCCGCAAAGTAACGCCTGATTCAATAAATTACTAAAGTTTAGCCCTGATGATGAGAAGAGAAGTAGTATAAATAATCATACAGTTGTAAATAAATCTTCTGAATCTGGTTCGAACAATGATGATGACATATCAAATGGTAGCGATTACAGTGAAGATGATGACAGCATGTCATGCGAAAGTGATAACAGAGATGGCTTGGAATCCGTAACCGATACATCATTTAAGACGACTGATTCGTTTGCATCTCCTCGTGAAAACCCTGCTTGGAAAAAACAATATAATAACTACTTAAATATTCCTTTCGGTGTACGAACAGAGCGTGACAAGCTAATGCTAGGATCTTATTCAGTTTCTCTTAGCGGCGAAAAACTAAAAGTAAATGGGAATAGTTACAATTTAACACCCGGTTTATATGATTTGTTGTTTAAGAAATTGCCAGATTTAGGTATCATAACTGAAGACGATAAACGTTATTATAAAATGTTGCTACTAGAAACGAATGCCCACAGACGAGACTTTAATCCCAATAAACCAATAAAAAGTAACAAAGGCAAGAAATATTTGTACATTATAAAACCTCTTTTCAAATTATCTAAAGAACGTTTAATAAGCGATGGAAGTACTCATGGTCAGGGGTTACCAACAATGAAAAAAGTAAAAAGAGATGTTTCGTATGTATATTGGGATGACCCTAATGAATTAGTTGAAAGATTGAAATTACTAATTGCTTCCCGTGATGCTGGTAATACTGGATTAGACAATGAAATAATATCAATTGTTGAAGAACTGCGTGAAGCAGGCTTAGTTAATTAATGATATATAAAACTGTTATTATAATTTTACCATCAGTTGAAGCCGGACTTCTGATGACAAATACATAAAGATAAAAAGTAAAAATGAACATAGACAAATTCGGTCACCATGTTCATAAACGTTTACGTGTATGTGAATTTTTTGAACTTGAAAATAAAACTTTGCTGCGTTCAGATAATGGCGATTTCGATTTACAATCATCGCGATTAAAGGGGGTAGCGGATCCTTCGTTACCTAATGATGCAGTTAATAAGCATTACGTTGATCAGCTCGTTCAGAACACTTACGAAAAGAAGAAACTTGATTCTATGTTTGAAAATATAAATTCTCAACTCGAAATTATAAATTCTCAAATCGAACAGCTTGCAAATCAGTTGAAAATAAACTTTTATACAAAGTGGGAGATAAACAATTTTTTAAATAATTCCAAAGATGGCAAAAGAACAAGTCGTGAATGAAATCCATAGATCGGCCAGGAAAAATTTCACTCGTCGCGCAGTTATATTAAAAGGAATTGACGATTTGTGGCAAGCTGATTTGATTGACTTACAGAATTTACAAACGGTTAATAAGGGATACAAATACATTTTAGTTGTTATTGACACTTTTTCAAAGTACACGTGGTGTATTCCAACAAAATCCAAAACTCAAACAGAAGTAAAGAATGCTTTTGAACTAATTGTCAAATCAGCAAAACGAGTACCTAGAAATTTACAGACAGACTTTGGGAAAGAATTTTACAACGATCAATTCGATCGCTATGTGAAATCCTTAAAAATAAATCATTATTCCTCGTATTCAATTAAAAAGGCATCTATTGTTGAAAGAGTAATAAAGACGCTAAAAAACAAACTTTACAAATATTTCAGTTTCATTGGAAATTACAAATGGCTTGGAAAACCTTTAGATGACATAGTCCGATCGTATAATCAAACTATGCACAGCACAACAAAATTTAGACCAATTGAGGTTAATTGTAACAATGAAGCTGAAGTAAAGATAAATATTGAGAAGAAACAATGCAATCAACGTTTTAAATTAAATAAATTTAATGTAGGAGATCGTGTGCGTATAAGCAAGTACAAAAGCCTCTTTCATAAAGGTTATACGCCTAATTGGTCAACTGAGCTTTTTACTATTAAAACGGTGAATCACACTCGTCCTGTTACTTACCATATTGAAGACCAACGAAAAAATACTATACTTGGTACATTTTATGAACAAGAACTGCAGAAAACTAAGTATCCAGACGTTTACCTCATAGAAAAAGTCATCAAAAAAAGAGGGAAAAAATTGTATGTTAAATGGCTAGGACTTAACGATAGCGAAAATAGTTGGATTGATAGAAATGCTATTGTATAAATATATTTCAAAACTTTCTCGCACAAAGTCATTCACTTAATGGATATGAAAGGAAGAGGACTTCTAAACAGTATAATTAATCACTTACCGTTTGAACTGCACTTACCTGGCTACAATTATTGTGGACCAGGAACAAAATTACATAAGCGGTTGCAAAGAGGTGATAAAGGAGTTAATGAATTGGACAACGCGTGTATGCAACACGATATAGCATACGATAAATATTCTAACCTAACAGATCGACATCGGGCAGATTTAGAACTCTATAAAATGGCTAAACAAAGATTAAAGTCAAAAGGTGTTGGAAAAGGAGAAAAACTTGCGTCGTGGATAGTTAGCAAAGTGATAAAATCTAAAATGAAAGCTGGTGCAGGTATAAAATCATTTAAACATTTTGTTTCGAAGATACGCACTGAATTGAAAAAAAACAAATCTAATAAAAAAGATGGTACCTCAATCAGCCGAGCTTTTGCTGCAGCAAGTAAAGTATTTCTTAATAACAATACGAGTAAAATGCGGGTTCCTCGATTAATACCAATCCCTAAAACTGGAGGTATATTGCCACTAATACCTATTTTTGCCGGCCTTTCTGCGTTAGGATCATTAGCAGGAGGAGCAGCTGGGATCGCTAAAGCTGTTGGTGATTACAAAGCTGCAAGAAAAAGCTTATCCGAATCAGAACGTCATAATAAAATGATGGAATCTATTGCACTGGGTAAAGGGTTATACATTAAACAGTATAGAAATGGGAAGGGTTTGTGTTTAAAACGCTTAAAAAACTAAATAAAAGGCTGCCCAGACGTGCTCTTACAAATGTTGATATTTTAAAACATTCAACAGATATTCCTCATTTTCGTGGTGTTTACATGAGAGACAAATTACCGAAGCGTCCGAAAAGAGTAGAATGTGCAATCGTAAATTTAGATAGCTCTAAAAACCAAGGTACTCACTGGGTAGCCTATGTCAAAGATAATAATTATTGCGAATATTTCAATAGTTATGGTGATCTTCCACCGCCGCTAGAATTAATAAAGTATTTGAAAAATCATAATATTTCGTACAATTATAATATTTATCAAAAATTTAATACTGTTAATTGTGGTCATTTATGTTTAAAATATTTAAAAAAATATTGGAATAATCGTTTAAATATCTGTGATCAATAAATAGCTTCTCATTCTCACGATGTCTTTCACTTTGTCCATAACGGGGTCTTCCTCAACCCTGATTACGAATCACTCACCAGCTCTTCAACTAGATGGTGAATATGAATGCGGGTTGCTATACATGTCAACATTTAACTCGATACCCAATATAGACTACAGAAATAATAAGTTTTATTATGGTGATAACGAAATAGTAGAAATTCCTGAAGGGTCATATGAACTTCAAGATCTTGATGATTATCTAAAAAAGCACCTCCAAGGATGCACTTTTACACTGAACTGCAATAATAATACGCTAAAGACATCTATTTTATGTTCCAAACCAGTATATTTTAAAAAACCGAATTCGATTGGTCAGTTACTTGGTTTTGGGGAAGAAACAGTTCAGGCGAATATATTAACTGAGTCCCCTTTTCCTGTGTCCATTCTGTCTACAACTATAGTGCGGGTTGAATGTGATATTGTGAGCGGGTCATTTATAAACGGAAAACCTAGTCATATAATTCACGAATTTGTGCCTAATGTGCCGCCTGGTTACAGGATTATAGAAATTCCTAAAAATGTTATATATTTTCCTGTTACTCAAAACAGCTTAAACTCTCTTAAAATAAGAATACTGGATGTAAACGACAATTTAGTGAATTTGCGCGGTGAAGAGATTCAGATATATTTACATCTCAGAAAAAAATGATAGACTTTAATAAAAGTACGGTCTCAAACAGCAAAATGGTTAGTGCCCATTGTGCTATCAAGAAAAGAAGACCTAAAGGTCAACTTACAAAGGAAAACAAACAATTTTTAAAAAATATTGGATTAATAAAATGAGTATACTAAACTTATCAGACACTTATTTTGATAATACGATTGAAAGTTTTGAATATCATTCGTATAAACCGTACGTGACAAGTTTCAATTTAAATGATGAAATCCGTATACCTATTAACCAGCAAGATCTATACTTATTACCATCGGCGAGTACTATATACATAGAGGGTACTATAGAAGTATTCAACAGAGAATCAAAAGCGAAGGTGTCCAGTGTTCTTTTCACAAATAATCCTATACTTCATTTATTTCAAGATATTCGATATGAGCTGAATGGGATTGAAATAGATAAAATTAAAAACGCTGGGATCACAACAACAATGAAATCTCTTGTGTCGATGAATGAATTTGAATCATCGATGTCAAAGTTATGGGGCTGGGACGTTGATGGCACAAAAAATTCGCATGGATCATTTTCTGTATCTATTCCTTTAAATAAGATTCTTGGCTTCGCAGAGGATTATAACAAAATTATTATAAACTGTAAGCATGAACTTATTCTTTTACGATCCAATACTAATTTAAATAGCGTAATACTGAACACAAATGAGTATATAGATAATATAACTATATCTAAAATAGTATGGCGTATGCCCCACATTAAGGTTTCTGATCGAGAAAGATTAAATTTGCTTAAATATTTGGAAAGAGATCGAGCTATTCAAGTAGCATTTAGGAACTGGGATTTGTACGAATACCCGCTTTTACCTAAAACATCAAAACATTCTTGGGCCGTCAAAACTTCGTCTCAAATTGAGAAACCTCGATATGTTATAATTGGATTAAAAACCAACAGGAAAAATGTTTCTGATAAAGATATATCGCATTTTGATCATTGTAATTTGCGTGACGTTAAAGTTTTTTTAAATTCAAATTATTTTCCTTACGAAAATTTGAATGTCAGTTTCTCGACTAAAAAATTTGCTATATTATATGAACAGTACGCTAAGTTCCAACAGTCTTATTATAACCGCAGCCAAGCACCGTTGTTGAATCCGCAAGACTTTGTAAATAAAGCACCTCTGTTTGTTATCGACTGTTCTCGTCAAAATGAAACTTTAAAAACGGGTTCAGTCGATGTTCGAATTGAATTAGAGTGTGACACCGATATACCTGACCACACCGCGGCTTACTGTCTTATTTTAAATGATAGTATTATAGAATATAAGCCGTTGACCAATATAACAAAGAAAATATCATGAAACTAGACCATCTATTCGTAGATGTTCAGGGGTTCAAATCATATAAAAATGAATTTATTATTAAAGAATTTGCATACAGTACCAATGAATACACGCAAACGTTTTTAATAAAACCCCCATACTCATTTTCTAATTTAACGGAAAACGAAAAAAGACAAGTGAAATGGATAGAGAAAAACCTTGGCATTATGTGGCGTGAGGGGTATATCGACCATAGAGAATTTAAGAGAATGATTCGTAGTTACTTGGAAGGCAAAAAAATATTTGTAAAAGGTTTTGAAAAAATTAGATGGATTAATGACTTATGTGCTGATTGTACTGTAATAGACTTGGGAGAGAAAGGTTGTCCTAATTTTCAATTAATGTATAAAGAGTATTGTATCAACGACCGCTCTTATAATTGTCTACATCATAAAAAAAATTGTGCGTTGAAAAACGTTATATGTCTTAAAAAATGTTATTTCGATATTTTGCATACTTATTTAAAATTGTAATAAACTACTTTAAAAAATAAATATTTAATTATGTTTAATTCAGTTTTTCTTTTTTTACCCAGTTAAAATTGGTTACCATTTATTTTAATAAACAAGTTTTTATATTAATCGATTTTTAAATTATTTTTTTATTTAAACATAAAATAAATGATAACAATTCATACCTGTGGTTAATAATAAGAGTTAATCTAACTAAGCGATACCTACTGAAAAGATTTCTCTAGTAAATTTAATCATAATATTATTTATTTGTTAGAATTATTTGTTACATAGACATACAAGAAAAATCTTTCCGGTCGGCGTATGTAACTATATCGCTAAATTAAAGGAATAAAACAACAAAATAGCTGAACATATTTATTACTGAACAAAGTTATACATAAAACAATTAAAAATTAATAACTAACACTATATCCGCACAACTTTTTTGATATCTTATTTATAACACTTTCTGTACTGTCTATAATCTCATCGTATCCGTCACTTGCCACATACTGCGCACTAAGCAGGACGTTTTCTCCAGTTTCGTCGTTTTGATCTGGCACGGAGTCACTTATGTTGATTATTTGGATTTTGACAAGTCTATTTCCCTTAGCTGCTTCATTATTTATAACAAACGACGGCGGGTGCCCTCGTGCACTTCTCTTTACTATTTTGTTAAGCCTTGGTTTTGGTTTATTCGGTTTTGCTTTGGTTTTAGCACCTGTAACCTTTTTAAATAGTTCACTAACTTCTTCTTCTTCTTCATCTTCTCGGAATCCTAATGGATCCTGTGCATATTGAGAAAATATTATTTGAGTGTCTTGCGTTCCTTCCATATTCTGAAAGTAAAGAAATAAAATTAAAGCAGTGCTTGCACTGATTTTCATCTGGAAATACATTTATATAAAACATTAATAACAACAAAAATAACAGAAATGATGTTTTCGGTCTAAGAAAAAATAAAGGTAGGTACTGCATTCAATATAATTACAATTTACTTACCAAATCGGTATCACCTCGTGGTAATTTTCAAAACTAGAACGAATGTACTTATTCAGTTATGAATGGACGTGCAGATGCAGACTGGTAACTTACTATAACAGCTGCTATTTATACTGGTAGTAATTCAGGCGTCAGCAAATTACCCTAACACGCGCTGTTTAATGTCGTCAAATTACAACGACAGGTAAGAACATGTTATAATTAGTATCAAATGCAATAAATGTGCACGTAGCATATTCATGTGTCAGCAAATATCCTGAGCACGCGCTACATACCGCCTCGCTACTTAGGACACGTAAGAACATGTTATAATTGATACTAATCTTAATCATGAAACTACCGTGAGACTCACTCATATTTAATGAACTAAGATTTGATATTGATTGAATTTATTGTAATCAAATATTACATTTAAAATTCAAAAGCTTCCGATACCGGAAAACATCGTGAGGAAACCTGCACACACCTGCAAAGTAGTTCGATGGTGTGGGTAAAGTTTTCCAGTCCTCATTGGACCCGGTTGTGAGCCACATATTATTATAAGCTCTCTCATTGTGAGAGGAGGCCTGTGCTCATCAATAGGACGTATAAATAAAGCCGTATATATAGGACGTATAAGTAAGGCCTGTTAAAACCGTTTAAGAATTCCTTTTATTTTCGTCCGTTCAAGACTGACAACAACTCAATTTCTGTAGGTATAAAATGAAACTCAAGTCTTACTTAAAATTTATGTTTGAGTCGACATTAATCTTGGATGGAGTAGCTATATTCTGATAGTTGGGTGAAAAAAAAAGACAACAAAGTTAATAATACTTCAAATTTATTTATTTATAAAGTAATAAACATAACAATACATATAAATCAATGTGTAATTAATATTATACAAACTTAAGTACTTAACTTATTTAATGTTATCAAACACTGTTACATTTAATTACTCGTTAGGTATTAAATAAAATTACAGCTCAAGGTAAGGTCGTTTATTTAACTACTACTGTACTTGTAGGTACTAGAAAATAGACTCATGTCCCCAAGCTTTGGTTGAAATTTTGTCTGACAAAGTATGTCGTTTATCGTCTTTGTTAGATAAAGCAACTTTATTGACAGATTGAGTGAAGATCTCGTGTCTAATTGATTTAAATAATATGTTTTTTTTTCGAACTATTTTATCATTGAATAACACATCTCGATAATCATTTAATGTTAACTCTTGAACTGCGGGTTTTTTTATTCCTTTAGCCTTTTTTATAAGAGATTTCTCACTTTTGATACAGTACAGTTTAGAACGTAACCCTATAAACTCGGTAATAAGTTCTCCTGCTAACTCATCTTTGAACAACCCAGGAATCTTCTTATTACGTAAAGGTATTTGCAAATCATTTACAGGGCTATAATTGCTTGTATCAAAAAAGGTAAAAAATTTTTTTTTTAAATCACTATAAAAGTCTGGAGTTTCGATTTTGTAAATAAAACTGTCAGTATCAGTGTAGCATAGAGTCACTTGATCTCGGTAGTGTTTTTTTATTACCGAGTAGTGAAATTGGTACATATGACTTTTAGAAAGTTCTAAGACAGAGAATCCTATGTAAATTGGTTTATCCAAAATTACTTTTTCAGGCTTTATTTGCACGACAACCAAATTTTCAGACAACACTGTTGCACTATGGAAATTCGGTTTAGCAATTAATTTGTTGGCACAAGTAAATTTTTTCGTAATGTTTTGGCTATCGTTCCACTGACTTACTAATTTGACATCAACTCGCCGCTCACTGTCTTCAAGAGTTTTCCCAAAAACTGAGTTATTCATTAATTTAAAAAGATCTTGTTGGAAAGTAGTATTAGCTTTTTTTCTTAGTTCTGTATTTAAATGGATATACTGTTTTAAGAATGGGCCTTGGCGAAACCTAAGAACGCGATGGATTTTATTAAGAATTAAGCCGTTGTGTAAACATGTTTTCAGATGGACGTAGTGAATGACGTATTCGTATTTGTTATATAAATTTGGAATTAATTTAGTAGCTTTCCCTCCTGGAGGAATAAATTTTTGTGCGCAAAATGGATAGTCGTTATGGTTATGGTGTAAATTTTCCGGATACAGCAAATCAACTTCGAGGATATATCCGAAAGGAGCATCATCCTCTACAGATAAAATATCTAGTCGGGCAATTTCATGATGATCTAGAAATGTAAAATCAGACATAGGCAACGATTGACACATACTGTATCCATATAAATTATTGCAATCGATATATATTAAAAACGAGTCTGGTTTACTCATATCATAAGTTTCCATATACTTGTTATTAGCACGAGCATATTTTGTTGAACACATGCAAATACCACCTCTTATTCCTTTTTGTATAAGTCGAATTATTTCTAATTCGGCTATTAATTCTAGCTTAACTCCAGTTTTTAATAGCATAGCATCAAACGATAAGCTTGGTGCAGTCAAGTAGAAGGCCGGATCTAAGTGATAATTTAACTTGCAAATGAACCGAAAGTTCTCAAATATATCAGATAAAAGTAACACATCAGTTTTAAGGTAAAGATCAGTATATTCTCCCAAATCTTTGATTTTAAATTCGGACCAAACAGACTGTGCATGTGCGTAATCTAAATCGCTTATTTGTTCGTTAGAAAGAGAATTAAAAAACAAATTCTGTGCTGGAAGCTCGGTCTCTGTAAACTTATCCCAGTTCGACATGTAATCGTACGGATAAACACCTTTGCGAGTTAATAAATTAAATTTTTTAGCTTCCGGATAAAACTTGTTCAGGTGAATAAAATCAACGTTATGTAAACCATTTGCTAATTTTTCCAAGCTTGTTCCTAAAAATTTAAAAGAGTCTACAAATCGAATTTGCGCATACTTTTGATCTGAAATCAACAAAAACTTAGTAAAAGAAATATAATTTTCTTTGTTTTTTGGGATTACTTTCACAGGTCCTGAACATTTACTAAGTTCCTGTATAAACAAATGACAATCATAACCTGCTAAGTTATGAAAGAAAACAGGAATCAATTTAGGAACGCGAAAGCGCAGATTGCAATACTGGTGCGCGGCACCGCGATAACACCCTGTTAGATGACAGTGATCTCTTACTTTGTCTGCAAACAATAAACCTTTACATATGTGACAATTTTTGGCCCGTTTATGAGCTAAAGAATCTTCTTCAGTAAATATCATGGGAATCTCTTTTTCTAAAATATTATGTATGTCTTTAACATGTTTGTATAAATATTCGACGAATTTCTGTGCACAATCTGGTCCTCGGTATTGAACAAAACGATTAAGTTGATCATCATAAGAGCAAATTATGTGGTAAGCGAAAGCGGCTGGTAAATGTATTTGTTTATGTGAAGTAAAACTACTGTCAGTGTTAGGTTCGCAGCTCTGATAGGGCTTAAGGATTGTCTCGAAGTCAGCATACACGACAAATGGAACGTCTTGTTTTCGTTCAAAATGTTTAAATTCGAGATAAGTGCCTTTCTCCGGAAGTACCGTAGCAACCCCACTACAAATATGACTATTGCAACCGTGTTCAGTTTGAAAAAATATCAGACAGTCTTCGCAGAAATAAAGCTTACCGTGATGTTTGGTAATCTGGCACCGAACAAGACGCGGTAAATTAGTAATCAAAACATAATGCGACTTATTACCGCGTTCAATTAAAAGTAAATTTATTCGATGTTTCCTTTTGTATTGGGATCTGTATAGAGGTCCTACAAGAGTTCGGTTGTTTTTTAAAGAATATACATTAATACTGATATCAGTATTGTTATGTTCAAACGTAACGATATCAGCTAAAGTGACAGGGAAACACATATTATCAAGTTTTAATACGTCTTTGAAGTGAGGATAAGATGATAGCCGCTCGCGGTGGTTTTTAGATGGGTAAAGAGCAGCAACAACACTCCAGAGAAAACAATAATTATCATGATTTTTAATATTAATGCAAGCTTTTTTATTTTTTATTATCTTAGGTAAGTCTATGTAAGATGATGCTTTCAATGGTTCATATTTATTAATATTGACCTCTAAATACAAATTAGATAAGAAAGTCCAACCAGAATCGCGTTCCTGAAAGTCTTCGATTTTTTTCTTTATACTAACAGTTATTGTTTGAAAAAGCTCTTCAAATTGATAATTTTGATGCACAGAAAAATTTTTCGTTGCAAAAGATTTAATTTCTTGCTTGTCATCTTTAAACAAAAGAAAATCGGCAAAATATTCGAAATTGACTTTAAGGGACACATGTTTATTAAGCGAATTTTCCAAAATTTTTTGTATTTTAGATTTTACGGTAGTCAAAAAATATTCAGGTAAACAAGACTTCAACTCATCAGTTGCCATTATTCTATAAGACGATATGCGACCTTTAAAAGCAGACGAAATTTCAACAACCTCATCGTTTAGCTTTCCATCCGAATTATTTCTATGCTTATTACTTCTAAGATGCCCTACCCATTTCCTTCTATCTACTGAAATTGAACACTGAGCGCAAAAGGGCATTTTCAATGTAGCGACTTACCTTAAGTTGTAATTAATATCAAATCAATGATAATACCTATTTATAATTATTAGTTTACAAGAAAATAGAAGTTATTTGTTACCTCAAATAACATTTTTATCCATTTAATAAAAGCGTTTAAAAGCCTTGTTTAATGTATAATTATATACATAAATGTTAAATCGCAAAGTTTAACAGATTTATACAAAATAATAAACAATTCAAATCAGATATAATTGTATTCTAATAATAATAAAAAGAGGTAACCATTAACATTTCGTTAAAAGATAAAAATACTAAATTACTTAGTATTGTTAGAATAAAATTTGACGTCAGCGTCCTTGAAAAGTACGTTTATCTTTTTAATAAATTTTTGCAATGCCTCCCATTCAGCAGTTTCATCATCGATTTGCGCCTTTAAAGTAACGAGAGCCTTTCTCCAACGCTCTTGACGTAACTCACCGCGAACATCAGCAGTGTTGTACACCCGCAGCTCCAAGAAAAAGTCTCCGTTCAGGCTGCAAGTTCGTTTTGTTGATCCGTTCGGTACCCGGCTGGTAATGGACGAATCAAGCGGATCAATCCCAGTAGGCTTATACGAGTATGCAGTAACCTCTTCAGGAACTATTCCGAACACGTCAAACGGGTTTTTACACTCTTTTTTTTTGGGTGCAGCAGACCTGAAACATAATAGACAATTTAGTAAAACAATCAATAACAAAGTAGTAGTTCGCTGAAACTCATCGAACAAATTACAAGAAAATTACCTGGGGGTTGAGGGCTTTCTTTTTTGGTTAGGTTTTTTCACTTTTGGGATAGTAACATCAGCGGCGACAACGCTCTCCTCTGAATCAGATCTAAAACGAAAAATATGATAATTATTACTTGAAATATAACATTGACACAAGAATGAAATATTTATAAATGTCCAAGTAGATAAACAATAGTTAAATAAATAGTATCCAGTTAACAAAATAAGACAATCTTATAAAAAGGTTACCTGTTTGCAGCTGAAGCTTTTCTTTTCTCAGCCGACCTTCCCGCTTTTGGTCGAACAGTTGCACTGCTTGCAACAGTGATGGGTTCAAACTCTGAATCAGACCTGAAAGGAAAAAAAATATTAATGTTTGCTGGAACCACCAAAGTATGAATCAAATGTTTTAATTTCGTTAGGAAGCTGAAGTATTACGATGGAATACATACTTACATTATAATCGATGTATTGAGTAGATGAACTAACGAGTAATTTTTGCACAGCGTAAGCTCTGAGCTGATGATGGATGGTAGTAGACTTGATGTACCGTGCACTGTCACGTTCGGAATCGGAAAGAAAGAAATTTAGACCAACAGAAAAGTTTTAACAAAATTATTGCTGATTTTACTAAACGAACTAGGGCTGTCGCTTTCCAAATCACAGTTGCGTAATTGCTTACTTGCACAGAACAGTTCTTTTTTACATTATTTAATCCTCAACGCAACAGAAAAATAAACTTTAATGAATTTGAAGAATAGTCTATCTGTCTGTTGGTCCACCTGTTTATTTCATATTCGATAATTTAGAGAAAACTTCCGACTGAACTTATCGGGAGCAAGTTCAAAACTTTTAATTTATAATATAATTCATAAGGGATGTTTCAACACTTAAATTTTGAAAATTTAGTATGAGTTTTTGTTAAATATACTAGGTAAATAATATTATTATAACCTAACTTAATTTTTTTGTTACAAGGAAACAGTTATACAGTACAATACTCTTTATTGTAGTATTGTGGTGTGTACACCAATACATAGCAAGCAGTACAGAAAACACGGGTATATACATAGAGATTTTATAAGGTAAGCAATAGTCAGCCTTATCGGCTTGTTTATACTTACTCATATTTATTACAGACATTAATTATAAATTAGTCCATTAGTCATTGTCAACCCTGCGCATAAAATATTATTTCGCAACCACGCTTCATACATGCAGCGCATTTCGTATGTCAGCAAAAAGTAGCCGATCGCACTTAATAGCTTCATATTACAACTTGACAATAAACACGTTGCGTAATTAGCTAATACTTAATGGGTACTGGAGATATGCTTAAGTTGTATAGAAGCTGTCGAAAAAAAAGTTCATCAGATCGTTTTTTAACCTCAGAATGAACCTATTTACTAATTACCTGTATACTAAGTTAATGGGTAAGGTAATTGGTTAACTGTACAATATAACCGCGAGAATGCACAACCTAATTTCGTCTTACCATACCTACAAAGATACAGATTTTAATTTTATTTACTTAATTTTTGCTATCGTACACTATAGTTAGGAATACATACAATTGTTATTTTCTAATACAAATAGAAAATATTCATACTGCTACAGGTATAATCATAGGTATAAACCTTTATAAATTGAATTATAAGTTGTTCCTATATATTATCATTTTAAACGTCAATATCTCAAAAGCGTAGCCCGATTTTGATAAAACATGTCTGAACACCATAGCTAGAAAACCTGCTCTAAAATAAAAATGCCTGATTTAAATCGGTTGATAAAACACGTTGGAAAACCATCGTTAGGAAAACTGCTTCCAAATAAAATTACCGCATTCAAATCAGTTCACTCATTTAAGTCATCTAAAAAATCAATGTCAAAGTTAACTATAAACGCTCTCTGTGGGTTTGCCACTGAACTAAGTAACAAGTTCATGTATCAATTCAAGTATCAATTACGCCACTGATGCAATACAAATGGTTCCCAATACTTTTGATAGAGGTCGTCACCACATTCGAGCTTTAGTTCGTCGAAGGAAAAAAAATCTGCATTTCTAGTCTCCGTTGTTTCTTACATTATTGATAACTCTGATTCAGATAAAAATACAAAAAGATAGCCTTAATTTTTGAACGAATCCGGCACAAGGCAGACGAAATGTCTATTTATAACAAACAAGCCTCGTTTCACAAGCCGCTTCGCTACGTAATACGATCGCCATGTGCTTTCGAGTTGAAATGACTTAAGTAGGTACATAATCGTATATAACTTAACAACGCGTTTTTGATCAAACTTTATATTGTTACCAGCAAGACAATTTTTACGATGGCATGATAAAGTGGGATATGTCATCTGGAAAGTGTAATAAAGTTATTGCATTCTCACAAGATGGAGTTAGTTGTACAAGAAAAATCAATTAATCACAATTTGCCCTAGTTTTTGCAATACCGGCATTAAATCATATTTTGATATTGACTACTGTAGTGAGTTACACATTTTTATATTTTCTTAATTTAAATAATGTGTACTTCACGCTTTATTTCAGCGTAAATTAGTATAAACCTAACTCGCGCTAACGATGTTTTTAGTTTGGTCGGTATAAATACATCCAACATTCCAATCACCGTGCACATAAAATGCGGTCATAGCGATACGTCCGAAAGTCGGACGCTGGGAACTATGCGTCCTGGGTGACCCGATCTTGTCTGTGGAGTCTGATCAGCTTTGCGGGCAAGTTGTGCAAGCCTCGGTGGGAGGCGCTAAAACCACCACGCACACAAAAAGCGGTCATAGCGATACGTCCGAAAGTCGGACGCTGGGAACTATGCGTCCTGGGTGACCCGATCTTGTCTGTGAAGTCTGATCAGCTTTGCAGGCAAGTTGTGCAAACACCTGAGCAAAACTAACGTCGAAGCTTTGAGATTATGGCTTAGACTGTGATGCGCTCAGTGGCTCAGCCTCATGCGCACATCGGACTTGATCAACCCGGTGTGTGTGTGGTGTTTTTGTTTTTAACAAGTCAGTAAAATAACATCATTACAGTTCGATCAAATGTGTAACTTGCACTTTGCGTCGAACGCAAAACGTCGCGTTAAAAGCAATGCGATAGATTCGATACATGCAAGGGATACTTTAAACGGAAAATGCTCAACCCGAAACGCTAATCCAACTTGGAAAGCAATGCGGTTGCGCGAGAGCAAACAAATTGTGGCTTTCAATTTTAGCAAACGTAGAATGTGTAACTTTAGACAGTCAAACCACATAACAGACTATCATTCCTGTGTGTCACCGTAGTAAGCGCTGCGTTAAAGCAATGCGATAGAATCATATTCGACACAGACCATGCAACGGAAAACGCGATCAACCCGAACGCAAAACGCTTTTATCAAGTCATTATCGTTGCAGCAGGGTTTGTCATTCATTATAATATTGGGCATCTGGAACACCGCAAGTGAGAGAGGGCGAAATGTCGCCCGATCGAACGATGGTGGTCCAGAATGCCCAATATTATACTACTACCGTGACATCGGGTCCCGTTATCGAGCCATCTGGGAGCAGGTATATGGGGTCGTTCCCCACTGTTCGCACTACCACCTGGGTGAACTTCGGGGCGTCCATGGCTGATTTTGTGGGTTCGTGTCATGGCCGCCTGTTTTTATACTACTTTTCATTTTTTTTTACTTTGCGGGTATTCCCGGTTTTGTTATTATTTTTTTTCTTGGAGGGTGGATTCTGTACGTTTTTTGTTGCGATGTAACCCTTGCATAATAGTGAACGTGCTTGTGTGACCCGTGCTTTATGATGCTGACTCCAGTTTGTTTATGTGGTTCTTGTAAGATCGGCCGGGCTTGTTCTGCGGCGGTGTTACTCCTTCATAACAGCAAGTGTAATGGTGTAGCTCCTGCTTTATGGCGTTATTTCCGGTCTGTTTATACGGTTTGACTCGTGCCTAACAGGAAGTGCACTTGTGTTGGGTTACTTGTATCGGACGGTGGGGTTTTTTTTTTTTTTTTTTTTTTTTTTTTTAATTCTGTGTTGCGAAGGGTTTTATGTCCTTTATATGTGCGGTTATTATTCGGTTTCTCTTGGCTTCGTCTCGTAATAAGTATATTACTGGGGACTTCCTTTCGATGACCCTATATGGTCCCGCGTATTTTGGGCTTAGTTTCGCGCAAAAATTTTTGTTCGCATCTGATAACGGATATGTTTTTTTTAATACGTACTCGTCGGGTTTAGGTTCCCATTGTCTTCGTCGTTGATCATAATACTTCTTTTGGGTTTGTGATGCTGCGTTTTGGTGTTTTCTAACTATTTCATAAATCTCTTCTAGTTTCTGTTTTTCTTTTAAATGGGGGTTCGGAAACGCGTTTCTGTCCCTTGGCATTCGTAATTCTTTTCCGAATAGCAGGAATGCTGGGGTAAACTTAGTGGATTCTTGTACAGCTGTGTTTATTGCGAAATTAAACTCTGGTATGTACTGGTCCCATTTTTTGTGGTTGTCGGTGATGAACGTTGATATCATTGTTTCTAGTGTTCTGTTTGTTCTCTCTGTCGCATTGCATTGCGGAGTGTAGGGTGCCGTTAGTCGGTGTTCTATGCCATATCTTTTTAGTGCTTCCGTGAAGATCTTGCCAGTATATTGTCTTGCGTTGTCGCTCAGTATGGTTTGCGGGCATCCGTATCTCATTACTATGCATTCCTTTAGTGCCTTGGTGACCGCCTGAGCTGTAGCGGTTCTTAGCGGTCGGATTTCTGTCCATTTGGTGAATTTGTCGTGGAATACTATTATCCATTTGTATCCTTGTGACGACCTTGGTAGTGGTCCTATTAAGTCCGTTGTTATCACTTCCCATGGGGCTGTCGGATTTTTTATGTGCATCATGCCTGGTGTTTTATCTTGCGCTGGTTTGTGTGTTTGGCATGCGATGCATTGTTTTACGTACCCTGCGACGTCTCTGTACATCCCTGGCCAGTAGTATCGTTGCGCTACTTTCTTCAGCGTCTTCGCCGTGCCCATATGGCCTGCCTCTGGTGCGTCGTGGTTTTGTTGTAGGATCTCGGTTACTTCGTCTCGGCGTACGCACATTTTCCACTCTGACTCGGGGTTTATTTTCGTACCGTATGCTGGGTTTGTTATCTTCTTATATAATCTTCCATCCCTTATTTGGTATTGGTCTTCCTTTTGTGGGTTATTGGTTACCTCTCTTACTTTTGTGTCGTACCATTCTTGGGGTTGTTGTTGAGATGCGTATACTGGGTTTCTGGATAATTCATCCGCTACTTGATTGTGTTTACCCGGTCTGTATTCTATGTCGAAGTCATACTGTTGGAGTTCCAGTGCCCATCTTGCTAATCTTCCGGACGGGTTTTTCATTGTATTTAACCATTTTAATGCTTGATGGTCCGTTATGACTGTAAATTGATAACCTTCTAGAAATGCTCTCATCTTTCTTATTCCCCATACCACTGCCAAGCATTCTTTTTCCGTGGTTGTGTATCTTGTTTCTGCCGGTTTCAAGGTTCTACTTGCGTACATAATGACTCTCGGTATTTTGTTTTCCTCCTGGACTAATATCGCGCCTAATCCTATGTCGCTTGCGTCTGTTTGTAAAATAAATGGTTTCGTGAAGTCGGCTCTCGTTAGGATCGGATCTTCCATCAATATGGTTTTTATTTTCTTAAATGCTTGCTCTTGTGTTTCTCCCCATTGAAATGGTTTCTTCTTCTTTAACTGTTCTACCAGTGGTGCTGTTATCTCCGCGTAGTTGGGAATGAACTTCCTGTACCATGACGTCATTCCGAGGAAGCTTCGGACCTGTTTGACGTTGGTTGGTGTTCTTAAGTCCCTTATCGCTCTGACCTTTTCTTCATTCATTTTTATGCCGTCCTTGGTTACTTTATGTCCTAGATATTCTATCTCTGTTTTCGCGAATTCACATTTCTTCTTGTTTATCTGTAGGCCGGCTTCGCGGATTCTTTTAAATATTTCCTGCAGGTGTTTCATGTGGGTTTCAAAATTCGGACTGCATACTATGATATCGTCGAGGTAGACGTAAGCATGTGGCTCTAGTTCCGGGCCGATTATTCTATCTAATAATCTCTGGAAAGTTGCGCCGCTGGAATGTAGGCCGAATGGCATTACTTTGAATTGATACAGGCCTCTCCCGGGGACTGTAAAAGCGGTTGCCTGTTTGCTCTTTTCTTCTAGCTTGACGTTCCAGTACCCGTTCTTGAGGTCGAATTTTGAGAATATTTGTGCGTTCCTCAGCTTTTCTAACGTGTGATCTATTTGTGGTATCGGGTATGCGTCTTTTTCGGAGATTTCATTTATCTTACGGAAGTCTATACAGAATCGGTAGTCACCACTCTCTTTCTTTACTAATACTACTGGTGAGCTATACGGGCTTTCGGACGGTTCTATGACACCTTGTTCTAACATGGTTTTCACGTGTTCATCAATCATCTTTTGCTGGTGGGGGTTCCTCGGGTAATATTTTTGCTTTATTGGTTCATTGTGTTTCAGTTTGATCCGGTGTTCCACCCACGTGTTGCCTATCGGGCTCTTGTCGCATTTCTCAAACTCGGCGGTCAACGTCTGTTCCAGTTCCTCTTTCTGTTTCTGTGTTAGGCCTGTCTTGTTGTCTTCCACTTGGTTTTCCTTTGTGACGTCGCTGTCTTCTTTCTTAGCTGGGGTGTTTCCCCACTGAAGGGTCAGTCCCACTCGTCTCAAAACATCCATCCCAATAATGGTGCATGTTGCTGTTGGCAGTACTCTAACCCAGTGCTTGAATGTGATTCCATTCAGCTCTATAGAGACTAGGACGTCCTTATTTATTTCCACCTCGTTACCGTTTGCTAGTATTATTTTTCTACGTCTATCCTTCTGGGTTGCGTTGCTTTCAACGCATTTTTTGTACGTATCGGTATTTATGTATGTGTTGGTTGAGCCTGTGTCTATCAAGCATTTTTGTTTTTCTCCCATTATAGATACCTCCTTGAAGTACCGGTTGTCCTCCCTTTGTTTCTCATTTGCTGCACCGGCGCCATCCTTTGTCCATCTGCAGCAGTTTTTGCTCAATACACCTACTTTCCCGCATGTGCTGCAGAATATTTGCCTCCTTCCTCGGCATTCTCTTGTAGAGTGTCCCGGTTTGCCGCATGACCAGCAGCATGTTGCGGAGTTGTAGTTGGGTTGTATTTTCCCTCGCCCGCTTGTTGTGCCTGGCCGGTGCTCCGTCGGTAATGTCTTCGGTCGGTAATTTGTTTCTGGCTGCGGTGTCGGTCCTATTCGGATTTTTTCCTTGAATTTTTCCTTCTGTATATTTTCGTAGTCGGTCGTAAGCTGTATGAGTTCTCCTATGGTTGTAAAGTCTTGTTTCTTTACGTACGTTTTGTAATTCGGGTGCATGTTTTCATAGATCCGGTTTATCCTCTGTTCTTCCGACAGTTTGGCTTGTCTCCTCATTATTGTCTGTAAGTCTGTGACGTAATCTGTGAATTTTTCACCGAACCTTTGCTTTCGCGTGATTACTGTTTCTTCTAGTCTTGTTTCGTAATTACTCGGAAAATAATAAAGTTTGTAAAGCTTTACGAAACCGTCCCAGTCTTCCCATGAGTCTTTATTATTTCTGTACCACCACAGTGCTTTCCCCCTTAACACGTGTGGTAGAGCTTGGAGCATTTGATCCTTTTTGATGTTTTTCGAAGTTATCAATTCTTCTATCCTTTCTAGGATTTCCACCGGATCGCCGGTTCCATCAAATGTTACTCCCCAGCTTCTCGTTAGGCTCATCATGTCCACCTCCGGTTTTTCGGTACCCATGGTTGCTTCTACGTTCGGTGTTGCGGTCTCTTTCGTGTCTTCTGTTTCGTGGCCTTCTTGGCTTCGGATGTGGTCGGCTAGTTGTTTTCGTAGTTGTTCTACGGTTAAATTGTCGGTCGGTAAGTCTTGTTCTTGTGACTTTTTAATTAATTCTGTTTTCGGTAGGTTATATATCCAGGATGTGGGCATTACGCCTCGTACTAAGTCGAGTAGTCCCTGCGTGTTGTCGGTCGGTATGTCCGTTTGTCGTAATTGTCGGTATTTCTCTAATGTCTCTCCTGACTCTGAGCGAAAAACTGTGAGTTATTTAGTTGGGCGCCAAATGTAACGTGGCGCTTCGGCGGGGGATCGAACCCCGGTCTCCCACGGGACAGGCGAGGGGATTAACTGCCACGTTATATTGAAAACGTACCGTGGCACCTTCGCGCCGCGCTAACATTAGCCTACGATCCAGGTGCGACTGCGCACTGAGGGTCTGGAGGCTTTCTTTACTCGGACTAGCTCAGGGGTCTAGGTCAGGGAGATAATGGAAACACCGGATTCCTAACACACAATACTGAGGGCTTTTATGCCTGTTTATTAATAAAGAATAGTCATGCAACTTAAATACTAATTCACTTCTTAACCTACGGTGAACTTAATCTACGATTATTCGCACCCCGCGCCACTGCGCGAGGAATCGCACCGCGGCGGCGAGGCGGTAGTTAGTAGGGACGCTACGGTCGGTTATTCACGCCACGCGCCACTGCGCGAGGAATCACACCGCGGCGGCGAGGCGGTAATTAGTAGGACACGGGACGGACGGCGGTTCCGGCCACGCTCCACTGCGCGAGGTAATCGCACCGCGGCGGCGGGTCGGTGTTTAGTAGGGACGTTACGGTCGGTTATTCACGCCACGCGCCACTGCGCGAGGAATCACACCGCGGCGGCGAGGCGGTAATTAGTAGGGTACGGGACGGACGGCGGTTCCGGCCACGCTCCACTGCGCGAGGTAATCGCACCGCGGCGGCGGGTCGGTATTTAGTAGGGACGTTACGGTCGGTTATTCGCACCACGTGCCACTGCGCGAGGAATCGCACCGCGGCGACGAGGCGGTAATTAGTAGGACGTTACGGCTAGCGGGGGTTACTCACACCACGTGCCACTGCGCGAGGAATCGCACCGCGGCGACGGGGCGGCAATTAGTAGGACGTTACGGTCGGAGTGGGTTAGCGGGGGGAGGAGGAGTCAGAGGGGGGGCGTCACTCGACGGCCCCACACGTCCAGCCAGGCTGCGCGAGAAATCGCACCGCTCCGGTCTAGCCGCGTCGGAGGACGCCGGGCAACTGCCGCTCTCGGCGGCACGGCGTGGTTATATAGCATCGCGGGGTATGGTGCGGAGCGCGGGCGGCGGCGGGGGCGGCGATGCATTGTTGTAGCCGCATGGTTTGGCTCTCGGTAGAACTCGAGCGTCGGCAGCGGTGGTGCCAGCCTGGCGCAGTGTTGTAGCCGCACGTTCCCTGGCTTGTGGCGGGTTCCGTCGTCACACATGAGACCGACCGGCTTTTTATCTAACGGTTTTGATGTTTGACATAACCAACACGAATTTACGTAGTTGGGTAAGGCCGCGAATTTCGACCAATGTGACATAGAAATAACATAAAAAAAAATAGGTAACGTTATCATAAAACGTAACGTAAATTTTGATAAAGCCTGGATCATACTGGCAAATATTCTCATTAGATAATGTGTCTATAAAAAAAATACATGTCATATAATAAAGTGAAGTTATTATTTTTACTAGAACTTTATTTTTGTTTTTTTTTCGACAAAAGTTGTAGTTGATAGACATAACTTATTAAAAAATTTATAACAAAAAATAGAACCGACTACAAAAAACCATGAAAATAATTTTCTACCAGTCTGACGTCGGTGCCTCAGCACGAGCCAGCAGGAGTGATTGAAGCCATTTAATCGTATAGTTGTAGGTGAGGTAGACGATTATGGGTCCACTCCTGCTGGCTCGTGCTGAGGCACCGACTTCAGACTGGTAGAAAAATATTTTCATGGTTTTTAGTAGTCGGTTCTATTTTTTGTTATAAATTTTTTTTTCACGCTTTTTAGTGTAAATATCTAAGATACAATAGTTTAATGTCAACTGCTCATCACCTTTTACGAAAAATTGCTATTTCCGATGCAGAGATGATCATTATTGAGGAGTCCTGGTGCTTCACCACCCATTCCATTTCACCATATGTGTTCCGAGGAGCATAAATTGCTTAGCAACTGTGTTAAAGCAATTGAAATTCAACACATGAAATACCTGTTATTGAGTAGTAACTCCGATGGTCAACTGTGGTCTTCATCATCAGTTCCACTTTACCAAATGATGATTTTCAAGAGCAAATGCACGAGTTACTACTAAATATATCAAAATTACCATAGGTGTCCCTACAACATTTGAAGAGTTCCCTCGATTTCCTTAGGATCCAATCATCAGATCCTGATTTGGTGCTTATGGGACCTAATTGAAAGCATTCCTAGACGAACGCAAAAAAAAATTTTCAAATCGGTTCATAAATGACGGAGTTCTGAGGTAACAAACATAAAAAAAAATAAAAAAAATAAATAAAAACAACCGAATTGATAACCTCCTCCTTTTTTTGAAGTCGGTTAAAAACACATTATACATTTCACTATCCTAAAATTGACGCCATTGTTCCACACAGTAACATATACAAATTATCTATATAATATAGTTTCTGACCAGAGGCCGTATTGCCTAATGTTTTTGACACTCGTGATCGCAATCAAATGACATATTTCGCATACAAAAGCTGTCATTTTATTGCAATCGCGAGTTCCAGAAACGTTAGGCAATAAGGCCTCTGATCCTAAACCTGTCCTATATGGGATCTATAGAGTTAAAACTGAATGTGGAAGTACCCTCTAGTTGACAAAATATCTTTCCAAAAGTGTCTCATTACATGCCTCTATAACACTGACCATAAGGTGCACATTTATAAGCATAATGAATTTGGATAAGTGGTTGTGAGCATGCTTGTGACTTCGACTGTACAAGCTTAAATTTATTTAACTTCAAAATATCAATTTAACTAACTTACTGTGTAGTCATTGGAAACCTAATAAAAAACTGGTGTAAGTTAGAATTTTTCTGTGTGCACTTCCCTTTACCACATTTTTTCGTTACGTTATGTAAAAAATACGTTGCATTTTGTAAAAATGTAACGTAATCGTAACGAAAGTGTAACGTATTTTAAACAAAAACACGTTTATCATGGTGAAATAACAACATTTTGAACATAATAAATAATACATGCTACTTACATGGAAAAGATTACCCTATCTTAGGAAAAAACACCAGTTAAAAATAATCACTACTTACCCTTAAAATCGGACAAGCACTTTTGACGTTATTTCGAAAAACTTTCTCTGCGTCACGTTTGATGGCTGTTTGTAAACAAACTGATGACATTTATTTATCTCTTATGTGTTGCCCTATTAGAGTATTAGTTTCTAGTGCACAAAAACATATTTCTATCAAAATTGGCGTTAAAAATAGCTTTATAAAGCGTCACCAAAGTATTCGTAACGAAAACGTGGTTTTTTGGCACGTGAAAAGAAATAAATATAAAAAAAGAAAATTATTTGATTATCATGATTCCGAAATCAGTAGAGCTATCGCTATATCATCAAATTTCGTTTAAACAAAATCATGATCATGAGAAGTTAAAAACCATGAAAATAATAAGGTATTAAGTACTCGCGGCCGAAAAAAATAGTCAATTTTCGTTACGTTTTGGACGGAAATATATTTTTATTATTTTTTTAAAAGGGTTTAAATGAATTATCTCATTTGCGACCTTTAGAATTCATATCGCGTAATATAATAAAAAAAAATGAAACCTCTAGGGGTTACCAGTTTTTTTTTTATCAGCTTTCCAAATTTGAAACGTCCAAATTGGCCAAAATTAGCGGCCTTACCCAGTTCCTGAGATCGTTGTATAGATTCTTCCACCAAAATACTTTTGTCTTCCTATTACACGTTTTTGTCACACCTAAATGTCCGGCTATGTCCTGATCGTGATAGTAGTCTAATATCATTTTTTTTTAATATATGGGTAATACAACTCTCCACTTATTTGTTTTACCTATTTGTCGACACAATAGCTCATTTTTCATTCTGTATTTTGATATTTTTTTGCCGTTGTTAATATGTATTATTAATTCATTGCAAGCTTGATCGTTTATTTGATGTCGTTTTAAGGATTCACTTGTGACTGGGTAATCGTGGAGGTACTTGTACTATTATCTATTCTGTGGTGGAGGGCGGAACAGAGGGCCTCCTCAGTGTCGTCGTACATTCTGCTTAAACAGTCTGCGACCGAGTTACAGCTGCCCTTAATATGTTTGATATCGAATTTAAATCTGGATAACATAAGTATCCATCTACTTAATTTCCCTATCTGTTTCGGATGTTCAAAAAGCCAAGTCAGTGCAGCATTGTCCGTTTGCAATTCGAATGGGGCGACTTCAAGATACTGTTTAAACTTCGTGACGCCGAATACGGCGGCAGCGCCCTCTTGCTCATAAACGGTGAGCCGACGTTCTGCGGGCGTCAACGCGCGGCTCGCGAAACCAACAGGGGTGAGTGTCCCGTCCACTTCTTGCTGCAGAACAGCCCCCAGAACCCGACCGGAGGCGTCTGATTGCAATATAAATTTCTTATTAAAATCGGGAAATCTTAACACGTGTGGCGAAACTAGTGCTTGTTTCAAACGTGTGAACGCCGCGTTTTGATCTGTTCCCCAGATAAACTTCGCGTCTTTTCTTCTTTAAAGCGTTTAACGGTTCGGCGATCTCAGCGTAACGCGGAATAAATTTGGCATAGAAGCTGGTCATCCCGAGAAAGGTTTTTAATTGTTTTAGATTTTTTGGTTGAGGATATTTAACGACAACACTTCCTTTATCTGGGTCTACTGAAAGTCCATTTGCACTTATATTATACCCCAAAAAACGGACCGACTCTTGACACAGTTTTAATTTATTGGGATTCACAGTGAGTCCTGCATTTCCGAGTCTAGTTAACACTTCATCTAGGTGTTGAATATGCGACTTTTTATCCTTTGAAAATACGCAAATATCGTCGACAAACGGAATTATAAATTTATACTTAATGTCACCTAATACCATATCAACTACCCTGTTAAGCGATTGTGGACTGACACACAGACCAAACGGTACGTATTTATATTGGTAAAGTCCAAACGGAGTGACGAAGGCAGTTATTGGCTTGGACTCCTCACTGAGAGGTATTTGGTTAAACGAGCTATTGAGATCAATAATCGAGAAATATTTTGCCCCTCCTAGATACTGGAACACTGATTCAATGGATGGCATTGGGTAGCTGTCGTAAATTATTTTTTATTGATCATTCTATAATCGCAACAAAGTCTTTTACCGCCACTCGACTTATCTATTAAGAAGGCCGGTGACGCGTACGAAGACCTGGACTTTTCTATAATTCCTTTGTCCGGCAGTTGCGTTATATGTGCTTCCATTTTGGCGGCTTTCGGCGGCGACAACGGATAGAAGCGAGATCGAACTGGTATTTGATCGTGAAGCTTAATTTCATAATTCAAAACGCTTGTTTTACCCAATTTTTCAGTGACAACGTTCTTATGTCGTATTAATAGTTCTTTAATGTTTTTATCTATGTCGTTGTTGATTTGAAGGTAGTTTAATTTGTATTTGTGTAGCTCATCGTTATTTAATAACTCGATTTTATCCTCAGACCGAAACTGAAAAGACACGTGCCCTTCGAATATTTTTAAGATTAATTTAGTTTTGGAGATAAAATCGCATCCTAAAATTACAGGCACTATAAGTCGTGGAGCAACTATAAATTGAAATCGCCAAGTAATTTTTTTTATCGATATTAACAATGTTAATTTCTCTTTAGCTTTAAAACTTTCTTGACTAGCCGTGGTGCACAAAACATCACACGATGTCGTAAAAACTTTTCGAAGTCCTCTTATTTTATTAGCCATGGACTGAGATATAAATGATCGCGATGCCCCGGAATCTATCAATGCATGAGTAATATAATTATTAATAACGACATTTATACACGGTTTACTATTATTAAACTTAAAACTAGGATTTCTTTCGCCGTTATTTAGTGTCGCGAGAGTAAGCTGACGTTGATCGGCGCCGTCGCTTACTCCCGGAACGCGTTTCCCGTACCCGTATTGTTAAGGTGGGTCCACACTTGTGACTTGACGACGGACCGGACCACGTGGCATTGCAACAGAACATGTTACGCTAAATGTGGACGCTCGAGATTGTGCTGACACGGTTACAAACCGTGTACGATGAAATGTCCACAAGTGTAGACGCATGGTGTCGAACCAGACTGCGTGGCATGACATCGGTACAAGAGTCGGTCGGTGGTTGTCATTTAAGGTGGGTCCACACTTGTGACAATTTGCCGAACATTATCCCGTGGCTGTATCAGAAACACGTGTCAGTACCGTTAATGTGGACGTATTTTGTTACGCGAACAATTTGTTACAAGCTGCAGTACGGCACAATCCATTTCGAACACTCATGGAACTGTCTGTGTACAGAACCAAACGGCAAGACATATGGAGTTACGATCTACTAACCGCGGGCCTAGTGTGGACGCTGGTCTGTGTACTGTCACGCATCAAAGTCACGTGTTACGAGCCGATCCGCCGAAAGTCGGTCTTTTTCAAAGCATGTTCGCTATTTTCCCCGACCTGTGACGTGACCACGACACGTCCACACTTGCATTTATGACACGCGTACAAGTACGCCAGATGACACAGACACAGGCACGAGGTAGGAATGGATCACGCCGAGACCTGTCCGGCGGTACGTCCCCCGCCCGCTGAGCTGCTAGGTAGTCGGTAAATGACAACCACCGACCGACTCTTGTACCGATGTCATGCCACGCAGTCTGGTTCGACACCATGCGTCTACACTTGTGGACATTTCATCGTACACGGTTTGTAACCGTGTCAGCACAATCTCGAGCGTCCACATTTAGCGTAACATGTTCTGTTGCAATGCCACGTGGTCCGGTCCGTCGTCAAGTCACAAGTGTGGACCCACCTTTACCGACTACCTAGCAGCTCAGCGGGCGGGGGACGTACCGCCGGACAGGTCTCGGCGTGATCCATTCCTACCTCGTGCCTGTGTCTGTGTCATCTGGCGTACTTGTACGCGTGTCATAAATGCAAGTGTGGACGTGTCGTGGTCACGTCACAGGTCGGGGAAAATAGCGAACATGCTTTGAAAAAGACCGACTTTCGGCGGATCGGCTCGTAACACGTGACTTTGATGCGTGACAGTACACAGACCAGCGTCCACACTAGGCCCGCGGTTAGTAGATCGTAACTCCATATGTCTTGCCGTTTGGTTCTGTACACAGACAGTTCCATGAGTGTTCGAAATGGATTGTGCCGTACTGCAGCTTGTAACAAATTGTTCGCGTAACAAAATACGTCCACATTAACGGTACTGACACGTGTTTCTGATACAGCCACGGGATAATGTTCGGCAAATTGTCACAAGTGTGGACCCACCTTTATACTGTTGTAATCGCCTACGGCGCTGTTCGCACTCGCGTCCGATATGTCCGTAACCATTACATTCGTAACAACGCGGCCCGCGCGCTGCTTGACTGTCCCTCGACAGATTCGCGTTCGACATCATTGACTGACCGATTCGACTATTTCTCTCGCGCCCGTATGCGCTGCCGCTGCTGCGCGGAGCAGGCACATAATCTCTGCGCGTCGTATCGACTTGAGATCGATAAGTAGTACCCCCGGTTGCACCGGTGGCGGCATGATTTTGTTGGTATCGAGGAAATGTTTGGGAATGAAAGGGTATAGCCCTGTAAGGATGGCGAAACTGCCTTTGACGAGAAAGTGGTTTTCCTTTGGCTCGGATAATTGTCTTTACATACGTTGTAATTTGACCAAATTTTAGCCCCGAAATGGCCGTGGTTTTTGAAATAATTAAAAAAAAAGGAAAATCGTTTTTATTTTTTATTTACCAAACTAGTGGCCCGATTTTTATGAAATTTTTATATATTATGTAGAAAAATAAGAGCGTTCTTTTCTAAAAAAAAATCCAATTAATTTTATATTTAAGTAAAAAAAAAAAAACATTTTTTTAATATTCATAAATTTTTTTTTTTACTTGCGAGGTGGCGACACCTACCAATATCAGATATATTATGACCCATTTAATACTCTAATACATATATTTTTTTCAAAAACATTCATTTGGATCATCAGGTTAAAACAAGCGAATTTGTAACATCTCATACATAGCCTTCCCTTTACTACGTACCTACGTATAGGTTTCAGTAGCAGTCAGCACATTACGAAGTAACAGATAGAATTCAAGGTTCCAGAAAATTCGAATTTCGAATGTGAATTTAGACTACGCTATCGATTATAACCGTGGCTGTATGCAGTTTGGCATTATAATTAAAAAAAAAAAAAAAAAAAAAAAAAATGTGGCGGGAAATCAAGTATTTTTCACGAAGCGTTAAAATATTGATACAGAGTCTGCCAGAATTTGCTAAATATCAATGGATAAATACGAGTTGATAAGGAAAATATTCCTAAAGTCTCCAAAGACACTAAGTTTTCAGTGTGACAAATTAATTTGCGAACTGTTTCGTAAATATTGCACGCATTATTTGGACAGTGAATATCGTCTTTCCCTAGCGGAAAATGTAAGTACTTGAATAAAACGTATGCAGCAGCATACATTCGTATGTTTAGACTTGATATTTCGTTTGAGCTAAGGGTATTTTTGTTATTATAACAAACCAAATTATTATATTTACTGATTTCGTTTCTTTTACGTAGTATCTATCCTATATGTTTCAAGACCTTGTGTGGCTTAACGATTAGATTGAACTATGTACTAATATTTAGTTTTTATTAGTGATTATTAGTAAGTAACAAGTTTCGCTATAATATGTATTATGTTAACTTTTGTACGAAGTAATGTAACTTTTGTACGGAGTACTGTGTGTAAAGTTTACTTACTGAATAATATCTACCTACCTAGGTGAAAACAATGAAAACAAGCTAATTTTTGAATCGTTTTTTAGGTGGAAATATTAAAAAACAGGATATTTGAACATGTGCGTCTTCCCACTATCATGCTAATTCCTATGTTTCTGGAAGCAATGTCATATTTCGAAGTGTTGCTGGTTGAAGACGAAGGAATCATACTACTGGACACGTGTTTGCAATGTGGAGCTAGCCATCGAAACTGTGGTCGTACAATCACATTAGACGAATTGTTTTGTAGTTGTTGTGCGAGTAAGATGTTTTACGTAGAAACTGATATCTGATGTAACTATACCTATTGATCCATTATCGGTTTCTGTATCGACAAGTATTGATATGTACATATGAAGTATCGACTATTAAAATTCATTACAAAAACAATACCACCTGATTGTGATAGTTTCGATTAAAATGTCTACAAGCAAACGTAACTGTGACAGTTGTAAGAAACAATTCTGTAAAATACCAGGTAAAAAGAAAAAAATGTTAACATCCATAGATACCGAATTTTACTCCATTTCATTAGCACAGATTTTTCATATTGGCGATGCTGTAGGTGCATCTTGTCGCATAAAAGCCTATCGGAATAAATCATTGGCTGTTAATGAAAACATGAACGAAGATTCCAACGGCGAAGACGCAGACAGCACATTTTATGTAAAGCCAAAGTATACTGACGATATTGAATCTGTTGAATTACCAATGCCACGAACTGTAAAAAAACGCAGTGAAGTTATTCAGAGGCGGACAAGGGCATGCATTATGTCTCTTTTGTACAAGCCACGCTGTCGTAGAGATATTTATAAAAGAAACGCCTTCAACATGTGCATAATAATTTTTAATAATTTACCAGACGAATTAAAGGTGTTGTCGGGAGAAATTTTCAAACGCAATTTGACGAAATGGTTACTGACGAAGTGTTTTTATAGTGTCAAGGACTACTTAAATTATAGGCAAAATTGTTGAAATTATTTTTGGACATTATTATTATTATTATTTATTTTAATGGAATTATATACCTTTAGCTTATTTAATTAAATATTTGTACGCTTGCTTGCAAGCTGAATACAAGGACAACTGTTATAATTATAAGACCAATGTATTTTTTTTACTGTATTCTTACAAATAAAGTTAATTTGAATTTGAATTTGAATTTGAATTTGTATCTACACACAGCTATTGTTTTGTTTGTTCCCAATTTTCTAGGTTACGAACAGTACCCAAAAGGCAAGATTTCAGGTGTACACGCAAAAAAATATATATATGATAGCGACGGACGCAATCGATAATTTAATTTAAATTTTATTATAAGTTTTTTGAATGATTATAATATGCTTGAGAATTTGAAATCTAAAAATTAATATTATTGTATAAAAAATAAATAAAATAATAAAAATAAACACGTAATAATTATTCAATGATTATTATGCTTATTATTATACTTTGATTATTATGCTTTGATTATTTATTAAGATATTTCAAAATCAATTATAAAGTAAGTCATTTGATTTGAGCTGCAGACTTGTTTTCGATCTATTATAAAAAGCGTTGTAATCAGTATAGCGGGCATTATTGTTGTAACTTTCAAAGTGAAGACACAGTGTGAAGACATCTAAATAAAACTCCTATTGTTATACACAGTGTTTGACTTGCCATCATGGATCACCCTCTAACATCAGAAGTGAGGGGAACTGATGCCCATGAACATAACGACAGTTACGAACCGTCATACTCGCCGGTTATCCAACAACCAACCGTCGGTTATTCTGCAAGTGGTAGTGAAATTGCCTTACTTCGTCGTCAAGTGGAACTATTAGAAAGAATGGTATTTTCAAGCAACCCTCAACCACGATCCATAAATTTTCATCGTAAGCTGACGGACATCTATCTACCCGAGTATGATCCTGATATTAACCAGCTGACAATTGAGGAATGGTGTAAACAGGTAGATTCTCTGATTTTATTACGAGGCTGCTCTCAAGAAATTGCCATGATGAAAGCCTTATCCTGCTTACGAGGACGAGCTAAAAAATGGGCAGATTAAAATGCACACGCATTAGCAGATTGGACTGCTATAAAAACACACCTTCTTAGCCAATTCAGCGCAGAAACAAGATACATAACTTTTGTCAACCGTTTTCGTGATTACACCTCAAATGACGCTGATACCTACGCTGAATATGTGTCCGAAGCATGGCGACTTTTTTCGCGGATATCGCCTAATGCTCCGGTAGATCTCATGGTTGAAGCAGTTATTTCCGGGATTCGACCAAAATTCTATCAAGCTGAATTTTTGAGATCAATGCCGAAGACACAAGCCGAGTTAATTGCAACTCTGACAAATTATCGTAAAAGATCAGCAGTTTCAAGTGCCTTTAACGAAGCAACAGAGCCAAAACGCCCTCGCACGGATACATCAGCGGTAACTAACGACAGTAATCGCATTCGCTGCAACAAATGCGGTAGAAATGGCCATAGGGCCCAAGATTGTAAAACGCCGTTTTGCAATACGTGCAAACGGACTGGACTAGGTAACACTGAGTTGACTTGCTTGATTGACACATGTGCCGAATGTTCCCTTATAAAACGAAAATCTTCAGGATCTATTCCTGGTAAGCGTTTTAATAAATTTATACAATTAAGAGGTATTGGAGGTCACTTGATTACGTCTAATGAAGTAGTTGAAACCACTGTCACACTCGATGAGGTAACCTTCGAAACTACCCTACACGTGGTTGATAATTTGCCTTATGATGTTATTTTAGGAGTTGATTCTTTACAAATCCCTGGTATCAAAATAGAAATCACTAACAATGAAATATCAGTTAAAAGAGAACATTTTATTGGTCAAATAAAAATAGATCCTTTTCAAAGCACAATCGATACCGATATTTCTGATAAAACCCTGCTAGAAAAAACTCTTTCCAAACATTCGAGCATTTTTGGTATCAATCTACCTTCGAAAATTGTAAAAACTGGTTGCTTAAAAATTCGTTTAAAAGATCAACATCGTGTTGTGAATCGACGACCCTATCGGCTTGCCCCAATAGAACGTGAAAAAGTGGAAAGTATCGTTCAAGACCTTAAGTCAAAAGGCATAATTAGAGACAGTTGTTCACCTTACGCTAGCCCCATTCTCTTAGTTAAAAAGAAAAACGGTGAAGATCGTCTTTGTGTAGATTTCCGCGAACTCAATTCAAACACGGTGCGTGATCATTATCCGCTACCCTTGATTCAAGATCAAATAGATAAACTCGCAACCGCAAAATTTTTCACCACTTTAGACATGGAATCTGGCTTCCATCAAATTCCTATAGCCGAGGAATCAATAGAAAAAATGGCTTTTGTTACCCCAGACGGCCAGTATGAATATTTAACTATGCCATTTGGTTTATGCAACTCGCCTTCTGTTTTTCAGCGTTGTATAAATAAAGCCTTGGGTGAGTATTTAGATAAAATCGCATTGGTTTATATTGATGATATTTTGATTCCATCTCAAACTGAAGAAGAAGGTGTTGAACGTTTAGATTTGGTATTGAGTAAATTAACGGAAGCAGGTTTCTCATTGAACATGGCAAAATGCAAGTTTCTTAAACGATCTATTGAATATCTGGGTAACATAATTCAAGATGGCCAGGTCAAACCAAGTCCTTGCAAAATAAAATCCTTAACAAATTCTTGCTCTCCTAATTCGGTCAAACAACTACGTCAATTTAACGGATTGGCTAGTTATTTTCGTCGATTCATACCCAATTTTTCAAGAATTATGGCTCCCTTGTATACTTTAACAAAAAAAGATGTAAAGTTTGAATGGACTGAGTCTCATGAAAAAATTCGTCAAGAAATAATTTCGTACCTAACATCAGAACCAATATTAAGCATATTTAGACCTGATCTACCCACAGAAATTCATACCGATGCTAGCTCATTAGGATATGGTGCAATGCTAATTCAAATAGAAAACAAACGTAGAAAAGTAGTAGGATACTTTAGCATGAGAACTACAGATTCAGAATCAAAATATCATTCATATGAATTAGAAACTTTAGCCGTAGTAAAGGCCTTAAAACACTTCAGACATTTCTTATTCGGACGAAAATTTACCGTTGTCACAGATTGTAATGCCCTTAAATCTAGTAAAACAAAGAAAGAACTAACCCCTCGCGTTCACCGATGGTGGGCCTTCTTACAAAACTTTGACTTTGATATTAAATACCAAAAAGGTGATCAAATGAACCATGTAGACTTTTTGAGTCGAAACCCACTAGTTAATATTATAACAAAAGACCCGTCTTGGTTAATTATTGAACAAGAACGAGATCCAGAACTTAAACAAATTAGAGATGCCATAAAAAATAATGACCCATACGATAATAAATATAGCCTTACTGAAAACTTGCTGCTAATATCTACTCAAAATCAAAAAGGCAATACAGTAAAACGTTCAGTCATCCCAAATTCCCTTGTGTGCAGTCTCATAAACCGGTACCATGAAAACCTTTTACATGCGGGATGGGAAAGAACGCTTGCTAAAATTAGAGAGCAATATTGGTTTAAAAATATGTCAAAAAGGACTCGAGCATTTTGTGATCACTGTTTAAGCTGTAAAATCGGTAAAGGTCCATCAGGGAAAGTACAAATGACACTGCACCCAATTGATAAAGTAGCAATACCATTTCATACGCTTCACGTCGATTTAATGGGAAATTTAAGTGGTAACGCGAAAAAAGCATATGCTTTTGTTGCAATAGACGCGTATACAAAATTTGTTTTAATTTATCCCTTACAAGATAAAACTACTGGCTTAATTTTAAAATCCTTTTATAATATAGTCCATCTTTTTGGTACTCCCAACAGAATTATTTCTGACCGAGAGCCGGCAATAATGGGGGGTGAAATACAAAATTTCTTCCAATCTGGACGAATAGAACATCACGCAATAGCACGCGGCGTTCCCAGGGCTAACGGTCAAATAGAAAGACTCATGAGAACGTTTAGGGACCATTTAGGTGTCATAGCGTTAAATCATAGCAAAGCCTGGATCTCAAAACTTGGTGAACTGCAACTATGTATCAATACAACTAAATCTAAAGCAACTGGTCATTCTCCTTTGGAACTTTTGATAGGAAAGGTATGTTCGTCTCCTGCTCTTGAGCAGATTTCCCTTTTAAAACATCACCTAAATAGGGATGATATTCGAAAAGAAGCCTCTGACAGGATGGTCGAACAAGCTAAATGTAGTAAGACTAGATTTGACGCCAGAACCGCAGCTATATCCCCATTCAAAATAAATGATTTCGTTTTATGTAAAGACACACAATGGTCTGGCAATAAATTAGGGCCTAAGTTTCTTGGTCCGTACCAAATAGTCAAAATTATTGACAACGATCGATATGAAGTCAAAAGTGTCAAACCAGGTTTTAGTAAAAACATAGTGGTGTCACACGAACACATAAGGCAAATTCCAACACCTAACTTAATAGAACAATTAACCGAAAGTGACCGTGATAGCGACTAAATATCTTGTGTATGTTTGTTATGTACAAGTTAAAACTTTGTATCATTTTTTTTTTCGTAAACAAATAAAGATTTACTTATTCACAATATCTAAAAGAGCACAACTCATGTGCCACCTAAAAGAGCACAACTTGTGTGCCACTTCAAAGAGCACAACTCGTGCGACACTTAAAAGAGCACAAACCATGGCCACTGAAAAGAGCAAGTAAATGCCACCATAATAAATAATTCCTTTCAGGACATGAAAATGAAATGACGCTCAGAGCACGAGCTGAAAATCAGAATGGCCGTGATAGCGACGGACGCAATTGATAATTTAATTTAAATTTTATTATAAGTTTTTTGAATGATTATAATATGCTTGAGAATTTGAAATCTAAAAATTAATATTATTGTATAAAAAATAAATAAAATAATAAAAATAAACACGTAATAATTATTCAATGATTATTATGCTTATTATTATACTTTGATTATTATGCTTTGATTATTTATTAAGATATTTCAAAATCAATTATAAAGTAAGTCATTTGATTTGAGCTGCAGACTTGTTTTCGATCTATTATAAAAAGGCGTTGTAATCAGTATAGCGGGCATTATTGTTGTAACTTTCAAAGTGACGACAAGAACGAAAGACATCTAAATAAAACTCCTATTGTTATACACAGTTTTTGACTTGCCATCATGGATCACCCTCTAACATATATATTTGCAATGTTTTTACTCCCTGAAATTTATTATTATTATTTTATTATTTTCTTTATTATTTAAATACTTTGACATACACAATATAATTTATAGCTATTTATCTAGAACATCATAATATAATTGTAAGGTAATTTAAATAATTGGATTTATGAAATATTGTTAAGATTAAAGCATATAAGTACTTATTTGTAGGCTAAAAAAATTTGTACGTCACATTGTGACAAAACATGTGAAACTCTACTTCTTTCTTACCACCAAATATGTACCATGTTTTTATGCAAATAAATATTATTATTATTATTATTATCAACTATTTAATTGCCAAAACTCCTTCAATACTAATACATCTACACCATTGGCTATACATTGCTGCATAAGCCATTATCAAGTTAGGGAAACAAAATTATTTACAAAACGAAACAGAACAGGATTAGGGTTCGGAATGGTTTACAAAGTTTATACACAAGTTGTTAAGTTCGATAATACGCCATTTTTATCTAGTACTTCTTAGTAGTTAACAACTTGTCTGTATAAACTTTGTAAACCATTCCGATCCCTAATCCCGTTCCATTTAGTTTTGTAAATAATTTTGTTTCCCTAACTTGATAATGGTTTATGCAGCAATGTACAGCCAATTGTGTAGTAGTCTACTAAATGCAGTTTTTCTATCTGCTTGTACTAAAAATAATAGTAAAATAAATCTACCACATAAGTGTAAATGTGTTTTACTATAATGTCAACCAGGACATTGCGTTTTTTAGTATTTAAAACCTTAATAATAGGCCTTGACATCTATCACAGATGATCTAAGTAGCATCGCGACAACACTTGCGCTCGTGACTGAATAGGCCGATTCGGGACAGGATCCCCCGGCCGCACACGCGACAAGTGTACTCCCCTCCAGGTGGTCGGGGGTTGATGGCCTGCTCGAGGCGCCTCGTACGCCTTTCCTTTAATGTGTGAAACCAGCCCTCATCGTGCAGTGCTCGACCTTTGTGAACAAGGCCCCGCCACTTGCTACGATCTTCAGCTAGCTCCTCCCATTGGTTGCTAGGGATTTTAAATGCAACCATGTCGCGTTTCGCAGAATCTTTGAAACGCAACAAAGGCCGGCCAATGGGCCTCTTTGCGTCTGCGACTTCCCCTAGTAAAATTTGCCGAGGCAAACGGGCCCGTTCCATACGGTGCACGTGTCCCAGCCACCGTAGCCGCCTCTGCTTGAGTGTGGCGGTAATGCTGGAAAGCTGTGCCGCGCCTAACACAGACTCGTTTGTCACGCGATCCCTCCATGTAATGCCTAGTATGCTTCGAAGACAGCGCATATGGAATGAATTTAGTCGACGCTCCTGCTTTGAATATGTTGTCCAAGATTCTGCTCCGTACAGGAGTGTGCTCAAGACACACGCTTGGTAAACAAGCATCTTCGTTTTTACCGAAAACCTAAAACCTTATACTGGTTATAATAGCTTAATACACTGTTTCCATGGGCAGAAGTTTGTAACAGTGTTTTATATCAAACTCAGGCAGAGGTGCACGCCCTCTGAGCAGGCTGTCTATGTCAAATTTTAAATTGAGCAAGGTCTTGTCTCCATCAATTATGATTATAATGTTTGTTGAGTAACTTTCTTCTAATACTGCAGGCTGTGAACTGGCCACTGAACTGGCTACTGAACTAGGTACTGTACTGGCTACAGTTTCAGTATCACCATATGAATCTAACAAATCCTGAATATCATTTTCTCAGTTTGATCCTGTGCCCAATATGAGGGCACAACTCTTTCAAATAAGCATCATTTAAATTTTTGAAATTTTCTGTGGTTATTTCATTTTCTAAAATAAAAAAATACAAATTAAAGTTCACCACACATCATACACACATAATTTTACATGTTATATTCAGAAACTGAAACTATAGTAAGGCTGTTTTATTTGACTACTTTTGACACAATTAGTTATGGGGCTGCGATCTGGATGAGAGTAGCCGAGGATCATGCTCAGTGACGTGCAGTAGGGGACGCCTATATCCAGCAGTGGGCGAGGGTAGGCTGATGATGATGAGTTATGGGGCACTCAAAATTTGGTATATCGTCTTTAGAGATAGAAATTCACGTTCAAATAGAAATTCAATAGGTTGTGTACATTAAAATTGCATTTTGTTAGTTACAATGCGTTCTCATCTAATTCATCTTTCTTTCAGTCTAGTGAATTTAACAGATATACTGTGAAAGCTGTTGCTGTTGTGCCAACTGATGTAAATTGAGTAAGTACACCTAGTATTTTTAGTAGGTAAATGAAATGGTACATAAATCCTGTGTTTATGAGGGACCAGGGGAACTACCTCGCAAGCCAAGCCGAGACGCTCTCTTTTGCCATTAATTGACATAAGATTTATCGAAATAAACAAACGCATCGGCATGAACCTTATAACAATGGCAAAAGATAGCGTCGGTTTGGCTTGACCCCATAATCCTTATAGAAGTAAGTACTTACAGAAGGTCACATCTAAGGTTGGGGAAAGCATATAACGGCTGCGGTTGGGGTGCACTCCAACCGGCAAGTACTTACCTACCTACAACGTAGGTACCTACCTTTTTTGGTTAGATATGCTCTCCAAACTTATTTAAATACAAAAAATAAACTGGGTTTAACAAATATCTAGATAAAATAAGCAAATATTCATGTCGTTTAGTGGACTTACCTTTAAATTTTTCAAATACTTCCTTGGGAACACCCCAAGACTCCAGCAATTTCCACGTTTCCATTGTTTCATCCACCCAAGGTAGTCCTAATCTCGTGCGCGTGCGACACAAACGGGTGACGGACGAAAAAGAGAATGTAATCGGTGCTGATCAGTGTTGCCGCCTTGTGAATAAATTTTTCTCAAACATGCTCGGAAATGTATGCGTTAATGTCACGAAATGGATCCATGAAGTTTCTCATTTATGGCTCCCTACCGCCTCCCTACATTACTTCATGGCCTAGTCCATGAAGTATGTATGAAAATCCATTTTTGTCCGCTGCTCTAACTTTTTAAATTTGCTTACTAACATTAAACTGATAGGAAAAATTACAGACAGCCAACCACCACTACTCTGTAAGCATTTGCGATATTGCGATGCGATGCATGCATGGATGGATGGATGGATGGATGGATGCATGGATGGATGGATGGATGGATGGATGGTTGGTTGGTTGGTCGGTCGGTTGGTCGGTCGGTTGGTTGGTCGGTTGGTCGGTCGGTTGGTTGGTCGGTTGGTTGGTCGGTTGGTCGGGCGGTCGGTTGCACAGTGATTCGTGTAGAACAAGCTAGATGGACAAAAGTCACTTTCGAATTCCGATGTAATTCTTGTTGACATACAATCAAGACACCTATACATTCAAGACACCTATACATTAAGATACCCACAAGTTATTTTAATAGTATGTCCTCGTATAGCGAGATAAAACGTTAAGTGTATACTAAAGTGTTAAATTACAGTTGCTTTCCTTCGTGTTATTGCTTGCGAAACGTAACGGTTTAATTTGTGTTTAAAATAATATATTATCAAATATTTATTATCGACGGTGAACTTAAGGGTGAGTACTATATTTCGCAATGTTTTTTTATTTACATTTGCAAATAAATATTATTTATATGGAGCTTGTTATGTAAAGTTACGTTATATTTGTACCGTTTTTTGAATTCAAACGCAAAAAGTTTACATGTCTCCGGATGTTATCTTTTTGAAAATTAAATGAAATATGCACAGTACTATGTACTTACTGGAAACAGCAATTTTGACTGCGATATCTTTGCACATCATTTTTTTTTATTTTTTTTTTTCAGAACATATCATCACTGTTTAAAAACTGATTTTTTTGAAGTATGGGTGAGAAACCCAAAAGAATTCCGAAATGACGAGCTCTTTTACTTCGTGGTTTTAGGATATGACCTAAGTGGAGTAACAGGTGAATCCTTGAGAAATTTAAAGGTGAAAATTTCCCAAATTTCCAAAAAAATCGCGTAGAAATGGATATGTTGTGGTAAAAACAAGGAACGCTTTTCTGCCGTCCTACCGAAGAAAGCGGCAAAGTGACAAAAGTAACTTTCGAGAAAAACGGCAAAAACTTTTCAAAATTTAAAATACCTGTATCTCAGGCATAAATTGACTTACAAAAATTCTGATTACATTAAAATTTAGGTAAAAAATCACGCCTTTTTATGTATATATTTTCATTAAAAAAAAATATAAATAGTATTAATTATGGAGGTTTTTATGTTATAGCTTAGGATTTGTGAATATTATTCGACGAAGAATAATAAGTTAAATGGCCGTTAGCTATACCTTAGCGACTTTTAAGCTTAGTATTATACATAACTTTTTTAGTGTTGTTAATTTAAATGAAAGTTAGGTGCGATTAATACACTAGAAGGTCGTTACTACGGATAGCCGCAGTATCGTAATGTTTTATCGTATATCCGCAAGATTTAGATAATTTAAGAGTATATATGCGACAATTTTAGTGGGTAGGTTGGCTAGAGTAACTTTATTTACAAACGAAAGTAATAGGTAATCAATCTGAGTCAAAACTAGGCTGCTGCATTTTCGAGTCTGATTATGTAAGTAGTTGACTTGCTATCGACATAGTACGCTAAGGCTTTCAAACTCGATAAACACCTTGGTTCACAGCTATCTGCAGAACCTTTTTTTTAATTGTTCATTTCTGGTCGGTCGCAGACTTTTTAATTATTAGAGCTGCATTTCTTTTTCCAGAAGAACGCGTAGATACTTCAGCAGCGTATACTAGCTCCGAGGCACTTCTTGCATTTATTAAGTCGGCCACCCGCCTTCGTTTTGTTTTGACGCTGGAGTCATTGAACTCTTTTTGTGGTCTACCAGGTTTGGAAAGTCTAGATCCAGAGGGTACCTACAGCGTGTAATTTAGTAACTGTAAACGATGTATCCCTATTTAACCACTCAGAAAACTTAACTAAATACTGCCGTCCTACCGAAGAAGGCGGCAAAGGGACTTTAGCGGCTTTTTAACTTTTTGATACATGCATACTCAGAAAAAAATTCTGCGTCGAACGGTATCGACTTTTTTTTCAATGACAGTTAGTTCTCGAGATACGCAGCAGTTAAACGACACATATTTTGATTTTTGTTAGGGTTTTATAATCTAAAAAGCCGTGATTGGTATTAAATAGGCTAAAAAGACGTTATGTATCATTAGCCGCTTTATATCATGCTTAAAATATAACACTTTTCTAAGCTAAAAAGCGCTTATCGATTATTCATACTTCAAAAAGCGGTTAAGTTCGTTTAACGAGGTTTTAATGAATTGTCATAGCTGAATTTACATACTTGTTTATAGGCTTAAAAGCAGTATTCTTTAAATTACCTAAACTCTATAATTACGTTAAGGGATCTTAGCCGCCTTTTTGCCTATAACACTTAAATACATTACGTAATACATTTAAATGTCAATAAAGCGGTGACCGCCTTTTTACTTCAGTGTCATAGGGTTGATATTTGTTCGATCATATTTTTAAAGCGGCTAAATAGCAATAATAAGTAAAAAAGCGGCTAGATTTTTGTCAATCCTTACTATTAAAAGGGGAAAGTGAGTTTGTTTGTTTGTTTGTTACGCTCTCACGCCGTAACGGAGCGACGGATTGTCGTGATTTTTGGAATAGAGATAGTTTATGGTCCCGAGAGTAACATAGGCTACTTTGAATCCCGGAAAATGCTCAGTTCCCGAGGGAATAGCGCGCGATAACCGAACACCACGCGGGCGGAGCCGCCGGCAATAAAAGCTAGTGTTAAATAATATTAGTGCTTCATTTTATTAAAAATTAAAAAGAACTTAAGTATTTAGTTTTTGGTTAACGACAATAATGTTACCTTAGTAGTTTTGTACCTAGATTTAAGTACAATTTAGGTTTTGGGTGAACTTTTGAAAATTTTTTTTTTTACGTAATTTTGGTGGACATTATTTTTTAAATTTTTGGTGAAAATAATCACTCGTTGAAATGCTCTTCTGGATTAGGATTTCAATGATACAAGAAGCACCTACTCGTATTTAAATTCAATAACTAAGTTAAAGCTATACGATATAGTGAAAAAACGTCGCTACCGAAATTACCTTAAGTCATTTCCTTAAGTCATTGGGGTTAGGCAAATCCAAGGAAAAGGCTCCCACTTCTTTCGACCTTAATGCCCTCAACTTACATTTCAGTACTTCGCCAGTCACTTTGGACCCTTCCATCAAGCAGCGTACTTTAAACAAGCTTGCCAATGCCCCTCAACAGGACTTCGCTTACTTTGATCTCGACACTATCTCTCCTAAAGAAACGTTGGAGCTACTGCGGTCTATTGGGACGAGAGCCATAGGTGAGGATGGCTTGAGCAGGGATATGCTTCTGCATGTGGCGGAGTATATTGCTCCTATTGTCTCCCACATTATTAATTATTCCTTTTCCTCTGGTAATTTCCCCACGTTGTGGAAATTAGCAAATGTTATTCCTCTCCCTAAATCCTCAAATCCTTCAAGTTATTCCGAACTTCGTCCTATTTCAATTCTGCCGATACTCTCCAAAGTTCCTGAGCATTTCGTTTGTCGACGTCTGTCTCGGCATCTTAATGCTCACAATCTCCTTAATCCTTTCCAATCCGGCTTCCGCCCCGGGCATAGCACTGTCACTGCTCTTGTCAAGGTCACCGATGACATTCGTCTCAATATTGAAAACAGGAAACTTACAGTTCTTGTGCTTCTCGATTTCAGTAGCGCCTTTAACACTGTTGACTTTGATATTTTATTAGGTATTCTCAAAACTTTAAACATCTCCAACCCAGCTTTGTCCTGGTTTCAGTCTTATCTCACGGGGAGGCGCCAGAGAGTGAGGCTGGATGATGTCTGTTCTGAGTGGAGCAGTCTTACGTCTGGTGTCCCCCAGGGGGCAGTGCTTTCTCCTCTCCTCTTCTCCATTTTCATAAATGGTATAACGGCATCACTATTTTCCTCCTACCATCTTTATGCTGATGATCTACAGATATATGCAGCGGCGGATATTGATGATTTCCCTGACTTGATTAACCGCGTCAACATTGACCTCGAGGCTATACGGGGTTGGGCGGCTGATTTTGGCCTGAAGGTGAATTCTAAGAAGTCGCAAGCGATGGTTGTCGGTAGCCCACACTTCATTTCGAGGCTGTCTGACATGGTGTTGCCCGAATTAATTTTTGATGGAACGTTAATTCCTTTCTCACCCACGGTAAAAAATTTGGGCATCATCATGGATCAGACGCTTTCCTGGTCGGCTCATGTCTCTGAGGTCAGCCGCAAGCTTTTTGCCTCAGTCCATTCACTTAGACGCCTGCAAAATTTCCTTCCTCTGCACACTAAGATTACACTGGCACAATCTCTCCTTCTCCCTCTCCTCGACTACGGCGACATAGCCTACCTAGATCTCTCTGAGCAGCTGCTCGACAAGCTTGAGCGACTTCAGAATGTGTGCATACGCTTCATTTTCGGTCTCCGAAAATACGATCACGTGTCTAGTTTTCGTGCTCAGCTGAAGTGGCTACCAATTCGTCATCGCCGTAATATTCACGTCCTGTCGTTGCTCTTTAATGTCCTTTTTAATCCTCAGTCCCCTTCCTATCTTTCAGAAAGGTTCAGTTGCTTGGCTGCTGGGTCTGGAAATCGGCTGCGGTCGAGTAATAACCTTTCTCTCGCTTTTCCAGTTTCCAAATCCAAATCCTACTCTAAATCCTTCTCCGTGCACGCTGTGAGTTTGTGGAATCGGTTGCCGGGTGATATCAGGCAGGCACAGTCGGTTGCCAGTTTGCGGAATCGCTTAAGGGCGCACTGGCTTGACAGTTCATCGTAAAATCTTAAGGAGGCAGTGTTGTATGCTCTTTTTTGTGTATATGTGGTGTATATGTATATTATGAACTTTGCATGTAGTTCATTTGTGTTGATATGTATTAGTTTATTGACTTTATTATTATGTATTAGTGTGTACCTATATATTTATGTGTATTTATAATGAATTTTTTGAGTTAATTTAAATTTGTGTTCTTTGACCTTTTCATTGTATTTGTAGTGTCTACTCTTATGTCTGATATCCTGTCAAACGTTCAAAGGTTAACTGGAAGAGATCCCTTTAAGGGATAAGTTCGCCTTTGTACATCTTATTATCCTGTGTTCTGTTATTATCATGTGTTTTTATGTACAATAAAGAGTTTTACAATAGAATACAATACAATTACGATAGTGACAGTAAATTACGTTTTATTAATTACATAGGAAATTAGTTTGAAATTACCATAATTTATTTTATATACGTGTACATATCCGTGTATAACTTATGTTAATAACGTAAACAGTTAAAGTTTTAAATTATTACTTTAAGTTAATCTTAGTTCCCAATACTTATTTGAATGTAGGTTCGATCAAAATAAATCGAATGTCAAATCGGTTCGTTTGACCTTTCAAAATTCATAATTTGCGAAGTCGCACTTGCACCTACTGTAAAAGACAGACATACCTATACTAGCATGCTCATTAGCAGACGCGTTCATACTTCCTCCCCTACCTCAAGTAGTAGGTAGGTACATTCAAAGATAGCAGGGTGATCCATATAGCCAGCATGCTACTAAAAAGCATACCTACTTTAAACATCTCATAATCATACACGCTAGTATCACAGTAGTAATTGCTCATCAGATTTTGTGCTAGTAATGAGCATAATCTATCTGTACCTTTATATTTCACGTGAGCAAAACACGAGTGAGCGAATCAGTTTCACGTGAAACTACCGTTAAATTCAGTCATAATGACCATAATAAAATATAAATATAAAATACCACCGGAATTACAGCACCGAATATTACGACAACATTGCATCTTTTGCGATTACTGCTAAACTGTATACATCAGTACTATTAGCTCTATTCTGTGAAATAAGAATCAAGACAACTAATAAGTAAAAATATAAACATTCAATTGAAATCATTGTAGGTACTCGTATATCGCGCAACGGGAATCCACTGAAATTACTTTTAAGATGACTAAAACAAAACACATCGCGCGAAAGGCTTGAACCTACTTACTGATAGGCACACAAAATTCGGTAGTTGGAGGTTCATTCAGCGTGACAGCTAAAGCACAACTAATGTAATTTTCCATAAAAATGCGAACATAGTGATATGATCTTTCACCATTAAGATATTATCAAGTATTTGTGCAAATTGATATTGGTAGCTAGACGACATTTACAAAGTGATCCACCTATCTTTTAAATAAAAATGTATTTAGTATGAAAAAGTAAAAATAGAATGCGTTATTTAATTAGCTTCATTTTTATTTATGTTTATTAGGAAAATGACTCCTAGACACAAAGTTATGGTCAATTGATTCAACAAAACCGCGCGTGGGACAGGTTGCACAGACTTACTGCAGTTAGTGTTTCTAAGTTTGTGATATTTTTAATTCAGCTTTAATTGAAGTCAACAATGTTTATTATGTTAAAACTCCGCTAGCGTAGGTATATAAAATCGACTTGTGACAGCCAAAAAAGTTCTCTGAAAATTCACCCTTTTTTATATCTGGGTAAGGCCGCGAATTTCGACCAATGTGACATAGAAATAACATAAAAAAAAAATAGGTAACGTTATCATAAAACGTAACGTAAATTTTGATAAAGCCTGGATCATACTGGCAAATATTCTCATTAGATAATGTGTCTATAAAAAAAATACATGTCATATAATAAAGTGAAGTTATTATTTTTACTAGAACTTTATTTTTGTTTTTTTTCGACAAAAGTTGTAGTTGATAGACATAACTTATTAAAAAATTTATAACAAAAAATAGAACCGACTACAAAAAACCATGAAAATAATTTTCTACCAGTCTGAAGTCGGTGCCTCAGCACGAGCCAGCAGGAGTGATTGAAGCCATTTAATCGTATAGTTGTAGGTGAGGTAGACGATTATAGGTCCACTCCTGCTGGCTCGTGCTGAGGCACCGACTTCAGACTGGTAGAAAAATATTTTCATGGTTTTTAGTAGTCGGTTCTATTTTTTGTTATAAATTTTTTTTTCACGCTTTTTAGTGTAAATATCTAAGATACAATAGTTTAATGTCAACTGCTCATCACCTTTTACGAAAAATTGCTATTTCCGATGCAGAGATGATCATTATTGAGGAGTCCTGGTGCTTCACCACCCATTCCATTTCACCATATGTGTTCCGAGGAGCATAAATTGCTTAGCAACTGTGTTAAAGCAATTGAAATTCAACACATGAAATACCTGTTATTGAGTAGTAACTCCGATGGTCAACTGTGGTCTTCATCATCAGTTCCACTTTACCAAATGATGATTTTCAAGAGCAAATGCACGAGTTACTACTAAATATATCAAAATTACCATAGGTGTCCCTACAACATTTGAAGAGTTCCCTCGATTTCCTTAGGATCCAATCATCAGATCCTGATTTGGTGCTTATGGGACCTAATTGAAAGCATTCCTAGACGAACGCAAAAAAAAATTTTCAAATCGGTTCATAAATGACGGAGTTCTGAGGTAACAAACATAAAAAAAAATAAAAAAAATAAATAAAAACAACCGAATTGATAACCTCCTCCTTTTTTTGAAGTCGGTTAAAAACACATTATACATTTCACTATCCTAAAATTGACGCCATTGTTCCACACAGTAACATATACAAATTATCTATATAATATAGTTTCTGACCAGAGGCCGTATTGCCTAATGTTTTTGACACTCGTGATCGCAATCAAATGACATATTTCGCATACAAAAGCTGTCATTTTATTGCAATCGCGAGTTCCAGAAACGTTAGGCAATAAGGCCTCTGATCCTAAACCTGTCCTATATGGGATCTATAGAGTTAAAACTGAATGTGGAAGTACCCTCTAGTTGACAAAATATCTTTCCAAAAGTGTCTCATTACATGCCTCTATAACACTGACCATAAGGTGCACATTTATAAGCATAATGAATTTGGATAAGTGGTTGTGAGCATGCTTGTGACTTCGACTGTACAAGCTTAAATTTATTTAACTTCAAAATATCAATTTAACTAACTTACTGTGTAGTCATTGGAAACCTAATAAAAAACTGGTGTAAGTTAGAATTTTTCTGTGTGCACTTCCCTTTACCACATTTTTTCGTTACGTTATGTAAAAAATACGTTGCATTTTGTAAAAATGTAACGTAATCGTAACGAAAGTGTAACGTATTTTAAACAAAAACACGTTTATCATGGTGAAATAACAACATTTTGAACATAATAAATAATACATGCTACTTACATGGAAAAGATTACCCTATCTTAGGAAAAACACCAGTTAAAAATAATCACTACTTACCCTTAAAATCGGACAAGCACTTTTGACGTTATTTCGAAAAACTTTCTCTGCGTCACGTTTGATGGCTGTTTGTAAACAAACTGATGACATTTATTTATCTCTTATGTGTTGCCCTATTAGAGTATTAGTTTCTAGTGCACAAAAACATATTTCTATCAAAATTGGCGTTAAAAATAGCTTTATAAAGCGTCACCAAAGTATTCGTAACGAAAACGTGGTTTTTTGGCACGTGAAAAGAAATAAATATAAAAAAAGAAAATTATTTGATTATCATGATTCCGAAATCAGTAGAGCTATCGCTATATCATCAAATTTCGTTTAAACAAAATCATGATCATGAGAAGTTAAAAACCATGAAAATAATAAGGTATTAAATACTCGCGGCCGAAAAAAATAGTCAATTTTCGTTACGTTTTGGACGGAAATATATTTTTATTATTTTTTTAAAAGGGTTTAAATGAATTATCTCATTTGCGACCTTTAGAATTCATATCGCGTAATATAATAAAAAAAAATGAAACCTCTAGGGGTTACCAGTTTTTTTTTTATCAGCTTTCCAAATTTGAAACGTCCAAATTGGCCAAAATTCGCGGCCTTACCCATCTCATTTATAAATTTTAGAGAAGTAAATAATAAACACAGTTCAATAATCATAATGTATATTGAAAGTATCAATTTAGAAGTTTTTTATTTTTGAACAATAAATAGTTGATTTTTATATAGTATGCCTTTTAATTTTTTGTCATTACCGCTTCTCATGCAGCATAACTCTTTATAATTGTAGTCCTATCATAACCTACAATGCCGTTATTTACAGAGTGACTCAAGTATTACGGCTTTTTGATGTATTGAGAGTAAAAATTTCTGTTGCTTGATAATTTTGATTAAAAAGTTAAAAAAACATCCAAGCTTTAAAACGGTTAAGATACTTTAACTTCATTTTTATTTATAACGCAACGTATATGTTCTACTAGCAATAATAGACAATTTAATTATTTACATCAGCAAAATCGCAGTTAGAAACAAAAACATATCAACCAATTTAAACTGACCCCAGTTCCAATAGTAAATGGCGGTGGAAAGGGGTCAAATTATGTTGGTTTCTATTTACAAGGCTAATATAGCTAATTTCGTAATTTTACTAATTATGGTGATAAATCGTAAAGAACCGTAACGTTTAAATTTACTAAAAAGACTCAAATAATTTTGTCCATCTAGCTTGTTCTACACGAATCACTGTGGGTTGGTCGGTTGATTGGTCGGTCGGTTGGTTGGTCGGTTGGTCGGTCGGTTGGTCGGTTGGTCGGTCGGTCGGTCGGTTGGTCGGTTTGTTGGTCGGTCGGTCGGTTGATCGGTTGGTTGGTCGGTCGGTCGGTTGGTCCGTCGGTCGGTCGGTTGGTCGGTCGGTCGGTTGGTCGGTCGGTCGGTCGGTCGATTAGTCGGTCGGTCGGTCGGTTGGTCGGTCGGTTGGTCGGTCGGTCAGTCGGTCGGTCGGTCGGTCGGTCGGTCAGTTTGACGGTCGGTTGGTCGGTCAGTAGGTTGGTCGGTGGATTGGTCGGTCGGTCGGTCGGTCGGTTGGTCGGTTGGTTGGTCGGTCGGTCGATTGGTCGGTCGGTCGATTAGGCGGTTGGTCGGTCGGTCGCTCGGTCGGTTGGTCGATCGATCGGTCGGTTGGTCGGTGGATTGGTCGGTCGGTCGGTCGGTTTGACGGTCGGTTGGTCGGTCGGTCGGTTGGTCGGTCGGTTGATCGGTCGGTCGCTCGGTCGGTTGGTCGATCGATTGGTCGGTTGGTCGGTACGACGGTCGGTTGGTCGGTCGGTTGGTTGGTCGGTTGGTTGGTTGGATGAAATATTTCCTCACATTGTTTGAGAAAAGCACTATACAAGCCTCGGCCAGAACAGGGATTGCTGAACTCGTCCATCAATCCCTTACTTCATGGCCTCTGCAGTAATGTACTATTTCTCCAACTTGCTCGGAAATGTTCTCATTAATGTTGGAAATATCGACCGGGAAGTCCATCGTTATATGCGTTGATCCGATAATAAATTTAAAAAAAAAGTGACATTACTTCCTGGACATGTCCGGGAAGTGTTTATTATCGAGCAGGTTTTTTACTTTTAATTTCATCCAAGACCGAAAATTCACCAAACAGCCAGCCAACTGTTCAATAATCACGTACAAAACCTAGATTTAAAAAAAAATTGTTTTGTACGTTTAGCTAATGTCTAAATGATTGTGTTCAAATCATAATAAGTTGTAGGTATTGACACTTAATTATCTTCTCGGACTACTTAATATTTTGCAACAAAGAGATAAGTTTTTTTTATGTTGTGCGTTTAGGAATTGCCGCTTAAACTAAAAGTAAAAATGTATAATATTTATATTTACTAATCCTATAAGTTTTTCTTTTAATTTATTTTCATTACTATATTTTATGTGGAAACAAACATACGATTCGGACCCAAATCTTTAATATCGAAATTGAGGCGGGAACGTGAATTTCATTCTATCAAAGATTTTCTGCCGCGTTATTTTTACGAAAATAAAATGAGTTCTATAATTAGTGATGAAAATATCCTAATGGGCACGCAGCATCTTTTATCAGTAAGGTTTATTTTTATTACTATAAAAGTGTTAATTTTGTTTAGATTGTAGGTAGATTGTTACATAAATATATTTGCCGAATAAATATAATGTTTTCGGTTTCTTTCCTCGCATATTTGGAGAAAAGCAGTATACAGGCCTCGGCAGGAATGTCATTTCGTGGATTCGTTTCTATTGAAGGACTCGGCTACGCCTCGTCCTACAAAACCATACTCATCCACGAAATGACATTTCCCGCCCTCTGCAGTAATATACTATTTCTCAAACATGCTCGGAAATGTATGCGTTAATGTCACGAAATGGATCCATGAAGTTTCTCATTTATGGCTCCCTACCGCCTCCCTACATTACTTCATGGCCTAGTCCATGAAGTATGTATGAAAATCCATTATTGTCCGCTGCTCTAACTTTTTAAATTTGCTTACTAACATTAAACTGATAGGAAAAATTACAGACAGCCACAGCTACTACTGTCAGCAGACATTCTGACATACATTATCAACAAAAGTATTACGACTATGACATTTCCGGAAGATTGGAAAAACGCTCGCGTTACCCCAATACCTAAGAAACCGAACCCGGCCGACCTATCCGACCTCCGTCCTGTCAGTATTCTCCCTTGCACATCGAAGATAATAGAAAGGGTGATTTATGATCAGCTGTCGGAATACCTGGAGAAAAACAGCATCTTGCCTGAACTACAGTCGGGTTTTCGTAAGGGTCGATCGACTGCTACTGCGTTACTCGACGTAGTCGATAACATCTTACAGGCAAGGGATGCTGGTAAAAGTACCATTTTGGTTCTTTTGGATTTTTCTAGGGCTTTTGACTGCATCAATTTGCCCTTGCTATTATCTAAGATGTCATATTATGGATTTGATGCTACGGCGATTAAGTGGTTTGACAGTTACTTGTCTGGCCGAGCACAAGCTTATTTATGTAGTGTTATGTAGTTAATGGTGTGTATTATAGTAATTATGTCTTTATAACGTTCAGAGGTTTGCCTACGGTGCTGGCTGAAAATCAGCGCTGGGCTGTTTTAACGCTTCAGCATTATGCTGAGCCAGTGTCCGATTCACAATCGCAATGACACAGACCTTTGTGTTGTTTTTGTACCAAATAGTATTGTTGTCTTGTGTTGTGAATAAATGTATTTTCTTTCTTTCTTTCTTTCTTTAGACAGCCAACCACCACTACTCTGTAAGCATTTGCGATATTGCGATGCGATGCATGCATGCATGGATGGATGGATGGATGGAAAGAAAGAAAGAAAGAAAGAAAGAAAATACATTTATTCACAACACAAGACAACAATACTATTTGGTACAAAAACAACACAAAGGTCTGTGTCATTGCGATTGTGAATCGGACACTGGCTCAGCATAATGCTGAAGCGTTAAAAACACCCCAGCGCTGATTTTCAGCCAGCACCGTAGGCAAACCTCTGAACGTTATAAAGACATAACTACTATAATACACACCATCAACTACATAAGAATACATAAATAAATAGATAATTTATAAACTAGAAACGAATTTATTGTGTGACTTTAAAAAACATAAAAATAAATTTATTAGATACGTGTAGACATAATTAATTTTACTACTATTATTATTATTATGCACTCTCTTGCCAAGTATACATCCTTACGCGGGCTAAAACGAAAAATTAACTTAAAGAAAACGAAACAAAAAGCAGTTTTGTGAAATAGTACTGGAAAGGAAAGGAATTAAGATTTTTGGAATGCCAACAAATAGCCTTTAAGCTTTCGCCCAAAGGTGTACCTGCTAGTCACTCCAAGGATGGGAGGAGGAATGTCATTCCAGCACTTAGACGCTGCAAATCTGAAACTACCTCGAAACGCCGCCGTCCTGTGCGGCGGCACAATAGCCTTAGATCTGCGCACACTTTTTGACCATGAGATTTTTTCAAAAAGGTACGAAGGCGTCTTGTGCCGCACTACACCAAACAAAAGGGTCGCAAGGTGCAAGCGCCTGCGAGCCTGCATTTTTAGCAGATCGGCAGCGTTCAAGTACGGAGTGACATGGGACCGGGGAGGAACTTTGAAACAAAAACGAGCACAAGCGTTTTGGACTCGTTGAATCAATCTCCTAGAACTACCAAGTATGCAACTATCATAGACGACATCGCAATAGTTCAACCTAGACAATACTAATGACTCACACAGTTGGACACGCAAATCCACACTGAGGTAGTCACGAATATTGTGAAGTATCCGGAGGCGATAGAAGCAGCTGCTAACTAACTGAGCTATATGGCTCTCAAAACGTAACTCGCCATCCATAGTCAGCCCAAGATTTCTAGCTACATCTACCCTTTCTATTGGTTCTCCCATGATAGCAACATCCCTGGCAGCCAGATTTTTCAAAGTATTGTGAATCTGATGCTTAGATCCAAATATAATATATTTAGATTTTTGGGGATTAAGAGCCAGACAGTTCCTCCCCGACCAAGAGAAAACGCGGTCAAGGTCTGCATTAATGTTCTCCACGCCAGTGGCTGCATCTGAAGGCATACTAGATGCATAAAGCTGCAAGTCATCGGCGTAAAGATGGTATTTACTGCTCCTTATACTAGAAACGATATCGGCGCTATAAAGTATAAAGAGCAGCGGACCCAAGATCGAACCTTGCGGTACTCCTCTGCTCACAGAGCTAAGAGAGGACCGCAAAGCACCACCATGCATTCCGCGCAGTTCAACCGCTTGTGCTCGGCCAGACAAGTAACTGTCAAACCACTTAATCGCCGTAGCATCAAATCCATAATATGACATCTTAGATAATAGCAAGGGCAAATTGATGCAGTCAAAAGCCCTAGAAAAATCCAAAAGAACCAAAATGGTACTTTTACCAGCATCCCTTGCCTGTAAGATGTTATCGACTACGTCGAGTAACGCAGTAGCAGTCGATCGACCCTTACGAAAACCCGACTGTAGTTCAGGCAAGATGCTGTTTTTCTCCAGGTATTCCGACAGCTGATCACAAATCACCCTTTCTATTATCTTCGATGTGCAAGGGAGAATACTGACAGGACGGAGGTCGGATAGGTCGGCCGGGTTCGGTTTCTTAGGTATTGGGGTAACGCGAGCGTTTTTCCAATCTTCCGGAAATGTCATAGTCGTAATACTTTTGTTGATAATGTATGTCAGAATGTCAGCAGTCTTTGAGAGTGTCAAATGAAGCATGTCAATAGAAAGCGAGTCCAGCCCCTTTGCTGTAGATTTTATCGTTGTAATAATTTTAGCGACATTCGTCGAAGTTGTTGTTGTTAGTTTAAAAGTCGAGTCTCCGTATCTGTGAAATTCGAAAAAAGTCAAGTCTGACATAGCCACTCCTGCCTGCCCTGGGACGTTAAGAAAATGGCTATTCATTAAGTCAGGGTCATTAAAATGCATAGGTAGGTCGTTTTGTAGCTGTGGCTCAGGAAGAACTGTGCGTTTCAAATTTTTCCAGAGAGTCTTACTGTCAGTTGTATCATTGATATGTTGCTCGAAGAAGGCACGCTTCTCGTTGTGTATTGCTGCAATGACGAGGTGCTTCAGATCCAGGTAGTACTGCTTATGCGAGTCCAATTTAGTTCGCTTAAATCTTGAGTGTGCTGCGTTTCGTAAACTCATCATAAGCCTCACATTACTGGTGAGCCATGGTTTCGGTGCCTCCTTCATCACAACCGTCTTCTCCGGCGCATGTCTGTCAAAAAGTCCCAGTAGAAGGTCATTAAAATGTCTTACCATTTCATTAACGTCTTCAAGGCGATAAATCTGGCTCCAGTCCATTGCGTCAAGGTCACGGTAGAATTCAGCAAAGTTTATGTCTTTTAGGGGTCTATAAGTAGTCATGGTTGGTGTCTGTTTTCGCTTTTTAATGCATAACTCGGCTGTAATGAATGCATGCGCTCCGAGTTCCGGGACATGCCTTACATCCACATTCTCCACGCGAGCGTCAGTACATATAAGGTCTATGGTCGTTTCACTATGGCTAGTAAAGTGTGTCGGTTCATTTACGTACTGTGTCAAGTTAAGTGTAGTTAGCAATTGCATCAATTGCTTACATTTACTGTCATTTTGATCGGAATAATTTATGTTAAAGTCCCCAAGTAAGATTAAACGGTCATAGTTGGTAAACGATGTAACTGAGTCAGTAATAGCGTCAAAAAAAGTGTCAACACTTAGCCAAGGAGGTCGGTAGGCTGTGCCTACTATTAATTGCTTACTGTTAATTGTAAGCTTAAGCCACATTTGCTCGACCATCACGGCCGGAGGATGCGGCAATGTACGCGCGTTCATGCCTCGGCGCAAGTAAAACCCCACCCCGCCTCCTCTAGCCCGGATATCGGGTGACCGCGGCACGTGTCGTAGTCGATAACCGTGCACGGTGGGTGCACGACCCTCCTGCCCAGAGCGAAGCCAGGTCTCATTGATACAAACCACGTCCGCGTCAGTGTCAGTTATGGTTTCAGTCAACTCGTCATGCCCCGTACTGAGGGATCCAGCATTAAACAACGCAACTTTAAAGTTTTTAGAATGGAACATGACAATAAAAATAAATTACGAAACAAAAACAACAAGCGGGTAGCTGTATACTTGTAAGTAAAGTGCGACTTAAAACAAATATTATAAATATAACGTAAGCACAATAGATTGTCCGAGTAAGAAGCTTATAAATGATGTAAATACAAATAAATAGAATAAATACTGTATCGTTCCAGAGTGGTCTACCAGACAGTGCACGGATGAGTGTAAAATTCACACCCACAATGACACAAAAGAAAAAGTAAATTACAGGTAGAAAAGCCACCACATCAAAGTAAAAGTAAAACTTATTTAAAAGATAAACAGAAAATAAAATTATACACACTGAAGACATGAGATGAACGAAACTACGTTGATTTTGAGCAAAAAAGTACGACACAAAACAAAAACAACTAATTGTCATTGTGGCCCCCACTCTCGGACCTAAAAATATCTAGGTCGAGTGGGCGACGCACGCGGTGGCACGGCAGCCCATCCTTCTGTCGGGCAAAAATCTTGCCATCGCGGGTCCACACGTAGCGCCAGGCGGCCGCGCGCGCCGCGTCCCGAGCCCGCTGAAACAGCTGGCGGTTGGTGGCCGTGAGCCGCTCGTTCACGTAGAAGGGCCGCGGCGCCGCCGCCAAGCCCAGGTCCGCCGTGGTGGCGCCGCGGCGCACGCGCGCAGCCCGCAGCACCTCGTCGCGCACAGCGCGGCGCGCCAGGCGCAGCACCAGCAGGCGCGGCCGGCCCGCCCCGCTCGGCCTGCCCACGCGGTGAGCCTGCACTACGTCCCGCTCGTCCAGCTGCACGCCGAGCTTGGCACAGATCCGCACGGCCAGACCGGCCGCACTCTCCCCTGACTCTTCGGGCACGTTGGACACCTGCACGTCGTTGCCCAGGAGCTCTTGGTCGCGGTCGTTCAGCTCCATCTGCAGTGACGCAACAGCATCCTCGAGCACCTTGTGCGCCGCCGACACAGCGCTGCTCGACACCTGCCGCTCGATGGCGTCGACGCGGCTGTCGAGACTGTCCATTTTTTTGCTGAAATCCGACAGGCTCGTTCTAACGTCCACGAACTCCTGTCGGAAGTCTTTGAGCTCCTGCCGGACCACCTGGAGTTCCTCCCTGAACAGCCGCATCTCATGACTGAGGACTGACGACACACCATTCGTGTCGTCACCTGGCAGCGGCGCCGCCGAACCTGAGTGCACCGCAGCGGGCTCGGCCCTCACCGGTGTATCCGCTTTATTATCCCGCGGCTGAGATTTTTTGCATGCGGGACACTTCCAGTCCCTCGGGACCGAGACCCCAGCAAGCACGCCCACACAGGCCTGATGATAATTATTCGAGCATTTCTGGCATATAATGCCCTCACCACGGGACATGAATTTTGCGCAGGCGCCACATTTTATTTTTTGAGTGCTATTATTCATTATTTTTATTTATTTAGCTCAGTTGCAAGTTGTACTATTATATAATTCCGTGGTTGCAAGATAACTTTTCTCTGTTTAGTTTCCGAACGCACTTTCGTTCCTTGCAACACTGCGTTATCTATCTGACAGTTAAACTGTCAGTGTCAGTATCAGCTGTTAAAGGACACCGTCTAAATATCTCCAAATAATTGTGTTATCCCGTTATATTATTTGTTTTTAAAAAGTAAATAAGTTATAACGGTCAAATTGTTCTGCTTACCGATACGCTCAACATGTAGTTTCTTCAAAGATCAGTATTCAGCAAGCGTTTCTTTGTAAGTAAGTCAACACCGGTGTATTTCTCGACTTCCTGGTGCACTAATGTTGTGTTTTTAAGGTAATTATTCCAATTTATGCAATTAAATTTTGACGAACGTACTAAGTATGTGTTTACACGGCCAGAGTTGCCAGATTACTGGATGGATGGATGGATGGATGGATGGATGCATGGATGGATGGATGGATGGATGGTTGGTTGGTTGGTCGGTCGGTTGGTCGGTCGGTTGGTTGGTCGGTTGGTCGGTCGGTTGATTGGTCGGTCGGTTGATTGGTCGGTCAGTTGGTCGGTCGGTTGGTCGGTCGGTCGGTTGGTCGATTGGTTAGTCGGTCGGTCGGTTGGTCGGTTGGTGGATTGGTCGGTCGGTTGGTCGGTGGATTGGTCGGTCGGTTGGTTGGTCGGTCGGTCAGTTGGTCGGTCGGTCGGTCGGTCGGTTATTCGGTTGGTCGGTTGGTTGGTTGGATGAAATATTTCCTCACATTGTTTGAGAAAAGCACTATACAAGCCTCGGCCAGAACAGGGATTGCTGAACTCGTCCATCAATCCCTTACTTCATGGCCTCTGCAGTAATGTACTATTTCCCTAAGAAAAATATTAAAATCCCGCTCAACCAAAAGACCTCAGAAAGATCTTAAAAATAATTGTCTAGTTTATATTTATACTAATATTATAAAGCTGTAGTGTTTGTTTGTTTGTATGTTTGTTTGAACGCGCTAATCTCAGGAACTACTGGTTCGAATTGAAAAAATATTTTTGTGTTGGATAGTCCATTTATCGATAAATGTATCCTATATATAGATCCTCTATATAACATCACGCTGCGGCCAATGGGAGTGGACGCGAACGAAGTCGCAGGCAACAGCTAGTGATAATAATATTGAAATGTAGGTAGGTATACGAAAAACTTTTAACATTTCACACATGTGGCGACAGCCCTATGCATTGTATTGTTGTCAGCATTTCGGATTAGCCATGCGGACCCGACTCGTCGGCCGGCAGTCGGTCTCACACCTCGATACAGATCGCGCGACTAGCTCGCGCCCCGACTCCGTCCGCCTGGCTAGAACTATTCTTGGTATATGTTTTAGCATATAAATTAAGTGTAACTATCAAACTCTAGTTAACTACCAAATTGTGCTTCGATTTCATCTCCCACCAAGATACCCAAACGGTAGTTAAAGTGGTGACCCCGAACGTTTCGTCATAACTAAATAAAGCCAGGCGGCGAAAATCAAATTACGCGCAGTTACGGCGTAGGAACTTGCGTGTTATTTAAATCGTGTCGCAACAATGAGTGATAACGAAGGAGCCAATTCGGTGCAGCTGCAGTCGATAAGTGTGGCAAGTAGGATAGCACATTTCTGGAGGGAGCTTCCGAGGTTATGGTTCTAGCAATTCGAGGCCATAATAACGCCACAGAGGATCGGCCAAGATACCAAGTTTGATCTGGTGATAGGAAAACTTGGCAAAGAAGAGTTGGTCCACATCAGCGATCTCCTAGAAGGCACACAGAAGGACTACGAAACCCTTAAAACCAGGCTCATAAACGAATTCCAGGAGTCGCCGGACACGCAATTTAACAAACTCATGTTCATTAGCGAGTTTACAAACAACATTAGGTACATAGACGGGCCCGAGAACACAGTTGCTGACGCGTTGTCTCGTGTGGAAACCATATCGTGTCCAACGACAATCAATTTCGCTGAACTAGCTACAGCACAGGCACAGGATGCTCAGATTACACAGTCAGTAAACATAGAGTCACGTTTTGCAACATTGTCGCTACCTGACTCAGACAAACTTATTTATTGCGAAATGACCACCGGCGTACCGCGTCCGTATATACCTACTTCCTTTAGAAAATTAGTATTTCAAGCGGTCCATTATATTAACCACCCAGGCATTAAAACGTCTAGGAGAATGCTAGCACAGAGATTTTTTTGGCCAAAGATGAATAAAGATACTGAGACCTGGGCAAGGCAGTGTGTAGAATGTCAGCGAAGCAAAGTAGGACGTCACGTGGTCTCGGACTTAGGGCAGTTCCACAACGCGGGCAGATTCGAACACGTACACATCGACTTGGTAGGACCGTTGCCAACAACGGAACTAGGTCACAGGTATCTTGTCACAATGATCGATAGAGGCACGCGCTGGCCGGAGGCAGTGCCTATAGTAGACATGACCGCAGAAACGGTAGCAAAGGCTTTGTATGAAAACTGGGTTTGCAGGTTCGGAACACCTTTGTTTATAACGACTGACCAAGACAGACAGTTCGAGAGCGAACTGTTTTCAGGACTAATGAAACTTTTGGGGGTTCAGAGGATGCGTACGACAAGCTATCACCCCATGAGCAATGTGGTTTAATTGAAAGATGGCACAGGACCTAAAAGGTGGCTTTAACAGCTATACTGATGGACAACGAATCATGGCTCGAAGAACTCCCAACAGTTTTGTTAGGTCTAAGGGCAGCTAGTAGAACAGACAACGAGGTAAGTGCAGCAGAAATGACGTATGGGCAAGTGATTAGGCTTCCAGGGGATTTTTACACGAACTCACCAATCACTAATTCAGATCAATACTCTTACGCAGAAAAATTAAGGGAAACAATTAAAAACATTAAACCAATACCAACAAGAAGCAGAGATTATAGAAAAATATTCGTCCATAAAGAACTCGACACTTGCTCACACGTTTTCATCCGTAACGATGCAGTTAAGAGACCACTGACCCCGAACTACGACGGCCCATTTCGAGTTATCTCTAGAAATAGAAAATTCTTCAAACTACAACTACCAAACAGACGAACCGAAGTATCAATAGATAGACTAAAACCAGCATTCTTAATCAATTCCAGTACCCCGGAGGAGGAGAGCCAACCAGCAGCGAATCCCACTTCAGGGAATTCCCCATTACCTCATTATGTACAGCTGGTGCTCTCACTTAGGTATCCACACAGATTAGGAGTTTTGATCGCGCATTACAGTTGAATGAATATTATAAACATAAATGTGGGTAAAATATTTGTATGGTATAAGATCAATGAATCCCTAGTTGAAGACTATCGTTTCTAATATAAATAGGTGCTTATTTTTGCTCTAATCATAAACATACTTCATGTCCTAGCGGTCCAGCGTCGGCTTACTACTCATAAGGGCTAGGGTTCGAGTTAGATAGATGAATGTCGACTGAGAACAGTATTTTTTTTTTTTTTTTTATATACGCTTTTAGTATATTTAACCCGGTTATTTAATTAGTTTACAAGTTTTATTTAAGTTTGTAATCTAATACAGAATTAGAGTAAGTAAATGAAAAAATTAAACAAGTTTGAAAAGACTTTTATTCTCTTTACAGAAAAACATATATTTTTATTGAATATAACTGTAAGAAAAGTTCAATTCAACATAATTGCCATTCATGATTTAATCTTCTTCTTCTATCTATATATATAAAAATGAAAGGCCTGATACACTCATTCATTCATCACTGACTCATCAACGCCCAGCCCAAACCCTTGAACCTAGAAGGCTGAAATTTTGCACAGAGGTTCCTTTTATGACAAGTACACGAGATAAGAAAGGATTTTTCGAAATTCGTCCCCTAAGGGGGTGAAAAGGGGGGGAGAACGTTAGTATGTAAAATTGTTATTTCTAAAGTTGTGACTGTGAAATTTAGGAAAAACATTCTTCAAAAAACATAAGTGAACACGTATTTCGCCATTTTTGAAAATTATACCCTTAAAGGGTAATAAAGGGGGTGAAAGTTAGTATGGGATTTTTTTTTATTATTGAAGATATTGTAGCGACATAGGTATCTACCTATAGGTATACGGTGTCACGTGATAGCTAAGGTAGACGGACCCGGTCGCGCCAGTTGCCTCTAGCCCATAGGACCGTGTACTTGTCCTTTCTAGAATAAATATTAATTGGTCGTATTCAGTGTTTGGACTTATCTCCCATTGACTCTCCAAAGAACTCTAAAGTGGTGACCCCAGTGAATTGAACATTATAAACTTTTTGTGCGGTGTAAGTGCATTATAGGCGCATCAAAATAGAAGAACCTGGACATAACTCGATAACTGTAATTTTCTTTTTGTATGATATAAAGTGTTGTTAGTTCTGGTTGAAATAAAAAAAATTAATTATTTTAGGGGTTCACCTCAATATAAAAAAAACAAAAAACTAAATTTTAGGCATATTGTGATTTTAGAAGTGCAGCGTAATAGGTAACTTTGTAAAAGTACCTCTATTACGATATGATGCTTGCATTCCAGTTAAAAAAATCTAAATTCATCGAATTAATCAATCAGAACTATCATCAAAGAAGAAGATTCAGTAAGTTACCCGTTTTCAGACTTATCTTACCAGAATTCGTTGATAACTGTAATTTTACAATTTATTCTGAATAGTACATTCTTCGTGTTGATAAATTGCTAAAAACTAAACAGATTTCTTTCCCTCTTTCTAAAGTTACAAAAAATTTGGTATTTTTGGAAAACCATAATACATAACTACTTCAAAAGTGTGTAATTAATGCTGTCAACATATTATTACTACTATAAAAAACAAATTATCAAAAAAAAATCTACGGTTTTTATTTAATTCATATTTTTTCTTACTTACGTATTAATTTGAACCTTATTTCTTGCACTATAAAGTCGTCATTACATTGTGCCTTGACTCGACCGAGCGTTTCTAGTGTAGTCGTCTCATGGGCATAAATAGTCAATGATTGTCAAACTTTTATATAACCACGTGGGATGCATCACGGTTCTGCTAGAGCGGAGATTTACTGAAATATTGTGTTTGCTGGATGCGATGCCTGACTGTGTCATATAAGCGCGTTAACCTATTTAAATTTATAAGCTCTCAATTTTTAAGGTTCCGTAGCCAAAATGGCAAAAACGGAACCCTTATAGTTTCACCATGTCTGTCTGTCTGTCAGTCTGTCTGCCTGTCTGTCCGTCCGTCCGCGCTGCCGTCCTACCGAAGAAGGCGGCAAAGTGACAAAAGTAACTTTCGAGAAAAACGGCAAAAACTTTTCAAAATTTTAAATACCTGTATCTCAGGCATAAATTGACTTACAAACATTCTGATTACATTAAAATTTAGATAAAAAATCACGCCTTTTTATGTATATATCTTCATTTAAAAAATATATAAATAGTATTAATTATGGAGGCTTTTATGTTATAGCTTAGGATTTGTGAATATTATTCGACGAATAATAATAAGTTAAAAGGCCGTTAGCTATACCTTAGCGGCTTTTAAGCTTAGTATTATACATAACTTTTCTAGTGTTGTTATTTTAAATGAAAGTTAGGTGCGATTAATACACTAGAAGTTCGTTACTACGGATAGCCGCGGTATTGTCTATTATTGCTAGTGAACATGTACGTTGCGTTATAAATAAAAACGAAGTTAAAGTATCTTAACCGTTTTAAAGCTTAGATGTTTTTTTAACTTTTGAATCAAAATTATCAAGCAACAGAAATGTTTACTCTCAATACATTAAAAAGCCGTAATACGTGAGTCACTCTGTAAATAACGGCATTTTAGGTTATGATAGGACTACAATTATTGAGAGTTATGCTGCGTGAGAAGCGGTAATGACAAAAAATTTAAAGGCATACTATATAAAAATCAACTATTTATTGTTCAAAAATAAAAAAACTTCTAAATTATTACTTTCAATTAACATTATGATTATTGAACTGTGTTCATTATTTACTTCTCTAAAGTTTATAAATGAGATATATAAAAGGGTGAATTTTCAGAGCAACTTTTTTGACCGTCACAATTCGATTTTATATACGCTAGCGGAGTTTTAACATAATAAACATTGTTGACTTCAATTACAGCCGAATTAAAAATACCACAAACTTAGAAACACTAACTGCAGTAAGTCTGTGAAACCTGTCCCACGCGCGGTTTTTTTGAATCAATTGACCATAACTTTGTGTCTAGGAGTCATTTTCCTAATAAACATAAATAAAAATGAAGCTAATTAAATAACGCATTCTATTTTTACTTTTTCATACTAAATAAATAAATAAATAAATAAATAAATAAATACATTTTTATTTTAAAGATAAGTGGATCACTTTGTAAATGTCGTCTAGCTACCAATATCAATTTGCACAAATACTTGCTAATATCTTAATGGTGAAAGATCATATCACTATGTTCGCATTTTTATGGAAAATTACATTAGTTGTGCTTTAGCTGTCACGCTGAATGAACCTCCAACTACCGAATTTAGTGTGCCTATCAGTAAGTAGGTACAAGCCTTTCGCGAGATGTGTTTTGTTTTAGTCATCTTAAAAGTAATTTCAGTGGATTCCCGTTGTGCGATATAGGACGAGTACAATGATTTCAATTGAATGTTTATATTTTTACTTATTAGTTGTCTTGATTCTTATTTCACAGAATAGAGCTAATAGTACTGATGTATACAGTTTAGCAGTAATCGCAAAAGATACATTGTTGTCGTAATATTCGGTGCTGTAATTCGGGTGGTATTTTATATTTATATTTTATTATGGTCATTATGACTGAATTTAACGGTAGTTTCACGTGAAACTGATTCGCTCACTCGCGTTTTGCTCGCGTGAAATATAAAGGTACAGATAGATTATGCTCATTATTAGCACAAAATCTGATGAGCAATTACTACTGTGATACTAGCGTGTATGTTTATGAGATGTTTAAAGTAGGTATGCTTTTTAGTAGCATGCTGGCTATATGGATCACCCTGCTATCTTTGAGTGTACCTACCTACTACTTGAGGTAGGGGAGGAAGGACGAATGATGATAACAAGTATGAATGCGTCTGCGAATGAGCATGCTAGTATAGGTATGTCTGTCTTTTACATTAGGTGCAAGTGCGACTTCGCAAATTATGAATTTTGAAAGGTCAAGCGAACCGATTTGACATTCGATTTATTTTGATCGAACCTACATTCAAATAAGTATTGGGAACTAAGATTAACTTAAAATAATAATTTAAAACTTTAATTCTTTACTTTGTTAATATAAGTTATACACGGATATGTACACGTATCTAAAATAAATTATAGTAATTTCAAACTAATTTCCTATGTAATTAATAAAACGTAATTTACTCTCACTATCGTAATTTCGGTGGCGACGTTTTTTCACTATATCGTATAGCTTTAACTTAGTTATTGAATTTAAATACGAGTCGGTGCTTCTTGTATCATTGATATCCTAATCCAGAAGAGCATTTTAACGAGTGATTATTTTCACCAAAAATTAAAAAAATAATGCCCACCAAAATAACGTAAAAAAAAGATTTCAAAAGTTCACCCAAAACCTAAATTGTGCTTAAATCTAGATACAAAACTACTAAGGTAACATTATTGACGTTAACCAAAAACTAAATACTTAAGTTCTTTTTAATTTTTAATAAAATTAAGCACTAATATTATTTAACACTAGCTTTTATTGCCCGCGGCTCCGCCCGCGTGGTGTTCAGTTATCGCGCGCTGTTCTCTCGGGAACTGTGCATTTTTCCGTGATTCAAAGTAGCCTATGTTACTCTCGGGACCATAAACTATCTCTATGCCAAAAATCACGACAATCCGTCGCTCCGTTACGGCGTGAAAGCGTAACAAACAAACCAACAAACTCACTTTCCCCTTTTAATAGTAAGGATTGACAAAAATCTAGCCGATTTTTTACTTATTATTGCTATTATGTATTTAAGTGTTATAGGCAAAAAGGCGGCTAAGATCCCTTAACTTAATTATAGAGTTTAATTTAAAGAATACTGCTTTTAAGCCTATAAACAAGTATGTAAATTCAGCTATGACAATTAATTAAAACCTAGTTAAACGAATTTAACCGCTTTTTAAAGTATGAATAATCGATAAGCGCTTTTTAGCTTAGAAAAGTGTTATATTTTAAGCATGATATAAGGCGGCTAATGATACATAACGTCTTTTTAGCTTATTTAATACCAATCACGGCTTTTTAGATTATAAAACCCTAACAAAAATCAAAATATGTGTCGTTTAACTGCTGCGTATCTCGAGAACTAACTGTCATAGAAAAAAAAAGTCGATACCGTTCGACGCAGAATTTTTTTCTGAATATGCATGTATCAAAAAGTTAAAAAGCCGCTAAAGTCCCTTTGCCGCCTTCTTCGGTAGGACGGCAGCGCGGCTTTGCTCAGGGACTATAAATTTTTTTTATTCGACTGGACGGAAAACGAGCAAGTGGGTCTCCTGATGGTGAGAGATCACCACTGCCCATAGACACCTGCCACACCAGGGGGATTGCAGATGCGTTGCCAACCTAGAGGCCTAAGATGGGATACCTCAAGTTCCAGTTATTTCACCGGCTGTCTTACTCTCCACACCGAAACACAACAGTGCAAGCACTGCTGCTTCACGGCAGGATTAACGAACAAGATCAATGCTATAAAGCTGTAATTTTGCACGAATACATATGTGAACTATGATACAATCCCTACTAATATTATAAATGCGAAAGTAACTCTGTCTGTCTGTCTGTCTGTTACGCTTTCACGTCGAAACCACTGAACCGATTTTGTTGAAATTTGGTACATAGGTAGTTTGAACACCAAGGATGAACATACCTTTTATTCCGGTAGAGGGCGCCACCGCGCGATAACCTAGATCCGCGCAGACGAAGTCGCGGGCATAAGCTAGAAAAATAAAAATAAATAATTTTTAGGGTAATTGCCATTGACGTAAGGTGGGGGTGATTTTTTATTCTGAGCCAACCTTGTAGTGTGGGGTATCGTTGGATAGGTCTTTTAAAACAATTAGGGGGTTGCTAAAACGATTTTTCGGTTCAGATTCAGTTGCAAAATATTCAACTTTAAAGTGCAAATTTTCATTAAAATCGAACGTCCCCCCCCCCCGCCCCTCTAAAATCTAAACTGGTGGCTGAAAAAAATTGAAAAAATTCAGGATGGTATGGTAGTAAGTATATCAAACTTACAAGGAAAACTATAATGGTTAAGTTTTCTTGAGAATTATTAGTAGTTTAAGAATAAATAGCAGCCAAAGGTATAAAATGTACCTAAACTTGGAATATTCTTTACAAAATACGAAATCCTTAGATAAATATTACTTTATTTTTTCTTTATGGCTACAGAATCTTATTTCGGGCGTGTTCGACTCGCAGGCCGGTTTTTTTTTTTATGCAGAACTACGAACAAATAATAAGTCCGGAATTTTAGCTGCGTTGTAAAAATCTGAAAAGAGGATTAAGTCTTAAATAGTTATTTTTCACTAGAGCCAAAAAACAACTGATTTCCGAAAAAAAAATAGAACTTTTCAATGGAAGATGATAAACAAGTATCAAAACTACCGTTATAAATATGAGCTTTTCCCGCTAATAGGTAAGTATATAATATTCAATGGCCCAATCGAATAAACGTGCAAAGGCCTTTACACGAAAAAATTTTTTTTGCTTTGTTAGCTTACATAACGCCTTAGATGAGCCACCAACACTTGCTGAAGTTGTGAAAGCCATTACAGGCCAGAAGAACAAGAAGGCCGTTGGTGTTGACAACATCCTTGGAGAATTGCTGAGGTATGGTGGTGAGCAGACCCACTCTTATATCTGGCAATTGTTTCAGCGTATTTGGAGCGAAGAGAAAGTACTCCCTGATTTTGGTGTATCTTGTATTAAAACCCTTTACAAGAATAAGGGGACCGATCTGACTGCGATTCCTACCGAGGCATATCACTACTCTCCGTGCCGGGGAAAGTATTTGCCAGAGTACTTTTGAATAGGCTTATCCCAGTGTCAGAAGCATTGTTGCCCGAGACCCAATTTGGGTTTCGTCCAGACAGAGGCACCTGCGAGGCAATATTTTCCATTCGCCAACTTCAGGAAAAGAGTCGTGAGCAGGGTCAACCCCTGTATTTGTGCTTCGTAGATTTAGAGAAGGCCTTTGACTGTGTGCCGCGGGAAGCTTTATGGACCATACTGGCAAAAATTGGGTGCCCTGAAAAGTTTGTTCGCATGATTCGACTCCTGCATGATAAGATGACCTGCTGTGTATCTATTGATGGTGAACAGTCAGGCTTTTTTCCCGTAAGCTGTGGAGTCAAGCAGGGGTGCGTTCTTGCGCCTACCCTGTTTGCGCTTTACTTTGCAGTTGCTGTCGGGGAAGTTTTAGAGCAATCTTTGAACGGCATAGGCATACGTTTCCGGACTGATGGGGGCATTTTCAACCTAGCAAGGTTGAAAGCAAATACCAAGGTTTCCCATGCAGTTATCACGGAGATTTTGTATGCCGATGATCTTTGTTTCGTGGCAGACTCTCCTCATGGTCTTCAGACCTTAATTTCAGATTTGCATGGAGCTTGCTGTCGTTTTGGTCTCAAAATCAGTGTGACCAAAACTGAAGTTATGGCAATGGACTGGCTTGGTAGCAGTAACTCTATAGAGATTTTTCTCGGTGAGATGAGGCTGAAGCAAGTTGAGAAATTTAAGTACTTGGGTAGCACTATCACAGCAGCGTGTGACCTTGAGTCGGAGATAAACCACCGTATTGCGTTAGCAGCTGCTGCGTTCGGCAAATTGCGACTCAAGGTATTCCACTCACATGATCTTAGGTTATCGACAAAGATCTCCGTCTACTTGGCTGTGGTGCTCCCCAATCTTCTGTATTCTTCTAAGACCTGGGTCCTATACCGCCATCAAATACGCACGCTGGACGGGTTCCACATAAAGTGCTTGCGGGACATTGTAAACATCAAGTGGGCGGATCGGGTGAGAAACACCGATGTCCTTCGCCGGGCGAATGTCCTAGGTATTGAGAGTTACTTGATGCGGCGTCAGCTTCGGTGGTGTGGACATGTATCGCGGATGTCTGAGGCAAGAATCGCGAAACGTGTCTTCTTTTCTGAACTCCAGAATGGCAAACGGAAACAAGGCGGCCAGTTCCTACGATATAAGGACGTTCAGAAAAGGCACATGAAGAGATGTGGTATTAATCCCTCTCGCTGGGAAGAGCAGGCAAGGCGCCGCTCTGAATGGAGGCGCGTTGTGAGGGATAAAGTGACTGAATTCGAGTTGCAGAGGCGGTCTGATCTGGACATGAAACGTGACGCCCCCCATTCTAGGCCACCCACAGCCATCTCTTACCACTACGTTGACGGTGTCCTTACGTGCTGCAACTGTTTGCGCACGTTTTCTAATAAAATTGGCTATTTCAGTCATTTAAGGGCACATGAACGGGCGAACAAACTTAGTCCTCTCGTCCAATAGGTATTTTGTTTAGTAGTCGCTGTAGCCGAAATCGGCCAGGAGAGCTATATATATATGACCCAAAGTATGTCGTCAATTTTTTTTCACCGATCCGATTAACCGTTTTTGAGATAAAATGTTTTAATTGTTTATTCGTTGGTAATTATTCCATACAAAGTTAAAGTTGGTTTTATTTTTCTGTAAAATTGCTGTTTTACGATTACACGTTTATTCGTTTGGGCCATATGTAACATTACTGAAACTGGGCCAATAAATATTTTCTAAAAGTCGGAAAAAGTTTGGAACTTTGTCCATATAAACAATTCTTTTTATAATACTGAGAGTACATTTAAACAAAGAAATATGTAGTTATATGTAAATTTAGGACTTACACCATTATTCATGTTCTTGTTAGATAATAGATAAACTATTCTTGTATCCTTGCTCAATTGAATAGAATAGAATAGAATAGAAACGTTTATTCACAGATTTCACAAATTACATAAATGAATACACAAAATAAACAAGTATAAAGCAATGACATTATTTGTGAAATCGCGAAACGGTCTCAGCTCAGCATAGTGTTGGCCGTAGAGGCCAATTATTCTACTTATACCTTTTATACTCCAAAACATATAATAAAAAAAAATACGTAAAATAAAACCTCGCTCTATTATGCATGTTGATCTGTAAATACTTTTATTTACAGATCAACAAATTATAAAGTAAAGAGTGTCTTTTTTTTAATTTTAATTGGTTCGACTCCCGGGCGAGGCAAGCGAGTTTTAGAAAATCTTTGAATGCAGTTTTGTTTCTTTTTAAAAATAAAGGAATGTCTCTTTTAAGTAAAATGAGCCAACTCAAGGATTTAAGGGAGTTGTAGTTTCCCTCTAAGGCCCGACTTATTTATCCACACTGTATAGAACCACAATTTTTTTTTACTATTTGTAACTTAAGCCATTTATTCTCGGATGGGAAATCGACATTTTGATCATATAAAATTAAACATATTTTTAATGCATGCAACTTAAATCATTTAATTTTTGCCTTGAACATTTTCAAGATTATTTTTCTCACTTGAATCTCTTGAGTATTACATGAAACAATTTGACTTGTGCTAATTTTTCTTGATCACTTTTTATCCTACTAATATCATAAATGCGCAAGTTTGTAAATCTATTTGTTTATTGGTTTGTTTGTTTTTTACTTCATGACGTCTAAACCACTGAACCTATTTAGATTAAATTCAGTCTTTAAATAGTCTTAATTTCGGAGAAGGACATAGGATAGTTTTTATCTCGAAAAATTGCATAGTTCCTGCGAATTTTGTGCGGACGGAGTCGCGGGTAGAGGCTAGTTCCTTTATATTAGTTTATTATTTGTATTAAATTTATCGTACTAAAATCGGTTTATTCTTTCACCTAGCAATAAAAAATGGCGTTTAAATTACAAGCAAATGAACACAAATCAACACGGGTATGAGATTAAAATAATATATTATTAATTCTATTTTAATTTGAGTAATTTTTTTACTTGAACAGTTTACAACTAGGTGAGCGTTTATTTAAGAAAAAAAAGATAAGAATAAATTTCTTTACCTGAATTCGGCACAACAAAAACAAAAACAAATTACTGCTAAAAAACAGACAATCTTATATAAATCTTAATCTTATTCTTATATTTCATTTATCCATGAACAGTCTACAACTTGGTTGACATTTTTAAATCATTTATCCTATGTATTAAAGAAGTGTACATAAACCATTTTGCTTTGAACATATAAATAAATCTTAATCGTGCACTTAAATCGTTCTGCCCTGATCAGAAATCTGTACAAAACGGCCCAAGTTACATCTAACTTCGTAAAAGAAAATGTTTTATATTACATATCAAAAATTAGCAAAAAAATGCGCTTTTTGATTGGGGTCACTCTTAACTTTTTATTAAGTATTTTGGAAACTGATTTTTTAAATCTTTAAAACGCTCTCCTGTAAAGTTTTCAAAAAGGCACTTGAATCAAATAACCTTTTAACCGTCGATATATATAACTTAAAAACCACTTTACACTTAACCCCCTTTTCACCAGGGCCCCAGAAATGGCCTTATTATGTTCTTAGTTGGCAGGGCTTGTTCTGCGCGTCATCTGACATTACATCACGCGCGCGCAACCTCTAGGTTGGCAACGCAACTGCAATCCCTCTGCAGCAAGTGTTTATGGGCGGTGGTGATCTTTTACCATCAGGAGACCCACTTGCTCGTTTGCCATCCACTCGAATAAAAAAAAACCCTGCTTAGTTTCTGGATTTTAAGCAAGCAGTAGTTTTGGTTTGAAGTATAACCACTTCTTATGTAGAATGTGTTCTGATCTGAGTTACACTTCCTGACTTATTATTTCTTCGTAGGTACAGAGTTATTATAAAAATATATTATAAGTTAATTTAGTGTAAGTACCTAGTAATATTTTTTTTATCTAAGCGTCGTCGGTGTCGGTGGACCGCTAATGTTAACAGGAAACTAAAGTACATATGTTGTATTTTTTAAAGTATTGACCTTAGCGGTCCCCCGACACCGACGACGTTTAGATAAAAAAAAATATTACTAGGTATTTACACTAAATTAATTTAGGCTAATTTTGCGGGAAATCAGCATAGGTTCCAGCGGGATAGGGATAAACGAATTGTTCGCAGATGAAGTCGCGGGCAACAGCTAGGTAGTGGAGAATTATTTTTTACTTTTTAGTTGTCCTTTTTGTCGGCTTTTTTTTTTTGGGCGTTTTTTTTTATTTTTGCGGACGTTTTTTGGTCGGGGGTTTTTAAAAATTTGAATTTTAGTTTTTTATTTCATGCTTTTTAAAGTTTTCTATATTAAAATTAAAAAAAAATTAAAAATATTTTATTTCCTTTTACAAGTAGGTTTATAAATGACAGTTTCCGGGACCTCCCTTTAGGCTTACAGTGCTTGTGTTGGGACGTCCCGCTCTTCCTTTTCTTAGGTGATAGGTACTTGTAGGAATTCAGCGGTGTCCAGTTTGTCAGCCAGGTTCATTAGATAACATCAGAGATCTTACATCTAAAAACTTATTACGTAGTAGTAGTAAAAGTAACACAATACACATTATGTCTTTTTGGTAAGCAAATAGAAAAAAAGGGTGAAGTCCGTACGTGTGCATGTGTGTATGTGTGTGTGTGTGTGTGTGTCTGTGTGTGTGTGTGCGTGTGCGTGTGCGTGTGCGTGTGCGTGTGTGTGTGTGCGCGCGCGCGCGTGCGTGCGTGCGTGTGTGTGTGTGTGTGTGTGAGTGTGTGTGAATGTGTGTGCATGGATTTTTCAGTTAGCCCTACGGTGTAACCTTGGGATCGGAAGATGCGTCACATCTTCCACTAAGTGAAGGTTTAGGATAGATAAATAAATAAAGAGTACTGATTATACTTATACATATCTATTGTTCATCATCGCTGAAGAAGTTGCTCAGTCTCATTATATTGTTTTCCCCGAAGCCAATTTGGTACAGCAGTTTTACACTCATAATAAAGTTTACCATATATATTTAAATGTTTGTTTATCACGTTATATAGATGGCTCGAGAGTTTGCGAAATTGCCTGTTTGCAAATTTAGTACTGGTCTTGGGAGTTCGCGCTACGATGTCTCTCCTTCTTTTAGTTTCTAGTTTAGGATCATAGGGTAAGGTTTTATGTACTTTTAAGACTGTACAAGTAATATAGAGCTGTCTCACTGTTAAGAGTTTAGATATTTTGTATAGACTCTCAGTAGAGAATCTCCTCTTTTTAAAGTGCATGACCTTAATTAAACCACGCTGAGCACGTTCCACCTGCAGAAACTTAGTTTTTGCTGCACCACCCCAGATAGGTATGCAGTAAATCAAAATTGACTGAACCAGGGATATATACACGTCCCTTAAGAGATCCCTAGCAGACTTTCCTGGTTCAACGACGTTTCTGGGCACCACATGCCTCAGAGTTTTAAAAATCCAAGTCAATTTTCTTAATCTTGAGGAGACATACTCGAGATGTGGGTACCAAGACAAGCGCTGATCCACATTCACACCCAGATATTTCGTATGTGTAACCTTTTTGATGAATGGACAGTTACAATTTCCTGGGTTTGGTGTATCTCTGCAGCTGTGAATTTTTATCGCAAAGTCAGCATTTGGCTGAGCTTCATTATAGATACCGAAACAGATGTAATTCGTTTTATCAGCGTTAAGTGTTAATATATTGTGTTTTAGCCATTTTCCTATCTGCTCTAATCCATGCTCTGCACTTGCTTTGACATTATCCCACGAGTTACCAGTAAAAGCAACAGCTGTATCATCAGCGTAGGAAAATATCTTAGCATTTTTTATTTCCATATCGCACAGGTCATTGATATAAACTAAGAAAAGTGTCGGACCGAGCACACTTCCCTGAGGCACGCCACATGATACTTCCTTTGCCTCACTAATGTAATTTCCTAATTTAGTTTTTTGACTCCGACATCTGAGATAGTCCTTGAAAAGACGCAGCGGAGTACCCCTAATACCAATATTTTCTAGTTTGTGTACAAGGATGGGGAGAGAGACGGTGTCAAAGGCTTTTTTGAGATCTAAGAAGACCGTCATGCATTTTAGACGCTTGTCTAATTGATCCACTACCAGCGAGGAAAGACCAGAAACTGCATCTTCAGTCGACGTTCCTTGTCTGAAGCCGTATTGGTTAGATGATAATATACCAAATTTATTTAAATAATTAAGAAGTCTCAAATTGAGCAATTTCTCCATGATTTTGGAGATCGCTGGGAGTACGGATATGGGCCTATAATTGCTGATATCGTCTCTATCTCCATCCTTGTAGACCGGCGTGATAATTGCCTGTTTAAGCAGAGAAGGGAACACACCTACATCAAAACAGGTGTTAACTAAATGTGTAATAATAGGAACCAGTTCTGACTTTGCCATCTTTAAGAAGATAGTTGGGATATTATCCCATCCAGGAGCACTACCAGATTTGAGATTCATCAGTATGCTATTCACTTCATTTTGATTAGTTTGCGATAGAACAAAGGAATTGGCTTGAGCAGGTAGGCTTCGCAGGTAGGTTTTAAGTTCATCGGGTGCTGATGGTATGCAGTGAGCAAGTCGATTTCCAATATTAGCAAAATAATCATTGATGAATTCTACAGATGCTACAGGAGAAGATTTAAGATTTTCTAGTGATACATTAGTACAGTTGGCCTTGCTAGTATATGTTATATTTTTAATATTTTTCCATAATATTTTTTTGTTTTTGGTCTCACTAGCCAGTAGTTGTCTTTCGTAATCTATTTTTAATTTTTTTATAAGCTTATTACAGTAGTTTCTGTATCTAATTAGATATTTTATTTATTTCATTATAGGGTTCTTTTAGATATGTTTTCTGTAATTTATTACGGTTTCTTAGGCATCGAAGGATACCCGGCGAGATCCATGGCTTTATAGTGCGATATTTAGATGGTACAGTGGTGACAATTGTGTTTTCTTTAATGGTCTCACTAACTTTATGTATCAAACTTGCTATGATATAGTCTGGGTCGTTGCTACGCATTAAGCTTTCAAGGTTTTTATTTTTTAAATCTTCTAGGGCATTTTCAAATTGATGGTAGTCTTTGTTTTCTGCGGGGCAGGGTGGGATTTAAATTTTGAGAGAGTCAAAAGCGTTGTGAAATGGTCAGATGTGGTTGTGTGTAATATGGCTATCGCTGCTTGTTGTTTGTTCTTGTTGATCTTAAGCATAAAATGGTCTAAACAATTTTTTTCTCTGGTAGGTATAGTATGGCCAGCTAGTATACCATATAAGGACAGCGTGTTTAAATAGTTTGTTCTGTTCTTTTGTTCTTGAGATGGCTGAGAAGGCTTAAGAGTAATGTTTATGTTGATGTCACCCGCAATTATTATACTTCTATTATTAGAGTTTAGAGTTTCTAAGTGATTACTCAATGCATTTATAAAATTGTCCGCATTTGTGTTAGATGGAGATCTGTATATACATAAGACAGTTTCATTTAGTATGTCTAACTGAAGACATGATGCCTCCGTCAGTTTTATTTCTGTAATTTTATGTTTTAATGTATTTTTCACATATACAACGACTCCATCATTTTGGTTCAGTTGACATACAGTGTAATAAGAGTGATAATTATGTAGTTGTGGTAAGGGTTTATTAGAGTTCAGTCTGCATTCAGTAAGAATAATGACATCCGTGGTAAATTTAAAGCTAGACAATGTAATAATAAAGTCATCGAAATTACAGTATATACTTCTTATATTTTGTGAAACGACAGTAAAATCATTATTTTTGACTTGGAGATATTTACCCAGGTCTGAAACAGCACATTCAAATGAGCGCGCAATATCTAAGTTGTCTATGTCATTCAGAGTTTGAAGTGTATTATCCATTACCATTTATAGTAAACAAACACATCATATTATGAACAGAGTGACACGTGAATAGGAAATTAAAGTACCGTAGGTAGCTAATAGTGTGTGAAATATATATAATTTTTACAAAAGATAAGTTGAGTGAATTTTCATGTGTACGTCTGCAAGTGAAGCATGTGTGTAGGTGTGTAGGAATGTAATTAATATAAATATTTTTATTATTTTTATTACAGCGTATATCGGAATCGTTACCGTTTAGATTTGTATGTACCACAAAATTTACTAAGAGTATTAAAACATAGTAGAATAACAAGCAAATAAAGACATATTTCTTACTATACAGTCATTGTTCTAGGAGAAGGTGATGCACCTGTTCTTCACTCGATATTAGAATGATAGGCGAATTTTCATCTTTCCTCACGTAGACTTTCCCATAGGCGGTCCAGCAGAACTTATAACCCTTCGATTTAGCCAGGTCCCTGGCCAGGTAGTGTCTGCGTGCAGCTTTAGCAGTAAGATTATCTGAGAGGAAGATTGGGGTGTCCTCTTGGGTTTTAAAACCCAGATGTTTCGCGCAAAGTTTCATCCTATTTTTTATGTTATATGATTTTGCCTGCTTCAAAAACTCGGACTTTAGCAAGACAGAGTTGGTTTCAATTATAATAGCTGTATTTTGCAGCTCAGGTTTTTTCCCACGTACTCTGTAGATATCCTTTATATCAGCTTTCGAAATTTTGCAGTCTATTGTTTCAGATAGATTTATAACCATCTCGATTAGATCATTTTTGATTTCTTTCTCCTTTTTAGGCACGTTCTTGATCTCGAAATTTGTTTTCCGAGCTCCTGCTTGCAGGTCTTCCAATTTATTCTCCAAATAGACTATGTACCGCCTGTCCTCTTTGACATGGTTCTGTAATTGGCTAATTTGAGTTCTGAACTCCTCATTTTGCAAGGTTAAGGACGCAATTGAGCTCTCAATATTTCGGTTTGATTGATGTATCTCCTTTAAAGTAGATTTTAAGTCCGAAAGCTCATTTTTTTGGGAAGCTATAAAATGGCCCATTAATTGTCTCATCTCCTCCTTTAGATCATTAAAATTATCACTCACCACTTGTCTATGTGGACGCTGTGTGACGTAGATGTTCGGGGGTGTTTTATCTAAGACTTCCTCTACTGACATCTCCGGGTCCGACGTAGTAGCACTAAAGTTGCCGTCCATGTGGCCGCCGAGCGAGTACTAGGGTATTATGAATGCGAGTAGATCAAAGCGCGCTACACTCGTCTCGTAGGCAATTTCTCGTAGCGCTTAGCTCGTAGCACACTCGTAGCAGACGTAGCACTAGTGAGATCTGACCAGTGTGTGAGGAGCAGCGCACGCGCCGGTTCACTTGCACGTTAAAAAGAGAAAGCAATGTACTTTACGTGTTACCAGTGATCTTCAAGTACCAGGGACGCATACGTTTGCGTAGCACTAACACAGTCACTAGGCGATATTATTATCTCCGCTTGATTTCTGTTCTCCTATTTTATGCGCCGTATTTAATTCACTAAATTTCACTATTTAATTTTAATTATTAGCAGAAATACGGAGTTGCACGTGTACACCTTGTGGCGGTCGCGGGGGAAGAGGATATATATATATATTTTAAGTGTACTAACTAGTGTGTTGAATATCCTGGCTGCACTCAGCTGGTGTTGCCACCATTTCATTGAAAAAATCAAATACTGATCAAAAGGTATCAATCACGACACGTCTGCTATTATTTTTTCAAGAGTATACTGATGTGCTGGATTTCCTGGCTGCAGCATCAGCTCGTCGTGTTGCCACTACTGCATTGTATGTAGAATCAATTACTGATCAAAACGAATCCAAACACGACATATGTGCTATTATTTTTATAGTGTACTAGAATCAGAATCAGAATCAGAATCAGAATCGTTTATTTGCTAGAATACAGTATAAATGGTGTTACAGTCTTCTTGTCTTGTTGTCTTGTTGTTGTTGTTGTAGTGTGCTGGATATCCTGGCTGCAGCATCAGCTCATCCTGTTGCCACCATTGCATTATATGTAGAATCAAATACTGATCGAAACGAATCCAAACACGATATATCTGCTATGGTTTTATCAAGAGTGTACCTACTAGTGTTCTGGATATCCTGGCTGCAGCATCAGGCCGAGAATTGCATAATCTTGCATAGTTATATGGCATACATGGCTGTTTCAAATTTTAGGTCCCAAATATGCTTGAAAGTAAAGTAAATACACATTATGCGTCTAAGATTCCTACCGCAGCGAACAAAAGAGCTGATGATCTTGAAACGGCTGAACTGATTTTGATAAAACATGTCTAAGAACCATCGCAGAGAAACCAGCTTTCAAATAAAAAAAACCGCATTCAAATCGGTCCACCCGCTTAAGAGCTACGGTGCCACAGACAGACACACAGACACACAGACACACAGACAGACACACAGACACACATAGCGGTCAAACTTATAACACCCCTTTTTTGCGTCGGGGGTTAAAAACAAGAAAGTAGTTTGCTCAGAATCGAGAGTAAAGTCGACTACCTACAAGCCGTCGAGAATAGATTCGAAACAACATCGCAACGCAATGTAACAAACAAAAGAAAAGAAAAGAATGATGTACCTATACGATACACGCCACGCATGACCGACCACGACCTCGCGCGCGATAGCCTACTTGCTCGCTCTAATGACTGAGTCATATGTTCCTTTTCACTCTTTTATTGCGCGACGCCGACCATGACGCAACACAGCAAAGCGTTCACTATAAGATGATCCCAAACGCCGACTTTATATCAAGTGACATAAGGTCGTAATTTTATTAAAATTTTATGATGTTAAGCTGGTTCTTCCCGCAGCCACCGCATGCATACCGTTCGACTAAATCGTCACGCTTATATTCAATTAAATTTTCAGTTCTTTAAGAGGAACATTAACATGAAAATGTTGATAGAATTATGATTATAGTACACAAAAACCTATAATTAACTAAAAATTTCATAGTAATTATTTTTAACTACCGAGAAATACAAAATTATTTAAGTGTTAAAATTATATAAGTAATTTTTGTTTTAAATGTTTAAAAAGACGCAAAATAGTCTAAAAATTAAACAACCATCTAGTTACCATTTCGGCTTATCTAAATATCTAGATCAAATAAAAACTGTGAAAAAAAACGCACATGTGAATTTCGTTTTAGTTTACTTTTGCTATAAAGTGATCGCATTTGAATGCAACTCAAAGTTATACGAAGAAGGTATTTGGTTACCTGTTTAGCTTTTAGTAAAAAGTTAAGTAGTGTACGATATTCATGATTTTTATAAAATACGGTTACAACCGCAAATTTTTTAGGTACTATATTTAATCAATATTTGATACTTCATTATAACATCCGATAAGAAATAAAAACAACGGGTTATTGAATTATGTCCAGGTTCTTCTATTTTGATGCGCCTATTAGTCGGCAGAGGCAACTCCTTTCTCTAGTGGTGCCGCGGAGAAAGAATTTCAAGGGCACGACGGCTAGCGACTGCGGAGCGTGTTTCCCTCGGGATATAAAAACAAGTACGATGGATGGTGATAAGATTCCGCAGCCGATTACAGCCGGTGGATCATCAGAAATGGCGGCAGTATCTCTGGGCACCAGGATACCCGAATTTTGGACAGATCAGCCGAAATTATGGTTTGTGCAGTTGGAAGCAGTGCTGGCGCCGCAAAAATTGGGCGACGAGCAAAATTTTAACATAGTGGTGACCAAATTTAGCAAGATCACGATCCAAGCTGTCAGCGACATCTTGCTAAAACCACGCACTACGGGGAAATACGCAGCGCTGAAGCAGCGTCTTATAGCGACATTCGAAGAAAGCAGAGACCAGCAACGAAAGAGGCTGCTGACGGAAATGGAACTGGGCGAACAGAAGCCAACCCAGCTAATGAGGCGGATGCTGGATCTATCTGGCGGAGCTTTCCCAGACTCAACCATCCGCATGTTATGGGTGGGACTCATGCCACCGGCGGCCAGAGCAGTTTTAGCCGCCGATTCTACCACAGACTTGATGCAGCTAGCGTTTTTGGGGGACAAGATAGTGGAGGCCACGCGCTCCATCTCCAATGTCGCGGCGGTAGAGTCCGTCCCACAGCAGGCAGGCGAGGATAGAGTGTTGGAAGAGATAGCCAAGATCAGCACCCGACTTGGACGGTTGGAGCAGGGTAGAGCACCTACTAAACGCGGCAGCCAGGCAACTCAGCGGCCCGGGGCGCAAGCAAAGCAGTAGCCAAGGAAAACTAGGCGTGATCCAGAGTGGCTTTGCTACTACCATTTGCGTTTCGGGACTCAGGCTACCAAGTGCCTGAAGCCGTGCGGGTGGAAAGCGGAAAACTAGCGGCGATACAGTCAGAGGCGGACTACTGTATCGGCTCCACCAACCACCGCCTTGGTGTAACAGACGTTAATACAGGTTTACGTTTCTTAGTGGACACTGGTGCGAATATCTCAGTGATACCGCGGCATAAAACTGTGAGTAATAGAGATAAGACCGAGTTAGAGTATAAGTTGTTTGCGGCTAATGGAACGCCGATAAAAACTTACGGAATTAAAACTCTCACATTAGATTTTAGATTAAAAAGGGTCTTTCAATGGACATTTGTGATCGCAGACGTCAATCAACCAATTTTGGGGGCGGATTTTTTAAGTAAATATGACCTCAGTGTAGATTTACGATACAAAAAACTCATCGACAATGTCACAAGTAACAATATAATCGCGGCCGTAGTCAACTGTAAAATTGACTCGGTGAATACGGTTTGCGAGAAACATCCTTTTTATTACCTCCTGAAACGATATCCGGATATAACGAAGCCGGTTAATTTCAAGGAGACACCTAAGCATACGGTGTTTCATCACATCGAAACCTCGGGGCCGCCGGTACACGCGCGCGCTAGGCCGCTGCCACCGGATAGGTATAAAAAGGTTAAAGATGAGTTCGAGGTAATGCAACAGTTAGGGATCTGTAGGCCTTCTAAAAGCGCGTGGGCCAGTCCGTTACACGTAGTACCTAAAAGAGATGGCAGTTTGCGGCCTTGCGGGGACTATAGGCAATTAAATGCTTGCACTAAACCGGACCGATATCCTATTCCACGGCTACAGGATTTCACGTATATACTCTCTAAAAAGAAAATATTCAGTGTAATAGATGTAAATAGAGCATATCACTTTATTCTCGTAGCCGAGGAGGATATCGAGAAGACAGCTATTATCACGCCGTTCGGTCTATTTGAATTCCCGAGAATGACGTTCGGGCTGCGTAACGCAGCCCAAACGTTTCAACGATTTATGAACCACGTAGTATTGAAAGATCTGGATTTTGTGTTCGGGTACTTAGACGACGTGATAATAGCTAGCAACGACGAAAAGGAACACCGGGAGCATTTGGAAAAATTGTTTAGCAGGATAGACGAATACGGCCTAACAATTAATATCGCGAAGTGTTGTTTCGGGTGCCCGAAAGTAGATTTTTTGGGATACGAAGTGACCTCAGAAGGCATAAGGCCGTTAACCGAGAAGGTCAAGGCTATAATAGATTTTCCCAGGCCACAAACTGTGGAACAGCTGCGTCGCTTTTTAGGCATGCTTAATTTTTATAGATCGCATTTAAAGCATGCCGTAGGCTACCAAGCGGTATTAAATAGGTACATGGAAAATTCCACAAGAAAAGATAAGACTATTATTGCATGGACAAAAGAAGCTGACGACGCATTCGCGCAATGCAAGGCGAAACTGCAGAGCGCGGCACTGCTAGCGTACCCGGTTGCAGACGCGAAAATGGCCCTTATGGTTGACGCGTCGGACACATTCGCCGGCGGTGTTTTACAACAGCAAATCAAAGGAAACTGGAAACCGCTAGGTTACTTTTCAAAGCGTTTCACCGATACTCAGCGCAAATATAGCGCATATGACCGTGAATTGTTAGCGATCTACTTAGCAATAGTTCATTTCCGTAACATGTTCGAAGGTCGACCGTTAACAATTTACACAGATCATAAGCCGCTGATTTTCGCGTTTAGTAAACTGGGCAGCGACAAGGAAACGCCGCGACGAACCCGGCAGCTGTTGTTTATCAGCGAATTTACCACTGATATTCAACACGTGTCGGGCAGCCAGAACGTGGTAGCTGATGCATTGTCCCGGGTAGAGACAATATCAACGCCCACGAGCATAGACTTCGGCGAAGTCGCACGCGCGCAGGCCGCGGACGCTGAGTTAGCGCGGGCATTGTGCGATGCAAACGTAGCAACGCGTCTCAGGAGTGTCAGATTACCCAATACCGATAGCGAGATTTATTGTGACGTGTCGACGGGCATAATGAGGCCATATTTACCATTAGGTTTTCGAAGATTAGCATACGATACTATTCATGGCTTAAGCCATCCGGGTATTCGGGCTTCGCGTATGATGGTAAAAAGGAGCTTTTATTGGCCTTCTATGAATCGTGATGTAGGTAAATGGGCCAAAACGTGCATTCAATGTCAGCGGGCAAAAATACAAAGGCACAACCACGCGGAATTAGGACAGTTTTCTAGTGTGGATAGGTTCGAACACGTGCATACTGACATTGTAGGCCCTTTACCAACATCGGCGGATGGTTATAGGTACTTAGTCACTATGATAGATCGGGCGACTGGATGGCCGGAAGCATTTCCGATATGTGACATTACAGCTGAAACGGTGGCCAAGGTGATTTACGAAGGCTGGATCTCGCGTTATGGTTGTCCTGCAAAGCTTACAAGCGACCAGGGCAGACAGTTCGAGAGTAGCATTTTTAAAGAGCTCATGATTTGCCTGGGGGTGGATAAATTAAGGACTTCTTCCTACCATGCACAGAGCAACGGGACGGTAGAGAGGTGGCACCGTAGTTTGAAGGCAGCCCTTAAATCCAGGCTCAGTACATCATCTTGGGTACAGGAACTGCCATCAGTCATGTTGGGGTTGCGAGCGGTGCCGCGAAACGACACGGGAGTTAGCGCGGCAGAGCTAACATTCGGCCGTCCGTTGCGATTGCCCGGGGAGTTTCACGACACCGAAAGCACGCCAAATTTCGACGCGGCTAATTATGTCACAGAGTTGAAACGAATCATAAACAGCCTTAAGCCTAAGCCAGTATTGCAGCGCGATTCACGGACAATTTTCGTACACCCGGATCTTAAATCCTGTGAAAAAGTTTTTGTACGCGTGGATGCCGTGAGGAAACCTCTACAACCGCCGTACGATGGCCCTTATAAGGTGGTAAAGCGGAACGACAAAGTTTTTACAGTACAACTTTCCGAAAGACGGTCACAAATTTCCATTGACAGACTGAAACCCGTTTATATCCTAAACGAGGAAGAATCTAGTTTAAGTAACGCTGTTAAGATGAATATGAATTTGTTGAATGAAAACAATGTCAGCGACAATGTACTCGTAAATTCAAGTAGCAACGGGGACAGTACAAATGTGCCGACAGCGCCGATAGTGCGGACCACCCACAGCGGCCGCGTCACACGTCGCCCTGCGCGTTATTAGTGAACTATTACAGTGTAACTAAGTAGGTACTTGTTTATTAGTTTTGTATACTTATATCCATTTCCACTGTAGATTCTGGACCTGCAGCCCACTGCCTCCCGCGGCTCGCTGCACCGCCAGAAGCTCAGTGAGGAGCTTTGGAGGCGTGTAATATTTAACGGGAAACGTTAATGATTTAAGTTAAAAATTGTAGTCGCGAGTGAAGGTCGCGGCATAAGTAAGTTTCGTAATTAGAGCAAATAACTACTTAATAACTAGTACTGTTTAGAGTTATGTACGATAAGCGTTACTCGCGACACTATGTAAGTGTTGGTCAGCAATATCGGCGCCAACATAGTTATCTAATTAAATATTAAGCAGATGTTTACAATGCAATTATACTCAGCATTAGATTTTGTATATAAAAATTGACGCTCGGATGGACTGCATTGCATTACGTAAATTGAAGGCGGACATTGCTTTATCAAAAAAAAGATGGGTTATAATCAGAGTAAGAGCGAGAAATCTAGTGAAATTACGGCCGAATTTACCGCGAGACAAGGGGAGATCGAGACGAAAATTTCAAATTACGGCATGCTGTTGATCGTGGTAGCAGTCCTGATGGCGGTTATCGTGCTGGGCTGTTTCGTTAAAATGTTCAATAGGAAATTTAAAAAATATATCTGCAAAATCGCCGCGCGTCCATCCGGGCCAGTCAAGGTGATAACGATGGCGAACCCCGCAGCCGAGCAAACGGGATTCGCATAGCGGATCAAGCCAATGGGTGAATCGAGTGTTAAGTGTTGTGTTAGATAGTAAGGTACGACTTTTTTTTTTTTTGTTGTTATTTCCACAAACGAACGCCCGGGTCACTGGACGCGCAGCCCGGCGCCGCGCGCGGCTCGATGCGCCGCCAGAATCCCGGCGGCAAATAGGTATGGTATGGCCCGCAAGAGAGCCAGTGTTAATTTCCTTAACGTTAATGTAATACTATTTTTTTGTTTTTGTAAGGGGCGGGCTATTGTAGCGACATAGTTATCTACCTATAGGTATACGGTGTCACATGATACCTAAGGTAGACGGACCCGGTCGCGCCAGTTGCCTCTAGCCCATAGGACCGTGTACTTGTCCTTTCTAGAATAAATATTAATTGGTCGTATTCAGTGTTTGGACTTATCTCCCATTGACTCTCCAAAGAACTCTAAAATATCATTATAAAACTTTGTGAAATTGCTGTTAAACATAAATAAACAAATACGTGTTTCACTGATTTTGAAAATTCTAGCTCTGAGTGGGTAAAAAGGGGGGAGGAAGTTAGTACGGAAACATGTTATTTTAATGTAGTAGGATGTTTAATGTGCATGTAGTTTTAAAGACAAAAGAAAGAACACTTAAATAAAATTGGTTTTGGAAACTCTGGAGGTGGAAAAGGGGGGGGGGGGGGGGTAGAAGAAAACTTTTTTAGGCTTAGTTTTATGACACTTAATGAACATTGAAGTGAAGAGAAATGAAAGTACAGTTTTAATTACTTAACTGATGTGTCATATTTAATTTTTTTTGTTAATTCTACCCCTAAACAGTTTAAAAGGAGATAGAAGTTTGCATGAGAAAAACGTTATTTTCTGAAACTAAGTGAACGACTCTCGAATAGAAATAAATACGTGATGTAAATTACTTTACTATTACTATTTTTTTAAATTTCGCCACTGTGGGGGTAAAAAAAGGGATGAAGATTCGTATAAGAAAAACTTTTTATGTTAGGACTAGCTTTTGCCCTCGGCTTCGCCCGCGTGGAATTCGGTTATCGCGCGCTGTTCCCTCGGAAACGGTGCATTTTTCCGGGATAAAAAGTAGCCTATGTCACTCTCTGGCCCATAATCTATCTTTATGCCAAAAATCACGTCGATCCGTTGCTCAGTTTCGACGTGAAAGGTGGACAAACACACACACTTTCGCATTTATAATATTAGTATGGAAGTACGGATTATGAAACAGCGAATAAATTCGTGAAGAGAAATAAAAGAACAGATGTTTTCTTTGTTAAGATTACATAGAGTTTTTCTTCGAAATTCCTCAAAAAATACCTACAAGATAAGTGCGAAAAAGAGAAAACTGGACTCACTAACTCATTAACGCTCAGCCTAAACCTTTGGACTTAAAAGCAGATTTTTAGGCTCCGTAGTCGAAACAATAAAATGGAACGTTTGTAGTTTTGTTCTGACCGTCCATTTTACTCAAGAACTACAAAACATATGTCAATGAAATTCAGAGTACATAGGTGTATTGTGATGGCCGCTACTTAGTTTTGGTGTTAAACAATAAAAATCAATATCACTAAAAACATTTAAAAAATAACAAAGACAAATCTAAGTAACTACTTGGATATATCGTTTTTGACTTATTGCTTAAAAACAAGGAATATCTAAACTTTGTTTGCTGGGGATAATGTCTGAAACTACAAAAAATCCATTCACCAATAGAAAGCTACACTATCCTTAATTAGCAAAAGCTACTTATTTATTTAAAAAAATGTAAAATTTTCGCGGGATAAAAATAAGTGAATTGTTCAAGGCAGGTTTAAAAAAATCTTTCAATAATAAAGCTACAATGCTTAGATTGACAATTAAGATTTTTAAAATATGATTTGTCGAGATAAACGTAGCCTACGTCAATCAAAAATAGTACAGCTTTCTAATAGTGAAAGATTTTTTAAGTGGCCCTAATATAGAAATCACTTATTTCTATCTCCCGAGATTATGCATTTTCCTGAGGAAGCCAATGTCAGTCAAAAACTGTAGGTAGCTTTCATTTAGTGAAAGTATTTAATCGATTTAAAGAGTCATATCTGTCCCGCGGGAACTTTTCGATTTCCCGGTGTAAAATAATCCTGTTTCAATTCAATCAGGGACAGGGTAGTTCTATTGAATTCTCTTATTCTTATCCCGCGGAAATTATCCTATATCGTGAACGAAGTCGCGGGCAAAAGAAACACATAGGTAGGTACTTTAACGTTTTCTGGAATTCTACCCCTGAATATGTGAATCAAGAGTTCAAAGTTTGTATGAATTATGATTATTATTATGATTATTTAGGTCGATTTTTTGAATTAAAATAATTTGCACCATCTGTCTACAACAACGACTGTTTGTGTCTTCCACATAATACTCCGAAAAATCAAACAAAACAGGAAAAAAGGATTGTGTTGAAAATATATCTATGTTACCCCGAATTTAACGCGAGCGAAGCCGCGGGCAAAAGCTAGTTTATTTTATAAAAGTAGATAGGCACACAGTGAATTAACATGTAAATATAGACAGAAACATGCATTATGGTTCATCTAATTACAATACCATCACTTTGCCATCTTACTTGAATAATTACAAAAAAATAAGCTTTAAGTATAGCAGTTTACAGCGGTCAGAACAACCTCGAATACTTACTTCGTTTTTTTTAAGCATTAGAAAAAGGGTAAACAATCTTGACGAGTTTATTTTTATTGAAATCGTTTTAAATAAAAAAACAGTAACTATTACTTACATACCAAAATAATATAATATCACAATGTTCTTGCTAATTGTTACATATTTGTTGTGATTGTGACTTATTTTTCAAAATTGTTTTTAAATAAAAATATACCTCAAGTTCGCTTACCTTATTACAAATGCTAAAAAAAACGAAGCATAGTTATTTAATTTTCAATACATCAAGGATCTACCTTCATTGTCGATTACTTGTTGAAGGCGGCTTCTCATACTATTTACCAATGTTAAACATAAGTCACCGCCTCGCATGGATTCCCAAGTTGAATGAACTAGTTCCTTGAGGTTTTGCGTTGTCCTTACAATACAATACAAAGACTCTTTATTAGAATCAGAATCAGAATTATTTATTTGTAAAACATAGGTAAACAAAATACAGGTGGAAAAAAAAATTACAGCGTGTATCACTATGTTTTGCCTGTTGGCGTACAAATATAAAGTAAAAGTGAATTTTAATAATACTTAGTACTAAAAATGTCCAAATAACAAGCCAATCACCATGCAAGAAACAGACAGTAATATGAACTTATGAAATAAAATATAAGTGAGTAATAAATATTAAATAGTCAACAATAATCAATCTGTAATAGGTATTAAAATAATTGCATGTCAAAGGAAGATAGTTATAAATCATTGTCATTTAAAAAATCTTGCGTACTGTAATAGCATTTTTGAATTAATAATTTCGTCAAGTTTTTCTTACATTTTACAATGTCTAATGTTCTTAAGCATACAGGAATTTTATTATAAATTCGAGGTGCCATTCCCAGTACGCTTTTGCGCATTAGTGCAGTTTTGCACTTTGTGTTCCGCACCATATGCATATACTGTGGACGAGTAGGCAGCCTACGTGTATCTGTAGTTTCAGGAAACAGTGCTGGGTTACATTTAACAAATATTGAAATTTCTAAAATGTACAGACACGGCAAAGTAAGAATCTCGAGTGATTTAAAATAAGAGGAGCAACTATCAGTTATTTTTAAGCTACACATTGCTCTCAAACACCGTTTTTGGGCTTTAAATGCTATTTCTTTATCAATAGAATTGCCCCAAAATATGACACCGTATCTCAATATTGACGCGACAAGACCATGGTATGCAATAAGCAGAGTGGGTTTGTCAACTATTTTTGACAGCTTGCGCAGCGCAAAAGCTAATTTACTAAGCTTTTTACTTACTTCATTTACATGAAATTTCCATGTCAGTTGACTGTCAATACTGAGCCCTAAGAACTTTGTTACTGCTACAGTTTCTATTTTTGTTGCTTCATAATTTATATTCATGTCATTATATTGTATACGCTGATAAAAATGCATTATGTTAGTTTTTATTAAATTAATTTTTAAATTATTGTTTTGTAACCATTGTATTATATCAGATATTGTACCATTTATGTCATTTTCATACATTACTGGGCTATCACATTTTATAATAGATGTGCTGTCATCTGCAAATAGGATCATAGGATGGCAGACAGCTTTAGGAAGGTCATTGATGTAGATCAAAAAAAGCAACGGGCCAAGTACACTTCCCTGGGGGACGCCAAACGTTACTCTTCGTGCATCTGACAAGAATTTATTTTCAGTTCTTGATTTTTGGCATACTCTTGTAATTTCAGTGTACTGCATGCGGTTAGTCAAATAGGATTCAAATAGTTTTAGTGGTTTACCTCGAATGCCATAATGATCAAGTTTGTATAACAAAGTTTTGTAATCTACATAGTCGAAGGCTTAGATAATATAGACGGGATGCGCCTTTACACCTTTTTCCCCTCTGCCATGCTACATGACCATTTGGTCGTTATCGTTTATGAAAACTAAAGTTGACAGGGGCAGGTTGTCATTTTTCATTGTCCGTCCCGGTGTGCACAGCTCGTGGAAAATGGTGTCTTGTACTGTGATTTCGTGCAGAAGCAAGTCAGCAAAGTCTAGCGTTACGAAAGACTGCGTTTCTTTCCACGCTTAAGTAATTTAATCACCAATTTACACTACCAGAACGATAATATATCAGATTAAATTTTGTAATATAAATGACAGAATAATAACAAACTATCACTAGGCACGAGGGTAGTGATGGGACATAGACGAACTGAACCGATGAACGAATGAAATTTATCCTGTGTTTTATTTTAATTTTATTTAAAACTACACTTTTTTGTGATGTATTTCTGTTGCCGATTTTTTTTTAATACCTCATACTGTATTACTTCATAATATTTACAGTTTTCCGAAAGAACCGAAGATTAGAGACAGATCAGATTCAGATCGGATTTTCCTTCATTCAGCGTACAGCTTAGTCACTACGGCTTTTTCTATAAAGTAATTGCTATCCCACCAAAAACATTCAAACATTCTGTAAAAAACTAGCCAAGTATCGATGGAGCTGCTTGTTTATCTCTAAAAAGTAATGAAATCTAGACAAAGTCGTGCCAAGCCTAAGGTTCCTTACTACGATTTCTTTATTATTATAGTTAATGTTGTTGTGACTTGGCCGTTGACTTGTACCCACTCACATATAAAAAATGTTGAGTCTTAAGTCTTATTTTTTTATATACGAAAAGATTTCTTAAATTTTCTGAAATAAAATTACTAGTAGGTGAATCCGCAGTGAAAAACTAATAAAATTCATGAAAATTTTATTACATGATAACCACTTTCATTTGAAATATATTAATTTAATTCAGTCATTCATTCTTTCTTTGCTACCCATTCAATTAAATCGGTCTTTACACATGCCACATCACTAGTTCGAATGTAAGTGTTTGTCTAAAACAACAGTGTGATTACGACAAAATGTCAATGTGTGTTCGATTTTTACATTTGTGTTACGATTTTGTTTTGGTAGGCATGTGTAGGAACGAAATTTTTTTTGACATGAGTGTGCGGCAATGCTTAGAAGTGTGCTATACGTGTTTCCTCGCCCCCCGGACGATTTCTTAATGCTTCCCTCCACTCTTCAAGGAACCTATATGCCAAATGTCAACTTTCTGCAACCAGTAAAACGAAAAATCCTGTTTTTTTCCGTTCCCGTCAGAATTTCGGGAAATTCTTTTGTCAATCTCAAGCTCACAACATTTATTTACAACAAAAACACACTACATCACAACAAAAACACAGTATAAACATAAATAATATGCTCACTTATACTCCCCAAAGAACCTAAATGCTAACTTTCAGTTTTCTACAACCGGTAAAACGAAAAATCCCGTTTTATCCCGTTCCCGTAGGAATTTTGAAAACTCCACTCTTAATGCTCCTCTACACTCCCCAAGCAACCTACATGCCGAATTTTAGATTTCTACGATAAGTAAAACGAAAAATCCCGTTTTTTCCGTTCCCGTCAGAATTTCGGGCAATTGTTTCGTAGTGCTCCCTTACACTCCCCAAATAACCTTAATGCCAAATTTCAGTTTTCTATGACCAGTAAAACAGAAAATCCCGTTTTTTCCCATTCCCGTAGGAATTTTCTCTCAATGCTCCTCTACACTCCCCAACCAATCTACATGCCGATTTTCAGCTTTCTACGTCCAGTAAAATGAAAAATCCCGTGTTTTCTCTTTCCCATGGGGATTTCGGGAACTTATCTCTATAATGCTTCCCTACACTTCTCAAGCAACCTACATGCCAAATTTCAGCTTTCTACGACCAGTAAAACGAAAAATCCCGTTTTTTCCCGTTTCCGTCAGAATTTCGGGAAATCCTTTTGTACTGCTCCCCTACACTCCTCAAGGAACCTAAATGCTAAATTTCAGTTTTCTACGACCATGAAAACGAAAAATCAATCCCGATGAACTGAACATAAATCCCGTTTTTTCCTTATCCCGCGGGAATTTCTAAAAATCCTTTGAAATAGTTTTTTACTATTGTAATCACCTACTTTTATGCCAATTTTAAAGAATCTAGTAATTATTGTTCATGGGATTCCGTTGAACTAAATATATAAATCCCGTTATTTCCTTATCCCGCGAGAATTTCTAAAAATCCTGAAACATATGTTTTAGTTAATGTAATACCTACTTGTGTATTAAATTAGAAGAGTCTAGTTATTATAGTTACTGAGATAGGGTCATTTGGAATCAAAGATATAAATCCCGATTTTTTCCGTTCCCGTGGGAATGTCCAAAAATCCTTTCTTAGCGGATGGCTACGTCATAACATCTACCTGCATGCCAAATTTCAGCCCGATCCGTCCAGTGGTTTGGGCTGTGCGTTGATAGATCACTATGTCAGTCAGTCAGTCAGTCAGTCAGTCACCTTTGAGTTTTATATATTTAGAAGATAGATATTGACAAAGATTTTGCGCGTCGTAAATCAATCGGTAAGGAATTCCACAACCGAATAGCCTGGACAGTAAAAGAATATACATAGAATTTGGAGTTAGATAGAGGCACGGTAAGGAGAAAGTTCTGAGAGCATCGAATAGAAGTTACTTACATTAGATGGATCCCAGTTAAGGACCACTTGACCCCATAAATTTTCTATAACATTTAGATCTGGACTTTTTGACGGCCAGTTAATAATAGTAATGTCATCTTGCGCCGTGAGCCAGTCTTGCACGATTCGGGCACTGTGCACCGAACTGTTGTCTTATATCAAGTATATTTGGCCCTCAGGATACGCAACACGCACAGTTGGTAACATGATATCGCGCAAAATATCTAAGTATTTTGCGCTATTCATGCGACCACCAACTTCCACAATTTCACCTGGCCCCATTGATGACATCCATCCCTAACAAGATAAGGTTATTCTGCCGCTAGTTCTGGTTGGTAACACACAACATTCATTAAACCTATCTCCGTGTTTCCGCCATAGTATCTTGCGACCATCTTTTTCAGACTTGAACGACTTTTCGTCAGTGAATATAATAGTATTATTACACCAATCAAAATTTAAATATTCTTCAGCAAAACGAATCCTTTGCTGTCGGTGAACGTAGGATAGTGCCATATAGTGCGATCGGTATGTTTTAAACCCAGCGACGTGCAAGTGTTTTCGCACTGTCTTTACTGCTTTGGTGAGCAATTGCCGTCTCCTTGGTTGATAGGAAAGGGTTTGCAGTGTGTCTTGCAACAATGTCTTGATGACGTGCAGATTGAGGCGTAAACATAGTGGGTTGAAAACCTTGACGCTTCCTTTCTATGTTGCCAGAATCTCCATACCGTTTTACCCACAGCCTGACGGTTTTTCTCTGTAAGAGAAAATTATATTAAGTGTAATGTTATGTTATATATGTTTATTTTTATACAAAAAACATAACGACGCTATTATACCTACAAAGATTAAACGATACAATACTATCACAAGAATAAATACAGTGGGTATACTAACTTTGCAATATTTGCACATTTTACTTACCGTTAAATTGAGCTGACGAGCAATTTCACTAATAGAAGTGTTATTCTCAAATAACACGATTATTTTCGCCTTCATAAAAGGAGTTAAATGATTTGATGACATTGTAAAAAAAATAGCGAAGCGACACAGTGGTTGTTCCGAAAGCAAGAAACGAATCGCATGATAAAGTCTACATTGGGGTAGAAATTAACTAGTAAATAACCTTATGTGCGGGTAAATCGTTATAAGCTGGTAGAACGGATGGTAGAACGTTTTTAATGACGTCAGTTTGCAACAACCAGTTTTAATTTTCATACTGACAGTAAAAGCACCGTTTGGTCCAGTGGTTCGGTGGCCGGCTGTGAAGCATCTGGTTGATGGTTCGATCCCCAAGATTCATGCTGATTTTTTGATTATCTAGCTTCAAAATTTCAAGAAGCGAGGAATAAACTTAGCACATGAAATCGTTTATGAGTGTAATGTGTAATCAGTCAATCACAAAATAAATGATTCTGAGGTATAACCTTAGCAACGCAGTGCCACTAAAAATGAAAGTAAAAAAACTGACACGAACAACGGAATGGAATAATAAGTGTTTATGCCGGGCTTGAGGGCTTGGTACCTCTCGAAAGCCGGTTCTAGAAGGAGGAATGTCTCGACAACCCAACCCGCAGAAAGAAGGAAAAGACTGGACGGGATGACTCACCAGAGGGCTGTTCGCTTGTTGCGTGACCTTAGCGACGAGAGCTGCATCACCAAGTCTTCTTTTATGGAGGAGTACCACTCTCAATTTCAATTTTTGTTCACAAGACACGCTCGCACGTCGTTTTCGTATACAGTTTTCGGGTGACAGCAGAAAAAATGGCTGCGACGATTGCAGCGCCGGCCGTGATTGGTCGAGCCACGGTCTTCAGGCGGTACCACGTGATTTCAGTACAGCGCAGGCGCGCCAGATAATTGTGCGATGGACTCGCTAGATGGCGGGCTCTGTTCAGCCGTGGTGAAGGGAATGTTGGGAGTTGGATTTTTGGTGGGAACAAGGAAAGCAATTTAGAAGTCGTAACATTTCCCCCCACTTGAAATCATCGAGAGATTTCAGAAAAGGATTTAAAATATGGCTAGAAAAGAGGATTCCTCAAAACTACACAGAAGAGTGTGCTCGAAACTACATGTACCTAATCAAAATTATGGAAAGAATATTCTCTAATCAGACAAAAAATATACAAAATGTACTAAATCTAACCTAATGTACTTAAGTTACTAAATCTTAACTTTAAAGGCAAAAAAAAAATATATATATATATAGAATTGGAACAGCTATTTTTCAATGGGTAACGGGCAAAGTTTTGACACAGGTCGGCGAAATAATCCTCCCTTTGTGCGGAGAGTGACGACTCGGACTACACAGTCAGCGCCAGGGTGCAACTCCATCACTTTACCAATAGGCCACTCTAAGGATGGTGAATTTTGTTCCACGACCATCACGATATCCCCTATTTGAATGTTAGCCTGACCTTTACACCACTTAAGTTTTTGTTGCAATGTATGTAACTAACCTAAATGCCAAATGCGCCAGAAGTATTGTGTCAGCTTTTGAAGCATTTTCCATCTAGCTAGAGGGGACACATAAGTGTCGACTAATTGAGGCTCTGGTAGAGCTACAAGAGGCCCTCCAGTCAAGAAATGTCCGGAGTGAGCACGTCTACTTCATTGGGATCAACCAAAACCGCACAAAGCGGGCGTGAGTTTAACACTGCTTCGACCTTCGTCAGCACGGTCGAAAACTCTTCGAAGGTGAAAACTTGAGTCCCTGCCACGCGCTTTAGGTGGTATTTCATTGATTTCACGCCGCTCTCGAAAATTCCACCGAAATGACTCCCAGTAGGAGGATTTAACTTCCATGTAATGCCACGTTCTGATAGCCCGGTTTCTATAGCTCTATTTTCCGCCTTCATAAATTGAGCTATGTCATTGAAGTAGTGCTTCGCTCCAACGAAGTTGGTGCCACAGTCTGATATGATTAGCTTACACAATCCGCGGCGCGATACGAATCTATCGAGAGCTGCTAGAAATGCTAGAGTTGATAATTCAGTTACCAGTTCCAAATGTATAGCCTTTACAGCTAGACAAACTATAACACATACATAAGCTTTGTATGTCCGAGCATTGCGTCTTCTGCTTTCCTTTAACGTGAAAGGTCCTGCAAAATCTACTCCTATATTCTGAAAAAAACGTGCCGCCTGGACTCTGACACTGGGTAAATCACCCATTAAAGGTTGAAAAGCAATAGGTTTGGCCTTAAAGCAAGGCACGCATTTTGCTAGTCGTGACCGTATCAAATTGCACATTCCGAGTATCCAAAACTTTCGTTGCACCAGAGAATGCAAAGTTCTTGGACTGCTGTGTAAGTAGGTGCGATGATAAGAGTCTATGATAAGCCGCGATAGCACCGAATTTTTATGTAAAAGCAATGGCTGAACATCCGCTCTTGGCAGCAGCGCATTGCGCAATCGTCCCCCCACTCGCAGCAATTCCGATTCGTCTAGGATTGGATTGAGCTTTTGGATCGCTCGACTACATACTTTTCCTGGTCGAATAGTTTCTAGTTCCGTTTCAAAATATGATTTCTGCTCCTGACGAACTAAAGTCAAGATAGATTGCTGAAGCTCATAGGCAGTTAAACACGATCGATACGTATTAATACGTCTGTCTGCTAGTTTCTTAGCGTTTTTTATAAACCTGAGACACCATGCTATCACGCGTTGAAGACGAGACAATTGTGAATATCTCTCCATTAACGTAGGTAGTAGCGTCTTTTCGTCACTACTAGTTGTAGTGTGACTGACATGTTGGTTATTCTTGAGTTCCGGGACGTCTGTCACCGGATATTGATCTTGAGCGGGCCAAGATGTCGTGTCTTCAGTTAACCAGTTTGGACCGGACCACCATGTGGCACAATCCAACAGTTGCAAGCAACTAAAACCCCTACTGCAGTGATCGGCAGGGTTATCTCGAGTTGAAACGTGATGCCAGTTTTCCACAGCAATATCGGCGGTGATCTTGACCACTCTATGTGATACGAATGTCTTTAATTTATGCGGCTCAGTATTAAGCCAGGATAGAACCGTTGTGCTATCTGTGAATGCTACAATCCTACTTATTTTCAGTTTACTATTAAGTAAATTTCGCATGTGGTTAAATACCCGTGCAAGTAATACTGCACTGCATAACTCAATTCGATTGACAGTAAGGGGTTTAAGGGGAGCGACCTTTGACTTGCCAATGAGAAGGTAAACCTGAATAGCCGTGTCCGTTACTACACGCAGGTATACACAGCAACCGTAGGCTGTGGACGATCCATCACAGAATCCAATAAGCTCAACGTTAGTTGCGTTTGATGGCATGACCTGACGAGGGAGTCGCACTTTACTCAAATGCTTCAAGTCTGCTACGAACTCTTGCCATTCCTTTGCGTATCCTGGAGGAATCGTGTCATCCCAGCTTAATTGATGACGCCACAAAGCTTGTAGCAGGAGTTTTGCTCGGAGCACTAGCGGTATTAGCCATCCTAGAGGATCATAAATTCGAGCGACATTGGAAAGAATCGCACGTTTAGTACATATTGGATTAAAATCGGTTGTCGCGTAGGTAAATAAGTCATTTGTGGGGTCCCACTGAACTCCAAGTACTTTCAAGATAGCTTCATTACTAGAGATGCGCCGAATATTCGGTAAATATTCGGTATTCGGCATATTCGGCATGTTTTTCAATGTTCGGTATTCGGCCGAATTATTCGGTAAAACTGCCGAATATTTACCGAATAAACAAATTATATTTTATCTGATAATAAATAAATCATTCATACTATTTGTAGCTCATAAAAGTTAAGTTATATATTTATTGATATTATTAGAGTTATAATAAAACAAAAAACTTTACTTATAAGCTTTATTATGCAGTTTAATCACATAATCAAAAATCACCATCACGATATCAACGTCTGTCACTAATTCGCCGTCAAAAACAATTGCAAATGTTGACATTGAAATTTGAAATCGCGCTCAGCGAGCCGCGCGCGGACCTGCATAAACCCGTTTAGTTTTACCAAATAATTCGGCCGAATATTCGGTTCGGTAAGATCTGAACCGAATGTTCGGCCAAATATTCGTATTCGGTGAAGTCTATATTCGGCAGATCACTATTCATTACTCTCGTCACAAAATGATTTTGGAATCTGGCAGTGCTCCGAAGGGACTGTCGTCAAAAATTGTGAAGAGTTACTACTCCACTTCCTCAATTCAAATTTTGCCGCTTTTAACAATTTAATTAGTTTGTCTTTTAGTTCAATAGCTGCATTCACAGTTGGAGCACCGGCAGTAATATCGTCCATAAAAGTATCGTTCAGCGAAACCTTAGCTGCGCTTGGCCACTGGGCACCATGATGATGAATTCGAGTACTGGATCAGCCGTGGATTTTCTCCATAAAACGTGCTGCAACTTTCGATCATCGGGGCGCAACTCAATATTTCGGTACATCTTACAAATATCGGCTGTGAAAACTATTTTCTGTAGACAAAAATTAAGTTAAAATGTCTATAATGTCATTTTGTAGTTTAGGTCCAGTATAAACCATATCATTTAAGGAAGTGCCGTTACTTGATTTTGCACTCGCGTTAAACACTACTCGGAGTTTAGTGCTCTGACTTTCCGGACGTAGCACACAGTGATGCGGAATGACATATTCACCACTTTTTCCACAGTTTTATTAATCGGACGCATAAATGACCTAGCGCTTCGTATTCTTCCATGAAATCTGCATAGTCCTGTTTTAATTGACTGTCACGGTTTAAACGTTTTTCTAAACCAAGTAATTGAGAAAACGACTGATTATATGATTCCCCTAAAGTTCCGCGTGGTTCTTTTAGTAATATCGGGACCACGTAACGACCGTCCGGTTTTTGATATACTAACTTCGAGTACTGCTCCTCACATTTTTCATCATCTGGATTACCCACGTTTACGGTGGGTGGTTCTTCAACTTCCCAAAACCGTTTAACCACCTGGTCGTGAGTCAAGGTTGATGCAAAAAGGGATGTCACCGGCAGTGGTTGGCAACGCGTACCTAGTTTTCCCGTAATGACCCATCCAAATACGCTGTGTAACGCTACCGGCAGTTCAGGTCCTAGTTCTACACGTTGACCGTCATAAATATTATGGAATAGCTCGGCACCGAGCAAGAGATCCACGTCTTTTGGTTTGTCAAAATCACTATCCGCGAAATTCAAATGTTGATAAGCTTGTCGAACCGATGCCGGTACCTCCACTGCAGGCATTTTACTGGTGATATTTTTCATAACGATCGGTTGAATATTGTAACGCGGTTCGCTCGCGTCCCGCGGTTGTACTACGCATGACGTTATACCTATTACCTGCTGTTGAACCGTATTCTGTCCTAAACCGGCTACCGCGACGTTGCATTTGCGAAGCGGCAGCCCTTAGTGTTTTGCGCAGGTCGCCGTCATAAAACAATCTTGCGCGCCGCTGTCGATGAGTGCGCGCACTAGCATAGGCGGGCTTTCCGCATCAGTGCCGCGCACGAGCACCGAGCACGTGCCCAGCAAGACCATTCCGCGTCCTTTTTCAAGATGTGTACCGCTGTTGGCGCTTGTCGCTATGCTCGGGGCTACGCTCGCGCACATACCTATAGCCGCATTACTCGCACTAACATCCAATACTTCCGCATTTTCTGGATTTCCAACTGAACCCTCTTGACATGAAATAAAATAACAGTTATCGCATATGTCCGATGCTTGGTGATGATTTTAGGTAGCCTTGCAGGCGTTCTGAAAGTTACTATCAGCGCGGGCCCCGGCCGCCGCCGCCGCCGGGCTAGCGGAGTCCCCGTGTAATGCCGTATGATGTCTAGCTGCGCATATCGCACAGCTGGTACGGGAAAACCATTGCTTTTCACTATGGTTTGGTCGTAAACAATTCCCGCACATATTTTTCCTTTTAATAAAATCGGTCCGCTCAGCTGAACTAAGACTTAAAAACTTCGGGCACTTGTAAATAGAATGCGCCAATCCACAACCAAAACATTCCACAGGTTTCACGTGAGCGGCCAGCACTGCTGACTTACAGTTATATTTCCATGACTCCATGGGCCTGGCGCTCTTTTTTAGCTGAGAACCGGTGCCACTATTATTATTAATGGACGTATTTGATTCACTTGCTTCTATAATTTTGACATAGCTCTGCAAGAAGGCTAGCAGGTCGACGAATGTAGGTACCGGTACCGTATTCTGTGTTTCGAACCGCTTTCGTGTATCGGAGTCTAAGTTCCTTGATGCGAGATAGAACAACACAAATTCACCTAGGTTTTCCAGTTTCATGGCTTTAAGGGCGTTGATGCATTCGTTTAATAAACTTGTATATTTTCGTAACTCGTAAAAATTATTTGCTTTCACTTGTTGAAAGTTGCAGATCTTGTCAAGATAATTTGCCGCTAAAATTCTTCTATTTTGAAATCTATCAACCAGAGCCTCAAACACAATCGAATAATTGTCTGCGGTCACCGGGATGCCCTTAGTCTTAGATTATTCGAGTATACAACACTAGATAGTCCGTAGGCGGCATGAAAACGTCCCCAAAAAATATAAGCCAATCGTTGGCTTATAAGTCATTTTCCCCCCTTCAGTCTGCATTGTGACACCGTAGGTGACGTATGCGGAGCGCGCAATACAAAAGTGCCGAAATATGACCAAATGCGCTGTAAAAGTGTACCGCAATTATAAATGCAGGATTAAAAATCCTAATAACGTGACTTTCCATCGGTAAGTACTCCAGAATCCATAAAATTTCGTAAGAAAAGATTAAATTATTTTGGTTAGTATTGTTTGACATTTTTTATAGGTGATACCAGTTTCCAGTGCAAAATTCCCCGCAATTCAGTCAAAATCGTATTGAAAAGTTTGTATTGGGCACAAAGTCGAAATATATCGATTTCACGCATCAACCTGACCAGTTTTTATTTTTAATCTATTTGAGAAAATGACGAATCTAATTAATGTTCTTTGATATTTTAATGAATATTTGCACCATCTTATTGAGCTTTCTTTTATTCTGTATTTATTTGAGATTGATAAGTAGCTGTAAACAAATACATATAATGTGGGAGTTTAGGTCATAAAAACTGGAATTTAATAATGCAATCAATACTGAATTCGCAAAAAAGTCAGGTGTTTCGTATAAACGTTCATAAGATGAATATAAATTCAAGATTATGAAAGATAATATATTTAGTTTGATATACTGAACTACCATATGCAATTTGATTCATACTTTTTATCTGTCTTCAGAATACCTATAGATCCTGTAGTTAAAAACGCATGGGTGGACATTATAAGAAAAAGTCGGGAAGAAAACCTTTGGCTGCCTGCAAAATCAGCTGTCATATGCTCCGAGCATTTCAAAACAATTTTTCGATTTAGTAATTTATTTGCGAAATATTCAACTTTAAAGTGCAAATTTTCATTAAAATCGAGCGCTCCCCCCCTCTAAAATCTAAACGGGTGGGTGGAAAAATTTGAAAAAAACACAGGATGCTAGTCAGTATATCAAACTTCCAAGGAAAAATATAACGGCTAAGTTTGCTTAAGAATTATTAGTAGTTTATGAGTAAACTAGCTTTTGCCCGCGACTTCGTCCGCGTATTCTTTAGTTTTCAGGGCATATGTTTTAACTAACCCCCGATATAATTGTGACATCTGTATATCTGTGTGTATAGCGAAGTACTGCCGTAAACGATAGGTGACAGTTTACTATAGTACTTACTTCGCTATAAACAATATTTTTTACCAGTTTTGAAGCTAGTTTATGAAAAGTTCTATGCAACGCGCGAGAGTAAATTAATTATTTCGTATGCTTCCGGCGAGAACCGAATCTAACTGTAGAACCCGAAGTATATATTCGAAATTGCACTTTACATAATATTTTGTAAATTAGGTAAAAGATAAATAAGAACGGATAATAACACATAAATAACGCTTCCTTAATATTATTGATTTTATAATGCACAACCGGATGAGTAATTTTTAAGTTAGGTACTGCATAATTATTTGCAAATTTATTTAACACATCATTTTAAATATCAATTTAATTTCCACATTTTAGATGTACATTTTGCATAAAAAACTCCCTCCCGTACTGAAGTCGCCAACACCAATACGGATCATATTAAATTGTGGCCAGCCATATTTTTAGTGCAAAAATAAGTAAGTCTCATGGAAACTCCCCCCTAATAAATCGAACGCTACTTCTTCCTTCTTTATCTTTGCCTAAGCAGATTATTTTTATTTATTATCAGGACCATGTCAGTATACCAATTTTCATACTGCTAAGTCCAGCTAACTATACAAACTTTACCCCCCCCCCATTTTACCCTTTTAGGGAAGCACTTTATCTATTTCACCTGTACAGATAATTTTTGATTGTAATCAAGAACTTGTATACCTATTTTCATACTTCTAAGTTCAGAAATGAGAAAATTTCCATACAAACTTTACCCCCCCCCATTTTACCCCTTAAGGGGGGAATGGTATCCATTTCACCTACATAGATATTTTTTCATTGTAATCGAGAACTTATACACCTATTTTCATACTTCTAAGTCCAGAATTGAGAAAATTTCCATGCAAACTTTACCCCCCATTTAACCACTTAAGGGGTGAACTTTGTCCATTTCACCTACACAGATAATTTTTAATTGTAATCGAGAACTTATAAACCTATTTTCATACTTCTAAGTCCGGAATTAAGAAAATTTCCATACAAACTTTACCCCCCCATTTTACCCCTTTAGGGGGGAATTTTGTCCATTTCACCTGCACAGATAATTTTTAATTGTACTCGAAAACCTATATACCTATTTTCATACTTCTAAGTCCAGAAATGAGGAAATTATATATAAGCTTCACCCCCCCATTTCACCCCCTTAGGGGATGAATTTCTAAAAATCCTTTCTTAGTGCTCACTTACATCATAAAAAGAATATCTGTACCAAATATCAAGTTTCTAGGCCCAGCGGTTTGGGCTGTGCGTTGATATATAACCCAGTCAGGTTTGCCTTTTCTATATATAGATAGCAGCGTAAGGTATAAAGTATACCTAAACTTGGAAGATTCCGTATAAAATACGAAATCCTTAGAAAAATATGACCTAATTTTTTCGTAATAGCTACGGAACCCTATTTTGGGCGTGTCCGACACGCTCTTGGCCGGTTTTTTAGTTTTATTTATTCATTTTTTATTTGATTACATTCGCCATCACTTTTACTAGCGTCTATCGTACTCTAATAATTTTTTCCCAAATTTTGGGGGATTTGACATTACGTGGTATCATTTAGCACGCACACAGTGACAACCGGATTGACGTAACTCGAGTGTAAGATGAAGCTGTCACGTGGTCGCCACGCACACAAACAAGAAAAAGTTGGGACGTTTTCAATCGCATTGTTTCTTACTGAGGCTCGGTCTAGTGTTGTATATAGTCTAAGCCCTTAGCCATTGACAACGCATCACCGCTAAGACATGAGATTAAATAATGAAACTTTTCTATAGCACTTATATTATTATTTTTCTACTCCAATACTGTTATCTGTGACTTACTTAATCACCAACGCTAATATAAGAACATAATTGGCTATGTAAAGTTTTTTTAAGTGGCGCAAATTGTGCTTTATTTCGATAATAGACTTCTAAAAGGTCAAGAAAACACAGGTATTTTATTTTTATCTCGTATAATTAATTTTATATTTTTTTTTTTGTGACTGATTTGACATTTGTTCGTTTTTAGGGCACAAAAGGTTAGGACTTTCACTCGTCAGAATATTTTAAAAAAAAAAGATTACGTCTGTCACACCTGTCATTGTCAAAAAGTGATTTGAATAATTCGATTGTTGTGTTTGGTTGCGATTCGGTTCAATAAGTGATTTATGGAGTATTTTTAACGACCCTAGCACGAATTTTGGACTTTTGATCTTGCCGCATTACTATACGACCCCTGCACAATATTTGGACGCCGATTGGACCTACTTTTGATTACTTACGCTTTTCTTCTTGGATTCCCGTTTTCTTGCTCTAACGAGGACCCTTGCCTGGACTTTTGGATTGCTACACGACTACATTAGTTTCTTACACAGAGTAGATAATATGTTTCTTAGTACCTGTACAATGGACACAGATAATCCTGAAAGCACTCGAGCGGTAATGACTATTAGAAAGAAGGCTCATGTGATTTGGTACCTTGTAAGAAATACAGACGAGACTATCGGGATTCAGCTTTTCTGTGCATACGAAAGTCTTTACAAGAGACATGGTGTCAAGCTTTAGAGATAAATTGCCCAAAACATAGTTTATATGTTGGTGAGGATCATATCAATGTGAGTATAGTGGGTCAAAGTGAACTTTGGTAAATTGTGATTTTGAAAATAATGTTTTATCTGAGGCCCCCCATGAGGCTGGCATAGTCACATTTAATGTACTAAAGCCTCGTTAAAATATAAGATTAAATAATAATAATAATAATGTTATATTGTTTTCAGATTGGGGAAGATTGCTACAAAGGTAAATCAGGAAAGCTGCATTTAAAAAAGACAGCATATTTGATCATAACCAGAACATATTATGAGAATGATTGTGTAAGTGTAACCAAACTACTTGAGCTTAATTTATTGATATAGTTATGGGATGCATGTCGGCCAGGCTGCTGCCACATTTGTTTTGTTTATTCAGACATAAGTTTATATGAAATGCTCATTGATGACACCCTAAATAACGAAAAAGAGTTGTCTACAGCCTACAATGACTACTGCAACGAAGGTAAAATTATTATAGGAAACAGTAGTGTAGTCTACTAATACAGGGCGTCCCACGGCTATGCCACATGGAGGGAAAGTACCTTAAATATTGTACCTACATGGAACATTTCACTGAAAGTAGACATTAAATTTAAAAAACAATTTGAATTGCATTCATAGATTTCTAAATAATTACATGGTTGAACCGGGAATCAAACCCGCTACATGAGAAAAAAAATTACCCTGTAGCTTTATAATACCAATCGAAAGGCTTCATCATAAGGATTATTTTTTGCTAAATGACATAGTGTCAGAATGCAGTTTAAATTTTTTTTAATTAAAATAATGTCTTGTACAATATTTAAGGTACTTTACCTCCATGTGGCATAGCCGTGGGACGTCCTGAATTGTTTGTTGTTTTCTGTATTGGTTACTATTTCTGGTATACAATAAAGAGTCGGTGTTGTATGTATGTCAACTCTTTATTTTACAAAAGAAAAGAAACAAAGCACAATTAACAAACTTTGAGATACTTGTACAAAGGCGGACTTATCCCTTTAAGGGATCTCTACCAGTCAACCTTTGTTGTCTTGGAACCCGTTTTCAAGTCAATTCAGAAAATTGGCAAATAATTAACATCTATATATATAAAAGGCAAACCTGACTCACTGGGTTATATATCAACGCACAGCCCAAACCGCTGGGCCTAGAAACTTGAAATTTGGTACAGAGGTTCCTTTTATGATGTAAGTGAGCACTAAGAAAGGATTTTTAGAAATTCATCCCCTAAGGGGGTGAAATGGGGGGTGAAGCTTATATGCAATTTTGTCATTTTTGGACTTAGAAGTATGAAAATAGGTGTATAAGTTCTTCATTACAATTAAAAATGATCTATTTAGGTGAAATGGATAAAATACCCCCTAAAGGGGTAAAATAGGGGGGTAAAGTTTGTATGGAAATTTTCTTATTTCTGGACTTAGAACTATGAAAATAGGTATATAGGTTCTCGATTACAATCAAAAATTATCTGAGTATATGAAATGGATAAAATTTCCCCCGTAAAGGGGTAAAATGGGGGGGTAAAGTTTGTATGGAAATTTTCTCATTTCTGGACTTAGAAGTATGAAAATAGGTGTATAAGTTCTCGATTACAATTAAAAATGATCTGTGTAAGCGATACGGATAAAATTCCCCCCTAAAAGTGTAAAATGGGGGGGTAAAGTTTGTATGGAAATTTTCTCAGTTCTGGAATTTGATCTATGAAAATAGGTATATAGGTTCTCGATTACAATCAAAAATTATTTGAGTATATGAAATGGATAAAATTCCCCCCTAAAGGGGTAAAATGGGGGGGTAAAGTTTGTATGGAAATTTTCTCATTTCTGGACTTAGAAGTATGAAAGTAGGTGTATAAGTTCTCGATTACAATTAAAAATTATCTGTATAAGCGATACGGATAAAATTCCCCCCTAAAAGTGTAAAATGGGGGGGTAAAGTTTGTATGGAAATTTTCTCAGTTCTGGAATTAGATCTATGAAAATAGGTATATAGGTTCTCGATTACAATCAAAAATTATCTGTCCGGATGAAATGGATAAAATTCTCCCCCCCCCCCCGCTAAAGGGATAAAATGGAGGGTAAAGATTATATGGAAATTTTCTCATTTCTGGACTTAGATCTATGAAAATAGGTATACAAGTTCTCGATTACAATTTAAAATTATCTGTGTAGGTGAAATAGATAAAATTATCCACTAAAGGTGTAAAATGGGGGGTAAAGATTATATGGAAATTGACTAATTTCTGGATTTAGATATATGAAAAATATACGTATACAAGTTTTCGATTACAATTAAAAACTATCTATGTAGGTGAAATGGATAAAATTACCCCTAAAAGGGTAAAATGGGGGGTGAAGTTTGTATTGAAATTTTCTGATTTCTGGACTTAGCAGTATGAAAATTGCTATTAGGTAAGTATACATATACCTATTGGTATTAAGGGTCCTGATAACAAACAAAAATTATCTCCGTAGGCAAAGATAAAGAAAGAAGAAGTAGCGACTCGACGCGAAGTTTCGACTTATTAGGGGGGAGTTTTTATGAGACTTCCTTATTTCTACACTAAAAATATGGCTGGTCACCATTTAAAATGATCCGTATGGTGTTGACGACTTCAATAAGGGAGAGGGTTTTCATACAATATGGAGGTTAATTAAATAAAACATATAGCCTGATAACTAAAGTACACGCGGACAAAGTCGCGGGCAAAAGCTAGTCACTTCATAAAAAAGAAACAGAAAACAATCCAATACCTATAGATTACAGAAAATCTGTGAGAAGCGTACCAGGGAGCAGGAGATTAACTTTTTGCCAGTAGTACATTTATGGGAAGTACAGTCGAACAATATAATGTGATGTTGACATCTCATACTTTTTTCAAGAAAATCATAGTGAAATTGATTATTAAAAGGTTCCACTCCGGGTCATGATTGAATTTGTTCAACCATACATATAAAACATTACATTACATTTGTAATTTACCACAAGCTTTGTGGTGAAGGAAAACGTCGTGAGGAAATCTGCACGAACCTGCGAAGCAATTCAATGGTGCGTGTGAAGTTCCCAATCCGCACTGGGCCCGCGTGGGAATTATGGCCCAAGCTCTCTCATTCTGAGAGGAGGCCTGTGCCCAGCAGTAGGGACGTATATAGGCTGGGATGATGATGATGATACATATACAATCGTAAAGAAACCAGGCCACTTTATAAGTACTCATAGTTAGTTAAGTGTGGTCTACAATGTAGAGTGTAGATAGTACCTAATGCTTATATTATGAAGCTGGTAAGCAAATGTAAAATTATTTTTTTTCAGTGTGGTAAATCTACTCAGACTGAAACCAAACTTTCAACCAAAGCCGTTTCGACTAAACCTTCAGTTCGAAATGTATGCGTGTCGGCTAATATTAAGGAAACAGATACGACCGAGAATATGATGTCGAGACAGCCATCGTTATCCACCATCAGCCGTTCATCAACGCCTTCGCTATACGAACCCTCTACCCCATTAACGTCTATCACAAATAAAGAACCTACACTGGAAAAAAATATATGTCTGGACGAACACATGTTTTAAAAGTCATCAAGAAAAACCCCAAAATGTATTTTGGTGTTCCTAAATCCTTCTATTGGTTCATAGATTTTCTGGCTAAGCAATGTAAGATACGATTATTATATGTCATTATCACTTTGTTTAAACTGAAGCAAAATGATACTATTCAAATGAAACTGCAAATCCTGTGCATGGTTTAAAGTTTATTCTGATTTTAATTTGATATTGTATTATATAAAAAGGTACATTAATACTGGATAAATAAGGAAAGACTTTTAAATAACATTTTTTTCTAAAATGTTTACTGCATTTACTACACTTAATTACACTTTCTTCAATTACATTTGTCTTTTAATACAAAATTACCCACTACTACCATTGTTGTTTCCTTTTACAACAAACAAACTTTTGCACCGGTAAACGATGCAAAGCTTGAAAAGAATGTCGTAAAAGCGAGTTGCATTTTTTTTTTAGTGAAAGCAATGCGATCTCTGGAACTATTGAAACTACGTTATTTTGGGTTTCTCTGTAATGTAGTGTTAATGAGTTTTAGTGGTTCATTATCCATACTAATATTATAAATGCGAAAGTGTTTTTGTATGTTTGTGTGTTTGTCCATCTTTCACGCCGTAACGGAGCGACGGATCGCGTGATTTTTGGCTTGTTTTTGTCATAGAGATAGTTTATGGGCCCGAGAGTGACATAGGCTACTTTTTATCCCGGCATAGTTTCCGAGGGAACAGCGCGCGATAACCGAATACCACGCGGGCGGATCCGCAGGTAAAAGCAAGTAACTTTAATATTTCAAAAGAAAATACAGAAAATAAATATTACCATTTTTTATTTTGCTTCTCCTGAGAACTGTGGGTTTCGATGTGAAAGACGGACAAACATACAAACACACACACTTTCACTTTTATAATATTAACATTAGGGATGCATCCGATACCGATACCGATACCGATATATCGGCGATACTTCGGGTTAGCCGATATATCGGTATCGACGATATTTTTATGACCGATTCAACGATACTTTTTAATTTAAAAATGTAGTGTAAACGAGCGTGTTGTCCCGTCTATTTCGTTACAAACGAGGCATGAACTATGCTCGGGGAAACCCCGCGCTTGTGAGTGTGTTGTTTCTTCCGCCCGCTTTGGCCTCCCAATATATCGAGAGATGCAGATCCATTCGTTTTCTGGCGCAATGACGTTTTATACCCAAACTTGAAAAAAAAAAATGCGCAGAAGTACTTTAGTTTCCAAATGAGTTCTGTTGCATCTGAGAGACTATTTTCCAGCGCAGGTCTTATTCAAACAGACTTGCGAAATCGCCTTTCTCCGCAAAACTTAAGATTACTTTGTTTTATAAACAAAAATCTTATCAATGTTCATTTTAATTACTAAAATTTTTAATTGCCTAATTATTAACCTATGTCTCTACTTTTTGTATTAATAAAAGAAAAATCTGACTTGTGATTTATTTATTATACCTTCATTTTTGAATTCACAGTAAGCGTATCGGTATCGGTATCGGTATCGCCGATATTTTTATAAGAGTATCGGTATCGTATCGGCGAAAAGACGTATCGATGCATCCCTAATTAACATAGATTGCTCTATAGGTTTAATGGCTACCTACTTGCTGGAAACACATAAATCTCGAGTTAGCGTTAAGCTTAATTTAGTAGTGTCAAAATGTATGGAACTGTCAAGCTTAAGCCAGGCTTAACAACTAAATCTAGATTTACCTTTACCTGCAAGTGGGTCTAAGATAGTGCATTATGTAAAATTTTTGGGTAAATTTCATTTCTCCAAAATTCCTCTGCTTTATTCAATAAATTATTAGCATATGCTATATTAAACTCAACCCAGGTAATCAGTACTTACTTCTTTGTTTTTTCAAAATCTGGATGAGCAATGCAAAATGCACATTTTTTTATAACCAGTGGCTAGCATTTGTAGTTGGCACTGAGCCAAAAACTTTTCATGTATTTTGTTGTTATTTATGTAGTTTTTCGTGGTTTTTGCAGAACTTGGGCATTTCACTTCTATAATAAAATCGTTTGCTATACCATCAGGTGAAGTGCCACAAAACAAATTGATGATCTGGAACCCACATTCTTCTATTTTGACCCCAAATTTCCTTTCGATTTCCCTTAGTACAAGTTTTACAAGACTCTTGCCCCTTTTCTTTGCCTTTGTGTCATAAATTTTATACCCACCTAGAATTTGCTCAACAAGTGAGCCATCAGGAGTGCTACAATGACAAACTTCATAGACTTTAGAAGCTGTTACTCTGCCTGGTCTTAAGCTATGCCATAATGTTGACACGGCCTGTTTTTTTGATCGATGATAATAGTGAAGACAGCCAGAAAAGACTGGTTGAAAAAGGCAGAGGAAAGGGAGTCTTGGAAGAAGCTGGAGGAGGCCTACACCCAGAGAGGGGTCCAAATCTGCGGAAACTAGTACTAACAAAAATAAATAAACTAAGAAATTACTAACAATACTAAAAACTTGCTAATTAATTAAAAAACAAAATAATCTATCGAAACTATTGTATTTGGAAAATAAAAGGCTTTATTATTATCATTAATATTATTATTATTATAATACCACCAACTTGTGTTTACATCCTTCTTAAAACGAGAAAAAAAAATAGTATTTAGATATAACACTGAAAACCTGAAAGTCTACACGCACCCAAATAAATCCTTACTGGTTTTAAACCCAGGACTTCTAGATGCATAACTACTCCTTACTCATGGGATCAGCAAAATAATAAAGGGGAGAATTTTATACATCATCATCTCAGCCTATATACGTCCCACTGCTGGGCACAGGCCTCCTCTCGGAATGAGAGGGCTCGGGAGGGAGGGGAATTTTATACATTTCGTTTGTACTATTGTGTATTTAAATATAGATCAAGTATAATTAGCATCTTGTATGTTGGGAATAAAATAAACTGGCAATCTGATATTTAGAGTAGGTGTCTGGTAGATTAATAAACTAGGTGTTTCAAGTATGTCATATTTTGGGAGTTTAGTATTTCAGAAATTGGGTAAATTGGCAATCTTGTATTTTGCATTCTGGGATAAAATGATAATATCAAATAATGTTTATTAAGCAAATTTATATATACACTCCATACCTACTAAAATATATTGATCACATGTTGCATCAGTTACATTTTTGTCTTTTTCATCCAGGTGAATGGTTACAACATAATTTTTTTCGTTATTTTATGTTCTGGGAACTTTAGCTCTGACAATGCATTCAGCTGTGTTTCCTCATATCCAACAGCACTCTCAACATAGCTGTTTCTTGATGCCCTAAAATGTAATGAAAATAAAAATAGACCGAACTACATACACAGTATAGGTACACTATAAACATAATCATAATGTTTAACCGATTCACTGGTACGTAAATGAGTGTTTTTGCACCTCTCATTTCAGCAGCATTGTGTTTATCGCTGGTGTGAAAATAATCTAGAACCATGACCATGTCCATATGTGGCAAGTTTCTGGAATCTGCACGAATGAATTTGCTCATTTTGAAATAAAAGGCAAAGTCCAAAAGCCGAAGCAAGGGTCGTCGTTGGGGCAAGAAAACGGGAATCCAAGAAGAGCGTAAGTAATCAAAAGTAGGTCCAATCGGTGTCGTTAATTATCGTGCAGAGGTGGTGAGGTAATGCGGCAAGATCAAAAGTCCAAAATTCGTGCTAGGGTTGTTAAAAATACTCCATAAAACACTTATTAAACCGAATCGCAACCAAACACAACAATCGAATTATTCAAATCACTTTTTGACAATGACAGGTGTGACAGACGTAATCTTTTTTTTTTTTTTTATATTCTGACGAGTGAAAGTCCTAACCTTTTGTGCCCTAAAAACGAACAAATGTCAAATCAGTCACAAAAAAAAATATATAAAATTAATTATAGGAGCTAAAAATAAAATACCTGTGTTTTCTTGACCTTTTAGAAGTCTATTATCGAAATAAAACACAATTTGCGCCACTTAAAAAAACTTTACATAGCCAATTAACAAGACTCTGGCAAAATCTATAGTCTATTCCCCATAACAGCACTGTATCGTAATGTTGCTAAAACGATACTGCGGCCACTTACTTTTTAGGGTTCCGGAGCCAAAATGGCAAAAAAGGAACCCTTATAGTTTCGCCATGTCTGTCTGTCTGTCTGTCCGTCCGCGGCTTTGGTCAGAGACTATCAATGTTAGAAAGCTGTAATTTTGCACGAATATATAAGTAAACTATGCCGACAAAACAGTACAATTAAAAATTCAAAAACAATTTTTTTTAGGGTACCTCCCATAGACGTAAAGTGGCGGTGATTTTTTTTTTCTCCTCCAACCCTATAGTGTGGGGTATCGTTGGATAGGTATTTTAAAACCATTAGGGGTTTGCTAAAACGATTTTTCGATTCAGTCATTTGTTTGCGAAATATTCAACTTTAAAGTGCAAATTTCCATTAAAATCAAGCGTCCCCCCCCCCCTCTAAAATCTAAACCGGTGGGTGGAGAAATTTGAAAAAATTCAGGATGGTAGTCAGTATATTAAACTCCCAAGGAAAACTATAGCGGCTAAGTTTGCTTGAGAATTATTAGTAGTTTATGAGTAAATAGCAGCGTAAGGTATAAAATATACCTATACTTCGAAGATTCCGTATAAAGTACGAAATCCTTAGAAAAATACTACTTAATTTTTTCGTAATGGCTCCGGAACCCTATTTTGGGCGTGTCCGACACGCTCTTGGCCGGTTTTTTTTAATTCGTCCGTTTTGACAAGCTAAAGTGCAGCCACTTACTTGGTTTTAATATAGAACAAAAACTTTCCGAACACAATTCATAGCTGCCAACATAAGTAACACATATTTTTTTCAAAATAGTCGCTAGCAAGTTACGTCAATTAAAAACAAAGTTCACCATAGACAACTTTTGACATTTAAAATTTTTCCCGCCATTATTGTTTGCCTTAATATTTTAGTATGAGTAAAGTAAAAGATAGAAACTAGTGATTTTTAGCAAGTTTACGTGAAACTTATTAAACATGGATGCAGATGAAAATATTTTTTCTACGCCCGAAGAAATATCCGCAGCAGCCCAAGTAGTCACTGAAAGTTTGTTGCCTTCTAAATCACGGCACCTATATGCCAAATCCTACAAAAATTTCATGTCGTGGAGATTAGAACACCAGACCTCGTCATTTTCGGAGAACGTATTACTAGCGTATTTCCAAAATTTTATTGGAAAATTTAAGCCATCTTCACTATGTGGGTGGAATATTCCAAATTAAAGTCGACGCTTAGTATATACCACCAAACTAACATATCAAAATATTATTGAAAAACGAAGATCTGAAGGTTTTAATGCAAAGAAAGCGAAAACTTTTTCTCCGGACGACTTAAGGAAATTCATCGATGAAGCACCAGATCAAATCTATCTTTTCAATAAGGTACGTAATTGTTTCAAAAATATTTTTGAGCGAGAGATGTATTTACTATTTATTTGATAAATATTGCAGTTTTTTCTGTGTAAGCAAAGTTTGTATTTAATTTGATTATAATAATCTTCCAATTTCTCTTTTTGTTACAGGTTGCGGTAATATTTGGGATCATGGGTGCTTGTCGCAGACAAGAGCTGCATAATTTAAAAATAGATGCCCATGATACGCTGGTAGAACATGTGATGAACACGAAAAACAGAATCGATCGGACTCTTTTATTATATTAAATTTTTCTTTCTCTAATTTTATGTTTTATTTATTAAGTAGGTAGTCGTAGAAAAAGTATTGTATGCAACGTTGTATAAATAAGTCAAAAAAAGCTCGTGGCGTTTTCGTAACTTACGCCACTCACATTTTTTGACCCCTATTATACAACTGTTGCATAATAGTTATTTATGATACAAGTGCGGAAAGTAGGCAATTCCCAACGAGTGACGGAGAACTTAAAACACGAGCGAAGCGAGTGTTTTGAGCCGGCACGAGTTGGGAATTTCCTACTTTCGACACGTATATCATACAACGTTTTACAATGCATTAAGCGAGGAAAAAATCGAGGCAGTGACTAACATCATTTATTTGCTATAGTCCTTTTACTACAGTTGCAGGCAGTAGATATACATACCGACATGTACACCAAACCAAAAACGTTAACGTATACACTTTATTAAGCCAACTTTCAAAAAAATCATTGATCCAGATGAGACTTTGTTTTAGTATCGGGATTTTTTACAATTAATTATTAGCCCTGGTTATTAGTTTATTAGGGTTATTAGGCCTGGGACATTGTCCACAGTTATAAATATTGCAATCATATAATATCATTGCCTGTGAATAAATCCGTGTAACAGTTAATTATCATCAAGTATATTTTTCATATTATGAATCTAATCAACAAGCTATTTACAATTAAAAAAACTAAAAAACCCGACTGCGATGTAAAAAATACAAAGTTTAAATGATTTCAATCATTACATTCTTCATAGAACTAAAAAGCACAAAATAAGCAAATCACCAAGGAAAGGACTTCATCACATTTCCTAACGTTGGGTATGCTGTTAAGGTTGATTAAGAGGTTTTACTAAAGAAGGTAGATATAAACGTAAACAGAACATTCCATCGTCGCCCTTTTCCACCTTTCCCAGTAGTTTACACTATTATAAATAGACTGAACTGAGAATGAAAATATGACAAATTAAGCATGACAACATTAAGAACCAAATTTCGTAGCAGGCGGGACCCATTTGCAAATTATAAATCGAAAGAAAATTATTGGGTCCCGCCTGCTACGAAATTTGGTTCTTAATGTTGTCGTGCTTAATTTGTCATATTTTCATTCTCAGTTCAGTCTATTTATAATAGTGTGTGTGTGTGTAGTGTCTGTCTGTCTGTCCGTCCGTCCGTCCGTCCGTCCGTCCGTCTGTCACAGGGTTCTATCTCTTAAGCCGTAATAGCTAGGCACTTGAAATTTTCACAGATTATGTATTACAGTGGCCGCTACAACAACAAATACTAAAAATAAAATAAAGTTAAAAATTAAGGGGGGTCGTCATACAAGAAACGTGTTTCATTCAGCGGTTTTTGGTTGCTAGGCTGCTAAGATTCGGCCGTCAGTTGCTAGGGGTAACGCGAGTGACCCTATGTTGTTTTTAATGTTTAACTACTTATTAATTTGTGATTTTATTAGCGCTATTTTATAAAACCTTCGATAGTATAATAATTATCTCTAAGGCCGTGGTTTATTTTTGTGTGCAGCATTAAGACTAAATAACAATTTATGATCCACAAACCTCCGACACACACTTCACAAAATCCGACTTCAATAAAGCACTCACAGCCGCTATGTTTAATGTTTTTTACACTAAAAAATGTCCGTTGTAATTTATACTAAGTAACAATATTTATTTAGGTACAAGGTCAAAATTTAAAATCAGGTTATGATTCATTCACTAATAATAATAAGTACGCGCCGTGCGTCGGCCGAAATTACCGCGCTATTTTTTTTTTTTAATTGTAATTTTTTCTGGCGCGAGCATGGCATAAGTCTGAAGCGCTATTCAGCCTACTACCGGGCGACAGCCAAAGAGGATGAGAATTTAAAATTATTATTTATTCAAAATACTTGCACCTAGTCCTAGTGCTTATATTTTGGTGACATGTTTTTATTAACTAGTAATGTAACTAGTTGTTTGTTGGGGTGGAATTAATATTTCAAATTAAATTTGAAGTGGCTATCTTCAACCGATTTAGCTGAAATTTTTGTGTGCATGTTTTTTTTTTATTCGACTGGAAGGCAAACGAGCAAGTGGGTCTCCTGGTGGTAAGAAATCACCACCGCCCATAAACATCTGCAACATCAGGGGTATTGCAGATGCGTTGCCAACCTAGAGGCCTAAGTTGGAATACCTCAAGTTCCAGTAATTTCACCGGCTGTCTTACTCTGCCGAAACACAACAGTGCAAGCACTGCTGCTTCACGGCAGGATTAGCTAGCAAGATGGTGGTAGCAATCCGGGCGGATCTTGCACAAGGTCCTACCACCTGCAGGATGACATGTGTATAAATCCGATGGCAATGCAATATTATTATGACGTAGAGCTGATCTGATGATGAAATTAGACGTTGGCCATACGAACTCTGTAATAAAACGACACGACCGCATCGTACGGAACCCTACATGCGCGAGTCGTTCGTACTCGCACTTGACCGATTTTCTTGTTAGTTCTATGGAGAATATAATGATTGAAATCATTTAAACTTTGTATTTTTTACATCGCAGTCGGGTTTTTTAGTTTTTTTAATTACTTGATTTTATTTCTTGCTTTTTAGTATAGAACTACGAAAAATATGTAACTGCTTTGTTTTAAACTAAGGTGTATTATTTGGAGCTAGTTCAAGATTTCGCAAACGATTTAATTCTTGTAATGAATTGAGGTCATGAGGGTTATTTGATAGTTTTCTTGGATCTAGTGCACTAATGGCTAAGCTAAATCTTCAATAATTTCCATTTTTGAAGCAAGTGTGGGTATGTTGGTGTGTTTGAAGTCGTTCTACTAAATCTTTCAATTCTTGGTCATCATCAGCCAGCTCACACGTTACGACTTGGTCAAGCATCTGAATACCTTCTGATGTATCAAATGAGGGCATATCATCACACCATACGACCGGGTGCCCTCTATTTCGCATACTTTTTATTAATGTCCGAAACTGATTACTTACGCATAACAGGTTTCGCATAATTTATTTACGCCGAATCTTAAACTTGCCGAAATTTAGTTCGGCATAATTCTGTATAAGCCGAATAATTGTTTAGCCGAATTTATCTATATATAGAAAAGGCAAACCTGACTGGGTTATATATCAACGCGCAGCCCAAACCGCTGGGCCTAGAAACTTGATATTTGGTACAGATATTCTTTTTATGATGTAAGTGAGCACTAAGAAAGGATTTTTAGAATTTCATCCCCTATGGGGGTGAAATGGGGGGGTGAAGCTTATATGCAATTTTGTCATTTTTGGACTTAGAAGTATGAAAATAGGTGTATAAGTTCTTGATTACAATTAAAAACGATCTGTCTAGGTGAAATGGATAAAATATCCCCCTAAAGGGGTAAAATGGGGGGGTAAAGTTTGTATGGAAATTTTCTCATTTCTGGACTTAGAAGTATGAAAATAGGTATATAAGTTCTTGATTACAATTAAAAATTATCTTTGTAAGCGAAATGGATAAAATTCCCCCCTAAAAGTGTAAAATGGGGGGGTAATGTTTGTATGGAAATTTTCTCATTTCTGGAATTACGAGGGTGATCCAAAAGTAATGATAACTAATATGTAAAACAACTCAAGTAGCCGAAAACTAAATTTATTTCTCAACGTAATGTCCAAGCAAGTCTAAACACTTAATCCATCTCTTCTCCAGACCGCGAATTCAATTTAAAAAAAAATCTTTTTCGCGACTCTCCAAATATGCCTCTACAGCGGCTATGACCTCGTTTTCGTTCAAAATTTTTTTGCTTCTGAGGTGTTCCTTCAGTCTTCGAAACAGATGACAGTCGCGGGGGGGTAGGTCTGGTGAATACGGGGGTATTTTAGCAATTCGAAGCCCGCGTCCTGGATTGCAGCCATTGCAACTCTGGCCTTATGAGGAGGTGAGTTGTTTTGGTGGAACAGTGCAACAACACGTAGTTTGCCCTGTCGCTTCTCTTTGATGCTTTCCCGCAATCTTTTTATTTGTTCGGCGTAGTATGAGCCAGTGATCGTGGCTCCTATTTCCAAGTAATCGATCATTACGACTCCTTCGGTATCCCAGAACGGACGCCATAACTTTACCCGCTGAACTGGCGACCTTTAATTTCTTCGGTGTCGGGGAAGACGGTCGCTTCCACGTCATAGACTACAGCTTGGTCTTCGGATCGAAATGGTGAATCCAAGACTAGTCCACGGTGACATATCGACGCAAAAAAGTTTCAGGGTCAGCTTGAAATTTTTCAAGATCGCCTAATGACTTCTCGTAACGAATCTTCTTTTGATCGTCAGTTAACATTCTAGGCACCCAACGAGCGGATACTTTTTTCATGTGCAATTCTTCGGTTAAAATTCTTTGAATGCTGCCATAAGAGATCCCTGTGACTTCATTTAAATATCTGATTGTCACCTTTCCATCAGTTAAAACTAAATTTTAAATTTTCTTGACGTTATCCCCAGTACAGACGCTGGACAGACAGCCCTCGCGGTGTTGGTCTTTAGTTGATGTCCTACCCAAGTTAAACTCCTTGCACGAGCATGCAACTATAGAATACGGATGAGCAGAAACCCCCAATGTTCCCGCCAATTCAATGTGTATATCTTTAGTACATTTTTTTTTCAAACAGAAGTACTTAATAACGGCTCTCATTTCAGTTTTCTCCATTTTCACGTATTTAATCCGACAAGTCACGAATAAATGCATATAACTCACTGACAGACATATATATTTTAATTATTATTATTTTATTTTACTAGCCAATAACCGCTTTAAAAAATAAAACCTCTTTTTACTTTATTCGCCCACTAAAAGTAATCAATTATCATTACTTTTGGATCACCCCTCGTAGATCTATGAAAATAAGTATATAGGTTCTCGATTACAATCAAAAATTATCTGAGTATATGAAATGGATAAAATTCCCCCTAATGGGGTAAAATGGGGGGGTAAAGTTTGTATGGAAATTTTCCCATTTCTGGACTTAGTACTATGAAAATAGGTATATAGGTTCTCGATTACAATCAAAAATTATCTGAGTATATGAAATGGATAAAATTCCCCCTAATGGGGTAAAATGGGGGGTAAAGTTTGTATGGAAATTTTCTCATTTCTGGACTTAGAACTATGAAAATAGGTGTTTAAGTTCTCGATTACAATTTAAAATTATCTGTCCAGATGAAATGGATAAAATCCCCCCCCCCCTAAAGGGATAAAATGGAGGGTAAAGATTATATGGAAATTTTCTCATTTCTGGACTTAGAAGTATGAAAATAGATATACAAGTTCTCGATTACAATTTAAAATTATCTGTGTAGGTGAAATAGATAAAATTATTCCCTAAAGGTGTAAAATGGGGGGTAAAGATTATATGGCAATTGTCTCATTTCTGGATTTAGATATATATGAAAAATATAGGTATACAAGTTTTCGATTACAATTAAAAACTATCTATGTAGGTGAAATGGATAAAATTACCCCTAAAAGGATAAAATGGGGGGTGAGGTTTGTATTGAAATTTTCTGATTTCTGGACTTAGCAGTATGAAAATTGCTATTAGGTAAGTATACATATACCTATTGGTATTAAGGGTCCTGATAACAAATAAAAATTATCTCCGTAGGCAAAGATAAAGAAAGAAGAAGTTGCTTTCGACTTATTAGGGGGGAGTTTTTATGAGACTTCCTTATTTCTACACTAAAATTATGGCTGGTCACCATTTAAAATGATCCGTATGGTGTTGACGACTTCAATAAGGGAGGGGGTTTTTCATACAATATGGAGGTTAATTAAATAAAACATATAGCCTGATAACTAAAGTACACGCGGACGAAGTCGCGGGCAAAAGCTAGTTTAAGCATATTATTAACATGGCCGAATTTTATTATGCATAATCTTGTTTAGCATATATGTAATTTAGCCGAATTTTGATAGGCCGAAATCCGAAAATAAGTTACCTAATTGCTATTTATTACTAGAAAAATGTTATTAGGTTAGGTTAGAATTGTATTTGTAACGGAACGAACAACCACCAGTAAAAGAGGCATGTGCATAAAGCGGGGGGACATGGGGGCGAGCCCCCGCAATAAAGAAAACCCAGGTCACATGATTGCTCACCTATAGTGTTCGGGGAGTGGCGCTTGTTAGGGTTGTTGTTGAGGGAAACTCTTCGAATTGGTGCGAATAAACTTCACTTTAATAGTAACTTGTAGCTAAGGTAAAATGTTAATGTTATGAATGCACCCGGTCGCGGTAAAACCGTAAAAAGCACTAAATTACTTCAAGGCGGGAGCGCCGCCAGTGATTGACGTCATTAAGGTGTTCGGTTACACCGAACATATTCCCGGGGAGCAAAAGATGCGCCAGGAAAGGGTTAAAGGTTAAGGTGCATCCATGACAAAAAATATTATGTTAAAGTATAAAATAAGTAAGTATAAAATGTAAAGGTATAAAACAGTAAAACAGTACAATAAACACAAAATGTAAACAGAAAAGCGTTAAACAGAATCTTCATTAAATTCAATTTTTCGAAAAACTGGCTTCTCTTTGTTATTCTCGAAATGTTTCATCACATTCTCCTCGTCGCTGGTGTTCGCTCGAGCGTTGTCACGATGATGAGTGATATTTCTACGCTGCCTCGGTTGTGGTGGCCTTTCAGTTCCCGTGGGTGCCGCTCTAGGTGCCTTCCAACTGCGACGAGCGCGTCGCCAGGCGGTTGCTAGACCCACTAATATCATTGCCGCTACCACGCAATAAATTAATGTATAATGATGAACATCATGATATGAGACTCTAGTGTCAAAGGTCTCATCCTGCTTCATTAGCTTTAACTTCTCGTCGATCTCATTGTATAGTCGGATACGTTCTTGATCTGTCTCGTTAAATTCGTCTTCGTTCCCTTTGTCGATCGTTATATTGATTATATGATTTATCGGTGCTATCACTGCTGTCTCGATGTTATACATAATATTCATCTGATTCTTATAACTTTTATGCCCATGGATAGTGAACTCGTTTGTTTTGATGATACAATCATCTTGTAAAACAATTAAATTAGCTAGTGTTAATTGGTGCGCTGTAATTTGATCGCCGCATATTATTCGTAACTGACACCGCTTGCAGCAGAAGTATAGGTAAGTGTTTATTTCTGCTAGGCTTCTCCACTTGTTAGTGCACGCGGCGATGCTCGTTTGACATTTATTTTCGCTGTTTGTAAAGCATAGATCTTTGTCCGAATTCATTTTGTAGATTGGATTTTGGGCATCGCACATGTAGGTAGCGTTGTCTCGAGAAATGCATTTTCGTAGATTTTCTTCTGATATAGGTATATAGCTGTCTTTCTGAAGGTTTATTGCCACGTAATTTGAGACGGGTGTGATTGTCGCCACATTATTTTCTTTATACAGCCTCGGAATTGGGATCACGTGATATATATCGTATGTTTCTCGACTGATAAGTGGAATTTTGATTTCGAATATGAAATACTTTTCAGTCATTCTTGTTTTGATTTTCATCAAATTATAGATTTTATGTAAATCTCTGTGAATGTTTTCAATGGGTAGTGTTGTTTCACTACTCAGTTGTCCGGATATTATGTTAAGTTGCTCTTGTAGTTGTTTCGGCGTTAATAGGTGTAGGTTAAATTGACCTTGGTAAATATCTGTAATCGTGTCTAACATCATGTTTTGAATATGTTTCAGGCTCTGGAGGATGTTGCTTGCAGATATTGCTGTCATTGTGAATTCTTGCTCTTGATTGACTTTGTTTACCTCTCGTTGAAGGGTATTGACCGCACTGTCGAGGCTGTTTAGGTGTTTAGTGATAACCTTATGTTGTTTGACCATTATTTCTTGTGTTCTTTTAACCAAGTTGTTTTCTGACTCTACCACTGATGTCTGGTTGTGCCATAAGCTTCGAAGGTGTGCTTGATTTTGTTTTATTAGCTCGATGTCTCGTGAGTATTTTTCGGCGAATTGTTGGTCTAATACGCCGAACAAGCTGTTCGCTACGTAGCCTACGGCGTTGATAAGGCCGCGCCTCTGTCTGGGATGTTCACTGAAATGTTGTGTGAGTAACAGCTGATTGTAGTATTCCAACTCTCTATATTCGTGTCGGAGTTGCGGCGTGATCATGTTACACTTGTTGCTAGGTTCTAAGCTTAAACATATTGTTTCTTGGTAATTCTGTAGTTTTTCAAATGCTTTTATACCATCCCAATACGGCGACATATCATAGTAAGCGACCAAGGTCCATTGATCTCGTAGTAGTTGCATCTTTGCTAATGGATCAAAGTACAGTGATTGTTTGTTGCTTAATTCTGTAATGTTGTTTGTAAATCCTTGAGTGTTTGACACTAATGTCATAAAAAATAGTACAGCCATTACTACGGAGTATAGTGTTGAGTGTCTTGTTTTTGTTTTGTTGTCGTTACTTTCTTTGTTCATGTTCTTGTTATGATTTTCGTTGGTTTTTGTCACCGACTCGAGTGGTAGTAAGCACAGCTTGTTTACGGGTCGTTTGATTGATCCGTTTTTTGTTTTTAATGATACTACGCGGGTGAATCCATCTCGCCCGGGATGAACATCGATTACTCTGGCCATTAGCCATTTTCCTGGCGGCAGGTCTTCATCTTGAATCGTGACTAAATCTCCTATCTTTAAGTTTCTCTGTGGCTGTAGCCATTTACTTCTTACGTTTAGTTGTGTTAGATATTCCAACTTCCACTTCATCCATATTTGTTGTACAGTTTGGTTGATTAAGTGCCATCTTGATCTGGCGTCTTCTGCATTTTGTATCACTGTTACTCCTGCTCGCCCTGTCAGAAAGTGAGCAGGTGTTAAGAAGTCGAGGCTTTCGATATCTTCAGTTAGTGCGCAGAGCGGTCTTGAATTTAAACACGCCTCCACCTGTGCTAAGATTGTTGAAAATTCTTCAAATGTTAAACGTTGGTTTCCGACCACTCTTTTTAGGTGAAATTTGACACTGGAAACTGCTTTTTCCCACAATCCTCCTGCTGTTGGCCAGGAAGGACAATTAAAGTGCCATTCAATGTTCATGTCGGCTAACTCCGCTCCTAAGTCGTCGTTTATTGTTTGGCGAAGAGTTTCGTATTCCTGCCGCAATAATCGGTTCGCTCCGACGAAGTTTGTTCCACAGTCACTGTATAAATGTCCAGGAGCTCCTCTACGCGCAGACATTCTTCGCAAGGCTGCTAAAAACGCGGAGCTATCAAGATTAGTCACCAATTCTAGATGTATGGCCTTCGTTACCATACATATGAACAGAGCGATGTAGCCTTTAACTGATCTTGCGTTCCTCGATTTTCCAACCTTAATATCCACGAAGCCGGTGTAATCCACTCCCGTGTGGTAAAATGGGTGGGCGGGCTCGGTACGCGCCGTTGGTAAGTCACCCATCAGTTGGCATCGTTTCGTGGGGTTGTTCTTCCTGCATGTTACGCATTTTCGCAGCTGTTTCTTCACGGCGTTGTTTCCCCCGGGAATCCAGTATTGTTGCCTGAGACAGGCGGATGTTAAGTTGGGACCTCCGTGGAAGGTAAGTTTATGAGCTTCGTCTATTAGTAGCTCTGCTAGACGACTGTCTCGCGGGATAATTTTGGGATGTTTCATCTCCATGTTTAAGTTAGCGTTATTCAGTCTTCCACCGACTCGTAGCACACCCAAATTGTCAATAAAAGGATTTAAATTAAGTAAGTTGCTGTTTGTGTTAAGTTTGTTACATTTTTGCAGTGTTTCAATTTCCATGCCGTAATTGTTTTGCTGTACACGTTTTATGATCAGCAGTTTTGCAGTCGTAAGTTCACTCAACTTTAGGTAGCGCGGCATTTGCTTACGAGTCGGTGCAAATGTCCGCAATAGCCATGCGACGACTCGTATTACTTTAGTGAATGAACTGTATTTGTTCATTAGTTCGTCAATTATGCTATTATCTCGTTTCTGGACAACGTTTGTTTGTTTATTTTTTGTTTCTTGATGTGTTGTATATGTTTCGATTGGTTTTTGTTCTTTTTCGAAGTTTGGCAGCCATGACGGTCCCTTCCACCATAGAGTATGCTCTTTGAGTTGAAGGGCGTATAGGCCTCGGCTCGCAGTGTCGGCCGGGTTCTCACTTGATTTTACGTAGCGCCAACACTCACTCGCCATGACGTCAGACGTTAGTTGAACTCTGTTGGCGACAAACGGTTTCCATCTACTAGGCTCTCCTTGTAACCAGCCGAGCACAACCATTGAGTCGGTCCAGCCATAAATTTTAAGTTTATGTTGGGATAAAGCGTCCATAACTTTCTTCATAAGTTTAGATAATAAGTACGCTCCACTTAACTCTAATCTCGGTAGCGTAATTGCTTTCTTGTGTGGTACCAGCTTTGTTTTTGCGGCGACTAACACTGTTTTTTCTTGACCTGTCACTCTGGCGTAAATAACGCAGGCGTAGGCTTCGATGGATGCATCACAGAATCCGTGCAGTTCTATGACGCAGTTTTTACGGCTCTCAATCCATCTTGGAACTTCGTACTGATTGACGATGTCAAGGTCTGTTTTTATTTTCACCCACTCTTGGTAAACGTCATTTGTAACTTGATCATCCCATCTTAGTTCATCTTTCCATAATTTCTGAAATAATAGTATCAGCTTCGTTGTTAAAGGCGCCAACCAGCCCAAGGGATCGAACAATTTTGATATTTCCGAAAGTAGGTCCCTTTTTGTTAACTTTGTGTGGGTGTTTTTGGGTATGTTATGCTGGAATGTAAATTTATCTTCGGTTGAGTTCCAACAAATGCCCAATGTTTTGGAAACATCATCGGTTTTAAATGTAAAAATGTTGTCTTCTAAATGTGTCGTCTGTGATTTTACATCTTCTAGCAAAGCGTGTTCGTTTGATGACCATTTTCTTAAGTTAAATCCGCCTGACTTCATTAGAGATATTAAGTCTGAGATAAAATTTTTTCCTTGTTCGACAGTATCAGTACCATGCAGAAGATCGTCCATATAAAATGCTGTTTCTACTACTTTGGATGCTTCTGGGTAATGTTCATGTTCATCAGCTGCTAATTTTCGTAAAGTCATCATGGCCAGGAATGGTGCTGCTCGGGTGCCATACGTTACAGTTGTAAGACAGTACGATTGGATTGGTTCTTCTGGGGTGTTTCTCCATAATATTTTTTGATATTTTTGATCTTCTTCGTTTATTAAAATCATTCTGAACATTTTCTCAATATCTGCTGTAAATGCGTACTGGTATTGTCGCCATTTGAGTAACAACATTTGAAGGTCTATCTGTAAATTGGGGCCTGTATACATTAGGTCGTTAAGGCTGTATCCCGTATCTGTTTTATGTGACGCATTAAACACCACCCTGTATTGCGTTGTTAGTGAGCCCGCGCGTTTTATTCCGTGATGTGGTAAATAAACTTCCGGTGTCTCGTTACCGCTTGATAGTTTCATATGATGTAATGTTTTGTACTCGTTCATAAACGCCTTATAATCGTCTGCTAATTTCGGTTGTTTTTGAAACTTTTTCTCTAAATTTCGGAACTGTGCTAGCGCTGCTTGTGTTGATGATCCCAGTTTGTTTTGAATATCTTCTTTTAATGGTAATCTTACTTCATAACGTCCGTCGTTTTTTCTGTTTGTTGTTTCCGCAAAGAATGTAATGCATCTCTGATCTTCTACCGATAAGTGGCTTTGTTCAGTAATCTCTTCTACTTCCCAAAATTTTCTTATTTCTTCATAGTTATGTAATAGCACGTTGCACTGGTAAGTCTTGGCGCTTCCACACAAAAGCCATCCAAGTTTAGTTTGTTGTACTATCGGCTGGGTGGATGTTTCTCCTTTTATTATTCCGCCCAGAATAATGTTACAGTATATGTCGGCTCCGAGTAATATATCTACTGGGCGACTGATATAAAACTCCGGATCCGCTAGAGATATGTTTTCAATGAAGCTCCACTGCGGTTTCGATTATTCATGATGATGACCTCGACTTGAAATTTGAAATCGTTGTGTATCGATCGACATTCAATGTTTAGCATGCCTCTTCCGCTGTTTTCTTTCTCTCCTACGCCAAAAATCGTCCCTTTACAATGTTGTCTCTTTGTTTTTAAAAGTTGGGCAGCTCTTTCAGTTATCAGAGAAATTTGGGAACCTTGATCAATTAAAGCTCTCAAATTATGGTAGGTACCATCTGCCGCTTTCACTTTTATAACTGCTGTTGATAATAGAACTTCTTCTGATTGATTGTATTTCGCCTGTTGGGACACGTTGATGTTGGGTGAAGGTTCCTGTTGTTGCATTGAAGTTGCTACGCTTGACGTCACATGCCCTGATTTATTTAGCGCATCGTGTAATATGGTGTTATGTTTCTTTGTACATTTGCGACAAGTTTTGCTTGATGTGCAGTCATTGCCGCGATGGCTAAATAAACAATTAATGCAAACTCGCAATTCTTTGGCTGTTTTTAATCGTTGCTCGTTTGGTAATTCCAAGAATGTCTTACAGTTGTACAGGCCATGTTCGTTATTGCAAAGTGGACATTTGATCATAGTCACGTTGTAGGTTGATTTCGTAATCGGTCTGTTTCCATTGTTCCAATTATTATTTGTATGATTATGTTGATATTTTCCATACGATGGTGATGGTATCGATTTATTATTTGGATGCTGTTGCAGATGGTATGATTTTTGCTGATTGTTACCAGCATCCATCTTTCGACGAGATGACTCCATAGCTGTAAATTTTCCCTCCAAGAAGTCTAAGAAGTCCTTCAGGTTCGGTAGTTCCCGTCGGTCTTTAAGAGAGTCGATGTACTCAGTGTGGCTGTCTGTGTCTAATTTCTGATCTAAGATATGGACCACCAGTGGATCCCATGTGCTGATATCCACTCCAAGATTTTTGATAGCGTTGAGGCACTCTTGTGTGACGTCATGCATTCTCTTGATGTGTATTAGTGATTGTTGTTTCATTATAGGTAAGTCGAGAAGCGTATTTAAATGAGTTGAAAAAATTAGTCTTTTGTTATTATACCGGTTATTAAGTATTTCCCAGCACACTGTGTAGTTATCAGAACTGATCTGTAAATGTTGTATCAGACGCTCCGCTTCTCCGCGAACTTTACTCTTGAGAAACTGCATCTTCTGCGCTAATGATAGTGTGGGATTGTTATGTATAGTTTCCGAAAACAGATCCTTAAATGATAGCCACTGATTGTAATTTCCGTGGAAGGTTGGCACTTCCATCGTAGGTGTTGTTTTCTCCCTGTGTTTCCCTGCCCACATTTTTGAGTTAATTAGTTTCTTGAGGCAGTTGTATTTTGTTTCGTATGTTGTATACAAAACATCAAGTTCTTTATTGTCCTGACCCTCCAGTTCGCTCTCAATGTCCCAATGAAGATAGTCGATCGTTGACCAACGCGATTCTAACGTTTTCAATACGTCTTCAAATTCCCATTTCTCTTTAATTGTTTCGATATTAATGTTAGTTAGTGTTCGTTGCAATGCTTTGTAGTTAGCTGCTTGTTTACGAAGTTTCTCGTCAAGTTTGTTGTTGATTCGTGTTTTTTCGGGAATTTGTACCTGTTCTCTTTCTTCTGGTTTGTCTTCCATCTTCCAATATCCTTGGATGTAATTAACCGCTTCGTCGTAGTATTTTTTGGTAGAATCGTAATGTTTTCCTGTGAAATAATCACTCGATTGATCTTCGTATTGACATAAAATCAAATGGTTGGTGTGGAAATCTTCAAATAACTTCTGTAGCTCTCCTATTCTTTTGCCGGCAGTTGTTGCTCTACGCTCGATCGATTCTTTTTTAAAGTTCTTGATAATTTTTTCGATGTTAAATGTTGTCTCAGATTGTTGTTGTAGCAGATCTTCCATTGTTGTTTGTTGAATGTTGAATGTTAAATGTTGAAACGCACACTCTTCCTGATATTCAGCTGGTTCTTTTGATGTTTCTGGCGATCGCCGGTATGTTTAATGCACCTTCTCAATTCAGCCGGTGAAACCCGCTTGTGGGAGGCCGGTGAACCGATTGCCAACACACCAAAAATCACCAAAATCACAAAATAGTTCGAAGGACCAATGTTCGGGGAGTGGCGCTTGTTAGGGTTGTTGTTGAGGGAAACTCTTCGAATTGGTGCGAATAAACTTCACTTTAATAGTAACTTGTAGCTAAGGTAAAATGTTAATGTTATGAATGCACCCGGTCGCGGTAAAACCGTAAAAAGCACTAAATTACTTCAAGGCGGGAGCGCCGCCAGTGATTGACGTCATTAAGGTGTTCGGTTACACCGAACATATAGGTTAGGTTAGGTTAGTATTTTGTCAAGGCGCGAAGCGCCTTAATGAGCAGAACAGGAGCTCCGACTTCGTCTCAGAATCGTTAAATTTATTTAATATTTGCTTTCCAGACATAAAATTGGTGTTACATTAAGTATGCGAAAGTAACTTTCTGCGTAAGTAATTTTCTGCCTAAATAATATTCTAAATTCACAAATTATGCGTAAAGCCTATTCGGCTTACATGGGTTATGCGTAAAAGAATTCGGCATAAACTGTTATGCGAAAACAGTTTCGGCATAAGTACTATTATGCGTAAACAGATTATGCAAAATAGAATTATGACTTAAAAAATTATGCGTAAGCAGGGGGAACACATACGACCATATGTACGTGAGGGCTTCCTCGCAACTGAAATTCAATACGCCACCATAAGCCCACTATCGGTCTTCCTAATATTGGTTTGTGTTGTTTTTTTTCAAATGTGCAAGAAATACCTGCAGTCGTAACATAAATTGCCTACATAGCATTACAGGATCATGGAGTTTCTCATTTATGGCAAACTAGCTTATGCCCGCGACTTCGTCTGCGCAGATCTAGGTTATCGCGCGGTGGTGCCCTCTATCGGAATAAAAGGTATCCTATGTTGATCCTTGAGGTTCAAACTACCTATATACCAAATTTCATCAAAATTGGTTCAGTAGTTTCGACGTGAAAGCGTAACAGACAGACAGACAGACAGAGTTACTTTCGCATTTATAGTATTAACTAGCTTTTACCCGCGGCTTCGCACGCGTAAACTAATCAGTCTGGTAGTTGCACTTGAAATTTTCGGGATTTTAACAAATTCCCCTGGCAATTTCCAAAATTTATATCGTGGTCTTCCTTCATTGAGGTTGTGTTGTGAATATCTGTACAAAATTCAAGACTCTAAACCCAGTGCTAAAATTTCAAAAATGTTGCCTATCCAAATTCAAATCATTTATTCAGTAAATAGGCCGCAATGGGCACTTTTACACGTCATTTTTTAAAACTACCAGCGCTTTCGGAAAGACCATCATTGCCAAGAAGAATGCGCCGCAAGATAGGTACTTGGCAGAAATTCATTTGTTTTCAAAATAGTTCAAAACTATCCCGTGAGAATATCCGGATAAAAAGTAGCGTACCTATGAGTTATTCTAGACATCGAGTTACCTTCATTCCAAATTTCATGACTCTTAGCCCAGCGGTTATTATTTCAAGATTTTATCCCTATCCCGTGGAAATATCGAGATAATAAAAGTAGCCTATCTATTATTCCAGAGGTCCAGCTACCTACATACTAAATTTCATGGCTCTAATCACAGCGGTTGTTATTTCTAGATTTTATCCCTAGGTATCCCGTGGGAATATCGGGTTAAAAAATAGCATATGTATTATTTCAGAGGTCCAGCTACCTACATACCGAATTCCATGGCTCTAGTCCCAGTGGTTGTTATTTCGAGATTTCATCCCTTGGTATCCCGTGAGAATATCGGGTCAAAAAGTCGCCTATGAGTAATTCCAGACGTCCACCTACCTACATACCAAATTTAATGACTCCAAGCCCGGCGGTTGTTATTTCGAGATTTTATCGCTATCCCGTGGGAATGTCGGAATAAAAAGTATCCTATGTTTTAATCCAGGTTATAAACTAACTTTTTGCCAAATTTCATCCAAATCCGTCTAGCCGTTTTAGCGTGAAGAAGTAACAAACATACTTACTCACTCACTCACAAACTTTCACATTTATAATATTAGTAGGATAGGGATTAATTTACTTTGCTTACTAACATTAAACTGACAAAGGAAAAAAAATGACAAACAGACAACTACTATACTATTTTCTTTAACAAATATACAATTTTACTCAAAAATGTGATGAAAAACATCATACTTATTAAAGCCCTCAGTTGTCGACTTCGGGTTTCTAATTAATAGACTCTCGTTAGGAATTCCTTATTTACCGCCCTTAAGACACAATGTACTATTACACTATTTGTATCTTAGTACTTCTTTTCTACATGGGTTTTATAGAGAAAATTATTGTACAATGATATCTAGTAGTTGGCATATTTATCTGCCTACCGTTGTTTGAATGAATTGATTGCCAATTTATTCTTCCAAACTAAACTTAATTATATGACTTGTATATATTTATAATCTCTCTTTAAATCTCTTCATTTTGATACCCTACTCGAAAGGATTGAATAAAAAAAATTTTTTGAAGACTCACAATTTGACGCCAAAAATCCGCAATTTTAATTTTTCAAGAAATTCATGTACCCAGTGTCACTCGCGTCACCAAGACGAATCCAATGACGTATCATTTGTCAAAATCGGTTCAGCCGTTGAGTAGTTACGAGAGGACATAGGAATAGACATACATACATACGCGTCAAACATAAGAAACACATTCTTCGCAGTCGGGTAAAAAGTCACCGTAAATCTGAGATTGTTTAGCTTTGAAACTGTAAATAATTTAAAATTGGTTCACTAATTCTAATTGGTAGGTAAAAGCAAATAAATAAGATTATGACGTACCGGTAGATATTATAATAATTAATATCTCTACAGATTATTCTGTCAATTTACGATGTTAACTTAGGGGTGTAGTTCACGTATTTCAGCATTGATTATTAAGTCGGCGGGAATTTTGTCACTGACAATTTATGTCAGGCGGCGTAAAATCAGCAATTCATCATTTGAACTCTTCATTTTAATTTACTTATCAAAAATTAATTCCCCAGACTAAACTCATATGAACATTCTGAGTGAACATTACTTTGGCGGGATTTCATGACAGGCGTGAACTAGTAACCATGATGGGTTCGTGCTACGTCGAAGCTCATTGGTTGACTTTCGAGTGCGCGCGCTTGACGTCGCACGGTCCGAAATGGACTCAAGAAATTATTTGCTTTTTTTTCATAATTTTAGACGGAATTAAAATACGAGTTTGCATGAAATAGAATTGAATGTTATATTTTTTGTATTGTTTTGAATTTAAAATTAATCTGTATTATCTTATTAGTAAATATTCAGTTGGTTGCATCAAACGTTTTCTTATTTGTTCGAAGCCTAACTGTAACGATTTTGAGATTTGGTAATTTAAAAAGTTACTTACCGCAAAAGTGTGGAAAGTAAAATCCATACAATTTTTCTGCACACTTGTGAATGCGTGCAGGAATCACTAACTTTCTATGGACATGTTGACCCACGTCAAGAGGCACTTTCCGAGCATGTGCATTGTAAAATACTATTTCGTGAACCAGAGATATGTAAGTGTCGTAAAAAGTCTGCCAACATTCAATATTATTAATTATAATATATATGTTAGTCTGTAAGGTATTTATTGTATGGGCCAAGTTGCCTGAAATAAAGGAATTTATTATTATTATTATTATTATTAATATTGCCATCGAATTTCGGTAATTCGATCTGCGGTAAGCGAGCTTGAGCGCTCGGTTTATTGCAATAAGTATCATTGCCGGCCGGCCCCGTGCCGATCAAAGGCGATGCCGCCGCACCACTGCCGCTAACTTTTGGTATCAAGAACTCTGCGGCACTCAGTACCGCATAGTACTGTATAATTCGTCAAACGCCTCTACTTTTTTCATACAAATATTTTCGACGGGGTTTAGTTTTAAAGTTAGTGTGTTGACCGCCTGTGTAACCTCCAAAAACTCTTCCCGCAAAGACTCAATACGTGAAAATCTAGCCTTAAATGAACTGATTTTCGACTTATCATTTTGGGCTTCCCGCGATAAATCATACAAAATTTGCATTGTGCGAAAAACATATTCCCGTTTCGTAATTGAAACTTTTAAAGAACTTTCGTCAGCCATTTTGGTCTAGCAAAGCGACCTACCGACGACCGCGTGACGAACACAACTTATAGTTAAGTAGGTATAGCACAGTGTAAGAAAATGTTCTTAGACTTTGGTTATAGATAGGTTGTTTATGTATCTGCTTATTGGGAATTTGGTGTTCGCGGGCCGAGTGCAACGAATTATACTCGGTATACTTATTTACAGACATTGACTTATACTCTATGGACAGGAACGTTCATGTTGTAAAAGCCCCCCCCCCCTTCATTTATTTAAAATAATTTAATTAATAATATCTATTTATTTATTTTTTAAACGTATGAATTAAAAATCTAATAAAATCCGGACAAGTATTAAAATAATTTTTATAATGAGTAATTTAATGCGGACATTTAAGAGGAAAATTAAGAAGGAAATTTGTTTTGGCCATGTGATCGTCTAGTGTCCTACGTTGTGAATAGTAAACCAAGCTCGTTAAGTAGAAGTAAGGGATGTCTATGAATAAAACCTAATAAAACCTATCCAATAAAAACAATCTCACTAAACGTAAATGGAACGTAATAACTATAAAATTGTAATATAAAAGACTGTCACTATAATACCTGAAATTAAACATTTGTTAAAATTGTACACAGTAGGTAATTATGAAGGAAAATAAGCAATTATGTTTTGTGTCAAGGCTAGGGCCCCACCTCCGCCCTGGAGTTTTCTCCCTGGCTATTTACCAGTAGCTGTGTCTCTCGTTCCATAGACCCTAAGAGACTCCAACACAAGACAGTAGAATTTACTTGTCAATAGTCGGTAAGTTACGTCACAGTTTATCAAAGGGAAAGAGGATGCAAGAAACCAGGTTTCCTAGGTCTCTAATTACCCTATGCTGACCTTTTATATAGGTTCAGAAGGAAAACTACTTTAATAAATATTTGGGTGTTTCTTTGTTTTAATAAATGTAAATAATTAGGTACTTATAGAAACTGTTGTAATCTAATCATCACTGGTTTCAAATGTAAATAATGGGATCTAAGAAGTATAAAATATATACACCCATAATGCAATTCAAAATAAAGCAAAGATTAATAGAGTCATAAAATCTCACAATTAAGACCAAAGTTTTAGATAATTTCTGTCAGTAATCTGTCATTAACTCAGACTGATATAACTTGATAAAATAATAATCAGTTGTAAACCAATAAATAAATAAAGCACAAGTAGTTAATCTTCCCGTGGTTAGGTAAAGACAACTATGGATCGCTTTTGGTCGTATCCAGCTTTAAGTAAGTCTTGGTAAAATTTATAAGTACTAATTTGCTCGTATTTTATCTCAGCAAATGACAGATTTTAAATTGTAATAACAGTAGTCTATTGTAAACAAAAACGATATCACCAAGAAGGAATTCGCCATCACAGGACACAAAATAACAATAATAAACACTAATAATCAAAACTATGTGAGCCGGTCTCACTTAATTAAATTAAATTGATCTTTTGCTTAAAACACAACTCGACTCTCAACTCTCACTACCATGACTTGACTGCCCTTCCACGACACTCCCTTCGACCCTCAAGCTCCAAAACCATAGCAAACTAACACAGTAAGAAATAAAAACAGTAGGCCAACTCTAGTAAACGAAACGAATGCTGCTGTTTTGTTCAGCCCAGTCAGTATCATGAGTATTTAATTTTTACTATCATGACATAATTTTCTTATTGTGTATATATACAATATATTATGTAAAGATTATGTGGTCTTTCATTTAAATGTAATGATTGTTATACACATCACTGATAAAATCAGATGAACTATATAAATTATGATAGATTATACTGAACCATCATTATAGTATTTTTTAAGTAATTATTTATCCAACTAATAGTTGACAAATTGCGGGACATCTATACAATAATGAACTCCTTTCTACAAGAGATCTCTTCCAGCCAACCCCTGAACGATTGCGAGAAACATTCACTGATCATTCAGTCAGAGTGAATTTTAAAGCCAGAAGTAAATTAATATGAACATTGGTTTATATTTTATAACCAAATGTGATCATTAGTTTAATGATAAGTATTGCGATGGCCTTGTAATATATGTATATCTATTATCTTATATGAAAGGCGTATTCTATATGACATCATATAAGTGTCGCACAGACTCAGGTTCAACACTCACGTGCAGCGTAGAAGCAAGGCAAAATAGTGTACTGTTTTCTGTTTCCACTATGACATTTTTTTTATGCCACTTGTAACCATATCGGCCCTTCAATGTCCCAGCTAAGGAATGTTTTGAAACTCATAAAATGTGTTAATTTATTACGTGCCAGTAAACTAGCTTTTTCTCGCGACTTTGTCCGAGCTGAGATTAAATAAATCATTTGAGTTTAATAAACTCATAATAATATAATATATTTAATTATATTTGTGAATTTGACCGATGTGAAGGCTTGAATCGGTACAGCTCTCTCCCCGAATATTTTCGAAAGGCCAAAATAATTTATTTTAACTGGAGGAAATATTCTAACAAACTATGAATTCACAAATATATGAATTGAACAACATAATATTCATATTAGTTTAATTTATTTAGCATTTTCTCCTGTGAGTGTGTGTGTGTGTGGTGTGGTGTGTATTTAAACCAAAAATAAACACTCAAAATAATGAATGGAATTTTTCCAAACTCTTAACATTCTAATTATGAACAATCATAAATCTTCACAAGGCAATCTAGCTCAGGATAAAGGAACAGGTTGTGAATCTGTCGACCCTAGTGGTCCTCGCCGGCCCCCTCATAACCAATCTTGCTTTTCGCTTGGCGACTAAGAAATGTGATTGCCGAACTGCCTCTCCCCAAACCAGATTACGTTAATAGCTAGGAGTCATAACCATCCACTAATCAGAAATCAAGTCTGAAATTTCCACTCAAAATAATGAATATTATAAATTTGGAGAGTGTGTAGTGTATAGGCATAGCCTAGCATTGTTTGCTTCAGCCTGTTGGCTGCGTGTGTAGTATGGTGTTCCAGTTGCCAGCATTAACGCTGAATGTCAATCTGACCTGCCACACACTTGACCAAAACACATTAATTTGGCATCAATCCAAAATGAGTACTAACAAGAAACAAAAAACGAAACAAAATTAACCTTTGGTTAGTGTTAATTCTGCTTTGACCAAAATTAACCTTGGGTATAGTATTAATCTTGTAGCAGATAATATCGTTCATTGTTTCACTAAAGAATACAAAATTAACCTTTGTTTAGTATTAATTTTGTAATAATTTTATTTGTTGTTGAATACAAAATTAACCTTTGTTTAGTATTAATTTTGTAATAATTTTATTTGTTGTTGAATACAAAATTAACCTTTGTTTAGTATTAATTTTGTAATAATTTTATTTGTTGTTGTTTTATTTTCAACTTTTACTTTTGTTGTGACTTTTTCTTTTTAATTTATAATAAGTAGCCACATTTTGAACTGATGTGCGTTCTTTACAAGTGTATGTTGCCCTAGCATCATCCGCACGGAAACACCATTTGATGTGTGCTGTTCAGAGGTTAAAATGCCAATAAACCGTCTTCATTTCTATGAAATGTGGTACCATTAAAGCTCTTATAAACAAATTCACTACTTCATCATACATACATCCCATGTGTGTGTGTTTTAATGTCGTAGTCAAAGTCAAATATTTTCGTCGTCATTAATTTACTATTGTCAAGAATGTAGACAAATATTCCTCACTCTAATTATCTCACAAACATTGATTGAACAAAATGCATCCTTCCTCATTCTCTTTTCCATACCTGCTTTAAATAATACAACAGATCACGTTTGAAATGTAAGACGTACAACTAATATAAAAAGGTAAAGATAATAATAATTACAAAAGTCTTTTACTTCCAGTTAAAACAAAACGACTTGAAATTAGTTATAAACACAGAGCTGTACATAATTTTATTAATAACTTGCGTTTAAGTATTATGTTAAAACAATACACAAATACCCAAATCAAATGTTATCTGAACATTAAATTCACACTACAAGGTAAATGATTGCTATCAAGACCCAAGTCCCAAACGTAACTCATTCCATCATTATTTTTATTTCTTAGAAGAATAAAAATTGTAATTAAAAGAAAATATATCATTGAGAGGTTAACCGGAAGAAATCTCTCCGAGCGACAAACTCGGTCCCGCACATCTCATCATCCTGCTATCCGTTAACTTCATATGCCTTCATGCACAACAAAGTGTTTTACAATAGGATGTAACATAATAAAAAATATCAGTAAACTACAACCTACTACTACCAAATACTAGTGTTCTTCCTTTTTTTTTGTCACCAGTTTTATCTATTCTGTTTCTGTGCTTTATTAGTAAATGAAGGCTGGCCGTGATACAATATTATTGTACGAACAATTTTACATAGATGCAAAAAACTTAATGATCAAACTAAATAATGTAAAGTCTTGAAACCGCGTAAGTAAAAATACCTACTGCATTTCACTAAGCACATTACTTGAGCTTAGTAATAACTATCAACTCAATCCACACATGTACATAAAAAAAAAATCAAATCAATCCGACCACTGAAAGCTGGTCAAAATCAAATTTCAAGAATCGACCCATTCTAACAATGCAAGTTAACTAAAACTTGTGATAAGACAGTGTAAAGTGGCCATCATGTGAACCCGTTGCAATTATTAGACGTATCAAAATTTAAATTTTATGAAATGATACATTGTTAGTAATGAAAGTATTTTAAGTTAAAAAAAAAATTAACGGTCATAAACTTATCGTCGTTCCCTAACTTCATTTTAGGGTTCCGTATTCTACGAACGACAAACGGACCCTATCAGTACCACTACGCACTTTTTCTGTCACAAGACCGTATATCGAGAACCGCATCAGACCGACAACCGAAATTTAGACCAATTTGTATCTCTATTACCGCTAAAATAATAAATAACAAAAGCAATATCAAATCAAAAATCAAGCTTATACAAGAAACGTATTATTTTTTTGCTTTCGTTGTAGCGCTCAAGTAGGCAAATTCCAACAAAATAAATATACTGCATATCAACAAATAACAAAAACCAATCAAGCACAAGTCAGTATTCAGAAAAACTAAACTTATTCATTTAAATGTTTAAAGATGTACGAAACTCTCGGCGCGCGAGCCCAACCGCACCTAGCAGTATTTAATATTTTTTATGAAGTAAACAGTTCCAGCGTAAATAACTGTAACACTTAGTGTTAATCATTGGAAAAGTGACACTAACTAGTGACTAGGTTAAGTGGAAGAAATCTATTTTTATGGACAAACTAGCTCTTGCTCTCATCTCTGTGTATTTATATTTCTTTTTATTTGATTTCATGTACAATATTAGAGTCTACATACGTACATACATACCATTATTCCTCAAAATTGAAAATTATTGGACCCATTACATTTTACAACAATAAAATATTTAATCCATAAATTTGATCATAATTATATAAAACTGAGTTAAGAGTGCGTACACTTTTAGTTACGGAACCATCTTAATATTATTCAATAAACACGCTTTGTAACTTTAGACACTCCTAACAAAACATTTCTTTTATGCTCTCAATAGGCTCGATTCTAAGTGTGCGATATCGCATGTTTGGTCTCAGACGGGTAACAAACAACTCAAGCCCTTTTTTGTTTATGCTCTAAAACTTACTCAAAACTTCATGACACTTCACTTGGAATGACTTAATGACCACTTGGTCGTCGAAATTTTGAACACATGTTTGGGTGAAATAGGCGCATTGTTCAGAATGTAACCATAAAATATTTTTAGTAGTACTATAAAGAGTTTCTAGGCTAAATAAAAAGCTTCGTTTTTTAGGTCATTGGAATTTTAAATCTAAATTCAGGTAAATAAAAGACACCTTTTTATCTTAAGCTTGTTCAATTAAAACTAGTCTAATACCAAAAGTCGAATGTTCCTTACCAACCTCTGCATTATTGAAACTTGCGTGTTACCGACTTAATATTTAGCTAAAAATATTCAATGTCGTAGTAAATAAACGAACTTACCAGTTTGAATTCACGCAAAATTTTGAACCAATAATAAAATATAATAAATGAGTTTTAGGAAAAAATAATCTTAAACCCAATTTTTAGGACTTTGTACACCTGATTCAAACAAAATACATACACATCTCACTTCGCAAAATTAATACAACCTATACCTACTCTCCCCAAACTATAAAACTCTAAACAAACTCAAAAGAATTTCTCTCCCCCATTTAAAAGAATTTTAATTAATTCACTCTCCTCCATCAAACAACAAAGCATCATAAAACAGAGAAAACATCGTGTTGTCATGTAAAAATATTGTGAAGAAACTTGCAGACATCTGTGAAGCAGTTCAATGACATGTGAGAAACTCTCAAATTAAAACAAACTGAACCCGCGTTTGAACTACGGCTCAAGCTCTCTAACTCTGCGGAGAGGCCTGTGCCCTATAACAATATACATACCGAAATGATTATGGAGTCTCTCCCCCAACTATAAAACTGTAAATATCTAATGTCTATTCTTATTTACATAATACTCATTGCCCGTGACTTCGTTCGCGCAGTACTCGTTTATGGCTATCCCGCGGGAACAATGCAATTTTGTGGGATAAAAAACCATCCAATGTGCTTCTTCGGTAATAAATTTATCTGTGTACTGAAATTCACTCAAATCGGCTCAATGGTTTAGACGTGATGAGGCAACAAACAAACAAACAGACAAACAACAAACAGATCTACAAAATTTCGCATTTATAATTTTAATGGGATACATATTTAATGACGAAGGTCTATGTCCAACAGTGGACGCCCCACAGATGACATGATGATGATGATGATGATGTATTTAATAAGGACAATATTTCTCTAGAGATTAATTCTAACGTTGGTTGATAGAACCGATTTTTTATTTTTTATTACTGGTTCAAACAGGATAAATAAAAATTATGAATTTAGAAATTACCTACATCAGTAATGCACAAGAAACAATGCAAGATTATGATCCTAGCCACCACGGATCGTATAGGTCTAACAATAACATTCGTAACCCAATGGTATAAGGATTACTTTCCTAAACAAAAACAAAGAGCGGACAAATTTTTTTTCTCTCAAAGCGGACAGACACTCTTGTTACCTGAATATAACACATCGCTGCTTATCAATTAAAACGGCCCAACTCAAAATCGAACTTTTTTCAGTAGAGCGATTTGAAAATAAAACAAATTTAATTTCAAAATATCTCGTATTAAAATAAACTTAAATACATTCTTCTATGTGCTATTCAGTCCCTTGGTTAATCAAGAATAGCTGTAGTATAAAATTATAATGAAATGGCACATCTTTATATCAATAAAATAATAAAAACAGTGACCACTTCGAGTTAAGTCTTAATATTTTTAATTTTATTATGAGCAAGAAAGTCACAAGTCGTAATACTTACACAATAATACAAGAATGTATGACAAATAACGACTTATTTGTGTTTAAGTCATGTGATATTTTATCACGAATAATGTCGTATCAGACAAAATATTACATAAATTTATCTTTAACAACGGCCCATCTTGTATTGTGCACAAAATTTTCATTAAAATTATAGTCAACAAGGTCTGAACACGACTTCCGACGTCGGAGAAGATCATACATTTTGTTTTTAATTGCACATTAACGTTTGCGATACTTTCAATTATCTTCATTAATGTCCCTTTATCATAATACAACATCTATTCAAGCATATAAAATCACATTATTATCACGAGATTTATAATTATGTACCGTACTAAAGAGTTTTTAGTGTATTTCATACACTTCAGAATGAAAAATTAAGTACTTCAAAAACAAAACATAATAATTGTAAAACTTGTTACCTATCAAAATCAAACTATCCTTATATGAACAAAATCTTCTAGGACATAGGATACCTTTAATACCGGTAGTGTTCCTGTGGGATAACATTGACTGAAATATTATTATTATATCAGCCGTAGGAGGTCAACTGTTGGACATAGGCCTCCCCTATAGATTTCCAGTTGCTTCGGTTGGAAGTGGGCTGCATCCGATTCCACCGTGAACCCGCGGCCTTAACCAGGTCATCCATCTATCTCGTTGGTGGACATTCTATGCTGCGCTTATCGATTCGCTATCTTCATTCGAGAACTTTTCAGTGCCAAAGACCATCTGTTCTCCGTGTTATATGGCCGGCCCATTGCCACTTCAATGAGCTAATTCGCTTGGCTATGTTGGTTACCCTCGTTCATCTAAGTATCTCCTCATTTCTAATTCAATCCCTTAAAGAAGCTCCGAGCATAGCTCTTTCCATAGCTCGCTAAGCAACTCTGAGCCTATTTAAAAGGCTAATATGCCATCTCACACTGGGGTTAAAAACTTTCGTCTTAAGGATCTGAGGGTTTCACAAACGCTGCCCATCCGAGTTGGATGCGACGATTGAGCACCTTTTCGAAGTTGAACCTACTTAATTGGGCAGTTTGTCCTAGATATACGCGTCGACAACTTCCAGAACCGAACTCTCAACTATAACAGGGGCAGTCACCACACGGAGATTCGACATGACCTTCGTCTTGTCCATGTTCATTTTGAGGCCTACCCATTGGGAGACTCGATTTAAGCCATCGAATATCGTGCTGAGTTCTTCCATTGACTTTGCCGTGACCAGAATATCTTCGGCAAACCGAAGGTGCATAATGTATTCGCCGTTGACATTGACGCCTAGTTCTTTCGATTCCAGCCAGCCAGCTTGAAGGCGTTTTTCAGAGCGGCAGTAAACAGTTTTGGAGATTTTCAAGGGAATCGCCTTGAAACTCTATTCCTGTGCTCCGACCGACATAGTAGCGTTTCTATACAAATACTTCAACACTTCGATATACCGATAGTCATATGGCATCACTGGAGAGACTCAAGCACTGCCCATGTTTCGATCGAATCAGTCATATCATAGTCCACTAATGTCTAGACAAGTTTTACTCTTCTTTCTTCTGATTGACCTGCTGCAGCGTGTACTTATGTGATCTACAGTACTACAGCCTTTCCACAACCCGGCTTGTTCGGGTGGTTGGAAGACGATTTACTATGACCCTGGAAAACAGCTTATAAACATGACTCAACAGCGAGATTGGCTTGTAGTTCTTCAATAAGGTGTTATCGCCCAACTTGAAGAACAACACCACAACGATCTTGTTCCATGCTTTTGGCGTTGTACCTTTGAAAAGACGGAATTAAAGATCCTTTGAAGGGTTTTAACGACCGGGGATCTCCCCGCCTTCAGAAGCTCTTATTGTTCTTAAGCTGTTTCTGGGCCATCCTTATCTCTTACAGGCTGATGTCCGGGATTCTCATTAATAAATCCGAGAAGACCTTTCTTCTTTTGCTCTGCCATTTGAAGTTTTTATTGCTAATCATCTCTGAAACCAACTAACAATATGGCATATTTCTAAATGTTACCAATAAAAAATCGTTTTCCGTTTCGTAAATATAGGCTAAATTCTACATATGACATAAGTAGTATACTTACTTTTTTCATGAAGAATGTTTCACTTCGTAATGTTACACTATTGCAGAAATAAAAGCACAAATAATTAGCTTCCTTTATCGTAAAGATGGCTGTATTTTGCGATGTAATAATGCTACATAAACAATAAGCAACGACCCGCGGGTTATTTCGCGATGTGCCGTTGTTCACCAGTGAAGTTGCCAAAAGCCGCGGCGCAACTGGCATTTGGCCGCTCTTAACGATAAAATAGTGTCAAGTTCCAACCAATCACATAACGGCACAAAGCTGCCACGGGGTCATTTTTTGAAGTAGCGACTTGGGTGTCTTATTCACGACAAAGTTTAGCTTATTCTCTACGCAGTTTTACAGTTAGTACGAAAAGGTAGTATTTTGCAATAGTGACTTATTTTAGATAAGCAGCGACATGTTGTTAAGAACGGTCTATTGTATCTTAACATGAGACGTTATTTCCAAAAACTGTTCCAAAAACTAAAGTTAAAAATTTACATTTTAAGAGAAAAACGATGCTAGTTGATTACTTTAAAATTTCATTAAAATAAAGATGCCTTTTGTGAACTAAACTAAAAGTGAAATTTAAAATATACCAAACGAAGTGAAAGTATTAGATTAGTCAGTTAATTAAACTAAGCAAACAGTTAAAAAAAATACATCCCTTATCTACTTTCCATTCTCACGACAACAAATTGACTGTAAAACAGTCTTTAACCTACCTACCTACTACCCATTCTACTTGTCCGAATAAATAACCATAACTAGAAATACTTATAAAATACAAAATTGAACTGTGTTAAGACTAAAAAAATAAAATAAAATAAACCCAACTACATCCTGGTCACGGTTTCATCAAATTGTAAAAGCCCCCCCTCCCCTTTTATTTAAAATTTAATTAATTAATTATCTTTTTATTTATTTTTTAAACGTATGAATTAAAAATCTAATAAAATCCGGACAAGTATTAAAATAATTTTTATAATGGGTAATTTAATGCGGACATTTAAGAGGAAAATTAAGAAGGAAATTTGTTTTGGCCATGTGATCGTCTAGTGTCCTACGTTGTGAATAGTAAACCAAGCTCGTTAAGTAGAAGTAAGGGATGTCTATGAATAAAACCTAATAAAACCTATCCAATAAAAACAATCTCACTAAACGTAAATGGAACGTAATAACTATAAAATTGTAATATAAAAGACTGTCACTATAATACCTGAAATTAAACATTTGTTAAAATTGTACACAGTAGGTAATTATGAAGGAAAATAAGCAATTATGTTTTGTGTCAAGGCTAGGGCCCCACCTCCGCCCTGGAGTTTTCTCCCTGGCTATTTACCAGTAGCTGTGTCTCTCGTTCCATAGACCCTAAGAGACTCCAACACAAGACAGTAGAATTTACTTGTCAATAGTCGGTAAGTTACGTCACAGTTTATCAAAGGGAAAGAGGATGCAAGAAACCAGGTTTCCTAGGTCTCTAATTACCCTATGCTGACCTTTTATATAGGTTCAGAAGGAAAACTACTTTAATAAATATTTGGGTGTTTCTTTGTTTTAATAAATGTAAATAATTAGGTACTTATAGAAACTGTTGTAATCTAATCATCACTGGTTTCAAATGTAAATAATGGGATCTAAGAAGTATAAAATATATACACCCATAATGCAATTCAAAATAAAGCAAAGATTAATAGAGTCATAAAATCTCACAATTAAGACCAAAGTTTTAGATAATTTCTGTCAGTAATCTGTCATTAACTCAGACTGATATAACTTGATAAAATAATAATCAGTTGTAAACCAATAAATAAATAAAGCACAAGTAGTTAATCTTCCCGTGGTTAGGTAAAGACAACTATGGATCGCTTTTGGTCGTATCCAGCTTTAAGTAAGTCTTGGTAAAATTTATAAGTACTAATTTGCTCGTATTTTATCTCAGCAAATGACAGATTTTAAATTGTAATAACAGTAGTCTATTGTAAACAAAAACGATATCACCAAGAAGGAATTCGCCATCACAGGACACAAAATAACAATAATAAACACTAATAATCAAAACTATGTGAGCCGGTCTCACTTAATTAAATTAAATTGATCTTTTGCTTAAAACACAACTCGACTCTCAACTCTCACTACCATGACTTGACTGCCCTTCCACGACACTCCCTTCGACCCTCAAGCTCCAAAACCATAGCAAACTAACACAGTAAGAAATAAAAACAGTAGGCCAACTCTAGTAAACGAAACGAATGCTGCTGTTTTGTTCAGCCCAGTCAGTATCATGAGTATTTAATTTTTACTATCATGACATAATTTTCTTATTGTGTATATATACAATATATTATGTAAAGATTATGTGGTCTTTCATTTAAATGTAATGATTGTTATACACATCACTGATAAAATCAGATGAACTATATAAATTATGATAGATTATACTGAACCATCATTATAGTATTTTTTAAGTAATTATTTATCCAACTAATAGTTGACAAATTGCGGGACATCTATACAATAATGAACTCCTTTCTACAAGAGATCTCTTCCAGCCAACCCCTGAACGATTGCGAGAAACATTCACTGATCATTCAGTCAGAGTGAATTTTAAAGCCAGAAGTAAATTAATATGAACATTGGTTTATATTTTATAACCAAATGTGATCATTAGTTTAATGATAAGTATTGCGATGGCCTTGTAATATATGTATATCTATTATCTTATATGAAAGGCGTATTCTATATGACATCATATAAGTGTCGCACAGACTCAGGTTCAACACTCACGTGCAGCGTAGAAGCAAGGCAAAATAGTGTACTGTTTTCTGTTTCCACTATGACATTTTTTTTATGCCACTTGTAACCATATCGGCCCTTCAATGTCCCAGCTAAGGAATGTTTTGAAACTCATAAAATGTGTTAATTTATTACGTGCCAGTAAACTAGCTTTTTCTCGCGACTTTGTCCGAGCTGAGATTAAATAAATCATTTGAGTTTAATAAACTCATAATAATATAATATATTTAATTATATTTGTGAATTTGACCGATGTGAAGGCTTGAATCGGTACAATGTCAACAATATGTTCAAATACCGGACTGTCACAAGACGTCATCGCTATATAGATTATACACCGCAGACGTGACACAGCTATTTTACCTACAAAACGTAATTATAATGCTCAGATGCAAAATAGATATTTTCGAAAAAAAAAACGGAAACTTTTTAACTGCTTTTTTTTAATCAATTGAAAGAAATGATCTTAATAAATACGCAGATAGTGAATGAGGTTTTGAAAAAAAGCTGAAGCACTAGAAATGTCATTGAAACCTGTAATTCAACGGTTCTTAACCTTTATCGCAATGGAACCCCTTATTGGAAATTAAAAATTTCATCGTCATCTCCTACAGGGATCAGGGAAAGGACTGGATGTAGTACTTTATACTTCAACTATTACTAAAATGCGTATCGCGTGACATATTGACGTTCATAAAAATTAGTACATGGAAAAAGAATGACAGGTATAAATAAAGCAAGTAAACGAATTGTCGATTCGATTTGTGGCATTCGAACATGGCGGATGTAGACAATATCTAATTTTGCTATTTCTGTTTCGTTGGCTAGTTGAAGTATAATTTTGATAGTGTTTTATGCGGCGATTAACCTTAACAGTGAACAGTGATCACAAAATTCTATATTGCTCTTGTGTCTGACATTTTTTAATGCGCAAGTTGTCTCCACGTGGTTTCTGGAATTTTACTATCAAGTTGCAAAAACTACAACTACCGAACAACGTCCCTCTCAAAGAGAGTACTTTGACACTGGCGAAATTGTCCTAATAAGGACAGAAAGCCATATTTTAAAAGAGAAGAAGAAACGAATTGTCATTCATGTTCAGTCACAATTTTTTACCTACAACCAATTCTGAATGGGAACGTCTGCACGTTTTAGTCTATGATTGTAAGATGGCGTGATGTCAACGACTTTATAACCATCGATGCGTGACGTCTTATTTTTAAAAATGTTTTTATTGTGGTATTACAATATTATTAGTTGCTTAATCACTTGTACAAGATGTAATTTTACTTACTTGAGTAGTGAATTGTTACTTACGTGCAGGTTCACGCCTACATTCGGAGTCTCAATCAAAAACCAGTTCGTCCGCCGCTCATGAATGTCAAAGTCATACTAAAGTCCTTTGCACAGTGCAAGGTGCAAAGCAGTGGAACACAATGAGTGTTCGGATCGCGATATCTAGTAAGTACATATATATATATATATATATCGATGTTTACAGATGAGGATAATTACGCGAGCTATTCTATATTATTATTTATTCTGTATTTTAGCTAAAAAAAAACGCAAACTAAACTTATTGTTCGATCGAATACAAAATAAGTAGGCACCTAGATGCAAGCCGTAAGTTTGTATTGTAGGTACGATTAGGTACGGTAAACAATGAACATGAAATTTCTTTAAATTCAGGAACTATACAAGTACTTATATACTTATTATGCGAAACACTTGACTCTAATTAGTTTCTTATAAAAGTAAATGACCTACCTACCTAATATATATGCACTACAAAATGAAATACACTAGGTAGGTACCTATTTGGTTAGTTTCTTTATAAAATACAACACGGACATAGGTAGGTAAGTAAGTCGGCAATTTCGAGCACACGTTTTGTTTTTGTTTTGTTTCTAGGTAAGTAAATAACTACCTAAATAAAAGGTTGCAAGATATAATTTAATGTATTTACTGGAGTTTTCTTCTGAAATTGAACCCAGTTCCAAAGGGGATTCGAGTTCGATATAGGACCACAAATGTTTATGCCGGGCTTGAGGGCTTGGTACCTCTCGAAAGCCGGTTCTAGTAGGAGGAATGTCTCGACAACCCAACCCGCAGAAAGAAGGAAAAGATGGCTCACCAGAGGGCTGTTCGCTTGTTGCGTGACCTTAGCGACGAGAGCTGCATTACCAAGTCTTCTTTTATGGAGGAGTACCACTCTCAATTTCAATTTTTGTTCACAAGACACGCGCGCACGTCGTTTTCGTATACAGTTTTCGGGTGACAGCAGAAAAAATGGCTGCGACGATTGCAGCGCCGGCCGTGATTGGTCGAGCCACGGTCTTCAGGCGGTACCACGTGATTTCAGTACAGCGCAGGCGCGCCAGATAATTATGCGATGGACTCGCTAGATGGCGGGCTCTGTTCAGCCGTTGTGAAGGGAATGTTGGGAGTTGGATTTTTGGTGGGAACAAGGAAAGCAATTTGGAAGTCGTAACAATAAGAATGGTGATAGTGACCACCGTGCTGTGGTGCCATCTATCTAATCCATATGTAGTTGAAGGGGAGAAGGTTAATAAAATTCATGTAAGGTGGGGCAGTAAAAGTTAAAAGATATCATCTTTGTTTTTTTTTTTTTCTTATTTACTTACCCTCTTATGTATAGTTACTCGTAATATTAATAAAATAATTTGAATACCTAACACGTCAAAATATTAATTTAATTATTATAAATCACATTGAGTATGGAAGAAAACAACATTATAGACTTATAGAAAAATTTAAAATTAGAACGAATATAACTACAAAATTTTATCAAATTACATATACCTATTAACTTATATACATTACTTATATAACAAAATTTAATAACAATCGATGTTAACATGCAAAATAAACAAACAAACACATTGCAATAAAAAAAAAGACAATTCATCCTAATTTCTGTCTCGAACTCAAGGTGTTTTATGAATGAAAGATAGATTGTTTAACTAAGTACACCTACTGTTAGTGAAATAAAAGTAGGGTAGTCGTAGAATAGTAGTGGTGCGCGTTCACTACCGCGAAATCAGCCTGGATACCTAAGTGAGGTCACCGGGTGTACCTTCTCCGGCACCTCCAGTGATCCGTCCTACACGCAGAGGTCGAGTTATAAATAGACCGACCAGGTACATAATTGATAGCTAAGTCTTTCGCATTATTTAGGTTAGGTAATCCAATAGGCACGCTTTATATGAATTAAATTACGGCGCCCCATGCAGGAATACTGATTAGGAGTTCAATTAAATATAGCAGAGTAGGTCCTGCATGGCGGCTACCACTGTTACACATAGTCTATGCATTTCGCAGTATATAATTACCATAGGTTAAGAATGTAAAGACGGGTCCTGAAACACGGATCCCTGAGCCATAGTTAGGAAATAAGTGCTGTCATACCCTCGCGAGGCGAGAGGAAGCCTATTCCAACGACATGCCATCATCAATTGAAATTTAACTTACTAAGCAAAACAGGTCACAGTAAACATAAACAGGACATTAAGTCATTGTAAGGTAAAATAAAGCAGCAGTAGACCGGTCAAATATTTATTGTGATACTGAACAAACAGGTTTACTGTGATCTAGATAACAATTAAGTGGAGCGCGTTTCTGCAAAGTCGTGAGAGTCATCGTTTTCTTTTATTCAAAAATACAATTAACAGATTATTGAGCAATCAACAACAGCCCGAAGCAGTAAACAGTTTTTTTTTAAATCAGTTATAACATACGTTAATTTTGTAATCTAAAAATCGGCCCCAGCCAAAGCAAGGAAGAGAGCAAGGACTCCCACGACGATATAGCAATAGCAGTTAAATAAAAATAACAGTTAAAACCATATCAAATCAAGTTGAGAACAAACTCAACTATGTAGGAGTCGGGCTAAAGATAGGGTAACGGCACCAGTGGCCAGCCAGGAACCAAAGGTCAGCCTTTTGTGTCGTTTATTGGTCATAAATATCGCTACAATTAGAATAAACGAATCACGTGTACTTTAATAGAAACTTTGATTCCTCATTGGTTAATATTTCACACGATAGGTGCGACAGGGGATCACGGGGGAGAAATAAACTAGTTCACACAGTCTGGTGACGGCGGTTGAAAAGAGCAGTAGTGTCATGTCCGCCATATTTATTACTTCGTGTAGTGTTCTCTTAAAAGGTATGTATTTATGTATTATTCATGTACTGAATTATATTAAATTTGAATAAAAATATCGCTGATTTACTTAAATATTGTGGGGGCTGAGCATTGGGTACTACTTTTTTATAAAAGATCCAATAGTCGGCCCCCCACGGCTGGTCACTGGGTTCTTGAATTATTTTTAAAATTGTGAGATAAGACGGTCGTTAGAACCGTTAAATTTTAATTGTCAAATTTAGTAAGGCATGTTCATTCATATTCCTCAAAAAACCCAGTGGTCAGCCGCGTTAAACATTTTATTTTTAGGCGGCTGGCCACTAGATGTTGCCGATCCAGTATTCAGCCCCGATCTAGCTGGGTACAAACGAAGATACTATTAACTGACCAATAGACTTTAAAACTTTGTGATAAGGTTTATGTTCGTTTGTAATTTACGGTTAAGTGTCTTTGCTTGTTTGCTTACTTACATGGTCACTTGCATGCTTGCTTACATGCTTGTTTGCATGCTTGTTTGCATGCCTGCTTGCATGTTTGTTTGCTTGCTTGCTTACATGCTGGCTTGAATGATTACGTGCATGATTGCTTGTATGTCCGCTTGCATGTTCGCTTGCTTGCTTGCTTGAATGCAGATTTGAATGCATCCATGTTTGCACTTTTCCTTGCATAATTGCGTGCTTACTTATATGCTCACTTTCATGCTTGCTTGCATGCTTGCTTGCATGCTTACATGCTCACATGCATTGTTGGCTTGCTTGCTTGCTTGCTTACATGCCTACTTGCATGTTTGTTTGCTTGCTTGCTTGCATGCTTGCTTACATGCTGGCTTGCACGATTACTTGCATGATTGCTTGCATGCTTGCTTGCTTGAATACATATGCATGCATTCAATTTTCACTATTCCTTGCATAATTACATGCTTACTCACATGCTCACTTGCATGCTTGCTTGCATGCTTGCTTGCTTGCATGCTCGATTGCTTGCATGCTTGCTTGATTGCTTGCTTCTTTGAAATGTTCAATGTTGAAATGGTTCTAGTAAGAAATAAGAGAGTCCTAAATAATATCGTTGTTTTTAGAAAGCGGTAATTTTGCACGGATATATAAGTAAACTTTGACGACCAGATGGCCTAGTGGTTAGTGACCCTGACTACGAAGCTTGAGGTCCCGGGTTCGATTCCCGTGTCGGGGCAGATATTTGTATGAGAAATACGAATGTTTGTTCTCGGGTCTTGGGTGTTTAATATGTATTTAAGTATGTATCTATCTATATAATTATGTTTATCCGTTGCTTAGTACCCATAACACAAGCTTTGCTAAGCTCACTTTGGGACTAGGTCAATTGGTGTGAATTGTCCCGTGATATTTATTTATTTATTTATTTATTTATGCCGACAAAATAGTACAATTAAAAATTAAAAAACAATTTTTTTTAGGGTACCTCCCATAGACGTGAAGTGGTGGTGATTTTTTTTTCTCATACAACCCTATAGTGTGGGGTATTGTTGGATAGGTATTTTAAAACCATTAAGGGTTTGTTACAACGATTTTTCGATTCAGTAATTTTTTTGCGAAATATTCAACTTTAAAGTGCAAATTTTCATTAAAATCGAGCGTCCCCCCCCCCTCTAAAATCCAAACCGGTGGGTGGAAAAATTTGGAAAAATTCAGGATAGTAGTCAGTATTCCAAGAAAAATTATAACGGCTAAGTTTGCTTGAGAATTATTAGTAGTTTATGAGTGAAAAGCAGCGTAAGGTATAAAATATACCTAAACTTGGAAGATTCTGTATAAAATACGAAATCCTTAGAAAAATATTACTTAGTTTTTTCGTGATGGCTACGGAACCCTATTTTGGGCGTGCAGACACGCTCTTGGCCGGTTTTTGATTTAAATAATGCTCATTTTGATCTCATGCTTGTTCTTAGTTGTAAGGGCTGAATACTGGGTTCATCTAGGCTGATTATTGGATTTTAGAAGCTGACTACTGGCAATAAGCGCCATTTTTTGTTTAAAATTAAATATATATTTAAAAAAAAAAAGATTGTTTTTGACATGTGTTGTTTAAAAACTATAATAAACAATGAATCCAATCATGTACTCAGTTTCATTATCCGACCAATCCTGTAAAAATGCCAGCTTTCTAAACTTCAAAAAGTCGTTATGAGGCTGACCACTGGTGCCCTTACCCTATGTGGAGGCATTTTAGTGGTGATACTGTGTTATTTCGTTATAGTGAAGTGCAAGGCCCGCGCTAATAAGTGGTTGCAGAATGCGGTAAATAACTTACCGCCCGCTGTAAACACGGCAGCGCCCAGACCACAAGCTCCAGTGTATTAAAATAATTTTTGTATTATGTTAACTAGTGTAAACGATATTCCCCGCGCTGTCCCCGGCCAAGAATAGGGCAGACCCGTTTTAACCCATGGGTGTCGTAAAAGGCGACTAAGGGACCCAGGAGTCTCGGCGCGCGCGCTCTGCGTACGGACGTGTTTTACTGTGTGATAACATAAAATTCCTTAACTACCTACCGTTAAATAAATAAAAAATGGTGCAGTGTAATAAATGCAAACTTTTTGTGTCCGTAATTAAAGACGAGGTTATCAAGTGCAAAGGAGGGTGCGGGGCAGTGTTTCACAAAAAATGTGTTCAAAACAAACAATCCTCACATACAGGATTCTGTGACGACTGTCAAAAATCAAAAGGCAGCCCAACGCAGCAGCTGGGACAGTCTCCAAAGATTCCATTGAATCCTGGTGAAACTACAGGGGAGACCGTATTAGCTGAAATCAATAAGAAGCTAGATGTAATCTACAGTGTCCAAAAGAAATTAGATGAACTAACAACTAGCGTTGAGTTTTATACAGAGTTATACCAGAAATTGGTGGAATTTAAAGAAGAATCTCAGAAAAAAATCAAAGCATTGGAGCAAAAAAATGTGTACCTTGAAAAATGCAACAAAGCCCTAGAGGAGAGGGTACAAGAGATGGAAGGACGGGAAAAAGAAAAAAATATAGAAATTCATGGTCTGAAGATGCAAAACAATGAGAACACGAAATCAGTAATACGAGAACTAGCGCATAAGTTAAGTCTTAACCCAGACGAGATCGAGGATGCACAGAGGGTAGGACAAGAAACGACAGCGAAACGACAAGAAAAATACGTTGCAAAACCTAAGATAGTGCTGGTTAAACTCAAATCCAAAAGCGCCAGAGATGAGTGGATGCAGGCGAGGAAACAAAAGAAAATAAGTAATAACAACGTGTATAATAACGGCAGCGATAAGCAAATATTTGTAAATGAAGATTTGCCGAAGTATAAACGCCAGTTATTATGGTCAGTCAGGAGCTCGCTGAAGCCTAGGGGCTTTCAATATATTTGGGTACAGAACGGTAACATTCTTGTAAAAGCAAATAGTGATGAAAAGAAGATATATAATATAAGGTCAGAAGAAGATCTGAAGAGAGTTGAGAGTTTATTTTCTGAGAAAGCGGGGCGTAATTAACGCAGCGTACACACATTAGGTGATTTTTTAACAAACAAGATTCAATCAGACAGTAGATTTATCAACAGATCTTGTTTACAAGAGGTACTGTGATATGAAAACTTTAAGTAATGACATGGGCCAGGGAGAACGAATTCATGTTTTTCATTTGAATATAAGATCGCTACGAAAACACTTTAATGCGCTCCTACTTATATTACAAGAAAGTAAATCTGATGATTACGTAATAATATTAAGCGAAATTAATATAAGGGAGGAGGAATTACCGTTTTATTATATAACAGGGTATACTACATATATACGCACGAGAGAAGCTAAAACAGGAGGAGGTATATTAATTTATGCAAAAGAAGGACTGAACTTTAGAGCTCAGAGAGTGGACACTCCGGCTCTTGAAATAATACATGGACAGCTGGAAATAGGAAGAGATACATTGCATGTGATTGCTATTTATAGACCGCCTAACGAAAATAAGGAGATGTTTGTGAAGCAGTTAAACACACGATTAAGACATATCCCTGCAAGTGATAGTGTTATCGTGGCTCATATGTACAATATGTGCCGCAGAGTTCGTTGCTCAATTTTTTTTTTTAGAAAGCTCTGATTATAAATAACAACTTCACGAAGTTTCAAGCTGCGGAAACGAATAGTTCTTCTTCTTAAATTTAAGAGCTATGCTCTTGTCGGTGGAGTAATCGCCACTCCGCCCGGTCTTCGGCCAGCTGTTTGACTTCCTGATACGACCCTGGCGGGTCCTGGCGGGTGGGCTGGGTTCCTGGCGGTTAGCTGCGAATATATTGAATAAGCAGTCCCCGACCAAGCAGCGGCAATTTTATCAGGACGCGGTGGGAAATCCAAGGGGTTGGGGTTGTCTATAAAATGCCGCATAAGTCCCAAGACGATTTTGTGACATGGCGAAAAAACGCCGCCATTAAAAAAGCGTTCCCCCTAGTATCAGGCAGCAGTGGTACTAGTACTGACAGATAGCCGAGGAAATAGATTCTGGAAGGGTTCTGCTCAGGTATCAGAGAGTGAATCCTCATTCTCTGGACTGCGGTGCGGAAAGCAAACGAGGATACTACCGCACTATTATTATCCTCAAGTACGGAGTAATGAGAAATGACAAGAAACGAATAGTTACAGAGAAAAAAATTAATAAAGTTTTCTATAAAACAATTAAATTGAGCAATTCTCTAATGGCATTTTGTCGCAAAGAAACGTACGTTCCATTTTACGGTACGGTCGCTCTGATTATAACAAGTGTGGTTTAAATTTTAAGAACTTATTTAGATTCGTCTGTTCTATATATTCTAACAAAACCATATATGTTATTTTTGGATACGAAAACGTCAAAAAATGTTTATAAAATGTATTTTTGGTGGATATATTATGCCACAATACAACAATAATTTTTAAAAACGTGAAATGAACCGTGACACGCCATTATGTTTGGTTTGTCATGTTTGTGTCATTGTTACTGTTGCTCAGTCATTGTTTGTACTCGCAGTTGAGAGCGTTTTTCGTACTCCTGTTAATACTCAGTGACTACAATGGTGTTCCCGAAGCCCGAGGCCTCGTCTTCCACCGCCCCGCCGTCTGAAGAGTCGAGTGTAGTGCAAGTTTTGGACTCTAGTGAGCCGCTTGTTACGAAATCCTCTTCGGCGCCCCCGTGTGTGCAAGTTTTGGACTCTAGTGAGCCGCTTGTGCCTACGTTTTCCGTGTCTTCGTGTGTGCAAGTGTTGGACTCTAGTGAGCCGCTTGTGCCTACGTTCACGGTGTCTTCGTGTGTGCAAGTGTTGGACTCTAGTGAGCCGCTTGTACGCCGAACCCCGCCTACGTCGAGTGTCCATGACGCTTTCGTAGCGCCTGAGGCTCCAGCCTCGCCAACCTACAGCGAGTCAGTGGCATTTACGATGTCATCGTCACCTATGCCTGGCCCGTCTACGTCGAGCGTCCGTAACGCTTTCGTAGCGCCCGAGGCCCCAGCCTCGCCAACCTACAGCGAGTCAGTGGCATTTACTATGTCATCATCACCCGTGCCTGGCCCGTCTACGTCAAGCGTTCATGATGCTTTCGTAGCGCTCGAGGGCCCAGCCTCTCCAACCTACTCCGAGTCACTATCACTTCAGCCTGAATGTTCTACTAGTTCCGTGGAGGATGATGCCGATGTAAGTACTGACCTCATAAATATTATTTAATGTAGATTTAATCAAGTTAGGTCAAATAAGGTTAGGTTGAATAACGTTAGGTTAAATAAGGTTAGGTTGAATAAGATGAGGTTGAATAAAGTTAGGTTTGATCAGGTTAGGTTGAATGAAGTGAGGTTAAGATAAGATAAAGTAAAAAAAAAATAAAGGTTACTCCGAAGTTCAGTGTCTTCAGTAATTTTTTTTTATAACAGTGGCTCCCAACTGGTGGTCCATGGAACACAGGTGGTCTGTTTGGCACACCCAAAGCCGGGTCTGTGTGGGGTGTTGAAAAATCACATTGCCAGTAAAGAACGTGAGATCTAACAGTTACCTTTTGACATATCGGTAGTACCCATACAATACGGTTGAAACTCCAATGCCCTCAACTTATTTACACCATTTACCAACTGTCAAAAGGTAACTGTTAGATCTCACGATCTGTAACCATAACAGTTTTTTTTACTAAAAATATTTTTTACATGATTTAATATCATGTTCAAGGATCATTTTAAAAGATTGATAAAAAAATGAGTAAGTGTTTACGGCTCGTGAACCTTGTAATACCTGCTAATAATAAAATAATTAAAGTAGTTGATGGTCAATGAAAGGTTGGGAACCACTGTTTTATAAGATAGCAACTGCAATCGTTTATCTTTATTCCCCATTTAATTTAGGATGAGAATTTTAACAGTCAAAGCCGCACATATTTTTAATTAAATCAAAGGCATCACCGCCAATGGTGATACCGTTTATATTGAGAACATAATAACTAACAGTAATAAGTGTTATTACATTAATAATTTCAAGTTTTACCTTTGGATTTCTGAGAACAAATCAAATTTTGATCATTAAAATTCTCATCCTAAATTAAATGGGGTATAGAGTGTGTCGAAGGATAATACAGTCAGGGGATTTAATTCCTAGGCCACTTTGAACCTTTTCACAATGAATTTGACAATGTTTTGATTAGTAGATAGTATGGCATGTCATTTTCTTGTGAAAAGGTTCAAAGTGGTCTAGGCATTAAATTCCTTGACTGTATGCAGGTCATTCTGACACATATTTTTTATGATTTTATCATACAGAATATGCTAAAATAAACATGATTAACTTGAAATTTTTTTCTCTAAAATAAAAAATTGCCACAATATTGGGCCTCAAAACTTAGTCTATTTTTCAATGGTGAGACATGCAAAAACATATTATTTAGTTGTTGTATACATACTATTTTTGGAATATTGGGCGGATAAGTAGGCATATATTTTGGTTCCATATTATTGGTACCAAAATCCGAATCAGGGCACTCCACTATCCACGTGGTCTTGTCTGCCCTACCCCTAGAGTGTATATAAAAAGCCGGAGGCGCGGAGGGGGAGCAGCCCTCGCCCGCCGTGACAAAGCGCGGGAGCCGTGTGAAGCGGAGCGGCTGAGGCTGGTCGCGCAGCGACCAGCAAGCCGAAGCTGCGGAGCGGAGCACAGGCGACCGTGCTTTGGCACGCAAGGGCGAAAGGGCTGGTCTGCCCGCAGCGCCGGAGCTAAGCCAGAATTGAAGCCATGCAACTAAAATACCTACTCCGGCTGATTTCCCGGGCTACCTTGAGGTGAAGCCCGGCTCCCCCCTTCCCTTGCCTCCCTATCCAAAACATGTATTGTATATGCCCAACACTCCAAAAATAGGTTTATGTCCATCATTCCAAAATTATATACAGTTATGTATAGGGTGTCTCGTATATGTAGCACGACAGGTTTTAGTCATGTCAGGTGTTAGGTTTAACAGGGTCATTTTACTCATCAAAACAAACAACTTTTATTCTGGGACCAACCCGGAAAAGTTAAAAAAAAAATGCAGCTGTTCCGTACATTTGTTGCTGTAGATATTGAAGTTTTGTATGGAACAGCTGATTTTTTTTCGAGTCTTCTGGGTTGATCCCAGAATGAAAGTTGTTTGTTTTGATAAGTAAAATGACCCTCTTAAGTTTTCCCCATATAATAAATGTGTTGGCAAGCTGCGGCATTGTTTGTTATATTAGAAATTAAATACAATTTTAACTAACTCTAAACTGCAAAATAACAATATATACAAAATAATAAATAATATATATAAACACATACATACACTCATGCCTGTATTCCCGAATGGGCTAGGCAGAGCACATAAAACGCTACTTAGACAAAACTATGACTATTTCACGTTTTATAGCCACTTGTAGCAAAATATATAACATTTATATAAAAGAGGTTTAGACGATTTAGAGGGTTTAGAGGATTTAGACGAAATTTGGCATGGAGATAGTTTGTACTGAGGAAGGACATAGGTTAGGCATAAAGAGCCTTCGGGCGAAGCCTCCTCTCCCCTTCTCCCCCATCCCTTAGCCCTTTGTCTCACTCGAGAGTTACAGTTTTGGTAGGTGTATGCTTAGACCCGACTCCGTCACAGAGCCCGACCGCTGAGCTCGAAGGCTCGCGTAGGAGGTCCATCGGTCGAGTGCGCACGGACCCGAGCTTGTGAGGGTTACGTGAGCACGCGACCGATGGGGCGACGAAGCGGGCCTTCGGGCGAAGCCGCCTCCCCCCCCCCCTTACCCCCCCTCTCCCCTCTCCTCCTTCCACTCTTTACCCCTTTATCCCACTCGAGAGTTACAGTTTTGGTAGGTGTACGCTTAGACCCGACTCCGTCACAGAGCCCGACCGCTGAGCTCGAAGGCTCGCGTAGGAGGTCCATCGGTCGAGTGCGCACGGACCCGAGCTTGTGAGGGTTACGTGAGCACGCGACCGATGGGGCGACGAAGCGGGCCTTCGGGCGAAGCCGCCTCCCCCCCATACCCCCCTCTCCCCTCTCCCCTCTCCTCCTTCCACTCTTTACCCTTTTATCCCACTCGAGAGTTACAGTTCTGGTAGGAGTTCGCTTAAGTCTGATTATTCTTCAAAATGTGAAGATTATCAAAGATCAAAATTATTTTACATAAATAATAATAATATACATAATTATGTTACAGTACAAACTTAGTTATTCAAAATGAAAGTAAAAATGATAATATTCTAATTTCTTAGGCCTTCACGTGTCAAAAAAAACAGTTGAACAGTTTCTCCATAATAAATCAGCCTCGATTTTTTTTTATCCTATAAAATTGTTGGTTATAATATCGTATAAACTGAAAAAAAAATGTTTCATTCTTGTTTCAGATAGCAGCCATCACAGACTTTTCTTGGGCCGATCCTACATCCTCACCAACTTTTACGCAGGAACAGGAGGAGCCTGTTCCATCGCATTCACGAGCGCAAGCGTCTGGGTCTTCGAACAGACGAAAAAATCTGTATAAAGACGAAATAAAAAATCAGTGGAATTTTAAGAAAATTTTAAACTCGTTGGGAACGGCCGAGCAGTGCATAAGGTTCGCCGAAGATCAGGGTCTCATTCCAAGAACTATGGAATGCAGCTACCACAAGAAGCCAATGAGTTTTCAGGCGTCATCGGGACAGTTAGGTGCATTTCGGTGCCGAAAGACTAACTGCCGAACCAGAAGCGTCAGCCGTGCTAAAGATACCTGGTTTGAAAACATGCACCTGCCACTGCCACTACAATTCCAGATGATGTACATGTTCACAAGTGGCTACTCATATGAGCAGGTGCAGAGGGAGACGGCTGATCCAGACCGTGAAACAACAATTTCTTCTAAAACAATTGCTGATTGGTACAATTATTGTAGAGAAGTAATAATAATTTATGAATTAGAAAATCAAGAGGTAAAAGAAAAAATTGGAGGTCCCAATAAGGTGGTGCAAATCGATGAGTCGAAATTTGGTAAACGAAAATATAACCGTGGAAGGCAAGTTGAGGGTCATTGGGTTTTAGGGATGATCGAGGACAACAGTGACGATTTACGTTTGGAGGTGTGTCCCGAAAATATTCGATCGGCTGACGTATTGGTGCCACTAATAAAAAAGCATGTTCAGGAGGGCTCCATCATCCATACCGACTTTTGGAGAGCGTATGATTGCCTTCCTGAACATGGTTTTATTCATAAAAAAGTCAACCATAGCGACCCTGAAAATAGGTTTGTGGCACCAGATGGGACACACACACAAAGAATTGAGAGTCACTGGCGAGGATTAAAAAGGGCCTTCCACAAGGACAATTATAAAGGCGATTTTACAAATTGGCTCATCGAATTTGCGTGGAGAAGGCGTATTAAATTTAACCACCTGGACCCATTTGAGGAATTGATGAAATGCATTAAATATGCATATAATGAAAATACAACACAAACATAATAATAATTTAGGTTAATAATTATGTATAAATAAATTTACACATAATTATTAACGTAACTTATTATGTTTGTGTTGTATTTTCGTTTACATATATTATGTATATGTAGGTATATAATAAAGTGTTGAAAAGTATATTCTGTTGTTTGATTTCTCTCTTTGTTTTGTGTTTTGTAATAGTAGGTATATGTATGTCTTTATATCAATAAAAATATTTTTTATAGTACACAATTTGTTTCATTAATTACACATTTACTTCCATTAGTCATGATTAATAACTAGATTGTTTTTATTACTGGTTGAAAAGCTCGGTTTAAAAATGTCAGATTGTATAGGTGACACGGAAGTCAGTTTCAAATTTAAGACTAAAACTCGATTGGTTTTACCTACAGGTTAGGTTATTTCACTTTTCTCTGACCTTGACCACAATTTTTTTATTTTGTCTGAGCACCTATTTGACCTTGATCACCTCTTTTTGACCTTGACCCACCTCTTTTTGACCTCGACCCACCTCTTTTTGACCTCGACCCACCTCTTTTTGACCTTGACCCACCTCTTTTTGACCTTGACCCACCTCTTTTTGACCTTGACCCCCTTTTCTGCGTTCATTTTTCCCCACCCTAATACTCCCACATCCCACCGGGTCCCGAATGTTTCTTGTGGCGTAGCATTTTTTCTATGTTTTTCCGCAATTTCTTATTTTCAAAAATGCATTATAGATACTGTTATATATCCAAAAAAAATAGTACCTATTTTTATTCAATGTCAGATATTGTACATTCCTTCCAATTAATGTTAACAGTTTAAAATAAGTGTTGTTTTTATAAATTAATATGATGTATGCGAAAGCAAGTGTTCTATTATTAAATTTCGTTGAATTCAAAACCTAAGTAAATAATCATATTTTAACACAGATTGAAAACTGTATACCTATACCTACTGACCCAGAAATCTATGGATAAATAAACAAATATTGCGTTTGCAACATGCCTTTCTTTTTTTATACCTCATGCCTACTTTAACAAAGATCTCTAATATTAATCAACGGCAGGTGATTAATAAAAACAAAAAAACAAAAACAAAAAGATCTCAAGCCGCAGAGGCTTGAACTGAGAACCTTAGTATGACGAGGCAGGTCGAAGCCAACTATCTATCCACTATACCAACTGGCTTCCTACGTAACGTGACAAAAATATTGAACGCTTTGATGTAATTACCAAAGGGGGGTTCCTTTTCTCTGACGCGATCTGTACATGCAGCTGTTTGTATTGACTGATTTTTTATTCCACAATAGTTTATATTCTTGCGTAAATTCTGCCTTTTGTGCGCATCGCGTCACGTGTTCATTTGCTGACGTCAGTTCGCCCGTCGTTAGGTAGCCGGCGTCGAATTTCTTGTTGTTGCGTGCATTTGTACTAATACGCAGTATCCATGCCGTAACTCTGATTACTCGTGTTAATGAACTATGCTTTTGCAATAATGTTATGATAAAGTTATCGGTTTCTTTTGTAATTAGGGCTGCCTGCGTTTTGTCCGATGTTCCCATATCCGTTGTAAAGAGACAAGTTAAATTGAAGGGTTCTTCTTTATATTCGTTAGTTTTGAGAAACGCGGGACCCTGCCACCAGAGGTCAAATTTAATCAGCTTGCTAGGATGCAGACCTCTCGAAGCGCAATCAGCTGGGTTTAATTCTGACTTTATATATTGCCATTTCTGGGCGGGTATGATCTTCTTGATAGCGGAGACGCGGTTGGCTATGTATTTTTCCCATCTTGACGCATCTCCTTGCAGCCATGCCAGGACCACTTGAGAGTCGCACCAAGCTCTTGTAGTGATGTTGAAATCAGTGTAGGCTTCTATGGCTTTTTCCATAAGTTTGGAGAGCAGTAAAGCGCCACATAGTTCAAGTTTAGGTAAAGTTATTTTTTGCGCTAGCGGGGCAACCCTAGTTTTGGCTGTTAACAAAGTTATAATTGGTTTGCCGGCTTTGTTTGTTGTGCGTGTGTATATGACACAAGAAAATGCTTTTTCACTTGCATCACAGAAGCCTAGAAGTTCGATCTCTTTATTTGAGGCCCCGATCCACCGATTTAACTTCATGTTGTTGACTTGTGGTAGTTCATTCTTTACTTTCAGCCATTCATCTGTGATAATCGCTGGGTAGACCGTCATCCCAGTTAAGTTTTGAGAGCCAGACCTTTTGGAACAATAGTTTAGCTATAATGGTTACAGGTGACATCTAGCCCAAAGGATCATAAAGTTTAGATATCTCGGAGAGTAGGACCCTTTTCGTTAGTTGTGGTTTTTCCTTTAGATTCAAATTCCAGTTAAAAGTAAGTGTGTCAAGTTTTGGGTTCCATTCAATTCCTAGGGTTTTCATGGTTTCTTCGTGTTTAAAGTCGAATGTTTCTGTAGTTGATTTCTGTTGTACCGATTCCAGCCTTTACATCGGTCAAATTCACAAATATAAATAATTATATTATATTATTATGAGTATATTAAACTCAAATGATTTATTTAATCTCAGCTGGGACAAAGTCGCGAGAAAAAGCTAGTTTACTGGCACGTAATAAATTAACACATTTATGAGTTTCAAAACATTCCTTAGCTGGGACATTGAAGGGCCGATATGGTTACAAGTGGCATAAAAAAATGTCATAGTGGAAACAGAAAACAGTACACTATTTTGCCTTGCTTCTACGCTGCACGTGAGCGTTGAACCTGAGTCTGTGCGACACTTATATGATGTCATATAGAATACGCCTTTCATATAAGATAATAGATATACATATATTCCAAGGCCATCGCAATACTTATCATTAAACTAATGATCACATTTGGTTATAAATATAAACCAATGTTCATATTAATTTACTTCTGACTTTAATATTCACTCTCTGACTGAATGATCAGTGAATAATTCTCGCAGTCGTTCAGAGGTTGGCTGGAGGAGATCTCTTGTAGAGAGGAATTCATTATTGTATAGATGTCTCGCCATTTGTCAACTATTAGTTGAATAAACTATTACTAGAAAATACTATAATGATGGTTCAGTATAATCTATCATAATTTATATAGTTCATCTGATTTTATCAGTGACCTACATATCAATCATTGTATTTACACAGTGAAAGGCCACATAATCTTTACATAATATATTGGTTCTATACACAATAAGAAAATTATATCATGATAGTAAAAATTAAATACTCATGATACTGACTGGGCTGAACAAAGCAGCAGCATTCGTTCGTTTACTAGAGTTGGCCTACTGTTTTTATTTCTGACTGTGTTAGTTTGCTTTGGTTTTGGAGCTTGAGGGTTGAAAGGGGAGTCGTGGAAGGACAGTCATGGAAGTGGGAGTTGAGAGTGAAGTCATGGAAGTGGGAGTTGAGAGTGAAGTCATGGTAGTGAGAGTTGAGAGTCGAGTTGTGTTTTAAGCAAAAGATTAATTTAATTCAATTAAGTGAGACCGGCTCACATAGTTTTGATTATTAGTGCTTATTATTGTTATTTTGTGTTCTGTGATGGCGGATTCCTACTTGGTGATATCGATTTTGTTTACAATAGATTGCTGTTATTACAATTTAAAATCTGTCATTTGCTGAGATAAAATACGAGCAAATTAGTACTTATAAATTTTACCAAGACTTACTTAAAGCAGGATACGACCAAAAGCGATCCATAGTTGTCTTTACCTAACCAAGGGAAGATTAACTACTTGTGCTTTATTTATTTATTGGTTTACGACCGATTGTTATTTTATCAAGTTATATTAGTCTGAGTTAATGACAGATTACTGACAGAAATTACCTAAAACTTTGGTCTTAATTGTGAGATCTTATGACTATTAATCTTGTTTAATTTTGGATTGAATTGGGTGTATATATTTTACATTTCTTAGATCCCATAATATACATTTGAAACCAGTGATGATTAGATTACAATAGTTTCTATAAGTACCTAATTATTTGCATATTAAAACAAAGAAACACCCAAATATTTATTAAAGTAGTTTTCCTTCTGAACCTATATAAAAGGTCAGCATAGGGTAATTAGAGACCTAGGAAACCTGGTTTCTTGCATCCTCTTTCCCTTTGATAAACTGTGACGTAACTTACCGACTATTGACAAGTAAATTCTACTGTCTTGTGTTGGAGTCTCTTAGGGTCTATGGAACGAGAGACACAGCTACTGGTAAATAGCCAGGGAGAAAACTCCAGGGCGGAGGTGGGGCCCTAGCCTTGACACAAAACATAATTGCTTATTTTCCTTCATAATTACCTACTGTGTACAATTTTAATAAATGTTTATTTTCAGGTAATATAGTGACAGTCATTTTTATTACAAATTTTATAGCTTTTACATTCCATTTACGTTTAGTGAGATTGTTCTTTATTGGATAGGTTTTATTAGGTTTTATTCATAGACATCCCTTACTTCTTCTAAACGAGCTTGGTTTACTATTCACAACGTAGGACACTAGATGATCACAAGGCCAAAACAAATTTCCTTCAAACAACTTCCCTTCATACTTGTCCGGATTTTATTAGATTTTTAATTCATACGTGTTTTAAATAAAAAATATGGATATTTATTTATTTATTTTAATTAAATTAGGGGGGCGTTACACTGTTCTTCAGTTAAATTTTCAAGTAGGGCTGGATGATTTGCTGACCATTTCCGCAGGTTCATGCCGCCACCTTGAAGTAAGTTTATAAGCGATTCTTGCAGCTGTTTAGCTTCGTCGATTGAGTTATGACCACTAACTAGGTCATCGACATAGAACTCAGTTTGAAGTATTTTTGCAGCCTCTGGGTGTTTATGCCCGTCATCCATAGCAAGTTGCTTAAAGGTCCTCATGGCGACCCAAGGTGCGCTTTTGGTTCCGTACGTAACGGTGCACAGCTGATATTCTTGCAATGGCTCGGATGGTGAGTTTCGCCATATGATCTTCTGCAGTGGTTGTTGATCTTTAGACATCCAAATGCAACGATACATTTTTTCTATATCGGCGGTGAATGCGTATTTATAGGACCGCCATTTAATTATTAAAGCTTGAATGTCCTTTTGCAGGTTAGGACCTTTTTCTTGTAAGCTGTTTAAGCTGTACCCAGTTGACGTTTTTTGCGAAGCATTGAAGACAACCCTTAATTTTGTGGTAGTTGCATTTTCCCTCAGCACACTATGGTGAGGCAAATAGCACTCTTGAGATGAACTCGAAGTTGAAATTGTCATGTGTTGTAAGTTCACGTATTCTTTGATAAAATCTTTGTACACCGCCCTGCATAAGTGGATGGACACCTTACGTTCTATAATCGCTTGCACACGAGAGGCGGCGATTTTGTTAGTTGTTCACCACAAATGCACTAGATGGCGCGCTTAATGCACGGTATGAATATGATTGATATTTTGTCCTCATATTGGTATGTGCCGATGGCTCAGTTGATCGGCTGCTTAGAAAAATTCTTAAATGAACCCGAGTTCGTATCCTACAGTTCAGAATTAAGTTTTCGTTTTTAGTGTTTTTTTTTTATTTATTACTTTATATTTTAATTTTGTAGATAACTAACATGGAAACAAAAAACAATCTGAAAAAGGATAAGGTTGCAACAAAAATAATACACGTTTTGAAGTTTAAAACATAAAAATTTTTTATTCCTAAAACAATATTTCTATTCATTAAATATGGCAGTGCTGTTATTAATGTTATAGTAAATATTATTATTAATTAAATAACTGAAAACCAGAAAGTAGTTTACTCAGAATCCAGAGTAGAATCGATTACACGATGTTTTAAATCAGGTTGTGTTTGTGCCCAGTCTAAATATTACGAATGCATACGCCAATTAAAAATGTTTTACGAATGTTTCATACCCCTTAGATAATTTAATACCTACTGGCCGTTTGGCTGTCAGTTTGACTTTCTTCTAAATCTGGTATTACAAATTACAACTGTAAAGTTAGAAATGAAGTAGAACTACTGATACAATTATTTTAAGAAAATAATGAAGGTTTTCAAAAATAAACGCAAACAACTAACTTAAAATAAAATACAAAAATATTTTCGGGGTGTCGTGTGAGGTTTTTAGTTATTTAATTAGCACTTGACCAAAATTTGTATTTTAAGATTTTATTGAGGTATTCGCTTAAGTATTCATTTCCGTTTCTGGAAAGAGGATTGAAGCGACCACAATAAAAAAAATGAATTTGAAAATATATATATGTGAGACCGGGTTATCATAAGACTCGTAGGCGTTATTATAAGTTATATAAACAGTGAAGTTTTCCAGTTTTAAACATAACAATAATTGATGGCGTAGATCCACTGTTAGTGTGTTACTGACAGTTATAATAAGATTACAGTCGTATTATATTGAACTTTCACACTTATCTCACAAAAAATAATAATATTAAGGCATTGGTAATTAAATGTTTTGTTCATAATAATAAAATAATTACTTTTCGTAACAAAGTGATACTACAGGATCATAAATAAAGATAATTATTTTGGTTTCTATAATACTTTTATATAACATGATTGTTTGAGTATATAACCCGGTCTACACGTAAACTATCAATTTTATTTTAATAACTAGATTAACCACCATGATTGTCGATAACTGCTTGCAGACGGGAACACATAGATGCAACTAGATTTTCACACAGATTAGACCCGCGAATACTGTCCCATATTTTTACACAGTGAGCTTCTAACGTTTCCGGAGTTCGCTCATTTTAGTTATCTCAACGTTGGACAATAAGACCCCATATATTTTCAATGAGATTAAAATCCGGTTATCTGGCAGGACAAGAAACTACTTTAATATTATTTTTGTGTTGATTAAACCAGTCTTGCATAATACGCGACCGGTGTATTGAGCAGTTATCTTGCACGAACGTTATGCACGGCACTTGTTCTTCTGGATAAACAGTGGGCAACATGGTCTCCTGAAGCAAACTGGCATAATCACCACCGTTCGCTCGACTGGGTATTCTAACAAGTTCTCCCGGATCAGCGGCACTCATCCATCCCCATGGTTGACGGTTATACGACCAGATTCCATGTTGGGCACTACGAGATCACCGTCGTTTCGCGTAGGTATTGTTTCGAATAGTATCTAGGAGTCGTGGTCGAACCGATCTTTGACGATGCAGTAAAAACCGCAGAAAAGGTATTCGTCTTGATATCGTCGTATCCATAATATAACTGTTTTTTTCTGTAACAATATAAATAAACATGAAATAATGTAATGTAAATATAATTGTAGTAAAAAAAAAATGGCAGGATAAACGTAAAAAAAACTCACATCAACTCCAGTTTCTCTAGAAATTTCTGAAATAATTTTTACTTCTTTATATAAATTCATTTTATCACACCTTTTAATCATTTCAACATTGCGATGAAAACTAATCATTTTAAAGAATAACTACGATAGTAAGCAGATTCAACTTGAAAGAGACAATGGGACGAGAAGTAGGAACAGCTGAACAAGTAGGTAGCAAAGTTTAAAACAAAGTAATAAAAACAGCCTGGTAGTTTGAAGATCTTCAGTCTACCCTCTTTAAGTTTCGTAAAATATGACTTACCGATTAATTTTAAGGCGACCAGAGTTATAGATCCAATTTTCATGACTTCAAATAACAGATCAGTGGCTGAGTGGTTTGAGAGTGCTCCGACAGAATCGTATGTCGCGAGTTCAAATCCTATGAGGCGACGATATTGAGTTTGTGTTTTTGTAAATTTACTGCTTGGAGATAAGTAAAGTCGATGTTTCGATGATAAAAACAAGCAACATATTATGGGTCTCCGTAAAGAAAACAATAATATTCTCTCTCTCACACACTTTCGCACAATACGAAAGAGACAGAAATGTCGTTACACGAAGGTAGCATCCCACGGTGTCCCACCCTGGCAGCTGGCAGGGACACATGTTTAGCTGGCCACGAGAGTTGAAGTGAATGATTATACACACAATTACAACATGTGTAATGGGCAGTAGGACGTTGAAATTTGTCTTTCTAACATGAAGATAAAATAAATATTTTTTGAACCCTTAAAAAATCAACAAACTAGCGCCATCTAGCGGGATTTTGGTAAACTAACAAGTTAGTAAATAAGTGAATTCCGCTAATACACATCGAACACATAGATGGCGCCGTTTCTCGCGTCAGACGATTATGATTTGGCATTGTCCATCCACTTTTGCGGCCTATAGTACATCTGAGCCACCTTTTCCTGTCTTTCCAACCTTTTCTCAAGTTGTAAGAATTGGGATACTGCAATTTGTCTGGATTTTCCAAGCTTTTCTTCGAAGTTGACGCATAATGGCATTTTTACTATGTACTTTCCGGTCTCATCTCGCTGAATTGTTTTGTTATAGTATTCTTCAGATTGCTCGTCCTTGGGGATTTCGTCACAGTTTTGTGCTATATCTTCATTTTCCCAAAAATGGGTGAGTTCATTTATATCTATTAGAGTTGCGTGACAGTTGAAAGTCGTTAATTTTCCGCACAGAATCCATCCCAAATGTGTTTGTTGTGCTACAGGAGATTGCTGGTCACCCTTCAATACTCCATCCATGATAATATCGGCATATACGTCCGCCCCGAGCAGCAGATCCACCGGGCGGGATACATTGAATTCTGTATCGGCAAGTTGTAAGTTCTTCAGATGAGGCCAAGTAGTTTTTTCAAAAGTGGCGTTAGGTAGATTGTTAGTAAGTTTCTTAATGATCATAGCTTCCGTTTCAAATGTGAAGTCAGAGTACAAAGACTTGCATGTTAATTGTAGTTTTCCTTTGCAGTTTCCGGAAAGCTCTCCTATTCCGGATATCGTGGCGTTTAGTCTCCTTCTAGGTAATCTCAACAGTTGTGCAGCATTCTCAGTTATAAGATTCACCTGCGAGCCTTGATCCAGTAGAGCTCGAAGGGTGATAAAGGTACCATCAAGTGTCTGTAGTTTAAGTTTGACCGTAGTTAACAGAACTTCCATCTCCTTTGTTGCCAAGTGATGAGAAGAAGTCTGCGGTTGAGTTGAGGGCCGTTGACCTGCGTTGTTATTTTTCAAGTTAGTTAAGTTAGTTGTAGAAATAATTTTCTTCGTAGTATTGTGTAATAATGAATGATGCTTCATATTACATTCTTTACACGTTTTGTTGGATTTGCATTCCTTGTCCCCGTGACTGAACAGACAGTTTTTGCAAACCTGCAGTTTTGCAACTGTATTGTTTCGTTGTAGCACGTCTAGGGCAATGAACTTCGGGCATTGCATCAACACGTGCCTCCCGTCGCACAACGGACATTGACCATAAACGGCATGATAAGTTTTCGGGTAAGGTTTGTTGTAGTTGAATGGGTACGTCTTCGATGCGTGCTCTTTATGATAGGTTTTGACGAATGACGGCTTTTGCTGGATGACATCTTTTCTGGAACGTCTCATGGTTTCATATGCCATAAACTTACTCTCCAGGAAGAATAAGAAATCGTTCAAAACCGGAACCTCCCTATGGTCCCGTAGTTCCTTCACGTATTCATTGTGGGTAGCAGTATCTAGTTTTTGTGCCATTAAGTACACTATGATTGGATCCCATGTAGAAATATCGAGGCCAATGTTGGATAATCCGCTTAAACATTCTGTTATAGTATCGTGCATCTTCCTTAGGTTGTAGGCTTCCGGTTGTTGTATGACCGGAAGCTGTAGTAAAGTATTCATAAAAGAGATAAACTGAAGGCGTCGATTGTCGTAGCGTTGGTTAAGTATGTCCCAGCAGGAGACATAATTTTCAGCACTGATGGTAAGATGCTGGACCAATCTTTCTGCTTCTCCTCTAAGCTTTTTTTTTTTTTTTTTTTTTTTTTTTTTTTTATACGACTGGATGGCAAACGAGCAAGTGGGTCTCCTGGTTGTAAGAGATCACCACCGCCCATAAACATCTCCAACACCAAGGGTATTGCAGATGCGTTGCCAACCTTGATTTTGAGATGCTGCATCTTTTGGGCCTTATTGATGGTCGGATTGTTGTGAACGGCTTCTATGAATAGATCTTTGAAAGAAATTCACTGATTGTAATTTCCTGAAAATTCAGGAATCTCAATTCTCGGCGCGGATTGTTGATAATGTGCAGTTGACCAAATCTTGCTACTTAGTTCTTTACGCATGTGATCGTACTTGCTTTCTACGTCAACAAAGATCCTGTAGTAATCCTCGTGAGAGCCCTTAAGTAAGCTGTCTATCTCCCAGTGCAGCTTATCGATAGGCGCCCACTTCGACTTCAATATGTTGAGATTATCTTCCAATTCCCATTTTTCGTTGTTGGTTGAGATAATGATTTTGGACATCGCGCGATCAATGGCTTTAAAGTTACGTTGTTGGTTACTCAATAAAAGTTTGATATCGTCTCCGCCATCATAACTTTGTACTCCGGTCAAATCGAATTCTACTGAACCGCCTTCCTTTGGTAATTTATGTAATAGTTCTAGTGTGTTCGATTTCGTGGATTCATACATGACCTTAGTTTTTCCAAAAATATCATCCATAAAGTAGTGGATGTTCTTATCTTCGATTTCGTTCAAAAGGTCTGAATGTTGATTTTCAAAATCTCCCCACAGAGCGTCCAGAGATGTCAGCCGACTGTTTAAGTAATCTTGATTTTTTCTAGTTATACTGTCTTTTTTGTAGTTTGCACACAGAGACTTGATGCTTTCAAAGCTTGATTGGTGTTCTTGAAGTTTATTCTTGTTCATTGTTGGTAAGTATAGTTTCTTCGTAGCTTATAAATCCGCCTCGTAGTTTACGCCGACCGATGATAAGCTTCGCTGGTTCGTTGTTGGTATTCTGTGCTTGTAGCCCTCCAAATCACGATATATGTGCCTTTTCAATTCAACTGGTGAAACCCGCTTGTGGGAGGCCAGTCAAACCGATTCGCAACCGTAATTTTGTGGTCAAAAGCACATAAACACCTTGATAAGTTCGAAGGACCATTAAATGTACAGTCCAGTTAGATCTGTACACTTGTACTGTAGTTGTAGTAGTTAGTTGATGGAGTGCAGAGAAAGAACGATGTTTTTATGTTGCTTTATTCACGTTAAGATATACAGTTAGTCAGTTCTTATTTCGATGTTTATCGTATGACTATGTTAAGCACTCTAATTATTATAATAAAAACAAGTATTCATAAAAGGTTATTGCTCGGCCGTATGTAGGTTGCAGCGTCAACAGAAAAATGTACAGTGGTTAGACTGTACAACTGCGTGAAAAGAACATTATATTATGATATAAATGACAACTTTTATTCTTCATCATATCAGTTGAAAGATAGCCCGATTCAAAGGCGGACGCACTATGAACGTTGACAAATTTGGACATCATGTTCATAAACGTCTTCGCTTTGACCAAAATTTCATTAACTGTGATGAAGCATTAAAAAAATCAGAAAATCGGCTACGCCACATAGACTCTATTTTGAAACAAATTGATGAAAAATTTTACACAAAAGAAGATATTAATAAAATTACAAGCAAAACAATAAAATAAAAGGATACAAATGAGTAAGCAAGATATTGTTAATGAAATCCATAGAGACGCTCGAAAAAATTTTGTACGTCGCTCTGTCTTATTAAAAGGGATAGATGATCTATGGCAAGCCGATTTAATTGATATAAAAAAATTCGCTCATGTAAACAATGGTTACAAGTATATTCTTGTTGTGATTGACTGCTTTTCAAAGTATGCCTGGGCTAAAGCAGTTAAAACCAAAAATAAACATGAAATAACACAAGCATTTAATGATATTCTGGACTCTAAACGCACCCCTATTAATTTGCAGACAGATTTAGGTAAAGAGTTTTATAATCATGTTTTTCGACAGTTAATGAAATCAAAAACCATAAATCACTACTCTACATATTCCACGAAGAAAGCTTCAATTGTTGAAAGATTAATAAGAACGTTAAAAGTTAAAATATATAAGAATTTTAGTTTAGCTGGTAACTACAGATGGATTGGAAAATCACTAGATAACGCAGTCAGAAACTATAACGCAACTGTGCATCGTACAACAAAATATAAACCATGCGATGTAAATTATTCAAATGAGCATGAGGTGAGAAAAAATATTTTAAACAGTCAAACCCAAACCACTTCAAGGAAAACAAAGCTTAAAATAGGAGATTCTGTGCGAGCCAGTAAGTTAAAATCATCTTTCAGTAAGGGGTATACTCCAAATTGGTCTACTGAGCTATTTTTTTTTTTTTTTTTTTTTATGTTAGGGAGGCCAGACAAACGAACTAGTGGGTCACCTGATGTTAAGTGATCACCACTGTCCATAGACACCCGCAACGCTTTAAGCGATGCCAGTGCGTTGTCGGCCCTGCAGAAATTTATACACACGCCTCTTAAAGGCACCCAGGTCGTAACTCGATGGGAAGACCCCAGCGGGAAGCTCGTTCCAGATTTTGCAAGTTCGTGGCAAAAAAGACCGCTTAAAATGCACCGTCGAAGACTGCCATTCATCAACATGATGTCGATGAAAAGAACGCTTACGACGGGTCGATCTGTAATGAAACCCCGCAGCTGGAATGAGGTCAAAGAGCTCCTCAGAGCATTCCCCGTTGTAGATCTTGTAGAACACACAAAGGGAGCTAACGTCTCTGCGGAGAACAAGAGGATCGAGTTTGTCGGAGAGTGAGGGGTTGCCGATGACTCGGGATGCCCTGCGCTGTATGCGATCAAGTGAAAGTAGCTGATATTGGGGTGCGCCAGCCCAGAGATGGGAGCAATACTCCATCCTCGGCCGAACCTGAGCTTTATATATCTGAAGCCGCTGCTTTGGAGTGAAGTATCGCTTAGAGCGGCTAAGCACGCCCAATATTCTAGCAGCCGACGTGGTTTTATCTTCCAGGTGATCGCAAAATTGGACTGTGCTCGAAACATCGACACCGAGGATCCCAACACTCTCCGAAGTGTTGAGGGGTGATCCTTGGAAGCATGGAGCAGCGACAAACGGGTGTTTTTTGGCAGTAAATACGCAAACTTGTGTTTTTGAGGGGTTAAACTGCACTAAGTTACGTGTGCCCCAGTCAGAAACTTGTGCTAGTGTGTTTTCTAGATCATACACAAGTTTTGTTCGTTTCTCTTCCAATTCTGCCCGAGGAAGGTCAGCTCTACCAGAGTATCGTGCGTCGCAAGTACTGTCATCCGCATAGCAATGAAGGCCGCTTACAAGGAGCATATCATTGATATGCAGGAGAAACAGAGTAGGCGAGAGCACACAGCCCTGGGGAACACCAGCATTCACAAACATTGAGTCGGAGTATGTACCGTCAATAGCGACCTTAATACTTCGATCTTTAAGAAAACCGGCAATCCATGAGCACAACCTACCGGGCAGCCCGTAAGATGGTAACTTCGATAGAAGCGCTCCATGCCAGACCCTGTTGAAGGCCTTTGCGATATCTAGGCTTGCCACCAGAGCTTTACCCTTGCTTTCTATCGCCTCTGCCCAGCGATGCGTTAGGTACACTAGAAGGTCGCCAGCCGAGCGACCGTGACGAAAGCCATATTGGCGGTCACTAATTAGCTGGCGGTCCTCCAGGTAGCCTAGGAGCTGCTGGTTGATGACTAGCTCCATTACTTTGGAAAGGAAAGAGGTGATCGCAATAGGCCTGTAATTAGACAAGTCCGATCTGTCGCCTTTTTTGGGGACAGGGTGCACTAGAGCAGACTTCCACGAAGACGGGACTATGCCTGTGGAATAGGAGAGACGAAAAAGGCGCGTCAGAACCGGTGCCAATTCGGGAGCGCACGTCCGCAGCACAATAGCAGGAATGCCGTCTGGCCCACATGATTTATTGACGTCAAGGGCGAAAAGGGCTCGCCGCACAACGCTTTGACGAAAGCGTACTTCCGGCATTGAACTCTCACACCGCGGGATGGTAGGCGGCGTTACTCCATCGTCGACCAGAGTCGAGTTGGAGGCGAAAAAGTGAGAGAAGAGGTTTGCCTTCTCCCTTGCGTCGTAGGCCAACGAGCCGTCCGCTCTGCGCAGAAGTGGAAAAGATGACCGACAAAAGTTGTTTTGCACAGCTTTAGCCAAGGACCAGAAGGCACGACTCCCCAAAGGAAGATTGGTCAATTTATGGCTAATTCTGGCTACATGCTCAGACTTCGCGGATGAGATGCGTCTTTTCAACAATCTGGAGGCTAAGTTGTACTGCTTCTTGAGGGTGCTAGAAGAAGGATCATTAGCAGCCTGCGCCTTAGCCCATTTACGGTAGGATTCCTGCTTACATTTGGAAGATTCGTTGCAGGGTTTTCCATACCAGGGCTTAGACTTGCCGCCAATTGACACCACAGAGCTTGGGATAAAAAGTTCCATTCCCTGCAGTATAACATCGGCGACAGAGTCGGCGCAGGTACTAGGGTCACCAGAAGCGAAGCAGACTTGCCTCCATGGGTAGGATGCAAAAAAAAACGCGCATGCCGTCCCAATCTGCCGACCCATAGTGCCAAACACGACGCTTGCCTGGAGGATTCAACCGTGGGGGATCCGTGAGCGGCACAGTGCTTCGTATAAGGCAGTGGTCAGACGACCCAAGAGGGGCGTCAATACAAACCCGGTATTCGGCTGGATGTGAGGTCAGCAGCAGGTCTAGCATGGATGCGGTATGACCTTCAACGTCTGGAATGCGAGTCGGTGATGACACCAGCTGCGACAAACCATACGCAAGTGCGAAGTCGTGGAGAGACCTACCAGCATGATCGGTGGTACGGGAACCGAGCCATTCGACATGGTGGGCATTGAAGTCCCCAAGAATGACCACCTCAGCAGCAGGGATCTACTCGAACACGGTATCGGTCACCTTCTGAACGTGGTGAAAGAGCACGTCGGTTTCTGCATTACCGCTGTGGGACCTGTATAGGCAAGCATAGACGCGAGTGCGACCACCACAGTCTACGCGCACCCACAGAGTCGACAGGTCCTTGCCTTCGAGGCAGCTAAGGCGACGACAGCAGATATCTTCCCTAGCAGCCATACACCGGCATACACCGGCACGAGTCACAAAATTCTGTTCCAGTTTATAGCCGGGGAAGTTCAGGTATGAAGCGTCTGCCGGGGAACATATTTGCGTCTCAGTAAGAAAGAGCAGGGCCGGTTTCGCCGTCTGAGGATGGTGGTGGACGGCGTCGAGGTTGGAATGCAGTCCCCTTATGTTGCAGAAGTCAACATGCAACTTGGAAGGGGCCGCTGGTATTCTGCTTTTCTTGGCCTTAGCGCGGAATGGTAATAGAATGCTGCCCCCCCCAGAATACGTGGGGCCGCCCGAGTGAGACTCGGGGAGGGATTCCCCGTCAATGACGGAACCCTCCTGGGGTAGTTTGACGTTCTTTTTACATTTACAATTATCTAAATAAAAAACACGAATCCTGTGACATATCAAATAGAAGATTCACATAAAATTAAAATACTAGGCTCATTCTATGGTAAAGAACTTCAAAAAACTGCACATCCAAATGTATATCTGATAGAAAAAGTTATCAAAAAGAAAGGACAACAACTTTATGTAAAATGGTTGGGTCTCAGCAAAACAGAAAACAGTTGGATACATAAAAGTGCTATTGTCTGATTATAAATATATGTTTTACCTCATTTCACACCATTAAATAAAGAGAAATGCAAGGGAATGGACTTGTTAATAATTTAATAAATAACTTACCATCTGAATTACATTTACCTGGGTATAATTACTGTGGACCAGGCACAAGATTGAGAGAAAGATTGTTAAGAGGTGATCAAGGTATAAACAAATTAGACGAGGCCTGTATGAAACACGACATCGCTTACAGCAGGCATTCTGATTTGAAACAGCGTCATAAAGCTGATTTGGATTTAATAAAAATGGCGCGACAGCGAAAAAATGCACCTGATGCCAGTAAAGGAGAAAAAATTGCATCTTGGATTGTAAACAAAGTTATGAAAACCAAGTTGAAGGCAGGTGCTGGTATTAAATCATTTAAATCAATTATTTCAAAAATTCGCTCTCATATAAAGAAAAATAAACCGAAAAGTGCAACATCTACTATAAAATGTGCGTATGAAGCGGCCAAAAAGTTAGTTTCAAAGAATTCAAAAGTTCGCTTACCGCGCATTATTCCGATACCTAAAACTGGAGGAATATTACCTTTAATTCCTATTTTTGCTGGATTGTCGGCTCTTGGATCACTATCTGGAGGAGCCGCAGGTATCGCTAAAGCTGTTAATGACTATAAATCAGCTAAGAATAACCTAGATGAGTCCGTGCGACATAATAAAATGATGGAATCAATTGCGATAGAAAAGGGTCTATATGTAAAACCTTATAAAAAAGGAGCTGGTTTATTTTTAAACACTTCAAAAAACTGAACAGAAGGCTACCAAAGAGAGCTCTTACAAACATAGACTTATTAAAATATGGAAGCGACATACCGCACTTCAGAGGCGTTTTCATGCGCGACGAGTTACCGAAACGACCACGTCGTATGGAGTGTGCGATAGTTAATTTAGATAGTTCTAAAAACAGTGGAACTCACTGGGTAGCCTACGTAAAATTAAACTCTTACGGCCTTATTAATAAACGTGAAGTAGAGTAGGTTTAACTTTAATTCGAGTTTGAACTTGAGATTAGTAAAAAACAGTATTAATAAACAAGAAGTAAGGAAAGAGTAAGCTAATCTAGGCTTAATCTCGGACTAAAATTTAATCCTCGGTGATGCCTAGTTTAATGATGGAGTAATATCGGAGTAACCTAACTTTTCTGATGTTTGACGATTGTTGGTTGTGATTTACCTGTGGATTTATTTGAAATTCGTTCTATCTAGTAAATTTATTTACCTAACTACTATTTTTGCATATATATAGCATAGTATAAGCATGGATTATTATGCCGAAGATTTGCATTTCGTGCAAGAGCTTGAAGCACTCGAGGAATTTAGAACAGGAGGTGGTTAGGCATGCAAAATTATACAAAATTCGCAAAAATCCTTTCGAGCTTTCAGAACACGAATTTAAAACTAAATACAGATTTAGTCGTGATACTGCTAATTTCATAGTTGATATGGTGAAAAATGAGTTAGCAGATCCGCTTTTGACTCATTTTTTCAGTTTCAGTATAATTCCCGTAATAACGAAAACAATGATCTTGAAGTGACCGTTTTCAAAAATCTACGCTGACAATGCAAATATACATTTTCTGGTGGCCAGCGTCAGAACTAATACCACTACACTTACCCTATTGCGATCATAACACAAGAGTGAGCGAGATACACTACAAAACAGCGCCATGCTCGGCCGCATGTTATATTTGGTTAATTTCCACTTCGGATGTGGGTTCGTCCCACAGATTAAAGACATTTCTTGTTTCTTTTTCTATGGTTCATTCCTTGTTCATTCAATGACTCATTATTTTATTTTTTTCTCACCCTGGGTTGCCATTGTTTACGTCATAGTCTAGGTTTAAGAAATGTTTAACTAATACCTCGCTAGTCCATGTTTATTAATACAACTTTTTAAACTGATTTAATACTTATTTAGTCAAGGAGTAACTAGTCCAAGTGTAAGTTCGGATTAAATTCGAATTAGATGTTTTTTATTAATAAGGCTGTTATTGTGAGTACTTTAATAGTTATGGAGATTTAAAACCTCCTGTAAAACTAACAGATTATTTAAAAAAATATGATATATTTTATAACTGTGATTCATATCAAAAATTTAATACAGTGAACTGTGGGCATTTATGTTTAAAATATTTACGAAATTTTTGGAAAAATCATTATAAATTATGAGACGCAAAGTTTAATAATAATAATAATAAATTCATTTATTTAAACTATCAGTTTTAAAATGTCGTTCACGCTGCGCTATCAATAACCGGGTTTACTTCCAAGCTTACGACTAATTACTCACCTCCCTTAACAACTAGAGGGGGAGTATGAGTGTGGACTTTTGTATTTTTCAACATTCAATTCTATTCCCAACATTGACAGTAGAAATAATCGATTCTGTTATGGTGACAACGAGTCTTTAGAAATACCAGAAGGATCATACGAACTCGAAGATATCGCTGATTTTTTAAAAGACAACGTCAAAAACTGCACCTTTAAATTATTTTGTAACAATAATACATTGAAAACTAAGATATTCTGTACAAAAGATGTTAATTTCGAAAAAAACAACACGATTGGAAAAACATTAGGGTTCGGGAATGAAATATTGAAAGCGAATATAATAAACTGTTCACGGTTTCCTGTTAGCATTCTATCAACGACCGTTATCAGAATCGAATATGATATTGTGAGCGGATCATTTGTTAATGGAAAACCTAATTTATTTTCCTGTAAACCAGGACACTATAAGATCTATTAATGTGCGCATTCTTGATGCAAATAATCATCTAGTCAATTTAAGAGGCGAAGATATTCAGTTGTATTTTCATATTAAGAAAAAGTAAATATGATAGACTTTAATAAAAGACCAACACGTCGTTCTGGACGTACCAGTTCAGCAAATATTGTCAAAAAGAGAACACCTGTTAAATTAACAAAAGAAAATATTTTGTTTTTAAAGCAAGTTGGATTATTAAAATGAGCTAAATTTTGAATGTCTCAGATTCCTTTTCGGAAGACAATGCTATTGAAAGCTACGAAGTGCATTCCTATAGACCATATGTGACTACGTTCAATAAAAACGATGAAATTCGTATTCCCATCAATACAATACAATACAATACAATAACTCTTTATTGCACACCAACATATAGCAAAAAATTACAGAAAACAGGTATATACACAGAGACTTTCTGAGGTAAGCAATAGGCGGCCTTATCGCTTCAGAGCGATCTCTTCCAGGCAACCTTTACAATTACTACTTACTTACTTACTAACTTATTTACTTTTTTTATCAATCAACAAGACTTGTATATATTACCTTCCGCAAGTACCTTGTATTTGGAAGGCACCGTAAAGGTTTATAATAGAGAAACGAAAGACCAAGTGAAAAGTATTGAATTCACAAACAATCCATTTTTATTCTTATTTCAAGATATCCGTTACGAGTTGAATGGGGTTGAGATAGATAAAGTAAAAAATGCAGGTATTACCACGACTATAAAATCTTTTTTTATCTATGAATGCGAATGAATCTTCGATGTCAAAGGCCTGGGGTTGGGACATTAACGGAACCAAGAATACGGATGAGGGGCGCTTTGCAGTGTCTTTACCTCTAAATAAAATTTTAGGTTTCGCTGAAGACTACTAAAATAATAATCAATTGTAAACATGAATTGATTCTCCTTCGGAGTAACACGAATTTGAATGCAGTTAAACTAAACACTAATGAAGACCTGGATGATATTGTAATTAATAAAATTATACGGCGAGTACCTCATATCAAAGTATCGGATCGCCAGCGAATTAATATGTTAAAGTTGTTGGAAAAGGATCGTCCCTTGAACATAGTTTTTAGAAACTGGGACCTATACGAGTATCCACTTTTACCAAAAACTACTAAACATACTTGGTCAATTAAAACATCTTTTCAGATTGAAAAGCCACGATTTGTTGTATTAGCTTTGTCGACAGACAGAAAAAACAAGTCGGACAAGGATTTTTCACTATTTGATCATTGTAATCTACGCGAAGTTCGAGTATTTTTAAACTCTACTTATTTTCCGTATGAAAGTTTAAACGTGAAGTTTGAACATAATAATTATGCTTTATTATATGAAGAGTACGCTAGGTTTCAACAGTCATATTGTAATGGTTATTATTTAATACTTACTATCAGACTCATTTCCTCAACGTTTCTTTGGCTTTGTCCAGTGTATATCACCACTGCAAACAACACTTTTGAAGTTCTTGTACACCTAGGAGGAGCATTCTTCATTGGGAGCTGTTAATAAGCTTATTTTCATATTTAATTCTGGGTCTATTTTGGAAAACATTATTTGCGTATCTAAACAGCTGTCATTCACTTGTCAAACGAATGCAGGGAGGTCACCAACCGCCATGTCATTTCCTAAACGTCAAAATCGCCTCCTGTTTGGTTGGCGAACCTGGTAAGTCATCGGTATTAGTGCAGAATGCGGCTGAGATTGTCTATGCTTGCTCCGTGTCGTTTTACATGCATCCAGGTCGCACCTGCGCTTAGTCTGTGATGGTGTCATGGCGCGGTGTTGCCCGCGGTGGATTTTTGGTTTCCCAGGATCGTAGATTTACCTCGGCTGTTTCGTTGAATATTCTTCGGCTAAATTAGTGTTATAATTTTCCTACTGTTCCCGGACATCTCCAGATTGTTTCAGGATATTTGTTGACTCGTTGCGTTGTTTTCGGAAGCGTAGCCCGGTCAAATGGCAGGTCGCGCATGGGTAGTTTTACCCGTCTGTCGGGAGCTGTCATGCGATGGCTTGTCGTTGGTCAGAGTTGAAAAAAAAAAGAATCACATTCTTTCTCTGGTACTAAGGCGTAGACGCCATTTTATATGCGAGTATTTCTCGATCGAATTTATTTGGTGAGTGTCTTCCCGTGGTGGGATTCCGAGTTGAAATAGCCATGATAGTGCCGTGATTAACGTTGGTATTCATTTTCAGCTGTCCAGCGTATTACAGTGACAAAATCCGTACCTCGGACACGTGGCGATTGACTGCGGCCCGCCCATCGGCGAAGGGATTTTACTGGTTTTGCGTTTACGAGCCTCCGGTGAGTGCTTCATATTCTTAACCGAGCCTGGAAGGCCGTCGGCGTAATGAAAGTCCGTAAAGTAATCTTTTATTTCGGTTTTCAGCGTGTGGAAACCGCGGTCGCGTCCCAGATCTCCGGAGTTGGCAATTCGTCCACCGTTGACCGAAGCTCGGCGATCTCCTCCGACAGGTATGAGCTATTCCTATTCGAGTTAAAGACATTCGGCAAATTTAACTATAGAAGTACCCTAGCCTTTTGGCCTTGTAAAACGTCTAGCTGTCTTGAAGGGCCCCTCTGGCCTCTGGGCCCCTTTCCTCTATACGGGAACCACACTAGTCATCCCCTTTTCCCAGCAGGGCCTTCGCAGTGAATAATATGTCCTATTCTCTTAGGAGGTGTCTGGTACCGGCTCAAGACCCCGCGAGGCCCACCAGGGCATCGGTCGCGTGCTCCTGACGCAGCTCCGCTCCGGCCCGGATCCAGGCAGCTGAGTTATCTCCCTTTGACCCCGTTTTACCCGACGATCTCCATTCTTTTCACACCAGAACACAGTCACCCAGTCGTTATCGATCAAGCGTTAGGTATATTTTAAGACCCTGCTACTAGTTGATAAGCATAAGACCAGTGTATCAACCTATACTAGACTAAGTCCTTAAGCTTTAGATGTTGGTTGGCATAATAAAGCCTGTACATACCTCATCCGGGTGTTTCATTTCCCACCCCGGATTATAAACATTACATGGCGCCCGAACCAATATCTAACGTTTAACTTTCTCAGGTCGTTCTCACTGCTTAGCTCTGAGAGGTTATGATCGATAGCGCTTGGAGTGACACTGGTATTGCCTTCGGTTGAGTACTTCGGCAAGAGTTATAAGGCATTTAGTATTTACTTGTGTTAACATACTATAAATTGTACAAAATTATTTGTACAATAGGATTTTGTGGTAGCTCTGGTGTATTATATGAACCACCAATTTTAATCCACTGATACCTGGACAGTGGAGTGTACTTACCACCTTTGTATCACCTAAAACTTTAATGTATACTACGCTACATGTTCACAAGGTTTTAACAAATATTTTACCTGTATAAACTGACAAATTTATATTTTTACGGTGAACTATCACTCATTATTGGGACTTGGCATCCCTATACATTTGTTTATTACTTGTAATTGATCGATCACGCTGTGCCGATAAATACAAAATAACAGTAACATACCTACATACTACCATATAACTAGTAACATTAATTATTTCTCATTGGGTACTCCCTCACTGATTTTACGAGTCACAATATTAGTTTTTTTTCCCCGAATAGTTCCTTTGTTTAATTTACAAAGCTTAGGTGGTAGGACGGATTGTGCTCAAGTCCGAGCCGGGGAAGCACCACCGTCCAGTGTTTTTGGCCACCGACGAGTTGCGATATTCTCCTCGCAGCGAGTTGGATGGTGCACTGGATAGCCGGTTATAACTAGCACAGAGGCACAACATCACAGTCCTCAACCTGTAGTGAGGAGGGATCTAAGTTCGCCGCCCTACGTTAGGTGACTTATTTCCCAATCTACGATTTCACCGTTCCCCCCTTCTTACCTGGCAGGAACGACCCACTCCCTTAACAAAACTTCTCCCCAAGCTTACTTAAAGTAAACAGGGTACCCAAACGTATCGTTTAAGTTGGAATAACGACATTCATTTTTAACTATTTATAACATAGAATCCTTTTCACACGCCCCTGCTTATAAAGGAAAATCAGCAAAAGGTAACAAACTCGTTCATTTCTTCACTTTTTAATTGCTCCCTTTATTTTCAAAACTTGAAGTCTGTAATCCACGTAAAATGGAAGAGCGCCCAATTCTATTCAACCTCTTACACAAGGACGAACTCGAATATGAAGTACGAGTAAGGCTTGGCACGCCGGCTACTACCTTAGCTGACCTGCGGGCCCAAATCCGCAAGCTCAATATCGAGGTACCTACCGACGAGGTTGCGGAATACGAGGGCGACACGACCGAGGAGCTCGCCGCGATCACGCTTAAACTTGCGGAGTTGGACAACCTATTACAGGAGTCGGCGGCAGACCGGGGCTCCGTGAAGGTACTAAATAGGGTCCAGGCTGTTGCTCACCACTTGTTTCACCGGATTTCGCGTATCAACCCGTCCGTTGCCGAATCCAAGAAGTACGCAGAGTTGAATGACAGATTACAAAAGTTATTGTATAAATTGGACACCGTTTTATTAAACTTTCGCAGTGCTTTGACGTCGGAACCAACCGACGATTCCAACGTACCTACCGGGAATTCGGCTACTACCTGCAGGTGTGGGCGGCACTCGAGTGTACATAAACTTAATTTACAGTACAACGGTAATACGTGTATTAAAACATTTTTAAGACGATTAGAACAACTACGCTTGTCACGTGGTATTACAGAGGGTGAATTACTGTGCTCGGCGTGCGAACTATTTACCGACGGAGCGGCGTCTTGGTTCGACGGTCTCGATGTCGCGGCTAACAGCTGGTCGGAGCTAAAGCAGTGGCTTCTTTTGGAATACCTACCAGCTGACTTTAACGAACGCCTATTAGACGAGATCAGAGCCAGAACGCAGGGCTCCGAGGAAAGCATAACTAATTATTTAAATGTTATGCAATGCTACTTCGCGCGCTTAGACCGAACATTACCGGAGTGTGGCAAGTTATACATAGTAATGCGTAACGTGCGCCCTTATTATTCAAAACAATTAGCCTTACTTAATATTACCTCACTATCAGACTTAAAATCAAAGTGTCGACTGCTCGAGGCTGCCAGTCAGCGCGCTAAAGCATTCACGGAACCGACCACGGACACAAAAGGCTTACTAGCATCGGATTTGGCATATAAGCCGGCCGCTCGGAAACCTAGCGTACACGCTGTGTTACCCCCCTCGAACTTTTGTGTCCGGTGTCGCGTAAATGGACACACCTTGAAGGAGTGTAAGTCTCCTCATAAATTAATTTGTTACCGCTGTGGTGAACATAATGTAACCGCGCGAAATTGCCCAAAATGTGTACCGTTACTAGAACCAAAAAACTAAATAACCGGTCCCGGAGTATGGCCGGCCCGGTTATTACGTATAAATTACCCCTACTACATTCCAATTATAAAACTTCATACTTACCTCATACGACCCAGTTTAAAACTCGAGTATTTACCCCTACCAAAAACCATACATTACCGGACATGACTCATTCACAAACTTCCCATCCTTTCCCATCCAGCCCAAAACCAAACAAACCACCCCACCCCACCCCCACCCCACCCACTAACAAACCTTACAAACACCCTAAAATCATACCCTTACCCTATCATGACACTACTTCCCAGACCCATCCTACCACCAACCACCCCAACCCTAACCCCCGTCCCCATCCCACAAACAGAACCCCCTCCCACCCCACTAACAATTACACCCCTTTCTCCCCTATTCATAACACTACCCAACCATCCCATGAAAACTCTGTTACTACTCTTCTAATACCTAAAAATAACTCAACAACCAAGTCCTACCCAAGCGCTACCTCAAACCGGAAGTGCTTACAGTCAATAACCTTTTACAATTCTTCCCCACACTACCGATACCCGACTGGTAATAAAGTTATTAAAAGCATTGCGACTAACAAACACCCCCAAGAATTACGCCCAGGAAAAGTTAAATTTTTAAAACACCCCCCGAGATTACCCCCTAACAAACAGCAAACTTCTCCAACAATTTTTTCATCTACGGAACTTTCCCCAAACGGTAACATTACGGAACAAAAACAACTTAAAGTCATGGACAACACAAATAAATTACCCCCTAAACCAGTGCATGACCCGGATGAATGGCAGACTTGGTTGTCGACACTTAGATTTTTTTTTGAAAACTACCCACGTTGTAAATTGAATAGTTCAATTGAAGGCCGCGACTTACGCCCATACCTAGCGGTGAAGATCTTTGACATTCAGTACAACGGCCTCTTGGATTCGGGATCGGAGATTTCAATCATGGGTGGCGACACTTGTCGGTACTTCAAGGACTCTGTCACTATTCACAAGTCTCCGGATCTAGATCACATCTTAACAGCGAATGGTTCTTCTTCTCCGGTGACGGGTTACGTGTTGTTGCCGGTCACGGTTGGAGATAAAACTTCAATTATTAAATTCTACGTTATACCTGGGGTATCGACAAAGTTATTATTTGGTATTAACTTCTGGAAATCGTTTAACATAGCTCCAGATGTACTTAGTTTGTTACGTAACGGTTGTTCCTTTTCTGATGAGGAGCACATTTCCACTATTACCTCGGAGGTTAGATTTATACAGGGATTGGAGTCTGTAACCTTGGAACAACAGACTCAGGCTAACGATTTGCTGAAGGAGTTCGAGTCCATTTCTTCAGAGTTAAAGGGCTTAGGGCGTACACACTTGCTGACTCATACCATCGACACCGGTGACGCAAAACCGATTAAACAGCGGTACTACATGTTGTCCCCGTCAAAATTGACTGAGTTGAACAAGCAGCTGGATGAAATGCTGGACCAAGATGTTGTAGAGCCTAGCTCCAGTCCTTGGAATAATCCAGTCATCATGGCCCCTAAGGCCGATGGTACTTTTCGGTTTTGCCTCGACAGTAGAAAGCTAAATGAAATATCCAAACACGATGCCTACCCCCTACCTTACATAAATCAAATATTAAACCAACTGGGTAACGCCAAGTTTTTATCCTCTCTTGATTTGAAATCCGCCTTTTGGCAAATACCCCTTGATTCGCCGGAGTCTAAAGAGAAAACCGCATTTACCGTACCTTCCCGCGGTCTATTTCAGTTTAAGGTCATGTGCTTCGGCCTGACCTCAGCGCCGGCGACTCAACAACGACTTATGGACGTACTCTTTGGACCAGAATACGGCGGTCGTATATTTATATACCTAGACGATATAATTGTGGTTTCTGAGACCTTTACCGAGCATCTTACCCTACTCCGCACGGTTCTAGATCGCCTTCGTTTTGCTAACCTTACAATTAATCTTTCCAAATGTAAATTCTTTAGAAAGGAACTGAAGTACCTGGGTTTCGTCGTAGACGAGTTCGGACTGCGAACCGACCCAGACAAGGTCAAAGCCATCGTTGATTTTCCAATTCCAACGTGCCGTAAAGACGTCAAGCGTTTCCTGGGCACCGCATCTTACTACAGGCGTTTTATTAGGAATTTCAGTAACATAGCAGGACCTTTGAATAAACTAACTTCAACTAAAAAGGGAGCACCACCTTTCCGTTGGTCTTCAGAGGCTGATACCGCCTTCTGCGAATTAAAAACAGCCATGACTACTGCACCAGTCCTAGCATGCCCGGACTTCACCAAGCCGTTCACGGTCCACTGTGACGCGTCCGACTTCGGTATTGGAGGTACCCTGACCCAGGAGTTCGAGGGCGAGGAACACCCCCTAGCATACTTTAGTCACTCGTTATCATCACCAGAGCGGAATTATTCAGCCACCGAACGGGAGGCCCTAGCTGTCGTAAAAGTCGTGGAACATTTCAGACCTTACCTCGAAGGCGACAAACAATTTAAAATTATCACTGACCATTCTAGCTTAAAATGGTTCCTAAATTTAAAAAACCCTACCGGACGTTTAGAGCGTTGGGGCTGCCGTCTCTCCCCATACAACTTCACTATTGAGCACCGTCGGGGCTCAGATATTATATTACCGGATGCTCTGTCAAGGTCCGTGCCACTTGCACATACTGATTACACAGTACCAGTCTGTCTCATAAATACAAACTATATACTTGATTCTTGGTATCTTAAAGTTCGTAAGCGTTGCGAGGACAACCCCGCTTCATGCCCTAACTACCAGATAAGCGATGGTCGTCTCTACCGCTACACCCGGAGCAATAACTCCCTAAGAAAAGACTTCGAATGGAAGGAGGTCATACCGGCCGACTTTCGTGAGGAGATTTTAAACGCTAACCATTCAGTCCCTACCGCTGCCCATTTGGGTACCGCGAAAACGTACAAACGACTAAAATTACGTTATTACTGGCCCGGCATGTACCCAGATGTAATTCGTTACGTTGCTAACTGCTCCGTGTGTTCCGCTTACAAACATAGCCAGCAACCTACACCCGGTTTTATGGGTAGCGCTAAGGAGTGCTCTCGCCCCTTTCAGTGCCTTAGCTTGGATTTGGTCGGCCCACTTCCCCCTTCAAGACAACTTAACACCTATCTCTTGGTAGTTCTATGTTGCTTTAGCAAATACTGTTTGTTATTTCCAATGCGGCGAGCCACGGGTAAAGTAATCTCCCAACGGTTAGAAAACCATGTCTTTATGGTTCACGGTATCCCTCAAACCATCATAGCAGATAATGCATCTTATTTTACGGGTGGAGACGTTCATCAGTTATTCGCTACCTACAACATACCCCAGCTTCATTATACCCCAGTATACTGCCCACAAGTTAACGATGTGGAACGTTACAACAAGACCCTGGTCACAGCAGTGGCCAGTTTCGTCGAAGCGGACCACAGAACGTGGGACGTCAATATCTCCAAAATACAGTTCGCACTGAACACTTCCGTGAACGAATCCACGTCCTTTACTCCGTTCCTATTAGTGCACGGACGCGAAGCAGTGCCAGATGGGACGATCTATAATGAGCCTGAAACCGTGGAGGAGATCATCTTCTCCTCGAGACGCGATTACGCTGACAAGATCGTCGTACTCAGGGATATCTTCTCCACGGTGAAAGACTCTTTACAAAAGGCCCACGATCGAAACATCAAGCACTATAACAAAAAGCGTCGTGACGTAGAGTTTAATGTGGGTGACGAAGTGTGGAAGCGGACCTTTAAACAAAGTAAGGCAGACAAATATTTCGCAGCGAAGTTAGCACCGAAGTACGAAAAGTGTCGAGTAATTCGTAAGATATCTCGCCTTGTTTACGAATTGGAGGACATGAATGGAAAACCGTTGGGGAAGTGGCATGTTAAAGATTGCAAACCACCTCCCACCAACGCCACTTAACGTTCATGAGCGTCATCCTACCTGACCCAGCCCAAACCGTTATAACGGGTAGAACCCAGTACCATTACCATAAAACCCACTACAGTAATATAACTAACCCTGTAATCAACCCTTGCACCTAGTACTGCAGTACCGTAGGCCTCGATGCGACTGTCTCCAGCGTCGGCCACGCGGATTCAGTCGATGCCAAGGTACGGCAGGACCTGTGATTCTGGGCCGGGAATCCTCGTCATACTTTTAACCCTATGTGTTTGCGATGGTATGAGTCAAGCGTACGTTTTATCCCTTAACTTTAGGTTTTGGTGGAAAGAAGGTTAGGTACGCCGTCGCATGTGAGATCGCCTAATCTTCAACTCATGATTCAACCCGTCTTCCCCGAAACAGGTGGGGACGACCTTTCCACAATATTATTTCCCTCGTTTCCTTTCTAAGGAGCAAGGACCTTAGTTCTAAGCTGTAGTGAGCAGGAGGTTAGAAACGCCGTTGCACGTTAGGACGCCTAACCCCCAACTCATGATTTAACACGTCTTCCCCTAAAACAGGCGAAGACGACCCTCCCATAATGTATATTATTCCCTTGCTTTGTCCCTGCGGAGCAAGGACAAACCAGTTCTCATTCAAGTATCCTTCTACTTGTAGTAGGCGGAGACTTGGGTCATCCGTATACCCTCTTGAACCAATTCTCCACTTATGATTTATTGCGTTGACCCCGGGCACCAACACTCCTTCCACATATAGTCAATTATCCTCTCGGCTTCCCCGTGACATTGGCGAGTCTTAAGTCATTTCTCCTCGTGCAGTAAAATTTCATTTTTCTCCCCGGGGTAGCTAGGAACCTTTTGGATCCTTTCTTGGGTCTCTTCCAAATTGTGTTAATACCCGCATCAGTACATCCGAACGGTACCCTCACATTTATAAGTTTGGATCTCTTTTCTGGATCTCTTCGTGGATTTCTTTTTTTCATTCCGTCGGAAGTAAATAAGCCTAACACCGACGCTGTTCGTCCCATCCAAGCGAGCCTGAACGTTTTCGTACCGAGCGGATAGTGGCTCACAATACCTACGACGATCCCTTAGTGATTCGGGCGGTTATCCCAGCTTGTACTTTAAATCGAAATTTGTACTTCGGCTTACGCAACACGATACTTTTTGCCTTTGCTGGAGATCAGGTACAGGGTTCCATGGCTCTCATTGGCTACGGTGTGGTAAGCCTCAGTGATCATTGGGAATTCTTAGATCCATAATTTGTTTTGGCAGCCTTCCTATTGTCTGGGTCCAATAGTTAATGTCTTAGTACTGTACGTCGTTTATTATTTGAACGGTTTCAGACTGCATCGGTTACGGCTTCACCCGAGTTTACCCGCGGCGGGTCCTGGTCCCCTGTACCGGTGGACACGGTCCGGTCGACGCCTTCAACAGCCTTTACACTGCCATTTCTATCCTGCAGCTGCTGTATTGTGTTGGCTGCGCCAAGTTTCAGCTCGGGGGCGAGCTTGAATTTTACTCCATCAGCTTGCTTCCGTAGTAAAATTCTCCTGGTTGAGGGGGTGTGTAATGGTTATTATTTAATACTTACTATCAGACTCATTTCCTCAACGTTTCTTTGGCTTTGTCCAGTGTATATCACCACTGCAAACAACACTTTTGAAGTTCTTGTACACCTAGGAGGAGCATTCTTCATTGGGAGCTGTTAATAAGCTTATTTTCACATTTAATTCTGGATCTATTTTGGAAAACATTATTTGCGTATCTAAACAGCTGTCATTCACTTGTCAAACGAATGCAGGGAGGTCACCAACCGCCATGTCATTTCCTAAACGTCAAAATCGCCTCCTGTTTGGTTGGCGAACCTGGTAAGTCATCGGTATTAATGCAGAATGCGGCTGAGATTGTCTATGCTTGCTCCGTGTCGTTTTACATGCATCCAGGTCGCACCTGCGCTTAGTCTGTGATGGTGTCATGGCGCGGTGTTGCCCGCGGTGGATTTTTGGTTTCCCAGGATCGTAGACTTACCTCGGCTGTTTCGTTGAATATTCTTCGGCTAAATTAGTGTTATAATTTTCCTACTGTTCCCGGACATCTCCAGATTGTTTCAGGATATTTGTTGACTCGTTGCGTTGTTTTCGGAAGCGTAGCCCGGTCAAATGGCAGGTCGCGCATGGGTAGTTTTACCCGTCTGTCGGGAGCTGTCATGCGATGGCTTGTCGTTGGTCAGAGTTGAAAAAAAAAAGAATCACATTCTTTCTCTGGTACTAAGGCGTAGACGCCATTTTATATGCGAGTATTTCTCGATCGAATTTATTTGGTGAGTGTCTTCCCGTGGTGGGATTCCGAGTTGAAATAGCCATGATAGTGCCGTGATTAACGTTGGTATTCGTTTTCAGCTGTCCAGCGTATTACAGTGACAAAATCCGTACCTCGGACACGTGGCGATTGACTGCGGCCCGCCCATCGGCGAAGGGATTTTACTGGTTTTGCGTTTACGAGCCTCCGGTGAGTGCTTCATATTCTTAACCGAGCCTGGAAGGCCGTCGGCGTAATGAAAGTCCGTAAAGTAATCTTTTATTTCGGTTTTCAGCGTGTGGAAACCGCGGTCGCGTCCCAGATCTCCGGAGTTGGCAATTCGTCCACCGTTGACCGAAGCTCGGCGATCTCCTCCGACAGGTATGAGCTATTCCTATTCGAGTTAAAGACATTCGGCAAATTTAACTATAGAAGTACCCTAGCCTTTTGGCCTTGTAAAACGTCTAGCTGTCTTGAAGGGCCCCTCTGGCCTCTGGGCCCCTTTCCTCTATACGGGAACCACACTAGTCATCCCCTTTTCCCAGCAGGGCCTTCGCAGTGAATAATATGTCCTATTCTCTTAGGAGGTGTCTGGTACCGGCTCAAGACCCCGCGAGGCCCACCAGGGCATCGGTCGCGTGCTCCTGACGCAGCTCCGCTCCGGCCCGGATCCAGGCAGCTGAGTTATCTCCCTTTGACCCCGTTTTACCCGACGATCTCCATTCTTTTCACACCAGAACACAGTCACCCAGTCGTTATCGATCAAGCGTTAGGTATATTTTAAGACCCTGCTACTAGTTGATAAGCATAAGACCAGTGTATCAACCTATACTAGACTAAGTCCTTAAGCTTTAGATGTTGGTTGGCATAATAAAGCCTGTACATACCTCATCCGGGTGTTTCATTTCCCACCCCGGATTATAAACATTACAATATCACGGCCATCGTCGTGCAGAACCGCTTATGAATATACGCGACTCTTAGATAATATAGACGGGATGCGCCTTTACACCTTTTTCCCCTCTGCCATGCTACATGGCCATTTGGTCGTTATCGTTTATGAAAACTAAAGTTGACAGGGACAGGTTCTCATTTTTCATTGTCCGTCCCGCTGTACAAAGCTCGTGGAAAATGGTGTCTTGTACTGTGATTTCGTGCAGAAGCATTCAGCAAAGTCTAGCGTTACGAAAGACTGCGTTTCTTTCCACGCTTAAGTAATTTAATCACCAATTTACACTACCAGAACGTTAATATATCAGATTAAATTTTGTAATATAAATGACAGAATAATAACAAACTATCACTAGGCACGAGGGTAGTGATGGGACATAGACGAACTGAACCGATGAACGAATGAAATTTATCCTGTGGCTTATTTTAATTTTATTTAAAACTACACTTTTTTGTGATGTTTTTCTGTTGCCGATTTTTTTTTAATACCTCAAATTGTTAAATTTTATTACTTCATATTTACAGTTTTCCGAAAAAACCGATGATTAGAGACAGATCAGATTCAGATCGGATTTTTCTTCATTCAGCGTACAGCGATAGGCCTAATAAATAGGCTCAGAGTTGCTCAGTGAGCTATGGAGAGAACTATGCTTGAGGTTTCTCTACGGGATCGAATCCGAAATGAGGAGCGTGCCAGTAGGCTCTCTACTTGTAACTAATTGTACGTTGTACCTATTCGTACTAAGCTAGTTCACACAGTATCGCAAGGTCCATTTTCTTTTAACTCGGCTGGAAACATGTCACGTATCTAGAAGTCTTTATACATTTTGTGATATTTGTATTGTATTGTAAATCATTAAATAAACGTGTTTATGAAAACAATGTTTCTACATATATTTTTTTTTAGTAATTTTGTTTTAATCTACTGCTGGTGTAGACACTGGTTCCTCGTCCATACTAAGGTGCGTCAAAAATACTAAATGCTCAATGTACCTACTTAAACTACTTATTTTAGTTTAAAAATCACATATTATGAAAAAAAGGATAATTAGAGGGTTTCAATCATTTATATTGATCATAAATTACATAAAAAATATCTTAAAAACTAAGTAGCTCTAAAGTAGCTTTTGATAGAAGACCTTTCTTCTTTTTAGGCAACTTCCTGAACTCCGTTATTAATGGATCAGAGGTCAGAAGAAGCCTGTTCAAGAGGTCTACATTAGTTGCATTCCTGGAAATCTTCCTGGTGTGTCGTAATACTTTAATGTCTTTGTTTCTGGCTTCTGCTGCTTCTTCCGATAGCTTACCAATAAATAATAGGGCATGCTCTATGACGGTGGAGCCATGCATTAATTTTTTTTGGACAGAAGGTGGCAGGGAATACCACAGGTAAGTTTGGATGATTTGCCTAGCAGTTTCTATGGCAAATTGCCCAAATTTAGCTGCGTTAATATTATAGCCAGAACTCAAAACCTGCAGAATGGTGGCGCAACGTTTTAGCAAGTTTTTGTCGATTCCTATAACTTCAGAAGAAGTTCCAGGATTGTTGAAAAACTTTCTGGATGCACTTCCGTCATTTGAGGTCCCACTTCCTCCGGCCTTAGGCTTATCAAATTCAAATTCAAATTCAAATCATTTATTCAGTAAATAGGCCGCAATGGGCACTTTTACACGTCATTTTTTTAAACTACCAGCGCTTTCGGAAAGACCATCATTGCCAAGAAGAATGCGCCGCAAGAAACTTGGCAGAAAGTCATTTTTTCAAAATAAAATAATTACAAATAAAATACTTAAAAACTACAGTAAACAATTAAACAAAAAATCACAAAAAAAAAAATAATTAAATAATAATACAGGGATGTATGGGGTCCCTTAGTTACAAAATTAAACACTAACTATATCTACGTTAAGCGGAAGTGTAGAATGCTTCCACCGTCATAAATGAAAAAAAATAAAATAAAATAATAATAAAAAAAAACTGAAATATGCATTTCAGGTCAAGTAACCATTAAGCTTTTGGATTCCGATGGCAAGCTCACGTCTGCCGCCCCCAAAGTTAGCTCACACGCACTCATGTCATGCTCTGAAAGCAGAGCGGTACCGAGGGCATGGTATTGCTTCCGTTCCCATAAGCTCTATGGGATCGTCTTGGGAACTTCGACGTAGCGAGCCTGTGACTAGAATTATTAAACTAAAAATATACAAGTTTAAAATCCATAAGCTTAACAATATACAATATAACTATAGCAAGGGGATGTATAAAGTCCCTGAGTTAATAATATAAATCCTAATCTAAATAATTCAGAGATGTATATAGTCTCTAAATGTCAAAGTAAACTACTTAATTAAACTAATTAAATTATACAATCATCAGAGGTGTAAAAAGCCTCCAAGGTCAAAAATCAATAATAATAATTAAAATAAAGAGATGGAGATGTATAAGGTCTCCAAATGTCAAACTAATGCATGTTTTTAAATTAAATTCTGCAATGCGGACAACGGCAACAGAACCAGAAACTAGACACGAAATGCGCCGGGACACTGCCAAGTCACACTTCACAACACTACACAATACAAATACACCGACATAAACACACACTCACACACACACACACACACACAAACACGAGTACATCACACATCAACACCCTCATCGCACATCTACTATCAAACCCATTTTTTCCCTAAGTTGGGATTGAATATGTTTCTTTCCCTCTGCTACTTCGACGGTAAAAAGCAATCCTGCTGTAACCCGCAAAATCCAAAGTGTTCACCAGAGCCCAAAAACTTTTTGGATTTTAGAAAAAAAATCATATCTCCTAAACTATTAATCCTATAAATGTCATTTTTAGAACAAGAATGCCTTTTTTGATTGTTTATCAAGTCGAATACCAAAAACTAACTAGAAGTTAGTTTTAGTCTATGTTTGTGTGGGTTACAGCATTAACACTTTTTTTTCTATAACGCAAATATGCTGTAAATGAAGGAGATAACTGTATGGGCGGCTCCAAAACAAGTATTTTACTTTAAAGCAAATCTGCTGTTATTACTTTATCACAATTATTCATTTGTGTCAATTTTGACGTAAATGAAAAAAATCTATTTAACTAGGTGCACTTAATTGTTTTAAATGTAAGAAGATAAGAAAGGATAGTAAAATTAAAACGATGTAAGTATGGAGTGACATTTATTTAACGTCATTTTAAAATGTTTCAGAACATAAAACACTTCTAAATTACTAAATGAGATCAAAAATTATAGCATTTCTGACACGTAGTTAGGTAACAATAGACGCTGAATCACAGGAAATACTCCACTGCTATTTAGTTGTACATAAAATTTAGTGAATTCTTATGATTTATGTAATAATTTTACTATCTACTTGCATGTATACTTGGACTAAAGTTACGCGTGAGCAACTCAGTCTTTCGCTAACCGAGGCCACGCAAAATCCTTAAAATTAGGATTAAGGACTCTATTTGAATGTTCTATGCTTTTTTATTTTTTGCTTGAAATAAACCGCTTAAATTTAATTTTTTTTTTCTCAGTGAAAAAATAACAGCATTCGTTTAAATAATAAGTACCTATCGGTATTTTTAGTGTCTTCATTATTTTTAAGATTTATTCAATTGCGTCATCATTTTCTGAACTTAATTTAATTACCTTGCTACCCCGCGAAAACACGTGCAAGACAGCTAAGTATGTGCGACACATACAGTGGTGGACATATAATTAGAAACACTTAGTACAATTTATAAATTCTGAATTCAAGCAATACTTTAAGAGCTTTTTTGTGTGACATCAAAGAATATTCAATACTTGTTAGTATTTAAACCGATCTAGCTTCAAAATTAAATAACATTTTTCACACTCAATGAACATTAAGAAAGAAAACCCGATATTATAACAATTATCAATTTTTTTTTTTTACATTGGCGGCTTGGACAACTAATTAGAAACAGAGCAATTTAAAGAATGGCTTACGTTCGAAATTTGAATATTTAGAAAAAACAACACTACTTCCGGAGCATTACGCGTTTTGCGGCCTTTTTCAAACTGTTTATCATAAATTGTTGCGTGATTTAATAGTTGAAAATGGGTAAGAACAAAATTTGTGATGTTTCGACAAGAAAAATTATAGTTACTTTGAATGTGAACCGAAAATGGACGCATAGGAAGATTGTAGACCATCTGGGTTGTTCACTAAAGATGGTGTTTAATACAATCACATGTTACAAACAACACAGAACAGCAGAACATGTTCCTAGAAAAGTTAGCCCCAGGAAGACTACATCACATGAAGAAAAGCTCATCATTCGTTTAGATAAGAAGGATCCATTTAATAGCTCTAATTTGATCCGAAAAGACGTTTTTTCTGAGCACGACTCTCGAAACGTATTCGCTAGACTTGTACGCACATGTGGTTGGTGGAAGCCAAGTTGTACGGAAGGATTGCTAAGAAAGTGCCACTTCTCTCAAGACAGCACAGGCAAAATCGTTTAGCCTTTGCCAGAAAATACGGGAGCTGGACAGTATGCCAATGGAAAAAAAAATATTTTCGGACGACACTAAGATAAATTTGATAAATTCTGACGGTAAACGGTACTTACGTCGCTCAGTTAACGAAGCACTGAATAAAAAATTCACTTAAAAGACAGTAAAGCATGGTGGTGTAAATATTGTAGTGTGGTGATGTTTTTCGGGATACAGGGTTGATCCTGTGAGAAGCATTGAAGGTATGTTAAACCAGTTCCAATATAAAACCATATTAGAAAAGACAGTGATTCCACTTTCCGACAGTAATTTACCAGTCACATGGATATTTCAACGCGACAAGGATCCAAAGCATACAGCAAAAAGCGTGAAAGCAATCCTTAGCGAACAGTTGGTGACAGTGTTGGAATGGCCCGCCAACAGCTCGGATTTAAATACCATACAAAATCTGTGGCACATCATCAAGAAAACATTGTCTAATAAACAACTCACCAGCATCAACGAAATTTAGACGCATTTCTGAAGCTTGGTTAACTATTCCAGTGGCAACGTGTGAAAAGTTGATAGAGTCAATGCCACGTCGTTGTAAAGCTGTAATAGATAACAACGGCTACCCAACTAAATACTAAAATTCTATGGATAAGGTGACAAACCTACCCTCTTACCCTTTCTTTTATTTGCTTCGCTTTGCTCATGTTAATTACTAAGGAAATGTCATGTTTCTAATTAGTTGTCCACTACATAACATACTGTTTTTTTACTTTAAATTATAATTTGATAAAATTATCGCAGAACCGTTGTTTGATTTTCGCAAAACCGCCGAAATAATACACAAAAGCGATGATTCTTTATAGACAAACGAAAACGAACCCTATTATGCTAAGTAAAAAAAATACATCAAGTTAGTTTAATTAGAAATTCAGAAGTAATATGTTATGTTTCTAATTATATGTCCACCACTGTATATTACTTACTTATTATATTTTCATGCAAAAACCCAAGCCCTCATCCTCTTTCACATGAACATTGATTGTGTGTTCATTAAAATGGACCTCCGCAAAGTAACACCTGATTCAATAAATTACTCATCATTTTCTATTTTATCTACGTATTGTCACGATGCGCAAAGGCGATCGCTGACAATTTAGTTAGCTCGTAGTAAACTAGATGGCGCTTTCGTCAATTAGGGATCTCTGAGCAGATCGACAGACGAACGCTAGAGGTCGCCACCGTAGTTCTACCTTCCATAAATAATTACTTAATCTTATTTAATTTACGTAAAAATATGTATTTAATATTTATTTATTATTTACTTATTTATTTATTAAAACTTGTATTTTATAACACAGAATTCACTACACATTAAATATCACTACATCCGACTCACCCTTGACATAAAAACCCGCCCCTATGGGCGTTGACAATCAGCTGTGTCCGGGGGTAATTATTCTCGCCCTTAAAAGCTGAGGCACAGCTGTAAAATCACATTATACTGCAGCTCCTACACTCTACAGCTCCCTTGAAAGCTCCATAAGCCCAAGACTTGGTAAGTTCTCCGATATTTAACTGTGTCCTATAAACTTGTGATTTTTCTGTGTATTTTATTTTAATTAATTTATCCTTGTAACTTTAACTTTGTCTATTTGAACTAAAGGCTTCCTCTGGCCAGGGAACCCTTTATTTCAAACACTTAATAATTTAAACTAGCTAATTTCTCTCATCCGTTATTTATTTTATTAATGCTTATATTCTTTATTTCAACGGATGCTCTTTGAAATTAAAATAAATTCATACTCAAGCTGTAACGTACATTTTTAAAATAATCCAACGGTCATTTAGTGAACCGTTGTATTTCAAATTTTAACGGTCACTTAGGTCACTATTATTTTCTTTTGCTTTTTAATTATTTATATAAACTAGAATCACTTTCTTTTGCCTGCCTGTAACTCCGTATGATTGACTGCCACTCACTGCAATTCAGCACACCCTGAGAGCTGGGGTATCGCTGCAGAGGAGTGACTGGCAACAATCTAACACCGGACCACTATTGACACCACCTAATTTACAGGGCAGCTCCGTACGGCTAAGAAACGTGACCAGCTCTGTACGGCTACACTTCATCTTCAAAAGCTCTGCAAGGCTATTAACTAAAAGCCCTGACACTAAGCCCTGACGGCCCTAATCATCCCGAGCTCTACACCTTTTTCCTGGCTCGTCCAAGACCCTGAGCGCTCCGGCGTGGAACTCTATCCAGGCTGCTCGTCGTGCCGCCCTAAGGCCCCTTTTTGTCCTCGGCACCGACGACCGCTCTGCTGGACCAGGCCCCCCTGCTGTGGCCAGCCCTCTTCGCTCCGGGTTCTTCTCTCCGACTCCAGGGAAGTGTAGGCCAAGGAAACGTTATATTCAGAACCGACTCATTAAAAATCACTTGTACCTTCTACCCTGAGATCTATACATATATTTTAATTGTCAAAATTAGGTCGTTATTTTTTATGTTGTATTTAATTAAAAATTGTTAAAACGTCTACTTGTTTCACTCATAGAAAATAACCACTAGGCCTCCTTTCAGGACAAACCTCCCCTCGAGAGGCTTGCCCTGGGACAGTGGCGCCCAACGTGGGGCCCGAATTTGAAATGAAAGTTTTCTGTTACCTCGATGACATAGTCTGTGTTAGTAATTCTTTCGAGGACCACGTGACATTACTTTTGCGTGTCCTAAATAAATTAAAAACAGCTGGTCTAACTATAAATTTTGAGAAAACTCAGTTCTTTAGGGACAGTCTCAAATACCTAGGTTACGTTGTAGATGCTCAAGGGCTGCGTACAGACCCCGAAAAAGTAAATGCAATCGTGAACTACCCTAGACCGACTTCAAAAAAAGAGGTAAAACGTTTTCTAGGTACCGCCTCTTGGTACCGTCGTTTCGTTCCTAACTTTAGTACTCTGGCAGGGCCCTTAAATATTTTAACTTCTAATAAAAAGAAAGCCCCACCATTTAAATGGACACCAGAGGCCGAACAGGCATTTTTGAAACTTAAAGATTGCCTCGTAACAACTCCGGTCCTTTCTTGTCCCAACTTTGATCTCCCGTTCGAAGTACACACTGACGCTAGTGACTATGGCGTCGGCGGTATGTTATGTCAAAATATAAACGGCCAGGAACACCCGGTCGCTTATATGAGTAGGTCATTAACAGGCTGTGAAAAGAATTATAGTGTAACTGAACGGGAAACCTTAGCTGTACTGGTAGCCTTAGAACACTGGCGCTGTTACTTGGAAAACGGAAAAACATTCAAAGTTTATACCGACCATTCATCCTTGAAGTGGTTTCTTTCTCTTAATAACCCAACCGGACGCCTAGCCCGTTGGGGCGTACGATTGTCTTCTTTCGATTTTGAGATTTTACATCGTCGCGGCAAAGATAATGTAATACCTGATTCGTTATCAAGGTCCGTGCCGGTGTCGGCAATAACTATTGCTAACTCGTATCTCAATTCGCAAGACAAATGGTACTTAGACTTATATAATAGCTGTGTAAACACACCTCAAGGTTTTCCCAACTATAAAATAGTAAATAATTCTTTATATAGACTTACTAAGTCAAATAATAGGTTTAACGACGAGTTCGCATGGAAGGAGGTTGTGCCAGCGGAATTACGCGAACAAATTATAAAAGAAAATCATGCAGAACCTACAGCCGGACACTTAGGCGCTTTCAAAACCTATCACCGTATAGCACTCAAGTACTTTTGGGTAGGCATGTATAGAGACGTCTCAAAGTTCGTTTCCTCTTGCGACACTTGCATCGCTTACAAACATCCTACGCACGCGACACTAGGTGAAATGGGAAGGCCTAAACAGTGCTCTAGGCCCTTTCAAGCCTTAGCCTTAGACTTCGTCGGACCATTGCCCACTAGTCGTAAACAAAACAGTTACTTGCTCGTGGTTACATGTATTTTCTCTAAATACTGTTTCTTATTCCCAGTACGTAACGCAACTGCGGCAATCGTAGTCAAACATTTAGAAGACTCCATTTTCTTAGTTCACGGAATACCGCAAACTATTTACATGGATAATGCGTCACAGCTAATTAGCCGCGAACTAAAAACATTCCTCAATAAATACAAGGTGCCTAACCAATTTTTAATAGCAAAGTACAGTCCACATATTAATAATACGGAACGCTACAATAAGACTATAATGTCCTGCGTCTCCACTTTTGTTAACGACGACCATAGGACTTGGGACGTTAACATACCTAAAGTTCAATTCGCTATAAATAATTCTGTGAACGAAGTAACTGGTTATACTCCTTCCTTCCTTGTTTACGGCAGAGAGTTAGTGACTTGTGGTTCGCACTTCGTTGATAACGATTTGGGGGATGAAATGCTTTTTCTACCTCGCGATATTTATGCTCAAAACGTAGGTTTCTTGACCCATATATTTGATAAAGTTCAACACTCACTTTACAACGCACATCAAAAAAATATTGCGCGTTACAACTTACGCCGAAAGCCGGCTGAATTTAATGTGGGAGACATGGTCTGGAAGCGCACGTATTTCCTAAGCGATAAGTCTAAATACTTTAGTAAAAAACTTGCACCAAAGTTCGTTAAGTGCAAAATAACTAAAAAAAGATCTCCACTCGTTTTCGAACTACAGGATCTTTCTGGTAACGATTTAGGTGCATGGCATATTAAAGATTTAAAATTAACACCGGGCGGCAGGTAGCAACCGCGCACGTTAAGTAAATAATAAATCACTTATTTTTTTATCAATTTACTAATTGCATAATGCATCTGGACGGGCGATCAGCTGTCGCGCGCCGTCCCATCTCAGTCTTCGTTCGACACCGGCAAATGCGCACGCGTGTCAATTAATTTAATTTTTCTCTTATCACACTCCCTTATCACTTAGACGCGCGGTTCTAATTAAAAATAGAACCGTGTCATTTTAGCGCGCCGCCTCCGCGCGGACGCATCATAGCTGCACCCTTTTTGCACTAATATTTCTTTTATTCTAACGGCGCGTACACTTATTACTATTTACACGTTAAATTAGTAAAATCGCACGTTAGGTCCTGTCGCGATCCGCCACTCATTGATATATTAATTGATCTGTTTTTAAGCCTTTACCCGAGAACTTGCAACTCGTTAAAAAGTCTTTTTAAATTTGAATTACGGAACCCGTGCGGTTGGTAACACGTAAAATATGCCCTTAGCCTCTGTAATTCGAAACTCTAATGATTGGGACGGATGGTAATTCCAATCACAGATCAATTAATCGTATAATTATGTTCTATGAATGCACGCAGCGTCCACCTTCTATTAACACATTTTTTCCTTTGACATAAGGGTCAACAAGCCTCTGTTGTTGTTTGACCCGCCTTGAGAGTAGAAGTATGATCATAGTATGAGAGACGACGTATGAAAGCGTTATGTCATTGAGTATTTTTTAATCGAAATTTGCTATGAGGCTCAAATTTCTTTTGGAGGGACGGACGTACTGTCACGATGCGCAAAGGCGATCGCTGACAATTTAGTTAGCTCGTAGTAAACTAGATGGCGCTTTCGTCAATTAGGGATCTCTGAGCAGATCGACAGACGAACGCTAGAGGTCGCCACCGTAGTTCTACCTTCCATAAATAATTACTTAATCTTATTTAATTTACGTAAAAATATGTATTTAATATTTATTTATTATTTACTTATTTATTTATTAAAACTTGTATTTTATAACACAGAATTCACTACACATTAAATATCACTACATCCGACTCACCCTTGACATAAAAACCCGCCCCTATGGGCGTTGACAATCAGCTGTGTCCGGGGGTAATTATTCTCGCCCTTAAAAGCTGAGGCACAGCTGTAAAATCACATTATACTGCAGCTCCTACACTCTACAGCTCCCTTGAAAGCTCCATAAGCCCAAGACTTGGTAAGTTCTCCGATATTTAACTGTGTCCTATAAACTTGTGATTTTTCTGTGTATTTTATTTTAATTAATTTATCCTTGTAACTTTAACTTTGTCTATTTGAACTAAAGGCTTCCTCTGGCCAGGGAACCCTTTATTTCAAACACTTAATAATTTAAACTAGCTAATTTCTCTCATCCGTTATTTATTTTATTAATGCTTATATTCTTTATTTCAACGGATGCTCTTTGAAATTAAAATAAATTCATACTCAAGCTGTAACGTACATTTTTAAAATAATCCAACGGTCATTTAGTGAACCGTTGTATTTCAAATTTTAACGGTCACTTAGGTCACTATTATTTTCTTTTGCTTTTTAATTATTTATATAAACTAGAATCACTTTCTTTTGCCTGCCTGTAACTCCGTATGATTGACTGCCACTCACTGCAATTCAGCACACCCTGAGAGCTGGGGTATCGCTGCAGAGGAGTGACTGGCAACAATCTAACACCGGACCACTATTGACACCACCTAATTTACAGGGCAGCTCCGTACGGCTAAGAAACGTGACCAGCTCTGTACGGCTACACTTCATCTTCAAAAGCTCTGCAAGGCTATTAACTAAAAGCCCTGACACTAAGCCCTGACGGCCCTAATCATCCCGAGCTCTACACCTTTTTCCTGGCTCGTCCAAGACCCTGAGCGCTCCGGCGTGGAACTCTATCCAGGCTGCTCGTCGTGCCGCCCTAAGGCCCCTTTTTGTCCTCGGCACCGACGACCGCTCTGCTGGACCAGGCCCCCCTGCTGTGGCCAGCCCTCTTCGCTCCGGGTTCTTCTCTCCGACTCCAGGGAAGTGTAGGCCAAGGAAACGTTATATTCAGAACCGACTCATTAAAAATCACTTGTACCTTCTACCCTGAGATCTATACATATATTTTAATTGTCAAAATTAGGTCGTTATTTTTTATGTTGTATTTAATTAAAAATTGTTAAAACGTCTACTTGTTTCACTCATAGAAAATAACCACTAGGCCTCCTTTCAGGACAAACCTCCCCTCGAGAGGCTTGCCCTGGGACAGTATTCTTCGTCTGAACCCGCTAAAACATCCTTTGCTTTATTGTTTATTTTCAAATTCGTCGCGGAGTAACTGAACGACATGCTGTAAGCCGCGGTCAAATCGGCGCGAGCGCGTGTTTCAAATGCAGTAAATGCGCATGATCAATACACGACTACTGTATTGAAAAGGGCATAAATAGCAAATTTCGTAAAACTTAGTGTTTTCAATTTGGCGTAACTAGTCATTGTATATAATACCATATTTGTTTAGAATGTAGTAAACTACGATGATCAAAAGTTTAGTACCTAATAAATGTAGTAAACACGGTACGTTACTTAAATGTTATATGCAATTATGCTGTAACCCGCACTACTCAACATGTGTTGAGTAGTGCGTTGCGTTGTAACTACAAAGATCATATTATTTGCAAAAGTGAAATTGGTGTAAATTCCAAATGATAGAAAAATGCTGTTTTTTGTGTTATTTACAGCAAGTATTCAGTTGTCTTTTTGAAAAAATAGGGTAAACTCAAATGCTGTACAAAAACTTCTAGAGGTCGTAGAGCCACGAGAATAGGACCATTCGACGCAGAATTTTTTTCTGATTCTAAATATGAAATAAAAATTTTTTGTGAAGGGTGTGGTTTACAGCAAGATTGCTTTTTACCGTCGACTTGCTCTTTTGAAGCTTGTCTTCTGACTTACCATGTTTTTAAATCTAACCTGTATTAAATATGTAGAAAGAATTCAAAAAAACCTAATCCAGGCGTAAAGTGGTGACAGCCCAAAAGAGTAACGATCTTGATTTACGATTTTTCGGACACATATATCCAAATTGTTCATTTCTTTTGGAGTTACCTGACATATACAATAGCACTTGGTGGAAGACGTGTTACTTAACGCATCACACACTTTCCTATCAACCAAAGTTAACTGTAATTTTCGACGTACTGACCACCCAAATTTATTTCTGTAGGTTCCAATCCGTTATTTTTTTCTGTAAAGTACCTTTCAACTTCTTGCCACCATATTTATCCCAAATATTGAAGAAAAATATGCGTGCAAACACACATTGATGACTTCTCCCCTTAATAAACATAAAAATATAATCAATTAACAGAAAAATAAAATAATCTCGTGCAAAATTCAACAACAACATAAAGTATTAAGTTCGTAGAATTACGCTACAAAAGGTACACTTTTTCGTAGCACCCTGATTACTTAAAATAATGGACGGATCTGGATTAAATTAGACTTGATTTAGTAAAAGAAGTCTTGTATCTAACTAATAAAGATAGATTTAAGATTAGACAACCGTCGACAAGGTACTAAAAGTCGACTTGCATTCCAAGTAAACTAAATATATTTACGAAAATACCTTACGGATGTAGCAGCCAATTTACCACACTAAAACTCAATATTTAAAATAAATTAAAACGTTAAATAATCATAAATACCTTGTTCCTGAATATCCATTACAAAAACAAATCGCAACAAAGAAATTTTCCGGTAATATGGGTAAAGTAACGAGCGGTAATTGCGCGAGTTACTTAGCACGAGTTGTCGCGGGAAGAAATAGCCCACCTTTTGATAACAATATCGTAATGAGGGTAGTTAGCAAAATAAATATTTTGATATTTTCTGATTGTTTGAACGTAGTAGACGTCAAATAATTAGTAATGTTAATAAATTTGATGTATGTGATTTTTTATTTTTGTCATATGAAAGAGACCACTGTGGTAGGTACAGTCACCATCACTAACAATACATCGAAGCAGTCTCACAATCATCGCACTGTAGGAGCACAAGATCGAGAGGGCAGGAACAAACCAGTTTAAGTGTTCTTAATCATCTGAACATGACTCTATTGTATGTAACGCGAAAGTGCGTGTTAATATATCATTTTTAACCACCTAGACAACTTGATATTCTTCGGACTTCAACTGTCTCCGAAACAAAAAAGCGGTTCATTAGTAATGCAGCATTACTCTAATCTGTAAAATTTAAGGTTCGTCTTAACAACGTTTATTTCATAGGAAGTTGTACGACATTTGAAAGATTACAGCTAGCACCTAAAACACTTTTTGATACTGCGCAAGAATTTCCTAGCTTTGCAGACCTAATCATTGGTAGCGCAGTTAGAGTCACTTATAGCCAGATTTTGAATAAAATGGTACTGTCTCCACTACATTCAGCAACCCTCTTATTTAGCTTTATTGATCTAATTAATCAGATTTCTTAAATTTTCTGAAATAAAATTACTAGTAGGTGAATCCGCAGTGAAAAAGTAAAAAAATTCATGAAAATTTTATTACATGATAACCACTTTCATTTGAAATATATTAATTTAATTTCAGTCATTCATTCTTTCTTTGCTACCCATTCAATTAAATCGGTCTTTACACATGCCACATCACTAGCTCGAATGTAAGTGTTTGTCTAAAATAACAGTGTAATTACGAGAAAATGTCAATGTGTGTTCGATTTTTTACATTTGTGTTACGATTTTGTTTTGGTAGGCATGTGTAGGAACGCAAATTTTTTGACATGAGTGTGCGGCAATGCTTAGAAGTGTGCTATACGTGTTTCCTCGCCCCCCGGACGATTTGGCAGAAAAAGTTGCAGGTAAAGGTACGTCAAAGGCTTATCCCGTCTATATTATCTAAGACGCGACTTTAAGAATTGCTCTTTGTTTGTTTTGGATACATCTAGACAAAACGATCGCTTAAAAACAGGTCCGGTAGATGTGAGGATAGAAATTGAGAGCGATACGGAAATTCCAGACAATACATCAGCCTATTGTCTTATTTTTAACGACTGTATTGTGGAGTATAAACCCTTGAGTAGCATTGTGAAGAAAATGTCATGAGTTTAAATTTTCGCGTTCATTACATTGGCGACGTACAGGGCTTCAAAGATGGTGAAAATAATTTTATCATAAAAGAGTTGGCTTTAGCTGCTGAAGAGTTTAGAGTTTAGTTTAGTATTTTCAATAAAGCCCCCATTTCCATATTCACGTTTATCAGATAATGAACGACGCCAATTATCTTGGATCGAAAAGAAATATGGCTTTACTTGGAACGATGGTTACATTGACTACAGAGAATTTAAAAGAATCATAATTCCCCATTTAGAAAATAAAAAAATACTAGTAAAAGGCTTAGAAAAAGTGAGATGGATCAAAGAGTTGTGCAGTAATTGTTTTGTTACCGATATTGGAGAAAAGGAATGTCCAAACTTTAGTGTTATGTATAAGAGTTTTTTTAATGATAGAAATATAAATAACTGTTTAAGCTATACTAAGCATTGTGCGTTAAATAATGTCATATGTATTAAAAAGTGGTGCATGAAGAAAAAAATAATTGTTTTTAGAAACTGTTATTAGCATAAGATGTATTATTATGAATACTTGGATTAATAAAAACTTGTAAATGAACAAAAGTATTTTATTTCAAATAAATCCTTCAACAACAAACAAGAAAAAGAAGTTTGAACCAGAAACTTATTATTTCTAAT